>CM069549.1:41138500-42464500 GCA_035773235.1 Eospalax fontanierii | reverse complement strand
TCCACTGAAAAGGCAGTTGTTATTCTGATGTGTTTGCGTTTATATGTGAGTTATGGCTTTTCCCTTGTAACTTTTAATATCCTTTCTTTGTTCTGTTTATTTAGTGTTCAAATTAAAATATGACACTTGGAGCTCCTTTTTTTGGTCCTATTTGGTGTTCTGTTTGCGTCTTGTATCTGTCTAGGTATGTATTTCCTTAATTTAGAAACTTGTAAACTTTATTCTCTGATCCTGATGAAAATCTGGGCTATGCCATTGACCTGGGATTCTTTACCTTCTTCTCTCTCTGTAATTCCTGATTTATGCTTTTATCATTGCCCTAACATTCCTTTATATTCCTTTTGTGTGCTTTTCTAAATTTATCGTATTCTTTGATTGAGTTGTCGGATTCTTTTATCTATCTTCATATTCTATTTTCTACTTGATCCTTTCTACTGGCGAGACTTACCTCTGAGTCTTCTGCTTGAATTTTTCATTTCCATTTTCATTTCACTTTGAATGTTCTTCAGAATTCACTTTTACCATCCTGAACTGTCTTTCTTATATAAATCATGTATTATGTTTTATTTAGATTTATTTCTTTTATTTTATGTGTATGTGGGGTTTGCCTCTTTTTATGTATGTACACATGTGCCTGTATGCCAGCAGATGCCCGAAGAAATTGTTGACTCCACTCAATTAGAATTACAGACAGTTGTTAGCTGTCACGTGGGTCTTCCGAGCCATCTTTTCAGCCCTATAATTGTTCTTTTTAGGCTCTGTGACCTGAAGTTCCATCTAGGTAATTCTCACTGGAGAACATTTCTATAGAACCAGTGGTCTTTGGGGTGGCATGTTGTCTTCCTTATCATTTGTGCTTGTGTGATGGGACCTGTCCATCAATTTATTTCATTGATCTGTTATGAGATTCTTCTCTGGCTGTATTAAATGGGAGTTTGGTTCTGCTTTCTATGTGGCCCAAAGTTGGTTGATTTCAGAGTAGGCATGATATTCAGAGTTGATTTTTTATTTACTAAACTAGGGTAGTTCTAATCCACTGGTAGATGAGAGAGTGTGGGAATGAGGCTCCCAGCTCAGTCTGAGCATAGAAAGGCACCCTAGGGTAAGGGAACTAAGCAAATTCACTTATAGAGTTTGTGGATGTGACTTCCAGTTGGGCCTGCGTGTGGACAGACAGTGCTGGGCAAGGGTGTAGAGTAACTCAGTGGAAAGCATGCATGTAGGTGTGCCACCCAGCCTAGTCTGGACATGGGGAGAGCAGCATAGGGAACAGTGTGCGTTGACTCACCTAAAGAGTGCCCAGGTGAGCTTGGCAACGATGGGGTGGCAATGTGGGCAAACATCTAGGGTTACTCACTAACAGGTAAACAAATGGGTGCAACTCTGGCTGAGACTGGACATGGGGATGCTCCATGGGCAAGGATCTGGATGACACACACATGCTCGGGTGTGTCTCCTACCGCCCTAGGGTGGGAAGATGTCATCAGCACACTCTATTTTATTGAGACAGAGTATCTCACAGAACCAAAGCTCATTGATTCGTCAAGTCTAGCTGGCCAGCAAGCACCACAGAGGTGCCTGAGCCTCACCAATGGTAGGATTTCAGGCACGCCCCACTATATCTGCTTTCTGAGTGGCTGCTGGGGATCTGAAATCAAGTCCTCAGGAATTGGTGGAGGCGCTTTCTTGACTAGGGCATCTTCTTCCCCTCAAGGAGTTAAAATCTTTTAGGATCACTGTTGTATATGTTTTTCATTCCTGGATTAAATATGTCAGATGAATTATTTTTATTATTTAAAAAAATTGATTCTAAATACATTCTAGTAGAATAGGAAGTAAAATTCAAATATGAAAAAATTAGCTTTGTATTAAAGGAGAAAACAGAAAATACTAATTTTTAATTGATTAAAAATAAAATAATTTAACCACAAAAATTAACATATTTGAGTAAAATTTGTATAAATAAGATGAAGTAAAAAGAAAATAATAATTCCCTATCACAAAGAGCATTATAATCAAATGATGTAAGAATAGTATTTTTCATAAACAGTGCCTATTGCCTATAATTAATATAATTAATATTTATTAATAAAATAATGTACACTTGTAATAATTTATCCCCAAATATACCAACGAAACCCTAATCCCGAAGAACTGAGAACGAGACATTATGAGGAAATAGGTCTACTCATAGTTAATAAAATTAAAATGAGAAATTGGGGCAGGGCCTAACTCATTTTCATTGCATATTTGTCAAAAGGAAAAGTTCAGGCATAAGGACAGACATGAATACAAGCAGGAAACTTGAGAACATGGAAGTAGAGACAGGATATGTGTGTGTGTGTGTGTGTGTGTGTGTGTGTGTGTGTGTGTGTGTGTGTGATGTATGAGAACATGTAGATATCTCCTCAGGGTGATACAAATGAACATGTAGGTGTACACTCGGGGGTGACACATGTGAATATGTGGCTACAGATTGCTGATAACACATGGGAAACTAGATGATGAATACAAACATCTGTGTATACAACAGGATGATACATGTGAACATATAGTCAAAGACTGTGAGAGATGTTTGTAAATATGTAGGCATAGACAGGGGTCACACATGATAGCACATATGTATTTACTGAGGATAATTTATGAGAACATGTAGGTATAGACTGGGTGATGGATGAGAACATGCCATTATACATAGGGAATGATACATATGAACACACAGATAGGGAATAGAGTATGTTTGTGAACATAAATGTAAATACAGATGAAATGAATTTACCTGTGTAGCTATAGAACTGGAGCGTGTGTATATAGATCTGAGTCTATGAATGTTAACAAATATGAACAAACTGGGGGTGATATAATTTAATATGAAGGTTCAAAGTGGAGCTGATGTATGAAAATAGATAAGTGTAAACGGGAAGATGCATGTTTAGACAGAATGGTATATGAGAACATGTATGTATATAGTAGAGTGATGCATGTGAATATGTAGTAGCTATAACTAGGGGTGATATATCAGAACACGTAAGTATTATACTGAGAGTTCTGTGTGTGAATATGTAATGATAGACTAGGGTGATTTATTAGAACATGTAGGTATAGACAGGCAGGATTCATGAGAACATGTAGGTAGAGACTGAGAGGGATGCATGAGAACACGTAGGTATGGACTAGGGTGATGCAGGACAGCATGGAGATATAGACCAAGATGATGCATAAGAACATGGAACTATAGACCAGAGTGATGCATGAAAACATGCAGATATAGATTAGGATCATGCATGAGAACATACAGATCTAGACTGAAGATGATGCATGAGCCCATGTGGGTACAGAGCAAGATGATACCTGAGAACATGTAGATGTTGACTGTGGGTGATGCATGAGAACATGGTAGTCCTGACTGTAGATGACACCTGAGAATATGGAGGTCAAAGACTGTGGTGATGCATTAGAACATACATGTCTAGACTGTGGGTGATGCATGGTAACATGTATCTAGATTGAGTGTGGATGAGAACATGTAGGTATAGACATATATTGCAGGTGATGCATGAGAATATGTACATAGAATGCCCTGGCTGCAGAAAACTAGTCCCCTGAAACTGCTGCTGATATGATCTACCTCCAGGACTGTTGGAGACGGGCTGTTGCTCAAGATAGCCTGTGCTGTGGGAGCAAGCAGTTTCAGGAGATGCACAGACCCCACAGCTGCATCTGCTTTATCCTGCCCAGTGACTACATGATCACTAGCTTTCCCCATATGCAGGGCAGTCATTTCTAGCATGGAAGAAGGCGACTGTCCCTGCTGCACTTGAATAAACTGCAGTCTTATCTGAGGTCTGGTATGACTTCTTTCTCTTCTACTCTTCCTGTATTCTGCACCCCAAAAACCTAACATGTTACATTAGGGTGATTCATAGGAACTTGTAGGTATAGACTCTGGGTGATGGAAGAGAACATGTAGGCCTATATTTTGGGGTGTTGTATAAGAACATGTAGATGTAGACTATAGGTAATAGAACATATATTGCATATAACATGTAGACTGGATGAAGCATGACAACATGCTGGTATGAACTAGGGTGATGCATAAAAATGAGTAGGTATAATATAGGGTAGTGCCTGAAAACCTGTATGTCTAGATTTTGAGTAATATATGAGAACATGTGTGTCTAGATGGTGGGTGATGCATGAGAACATGTATGTCCAGATGGTGGGTGATGCATGAGAACATATATGTATGGTGATGCATGAGTTTGTTGGGCCTCCAGCACCGCTGCGGCTCTGACCCGCCCTTTTAGGGTGAGATTGCAGTTCCCCGTGGGGCCAACTGCACCAGCTGCAGCTAACAGTTTGGGGGTTGGTGGCGCGGCAGGCGCTGCCAATGATAGTCTCCTCCCAGGCAGCTGCTCTGGCCAACGCCCCCTCCCAGGCTGCTGCCCCCGGTGATCGCCCCCTCCCAGGTCGCCAACGATTGCCCCTCCTGGGCCGCCACCGATGAGTCTGTGGTGCGGTGCAGCCCCCAGGCAAAAATGGCGGCTGCTATCCAACACGCAGGCTGCGGTGTGGCTCGGCAGCCCCAGGCAGGGCAGGACGCCAGCTGGCCCCACTCCGGGCCTCTCGCAGGCTGCCAGGGGCCGGTGATGGTGGCGTACTCCCATAGGATAAGCTGAAGGAGGCAGAGGCAGGAGGATCTACGAGTTTGAGGCCAGACTGCGCAACCCTGATCAGGTGTCCTCACACGATGCACCGGGAGCTGCAGGCTGACGCGGGACGATCATGATTTGGCCTTAGTGCAGGCCTTGCCTCCCTGCTTGCCACGGCCAGACTTCTAACGGTTTCCAACTGTGACAACCATCCGGCACCAACCGTTTGGAATGCAGCTGTCAGAGCCTCATCGAGTCTGACGGCCTATCAGAATGGACTTTGCCTGGCTGCAGTTTACGTGACAAAAATCGATTGGTCCTTCACTCCCTTTTAGCCCCTCCTCTACCCTATATAAGTTATTTTGTAACCTTCAATAAACGAGATCCTGCTTGGACAGACTCCTGACTCAGTGTGGTTTTTTTCTCCGGAGTGGAGAGGGTCTGGGTCACAACACTCACCACCCCGCTCAGCCCCTGGAGGAGGTCGGCTGGACCAGCTTCTCCACCGCCCTACCTGCCGGCGATTCTGGCATGAATTCATGTAGATTTATACCATAGGAGATGCATGAGAACATGTAGGTATAGACTGAGAGTAGGCAGGAGAAGGCTGAAGCATAGACAGGTGATACATTAGAATATGTTGGTATAAACCAAGGTGATGCATGAGAATATATGTTTATAGGCTAGTGTGATATATGAGGAAGTATAGGATAGGATTATGCAGGCATAGACTAGGATCATGTATGAGAACATGGAAGTCTAGACTAGGGTGACGTGGGAGAAGCTGGAGGTCAAGATTGAGGGTGCTACATTAGAATGTCTAGGTAAAGACTATGGGTCATCATGAGAACATGTAGGTGTGGGCTGCTCATGGATTTGAACTGCTAGGTGTATAGAGTCTGAGTTGTGATGCATCTTTTCATTCAAAGAGCACCAACACTTGTCAGCACGCTCCAGCAGCTACCAAAGCAGCTGTGAATCAGGTATGTCCTTTGTATACCTAAACTGGACCATTCATGCCTCTGACTGAGAATCCCAGCCTTCGAAATCAGAGTGCCCATATTAAACCTCTCTGTTTGCAAGAATTTTTTGTTGATAAGATAGGAAACTACTTAAAAACCCAAATCATAAATTGTTAATGGAAATAGAAATATATTTAAAATTGTTTATATAAATGGTTAATAAATATCGTTGGGTGCTTAAAATTACCCAACAATGTAAAATGCACATTAAAGTTGCGGAATTTTCATTTTCATGAAGCAAATTGCCAATTAAAATGGTAATGGTGAATGCTGTTGTGTGTACATGAGAAAACAGAACTTGCAATATGAATCAAGAGTCTTAAAATGTTTATATATTCTAACTAGAATCTTTCCATTTCTCTTAATTGTATGTTTAAAAAGTAAGCAGGCAAAATGTTAAAACACTTGGCAATGCTTAACAAGAGCAGATAGCTAAAAGTTTTGTATTTCAAAAGTAAAAAAGGAAGTGAAACAATTAAAATACTTCCAAAAGTGGAGCTTTTGCTACTAAATAAAACTCTATATTTCAATTAAACAAGAAAAATTCCCAATTGCATTCTGCACCCCAAAAACAATTAAAATCTCAGCTGTAAAATTATTTGATGAAAATAGGTCAAGGTTATTTTTATATTCAGTTGTCTGTTAGTCAGAATGGGCATAAGATTATTTTAAAAAGGAAGGGCCTGGGCCCACAATGTACATAAAAGAAGTCACAGAAAGAAGCACATAGTGTGGTGGCATAAGCCTATGTTCCCAGCACTCTGAGACAGAGGCTGAGGAATCACAGTAAAAGCCCAGCCTGTACCTCACAGGAAGACTGCTTCACATTAAAAAATAAGAGAAGCAAAGTATAAATAGAAAACACATTTGCTTCCTAAAGCTGCTAGAGCAGAGCTCCCTAAGTCTGGCATAGCAGACATGCTTTCCCACAGTTCCAAAGGCCAGCATTCAGAAATCAAGATTTCAGCAGGCTGTGCTCCCTCAGAAACCTCTGGCACCTCCAGGCCCTCCTGCCTGTGTTCTGCACAGCTCCAAGCTCTCCTCTTTGCTCAGACTTCTTTTCTGTGTCTGTGTCTTTTTAGCTTCCTGTAAAGGAACATTTTAATTCACTTAGTGCCTAGACTAAATCCAAGATGATTTTGTCCTAAGTTCCTTAGTTAACTCAATGTGCAAAGAGCTGGTTTCTAAAACAGTGATATTCTCAACTTTCAGAAAGATGTGAACTTTATGACTATAGGTCCTTAATATTGTTTGAGACCTGGTATCGTAATCACTCCAGCATTGTGTGTGTGTGTGTGTATGTGTGTGTGGTCAGGATTAATTTGGGGCTCCAGGGTATTTTCTGATTCCATATTAATTTTAGGATTTTTTTTCTAATTCTGTGAATAATGTTATGCAGATTTGATTGGAATTGCATTTAATTTACATATTTATATTGGTAGGATGGCCATTTTCACTATTATTAATTTTTCCAATCCATGAGCATGGAAGCTCCTTTCCTCTTCTTCTGATGTCTTCCTCTATCTCTTTCTTCAAAAATTTAAAATAGTCATTGTATAGTTATTTAATATCTTTGTTCAAGTTTATTCCTAGATCATTTTTTTGAGACTATTGTGACTGGGATGGTTTCCACGTACTCTTTCTCTAATTACTGCTCTGATTTTTATTATTTCTTCTTATATTCTGAATTTGGGTTTTGTTTCTTCTTGCCCTTCCAGAGTCTTGAGCTTTAATATTAAGTCCTTTATTTGTGCTTTTTCTGAATTTTTAATATAGGTACTTAGAGCTATAAACTTGTGTCTTATAAACTGCTTTACTTTTTCCTACAGGTTTTGTTGTGTTGTATTATCCTTTTCATTTAATTATTCCAGGAATACTTTTATTTCTTTCTTAATTTATTTTTTGACCCATTATTCATTCCAGAAGTGTGTGCTATTTAATCTCCATTAGGTTGCGTAGTTACTAGAGCTTCCTTTGGTGTTGATTTTAAGCTTTATAGCATTGTGGTCTGATGATGCATGGAATTATTTCAATTTTTTGTAAGTGTTGAGGTTTTATTGTGTGTGCCGCAGTTTGTGGTCAGTTTTAGAGAAACTTCCATGAGCTGCTGATTAGAAAGTGTACTCTTTGGTGGTTGTGTAGCATATTTAGAAGAGGTCTGTTACATCTATTTGATTTCATTTAATTCAGATGTCTCTCTATTCTTTGCCCATTTGAACTGCCTGTTGTAGACAGTGGAATACTGTACTTCCTTGCTCTTACACAGTTGGGGTTAATATGTGTCTTAAAGTCCTGTAATATTCTTTTTTATGAAATTGTGTGCACAAGAGTTTGTTACATATATCTTAATAATTATAGTATCTTCTTGTTCAATTTTTCCTTTGATCAGAATGAAGTGACCCTCTTCATCGCTTCTGTATATTTTTAGCTTGTACTCTATTTTGTCAGATATTAGAATTGCAACCCATGCTTCTTCTTTGTGCCATTTGCTTGGAATATTTTTTCCATATTTTCTTCTTAAGGTATTGATTATCCTTAAAGGTGAGTTGAGTTTCTTGCAGACAACAAAAGGCTGGATTTTGTTTCTTAATCCGTTCAACTTTTCTATGTGTCTTTTGACTGGGGAGTTAAGTCCATTGGTATTTAAAGTTATTATCTAAGGATGGTTACCATCATTTTAAGTTCTGTTTGCATTCTTGGTCCAATTTTGTGTTTTCTTAATTATACTTTCATTTAGTTTCTTTCTGTTGCCTCTTGAGTATAGTGGCTCCTTTCTTCAGTCCTTTGGATTGCTTCAAATATTCTCTGAAGGACTGATTTTTTTTGGACCTGAATTCTTTCAGCCTGTTTGTGTCATGGAAGATTATGTTTCCCCTTGAATTAAATGGGCAGCTTTGCTGGGCAGCATGTTTGGGGTTGGTGTCTATGGTTGTTTAGAGCTGGGAACGTGTTGGTTCAGGCTCTTCTGATTTCAGAATTTGCATTGAAAAGTCATCTGTAATTCTGATGGGTTTTCCTTTGTATGTGACTTGCTGTATTTATCTTGCATATTTCGGTGTTTTTTTTGTTCCGTATATTCTAATTTTATGGGGATTTTCTTTTCTGATCCTGTCTATTTTGTGTTCCATGTGTTCGTGCTTGTATGGATATGTCTTTTCTTCATTTGGGGAAATTTTCTTCTATAATCCTGTTGAAGATTTCATCAACACCATTTACCTGAGATTCCATCCCTTCCTCTATGCCTGTAATGAGTGAATTTGGTCTTTTCATGGCATCCTTCATTTCCTGCATGTCCCATTCTTGTTTGTCAGTTTGTTTATTTTTTGTGTGTTCTTTGCTTAACAATCCAATTCTTCACCTTCATTATCCAGTCTTGATGTTCTGTTTTCCATTTCATTCATTCCATTTGTGAGGCTTCTCCTGTCATTTCAAATTGACCTATTGAGTTTCTCACCATCTTCCTTACTTCAGCTTGAATTTTCTTTAATGTTTCTCTTTTGTGAATTCAGTCAGAAGTTCATCCCCATCTTCTTTTAGTTCTTTGAGTTGTTTACGTGCCCTTTAAGTTTGTTGAAGTCTTCATTCAATCATGTTTATGATCGTTCTTTTAAATTCTGTGTCCTAGGATATCTCTAGGAAGTTCTCATTATAGAATTCTTCTATAGAATCACTGGTATTTGGTGGAAAGCCTATTATTTTGATTTTTCATATTATTATTTTTCATTATTGTTTTGGCATATGTATGATTTTGTTGTTTATGATTTTGTTATGAAACTCAAATTTCATTGAGTTGAAGTTTGATTCTGTTTGTACATTGATGTACCTTGGTTGCTTTTTTCTTTATTTATTATTTTTGTTTTATTTTATGTGCATGAGTGTATTGTCTGCTCATATGTAAGTGCGCCCATGTCCTGCAATGCCCACAGAGCTCAGAATAAGGCCTCAGATCCTCTGGAATTGTAGTTACAGATGGCTGTTGGCTACTGGGAGTCAAACCCAGGACCTCTACAAGAGCAACCAGTAAGTACTCTTAACTGCTTAGCCATCTTTACAGCCCCAGCCTTGGTTGCTTTCTGATTGAATATGAAACACTAGTTGCTTTAAGCTTCAGGGTCTGTTTTGGTTTTATATTGAGGGGATCAGATGGCTCCAGTCAGGCTACTCAGAGGCTCTCTAGGAGGACAGAGAGAGCTTGATAGTTGGGAACACTTCAGAAGCCTCAAATGGATAGTACCAAGATCCAAGGAGAGAAGATGAAAATTGGATGTGGTCCCTAGTATTCATCAGGGACTATTCTAAGCCCTAGTGTAGTGTGAGGGATTTCATTTGGTTCCAAAGCAAGGAGATGGGCACAGCTGGATTTGGGAAACTCACCCTGCATAGGCTGGGTCAGTTGCTCTCAGACATTCTCCAAAGACCTGAGCCCCTACTTGCCAGCGGGGAAGCCTGGACCTAGGCAATGAAGGGAATTGCAGATGGCCCCAAAGCAGGGGGAATGGGCCTGGCACAATTTGGGCAGCTTACCCTGAAGAGCCCTCCAGAATAATTTTAAATAGTTATGATTCTATGTCTTCCACAATTACAAAATAAACACACATTAAGGTGTTGTATTCAACTCATCATTGAAGGAATAAGAACAATTTCATACTGGCTCAAGATGTCAGCACACTGTAGTATACAGCCCCTGCTTATAGGATGGCTGAGTCAATCACAGGTGGCCATGCCAAAGCACTTTGAGGATTTCAAGAGTTATTTTCCCAGACATCAGACCCAGCCCTCAGTGCTCAGCTACTGGTGCTAGAAGACTGCCAAAGAGTGACCCAGACTGCTTGCAAATAGGGAGTATACCTGGGGTACTAAATATTCCGAGTTGCTAAATTCATGGAGCAGGGAGAAAGTGTGACAAGCAGAGAGTTTGCCCAATGAGACTAAGTCTGATTTCAGAAATAGTTGTATTGCAACACACATACATGCTCGGATGCACACATGCACACATAGCTAGTTGAAAGAGCATTTGTGAAACTCAGTCTTATTAGGTAATCTGGGTAAAATATTGAGCTAAACTCTGGATGATATTGGCAATATTTGTTTCAGTGGAAAGAAGTGTTCTCATCTCTCAAGGAGCAAGTTTTGAAGTTGGTATAGAGCTTTGCTGAGTCTCAGTCCTGTTTATTGATCGACAGTAAACCAGAAATGGAGCTAAATATATTCCATATAAAATTAAGTACATGAAATTATTTGAATGTGTTGCAAAATATTAATTTATATTCAATAGGCCTAAACTCAATTGAATCTCAGCTGACATCAGATTTTTCTTTAAAGAAACTAATTGCCTTGATTTATGAAACTAATAACTTCATAAAAATATAATGAAATCTATTATGTACACAATATTTTCTTGCCACTTTGCTATATATACCTATATGTGCATACCTTAAATACATACATTTATATCTACATAGTTTAAAAACCATATATTCATAAATACATGTTTCAAAACTATAGTCTTAAAAGAGAAGACAGAATGTGAAAAAGTTTTTTCAAGAAATATTTTATGACATTTATTCATTTGTGTTTAGGGGAAGAATGTTTATAGAGGTGAGAGGAGAGCTGGAGTGCTTGCATGAAATTGTTTTCTCCTTCCTCTTCTATCAAATGGGTACTGGATATCAGATTCAGGTTATCAGACTTAACAACAAGCACCTTTATATCTGCC
This sequence comes from Eospalax fontanierii, assembly GCA_035773235.1. NCBI lineage: Eukaryota > Metazoa > Chordata > Mammalia > Rodentia > Spalacidae > Eospalax > Eospalax fontanierii. The sequence continues at coordinate 42,453,110 of CM069549.1, read as the reverse complement.
TAGCTGTAAAAGTTCTTTAATATTAAATAATAGCAAGAGGATAATGGAATTTTCAATAACCAAAGGCAGCCATAAACATTTTTTCAGCAATTTTCTCACACAGAGATTAGGAATTTTTCTCCTCAAATAATATATAGAAAATTGTTATAAATACATTTCTCTGGATCTAACATGTTCACATACCATGTCAATTTTATGTTACTAGAACCGGGTGAAATGATGAGTCACAAGTGGATTTTCTTGAGGAAGACACAAATAATATTCCTATAAACACACTGGAATCTTATCGAATGAATTATAAACTTCTAAATATTAACTACTTCATATAAATATGACCATATAATAAACTGAGTATCTCTGCTACCCAGTACTTCACTAAACATTTTAGAAACAAAGGGTATCTTTGCTTTCAGAGCATCCTACTGGAAAGTCCCTTTACTTAAAAGAGTACTTTGTTGCAGTGCTTCTTTGAACACCCACTGGAGATTTGTGTGTGTTTCTTTCCTTTTTTAAAAAAAAGTATTTTATTTATTATTTTTATTTTACTTATATGAGTGCACTGCCTGCTTGTGTGTAAGTGCATTCATGTTGTGCAATACCCATAGAGGTCAGAAGAAGATGTCAGATTCCCTGGAACTGGAGTCAAGAATAGTTGTTAGCCACGTTGCTGAGAATCGAACCCTGGTCCTCTGCAAGAGGAACTAGTGCTCTTAACCACTGAGCCATCTCTCTAGCCCTCTTTTTCTTTTTCTTTCTTTCTTTCTTTCTTTCTTTCTTTCTTTCTTTCTTTCTTTCTTTCTTTCTTTTTACAGTTGAGACCATTACAGAAATGCCAGTATATCATCAAGGCAGACATAAAAATATCTAGGGCGCAGCACATAGCTATTAGAAAGTCTGAGAGGTGTCATGTGCAGTGCACAGAACTCCATATTGCATGATGCTGATTACACCATCAGAGATAAAATGTATTCATGTGAAATAATGTTATCACTATATTAGGGTATCAAATCAAGTGTTAAAGCAGTGTTATAATGTGTTGCAACTCAAACATTGGCCAACACTTAACCTCTACTTTATTTACAGTCTCTTCACCCCTAAATGTGGAAGAACCTCTTAAATGTTCTTGTCAAAAATTCGTTGTCAGTGGCCATCTTTGAGCAAAGGCATGTATCCTTCCAAAAGGGCCATATCAATTCAAGAGGACCATTTCCAGTCAGGAGACCATATCCAGTTAGGAGAACCACAGTCAGTCAGAAGGTACATAACCAGCCAGGAAGACTGTGCTGGGTAGCTTTAGTTGTCAAATTGAGACATACACCTGGGTTGAAGGAGTCTCAATTGGGGAATTGCCTCCACTGGACCATATCCAGTCAGGAGGACCAGAGCTAGCCAGGAGGATCATATTTAGTGGGGAGGACATATCCAGCCAGGAGAAACAGTCAGTCAGGAAGACTGCAGCCAGACAGAAGCATCACAACCAGTTGGGAGGACCATATCCAGTCTGGAGGATCATCTTCCTTAACTGTTCCCAGAATAGATGTATGAGGGGTTTGATGAAAGTTCCATTCAGCTCATATACTTCCCTTGCTATAAACCTTCTGAAAACACCCTGCTTCATTCATAAAAACAGGTAAACTTTTTTAAAGCACACAATTACTTAAATACTGTTGAATTTGCAAAACTAATTTTTCTTTATTCCTGAGAATTTCATACATATATACAATGAAATATGGTCTATTCTTCTCCTTATTTCCTCCTATAATTACTCCATTATGGTCCCAAATATGTCTCCCCCCCCCCAACTTCATTATTTCCTCCTCCTGTTCCTCTTCCTCTTCTTCTTCCTCCTCCTCCTCTTCTTCCTCCTCTTTCTATTTTACTTACTAGGTTCATTTACTATTTCTCCATATGTGCTTGGGTGTGGAGCATAGGAAATCTACCAACCAATGACCATATCCTTCCCGTCTAAAAGCCATTTAGGAGGAAACTTACATTGGTTCTATATCAAAGTGCTTGAAAACAAATCCTGACTTCAAGACTCTCAAGTCCAGCCTTGGCATCCAAAAGAAAAACAAGGAGGAACCCAACATATGGATGTTCTTGAAAGTCCTAAGCAAGAAATTCTAATGGACTTTAACATGGACATTTAAAATTTTCCTTGTTGTGACTTTTCTGGTTTCCTACCTAAAATGTACTACTCTTGCCTTTAACAGTTATGCAATTCAGTGGTCTTTTAGATAGACTCACTGATGGGGTACTCCCATTGTCACAATCTATGTCCATTTTTCAGCTTTTGAAGAAGTCAGAGCGGTCATTTGTGGGGTCTCATTAAATGCCTGGTAACAATAAATGGACAGCCAAGATAGCCCTTAAAGGAAGTGAAACCTACCCACCCGGGCTGGAGAGATAAACAAGCAGTTCCGAGAAATAAGTGAGCCAGGGAGAAAACAAAACCTATCCCCCAGATATGATAATGAAGAATTATACATGCTATATGATGATTGGATTATTGATGCCTTTTGTAACCACCCTTTGCAACCCCCTGGTAACTGCCCCTTATGTTGGAAAAGCGAGGCTTGAAAATGTGCAAATATGATAGGACAATAAGAAGTGGGGAAGTAGGCTTGACTGGGGGAGGGGAGCATAAAAGGGCATGCTTGAGCTTTGCAAAGTGGAACCTGGGCTTGGGAAGAGCTGTATCATCTGTTAGAATTGCAACACAATAAAGAGTTAAGACTTCTGCTGAAGACTCCAGCTACTGTCGTCTCTCCCTGGGTTGATTAGGGTCCCGGCTTCGCCTGAGGAGTGTCCTGGCCATCAGCCACACTCCGAGCCCAAGCTGCCTAGCAGGCTGGGCTTATCCGTGGCAGGTTGCACACCTGACTTCTCCCGGCTCAGCTCCTGCCAGTTGGCCACGGGCTGAGGAGCTGTAATCTTGAAGGAGGAAAGAGCACAACCCCTGATTATCTGTGGCAGCGTCCTGTGGGAGCCATCGGCCTCCCCCCCAGGGGAACCCCCACCCCACAGTCATTGCCCCAGTTCCCTATTGGCAATTGGAATGCCTTGTCAGAGGGTGACGTGATAAGAATAGGAAATAGAATTTGGTTAAGCAGTTTAGGGTAAAAAGACCCCAAGAAAAAGTGACCAGTTTCTTTTTTGGCTAAAAAACAAAACAAAACAGAAAAATTTAAAACAAAAAGGAGGATATGTTGGGCATAATGCAAGGTGAGCCTAGCCAGGCCACCTGCTAGGAGGAATAGAGGAATGGCTCCTGTGGGTGTGGCGTTCTGCTCTGGCTAGTTGTGAGACCAGCATCTGGAAAGTACCTGCCTACCTGGGGACAAACTTACTATTGGTTGTATTTGGGACCCCACCTTGTAAGGCCATTGGCTATCCGGACCTATAAGAGCTGTGCACCTGTTCAATAAACGAGTTTTCAGTGCCACGCACTTGGGCTGCTTCCCGTCCAACTCCCGGAGTCTATGGCTTGACTTTGCATCTACTCACCCCCAACCCCTCAGGCTGGCCCCTCAAAGTCCACTCGGCCTGGCCCTTTGTGGTGAGACACGACAGTAACGGATACGACTATATCCAGGGATCCACACTCTTCAGATTCCCAATCTCAACTCTTGACCATTTGTTTTATGAGGGAGCTTCATTAACGAGAGTGGAGAGATTCATTAGTGACCTCTTTACCTCTTGTTCTATGTTGTGTGAGGCTTACGTGTAGAGGTTGCATTGTAGATGTACCACGTAGGCATAGGCAAGTCACAGATAACGTCTATGTGTGACCAGTTATGGTACTCTGAGGTAGTCTCCATCTGGTGCAAAAGAAGCTTCTTTAATGAGTGGTGACTGGGATGCTTGACACCACATGGAGGTCAGATTCAGGCATTCTCTGGCAGTCTGTAAATGTCTGGAGAAAATAACTTTTTTACTGTGAAGAAGAAAGCTAGTGGAGAACTTGGAGGTTCGCTGGCTTCCTTATACACATTCTCCTTTTTCCCACCTTAGAAGCAGATCCTGTGAACTTAACCATCTGGATTTCCACTGAATTTAGTTATTGAATTCAGGGGTAAAAGAAAAGAGAAATCAGAGATACTTTCTTCAAAAATACATTCACTAATTGAAGGAACTCATGTTCTTCCAAACATCTAAGATTAAGTCAGAGATAAAGTGGGGGATGGTGGGGGGTGACTCCCTTTTATGAGTCATGCCAAGTTCTAGTAACTATTCCTGGTCTTGCTTCAGAGAGCCTTGAGCTGCCCTTGGTCTCTCCTTGGTCCATTGATGACTTCCACATCTTATTATGCACCACCTGTCTCCTGCAGCAATTAGGCGGAAGAAGTAGGAACCACCTACAGCAGTCCGGGAGACTGTATCTAGTAGTGGCATGCTAATAGATGTTACTAGAGGGAAGGCAATGGGGCTAGATCTAGAGGACTGTGCTAGTGGACTGTCACTAGGAGATAAGAACAGTCACAGATATGAACGACTCCCATGGTTATGCACTGGAGCTCCTGGTTAGATTCTGAAGACATGTAAAGCATTAGATAGAAAAGTGTATGAGGGACAATGTTGCAGGCTGCTTAAAATGCTGTGTACAGTGGCACAGTCTGCAGTCTCAGCACATGGAGGAGCACAGTGCAACACAACCTGAGAAAGGCAGTGTATCAAAGACAGACACGGTGTTTTGAATTGCAGTGTTCTTTGTCACTCAACTTCACTGGAGGTAGATGTCTTTGAGACATCAAGGCTAGATAGAGGTTTAAAAGGGAGTATAACAGGACAAAATCATGGACTTGAATGAAATCACATTTTTCCAGTTTCCAAGAAGGAAAGTTCAGATATTTTTAAAGATGACAGAGAAAGAAAGGTGAGTAGCGAGAAAGACGGAGATTAAAATCATCTTCCTTGAACTATAAAGCAATTTGTTTAAAAAAAAAAGCAGAATAAGAACAACCACCACTATAAAACAAACAGAATGCTGATGCTGGTCTAACAATGCGCCATTGTCTGAAATCTTGCTTTCAAAGCTCTAAGTATCTTCAGAGTTGTCCTTTTTCACTGATTATACTTAGAGGAGATTTCCAAATTTTGACTTAGATAAAGTAGTTATGTGATCTGTTTTATGGTTTGGTTTATTTTGATTAGAAAAAGAGACCTGAAGGCGTGGTAGCTCTCAGTGTGGGCGATGGAGTCTGAGCCCAGCTGAGGGAGGAGAGGAAAGAAAGGAGGGAGGAGGGGAAGGCAGGAAGAGGGGGAGAAAAGGGTGGAGGGGGAAAGGAAGAGAGAGAGGGGCGGAGGGAGGAGCAGACAGAGGAGGAGTAATCTTTTTGAGAAAAATAACTTTCCAAAAGTTCTTTTATCTTGAATTTTTAATAAAATTCTTCAAATAATTTTTTGGTATTCTTTCTCTTGTTTTTTGTTTTTTTTTGTTTTTTTTTTTTTTGCAAGTAAAACTTGCACTGAAAAATGGAGGTATTCTTTCTATGTAAGCCTAAAGACAAAATTTAGTTTCATAAAAATTCAGAAAAGATTTAACCTCAGGATGCATTTAGCTTTTAAAATAGACTTTATTGTAAACATCGTATTAAATGTTCTTACTGATTATGTGATGCTTCAGAAGAGATTTTTAGCATGACATTCAACAAAATAATGTGAATGAAAATACAGATGTGGAGCTGGATGGCTCAGTGGTTAAAAGCACTGGCTGCTTTTTCAAAGGATCTGGGTTCAATTCCTAGCACCCATATGGTGGCCAGCAACCATCTATAATTCCAGTTCCAGGGGAATTCTCTCTTGTGACCTCCATGGGCATCGCACTCGAAGGTTGCACTAACAGACATGCAGGCAATGCACTCATACACATAAAAATAAAAGTAAATTAAAATGAAAAACTCTAAAAAAGCCCACTGATGTTTAAAAACATGAGCAGGCTGGCCTCTAATTTTTCCATTCCATATTCTAAGACTTTTAATGTACCAGCTGCCTTAATCTTAAAAATCAAACAACATTAGAATGCAAAATAACTGATTACAACTTTTTATATAATATAAAAATTAATGCTTTCAGTCACTATGTGAACAGGTGGGTGACATGGTAATTAATTGAATCATGGATCTTTGTTTCATGTAAAATAAACACAAAAGGCTCCCAAATAAAGTAGTTTTTAAGATACCTGCTTCTTTAACCCTTCTTCCCAGCTTCAAAAATGTTTTTACATAAACAGATTAAGAGTGAATGTTCCAACTGTAATATTATATACTTGAATAATATTATTATATTTAAAATATGACATTGAAATGGAGTAAAACCAACTCTTTGAAGAAGAATAAAGGAACAAGAGATTGGAGTTAACATCCAGCTTTCCCACTTACTCCTGGGAAAGACAATTTCTCTTACATTAGTTGCTTTCTGAATAAAATGAAGGTAAATGCTTCTGTTTCAAAGCCTTTTTAAGAAGAGTGGCTCTTTGGGGGCAAGGGGAGGCGAGCCTCAGAAGAGCAACTTAAATAGCCAGGAGTGATTGCAGAGCTTCGCGTGAATGTCTCTCAAAGACTCTCTTTGATGAAACATCATGGTTAGCTTGAACAGGCATGAGAGTTCCACAGGGTATGCTTGGTTTGCCTTGGGGTAAAAACTGTTAATGAATTGATTTTTCTTGATATAAACACAAACTGTGTAGATTATTATAGTAGCAACTATTATTTTTGAACAGCTCATAAATTTTACACAATTTAGGAGACGTTTACAACCTAATAAATTACAGAAACTGCATGCATCTATGTTTTACTCTTCCTTTTCTTTAACGTGTTCTTTATTTCCTGAGAATTTCACATATGAGGATTGCATTTGTGTTGTTTCCACCCTGTCCTCTCCTCTCTCCCTGGAATTCAACCGGTGCCTCCACCCCCTTTCAATACATCTTCCTCTTTGATTACTATTGTAACATATACATGCACATATTTCCTATCTAAATGCAAGTTTATTTCTATCTTTCACATTCTTTTTAAAGTTGATTTAATAGATAAAATTTCCCCTAATATAGGTTAAAAGCCTGGTTGGTTCTGTGACCTTCTGTCAGTGTAGGGGGATAGAAAATCACATGTCCACTTGGACTTGCACACACTCTTGACTCGGCGACTATACTGCCAATCCTCATGTAGCTAACAACTTTTCAGTCTGTACTTAAAGGATGGATCTTTGCCAATCTCCCAGCTAGAGTTTGTCAGCAGCCTGGATGCTTTTGGGGGAATGCTGTGTTTTCTCTCTCTCTCTCTCTCTCTCTCTCTCTCTCTCTCTCTCTCTCTCTCTCTCTCTGCCTCTCTTGTGAGCTATATCAGATTTTCAAACGTATCAGAAAGACAGTAAAAAACAAAATATATCATGTGGGGTTTCACAAATGCTAAAAGACTACTATATTTGTTTTATTATGATATATCTCATTCTCTGTGCAATTCTTTCCTGATTCTTTGAGAAGAATATATGGTTACTTTTTTTCTTGTATTAACCAGTTCCTGCCCAGTCCCTGCCTAGTCCCCTCCAGTTATTCCCAGGACCCTTCTATCACATCTCTCTCCCAATTCCAGGTCTCTTTCAGTGTACATTGTATTTGGAAACCTAGGAATAGGTCTGATGTAATAGCACAAAGATAAGAGAATAAGTGATGTGTGTGTATTTCTGCATGTACATATGTGTGTATCCATGTTTATGTGTGTGCATGACTCTATGTGTTTGTGTGTATGTATGTGTTTGTGCATGTATATGTGTGTTTGTGTAAATGTTTGTATGTGTATGTTTGTGTACATATGTGTATGTGTGTCTGTGTGTGTGTGTATGTTTGTGTACATGTGTGTATGTGTGTATCTCTGTGTGTTTGTGTGTATGTATGTGTTTGTGTAAGTGTGTATATGTTTGTGTATGTATATGTGTGTTTGTGTGTATGTATGTGTTTGTGTAAGTGTGTATATGTTTGTGTATGTATATGTGTGTTTGTGTGTATATGTTTGAGTATGTATATGTGTGTATATGTGTATATGTCTGTGTGTGTGTGTGAGAGAGAGAGAGTGAGCAAGAGTGAAAGTCAGTCGAAGAGACTGTGATGTGCTTTCCTAACTTGGCAGAGCATCTAGGAAATGCACACATAGAAACAGGAAATAAAGCCCCACACCTGTGCGTCTATTTGTGTGTCTCTCAAGAAGCTCAGGTGAGTTTTGATGTCCCCGCTCCCATGCTCCCATTCCCCACCATTCATTCATTCCACCTTTTCTTTCTGTACATACATATCCTTTTGCCTATGACCCATACGATGTGTACTTGCATGTTTACCTATGAGAGCTTAAAATTTGTTTAAAATTATTTTTTGTCTCTAACCTGAAAAGGTGTAACAGAATAGTTTTTATGTGCACCTGTAATCCCAGCAATGAGTCAGATGGTGCAGGAAGGTATGGCTGGCTGCTCAGACCCTGTCTCAAAAACAAACAAAACAGAAAAAAAGCCAAATGAATGCACAAACAAAAGAATCTATTTAAATAAATACTATGCTTATGTATTTACGCTAAAGGTTATTTATTTTTCCACTCAGAGAAGTGGAGGCTGCTCATTTATTAACAAAGTCTATGGTTTTTGTTTGTATTTCAATATGCATTTTTATTATCCTAATTAATTATCTTTTCATAGGTTATGCAAAGCACTAATATGACTCCAAATGTCAGAGCTATGAAAGAGACACCTTGTGGGTGTGTGTCTTCCTCCTGTTTCCTCTGCTCTTTTCTGTCCTCACTCACCTGCTACAGGTGACTGACATCCAGTTTTTTCCTTTTCCATCCTGTCACACTGTAGATGATTGATACTATTTGACCCCTGATTTATTCTTGTGTCATACTTTGAACAAATTAATTGATAGTTGAACAAAGCTTATTCTGTCTTTACTCTCACATATGTAGAAATTGTTTTCTAAATGATTTTTCTATGATCATTTATCTCACTGATTATAACTTCATTTTCAAGAGATCCAACATTCTCTTCTAGTCCATGGGCACCAGACATACATATGGTGCCCATACATGCAAACAGGCAAAACACTCATATACATAAAATAAAATAATAAAACAAATCTTTTAAAAGTCACTATCTGGTTATTATTTTGCACATAAAAGCCATAGATTTATTTAATTTTGTGTACCAACTTACTGGATTCCTTTATAGTCTAGATTACTTTTGCTATGGATTATTGATTTCTGTGAGTATGCAATAGTATCATCTGCAAAGGAGGTGATTGTGTTTAGACTTGTACTTATTCTGCATCCAATTTATCTATCTTTCTGCAGTAGTTGAGTGGATAGAGTCTCGAAACGACAGGTTACACAGAATACACTTTAAGTGAAGGATCTGAGACTCATGGTCTGCAGATGCAGATCTTTCCCAGTCTTGAGTTTTTATTCAGTACTAAAATAATAGATGAGTTAACTTTATAGGAAATATTGTACAAAGAACAGGTAAGACATACAATAACAAGTTACATAGAATAACAAGTTAAGGAATACAATTATATCAAAGAGACTTTTAAAATAAATTATGTGTCAGAAACATCTGCTCCCTGAAGTAGCTTTAGCCCAATGCAGTGTTTCTCAGTAACTTAAGAACATATGTTTTGCCTCAGAGGTTTGCCTTCTAGGTACACTGAAGAACATATACTTCTTTTGTCCTTTCATTGAACATTAACTCTGAAGGTATGCTACAAGCCGTCCAGTTACAATATTAACTCTTCATGAAGTGATTTGCTACATCTTCCCAGCATTAAATAATTCATCAGTAAAGGGCTGAGGACTAATTTAGATAATATTTAATAACCAAAATACTTCTTGTATTTCTCTATTATATAATATGCTGACTGCAAAATTAATATTTTGTTTAGAGTTAACATTTTAATTGTGTTAAGAAAATGTTCTCAGCAGTTAAGAATACTGACTGCTCTTGCAGAGGACCCAGATTCGATTCCCAGCACCCACATAGAAGCTCACAGCTATTCATAACTCCAGTTCCAGGGAATCTGATGCCTTCTTCTGACCTCCGCAGGCATTGCTCAACATGGGTGCACTTACACACATGCAAGCAATACAATCAAAAAATAAAAATAAATGTTCTTTGGAGAACATTAAATTGAGTGAAATACAATAGACACAGAAAACAATTACTCCACAAGTTCTCCTGTAAGGAGGCAGAAAATGTCTGCTCATTGTGAAATGGTGACTGCTGAGGAGAGAAGAGCAGGGAGAGCTGGGTGAAGACAGGCTGCTTCACTTCCAGCATGCTGCACACAGGGGTTGAAATTTCTCTGAAGTTCACTAATAATTAACCAAGATAAAGTTAAATGTTAGAAATAAAAAATTCATTGATCTGTGAGGAAAAAAAAGAGCTGGTGAGACTCAAATATCATATATATATATATATATATATATATATATAAAATGCATGGTGTGTGTGTGTGCATGTGTGTGTGTGTGTATAAGGGAATGGAGTGTTCAGATACATATGGAACCTTATTTTTGCGAAGTGTGCTCATATAATTTGATGGAGAAGAAATAGTCATTCACCAAAGAGGCTCAATATTCCTATGGAAGCTCAATATTCCTATGGAAAAATATGAAGTTTACTCCTCATTTCATAATACATACATACACTGTTTTGTATATAAAAATAGCTTTAAATGGATCAGAATTCCTAAAACTGTTTCTATGAGATTAAAAGTATGCACCTGAAAGAAAACAAGGAAAATTTCTAGCTGACTTTCAACTGGGCAAACATTTCTTAGATAAGACAAAAAAGCTTGAATGATGAAAGAAAAGAAATTATAACTCTAACTTTACAAATGTTTTAAACTATTACTTTTCAAACTACTACTTTGTTGTACAAAGTTAAGCATTAAATTGGAAAATATTTGTCAATGATAGATTTTATGAAGAAATTATATCCATAGTATATAAACAGGCCTTACAAGTAATCAATCAATCAGTATATTGATTGATTACAATTCAGTATAAAATATAAACAAGGAAAATAGGACATGAATTTTAGTAAACATTTAAGATATAATCATCTATGTGTATACACACATAGGTGCAGCAACAGCACACACTACAGTGGTTAATTAACTCATTAAGAGAATATCAATAACGATTAGGGAAATGTAGATTAAAACCACTCTTAACCCACCCAAATAAAACTTTTGGAGGAATGTTAACTGACAGACCCAAGATTACTGAAATTTTGTAAAGGACATAGAGCAAATACTTTTGGGTTTTATGGTTCATATGCTTTCTGGCATAAGAATGGCCATCTGTTTTCGTAGTTCAAAAGTACTGGGTAAAAAACACTTGATGTGCTAGCCTGTTGACAGGAGTTCAGTTCCTGGAACCCACATAAAACAACTGGATCCAGTACTGCACTTCTGTAACTACAGCACTATCATAACATGGGAGATGAAGACAGAAAAATCAGCCTGAAGCTCATGGACTAGCTTTCCATGGGGTCTACAGTGTGCCAGAAACAAGAAAAGACTCTACCTTATTGAGTTCCACTGAAAAATACATATACTATATATAAGTACATATATATATATAGATATAGATATAGATATAAATACATACGTGTGTGTATGTGCAAGCTGTGAAAGGAGAAAGCAAATCAATGGTCCCACCTAGCTGCAAAACCTAACAAACAACAGTGACTGGTTCATCAAACTATCACTCTTTATGGCAGTGCTTTATATTGAAGGCAATCAACAGCTGCCTAAAATTAAGACCTGATCAATGGAAGGGAACTTATGTGTGATACTGTATACATAGCTAGATACACACGAGGTATTAGATCCTAAAGAGGTCATAGATTCTAGAGAAAACTAAGTTTTCCACATTCCTATACCAATATAATTTTTATTATATTCTAAATATGCATCCTCATAGTTACAGTACCTTCCAACATTCATCAAAGAAGCTTCTTTTTGTAATAGAAGGAAACCATTCCAGAATTGCACAACTGGTCAAACAGAGAAAATGTGTATTTGAGATGTTTAACCCTATGTGACACATCATCAACGCAACATCTACACATAAGATGGATGCATCTCTCAGTTCTCATCAAGGAATTTTCCTCATGCAACAAATAGTGATTAACAGAAACCCACAAATGGTCAATGTACAGAGAACAAGAGCTTTTCATTCTTAACACTTCTTGTTTTTCAAATTCTCAATTTTCTTGCTTACCTTTTCATCCATAGGGTTGATTTTCTCAGCTATTTTACAGACATTTTCCTATATGTTACTAGCTTCAATCTATAGATCCTAGATGGAATTCATCCAGTTTCTGGATCCTCAGTATGATCATTTGCTATAAAGTGGTCACTTGGCATTTTACATATTTCAGTTTTGAGTCCAGTAGATGCTTAGTTATAAATTGTTAGAGAAGGCATGGTACCTTGTGTTTTCATGTTTGTTGTGTTTCTGGGTTGTGATCTGAGCATCTCTTGGTTTAGATAATGGTTTTGGTTTTACTTGGAGATTCTCTTGTTCAGCAGCGTACTCTTCCAGCTTTGAATTTCAGGATAACTAAGAGAAGAAAGATCAGACTGCTAAAGCTATACCAACCATAAACCCTCTCAAGACCTCCTTAGTATTAGTCACCTTGCTGAGGGAGGAAGCTGTGGATATCAAGCATAAGAATGGAAGTCATAAATTCCCCGGTGTACAGCAGTGAGCAGCAAGTTAATGGCTCCAGCTGATCCACCTACTGACCTCAAGTGCAGAGCTACCAGGGTTGTTCACAGTTGACGGAACCTGCTCCTGGCCACCAAAGGTAGGGCTAGCTTCTCTAAGCATTTCCTTGCTTGAGCCAGTCTTCTGTCACCTACTCCCTTTGTACTATCAATGTCAGCCCTCCTGGCACTCCATAGCTCCCTCGAGGTCCTTCACTCACCCTGGAGCTATGGCAGGTCAAGCTGAGGTTCCTAATCAGGTGATTTGTCCCTGTTCTCTGGTCACTAGGGCCTGAGATTTGGTATCAGCCCGTTTTCTGTTGCTAATAACTGAGCATCATAGATTGGGTGGGTTATGAAAAAGAAGGTTCACTTAGGTTCATGGTCCTGGAGGTAAAAGTCTGCCAATTACATTCATACTTCAGAATCTGCCTGCAGTGCAAGGAGTCACATGGAAAAAGAGAGGAGGTGTATAAGTCTGTCTAATAGCTCTCCTCCTGAGAACACCAGAGGAGTCAGTTCTGAGCTCCCTTTCTAATCTAAGTTGCTTCTCAGATGATTCATCTCTAAGCACTGCGGTGTATTAAGTGCACTCTGCATTAGGATCCTATCTTTGATAGGATTTTCACCATTTTAACACCTGATAATTGGGATTAATTTAAACACAGGAACTCCTTGGTGGAAATTCAAGCCATATGGACAATATAAACATCTTGTTTTAAACACATATTTTATATATTCATCCATCAGTTCATGGGATTCAGGTTTCTCCAGTCTGGGGCCATTTTCAATAATGCTGCCGCTATGAACACTCATGCGCACATTTCGTAGAGACATATATCAATGTCTGAACACTTGACTAGCCATTTCTCACCCTCAAGGAAATCCTACCTATGATGATTAGTTATACTCTGGCACTAAAGTTACAGCTACTTTACATCCACCCTAACAAAACTGCAAATAAGCCAGGCTTGGTGGCGCACACCTTGAATCCCAGCACTAGAGAAGAGGAGGCGGGAGGATCTCCGTGAGTTCAAGGCCACCCTGGTCAACATAGAGAATTCCAGGCCAGCTGGGGCTACAGGGAGACCTTGACTCAAAAAGAACAACGAAAACAAACAAACAACAACAACAAAAAAAACAAAACTTCAAATAACCTTCAAAAAGATAAAGCATATCCATTAACAAAATAATAGTTAGGTACTAAGCTACAAAATGTGTATGTTCTTCTAATTTCTTCCCAAGTAGAAAAACCATAATCTCATGTGTACCTTGCTCCCAATTCTGGTTCTCTGAGGGATGCAAAGCCTTGTCTCAAAGGTCCATATCTGGTAAACTAAAGCAAAGTTATCAATTTTCTCTGGTTTGTGGTAGAAATCAAGCTTCTGGATGTTATGGACTGACAGAAACTAAAATGTTTCAATGAAATTTCACAATAAAATAAAAGAAACAGTTATTAAGTAACTACAGATGGCTTTGGTGAAATCCTACCAGAAATTCTTCTCTCCACGTGGCTCTTGGCTCAGTCTTTGGAGAGATCTCTCTCTTCCCTCTTTCTGCATGTCTAACCTGTGATTGTTTCAGCTTCTGGAATTTTGACAGCATTGATATTTGTCTTGGAGTCTCAGGATTGCTTTGACTTCAGAGGTTTTCTTATTTTGTTCTAAGGTTTGATTTCTTTAGTGAACCAAGTCTCTAAAAGTCAGTAAGCTTCTGCTGTGTTTATTTTTAGTTATTGTTTTGTTAGAAAGAATTTACACATCTGGTTCATCAGTGTCCCTCCTTTCCCCATCTTTCTTCCTTCAGTTTTGCTGCCTGGGAACTTCCATTGCTCAACAAGGAACCATTTCACTGTTGTAGTCAAAACAAACCACACTGATTCTGTTATTCTTTTAGCATGACCACCAATATATCTTATACATTAAGACTTTACCAACCATATTTTTGTTATTTTTCTCTTTGATTAATGAGATATTTGAAGTATTTGTGCCATCTCCTAAATGCATTTTTTCTAACAAACTACCTAAATTATGGCCTTATCCAGGTCACTCCTCTGTCTACCTTTGATTATTCATTCTTATATTTCTGAGTTTCCATCTCCACTCTAGATTCTATCCAGATGGATAGAGGTATGGCATACAAAGAGGTATGGCAATCAGTAATTGTGGACAGAGCGGATTGATGGATGGATGAGCTTAGATACTTCAGTTAAAGCAAATGAAACCATATTCCAGAATTACTCTTTTTACTGTATCCTGAGCCATTTCTTTTTAATACTTTGGAAGCACAGTAAGTACAGAGAATGAAAAGAAATTTGTAGCTAGAATCAAAGCTCTGTATTTATTTTCTGAGTCATACTGGAGCACTTGACATAGAACAGAACACCCTCTCTTTAAATGTAAAGCATTAGGTTGATAACACCCTGCACTACCTTCTGCCGGATAAACTAGTTTCAAATGGAGTTCAAGAGTCTTTTAACTTGCTCACTGTGGTACTACCCAGTCCATGATTTGGGAGTGGAATCTGAAATAATATTGCTTCCCTGTAAACGGTTCATATCAACAATAGAAAGAAACTATGAATGATTTTCTTCAGATAAAAAGTTAAGAGCAATGGCAATCCCGGGCTCCTTAACTGTAACCTCACAGTTCTGCAGGGTAATTAGTAATAGGTGATTAGACACTAAGGGTGAATTAGTAATAGACCAACAGTTCTTGAAAATATCACTTCCTAACAAACATTGCAAAGAAGACAACAAATTAAATGAAAACTAAATACCTAGTTATTCCATAAGGATGTGAATACAATCACAGTACGTTATACTTTCTGCAAATTAAGAGGAAAAGTATGGTTGATAGCATGTTATCCAAATGCAAAGAGTCAAGAGCACTGATTGTGTACATTGGTCATGTCTATCTGGAATTATAAACAATTTGCTATATAAATGACTGCAACATCAAAATAAGTGAAAACTCCTCTGGGTCTTCTCTGTGGGTATAAATCACTTCACACGGACAGAGGTATCTTTTAGATTTTATTGAGCCATGGAACATAAAACTAACTTAATATTAGAAAAAAATGGCTTTCTTCCAAAGGATTCTAACCTCAGGCTGTGTTTAGTTGTTTATGTTTAGTCACCAATGGGAGCCACCAGAGTAGAGTGGACACTAAGAATTTCCTAGTGTGTGCACATCCATATCTACATGTCTGTCATCAGTCTAGTTATATGTTTATAAAAGACTAAAGAGAAAATTTATATACAATGATAAATACATACAAATACAGAAAGTATTCCATGTATTCAATATTTTTCAAATATTCCAAAATTAGAATTACAGCACTGATTACAGGGGTGTACCCTGTAAGCTCAGCACTCAGCAAGCAGAAGCAGGCAGATCTTCATGAGATTCAGGCCAGGTTGGTCACATAGTGAGTTCCAGGCCAGCTGGGGCTACAGAAGAAGCCTGTCTAAAAACAAAAACCCCAAATTAAAATTATCTATGTAGATAGAAATATGTGCATACATTATTAAGAATTCAAAGGACCTCTGAAATAACATTATCACTCACTGCTCTGATAATTATAATCTCATCTTTAGAGTTTTTGCAAGAAATAAATAGGTTGATGAGTTTCATGCCTATGTTAAGGGTCTGTACATATGTGTTCATATGAGTTTTCTAGCAGAAAAGCTACTCTCATCAGGAATCAAAGACATTCCTCCAGTTTTATTTATCATCTCTGTATATGTTGTATATATTCTCTAATTGATAGAGATGTGGAAGATGTTTTTATAATTTCCAGTGACCCAGTTCAGTACTCCCCTCCCCCCCCCAGAGTTCCCAAGGGATCAAACAAAAATTCAATGAGAGATAAAGTTTCACCCATCAGCAAACCCAGTATTTTCTCCTAGTCTACAACAGATGTAGTCAGAGAGTAAGCCAACTCTTAGTTCTGATGTATTGTATGAGAGAAATATTTGGTGTCAGAATGAACTGCAGGCAAATTCAAGGCTCAGAAGTCTATAGGCAAAATGCTGGAAACAGGAATGAGTTACACCATCTACCTGACCTATTTCCACATACAAAAATTGCTTTGTTGTATGGTTTCTGCTTTAAACATATTCTTTCTTTTCTCCTCGAATACAGCTGAACCCTTTCAATAGCCATGAACTAAAAGATCTCACCTTCTAAACCAGAGGACTTTGCAGATCAGACCGAAGAGTCCTGACAGATATGGTAATTTTTGATATGCGCAAAATGAGCTTATAGTTGTTAGAGCTATGAATATTTTGATTTGTATCATAGGCAGCAAACTTGAATTCTAAATAAGCTCATCCCTCTTGACTCAGATCTCAAGCCTTGCATGGACTTGACCTGGTCCCCAGTTACCTGGACCCCATCAGCTTAGCCTCTCTCCTTCTCTGAGGTCACCCAGACTGAAATTTATGGCCCTTTTTCTCCAGAAGGCTGTGTGGCTCTCCCTTTGTCGAGGCAGATGACAGAATTCAGTTTTGTTAGAATGGCCGTTCCTGACCTATGACAGTGACCCTGACTCATCACTTTTCTTGCCCCTTTCTGTGCTGTTCTCCCTCGTCCATGTGATAATCTAAAGATGTGACAAGTTATGTTTACCCATTGCCTGTTTCTTGCACTGAGATGCAGGCTCTGTTATTTCAGGTATATTTTAATATGTGATTCCATCCCTTCTGTCTTCACCATCTGGAGTTGTATCAAAGCCTGAGTGAATGCAAGTGAGCACCATATGACACATGAAATACACCGGCTCTTTGACACCACCCCAAGACCAAGCATGTAGAAGTTACTGTGGCATTTCTTGTTTTCAATAATTGGAAACCCACACGTGGAGGGGGCTTAAAACTGCTCCATGCTGCCAAATAGTCCTGGAAGCTGAATCATTCCTTCTAAACAGTGCAGTAAACATGGAGTGAACTGATGAATAACAAAATCCCACAGTGTGAAATGTCATTGCTAAGATGTAAAAGCTTCACTGACAGTAGTCAAAAAGATTTTCTTGGGAAAAATACACCATTTCAAATTGCAGTATATATTTAGAAAATAATTTAGAAATTCTTTAGAACTTAATAATGTAGCCTTGCTAATAGACATTTCTCTGCGAATCAGGGTCAAGATGTCTGGTTGTTCTCATCACATTTGATGGCAGTGTAATACAGCTTCAAAATTAACAACATAAGCAATTAGAGACGTGGAAACCAAATTATTATATGCAGTATGGAGCTATTTGATACGATAGGAGTTACTTTTCTGTTGCTGTGGAAAAAAAAAACAAAACACTCCAATCACAGCAAATTAGAAAAAGGAAGAGTTTATTTGGGCTAAAGGTCCCAGGGGATAAGAGTCAACCCTGAAGAGGAGACTTGGCAGGAGGCAATGAGAAACAGAGAGCAAACAGCTGAGAGCCCATATCCTCAGGCCCTTGTAGGAAGCAAAAGCTCAGACTACAAATGGGAAAAGGCTGTGACTCTGAGTCCACTCACAGTGATGCATGCGACCCCATCTCCTGAGGGCAAATGATTCAAGTGTCTGGAATCTGTGAAAGACATTTCTCATTCAAAGTACCACATACACGTATAAAGTCTCAGGAACAACTTTTAAATAGTAGCTGATAAGTATTTAGTAAAATAAGTAGGAAGAAAACAAGTATTAACAAATCAGGAGGGCAACAAGTGGTGGCTCATGTCTGCAACTCCAGTTGCCAGGAGACTGAAGCAGGAGGGTGAGAGTTCAAGGACAGCCTGGGCTACATGGTCAGTTCAAGATCTGCCTAGAATATATTGACAGGACCTACCTTGAAAAAAAAATACCAAACACCTTATTGTATGAACTTTTTTCCTCAGACTGGCAGAAAGGACTGCATGCACACTCGACCACAACAGGAACAAGCTTGACTGACAGAGGAAGAAGGCAAAAAGTCAGCTACCGACCAACCAGTGGCTTGAGTTGCATGTGAGGGGAGGGACAGATCACCGGGTCCCCGTAGAAATGTAGAATTCAGGGCTGGACACCACTCATGCCTCACAGAAAGAACTTCTTAAGATGGGCCTTAAAAATAGTTGGAGCCTACAATATAGTATTTAGTGTCTTTTTCACCTTGACAAAAATTAAAATTATTTTGAAGTTATTTGCATTAAAAACTAGGGTGAAGCTAAGAATAAATAAATTTAACAACTACGTAAGATCCAATGAAGGAATCAGGCATATAATGCTCTGTTAGGTCACAGAATATTAATTAATATAAAAATAATGCAAAATGAATGGAATGAAAACAATACTATGAAATGGCTAATAAGGAAATCCTATGATATACTGAATTTAATTAAAGGCAAATAAGTTAATACATTTGTCATTAAACATATATACATTTTCTTGCTGTTGAATTCTAGGGATTTCCCCTTACTATGAAATAAGATGCAATGAATTATTCTGATCATTTTTTGTTTATTATGATCTTTATATTTTAAGGCTACTTAGAAGCTTACAATGTACTTTCTTTTTGAGAAAAATCCCTTGTGCTGCTGAAAAGAAAGTGTCATGTATCTGTTGCACAGAATGTTCTCAAGATATCTGTAATACATGGAGTGGATTAACTCTGTCATTTCTTTGCTGATTTTTAGTTTTTGTATCTCACCTAAAATGAGAGAAGGGTATTAAAGTCATTCATGACTATTATACCAAAAATATCTGGCTCTTCATGCAAAGTAATACATGTTTTCTGAAACTGAGAGCATCAACATTTGCTGTATATTTATTTAGAACTGTTATGACCTGGTGATTTGTTCCTTTTATTAATATGTAGTGACCTTTATCTATTCTGATTAATTTTGATTTGAAATCTACTTTATCAGAAATCTGAGCAGTTATGTCAGCTCATTTATTGACTTGTCAGTTGACTGCCATTCCTTGATTCTTAGGCTATTATTTCTTTACCAGTCGGGTTCGTTTCTTAGAAGTAACATAGAATGGAATTGTATAGTGTTTTGATGCAGTTTACATCTCTGTACTGACTATATGAGGCCTATTATGTTCAAGGTTATTTTGAGGGATGTTTCCCTAATTCCTGTCATTTCATTTGTTGGTTTTCTGTTTGGTTAGATTATTGACTGTTCATTTCATTCTCCTTTTTTGTTGTCAGCTTATTGTATTAGACATAATCGTCCCTCTCCATTGTTTACTTAATCCTCTCTTGAAACATTGTTTTTTGATCTTTCATGACTGAGACTTTGTTTCTCCTCCATATACTCCGTACTTTTTTAAGCAGCTTCTGGAATGCTGACTTGTTGGACATGATCTGAGACTTTGTTTCTCCTCCATATACTCCGTACTTTTTTAAGCAGCTTCTGGAATGCTGACTTGTTGGACATGATCTGCCTTAGTTTGCTTCTTTACATTTCCTCACTTTTCTGTTAATTATAAGATAGATTTGCTGGGAATAAAAATGCAGTTACTTACCTTAGGGGATTGAAATAAATCATTTTATGTTAATGACTTTTAGGCTTCTTGGTGGGAGTTGTGTTATTATTCTGATGTGTTTGCCCTTTGTAGGTGAATGTTACTTTTTCCCTCACAACTTTTAATGCACTTTTTGGCTTTGTATCTTTGACATCTTACCTGTGTCATGGAGAAGGTCTCTGGTAAGTCTATTTTAGCTTCTAAGATACATCTTGTGTTACAGTGCATACTCCTCTGGATTGGGGGAATTTTCTGCTATATTTCAATGACTAGATTTTCTATGCCTTTAAATTTTATCTCAGTTCTTTACTATATCCTGTGAATTCTTAGATTTTGAATTGTATCCTAGACTTCATGGACATTGTAATCCTCCTTATTTATTTTTTCTCCATATTAATTTGTTTGTGTAATTCAAAACATATTTTTATCAGTTCTTTGAGAGTTTCATGCAATGTAGCTTGATTTCATTCACATCCAAGTTCAGCGACACTTCTCCCCCGTCTTCTAACCCCCCACCACACTTTACGATATTTGAATATCATATTTCAATTCCTGATGTTCTTTCTTGTATGGAAAGCCATCTCTGGATGGTGCTTTTTATGTTTTATTTAATTTATTGAATTTCTAATTTCCAATATTTGTTCAAAATCTTAATTTCTTTTGTGAATTTTTCATCTGGGTTGCTGAATTTTCATTGTTACTGCTCATCTTGGCATCTGTTTGGCTGAATTTCCACTCTATTTCTGACTCTCCACTCCATATTTTAGATTGAGTCCATCTTGTTTTTATCTTCTTTGTGCACATGGATCATTTTACCCTTAAATTTTAGACTTTTTCATCTGGTGATGGAGAGATGACTCCGTGGTTAAGACTACTGGCTCCTCTTGCAGAGGACCTAGGTTCAGTTCCCAGCATCCATATGGAGTTACAACCTTTTGAAACTCCAGGTCCAGATGATCCATCTTCTTATGTACACAAAACAGTAATACACATAAAAAATGAATAATTTAAAAACTTAAAAAATAAATATTCATCTGTCACCTGTTTTATTGCCTTTGGATTCATCAGTTGAGGCGCTGTGAGCTTTGTTTTGTTGAGCTGCTTTGCTTTGTTGTTTCAGTGTTTCTGAACTGTGATTTATACATCTTTTGGTTTGGATTTAATTTCTGGTTTTACTTGGAGTTCTTCTTAGTGAGCAGTCTGTTCTTACAGACTCAGTGCTACTATCAGCAGCACTTAGTGAGAAGGAAATAAACAAATGTCTGATGTGGTTTCTGCTATTCTTGCCTCTGACAGGGAGCTGCCTGTCTTATGTGCATGTGCTTTAGTGTGTGTGTAATTATTAAATGAATACATACGTGGTATAGCATTTAACAATGTTTATATAGATCCTACTCGTTACTATTATTATAAATAATTATATATAAATATATATAAATAATTATATATAAATATATATTATATATATTATTATATATATATATAAATAATATATATATAATAATATATTATTATAAATGTAAGAGAACATTTTTCTTTTTCTTTTTCTTTTCTGATAGTTTCCTCCCTAGTCCCAACCCTCCTGGGACTCACTATGTGGTCCAGGATGGTCTCGATCTCACAGAGATCTACCTGTTTCTGCCTCCTGAGGGCTGGGATTCAAAGTATGCACCACCACACTCTGTGAACTTTATAAATGATAATTATTAACCATCAGTCCAAACCCATTGTATTAGATCTGGGGCATAAGCTCACCAGCTAATATTTTAACATAACCTCTGGGCAATTTTACTGAAAACCAGTATTTCTAAATCAACACAAAAGCACAAATAGCCTTATATAGAAGCTAGCCTTCATAGATATGAGCATCTTGATGAATGTTTGGCATCGGATGAGAAGTTTCTCATGTGATTTAACAGCTTAAACTAAAAATTAAGTTACATTTGACTTTTAAACAAATGTATAAATAAGAACTACAGAGTAAGTGGCACATGATCTAACAGAAGCACAGTAGAAGGCTAGTGGCAAATAAAAGGATGGATTTTAGAATAAAGTCTTTTATTTTTTATTTCCATCAATTTACATGTCAAAACTAGTTCAGAAACAATAGTTCGAATTCTGGTATCTGTCATATCTTTAGTGTGTTTCTTTTATGAAAAGAGGAAGTGTCCCAAGAGGAATTCTGCTACATTTATGAAGGCCAAACCATTATTGGCTAAGCTCACACATGGGAGGCCGAGTTTGGTAGCAGAAGCTGTTTGAGGACTTGTTTGAGAACTAGAAACCACTCTCACATGATCTCAGTCTATGCCTGGCTTTCACTTTGAAAAATGTTTTACTTTATTATAAAATGCAACTATGCCAATTGTCTGTGGACAGTTGATATTAAAAAATAAAGAGTTCACTGGGGTTGAAGTTCCCATTCATAGCAACATCTTCAAGGCCTTACAAATGAGAATCTTTCCTGTTTCATGTTCTGGTGGTTAACCTTGGCCTTTAACTTCTGTGCTAACTTTTTTTGTTGTTGTTTTTTTTTTTTGAAACATGATCTGCCTATATCCCCAGCTGTCCTGGAACTCACTATATAGACCAGGCTGGTTTTGAACTCACAGAGATATGCCTGCCTCTATCTCCTGAGTGCTGGAATTAAAGGCCACCACCACACCCAGCTCCAATTGATCTTAAAAGGAGGGACTCTAGATAGGCTAAGTAGACCTCAGTGGATAAACTTGCACTGAAAGACATCTGGTGACCTTGACTTGACTTGATAGGCCTTAACACGAATGACAGAATGCATGGAGTCCAGTGGGAGGGAGTTATAGGTGAGTGCTAACGGGGAAATGTGTATAAAGCTGATCAAGATGTTCTATATGATATACATAAAAAGTCAATTAAAAGTTTACAACAAACAATGAAATAAAATAATGAATATCTTAAAGTCATGACCATAATTCTGTTTCACTGATGAAATGAAGTGGTTCAAAGATTTCATGGGCCTGTGGCTTGCATGACTGAGCATGAAATAAGATGGAAGCAATTCCTTATCTGTATTAATGCTGCCTGAGAGCCTTTTTCTACCAGCCTGGACTCCGAAGTATGTTCTCACATCATGTACAACTAACTTTTCACCAGAGTTTTCAGAATGTATTTTTTTAAACTTCATATAGAACCAAGGACCATGGGGTGAAATAATACCCTTCAAGAACTGCTAATGAAGACAAATGAGTGAGTAAAGTGTGATAAAGATGGAAAAAATGTTGAGAGAGACAGAGAGAGAACACATAAGGGGTTTCTTGATGGAAATTATTCTTAATATTCTAAAACTTAGCAGAATGATTAATTTTGTGTACATGAGACAAAACTTTCTTACCATAAATGGAAAGAACTTAGAGATTATGCAGTTTACTCCCTCCCAAAGCTCTGCAAAGAGAAGCTGAGCAGAATTCTATAGAGAAAATGGAATTAAAATAACTTGATATTAAACAGTCAGGAACAGTGTGTTCTACCATCCCATCACCTCCTTGCACCGGCATCTGAAAGATGAATTTATGCTTCCATAATACTGTGAAAGTATTGCATTTAGCTGCCTAACTAGTTGAGGTCTTCTGTTACCATTATAGTGTAAGTGGTGGCATCCTTACAGTGACCACTGCATCTGCATGACTGATGAGTTATGCCCAAACTTCAGTTAGAACTTATTGCAAGTAAATCTGAGGTTACTGGTTAATGAAAAATATACCATGGCTTCTAAAACATATACCTTACTAAAGCCCCTCCCAAAATTTGGGGTTATTTTGGCGTGTGAGTAGCTTACCATTCTTAAAATTTTAATTTTAAAGTCCATTCTTTGAATATTAGTTTGGCTTCTTAAAAAAATTCACTAACCATAATTATCACATGTCAATGAAATAGTCAGATGAGAGTGTCAGATCTCCTGGTACTGGTGTTACAGACAGTTGTTAGCCTTCGTGTGGGTGCTGGGAACTGAATCTTGGTCCTCTGTAAGAGCAGTCAGTGCTCTTAACTACTGAGCCATCTCGCCAGACCCTGGTAACATGGGTTCTTCTATATCTACCACATCTACACTCTCATTGTGTCTACATAGTAGATTCTTCCTAAGTAAATAGCTTAATATATGAATAGCAAAATATTTTATTAACCAAAGAAAAATGTACTAAAACCAGAAATTCTGTTTATTTTGCTGTTTCCTTATCTTTAGGTTTTCCAGAAAACACAGACTAGTAATGAAGCATGCTTCATTTAGCTGGAGCATATGACCCAAACTGTGGTGATTAAAAACAAAGAATTTTCACTTAAGGCTTTAAGACTGGGCCGAAAGGGAGAAGAGGATGGGTGGGGGACGGAAAGGGGAAGGCAACATCTTGGTACTCTGTGAAGTTAATATAAGTAGTATTTTTAACTTTCCCAAACATGCCCGAAAACAATGTATTGAATTATATGTCTCCACTTTGCCCAACTTTGCATTTTAATTCCTGGAGGACTTACAGGACACCGGGTCACACCAACACATGGCCCTCAGTTTGCTTCCGATGTTTCCAAAAAGCTCATGGCATTTGCTCATTCTCGGAAAACTCCAACAGAATCGGTCTCGCCTTTGCTCTCCCCGCCCCATCTTCTCCTTTCCTCTTCCCTTCCCTGTCAGTTCTTACTTCCACACGGTCTTCTTGAGATCACTAATCCTCTCTGAAGATACCTTGGACTATTAAGTTCTCTGACAACAGAAAAGGGAAAATAAAATTTAGCATGAGTAAAACACTGAATAATCTATAATTTTGGAATAACTCAATTACTAAATTAAAATTTTAAAATGATAGGCATTACTGTAGAAATATAAACAGACAAATTGTGGGAACTAAGCATTGAAAAAAGATATCTCCTTTGCTAGTAATTTTATTTAGTTATTTCCTTAATTTAAATGTGCTGTTGGGGATTAAACTCAATGCATGCAAGTAAGTACCCTCCCAATGAAATACATCTCCAGTCCTAAACATCACAACATGCACAAGATAAACGTAAAAAACAATTTGGCCATCTCAATAAGATTCCAGAAATATGTCCTGTGCGAAAAACAAATATTTAAGAAGAAAGCATTCTATGGGGCTGGAAAGACGACTGAGCGGTTAAGAGCACTGGATGCTCTTGCAGAGGACCTGGGTTTGATTTCCAGCACCCACATGATGGCTAACAACTGCAGGTAACTCCAGTTCCAGGAAACCCAATGCATTGTATGATACAGGTACACATATATATATATATATATATATATATATATATATATATATATATATGCAGGCAATACACTCAAACACACAAAATGTAAAGCAATAATAATAATTTTTTTTAAAGTAAACATTCTGGAGGCTGGTGAGATGGGTCAGCACTTAACAGCACTGGAATAGGACCTGGGTTCAATTCCCAGCACCCACCCACGTGGCAGCTAACAACTAGCTGTAACTCCAGTTCCAGGAGATGTGACATCGTCGTCTGACACCCCCTGGGCATTGCATGCACATGCTACACTTACATACATGCAGTAAAACACTCATGCACATAAAATAAAAATAAATGAATAAATAAAAGTAAATATTAAATCAGAATGCAATTAAAAGACTATGTCATGGAATAAAACACAATAACAAGATAAAAATATACACTAAAGAGTAAAATAGTGTAATTAATAATACAGTAATGTGTAATAATATAGTAATATATACTGTGAAAGTCAAACTACAGGATGATGGAACAGAAACAGATGACGTCTAAGAAAAGTAGAAAACACTGGCCAAGGTCCAACCCTGACCAAATCCCACTATGTTTTCTGGATTCTGTGTCTGTTTCCAGCCTCTGTACCCTACTGAGTACTCAGAGGAGCAGAGGGACAGAGGAACACTTCTCATACAGCACGTTCACAGGAATGCTGTCTTTTATTTCATGCACCACATGTACCAGTTCATAGAATTACAAGGCAATTCTTTGCTCCCTATTACTTTTCTAAACCATCTTCGGTCTTAATGACTTCATAAGCGTTTACCTCTTTGAAGGTGATGCTCTGAGAACACATCATTTCCTACCCTTACTGATATGTTATCCATACATTTGCAGCATAAGGCCCAGTGTATTCCCCCACACAGGCATTTACACAATTACTGTGTCAGTGCCCATATTATTGACTCTTCAAGTGCTAGCCAAGATTTCTGTTACCCCATCAAGCCAAAATATGATCATGTCCTTGACTTAGTTATAGCAAAAAGTAAGGATTATTTTTGGGAATTTGCCCTCTAATTAGTACAGTCAATATCACTTAAAATCCACCTACATCAATATTTCCATAGCCCTGATAGCTGCAGTCATAATGACAGTAATTTTATTTGTTGATAAATAATGTGAAGGACATAAAACATCTTCATGGAGTAGACACATGATGTTGTTTTCATGCACTAGTTCTTAAAGTGTAGTTCCTGACCAACAGCTTCAGAATCATCTGATGTATTTCGAAATGCTAATTATGAATCTTGTCCCTAGGGCCTCTGAATCAAAAATTCTAAGGGACCCCAGCAGTCTGATCTTACTAGCCCTCCAGGTTATTCTACAGTGTCCCGAAAATTGAGAACCACTGTCTTACACTCTGCTTAGCTGAATCTGTTATTTGGACCAATTTTTGGAAATTATGTACATAAATATGTTCCCATGTTCTCTCTTGAGGAGGCTGGAGAGATGGCTCATCAGTTAAGAGAACTGGCTGTTCTTGCAGAAGATCCAGGTTTGAATCCCAGCACCCAATGGTGGTTAAGAACTGTCTGTGATGCCATAGCTCCAGCGGATCCAATGCTCTCTTCCATCCACTGTGGGCACTGCATGACATGGGTGCACTTACATGTGGACATAACACATACACATAAAATAAAAATAAATTCTAAACATTTGAAAAAAAAAGAATTCTCAGAAAGTCCTGGATACTGCATATTGGCTCAAATAGCCCACAAATCAGTCTCTTCTCTTGGTCTATAGGAAGTTCACACATTTCCTTCTAAAAATAACTGCAAACTAATCCATCATTATACTTCAAGAAGGGCCATACAAGAGAGGCAGCAACCCCACTTTGTCTTATAAGACCACAAGTAAATACACAAGAAAAATTATGGAACTGTTGGTGTAGCAGGCTCCAATACTGATGCATATGGAGCACCCACAGGTCTTGAAGAGTTCTCTGCAGCTTCGCTCTGTTACCGGCCCATCCTGTGTAAAGCCACTCTCTTTTCCTTAGTTGTGGACAATGATGCTACTGGGAGTTCAATACTACGAAGGCAGCAGTGTGTGCCTCTACCACCGACAGAACCGC
Source organism: Eospalax fontanierii (assembly GCA_035773235.1). Taxonomy (NCBI): domain Eukaryota; kingdom Metazoa; phylum Chordata; class Mammalia; order Rodentia; family Spalacidae; genus Eospalax; species Eospalax fontanierii. The sequence goes on along the minus strand of CM069549.1, from coordinate 42,425,509 downwards.
TGTGCTGGGAGAGAGAGGAAGCGCAAGAAGGCAAGAATAGGACTGTCCTCTCAGAGACAGCATAATAAAATTACCTTCTTTCCAAAGAAAAATAAATTCAAATAAGTAGCATTCTCAGGGAAGAAAACAAGGACATGAAATTTCTTTGTTCTAAGTTTTTAGATTGAAAAAACATTAAACTTAATATTAAAAATCCAACAAATCAAATAATTTTGATTTAATCCAAAAATTTTGTTCAAAGTTGTAACAAGTTCTTAAGAATATATAAAAGAACCAGTACTCACTCAGCTTAACTTAAAAATTGCATATAAATTAAACATTACATCCTAATTTCATATTTTACTATTTTCAAAAATATGTAATTCTGAGTTATGCATTCCAGTTTTGAACTCTAAACCTGCTGAGCTTCCAAATAGTCTAGAAGAGGACACTTAACTAGAATCACCACCATCTGTCCAGCTGATCCGCCTGTCCCAGGCTTGTTATTACTCCTGGTGAGCTCTGTTCTTTTATGCCTAAAGCGTGCTTGTACTAAAACCAAACTAATTACACAATTTAAATCCCAAATGGTTCCAAGTTTCTGGCAAATTAGAGTGCAGAGCAGGTACAAGTTTTATTTATTTACTCAGAGATAGAAAATGTGCTGCTAATGTTGCCTAAAATTTAATAAAAAATAATTATTCAGCCAAACAGCATATATAGTTATTGAGTCTTTTGATGTATAATATATTTATAGTATATAAGCTATTTCAACTCTTTAAGGAGTAAATTTCTAGAGGAATATATTTGCATATATTATATAATAATTTTGGATAAATTAATATAATTCGAGGTTTTATAAAGACACATTGAAATGCTTTGTTTAATAAAGTGTCTAAAATACAACATAGTACAAGATATTCAGAACTAAAAAGTGTGGAAATTATGCATCAAATATAATAGTCAACAATGAGGCCTATCAGACTTGTAAAGGAGGTTTACAAAAATAAATCTTGAAGGGCTGGAGAAATAGCTCAGCTGTTAAGAGCACTGACTGCTTTTGCAGAGGACCTGGGTTAGAGTCTCAGCAACCACATGGCAGCCAAGAACAGTCTGTAACTCCAGTTGCAGGAGATATGATGCCCTCTTTTGACCTCTACGGGTATTGCACATCATGGATGCACTTGCACTCATGCAGGCAAGACACTCTTACACACATACACATAGAATAAAAATCATAAATAACATTAAAAATAAATCTTGAGATAGAAGTGAATTATTTAGATAAAGATTCAGACTAGGCCAAAACCTAAAAATTACAGAAGGTCATTATTTGAGTTGGCAACACTATGTCCCATCTCTTGTACCTTACCATTAATGTGCCTTTGCACAACATCATGTTGACTGGGAACCACAGAACTGAGGCATCTCCTGTGCTTCTAACATCATCAATAAAGGAGAAGAAGGACAGTACCTTGAGAGGCCAGGAACACTCATGGCACACTAAACCACCTTCAGAAAAATCTTGAAACTTTTCAGTACTTTTAAATGTGCCATTAAAAGGACAAAGGAGTCATATCAAACTCCAAATGTTCAGCCCCAATGAAAAATATAATTAAATGGAGCAGTCTGAGTCTGTGAAATTTCCCAAGCCCAGAAGAATGCTAAAAAGGAAGAAATAAATACAAAACATTTAAGCAAATATTTATAATACAGAAACATGATAACTTTAGTAATATAATTATGGTCACTCATTTTACTAAGTGTATTAGTTAGCTTCTATCACTGTGACAAAATACTGGAAGTAAGCAATTTGAAAGGAGGAAGTGTTTATTTTGGCTCATAGTTTCAGAACATTGATCCTATGGTCCCTTGGTCTGGTTGCTTTGGGTCTGTGAAGGCATGGCACATTCTGGCTGGAGTATGGGGTGGTAGAAATGGTCCAGCATGAAAAAGACAGGAAGGGTTGAGGTCTAAAGCCCCATATTATCAATAAGTGTAACTTTCCTCTACTGAGCATGTCTTAAAGTTTCCATCTCCCAAGAGCACCAACCTAAAGACCAAGCTTTAACATGTGTGCAACTGGGGACACTTGTATGTCACAGAAATAATACAGAGGTATTTTGAAGATTCTGCTTTAACCGTTGAATGTTTTCATTCATTGGGCCAATTTAATGAATTAGCCCTGGGTTCTAAGCCAAGTATTCCTGAGGAATGCAGGGACTATGTCATGCGTGTGTCACTACACACATAACGGTCACAAAAAAACAGGAACCAGTAAAATTATGGCTTCTATAATTCAGGGTTCCAAAATGTTGATTTAAGCTTATGGTATTAAGTGGAGAAATAATTAGTAAGCTCAGTACACCATCTCGAACAAGGCATTCCCTCCTGGTTAAGTGATTGATGCAGAGAAGCTAAAAGATAAGTTTTCAATTATGCTAACAGTTCAGATTAATAGAAGAGGAAATGATGAGTGTGTAAAACTTGTCAAGTGAAGCACATTAAGCAATTTCAGAAAAAGAAAGATGATCTTTGCCAGAGTTGGTGTTCACAACTATAATCCTAGCATATAGGAAGCATAGGCAGGAAGATCAGAAGTTCAAGGTCACCTCCAACATAGAGCAAATTCAAGGCCAACCTAAGCTATATGAGTCCTGTCTCAAAACAAAAAAAGGTCAATATAATAGGAAATAGATTTTGTGGAACTACAGAGATAAAGCCCAATAGAAATATTGAGGCTCAAAAATTCCTCAAATGGAACAAGAAAAGCTGAATAATAATCATCATCACAATTATAACAGTAAACCACAAAGGCCAGGCTGAAACATCCTGTTTAAGAATATTTCAGAATGTATAAAGAACTCTATGTTCAACTAGTGATCAACTGATCATCTGGAACTTAACAGTTTCAATGAGAATTAGATGATGATTTTTTATTTATGGTTTGGTAGACAGTTATAACCTTAAGAAAATATGGAAATCAACTGAAGAAATTATTATACACCCAAAGAAAGTAAGATTATTCTGAAAAAGCTATGGATCAGCCTACTTGCTCATAAGCAGGTGAAGGTATTACAAAAGTATGATATTTATATGCAAGAAAATATTATTCAGCCATATTAACAAGTAAAAATCCTACTATTTGCAAAAAAGAAAAAAAAAAAAACCTTAAGGCATGAAGCAGAATAAGGCCGACACAGTGCTGTGCAGATATTTCTTCCTATTGAAACATTCCATCCTGGAGAGAAAGAGACTTGCAAGACTCACAGGGGCAGTGGTTCCTCAAGATTATATCAGCAGTGAACAATTGCTGGGAGAGAAGAAACCACAGTGCAGCTGTCTGCAAGATGATCAGGCCGCTTTATAGCTGCTCACACTGAGTGAAGGTTCTGGTGATATAGTTGCCTTTGAGCAAACCATCACCCATCCTTTGAGAGGATTCCTGTAAGGAACACTTCACAAATGCTCCTGCTAGTAACCCCAATAAACTCAGTGGTCCTTCATTGGTCTTTCACAGGTTCCTTGTCTTGGGTAAATAAATACACATTTGCTCATGTCTCCCTAGGATTGTAGCACACAGAAACACAAGATTTCCGTGTTCTCTCTCATATGTAGAAACAAATATAAAGCCAAAATAAGAGCCAGTTAGATGGATTACTAGGTGAAAGTACCAGTTTCCAAGTCAGAGAACCTGAGTTTGATCCCCAGGACCCATTTAAAGGAAGAAGAGAACTGACTCCTACAAGTTGTCTTCTGACCTCCAGGTAGGTGCTGTAGCATGTGCACACATACAAACACAATAATAACTAACTAACTAACTAACTAAATAAATAAATAAATAGTAATACCTTTTAAAAGCCAATCCAAAGTGGAAGAAGAATCACTAAGGACTTGAATGGGTATTTAGGGGTACGCCCCAGGGAGGTTAGAGGAGTATAGAAGGGTGGCTGGAGATGATGAATGCATGGATGGAGATGTCACAGGAATTCATTAATTTGTATACTCACTATGGATTAATCCTACTGTTGATAATAGTAAAAGAGGCTGCGGGGCAGTAAAGTTAACCAAAATACTGCCTGCGGGGTCTGTAGATGTGTTAGGTGTTTATGCTTGTAAGTTGTCTTGTTTTCTGTTTGTTCTTACCAAAGGTCTATGAATTTCAGAATGTTCTATCTTATAGATGAGGTAACCCCACTAAAAACAGATTATGTAACATGTTCTGGATTACACATATAGTCTCAGGAAGCCTGATTTCACCTGTTTCCAAATACAACCTCTGTGTTGGTCATACCTACATGTGGTGAACATGACTGGACCACTGTTACTTCTGAGTTAGGAGTGAGTTCTTCTCCATAAAGTTAATTAATTCACATCACACACTCAAAGGTGACAAGTTAAGACACTGTCATGAGTGGCACCAGATCTCACAGGAAGATACTCTCAAATCCTTGGAAGAGAGTCTCTAAAGAAAACATTTTGGCTAAATCCCATAATTTGTGTTTTGGATGATAGTCATAACATATGAAGCAGACAATGTTCAAAATCACTCAGAACCATTAGAAACTGTTTTCACCTTCATTTGAAATACTAAGAAATTCGGAGACACTGTAGCTCCGAATCACTTAATGAATGTTCTTTCTAAAGTTCAACTGTTTCATGTAATTGTGTTTTCACAGTGGCAAACCAGGTGAAAATGGTCAGCAATGAGAAAGGATGGCCAGTCTGGAAAGGACCAGTTCTCCTCTGCATCCTGCCTCAGCCCAGAGCACAGGCCCCTCTCCCGATGCTATGATGCTATATACCTATGAGAACATTCATCAGCTGCTACAAATCTCACTTCTGACTTATATAATGATGAAAACATAGAAAATGTGCTGAAATGTTTTCTCAATCTCCAGACTGCTGCACAGTGAAGGAATCTATTTTCGAAGTAGAAACATGCTAAGAAATATAATATAAACACAAAAACTAAATAACTTTGAAATCCAAGCAAGCCTCCCAGATTAATGATTTCATAAGGAATCATTTTGATAGGTATGTACAAATGTTACAGAATGAACCAAAATGAGTCAGAATGGATGAGGACGGCAGTGCTCCTTTTTATTTTTATATTCCCGCGATTTCCTTCAGGCTCAGGAAAATACCGCTGCTCTTCTCTGCAACATCGTCCTCAGCTTCTAGTATACTCTTTAATCTATGTGGGTCTGGAAACCTTTTCTACTTGAGTTCCTCAGTTATGCCCTCTACATTATATTAACTTAAAGAAGGGAATGATCCTCCGTCATGCAAATGTTTTCCTATACACTGAGTTCTCACATCAGTATGAAAGCAGAAGTACTAACCTTCTTTGCTCTAAGTCAGCCTTAATTGTGGATTTCCTATCATACGAACTGTGGAAAGCAATAAGGAAATACTCGGTACTCTTAGTGCTCCTCTTAACATTAACATACCATCCTCCAGGCTCTTCTCTGACAATCATTGTTGATCTCTGTCCCTTCTTTTTGGTCCACCCTATGCTCTACCTATTGTCAGTCAAGTGCCCGGGGTGATGTGAGAGCACATAAAAAGGACTTTCTCAGCAACTGTTTCATCTCCAGTGACCCTCCCCGAGTACATCTCCATTGTATTGCTATATCCAGGACACTATAAAAAAATGCAAATTTACTTGACCTTCAAAATACCCAACCAAGTCTCTGTCCATAGCCTCCATTTTCTGTTATTCTACCAACAACCACAGCAGAGCCATCAACTCCCCAACCACAACATCTGCCACTATTAATTTATTCTTTTTCCTATGGAGTCTTGACACAAGACCCAGTTCTTTTTTATTTATTATTATTATTTTATTTTATGGGTATGCGTGTTTTACTTGCATATGTGTAAATGCATCTGTGTTGTGTAACGCTCACAGAGGTCAGAAGAGGGCGTTGGATACCCTGGCACCAGAGTTACAGGAGGTCTTTAGCCATTACGTGAGTGCTGAAAATTGAACCCAGATCCTCTGCAGAGTACTCTTAATAAGTTGAGCCATCTTTCCAGTCCCAAGACCCAGTTCTTAGTCTTCTCTCTTTTACCACGTGATGGATCATCTTGATTGTCAACTTGACAGACTGAGAAATGCTGGAGTAAAGTGCACCTCTGTGTCTGTCTGTGAGCTGCTCACAGAGTCTTTGCACCATGAAGGCTCTGATCAAGTCAGCAGTCCAATTCACTAATAGCTGCAAACTTTGAACATGGTGACTGGTTGTGAAAGCAGGTGACTATGTCCTTAAGACATATCTTGTCGTCACCCTCCCAACCCCATTCAACATTCCCTTCCACATGCTTCTACTAACTTCATAACTATGGGCTCAGAATAAAAGGAGCCCAGGTCTACAGACTGAAATCATGAAACCATGGGCCAAATGAACAACTCCTCTGGTTCCTCTCTTTAAACTGTTCCATTGCGTTATTTTTGTTCCAGTTACAGGAAGTTAACAGATACCATATTCATTTCAAACATAGAAATTCCTATTCACAGAGAAGACTCTGCTCCAGTTCTCAAGGACTTATTGGGAGAGATTATTCCACACAAAATTCACGCTTTCTACCCCAGCAGGTCTCGAACGCTCTGGGGTAGTCCCCCGTGCATCCTAACTTCATATTTCATCCGGTCTCTCAGCCTTCTCCCTCAACTCTAAATTTTCGCATCTCTCAGAAAACCATTAAAATACTACACCCTCCCTCAACCTGAGTAAAACCTCACCTTATCATGTATTACCAAGAGAATTTACAGTGGAACAAAATGGATCTTTCCTGTAAAATATCACTTTGATATTTAATATCTTCATTGTTTAATAGAAGAGCTTCCCTTTGTTCCTGCTACACGTTTTCCATTTATATTCCTAATCCTGTCTCTACATTACATTATGCTCTATATTAACCTGGATTCTCACAAATCAGAGCCTGAAACAAAGGATTGTGTTCAGGAATTTAGTGATCTAATGATTCAAGAGGAGGCACAGTAAGAACAGGATGAAACAGGGAGTAAGGAATAACAAATGCAAGACAGCTCACCAAGCAGGTCATCTTCTCAAGTCTTCAGGAAAACAATAGTCCCCATAGGGCAAGTGCCAAAAGTGTTTGTGTGTCAGCTTTCTTTCCCTGTTGGTCAGGGTTGGTCCTATGGACATCAATTCCCTAATACATTTCTGATGTTTTCCTGTAGTGTTAAACTGGATGGTCAGTAGTCTACTGAAGATTGTTGTGGAAGTTCTGTGCATATCTGAATAATATCAATTATGTGTTTTCCATCAGAGAGAGAGAGAAAGAGAGAGAGAGAGAGAGAGAGAAAGAGAGGAGAGAGAGAGTCATAAAGACAAGGAAAGTTTCCTGTTGTCTCCTCTTAATCCCTCCTCCTTCTTAATATTTTAATCTAATATTTGACAATATCCCTTGGTCCTTACTTTCTTAATATCTTTAAATTAATTGATTCCTTTTTATTGAATGGTTGAAAATCTCATACAATATATTTTCATTATATTTAGATTTCCTTCCCCGAGCTACACCTGCTTCAACTTACCCTTGCACCCAACTAATTTCATTCTCTCTCTCTCTCTCTCTCTCTCTCTCTCTCTCTCTCTCTCTCTCTCTCTCGATTTTATCCCCAAATGCCTTTTGCTGTGGGTCAGTCCACTGGAGCCTGGTTGACCGACTGTCACAGCCTTAACCAAGGCTGACTTTCTCACTCCCAGCAGTCATGAGTTGGTTGCCAATGCTTCCCAAGGTCGGGTTGGGGTTTCTTACCCAGCCCCATGCTGGCGTTTCATCTGGCTGGAGCTGACATGGGACTCATGCACTCTGCCACCATTGCTGGCGTTCATGTGAATAACTGCCCAGCAGAGAGTCTTCTGCCTTTGCTTTCTAAGTAGTTGTCATATGTTTTGGTGTGGTGTCAGCATAGTTGAGTTGGTGTGTCCTTAGCTTCATGGATGATTAGATGCATCTCTTGGATCAAATTTATGAGCTTTTCAGTCATTATTTCTGAATAGTTTATCTACCCATATTTCCCACTCATCTAGAATTTTCACAGTGTATGTATGTATATGCTGATCTATTGGAAGGAACCCCACAATTTTTTAGCCTCTGCTTCCTTTTCTTCAGATGAGTTTCTATATACTTGGCAGGAACTCTGACTGGAGAAAGGATAGTGTCTTCAACAACTGATCCTAGGACAACTAATACCCACATGCAAAATAATCAAGGTGACCCCTGAATATCCACTTCATAAGACAGAATCCATACATGACACTGATATCAGACTTATAAAACCTGTCATTTTGCAAAATGAACACAATTACTATGCTAAATAGACATAGTATTGAAGTCACTCCTAATGACTTACTGTTAGGATTTGATGTATGTCTTCATTTTTACTAGAGAATCCTTCTTATACAGCAGGTGATAATTACTCTTAGACTTCAAAGTGGAAGGAAATTCTGTCATATGAACATTGAGGACATAATACTGTGAAATAAGCACCAAAGATAACCAATGCACATTTTTACTAATGTTAGACACTTAGAATATACAGAGTCATACAGACTTCCAGAAAGTTAGAGAGAGAAAAGACTTGTGACCACCAAGTTCCAAGAGGAGGAACAAGAAAGGGGCTATTTCATGAGTTCACAGTTCCAACTTTTTGAGATGAGAAATGTTATGTTAATCGATGGTCGTAATGTTTGTATAGCATTATGAATGTACACAATAACATCCATATGAATGTACCTGTTAATACAGAACTATGCTTGTAAAATTAAAGTGGCAAATTACATGTTACATATGGTTTATCACAATTGGAAAATAAAAAGTTAACACAGATTTATTTATTATTTCACTGTTTATTAGGCAAAATCTGTGCAATGTTGATTGATTCATGCTTTAGGGTCCTTCACTAAACTACAGTAATGTTCAGTTGGGACAGAATTTGCTTCCAGACTTAGTTGGTGTGTAAAAAGATTCATTTTCATGTGAACTTAACATGTATAGCAGAATGCATGAGGTTTTGGGATGGTAAGCACGGCATTGATGGGGGAGGGGCCTAAATTTGATCAAGAACTGTTGCATAAAATGTACAAAAACTCAATAAAAATTAAGAAAAAATGTCTGCAGAGGTTCTAAGAGAGAGGCACCATTCTTTGTATACTAATAATGAAAGCAACATTCTAGTGTATGTTGTGTTCTATATTAAAAGAAAGTCAGTAGACCTAACTTCACTCTCAGGGAAAGAATAATGCACAAACATTTCAGTACCTGGAGGTGAGCTTACTGTGGCCTCTTAGAATATCCACTTTTATAAATTCCCATCAGCTTTCTCATATGTACTTTTCCCTGTAATCATGCCAAGCTATAAACTTGCGTCACTAAATGGATCGTGGCATTTATTGCCTTTTCATACTGATTATATCTACTCTAAATTTCCCCTTCCTCAATCTTTTAACTAAAATTCTTGTTTTTCTCACTCGAAGTCTCCCACTTAAGTGTCCTTCTTCTGTGTCCTGTATGCTACTGAAATACTACTGATGCTCTCAGATCTTTTAACTTATCTACTCATCATTATGTCTTCTAAACTGTTACTTCCTGGATTTTCATGCTTTTTTAAGAGTTTTGATCCTTAGAACAGTGCATGAGATGCCGTTTACTAGAGTTCTTGAGAAAATGATTGAATGAATATATATGTAGATAGAGAGATAAAGATAGATATATGTAGATTTAGATAGGCAGATATAGATATAGATATAGATATAGATAGACAGTCCTTCCAGATTTATAAGGCTGTAATTACAGGGTCAGTTTTCACACAGGTGGTTCTCACACACAGCAGTTTAGATCTACGACATGACTTATGGTCTATTTCCATTACTATAATTATTTTATTTTACTTCAACAGATACCTTTCCTTCGAACACGCACGAGTTAAGTCTCCTGTATTTTAGGGTCACTGGGGAGTAATAACAATTGATTTGACTTACTGCTCTTCTAGGTTATATCTGTTTTGAATTTATGTCTAAACATTACCATTTTTTCAGATTTATTGTGTGTGTGTGTGTGCTTGTCTGTGCTGTGTGTATGTGTGCACACAAGTGTAAGTGCCTACAGAGACCAAAGGTTGTACAGGCAGTTGTGAGCCACCAGATGTGGGTGTTGGAACCAAAGTTGGGTTCTCTGGAAGTATAATAAATTCAGTTAGCCACTGACCCATTTCTCCATCCCCTAAAACATCACTAATTTTATTATTTGAATTTCATGGAAATTTACTACTTTATTTCTAATTCCATGGGCTTAGAATTTAATTATCAATATTTGTTGACATGCTTGTTAAATCATTGTGTGTGTGTGTGTGTGTGTGCACGAGAGAGAGAGAGAGAAAGAGAGAGAGAGAGACACAGATGCTATTAGTTTTGTGTATCCTTTGAGTTCTACCTAATTTTGGTTATTTCTGGCTGTCTTCCTAAATTACTCTTTCTGGTGAGATAAAGTTATTATACCTTCATCTCTGCAACCACAACTTTTCCTCTGATAATCTTCCATTCCACCAAGTAATCCCACCTTTTTCCTCAGGCAATCAGCATCCTAGATTTCATTCTGTCTGTGACATATGGGACTTGTTTGCATCCTCATTGCTTTGACTCTGATCTTCCAAACCTGGAACCCTGACCGATAGAGGATTTTGTTTCGTAACTGGTGACAAGCAAGTCTTTCCAAAAGATGACGTGCCCCTCCTATGTTCTCAGTCTTCAATGATTTTTCAGTTTGTCTGAGATAACATCCATATGTCTGGCTGTGCCCCTCAGAGTAAGCATATCACAATCAGTCTTGACAGTGATGATACAGGTCTGTAGGAAGTCTCTGGGCTTTGAAGATTGATTACTTTTTTCAAATTCTGAATAATGATGTGAATTGGAAAACTCTGCTTCATTTATCTAGGCCTCTGTCTTCATGTTTGAGGTGAATGGAGAATACACTCTAATTTAGGCAATATATAGCCAGATTAAGTGAGGAGAACTAAACAAGCTGGTTTATAGTAACTGCATAATAAATGGTAGCTGTTATTAGTTTCCAAAATGTAGTTTCTATTCCAGAATTTGGACCCACTTTGTGCATTCTAGTCTTTCTGGCACCCCCAGGCTTTGGAGACTTTCTCCACATAAGCATTTTATAGTGCCTGACCATTGCCTTTGAGTGCTTACCATGAATTACTGATTATTTCTCAAAATCACTGATCGCTTTCCCTTTCCTTAATGAAGCTTTAACTATACTACGGAGAATGAGTTACTTTACCTATGACATCATGCAAGACATGAAGTCTTGAGTGTCACTCAGGTTACCAGAACAGATTTTTATGTTTTACAATCAGTGGTTCTATAAAACACATTTCTCTCTGCCTGGGTCTAAGTTCTATGAGGACACAGGAGGATTCTTTTTTTTTATCCTTCTCTATACTTTATGAACTGGAATTAAACATACAAAACCTGTTTTACTGGCAAACAGGGGCAGAGTCATAATGTCAGGTGTATTAATGCCATCTTTCTAATTTATCATAATTTCCAGACTTACGACTTTATTATTAGATGCAAGAACAAATAATAATAACTTTTTACTATGATTTTATGTTTCTTGATAATTTTTCCCCCAAGGAAACTGTTGTAACTTTGAATGTTGCTTTCTTACAATCCAGAGTTGTTCACTAAATTTCTTTCTCAGTTAAAGTTCACATAATTGTCAGTATCAGAAACAAGGCACTCATGTGCAAGTATGCACAGAATCAAAGCTGGCTTGTAAATATTAATTAGCTTTGAACTTATTATTTTATCTCAAGTTTATTATTTTTTGGTGTTTTTTTGCATCTGATCACAAAATTTGAATTGAAGACATATCCTTTAAACATGGAGAAAAATATAACTTGTTGAGCCTATTTTCATTTCTCTCTCACAGTAGCAAAACCCTGCCTAAATATTTTGTTTTAGTGTACTTAAGTAATTTATGAGGTTACAAAAACAAAAGGCTACTGGGTGGCTTTCTCAGTGCTGGTAGGTATTATGTAGACTTCCTGGAGTAAAAAACAGAAGAGTGGTCTTACCCAGGGCCAGACCCTGCATGCTGTCAGGGAAGATGTGCCCATGGTGCAGCAGTGCGCATCTGTTTATGCGGGTAACTGCTCTCGTGAATGCATTTGAAGCATGTTCTATAGGAAAGAATTCTTGCTCTGTAGTAAACCTGTTCAAAAACCATGGCCAGATGATCCATAGATCCACAGGGGGACCTCATGATTTTGTTTATCTAAATGATCATGGTGTCAAACTGCTTTCTAAATTTTTGTTTATATTGATATGTTTGTGCTGTTCTCAAGTTTGATCAGAGAAGCTCCTAGTTGCAGTGGGCAATGGTTAATCAGAGGTTCCTTTTCAAAGTGCTGAGACTCAGTTCTGTGAGTACGTATAAAGGACATAGGTATCAACGCCTCCCACTGCTCTGGGCACATTGTGGAAGAAGGAATGGAGAGAATGTAAGAACTGGAGAGCGGGAAGAGTTTTGTGAAATGTTCTCTGGCCTTGACATGGCTGTTACACACATGACCTCACAGTAACTGTGGCTACTTGCACAGGACCTTGTTATCTGACTCCTCTTAGGCAGGAAACCAATGATAGACCAAAGTAAGGACACCACCAAAATCCAACTTGATGAACCAATGGATACTACTGGGGTTACTTCCAGGAGTATGAATATGAGGTTACTTCCAGGAGTATGAATATGGGGTTACTTCCAGGAGTATGAATATGGGGTTACTTCCAGGAGTATGAATATGGGGTTACTTCCAGGAGTACGAATATGGGGTTACTTCCAGGAGTATGAACACAGGGTTTCTTACAGAAGCAGAAATGACACAAAGACAGCTGTAGCATAAAGTGTAGCATGGGTTACAGCTAACTAAAGCAGGAAAACTGTGGGAAGTTTAACAGGTCGGAGAGTGTCCTTTCCAGGGAGCTCTGTAAGTCTAAGCAACTCAAGAAAGCCTGGTCAAACATCGTAGCATTACTCCCTTAAAGTCCAGTTCCTTGTCACTCAGCGGTGATCAGCTGCTAGTAGCTCCTCAGCTACGGCGGGGCTTCTTGCCTGTCTCCCCACCTCCCTGCTGGGTTTTTGTCTGGTTTGAGTTTGCATAGGTCTTGTGCGTGCTGTCACTGTTGCTGTAAGTTCATAGAGCAAGTTTCAGGCCACCTGGAAAACTCTGTTTCCTATTGGTCATCTCCTATCCCAGGCTCTTACAGTCATTCCACCTCCTTTTGTACAGTGATCCCTGAGCCCTGGGTGGGTGAAGTTTAATGGAGAAGTTTCACCCAGGGACACACATTCTGCAGCCTTCTATTCGCTATGTTTTGGCTGTAAAATATTGTGTCAATCACACTCTATTGCACGAGGAAGAGTTGAAAGAGGAATTAATATTCTATTTGCTTCCTGTTCCGCTAAGTCCCCTGAGACTTGAGTGTAGAATGCTTCACTTAGAGCTGACCATCTTAAATACACTTATTTTCTATGTTTGACTAATTGTGGAATTCAATAGCAGTCTCCATCTGCTGTAAAAAGAAGTTTCTTTCATGAGTGGTAAGAGGTGTACATGTCTGTAAATATAATGATAAATATTTAGCATACAATAAGAATTTACATGTGTCTAAGGATGTGACAGACATAGGGTTTTCTCTATGATATATAACCTCTCCAGCCATGTGTATTTGACTATGTTATAGTACCACACTTGAATTCCTTCCCATTGAGCAGGTTTTAAGTCTCATTAGAAAGCTGTGGTTACCCCCCTCCGCCCCCCTCCACACACTCAAGATAAAACTGCCACTACTGCACCAAAATCAGAGTTTGGAGTGCCTACCATTGTTAATTATTAGGTTTTACGACAGCGTTGAACCCTTGATTGGTTTTCTCCCCTAGAAGCTTGCATATTGTCCTCTGATACTAAAAGAGCTGACCTTCAGAAAGGAGGGTTCCAGGGCAGTTCCAGCTTGATGGGTCCATGTCCTGTGTCGCAGTATGTCCTGTTTTCAGCAATAAGGTCTTACCTTCAAATTATGGGAGGCAATCAAGGTTCATGGCAATAGCCTGTGTTTTGGGGGCCTGTGTTTTGGGGGGAGTCTCTTGGACTACCCTGACTAACAACTTGAAGGTTGGTTTCTACAGTCTGGCTCTATGTTTCTTGTTATGTAGCCTTCAGCTATATACATCTACTTCAATATAAATGGCATGTGTATTGTTCAGTATGCTTTTGAGCCAACAAATTTACCCGTTTCTTTCGAATCATCTAAGCATTGTTTATCTGTCCTCTCTTTCCCCTGTAGAACCTGTCTCTTCCCCGCCCAGTTAAAATGCCCCATTTCCCCATGTCCGAGGGGATAATGCCTGTCTCCCACTGTCCTTTCTTCAGCTCCTTCTTCTCCCATATCCCCGTGGTTTCCTTTCCATCTTCCTGGCTACTCCACATATATATACAGTCATATCTAAGGATTTAGAGCTAATATCCACAAATGAGAGAGAACTTATGTTGCTTGTTTTTCTGAGTCTGTGTTACTACACTTAGTATAACAGTTTCTAGTTCCATCCATTGACCTACAAACCTCCTGATTTTATTTTTCTTTACCATGGAGGACAACTCCATTGTGCAAATGCACCACATTTTCATTATCCGTTCATTAGTTGAGGAACATTTAGACTATTCCATTTCTTAGCTATTGTGAAAAGAGCACAACAAACATGGCTGCATAAGAATCTTGACAGTAGGATGAGTACTTTGGAGATTTTACACACACACACACACACACATACATATATATACATACATATATATATATATATATATATATATATATCACCCCATCACACTTAGATTTATTTTTAGTTTTAGAGGTTGTATCAGCTTGCAATCCCATTACCAGTGAACGAGGATACCCCTTTCTCCACATTTATATCAAATTCAGTTGATTTGTTCTCTTGATCTTATCCATTCTGACTAGGATTCGATGAAATCTTAAAGTAGTTTTGATTTGCATTTCCTTAAGGAATATTGAACACTTTTTAAGGTGTTTTTTAGTCATAGTTATTTCTTCTTTTGAGCGCTCTCTGTTCAGACCCTTAGCCCATCTTCCTAGTAGGTCATTTGTTTTCTTGATCCTTTGTATCTTGAGTTCATTGTGTATTCTGGGTATCAGTCCTCTGTCAGATGGATAGCTGGTAAAAATTTTCGTCAATCCTTAGGGGTTCTTTTTGATTTGATAGATTGTTTCCTCTGCTGTACATATGCTTTTTAGTTTAATGCCAATTGTTGACCTTAAATCCTGAGCAATTGATTTAGAAAGCCCTTTCCTGCACCTATAACTGGTAGGATATTATCTATGTTTTCTTTTAACATTTTCAGCATTGAGGTCTTTGGTCCATTTGGAATTGACTATTGAGCAGGATAATAGATAAACATCTAATTTCATTCTTCTACACATGTAGATGCAATTTTCTCAAACCATTTGTTGAAAATGCTGTCTTTCCTCCAATGTGTGTTCTAGGGACCTTTATCAACTATCAAGTGGCTGAAATTTTGTACATTCATGTTTGAATCTTCTATTTTGTTCCATTGATCTACATGTCTGTTTTAGTGCAAATACCATGATTTTTTAAGACTCTGTAATATAGTTTGAGGTTTTATATGACAGTTCCACCAACGTTGCTGTTTGTCCTCAGGATTGCTTTGGCTGTCCAAGGTCTTTTGTGATTTAAAATGGATTTTAACATGGTTTTCTCTATTTTTGTGAAGAATGTCCATGGAATTTTAATTGAACTGAATCTATAAATTGCTTTTGGCTGAATGGTCATTTTCACAATATTATTTCTACCAATCCAAAGGTATTTTCATCTTGCTGAGTCTTCCTCAATTTCTTTCTTCAAACATTAAAAATTTTTATTATAGAGGTCTTTAATTCTTTAGTTAGGCTTATTCTTAGATTATTCTTAGGTATTGTGAATGGGACGGTTTCCTGAACTCTTTCTCTGATTACCTGTTATTGGTATATAGAAAGGCTGCTGATTTTTTAAAAGTTGTTGAATGGGATTTCATTAAACTAAAAAAGCTTTTTTATAGCAAAGGAAACAAGTCAATTGAGTAAAGACAAAGCCAGCCTTCGGACTGGGAGAGAATCTTTGCTATCTATACATCAGACAGACAGATAACTTCCAGGATATACAAAGAACCCATAAAACAAAGAATCCAGCAAACAACGAAGGCAATTAAAGGATGGGCTACAGGTATGTACAAAAAGTTCCCAAAGGAAGAAATTAAAGTACTTAAGAAATATACTAAATTTGTTTGACCTCCTAGTCAATTTACTTTCAATTTACTAATTAGTAAAATGAAAATTAAATCTACTTTAAGATTTCATCTTACCCCAGTCAGAATGGCTGAGATTAAGAAAACAAATGATAGAAAATCCCAGTGAGGATGTGAAGAAAAGGGAACTCTTATTAAATGTTGGTGTTACTGCATCCACTATGAAAATCATTGTGGGGAATTCTCAAACACTAAAAATAGATTTATTATATGACTCAGCTTTATCATTTTTTGGCACATACCCAAAGAATGGGATATCCCACGACAGAGAGATACTTGTTCAGTCAGGCTATTGTCACTCTTTTCACAATAGTTAGGAAATGGAAACAACCTAAATATTCTCCAACTGATGAATGGATAATAAAAATGTGGTGCATTTACAATATGGAGTTCAGTTCAGAGGGGAAAAGAAAGAAGTCAAGACACCTGAAAATACATAGATGGACCTAGAACTAGAAATATTTCTACTAAGTTATAAAACCCAGACTTAGAAAAACAAGACATGTGCACTCTTTCATTTTTATATCCTACCTCCAAATTTTGAGATGTGAGTATATATCCAAAATGAACCACAGGAGCCAGGAAACTAGGAAAGACCCACAGTTTGGTGGGGCACATGGTGCTTTGAGTAAGAATCCCCCCTTAGGTTCCAAGTATTAGGACGTTTTGTCCTCAGTCAGTGGCAATGTTTTGGGAGGTCTTAGTAGGTGTGGCCATGCTGGAGGAAGGTCACTGGGGGTGGCTTAGAGTTCTTAAGCCTTGCTGGATCTCCGCACTCTCTGCTTCCTGTACATGCCTGAAGATATAAGACTCTGCTTTCTGCTCTGGCCACTTCCTGCCATCAAGCCTCTTCACTGGGATGAACTCTAAATTCCTTGAAACAGTAAGTTCAAACGAATTCTTCCTTTTATACATTCCCTTGGTCATGGTGTTTTATCGCAGCAATGAAAAAGCAGCTAATACATAAATTGGTACCAGAGAGTGGACTATTGACTGTGAAGAAGCTGACCATACGGCTTTTTGGAGGAAAGTTGAAAACTTTGGAAGTCTGGACTAGAAAAGTGATTGAATATTGTAAGCAGAGCTTAATGGGTCATGATAGTAAGAGCCTGGAAGAAAGCAATGCGAGAGAAAAATAGTTCCAGAGGGAAATAAGGACTTCAGCAGCAACTGGGATATTCTGGCAATATCTACCCATAGCCTAAGAGCTTGCCTGAGGCTAAGTCAAAAAGCAATGTACCAATTTCTTTGTTGGAGGATATTTCAAGACAACCTAATGTAGAATGGTGGCATGGCTGTTAATGGTGAATGTTATGCAGATCTACAGTGAAAAAGATCAAATGGGGCAAAAAGAAATGCAGACTGTACAGTTTGGATAGAAAAAGAGCACTAGGAAGATTAATGTTGGATCCAAGACATGTGTGGATGGAGAGGATTCCGTTGATAAGGAGATCAAAGTGATTAAGGAGAGGCCTAGAAATTTGTATGTAAAAAGTGGAAAGAGTGCCTTCTGTGCAAGACCACACACCCAGCTAAGCCTCCAGCTTGTGAAAGGAAAACTGATTTCTACTTCTAGAAAACCACAGTAGAGAAAAGCTGCAAATATGGATGAAGCAGCAGGCAGGGATGCATTCCAAACTTGCAGCCAACACGACCGTGTCTTTCACCTGATGTTGGTTTTAGAAGTAGGAAAGATGTAAGAATGAGGGGAACATCAGTTCTTCCTCCTAGGTGTCAGAGAGTGCTGAGTCCAGACAGCAGGCAGCACGGGTGTCCCTGCATAAAGAAGCCCTGACAGGCCATTGTGTGAAGCTGTGAAGGTGAAGTCTGGCTGGCAGTGGAGACCCAAGAAGACGTTCAGGATGCAGAGCTGTGAGATACCCGCCAAGGAGACCTGCGTACAGGCAGTGGAATCAGTCCAAAGGTAGTTATATATTGCTTGTAGCAAGGCGGGAGAGGCTCAGCCAGCTAAGCCCTTTGGAAGCAAAGTCCCAGAAATCAAATACGGAGCTACTGGACTTGGTGTTTGCCTACTGGGTTTCATCTTGCTTTAGTCCTGTACTTCTTCCCTAGGCCTTTTCTCTCCCTTTTGGAATGGGGAAGTATATTCAGTTCCAATGTATGTTGGGAATATATCTCAGAAGAGACTTTGGGCTGTGAATTTTTTAATAATATTGAGACTGGTAAAGATCATGGGAACTTTAAAGGATAGACTAAATGCATTTTGCATTTTATATGATCATGAGCGTATAAGGGCCAGGGAGTGGAATGTGGCAGTTTGAATGAGAATGTCTCCCATAGACTCTAAGTACTTGACATTTTGTCCCCAGTTGGTAGCACTGTTTTGGGAGGTCTTAAGAGGTGTGGTCTTACTGGAGGATGGATGTTGCTAATGGTGGGCTTAGAGAGTTCTTAAGCCTTATAGGATCTCTAGTCATTCTGTGCTTCCTGTGCCAGCTTGAAGATGTAAATCTCTGCTTTCTGTTCCAGCTACCTCTTGCTACCATGCCTCCTCACGCTGATGAACCCTAATTCCACTGGAACCATAAGATCAAAATGATCCTTCCTTTTATATATTCCCTTAGTCACTGCGTTTTATCACAACAACAGAAAAGTAACTAATTCAGGGAAGAAGGAGGCTAAGAGAGGATGTTAGTAATACTTGGGAATTATCAAGGGAAACTTGATATCATGGGGTTACTTTAACGGGGATAGAGAAGGTAAGGCAGATAAATATTTAGGTGGTGTGAGAAAGTTTACCAAAATTCATGCATGTCAGGGCCTGTGCATAGTTGAAGCGATATAAAAACACAAACACAAGCAAAATGGAATGCCAGGCAAGGGAACCTCCCTGGAGTTATTGCTCTGGGTACTCCAAGAGACTCCCAGCTCATATAGGCTATTGCTACAGCTCTTAGTTTTTGCCCAGAACTTGAAAGCTAATCAGCATTATTGAGGATGCCATGAACTTTAGATAGATTTCTTGGAGCAATTAAGGTGGGACTGAAAGGGAAGTCTCCTCCCACAGACTAGCTTTCATAGTTTCAGAAAGTCCTATGTAAACAGCCAATAGAGAAAAACAATCAGTGATCCTACCCAGCTGTGTACCCTATGAACCATAACACTGACTGTCCCAGCAAACTATCTTTATTGTTGCAATAGTGAAACCTTTATTTTGAGGTTAATCAACAGATCTTTAATTTCACTTAAGGTCACTCTACAGAAGGAAGTCTATGCATGATATTGTAAACATAGTCACATACACATAGTTAGAAAGATCATAGTCCCTAGAGAAGAGCCCACTACTCCCAGTTTCCTAGACCAAGGATATTTCTTAACTATACTCTAAATACATATCCTTATATTCACAGATGAGTGTAGCTCTCATGACTCATTAAAGAAGCATCTTTAATGGAGAATATTACAATGTTCCACAACTGTCCAAAAGGTAGAGAATAAGTGCTTGTGAGGACTCCAGCCCTAATTGATATATTTACAATGTCACTTCTATACCTAAGGCCCAGGAAACATTATGGAAGAAGGAATGGAAAGATTGTAAAAGTCAAAGGAACAAGATATCTGTGGCTAGATAATGTATTCAAGATAGACTAGAGAAGCTGCATCCCTGAACTCTCCATAGTATGGTAGCCTAGCAAGACCCACATAATAACAAAACCAGCTGATGCACTGATGTGACCAGGGGAAGTTTTACAGTGTCTCACCTCTAGATGAAGATCAATGGATACTGAGGGAGAAAGAGAGAATCCGTTTTCTCTAGGGACTAGCTCACTGATATGTTATCTAGTTCTAACTAGTCAGTCCTTGTACACACAAACACCACTAAATGGATTCTGTATCATTCATCTATGAATAAATCAACATATATATATATAAAACAATGATTAAAGAAGAGAAGAAGAAATTGAGAGTTAGGGGTGGGACAAGGGAGGACATGAAGGAGGACTTGGAATGGTAGAAATGATGCAAATACAATTCTCATGTATAAAATTCTCAAAGAATTAAATAAATATTTAAAAATAAATAAACAAATTTAAGCTTTTAGAGTAAAATTCAGAAAAGAAGATCCTCTTCTAGACTGGAGAGATGGCTCAGTGATTGAGAGCACCGGTTGCTCTTGCGGAGGATCTGGGTTTGGTTCAGCACCCACATGGTGGCTAACAACTGTTGGGAACTCCAGTTCCTCAGATCTGAAGCCCTATTCTGCTTCTCTGAGCACTGTATGACATGGGTAAACTTGCATACATTCTTATACTCATATACATTAAATAAATATAGAATTTTAAAATTATGTTATTTATCTTACTTTAGAACACCCTGGTGTTTAACTGTTTTACCATTCTTTGTCTTAAGAAGCTTCCCTACAAGATGGAATGTCTTTACATGAGAAGAATTTGCTACATAACAGATCTGCACAAAAACGAGTCAGTTAATAATCTCATCATGGAACAGGGAGAGATTCCTCAGAGATTCCTATCACCCCAGATAGGAGCTACTTGCACTTAATGGCAACTGGAGGAAAGGCGAGGCACTTTCCTTTGGGAATTGACCACTAGCTGGTTGCCCCAGGGCATGACACCACACTTATTTGCATATGGAGAACACAAACTAGATTCAGTTAAAAATTCAAAAAGCAGACACAATGTTGTCACAGAAGTAGGAGAAAGCAGGTAGAGTTTGAAGGAGGGAGTAGGCATGTACGTAATAAAGATACATTATATACATGTATGAAATTTAACAAGAATAAAACACAGTTTTTAGAAAGACAAGAAAATAGTATTTGAAACAGCTTCAATGCAGACAGATTCTCTAAATATTACATTCTTTCAGTTCATTCTCGCCAATTGCACTCCTTTGTATAGGATGTTGTACATATAATACATGCATGCATGTAAACACATAGATGCATACACATATATGTTATTTAGAAATACATGTGTGACACTGATTTTGATAATGCAGAAAGTTAAGCAGGCCGTGTCTCTCCTGTTCCCACATGTCCTAAATCTGCACTCATTAGTCTTTAGTCTCATAGCCATGACACACGGACATGCAGTGTTCCTTCACTAATTTGCTTTGACCCTGTTTTTCAAGCTTCCTCTTCTTGAAGTTTACTCAAGTATTTCAACAATCACAATCTCACTGTGCTCCAAAATTCCACTCTTTTCTTTGATACATGATATTACAAGTGTCATAATATGTACTTTTAGAATCTGTGTGGCACTTACTTCTGTCTATGACTTAATAATGAATACTGGTTGATTGTTTGACCAATAAACACAATATTCCTTTAATTTTCACAATATTTCAATCTTATAAAAAATGCAGCTTACCACATATAAATTATCATTACCACAAGACGTAGTCATAGACCCTGTTCTAGGACTATGAGACTATAAACCCTTGGTTTTCTTCATAAGAATGCCAAGTTAGCAAAATTATTTATTAAAAGAAAATCAGTTAAAATATTTTATGAAAGGATAAAGTATTTTACAAAGGTTAAATCATTTCTTGCAGGCATAAATTAAAAACAAAATGATATTACTTTAAAAGTGTTTCCCAAAATTTATCATGAAATTTGTTTTTTGGCTTAGGTGATTCACTTTTCATTAATGCTTAAAACTCCTCTTTTTCAAAGTTCCTTAAAGTACAGATCCCTATTACAAAGATTTAGGCATTACATTATCTAGTGTATTTTAATGTATTATTTAGTTATTATCCACTATTTGAAGAAGAGAACATTTTTATGCATTTTACATCAATTGTAAATAGGTTCAAATGATTGTTGGGAAATGTGGACTTGACATCAACCTTAGACAGAAGGATGAGAGGATAAGAATCCAACCAACTTTCTTGTGCTCATGGTCTTTCCATGTCCTTACTGGTACCATGCTACAGGGTCTTAACAAAAAGCCATCCTGAAATGTTTCTGTATGGGACAATACTCGACTCTGTGAACAACTAGAATAATGCAGAACAATGCCCAGAAAATGCTCTTCTCTGTGTGTACTAATAACAGGATTAGACTGTTTTTGCTTTGTCTGTAATCTTGAATGGCATTTTCTCATGCAGAAAGAGAGTTGATTATGGTAGCAGAGAACATGCACTAGACAACACCTAAATGCTTATTATCTGGATTTTATACAGACTGCTTACAAACTCTATTAGAAAGTACATTATATAAAATTCTAGCCTGTGATGAACTTACTAAAAGCCAACTCTACTCTTATCAATGGCTAGGACAATGAGATTTCAGATATACACAGGTAGTAGATTTGCTAGTATGTCTCCCTCAGCACAAGTATCTCCTATTAGAATGTCCACTAGTATTATCACTAATAAAATCACCCTGTAGGCAGAATTGGATTTATTCCATATATAATCTTATAAGAAAGATTATATTAAGTGTAATCTCAATATTTGGACTGATCAAACTGAAGAGAAGATAGTTTAATTACATAAACTATGCAAGGTTACATACCGTGGAAAGGGGAAGGAAAAGAAGCCCTAGTGATGCGAATCCGCAATTCATACGCTAAACCACGTGTTCACTAAGTGGCGTCCACACTGAGGTGATACATCACTTGTAGAAACCCTAATCTCCAGCTCTGGAGCACGCTTTCTCACAGCAGTGCTAACGCTGTAGGCAAAGGTGCTATCTGGGCAAGTGTTTGGCTCTGGAGATTCCTATTTCATCACACCGCATGCTTACTGCTCTACGTAATCTCCACACCAGCCTTTGAACTGAGCTTTTTCCACATCACCAGTTTCTCTTTATGAACTGAATATTTTTGTCTTGACTACTTTAATATTTTCTTTTCCTAGGGGTGGGGGTAGATGTCCCTATAGTGTCAGCTGGCCTGAAATTTGCTGTGTAGAATAATATGACATGTATCTCAAACAGATTCACCTGCCTCTGCCTCCAGAGTGCTGGGATCAAAGGTGAGAGGGGTCACATCATCTCTATTATTTTAATCTTGCTTTCTTTGTTATAGAAAGCTTTATCTGTTATTTCTTCGTGATTTACTGTTCCATCTTTTTTAGTCTATATTCTTTTTTCCTTTTTAAAAACTAATACATCTTGAATTCTTGTTAATATTGCTAAGGTCACTGACAGCATTTCCGCACATTCATCTTCATAGTTTTGGCAACTTCATGCTTTTCAATAGTTTGATTATTTTAGAAATGAATCTTGTAGACACTAAAATATTTCAGTATAGTTGAGCATAAAACTCTTTATCAATATAAAAACTTTAAAGTATCTATACAGTTCATATATTCTTTAAACTTTCATTCTGTAAAAGTTGAGAATCTTAGTTTTAATTATCATAACACATTCCCATTGGTAATTTTTAGTCTTTGAAAA
Organism: Eospalax fontanierii; assembly: GCA_035773235.1. Taxonomy (NCBI): domain Eukaryota; kingdom Metazoa; phylum Chordata; class Mammalia; order Rodentia; family Spalacidae; genus Eospalax; species Eospalax fontanierii. The sequence goes on along the minus strand of CM069549.1, from coordinate 42,401,726 downwards.
CTATTAATAAGTTAGAGAAATACCTCATTAGTGTTTTAGAATACTGAATCTAGATTAATGAGTATGTAATGGACATTTGAAAAGCGTCTTGAGAGAGTGAAGCAGTTCTTGCTAAGGGGCTGTTGCAGCTGTTTAAGGAGAGGAGATGACTGTTTCATGTAATGTGTTCAGAGTAGAGAAGGAGAGAAGATTAATTAGGTAAGAGGATGAAGATGGACAACAGAATTCTGTGCCAGATGAGACAAGGATTATACTGTGAGAAACAGGATCACAGCAAAAGAACAAAAACAATTTTGATCCATATGTTAAAGGGAAACATCTTGGGAACCAGAACTCTACTTTAGAGGCTTGAATGCAGTTATCCTTCAGCATCGTGGGGATTGATGCGTGGACCCTGTGTTGTTACCTCCGTCCTTGGATGTTTAAGTCCCTTCTATAATGTATGCATATCCTCCGGTAGACTTTAAGCCCTATATTATGCATCAGACTTTATTCTGTGTATAAGCTAGGTAAATAGCTATTATACTCAGTTGTTTGAGAACAATGACAAGGACAAGGTCTGTATCTGCCCAACACAGTTTTTTTTTAACCTTGTTTAGAAGTAGAGCCCAGAAATGCAGGGATTAGAAAAGTTATTAGTCAGTCTTAAAGTAAAATTCCTTCTTCCTGCCTTGCTCTGTATCTGGATTCAGTGAATAGAGCCCACTTAACTGACTCCATTCTTTTATCCACCCATGACCCTCTTTGTCTTAGGCTATCTTCCAAAATCAAAGATAGAGTTGCTACCTCCAATTCAGAGTTTATTAAAGAGTTTGCACTACCTGTTTATCCCAGAAGGGTTGTGAATGCTGTGTCTCCCTAAAATCTATATGCCACAAGTCTTTGCTCATTGGTAGGGCACCAAGAGGGATGGGTAGTATGTAATGAAACTGGGCCTCTCCTGAAGGGACATAGTGATCCACAAGATTCCTGAGCAAATTAATTTGATCCCCATAATGTATGAGAAAGTGACTTTGAAGATACCATCTGAAATAGGAAACAAACCATCACCTGAAATTAAATGTTCAAGATCTTTGACCTTGGACTTGCTACCTTCCAAAACTTCCAAAAAGAAAATGTTATTATTTAGAAGCTATCTAGACTGTGGTATTTTGTTAAATAGAAAACTTCCTTATCCTAACTCCTTGATTGTGTGGATCTCCTGTCCCTCCAATTCTGTGTAAGTCAGAACGCTTGGAAGTGAACCACAAAAACCATGTTTGGATAATGTATTCAGCAAGATAGTAATTATAAACATTAAAAAGAGAGAGAGGAAAGCTTAGTCAGGTTTAGAAAGAACCATCATCACTCAAGGAAGTAGGACAGTGAAAACACTAATGGCCTATAGCTAAGGCCAGGGGAATGGATTCTGATTCAGTTCCCGTCTCCAGGACTCTGTAGCGCACTGTAGCCACTGAAACAGAGACCTGCAGATTCCCTCCAGTCATCTCATCCACCACCCCATGAACAGTGTCTAAGCCACTCTGAGTTTCTTCCTCCAGGTTTAAACTGCCTTTCAGGAATGTTAAGAAGCTGGGGTGGATAACTACTCCTGTCTTTGATGGCAGACACATATATGTGAATTACCCCTGTTGGTTCCATTAGAGTGGGGAGGGCACAGCTCTCAATCAAATGATCAAAGAGTATTTACTGGGTGCATATTGTACTTCAGTTTATGTTGTACATGATTCTTTCCTTCTGAGTGCTCACTGTGCTCTGCTTCTGCTTGTACACTATGCTCCAGTTCTGACTGCACTCTGTGCTCCAGTTCTGACTGCACACGCTCCAGTTCTGACTGCACACTGTACTCCAGTTCTTACTGCACACCATGTTCCAGTTCTGACTGCACGCCATGCTCCAGCTCTGGCTGCATGCTGTGCTCCAGCTCTGACTGCATGCTGTGCTCCAGCTCTGGCTGCAGGCTGTGCTCCAGTTATGACTGCACTCTTTGCTCCAGTTCTGACTGTACACTGTATTCCAATTCTTACTGCACACCATACTCCAGTTCTGGCTGCATGCTGTGCTCTAGTTGACTGTATGCTGTATTTTAGTTCTAGGCACTAGGGTACAGTAGTGAATGCCATATGCAAAAATTTTGGCTTCACAGAATTCTAGGGTCATGGTACAAGAAAGTCTTCCCGAGGCTGCTTATTCTTAATATCCAATCTGCTATTTAGTAATGTCTTTAAAGATCCAAACTCTAGAGAAATGATTGACTCTTTCTAAAATTTATTTTTCCTTTCATATTTAGGTCAGCTGCAGGGTTTGCAATACTATCAGCAGCTGAGTCCTAGAAGTTTGGAAGTCCGAGAGGCAGCTCAATGCCCTCCTAAAATCTAAGCTCACCACTTTCAGCAATTTTAGTTTGCATACCTCCTTCTTTCCTGTCTCTCTTCAGTCCTCTCCTGTTTAACTTGACTTTTATGATTAAAAATTTGCATCAGCCAGTTACATTCCTCTTAAATATTTGGCATTTTTATGAAAATAAGCTTTTTCACAGGCAAACCTTCAAATATACTATAAACCTTCAAATATTTTGCAATTAACTGATTTTTACCTTTGAAAATTCAAATCAAGGTCTTCCTAGAGAAAAAGATTCCACCTCAGTTGTTTCACATGCACTCTCCCAAAGAAAGAAAAAGGGAGCTGGTTTCTCAGTCAATTCAGAACACTCAGAATCCTTTATACAGATATAAAGAATACAGAACTGAGAGATTTCATGCAATTATTCCTAACCTAGTCTCCTGGAGCCAGAAATGGGGCTGCAGAAAGGCTTGATCCTGATGCACATAACTGCAAAGAAGTAGTCCAGAGAAGCAACCCGGTAAAATCACATGTAATCTCATCATAGTAATATTTTAATGACCTAAGGGCTACATTGTTCTGGAGGCTGAACTCTGATCTTAACCAGGAGAGGGTCTTGTCTAGAAGGGGAAACCCACTCCAACAGGAAAGAAATCATTTAGAAATGATTTCCTAGAAGGCAAGGCAATCCTTCACCATTGTTGGGGTCCCTCTGCAGCAGGAAGCAGGGTCTCTGCCAAAAGGAGGTGAGTGGTGCAGAGTCAAAACACAGACACCAGGAGATGGGCGAAAAGTATGCAGAGGTTGAGCCCCAGAAAATTCAGTTTATTCAAGGAAGTGCAAAGGGTTTTGTGGGTTTGATTAGCCAATCACCCTATGGGGTAGTCCCCAACTGCAGCCAATAGATATCTGTCTCCAGCAGATCATCTTGGTGCAGGTTCTCTCCACATGCTGGGTGGAAGCTGGTGTCCTGCCTGGCCTTAGCTGAGCTCCACCTCCACAGGGGCCACTCCCTTATTCCTCATAGCAGATGGCCCACACTGCATTATGCCATTCACACCATTCTTTGTTTTAAGACTTATAAGCCTTATAAAAGGTTTCAGTTTGGTGTGAGTAGAAATTGTTCCCAAAACAAAAAGCTTTCTAGGTCCAGATATCACAGTAATGACAAAGGCTCCAATTGTGACAAAGCTGTGTTATTGAAGAGAATATCAGCCTCCTATGACATTCACAGGAACTATACTGTCTCCCCTTATCTGCTGCAGATAGTTAGACACAACTCACAAACCTTCAGCAGTTGAGATATTATTTTGGAAACCTTTATTAGCTGATAAAAATAATGACAAGTTTGAAACCACTTCATTATTATATTCAATAAATAATTGTGGAGATCCAACTTTCAAGCTGCAAAACTGTTCTGGATACAGAGCACTAGATAAACAGACCAAGCTTTTCTGGGGTTGACAACCTTTTAATTAAAAAAAAAAATTGTGGTCTTTTTGAGACAGAATCTCCTGCAGCTAGCCTGGAACTCAGTAGGTAGATCAGGCTGGCCTTAATCTCACAGAGATCTGCCTCCCCAGTGCTGAGATTGAAAGCATGCACCACCGTATGTATACTTGGCTATAACTGACAACTTTCTAGGACAACAGTTAGGAAAATAGAAAAATAGCAGCTATACATTATAATGTCATAATTTTGTCCACAGAGCAAGCATAAAGCAAAAGGAGGCAGCATGAGCTGGGAGTGCTGCATGCGATGTAAGTCCATATCCGTTAGACACTGCCAAGTGTCTTAGCTGTTTCTAATTGTTTAATTAAATTTGTTGTTCTTCACATTCATATATTTTTGGAACAATAGTGTAGATAATGGTGAGGTTACATACCATGCCTTTTGGATGGGGAGATGGCTCCGTAGGTAAGAGCTCTTATGCTGCAATCATGAAGACCAGAATTTGAATCCCTAGCACCCATGTAAAAGCTGGGTATGAATGCATGCACAAGTAACTCCAGCATTGTTGGGGGGAACAGAGACAGTATGTCCTGGGAGCTCAGCAACCAGCCAGTCTGACTTCAGGTTCACTGGGAGTCATCTCGAGGGTATAACATAAAGCGTGATAGAGCAGAACAGTTGATGTCATTCTCTCACCTCCTCCGCATAGATGAGGAACTACACAAACATGCTCACACACACAGATGCTGTGCACACACACCCACACAAAATTAAATAATCCAATCCTGCCTTTTTCTAAATGTCCACTGATATCAGTTTTCTACCCTCTTTGAATTAGTTTGTTAACACTACAATTCTGATTAAATTTTAAGTAAATATGGCAGGAAAATAATGTACACTTCCATAATCCATTAGATGGCAGTGTGCAGAATCAATTCTGACGATGGAGCTCAAGATCCAAGAAGAGAGCAAACACCCCTTCATGCTCTACTGAGGACAAAGATTGTCCCATAAGTCACGGGAGGACCATGAGGATAGGGGGCAAAGGGCACAGCTGTGGCAGGTGATGAGCTCCAGACCTGGCACTCTCTTCCACTGGCCACAGAGGTGTGAGTATGACTAGAGTTGTTATAATAAGGCAGAACTTCTTTGGGTAAAAAAGAAAAAAAAACACACAGCAGATGTGGAACTGAGAATCAGAAAGCCAGGAGCCAGACCACATTTCCAGAGTTACTACTTGAACCCCATCTTTGAGCTGTAGCTGAAGCCAGTCCTTTCCCCCGGTTGCTTCATGTGGCTTGTAAAATTTATTTTTAAAGTTAAACCAGGCCAGCCTTTATGACACTTGAAATTTAGTATATATACTCTCCAAGTTCCATCTAAACAGAGATAAAACCAGAAGTTTAGGAACCCAGACTTAGTATAGAGTCCTGGAACAGTATTCATACACTTTAGATTATAGACAAAAAAATAAAGCTGGAATTTAAAAGCCAAGTGAAAGTCTGCAAGGCCCAGTTAGTAAATCATAATACAAACAATAAGTAAAACATCTATTTTCAAGCTAATATAAGGTTTTATGCTGGTATTCAAAAAGCCAGAGTTGAAAGAAGTTCCTGAGGACTCCAGGACTAGCAGCTGGCCTCTTTACAGGTCACCTTCAGAGACAGCATAAGTAAAGAGGAGTTACTGAAGGACTGCGTAGACAAAATAAAATATTCAGTTATGTATCCAGGCCAACGAAAACATTCAGAATTCAGTAGACCTTCAAATCCCCAAGGCAATGTGACTTTGTACTGAAGAATACTTCATGTAAAAAGCATTCTATTGATGCAATGGTAATTCTTTATGAGCCTCAAAGGAATTACTGGAAGCAATCAAAGTGAAGGGAAAGGTTCTATTTCTCTTCCTCTGCCCCAGATAACCACTCCCACTCTAACATGCACTGCATTTGGCACTCAGGTCTTCATAAAAAAATAAATACATGATCTAGGCTTTCTGAAAATGTACCTGAGATTAAGGTTAAAAGTTTAAGTTAATTGCTAAGTGTATTGCTGCTCAGAGTATCTTGAATCCCACCTGTAGTCCACAACTATAGGTCAAAAGCCAGATTCTAATGAGACAGAAATCCTTACTCAAGTTTTTCTCAACATTCATCCTTGGACCAGCAACAACAACAGCAATTGGGAACCTGTTGGGCAGACTAACTGAATAAGAAACTCCACATGGGGTTAGCCTTCGCAGCTTAACAAGGCCAAAGGTGATTCTGGTTCATATTAGCCGTGCCCTTTAGCTAGTGACTGATTTGACATTGTCCCTTTCACTTTCTGAGCACACACTGCCCATAATTAAGGAGATGGCTGAAGTCCTGAACTAGTGTCCATTGTTTCTAGTCTTATAAATTGAGCGACTTGTCGAAAAATTGGCCCATTATTTTATGCCAGATGAATAGAAATATGAAGGGAGCAAAGTATTGACATAATTTTCAAAAATATATATTTTGGGGCTGGAGAGGCAGTTCAGGGTTTAAGAGCACTGGATGTTCTTGCAGAAGACCAAGGTTCAAATTTGAGTACCCATAAGGTGGTCAACAACCATTGGTAACTCCAGTTTCAGGGGATCCAGCATCCTCTTCTGTCCTCCATGGGCATTGCACCACATAGGTACACTTACATACGTGTAGGCATAATACTTTTAAAAAATAAAAAATTCAAATTAAATAAATAATATTTCAACTTTTTCATACTAGACTGTACTCTACATACATGGAGACTGTAAGGACCCTAAAAATGGCTCTAGGATGGCCACACAGATGCCCATCAAGAAACTTAAATTTAACTTTTGTAGGCATCCTATGTCTCCAGAACATAGTTTATCAGGAGACAGCAGCTTCCTGTTACCAACAGCAGAAGACTGTCACTTCCTGTTCTCAGGCCCATCACTCTAGACTGGCATCAGTTATGACCCACTTCCTTGACTTTTTGGTGTTTCCTCTACGTGCCCCTGAAAGTAAATTATTCTGGCCTACACACTTCCCTCCCTCAGCACAAGTCCTAATAACAGCTCTGGCCATACACCTGTTTGTCCTCTGGTCTTGTGAGGCAGTTCAATGGTTTGCTCTCATTGAATTGTTTTTCCAACCATGGAATGGCCTTGTTCAGTAGACTTCACTGCAAGCATGCATACAGGGACTGATAACATAAAGTACCCAGGGAATACTATAGTAGAGGCAAATCAAAGTCACATCTAATGCAGCAAAAAATCTCCATACATAGATTTGAGTTTAACCAAAGTCCTTGTAAGAGTCCAGTATATTTATTAACAGTCTTCCATTTGTGTCCCTTTCCTGCCTTTAAAATACAAGAACATGCTTAGCAGAGGAATTATTGGCAATGAGAAACTATGGGAAGAAGAAGAATTTTCCTTGAGAGAGGGCCACTAAGTAGGTTAACTAGGCTCCAGGGGATGAATTCACATGGAGGGACATTTGGGAACAGAAAATTGGCTTGATAGGCCTTGACATGTATGTACGAGTGCATGAAATCTGGTGGTGGGCTATGGGGGCTGCAAATAGGGAAGGGGGTCCAAATATGATTAAGATGAATTGTAGGAAATCTTATTCAAATAAAAAATTAAATGTAATGATGGAAAGAGAAAGCAGAAGCTTCTTGTGATTTCAGTGAATATCCACCAGCAAAGAAGCTTCAGCAAATGACAAAGGGGGAGGGTGTGTGGAGCTGGAAGAGAGACATCTTCAGGCAAAAGCTTAAGAAAACTAAAATTAAGTTTCTTCCCAGCTACATTTTATTTTATGAAAAGAAATTTTACTGACAAGCACCATAGAGATCTCTGGCAACATGGTTGGGTTGATGCATACCTGTCTGAATTTTGTTTACAGTTAAAACATGCATGTGTTAAAACTTTGTGTTTAGTTTTAGACTGAAATATATATATATATGAAACATATGTTAAAGATTTGAACCAGAGAACAAATACCAACTACACTGAAAAATCACGAGTATGCTCATGTTAAAAAGCATTTTCATCATCATGGACTCTTAAGTTACCACTGAAAGCACAAATCCTTATAGGATCAATAGTTCTGAAGAGAGGCAGTTTGACCTTTTTTGAGTAAAGCTAATTATTATAGTGATGTTGCCTTGATACACTGTTTTGTCAGCAGTTTTTTGCTTGGGCACATCAAAAGGTTCATTCTGGAGTAGAGGGACATTTCAGCTGGTAAAGTGCTTCATGAGTGTGCAGTGGGACACAGAGTCAGGCAGATTCCCTGTGGCTCACTGGCTATGTAGCCTAGCCTACTAGGAGGATTCATGCCAGTGAGAGATCCTGTTTCAAAACACAAGGTAGAGGGTTCCTGGGGAATGACATTTCTTTCTGTGTACATTTTATCTTATGTAAACAAATTTTACTGACAGATAACTACAGAGTATTTGGCTAAATGGCTGATACATCACTAGATTAATCATGCCAAGATTCACATATATATCTTAAAAATTGGAGGTTGTCCTTTGACCCACATGCACACACACAACTGTATACACACACACACACACACATTCATGGTTTGTTCCAATAAGCTCTTCTATAACTCTAGAGATGGTTTTAAATGGATTCTGTTAACTTACCTTCCACTGTTATCATTCACTTCACTTTTATAAAATTAACTATCAATGGTTGCAACTCTAAATGGGTACATCTATGTTTGAAGTTATACTGGAATTCTAAGAAATCTCCCAACATTCACATATCTTAAAAGCATATTTTAGTGTAGCATTCATCAAGAATCCTGGAATATAATATTTCATTCCTCTATTAAGTTTCCAGATAAAAATTTCTCTTATTAATAACAATAAATTTGTGTGATAGTTTTCAATGGAAACATAATAATCATAATTCTTCAAGACAGCAAGTCCAGCCCACTTCATCTTGATTCCTCCGCACCCGATCGGCTACACTCTCCCCCTCCAGGGTTCACATCTATTCTGCTCAGCTAGTTAGACATTCCCCACACTGGCCTGCTTTGGCCCTAAGCTCTTTCCTGTTCTTCCTGCCTGAGACCCTGACCACTGCCTCTTATCCCCTGCACCCAGACCACCTGTGTTCTCCTGCTGCATGGATATCTATTCTCCTTAGCTACTTAGATCCTTGCCATATGCTCTTCACCCACACCTTGGTACGAGGACCCTCCTGATGGTCCTGCTAAAGACATCATGAGTAGCTTGCCAAATCACAATGGACACCAAAAAGACCCAGAATATTATAAAGGAATATTTTAAAAACCTATATTCTAGTAAATTTCAAAATCTAAAATAAATGAATGAATTTCAAATCTTAATGGTTTAATTTAATTTAAACCAAGAGAAGATCAAAACTTTAAACAGTCCCATAGCAAATAAGGAAATCAAAACAGTCATATCAAGCATCACAGCTAATAAAAGCCCAGACTTAGATGGAGTCACAGCAGAATTTAACCAAACCTTCAAAGATCTGCAACAAATGCCATTAAGTTACTCAAAAAGATAGAAATCGAGGGAGAAAATCCAAACTCCTTCATTGAAGTCAGTATTACTCTAATGCCAAAAACTGTAGAAACACAACAACAGCAAGGCAGAATGCAGGCCCGTATACTTATGAACATAGATGCAAAGTACTCAAAAAAAGACTCACAAACTGTACACAGACAAAAACGTACACCATGATCAAACTGGCTTTTTTCTAGAGATGCAGGAATTGTTCAGTATACATAGGCCAGCAAATATAATAAATCATATAAATAGACATAAAGACAGAAATCACATTCACATGATTATATTAATAAATGAAGAACAGGCCTTTGACCAAATGCAATATGCATTTATGTTAAAAGTTCTAGAAGGACTTTGACTGGAGGGAACATTCCTCAACGTAATTAAAGCTATACACAACAGACACACAGCCAACATCATTCTAAGTTGAAAAAGTGGGAAGCAGTCCCACTAAAATCAAGGATCAGACAAGGCTCACTATTATCCTCATTCCTTTGCAATATAGTGTTTGAAACTCCTACTAATGAAATAGGGAAATTAAAAGGTTTCTAAGTAGAAATGAAGAGGCTAAAGTGTCGTTATTACAGAAGACATAGTATTACATAAAAGATCCCAAATATTCCACCAGAAAAATTCCAGAAATCATCAATACTTTTAGCAAAGGGGCAGATTACAAAATCAATTTACAAAAATCAGTAGCTTTTCTACATATCAATAACAAGCAATCAGAGAAAGAAAGAGTTAATGGAAACCCTTCCATTAATACTAGACTCAAAAAATATTTAGGAATAAACCTAATTAAAGACATTAAAGACCTCTACAATAAAAATTTTAAAACTTTGAAGAGAAAAATTGAGGAAGACACAAGTAGTGAAAAAAGCTCCCATGCTCATGGATTGGTAGAGTTACTATTGTGAAAACGACCATCCTACCAAACACTATTTAGAGATTAGATGCAATACCAATCAAAATCCCCATTACATTCTTCATAGAATTAGAAAAAAATCTAAAAGTTAATATGAAAGCATGAAAGACTCCAGATAGCCAAAGCAACCCTGAGCATAAAAAGCAATGCCAGGACGTGACTATACCAGATCTCAAAGGGTATTACGAAGTTATAATCATGATGACAACACGGTATTGGTATGAAAACAGACATATGTCAATGGACTAAAGTAGACAACCCACACATCGGTGCATGCGATTTCAGGTGCCTGATATTTGACAAAGGTGCCAATAATACACACTGGAGGAAATATAGTGTCTTTAACAAATGATGCCAAAAAAATCAAATCAAAAAATCACTTTTATGATTTCTTCTTTCCCTAGTCAGACTGGCTAAGATCAAGAGAACAAATGGCATCAAATGCTGATGGATGTGGGGAAAGAAAGACACTCATTCTCTGCTGGTGGGATCACAAGTATTATAACCACTGTGGAAAGCGTGGTGGAGAGCTCTTTAAAACACTAAAACTAAGTCAACTGCATCATCTGGTTATACCACTCTTTGGCATGTACTCAAAGGATTCCTTGTACTACATTCATGTTCGTTGCTGCTCTTTTCACAATTGTGAAGAAATGGGAGAAAATAAACACTAAATGTCCTTCAGCTGACTAAGGGATCGTAAAATATGGTAAATTTACACAATGAAGTTCTACTCAGCAGTGAAGAAAAACGAAATTATGACATTTTCATGTCAATGGATGGAACTTCAAACTGTTGTACTAAATGAAGTAATACGGGCTCAGAAAAGCAAGCGACGTATGTTATCTTTCATTCGTGGTTGTGAGCATATAGTCTGATAAAGCAGTAGAAGCAAGGGGTATGGAAAGTAATAGTGGGGATAAAAGGAAAGAAAGAGCCTGAGAGAGGAGGGTGGTAGGAAACAGATGTTACCATAGAGGAAATGGGGACAATTTAACTGAGAAGGGCAGAAAGAGGTCTCTAAAAGAAACCATGGGGATAGAAAGGAAGAAAGAGCTCAAGAGATGGGGGAAGAATAGTAAGCAGGTGTTATCTAGGGGGAAATGGGAAAATTGGGAGTACTTTAACCAGGCAGGGAAGAGGCAATGTTATATAGAGAGAGGAGATTGATAAATAGTGATTCAGCGGTGGACAAACCAGAAGAAATGTATTACTTCAAAAGCTTACTGAGAAATACACACACAATAACTGAATATGAGCTCGTGTGTATTGCTAATAGTTGCGTAACAAGAAACACAGAGTCAGACGAGAGAAACCTCCTTTTGAGTTGCTGCTTAGGGTAGCCCAAGAGACTCCCCAAATAATGCATGCTGTTGCCACAGCCCTTGATTACCTCTCACAATCTGAAGACAAGAGCCTGTTGTTGAAGACAGGACACACTTATAACGCACGACTTGGAACTATCAAGCTGAAGCTGGAGGCCTCCTCCTTGAAGACTAGCTCTCATAGGCTCATAGAATACCATGCAAGCTTTAAAATCTAATAAATATAACAATAAACAATCGAGCAAACTATTTTGGCGCAGTAGTGACACTTTTTTCTTGGGGGTAATCAACCACTACCTAATTGGTCTTAAAGCCTGCTCAGTGGGAGAAAACTCATGTAAACATAGCCAAATACACATAGCTGGAGGGATCACAGAGCCTAGGGGAAGCCCTATGCCTGTCATATCCGTAGATAAACATAATTTTTACTGTATGTTAAATCTACATCTTTATGTCTCAGCACTCATCAAAGAAACTTCTTTATTCAACACAGACTATTACAAAGCTCCAAAACTGGTCAAACATAGAGATTAGGTGTCTGTGGGATGCTGAAATGGACATCTACAATGGAACTCTACACCTAAGGCTCACATAACATAGCAGAACAGGGATAGAGGAAAATATTAATGCACCTCTTAATTCTCACCAGTGAAGCTTCTCCATGAAACAAAGTCACAGATGGCCAAAATGTAGAGAATAAGAAACTGCAGAGTGCATGTTTATGGACAAGATGCATCTATTTAACCTCTGCTACATAGGGCTCAGGGACCACTGCAGAAGAATTGATGGAAAGACTGAAAGAGTCAGGAGTGGTGGATGATCACAAGGAAACAGAGATTTCCAGGTGACTAAGAAATAGCTCATACGAACTTCCAGTAAGGTGTTAGCATGTGTGAGGACCATGCAAACTCAAACATCCAAACGCCAGCACAGAGCTGGGGGAATAAGTGGGTAAGAACCCCCAGCCTTAGCTGGCGAACTCTTGGTAGATGATCACTGCTGAGTAAGGGTAAGTTGATCTTCTCTAGGGAAGGGATCATGAATTCACACTGAGAGACATCTGGAAACACAAACTTGGCTAGAGAGCCCTTAACATATATGACAGAATACATGAAATCTGATAGGGAAACTAGTGGGTTGGTTCAAATGGGAGAGAGTTTCTAAATATGGCTAAGATGTATTGAAGGAAATGAACAAAAATTTGTTAAGAATATATATTGTTAAAAATTAAAATTGTTCATCAGTCAAAAAGAAAAAAAACAACAACAGTAAAACAAACCAGTAAGTCTAAGTCATTGAAAAACCTTCTGCCTTATAAAGTCAAAAGAAACTGCTAGTTGTCTCCACTTTAAAATGAGAACAAAACACTTGCAAGTAGCACTTTTCTCCTGAGAAGAATGTGCTGTGTGGCATTATTAATAACTAATGTGTGTTTTGTAAGAGAACAGAGTATCCTTTCTTTCATTTAATAAGAGAAAGGTCATAATGTAAGGCTTAATAGCCTGAAATGAGGCAGCTACTTACTGAAAAAACTGCAACCCAAATTAAGACACCAAAAACCTTGGATTTAGAGAACAGATTTTAAAGGGAAAGATGAACCAATTTTCTGAAGACATTTTGAAAAAGAAAATTAAAATAAAACCTGAAATTAATATCCATTAAATGCAATAAGCTAAATGAGTACATTTCTTCATCAGTTCATCCACTATGGGCTAGATCCCATGGATACAGCAGGAAGCAATGCCCAGATCATCAAAGCTCCTGGACAAAAATGCTTGTATGGAGGGACTCCAAGATTGTATTTGAAGGACTGAAATCTGAGCCTAAAAGAAGGACATGTGACTTTAGTAAACCAGCAGCCTAGGCTGTATTTGGCAGATCAATAACCGAGCAGGAGTATATGGATAAAAAGTCCTGTGATTCTGGTTTTCCATGTGAGCCTTCCTGTAGCATGGGCAGGGTCCAAACCAGCGGAAGCATCCTTAGGGCAACAGAGAATCACTACCCTTCACACCGTGTCCTCAGTCCGCTCCCACACTGTCTGAGAGGAAGTGGGTAGCAGCAACAATGGACCAATTATTTTTCTGTCTAGTGTCTGAATATATTACTAGAGCAAGTCCTAGATTTTTCTCACATTGAGAATTCATTTCTAAATACCTCATATTTATTAATGCTAAGTAATATATAGGTTGATGGCTAATTGGAAATAAAACAAATGCTTCTATACTTATAAGAGAAGGTGAATACATAAGTGGATAATGAAAGGTATCATTTCAACATGAATGCCTATTCTGTACTATATAAGAGCTACATGTACATTTTCTCTAACCCTCCCAGCAATCCCACATGATAGACATTGCTTTCATTTATTTCATAATTTATATAATATTACATATTCTTTAATAGAAACTAAAAAAATATATAAACCCTAGTTAGCATATTTTAATAATTCATGGCTGCCTCTTATTAAACCAAAAGATTTTATTGCACATAATGTAGTATATTACATAATCAAAACTTTTTTCAATGACTCACCTCCTCAGAGAGAAGATTACAAATGCTTTCACAGCCTATCACACAGCAAAATGCTGGAATTCAAGTATGTTTTAAATTGTTTGTGACAATGCCAAAAGATTTAACTATCTTTCCTCCCAAAAGCATTTCTTTAATTTTTGTGTCTTAAGAATTTTTATTTTGTGTGTATGAGTATAGTGCCTACATGTAAGTATGCCATGTTTTGCAGTGCCCATGGAGTTCAGAAGTAGGCACTGAATCCCCTGGAACTGGAGTTAGCCACTATATGGGTGCTGGGAAATATACATCTATAGAAATCTGAGTTAGCCCGCTTGCTCCACCATTTGTATGGTGACCGTTTTTTGTTCTACCACATTTGCATGTCTTCTTGACAATTGTAGGTACTCTGCAGCCTCCTCTAAATGATGTGATAGAGGAGGTGAGACCAGCAAATGTCAGCATAAGAAGCTGCCCATAGATTTCCATGCCAGTATGTCTACGTATCCAATGGACAATGATAGAAATTGAGAATATTTATACAGGATCTTGTCTAAAATTCTTGGGAAGGACTATTACTTTGAATTAGTCTTGCAAGAATAAATTCTACTGTTTTACACAAAGGGCTTAAAATCCACTTAGATAGTGTTGATTACCACTGTAGGGCTAGGAATCTCTCAGATATATATTCTATGTTACTAGTTGTGAAATTCTGTAATAGTCTCCATGTGTTTCAAATAGAAGCCTTTCTGATGAGAGGTATATTTGTCTGCAAATAGAAGGATCCAGATTTAGCATACAGTACAAAATTTCATTTGCCTAGCGATATGACAGAGAAAAAGTTTTCTCTTGGATCTATGACTCCCTGATCATATGTATTTGGCTTAGTTTACAGGGCCACTTATGAGTTTCTCTAGTCCAATTAGATAGCTATTGATTACCCACTACATAAAAGTGCCACTATTGTTCCAATAGAGATAGTTTGCTGTGCCAGTTGTTGTGGTTATTAGGCTTTACAGCTGAGGTTGGACCACTGATTGATTTTCTTACTTAGCAGATTTCATAGTATCCTCCAGAACTATGAGAGTTAGTCTTCAGGGAACAGGATTCCAGGTCAGTTCCAGTTCCATTGCTCCAAGTCCTGTGTCTGAAGTATGTCCTATGTTCAGCAATAGGGTCTTACCTTCAAGTCTGGGAGTAATCAAGAGCTGTGGAAATAGCCTGTGTTATTTTGGGAATCTCTTGGACTACCCTGACCAACAACTTGAAGGGAAAGGAGGTTTCTCCTGTCAGGGACTGTGTTCCCTGGTATATAGACATCAGGTATACAATTGCACTCATGTTAAGATATCATGTGTGTATTTTTCAGGGCGGGTTAAGTACATTTCCCGCTGGCTTTTAACACTACCTAAGTTTTATTTATCTCTGTCCTCGCTCCCTGTCTAACCTCCCTATACTGTCCCCAGTGAAGTACCCCGTGTTGCCCATTTTCCCCTCGATAATACCTGTCTCCTATTGTCCCCCTCTCTTGAGTTTTTTCTCCACTCCTCCCCCCCTCCGTTCCTACATGTCCTTCTCTCCTCCCTTCCTAGATGCATAACCCCACTTTCTCCATTCCCCTCGGTAGCATCTGTTTCTTACTATCCACCCTCTCAGGGTCTTTCTTCCCTTCCCCTCCATGCATCCTTTCCGTTTTCCTGGCTCCTGCTGTTGTATCAGGATGTATGCTTACATATAAGGGACTGGTGCTAAGATCTGCAAATGAGGAAGAACATACATTGCTTGTGTTTCTGAACCTGTGTTACTTTGTTTAAATATAACAGCTTCTAGTCCATACATTTACTTGAAAATTTCACGATTTCCTCTTTCCTTATCTCTTAGCTACTCCACAGTGTAAATGGACCACATTTTCATTACTCATTCCTCAGTTGAGGGACATTTAGGTAGCTATTGTGAAAAGAGCAGCAACAGACATGGTATACAAGTATCTCCTCAGTTGGATGAGTCCTTCCAGCATATGCAAAGGAGGGGTATAAGCAGATCACATGGTAGATATTTTTTAGTTTTTAAAGAGTTCTCCACACTGCACAAGTTTACAGTTCCACAAGCAGTGAATGAGATCTTTTTCCACACTCTCTCCGCGATTTGGTGTCTTTTGTTCTCTTGATCTTAGTCAGTCAGACTAAGGTAAGATGAAATCTTAAAATGGTTTTGATTTGCATTTCTCTGATTACTGAAGCTGATGAGCACTTCTTATAGTGTTTCTTAGCTCTTTTTATTTCTTCATTTGAGAGCTCTCCATTCTCAAATAGTCCTTAGCCCATCTTTTAATTGGGTCATTTATTTTCATGCTTCTCTGTTTCTTGAGTTCTTTGTATATTTTGGATATTAATCCTTGCTGAATGTGTAGTTGGTAAAGATTTTATCCCATTCAGTGGGTTTCCTCTTCACTTCCTTGGATGCTTCTTTTTCTGTACAGAAACTCTTAAGTTTAATGGTGTCCCACTTGCTGACCTTAATGCCTGACCAAAGGGTGCTGGATTTAGAAGTCCTTTCCTACATCTATATATTGTAGAGTTAACTGTACCCTATTTTTTCTTATTCATTCATCAGTTAATGGACATCTTGACTGTTTCCATTTCCTGGATATAGTGAATAAAGCCACAATGAACATGGATAAAGAGGTATCTCTGTCATAGGACAAAGTGTCTTTTTACAAAGAGCTGTAAAATGGGGTCATGTACTAGATCTATTTCTAGTTTGCTGAAGAACCTCCACACTGATTTCCATAGGAGCTGAGCAGTTTGCACTCCCACCAGCAGAGAACAAGAACTTTCCTTTCCCATGTCTTTGCAAACGTTTATCTTCATTTGTTTTTGAATCTTAGCCATTCTGAATGGGATAAGATGAAATCTGAAATCTCAAAGTTGATATAATTTGCATTCCCCTGATGGCTCAGTATGTTGAACAGTCAAAAAGAATTAGTCAGCCATTTGCCTTTCATCTCTTGCAAACTCTCTGTTTAGTTCCTTTTCTCAATTTTAAATTTTTTTTTTTTTTTGGTTTGTTTCTTATGTTTAGGTTTTTGGGTTCTTTGTATATTCTAGATACTACCCATCTGTCAGATGTATAGCATGTAGAGCCCATTAAGTTAAAAGGAGGTACGATCTCTTTTTCCTTTTAATCTGTATTTTCCTGGTGATTAGGACATTTTCATACATCTGTCGGTCATTTGGATGTTTTCTTTTGAGGAATGTGTTTGGGATCACTGTGTGATTTATAATATCGATCTCCAGTTGGATATACTATTTTTAGCCATTATGTACGTTGCCCCTTCATTATGTTGACTATTTCCTCCTCTGAAAAGAAGCATTTTAGTTCAGTGTAGTCCACTTTATGTTTGCTTTTGTTATTTTATCAAAATAATCTGTCTTCTTTAAGTGAGATTGCAATTTTTCTAAGACTTTGAGAAATCTTAGAAGAGTATATTCATTATTTGATATTTTTAGAGTATATATTAATGGGGAATTGGGAGATTTTCTTTGTTGACTTTATGCTCTGATTTGATCTTCCTGGTTGTTATTTGTCCCTTCCTATTGTAGAATTCTTCGTTCTTTCTTCTTTATGTCTCTGGTGCTGGAGATGAAGTTTGGACCCTTTGATTGCTAGGCAAGTGCTATACACTGGACAACATTCCCAAATTCCAATCTTTCCTCTTTGTAGTCTCTGTGGAAATTTTTGTGAAATTATGAACAGTTATTAATCTGGCATGTCTAGTCATTCCTGGATAATATGGTCCAAGATTTAAAACTACCAGCAACACTGCTCTTGCTTCTCAAACTAGGATTCCATCAGGAAAAATAAAAAAAGTTTCTCAAGCTTTGTACTTGATTTCTGTTGAAGATTTTAGATCTTAACCTTTCTTTGATCTCTTTCTACCAATTTGTAAGATACTTCTGAAAGTCTCATTCCCGTAACTCCATGCTCCAGACTCTAATTTAAAACATTTTAGGTAAGATACTAAAAAAACCCTTCACATTCACATTTTTTCTAAAAAATAGAACGTTCCAGCTATTTATTGAGTTTTGCCAACTCTTTCTGAGTACACAAAGGAATGATTGAGAATTTTCAAATGCCAATGACCAAACCAGATGTTGTGCTGTTTAAAGGGAACAACTCTTCATCTCAAGGTCTATTCTAGTGAAAATTCTCCAAGAGCAGGATTACTGAATGACATCTGTCAATACCAAATGCTGAAATGCTGATCTGTATCTATATTTTGAGAAAATAGATTTTCTAACATCCAGAATTTCTGAAAACAGAAATTTTAAGAAGACTGAGAGAACATGATCTATATTTTCTGAGACATTAGGCACATTCTTGAAAGAATATGAAACATTTAATGAACAGAATTTAAACTGGTACATTTATATGTGATGGCATTCATTGTCCTGTACATTTTAATTTACATATTTATCAATTACATAAATATTTATGTTGGACATGGTGTGTATCAGGTATAGTTTGTGATTCCAGATGTACAGAGTAACTGAAAAGAAGCAACATTCATAATCATAAGACACTGAACATTTGGGGGAAGGAAAAACCAATAGATTTGATTAACTTCAATATTTTAAAGTTAATATTTTAAAGTGATAAGGTCTATGAAGTAAATAAACAATTCATAACATAGAGACAGAGAATCCCCTGAAATAAGGACCCACTGTGGACAAAACTGTCAGGGAAGATCTCTGGTTGGAAGTACCCATTAATTCAGACATGATTAAATTTTAAATTTTATGCTAGCATTTTGTTTAAACTAAAACTATTTCATCAAAGAAAAATGTTTCAAAAAACAAAAACATAAGTGAAAGTCATAAAGCTAAAAGAAAATGGATGTAATTTTAAAATGTATTTGTGCTGTGTTACTAAAACAGACTTCATTTTATAAGTACATGCTTGCTGGACATGAGCAAAAGTTCTGTTGGGGCACGTGTCCCAGCCATTGTTGTTAGTAAAACAGGGGGAGATGTTGGGAAGCCGGCCGGCTCCAACATGTGCACCTAAGATAGCGGCTGGCGTGTAGCCGGGAGGTGGTATGGCAGGAAGAGGAAGTACAGAATGATTGGCCCAGAGAAAGTTCTGGGTGCATGATCAGCACGTGAGCAGCACGTGATCCCTAGGGTGTAATACCTGACCTTTAATGTGATTGGTTGAGGGATGACCTTTTGGCTGATTGGTTGGCCCATAGGTTGTTTACATAATGTGTGGGTATATAAAGTGGAAAAATAAAGAGGAAGCTGCTGCAGCCTGAAGCAACATCGTTGTCGTGTGTCTTTATTTTGTCCTGTTGGTCAGGAGAAGTCATGGCCTGTACAGGGAACTTCTGCTTCATTTTCTAAGAAGGTACTGTTAACAGGTAATGGTAGACCCCTTTAGAGGGGGTACAAGAAGAAACTCTCCGAGAGTAGTGGCCAGAAAAATATTGAAGATGGGATCCAAAATATCGTGTTCGAGAATGGAAAGCATGTTAAAGGCACTTCTGAAGGAGAATGGAATGCCTCTAAAGGTAAGAACCACTCGTGCTTTCCCTTCAAACAGTAGAGGAGGTTAGTCCATGGTTTTTAGAGGATGGCTTGTTAAATATTTCTCAATGGGATCATCTGGGGGTAGATCTATGTAAAAGAAACCAAAAGAAAGCTCTTCTCTTGGGAACCATACCCATATGGACGTTGGTTCGTTCTTGTTTAGTAGCTCCTAAGCAGAATATGATTTCACAGATTACGGAGGGGGAGAAGGTGTTAGAGAGTGTTAAAGAGGAGTTGTCTCAAGCTTCAGAGCAAGAGAGCTAGGAATCAGAATGTGAAAGTGAGGACTACTGTTTAAGAGAAGGTGATCTGGAAGCGCTGTACCAAAAGCACCAAGGAAAATCAGGGGGGTTAGAGAAGGAGTTGAAAACAATGGAAAAGGCCTTCTCTAGATTGTCAGTAACACCCACAGCGCCTCCTTATACATACCCCATGCTGATGTGTGGCGGGGCATGCGTTCATTCCTGTGCTGAAGGAGGTGAGCCCTCCTGGTGGCGGGGTTGGTCTGAGGTTTGTGGAGGTCCGGGTTTTTTTCCTGTCTTTGAAGACCCACAAAATAATAATCAGAGATATCATAAAGTGCTTGATGTGAAAATAATTAAACAATTAAAGGAATCAGTTGTGTCATATGGAGTTCAAGAGGCATTTACTATGTCGCTATTAGAGAATATAGCCACTCAAAATTTAACTCCTGATGACTGGACTAATTTAGCTAGGGTATGCCTCTCGGGAGGACAGTATTTAATGTGGAAAGTTGCCAACCAAGAGTACTGTGCAGACATAGCATGCTGCAACGCTGCGGCAAACAATCCTCTATGGGATCTTGACATGTTAACAGGCAGTGGCCAATATGCAGGCCAGCAGAATCAAATTAATTATCATCCAGGAGTATATGCTCAAATTTCTGCTGCTGCCTCTAAAGCATGGAGGACTTTTTCTGGAGCAGGAGATTTGCAAGGACAACTTTCAAAAGTGAGTCAAGGGTCCAATGAGCCTTATGCAGACTTTGTAGATAGGTTGATTCAAACAGCAAGCAGAGTCTTTGGAGACGTGGATACAGCCATGCCGTTAATTAAACAACTAGCTTATGAACAGGCAAATAAATGGTGTAAGGAAGCTATCCGACCTTGGAGGACTCATGATTTAGCTTCCTGCTTGAAAGCCTGTCGAGACATTAATGATGCATATATTCAGGGACAGGTATTGGCCACTGCGCTCAAAGGTAATTCAGTAAATAAGACAGGAATGCAGTGTTATCAGTGCAAACAGCATGGACATATTAAAAAGGATTGCCCACAAGGTCCCTCTCCAAGAATATGCCCATGATGTAAGAAAGGCAAACATTGGTCCAGTGATTGTAAATCTACCAGAGATGTTACCGCCAAAAACCAGGAAACCGGGCCCCCAGCCTCGGGGCCCTCAAATATACGGGGCTGTGAGCCAAATTCAGACAATGCCTCGTACTCACTACCCAGTCACCAGTCCTGCCGCCAACCCTGTCGTCAAACCCGAGGAAGCGCAGGACTGGACCTCTGTGCCTCCTCCCGAGCAGTACTGATGCCAGAGATGGGAGTGCAGCCCGTTTCAGCCGATGGTCAGAATCTAGGGCCTAAGGGTTCAGTGGGTATAATTTTGGGGGGAGGATCCTCCGCACTACGGGATTTGATGATAACTCCGGGATTGGTGGACCCTGATTTTACAGGAAAAATCCATGTTTTAGCAGCCTCCCCCTGTGGAATAGCAGTAATCTCCCCAGGAGACAGAATAGCTCAATTATTATTGTTGCCTAGCCAGCATAATAAGTTCCCTGACAAGTCTATAGAGAGAATGAATAGCAAATTTGGTTCTACAGATGGAAATATTGCCATGCTAACTATGAATTTAAAAGATTGGCCACTGACTCAACTTACAATAGAAGGGAAACAGTTTACTGGACTCCTAGATACTGGAGCTTATCAAAGTATAATTAAAGCAGCAGACTGGCTAAAAGCCTGGCCATTACAGAAGGCAGATCAAGTGCTGAGGGGATTAAGGATTGCGTCATGCTCTGACAAGAGTGCTAAAGTCTTAAAATGGAAAGATACTGAAGGACATGAGGGCACTATACAACCTATGTTATCTCCCAGATCCCTGTTAATTTATGGGGAAGAGATGTTATGGAACAAATGGATTTACATTTAACTTCTGCTATACCTTACTGTAACCCTCAAGCAAATTTAATGATGATTAGTGAAGGTCATATATGGAGAAAGGGGTTGGGATCCAATGCACAGGGAATTGTAAAGGCTATTAATCCTCAGGGTAATAAGCAATGGCAAGGCTTATGGTATTCTTTTTCCTAGGGGCCACTGTGGAAAGGTTGAAACTTAGTTGGGTTTTGACAGATCCTATTTGGATTCCACAGTGGCCCCTGTCTCAAGAAAAATTACAAGTGGCTCAATTGTTGGTAAAGGAACAGCTGGAGGCTGGACATGTAAAACCCTCCACATCTCCCTTTAATACCCCCATATTTGTTATTAAGAAAAGGTCAGGCAAATGGAGATTGTTGCATGATTTACGAGCTGTGAATAAGATCATGAAACCTTTTGGCCCTGTTCAATTGGGCTTGCCAATTTTATCCGCTTTGCTTAAGAATTGGCCAACGATTGTTATAGATATCAAGGATTGTTTCTTTTCTATTCCTTTGCATCCAGATGATTCCAAATATTTTGCTTTTTCTATTCCCACTTCTAATAATTGCAGTCCAAATCAGAGATACGAATGGGTAGTTTTACCTCAAGGTATGGCTAATAGTCTCACTATGTGTCAAATTTATGTTGATAAGGCTTTACATCTGGTTAAACAGCAGTTTCCAATGCTAAAAGTATATCATTATATGGATGATATATTGATAGCCTCTGAGGAGGCTAAAGTTTTAAATCAAGCCTACACTGCCCTGATACAAGGATTGGAAAAGGCTGGATTATTTATAGCTGCTGAAAAGGTACAGAAAACAGGACTTAAAACGTTTCTTGGTTCCAATCTATCTCCTACCATGATTAAACCCGCAAAGTTAATACTGCGCTTGGATAAACTGGAGACATTACATGATTTTCAAAAATTTTTAGGGGATGTTAATTGGTTACGGCCTTATCTTTCTATATCCACTTCACAGTTGGCTTCTTTATTTGATATTCTTAAAGGTCCATCTGATCCTTCTTTGCCAAGGAGTTTGACTCCTCTAGCACAAAAAGCTATCCGAGAAATTGAGGTAGCAATGGAAAAGGCACACCTAGATCAGATTGATCTTACTAAGGATTTGAACCTTTTAATTATAGCAACAGAAAGTTTACCTACTGCAGTTTTCTGGCAAGAGGGTCCTTTGTTTTGGCTGCATCTTAATTATTCACCTGGGAAGGTTTTAAATTCCTTTCCTTCCTTAGTTGCTCAGCTTGCCTTGAAAGGTCATAAAGCATCTATTGCAGTATTTCAAACTCATCCCTCTACTATAGTGGTTCCTTATACTGCAGAACAATGTGAAATTTTAGCAAATTTTGATTTAGATTGGGCCATTTTGTATGCTAGCACACAGGCCAGGACTGACAGTCATTATCCATCATCACCATTACTACGTTTTTGGAAGCTGCATCCTATTATTTTTCCTTCCGTTACTAGGAGCACACCTGTGTGTAATGCTTCCTTGGTTTTTATTGATGGGTCTAGATCAAGCACAGGAGCATTACTGATTGAAAATCAATTACATACCTTTATTTTTCCCACTTGTTCTGCCCAACAAGTGGAATTATTGACAGTACTGGAAGCATTCACATTAGAACCAGGACCTATGAATATTTATTCAGATTCCAAATATGTAGTTGATGCTGTGAGTGTGCTGGAAGCAGTTGGCCATATTTTCCCTAAGTCTGCCATTCAACATATTTTGCTATCATTGCAACATGTTATTTGGTCTCGAAAAGAGCCCTTGTTTATTGGTCATATGGAGTCACATACAGGGTTACGTGGCCCCTTAGCAAGAGTTTCGAAATGATATAGTGGATAGGGCTACTAGAGATCCTTATATATTCTCTCAATTTACTGCTGCACAAGTGTTTCATTCCCACTTTCATGTTAATGCAAACACCTTGAAGTTAAAATATTTTATTTCTAGGGAAGAGGCAAGAACTATTGTTAAGAGTTGTCTGCATTGTGTTATACATTTACCCTCCCCATCCTTGGGAATAAATCCAAAGGGCTTACTGCCCAACCACATTTGGCAAATGGATGTGACTCACTATGTAGCCTTTGGAAAAGTGCAATACATCCATGTTACAGTGGACACCTTTTCAGGATTTCTTATGGCATCTGCATTAACTGGTGAAAAAGCTAAAGACGTTATTTCTCATTGCTTAAAAAGTTTTTCCATTTTGGGAATTCCAAAACAAATTAAAACCGATAACGGTCCAGCCTATGTTTCACAGCAATTTACTAATTTTTGTTTAGCTTTTAATATTCATCATGTTTGTGTTTTTCCACAGAATGCTCAAACGCCAATTTGGATTCCGGAGTGGTTGGTGAAACCGGTATTGAAGAAAGCTAAGAAAGATGGTGATGATAGTGGTGATACTGCTGATAATGCTGGTACAGAAGGCTAATGGAGACCAACAACAACTTTGGACAGATATTTCTGCTATGTCTACCAGCTGCACAGGCTGTGAATAATTTGGCAGAAAAGACAGCATTAGCGTTGGAAGTACAGGTACAAGTGAATCACCATCTGAGAATGGTCATACTTGTAGTGAATCAACGAGTAGATTTGCTGCAAGAAAAAATGGACATTGTACAGGAACTTCTCTCTGTAGGATGCATACATCATGTGTCAGCACTTTGTATTACCCCTGTGAAATATGCTAATTTGAGTGTTGCAGAAAATTTATCTAGGGAACTGTCTAAATATTTGAATGGTATATGGGATGCTCAGTTTGAAAATTTGACATGTTCTCTGTGGTTTCAGATTGTTTCTGTTAATGCTACTTGTGTCTCCACTGCAAATGTTGGACAATTTGTTTTCTTTATAACTAGAGTTTTAGCCTGGAGTCAGCAATGGTTTGGCACCGTGGCTTTGAGTGGAGTCCTCCCGTTAACAACCATTCTGTGTGTTTGGTGCCTTTGTCAGATGAGACAAGTACCTAGTCATCATTAGACAGGCCATGCTTGCTGTCCAAACTGGTGATTCCCCCCAAGTATGGTTGAGTATGGTGGACCAGTAGCCAGAGACAGGTAAGATCTGTGTGAGATGTATACCAACCTCAGGAGAGAGGTACTGAGATACCTCATGACTGATAAGGGTATATCTTGATGTGGACGACCTAAGACAGGCACGTGACCCAGCCATTGTTGTTAGTAAAACCGGGGGAGATGCTGGGGGCCGGCCGGTTCCAACATGTGCACCTAAGATAGTGGCTGGCCTGTAGCCAAGAGGTGGTATGGCAGGAAGAGGAAGTACAGAACGATTGGCCCAGAGAACGTTCCAGGTGCATGATCAGCACGTGAGCAGCACGTGATCCCTAGGGTATAATACCTGACCTTTAATGTGATTGGTTGAAGGATGACCTTTTGGCTGATTGGTTGGTCCATAGGTTGTTTATGTAATGTATGGGTACATAAGGCGGAAAAATAAAGAGGAAGCTGCTGCAGCCTGAAGCAACATCGTCGTCGTGTGTCATTATTTTGTCCTGCTGGTCGGGACAAAGTTCCAATGAGAAGATATACTCTCTGCACAGTAAATTGATAGAAGGATGAAGCACTGAACTTACATTCAAACATCACATGAGTATTTCTACCCAGGAAGACCCATACTGTCTTCTTCAGTGCATCTGCACACCAGAAGACGAGACTTCTCATGCAGGGCTTGACTACTCTGCTGCTAAAAGCCCAGTGCTCATTCCAGCAGGGGTCACATGCTCCTTCTTTCATCTAATAAGACCAAACCCTCCTGAAGCAGGTTGTCACACTTTCTGTACTCTACACACAGCTCAAAGTCCATGCAGACCTATTTTCATCGATCTTTTGGCTCCCATTTTAGAAAGATGCTTGATTCCAGAATGTTAAGACAATCATTTTATAGAGATATGAATAAGTGTGAATTTAATCATAATTTCCAGAAGTATTTATTTTTAAGAATAAGGACACTTAAGTAAAATATGAATCTGTTACAGCTTATTCCACACAAAGAAAACATTGATCATATTACAACATTCAAATTAGAAGTGTAAAAGCTATAAAATTAATTTAATAACCATTTGATCAGTAATTAATGGTTGTCTTAGTTACTTTCAATTGCTCTGCTAAAAATTCTGGCTAAAAGCAACTTGGGGAAAGAAAAGTTTCTTTGGCAGTCCATTCATTTAGGGAATCCAGGACAGGAACTCTGGGTAGATACCTGGATCACAGCCCAGAGAGGAATGCTGTTTAGTGGCTTGTTCCTCACTCAGCCTGTTTTCCTATACAATATAGGATCATCTGCTAGGGGTGGCACCACCCACAGTTTTCTGGGCCCTCTGGCATCATTTAATAATCAAGAAAATGTCACAAAGACATGGTCACAGGTTAATCCAATGGAGATAATTCCTTAGTTGTGGTTCACTCTCACTAGTGTGAGAAGCTAATAGCTAAAGCTATCTAGTACAATTATTGAAAAAATTTTGTAATTTCAAGAGAGACTATCAGTGATTCAGAATGTATCGGAGACTCATTTGTGCTTCAAGAAAGCTACCAAATTAGAGATACGCAAACGTGTGTGCATCATGCATAATAAAGCGACACAGGGTAAGATCAGTGGGCATGAAAAGCAGGTGAAGCAGACGCTACCCTCAGGACACAGGTGTCCAGAGAGTTGGAGAACTAAGAATGGGAGACACACGCAGGACTCAGCACATGCAGAGAAGCAGTTGGAGCAGAGCTGATTGTGGAGGCAGAGAAGTATGCAGCAGGCACCTGAAACAGGTTCTTTATGGATGCCCTGAGGAGAGCATTGGCAGAGAAGCCAACATCATAGACCACAGCCTGCCCGCCTGAACCAGGGATCTGGGGACTTTGGCTGTGGGCTTCCTGCAGTTTCTTGGAAGAGGCTGGTGAGAGCAAAGCTAAACACTGGATGCACCTTCCATAGCCCCTCAGAGCTCCAGTCAGAGCAAGCTTTGTGCATGGAAAGAATACCCCTCAAATACCAGAGACAACCTCGCAATTGACAGGCCAGGTCCTCAGAGGATGAAACACCTGCAAAAGTATACTTTTAACAGAAACATCTCTCACCTACAGAACATGCCAATTTAAGGGCCCTTTCCCTATCTGTGAAAACTGATAGGAAAGATTATCATGAGGGGGAGAGAGAAACCCTCATCTAAGTAGGCCAGAATATTGACTAAAGTCATAATACCTCGATTTTATTTTACTTTTTATATTTATCTTTACTTTTGGTTATCTATCCTTTTTGTGCTCTGAGAGTTCATTTGCTGTGCTTTAGTTGTTTCTCATCTGAAGCATTACTTGGCACTGTCTTTTCTTTCTCTCTACCTACCGTGCAATATTTTCTCTTCTGTCTCATACCTCTGACCCATGGGCTCTACTTCTCGCTCTTGCCCTTCTTCTTCCTCATTCTGTCCTTATTTTGATTATTGATAGGCTTGGCTTTAATAACCTACAAACTTCATTCTCCTGTCTTTATGTTAGTGCTGCTGTCTTTGAATCTCCTCAAGGATACAAGTGAAACATAAGATTCAAGTGAAGCATAAGTTGCATCTGGACAGAGTTCACTCATCGTGTCTACACTGCAGTTAGGGGAGCAGCAATCCAAGTAAAGACAACTTGCCAGGTGAACTCACCAAAAACAATTATAAAAAAGTTGGGGAAATGTAAAAATAAAAACAGAAGGCATACCCACCCCTACAGATGCATAAAACCACACACACACACACACACACACACACACACACACACACAAAACAACAACAAGTCAGTACAACACCCCCACACTCATGATTCCTCAACACTGGAAACAAGTGCCAGTGAAGAGATTTCAGTCCTCCCTTTGAGAAGGATCAGTGACTTTAGAGGGGCCTTCTAGAAGCATTCGAATGAAGTAAGAAAATCAGTCCAGGACCTGGACAAGAAAATCAGCAGAGTGGAAAAATAGTTATTTGGAAGAAAAATTCAAGAAAAGGGATGAAAAATTCAGCAAGGACTATGAGACTCTGAAAAATAACCAAACAGAAATCAAACCTTAACAAACGCAAAACTATTGAAAAGATTTATTTTACCTTGTGAAACCATAGTGCAATAAAACTATAAATCAACAGCAAAAGAAATGGCAGAAACTACCCAGACTGATAGATAACCATCAGATAGAGACACAGAGAGGCTTGGCCCAATTCAGACTATGGAATCAGGCCTAATGTGCAGACCAATATTCTGAGAGTAATGAAAAGTGATATCACAGTTTGTCAAAAGGTAAGACCAACCCAAGAGAAAATTATATAGCTACAAGTGCAGATATAAACAATGAGAATGGAAATGCCATCCCCCAAATAAGATAATTCCTTTTAATTTCTTTTTATAATGTATATGTTTATATATGTATAAATATGTATATATTTAAGAAACTTCTATAGTAATAAGCTTCCATTACTTGGGAAGAAGAGAGTCTGTCTTATTTAAGGGTGAAATTCTTGGCAGCTCCACTAGGCTTCAGTTACACCCACTACACCCACAGGCATTTGTGGATGCCAATTTGACTCTGTCGGCCTTAATGTAGGGAGAGTGCATGATATTGGGTGGGAGGGCAGCAAGGGAGTGCTGATAAGGGAGGAGATCTAAATACAATCAAAATCAATGAACAAAATCAGAGTTTTCTCAAGTGTCTGAAAGAAATACCTCAAGGTCCTAGAAAAATAACAAGCCAAAGTGAAATCCAGCAGATGACAAGAAAGAGTCACGGTCATGGTAGATGTGAGTGGAATACAGACACAAAGAACAATACAGCGGACCAATTAAGCAGTTAGTTCTTTGAGGAGATGAACAAATTGACAAATGCCTAACCAAATTAATCAAGAAAGGAAAAAAAGAAAAGAGAAAAAAAACTGAAATTAGGGCTAAAAGGGAAACTGTTAATAAGATCAGTATAATTCAGAAAATCATTAGGAATACTTTAAAAATTCATGTTCAAAAAACTGGAAAGTTCAGAAGAAATAAATACTTAGACATATACAACCTATAAAATTAACCTGTTAATGCTGTAGTGAACACTTAGGACAACAAATATTAAAACAAGTTGGAAGCACTCCTGTTCAATGTCCTGAGATGAGAGGCAACAAGACAGAGCACCTGGGTGTTCTGGAGCAGGTGGCCTGCTCCAATCAGCAGCAACAGGAGACTCAGAGTCCCAAAATTTGGTAAGGAAAAGATATGCCTCAGAAGAGACCCAGAAGGGTGATAAAAACCTAGACTTTAAGTAGACCTGCAGACACTGATCTCCAAGGCACCTCAATACACATGAGCCACTGTAGGGTAAATTTCCATGGGGTTTTGATTTGGCTCAATGGATATGCCCATGGACATGGTGTGTAGGATCCTAATGCAGCTACAGGCACCTCAGCAGCAAGACACTCCTCTAAGAAATTGATTGACAGAAACAGAGCTAATAGAGTGAACCAGTTCCCAATCAACCAGTGACTTGAGGGGGAGGGCCTATCAGGAAAGCAGTGAATGCTGGGTAAGAGATGGGCTCTTGCCCAGCCAGTCACCATCTTGGTGGAGTGCACTGGAAGTCTGTGGGGGTCAGGGTTTGTTGCAGATAGATATTGAGCAATTGAATCTGGCCTGCGATAACCTGGCCCCAGGAAGCCACTGGAGATACAAATCTTTTCCCCCGACCCCAGAGCAGAACCAGATTTTTGGAGTTTGTTTCCTCATTCCTAAACTTCCATATCAGCCCTACAGCCTTCCTGCCTTTACCCCAAAACCCCACCTTTAACTTTCCCACCTTCTGTAACAGCCGGAAGTCCCTATAAAAATCCCTGTCTTAGTCTCAATAAACAATCTGCCCACCGACGCAGTTTCCTGGCTGTCATTCTCACCTCACTCTGAGCCATCTGAGGACCTGTTTTCCTACTTTCTGCTCTCTGGGACTGCTGGTGCACAATGGCTGTCTCTGGAGATAGAGCCCCATAGAGGTCCAAGGTAGTTCTGATCAAATGTAGACCTCAATACAAGATTGCCATCCCTCTCCCTGGCAGATAAATCCTTTGTAAGTAAGCCCAAATAAACTCTGATTATTGTAATTGGAGAGTATACTCTGTTTGCTCAGCCTGTTGTAACCAGGGGGTGGGGGGTGTAGATAAGCACTTGGCCTCATTGCAAGAAAAATTTTTAAGACTAACATGTATGTACTCTTGTTGCTACAAGGGACTCTTGCAGTTTCCACATCTCCCACCATGATTCCTTGCCTCTGGCATAGCTCTTACTTTGGTGATTATTGAGTGTCTGGCAACCTGGTTGACCTGGCTAAGCATAATTGAGGCCTTGAGCAGCTAGGTTTTGCTGTTCTCAAGGAATATGGCTCCTGAGGAGCATCAGCAGAGTCAGTGCCCACTCTCTGTCCTTTTTCTGTGACTGGATGTGGACATCGGAGCTTGCTGCACACTCCCTGCTGCTTCTTCCCACTATTTGCGAGTGAATGTTGTCTCCAGATGTTGGGGACATCACTTAGAGAAAGTTTGTGAGGCTGCTATTTTTGTTTGCTGTGAATTGTTTGCAGTGAGTTTTTTATGTGTAAACAGTAAACCATGTATCAGAGACACCTGACTCTGCCTCTCTGTGACATGTAAGTTGTGTTCAAGACTATACACAATTTAAGCAGACTCATAAGCAATGAGATTGAAACTTTTAAAAATATTTATTGGCTTATTTTATGACAGTCAGAGGACAAGAAACAGGAGTCTGAGCTCCCCTTCCACCGTGTGGCTTCTGGGCTCCCCTTCCACCTTGTGGCCTTTGGGGGTTGGAACAGGGTTTCAGGCTTAGCAGCAAATGCCTTTATCTTCTGAGCATCTCATGATCTGTGAACCAGTGGGAAATTACATTTTCCCTACAAAGAAAAAAGTAAGGACAAGGTGGAATTAATGCCGAATTCTATCAAAATTTTAAGGAAGACTCAAGACCAATACTTCTCAAACTGGTCCACAAAATAGAAATGGGAATAACATTACAAACTCGTTAAATGAAGTCAGTATTGTGCTCATATCAAAACTGCTTAGGACACAATCAAAACAAAACCACAGATCAAGTTCCATGATGAGCAGAGATGCAAAACTATCAATAAAATTCTTTCAAACTGAACTGGTTCATACCAGGGATATGACTGGTTTGACATATGAAAATTGGTACATGTAATATAATATATAAATAGAGACACAAATTATAAACTTTGGACAAAGATCACACATTCTCATAGGAGGAGCATATCTTAACATGTTGAGGGTGATATATGGCAAACATCATACTAAATGTTGAAAAACTGAAAACATATCCTCTAAAATGTGGAACAAGGTGAGATTCAGAAATCTCTCTTCTTCTTTGATGTATAGAACTGTCCTCCAAATTACACAAATGCCATCTTCCTGAATTCAGCTGAGTCTGCTTGCCAAAAGCACTCCAAGCTGAGGTTGTTAACTTTTCATGCCTGGAAAAGGAGGAGCAGAGAGAGTCATGGGACCCCTCATCTGAGGTTAAAGCCAAATCCCCCCAACCTGTGATGAGAAATTCAGCCACAGCACATGACCTTGGGAAGGGCTAGAGTATACAGTGGGGACGACTAAGGGAGAGTCTCTCATCATTTTAAGCAGCCACGTGAAGTCAATCACCCATTAGGGGAGCACTCATACTCCTGTGAGCCCTCACCCATTGCTCTGTATGTAAGCACCATAAATTACTTGGTTGTCCAGAGTGCCTTTTGGTAGAATCAGACCTTGGTTTGTGGTTAGGACCAAGGGAGAAAGAGGTGAACATTATTTATATCTCCCCCATCCCAGAATGAATTTTAGTAATATTCAAAACAGTGCTTCAATCTTAGAACAGTAAGACAACAGAAGTAAAAGGGCTACAAATAGGAGAGAAAGACGTTATGTAGTCCCTAATTTCAAAATATGTGGCTTAGAACACCATAGAAACTCAACCAGAAATCTTCCATCTGACAAATACTTTCACCCAAATAACAATATGTGAAAATAACATACAAAAAACAGCAGCTCTTTTTAATACTGATAACAAACTTGCTGAGAAAGCAATTAGAAGAAATATCTCATTCACAACAGCTTCAGAAAAGAAAATCCTAAGAATAAACACAAGAAAGAAGTGAGAGATGAGCAATCAAATCTTTGACTTTGGAGAAATTGAAGAAAATCTGGGTAGAAAAATTCAGTATGATCCCCATCAAAATCTCTGTGTCATTCTTCGTGGAACAATAAAAACAATCCAGAAATTCACATGGAAGCACAAACAACTCTCAACAGCCAAAGCAGCTTGAGTAGAAATAGCAACGCTGGGCTATCAAAAATCTGATTTGGAATTTTATTACAGAGTAATAATATTTTAAAAATGACATCATACTGGCCTAAAAGCAGATATGCCCAGTGGTATAGAGGACCTAACAAACCCATACAGCTATGGTTGCCAGTTTTCTTATTAACAAAGATATCAAAAATAAGGGAAAAGACAGCCTTTTTAAAAATGGTGCTCAAAAAACTGGTTTCCACCTTAGATCCATGAAACTATATACACATCTTTCATCCTGAACAAACACTAGTTCAGAATTCATCCAAAAATTGAACCTGAGTCCTGAAACTGCAAAATGGGCAAACATTTCAAAATCAGGAATATGAAGGACTTTTTGATGTAAATTCCAGGTGTTACTGGAAATAATTCCCCAAACTGACAATTACTATTACACAAAATTAAAAAGCTTCTGAACAGAAAAGGAAATCACTGAAATGAAGAGACAGCCTACAGACTGAAGGAAAACCTTTTTCAAATAGACATCAGACAAGGGATTATATTTAGAATATATATAGGTCTGGAGAGATAAGTCATTGGTTAAGAGCACTCACTGTTCTTGCAGAGGGACTAAGTTTAGTTCCCAGGACCCACAAGGTGACTAACACCTGTCTCTAACTCCAGGTCCAGGGGATCTGACACCATCTTCTGATTTCCATTGGCATTGCACAACATAGGTGCATTTACATACATGCAGGCAATACACTCATAAACATAAAATAAATAAATAAAATATTTTTAAAATATCTAGAATATATAAGGAACCTCAAAAGTGGCAGCAGAGGAGATGGCTCAACAGTTAAGGGTGCCGACTGCTCTTACAGAGGACTTGGGTTCCATTCTCAGCACTCGCATGGAAACTGGAAACACAACTATCTGTAACCCCATCTACAGAGGATCCAGTGTGCTCTTCTGATCCCCATGGACTCCTGCATGGGTGTGGTACATGCACACTCACTTAGGCACACACAAACATTCACATAAAGTATAACAAAAAAAAAACTGGGCTCAGTGGCATATGCTTTGAGCACTTGGGAGGCAGAGGCAGGTGGATGTCTATGAGTTCAAGGCCAGCCTGGCCTACATGGCAAGTTTCAGGACAGCTGGGGGAACAGGCAAATCCCATATAAGAAAAAAGAAAAGGAAAAGAAAAAAAAGGATTATAAATAAATCTTTTAAACAAAGAACTTCAAAAATTAAACATCAACCCCTCTAAATCATCTAGCAATATGACTCAAATGGACTGAACAGACAATTCTCCAAGGAAAGATACAAATGGCCAGTAAATACTTAAAACATTTTGATATCCTTAGCCATTAGGGAATGCAAATTTAAACTGCTGTGGGATTCCATTTCACCCAAAATGATAGCAAATGCTGGGTTAGGATATGGGAAAAGGGGAGCATTTATTCACTACTGGCAAGTACATCAATTTGTGAAACCAGTACAGAAATGAACATGGTGGGTCCTTTAAAAGCTCTGAACAGAAGTGGAGAGATGGCTTACTGGTTAAGAGCACTGAATGCTCTTTCAGAGGACCAGGCTCAGTTCCCAGTACCCATACGGTAACTAACAACCATCTGTAACTCTAGTTCCAGGGGATCCTATGCCCTGTTCTCACCTCTGTGAGCAGTGTACCTCCGTCAGGTGTATGTAGACACATGCAGACAACATACCTCATACACATAAAATAATAATAATAAATAAAATATTTTAAAAACTCTAAATATAGCTATCATATGGTACCACCCCATCTATACCACCTACGCCTGGAAGACTTAAAATCATCCTACCATAGAGACAAGAACACTCATGTTTGCTGCCCCATGCTAGCTTCATTATAGCCAGGAAATTGATGAATCAAGAAGTCTATTAATAATGAAATGGATACAGAAGCATGTCACATGCACACAATAGACAATGGACTGTTATTCAGCCATAAAGCAAGATAAAATCATTTGCAGCAAAGTGAATGGAATTGGAAATTGTGTTAAATGAAAGAAAAGTTCAACTCAGATAGACATATGTGACACCTACATTTTGAAATTACATATATGTTTGTGTGAGTATAGGTTAGGAAACTAGAAGGAAGATCATGAGAGGGGAAAAAGTGACCTTAAGAGGGGGAGCGAAGACAGGGTAGTGGACTGTAGCTTTGATATGAAATCAGGAGGAACTGGGGAAAGAGAACTGGTGAGACATTGGGAGCTCATGGTGGGGAGAAAGCGGTGGACGAGAACCATGTATAATGACACATGTATGGAGTGCCACGTGAAGTCCATTCCTTTGAGTTTTGATTTTTAAAAGTAATTTATAATTATAATTACATACTTTTTCTGAAATATTACATGGACTAATATGTATGTTTTGTGAATATGCAGCCAAATAAGCCCAATCACATCCTTTCTATTATAGCCACATGCTAAAGTATTTTTAAATTGTGGGAGCTTTGAATTTCTTTGTAAAAGAACTCAAATTAGAAGTATTCAAAAGAAAGCAACAATTTTCTCAAGTATAAGTGAGCATGAACCAAGATTGTGTCTTCAAACGACTCCAGCCACATATTTATCTTGATTGCCAAAATAAACTATTGCAGCCAATTTTTACAATGAAGTGTGTACACACACACACACACATATATATCATATATATATATATATATATATATGATACATACTGGCATTAAAAAGAAAATAGAAAACTATCAGGGTCATTTTCTGATGTGAAGCTGAGCATGAGCTAGCCTGGATCTGCATCTCTCTGTAGTGCTTTCCGCACTTTCCCATGCTGAGGGAGGCTCTTTCTCAACATCATGATGCTGCAGTGGGAGTGCCCTGGCTTAGGTCACTTTTCCATCATTGAGGATATGAGACCTCAAGACACAGCCTAGCCCTTCTTCCTGCCCTCTCTGTCTTTACAAACAAAAAAAGTGTAAGAAAAATTATCACAACACCTCCACTTTCCAAATATGTCATTAACTCTAAAAATACCTTACCAATAATTATTTTAAATTAAGCATTCATAGCTAAACCATGTAATTAATGTTGAGAAATGTTCAGGACATTACAGACTTGCTAGCTTTTCTGAAACCTCTACAACCACATGAAACTTTATAACTGTCCTTCAGTTTTTTCAGCTATATTTAGTATGTATAAAGTAAGTCATATGAAACATTTCTAGCTCAGTAGGACTAAAAGAAAAAAAATCTACTGTGGTTTTTAGAAAAATTAAAAAGTGGCTGTCAAATCAGTTGTATTGTAATCTAATTCATGGCATAGTTTATATATTGTGTTCTAAATCATGACGGAGAAGTTATGCAATTTATTGTAATTTTTATTGTCCTGCTTTGGGAAAATACACTGACAAATGATTCCAACTATTCATTGAGCTGTCTAAAAATCATATCTGAGAAAATTAGAACATTCTTAAGACTGTGTTAAAATGAAGGGGATTTCATTCATTGGATGGGCTGCTCTTTGACAATATACTGACCAAAAATCTCTCAATGTCTTTCAACCTTCTGTATAATATTCACTGGAACTTAGTCATCTTTTCTATTTCAGAGACATTGATTGCCAACACAGTGATGATTACTATGTGTGGACCTGCTAGAGCTTTCTGTGGTCTATAGTGCACTTTGTCCTTTTGTGTTGAAGGTCTTACCTATGTGAACCTTCTAGCTCTATGTAAAGCCTGAGCCCCGTGAGACCTAGACCTCCTCAAAGGGCAAACAGGATTGCATGCTGTTCTCCGTCCTCACATTTATGGGTAATCAATGTCCATTTAGTTGTGTGCACCAACCCGCCAGGTCTGCCAGTTAAATCAATTGATTAATATTTTGTATGTTTGTTAATTGCATTTATTGCACTGTTTATGGTTTCTTGAAGCTAGAAAGGCAAATTTCAAAAAACCAAAAATGAGTGAAGATAATTTCCAGTAAAATAATTCCTTTTATATCAAAAACATATACATACAATGAATTATCTCTCTACAGAAAGTGTCTTTATCAGGGACGAAGTGTAGATGTGAGACACAAAAAAGAGCTTACTCTGGATGATTGATGAAACCCCAATGGGCATTCAATTGTTCTTAGCAACACATCTCTGGAGAGGCATGCCTAATTTTTTCTTTTCCATATAAGGAACAAGGTTGAATTTGGTTGTTTTCTAGTCCAGCAAACATCCCTACAGCCAATAAACACCCAGTGAAAGAATGATTGAGGAGTAGAGGCAAATCAGAAAGTGAGGATCACAGAGACCGTTGGAGAGATTGTGATCAATAACCAGAAATGAAGCAAGTTATTATCCACCCAGGCACATTTACAGATGGAAAATAAAATAAAGAGAGTGAGAATACAAATTTGAATCTACATTCAGATGTTTTTCTATTCAATACACCCATCCATACCCACAACCCTCCACATGCATATCACACACACACACACACACACACACACACACACACACACACACACACAACCCAGAGATGACTAAACTGGACATCAAGTCTTAGTAACAACAGAGTTTAACTTAATGGTACATAACATATGAAGAAATATGCAACAGTACAAAGACCTAGGTTAATTTCATTTGAGCTGTGGTTATTTGTTCAAACAAATGCTCTGTTGGTGTTAACAGAGTTCCTATCAATGCATCCCCACTCATCCTCTCTCAAATGTATTTTAAAAGTCAAATGAAGACTTTAGGAGCTAGGGAGTCAGGAGAATTGAGGGATTTGAGGGATAGACAGAGTCTTTTATTTTTTTAAAGACAGGCCCAATTTCAATATTTAATCATGTGTCTTCCCCAAGAATTTTATTTCAAGATGGGAAAATGTAATCAGAAAAGACACAGGCACAGAAACCAGAGATGAGGGGATGCTAGCTCCCCGTTGTTTCATTGGATTTCTCCTCTGCCACACTTTACATTTGCTAGTCCCCCACAAAGCCACTTCTCAGTTGAAGAACTGCTTTTCTGCCAATGTCTAGTTTGCATGTTTCCTGGCGTGACACTGTGCACAGAAGCCATACTGTACCCTAAAGGATTGCCATTTCTTCCATGGCAGACACAGAGAAATTTGTTCAGATGATAAATCATGATTAAAAATTGTAACTATTTTTTCCTATCTTCATGTTGATGGAGTCACTTTGTGTAGAACTTACTGTCAGCACTTAATAAGTGCTTATTAAATAAAATGAATATAAAATAGTGAAAAGGGGATGGAAAGATGGCTCAGCAGTTAAGAGCATCGGCTGCTCTTTCAGAGGATCTGGGTTCAGTTTCCAGCACCCATATGGCAGCCAACAACTGTCTCTAACTCCAGTTACAGGGGAATCTAACCCTCTTCTGACCCCTGTGGGCATTAAATGACATGGGTACACATACACACGTGCAGGCATTACGTTGATACCCATAATAAAAGTAATAAAGGAGATTTTTAAAACAGTAGTGAAAGGACTTGAGTCAGAGAACAAGACTGTTTTAGAAATCCCATCTTTCCCATATCTGACTTGTCTGTCGACGCACTCGCTTGGCTCTGCTCACTCACTGTCGGTGCACTCACCTGGCTCTCCATTCACTCTGTCCTCCACTCATCCAACACTTTTCATCCTGTTCTTGCAGCCACCTGCCACTTTCTTC
Organism: Eospalax fontanierii; assembly: GCA_035773235.1. NCBI lineage: Eukaryota > Metazoa > Chordata > Mammalia > Rodentia > Spalacidae > Eospalax > Eospalax fontanierii. Next base: position 42,363,818 of record CM069549.1, on the reverse strand, counting down.
ATCTCGCTGTTTTATTTTGCTTTTTATGGAGATTGATTCTTTCTTTGTGACAGGTTGTCTCTATAGGTCAATGCCTGGCTTCATGGTCATGTACCTTCTGCCTCAGCCTCCCAAATAATCAAGGAATTATAGGCCTATGTCATTACTCTCAGCTGAGTTTTACTGATTTTTAAATGTATTATTAATCCAACTTGACTTTTCACTTTATTTATACAAAAAAGTTTTCTTTCTGACACGGGTGCTTTCGATTTTTGTCTGTTCCCACTTTTCCTGATAAGAACCACACTCCTATAGCTTAAAATAAAGTATAAGAAATATATTTAAACATAAGATATGTACAAACATAAGATGACATACCAATTAAAAGAAAACATCTTCTGCCTGTGTAGGACACTTGTTTCTGGGGTATCTGTAGGGACTCAGTTGATCCTGGAAAGTTATGTTTTATTATAACTAGATTATGTTCAAGAACAGAAAACATTGGCTGCAGCCATGTATAATGTGACAATTTCAATCCTTTTAGCAGAAGAATAGCTCAGCAAGCAGATAATTGATTGGTAATTTCCATCTTCAGGTATGTTCAAAATTGAAGTCAAACAGTGAAAGAATTTGAATGACCTCATCATTAAGAAATTATCAAGGTTTAAAGTGCTGGATATGTCAAGCATCACCAGTTGATAAATGGCCAAGGTACAAATCAAAATTACATTTTACATATAAATACGTGTAGATATTATGTCAATCAGTAAAATAATTATTTATTCTCCCTAGGTTTTTTTTTAAGTTTATTTAGTTTATTTAGTGGCATGGCTAATCTTGGTTGTCACTTGATTGGATCTGGAATTAACTGAAATGAGCCTTTAATGCTCTAAACATGAGCATTACCTTCTGATGGCAGCCTATGTAAAAGGCCATGGGAGAAGGGATCTTTTGCTTTTCATCTGCTTGCAGTCTCTCTCACTGGCAGCTCATCTGGTTGCTGTGACGTTCCTTCACTGATAGTAGAACCAACTTCTTTGTATTCCCATATAAACTGAAGGCTAGCAGATCCCAGGAATTCTTCAGGCCTTCAGCACCAGATTGGGACTGTTGAAACATCCAGCCTCACAAACTGAACAACTACCAAATATACTTATTTATCAGTTTTGTTCCTTTAAAGAACATTGACTATTATGCCTAGTGTATTTATTATCTTTAATATTTTGGTTATTATTTTTATTTTGAGTGTATGACTAATGTAGGTAAGTGCACCCATGTCATGCAATGCCTTCGGAGGTGAGAAGAAAGCATTGGATCCCCTGGAACTCAAGTTATGGATGGCTGTCAGCCGCCATGTGGGTGCTGGGAATTGGACCACAAAGAGACTTTTGGCTCTGCCATGGCTGAGACTCTGAAGTTGAGCGCTTGTCACCTTGCCTAATGTTTGCCTCATAAATCTCATTCTGAACTGCTTGACCAAGACTTTGTCTCTACTATCAAACACAGAGCCTGTCTGACTAAACCCCAGCCAATGAAGCCCATTTTCCATACTGCGCCTGGTCCTTCATGTACCTAAATTAGAAATTAAAGTTCAGGAGTGGTAACATCAAAGGAATCTAAACCAGAGTCTGATCTTTGTAGGGAAGGAAGCTGAACATGGGTTTTATTAATTAAACTTAGAGAAGATAGCATTCTGGAGCTCCATATAAATAGAGATCTTTCAAAATATAGAGGGAATTTTCAAAAACTTTGGAACAATTCTGAGTGCTAGCTACTCTTCATGCTTACACAAAAATATTCCTTATTTGTAAAATTACAGAAAAACTAAAAGAAAAAATTAAATACTAAATGTCCTTCAATAATTTTTATTTCTACTTTTTGTTATCAAATCATTGATTTTCAGGTACTTCCCTGAAAAGAAATTTTCAAGCAAACTTTATTATTAAACTGTGAAGTTTAGTGTTCACACATCTTTCTTGTAGTTGTTTGGAAGAATGAGCCAAGTGAACTTCTAAGCCTATGTTCTTCAAAGAGTTAAAGTATCTTTGGGATTAGTAGAAATAACTCTGTCTTGCAGTGATATGATCAGTAAAGCATTCTTTTTCTGTGCTTCTGGGGATTTAAGTTAGAAACAAACTCATTTCTTTAATTTTAGCTTCTTAGTTTGCACCCTTTTTTGCAAAACTTCATCAAATACAATGTTTCTGTGAAGTTTATTTGAAGTTATTTCTAATCAATAAGGACAATATTTTTGCCTTGTTAATGTTATCTATTGTGTCCTCGGTCTGTCCTACATAATTGTTTGAGATTCATAAAATCATGTATCTAGCAGAAGGGGAAAAATGCCATCATCAGATGTTTCCAAGAATAAGATCATACCAACAAAATCCTTACCATCAAAACTCATTTTGCTAAGTACAAAACTATGTATTAGGAAAATGTGGAGCTACAGAGTGCACTTTCTGGCTTTCCATTTTTACATTAGTCTATATTGGAGTCCATTGTTCAATGAACAAGCTCTGTAACTTTTATGTTGGGTTTTTAAATGGTGGTAATAGGTCAACCTGGTAATGCATGGGTGCTACATCCCAAGAGTGATGCTAAGATGGAATTGTCAGCAACTGTGCACAGCATGTACAAGTGTTAAGAGATAAGTGTTCAACTGCATTTCAACATAAGCCTTACATTTTTATGTTTACTCTTCACTAACAGTACTCTCTTGTTCCCTCCCATCACCCATGTGAGCATGGAGGCACTTCCCAACACAGAACCCCATCATGTGAGCATGGAGGCATTTCCCAACACAGAACCCCATCATGTGAGTATAGAGGTACTTCCCAACACAGAACCCCATCATGTGAGTATAGAGGCACTTCCCAACACAGAACCCCATCATGTGAGTATGGAGGCATTTCCCAACACAGAACCCCATCATGTGAGCATGGAGGCACTTCCCAACACAGAACCCCATCATGTGCGCATAGAGGCACTTCCCAACACAGAACCCCATCATGTGAGCATAGAGGCACATCCCAACACAGAACCCCATCATGTGAGCATAGAGGCACATCCCAACACAGAACCCCATAATGTGAGCATAGAGACACTTCCCAACACAGAACCCCATCATGTGAGTCTAGAGGCACTTCCTAACAGAGAACCCCATTTCTCTCTCCAAAAGTATATACTTTTGGCCAAGGTTATTATGCTTTTCTACTGCTCTGCCTTCAGTTATCCATCCAAGATTTCACATATAATTGAAGTCAAGTCATTCAGAGTCTCATGTTGAAATATCTGACTATAAAGAAAACTTTCTTTCTTCTAGGGAAACAGTTCTCAAATGATAGCACGTTTCAGGAGTACCCAGCAGGTATGGGCAGGCAAAACTGATGGGAGAGGAACCTTGGGTTCAGAGTTTCTGTAGGTTGGTCAGAACTGCCTTACTGATCTGCCGCTGGGAAGGCATTTCTAGCAAATTTCCTACTGTTGCTAATGCACTTGGTCCTTAAGGGTTTCATTACTAAATTAGGATGATGTAAAATGTACATTCAAGAGTGGCTAGGCTCTGCTGTTTAAAAAATATGGTATGTACTTAAGCTTAAACTCAGCAAGCTGCAGTGAAGAGAGAAATCAAGACACAAGAAACTGAGCAAGCACAGACACAGTCATGCAGCCAGAATCGGTGGAGCCTGCACCTGCGTCCGTCTCCAGTTTTTCCAGTCATGTGAGTCAAGAACTCTCTTGTACAGGTTACTCTGATTTGAATTTATATTTGCTTTATAGAAAAATATTTTATCCAGTTTCAAAACAGATTTGATTTTATGCCATCATTTCATGGTCTAAGTTTTATTTAAGAAATGTTCTAGGAAAGGTATGCCTCAGGGGGCACTTTTGTTTCTGTAGATCAAGGGGCTGAGGCATAGTTATATATAATATTTCCTTCCAAAGTAATTTTCAAATAGGTTTACTATTGTATACGTCATATTGCATTGTTTCCAACAATAGAGTATTGGTTCACTGATGATTGGTTAATTATGAAAAAATGTTTAATATTTGCATTATGATTAAAGATAATAGGGGTTTCAGCCTGTACTTTTCTATGTTTTTCAAAATCAATTTGATTTTGAAAGGTTTCATTAAGAAATCTCAAAAAATAAATGAACAGCATACCTATTTCTGCCCTAATACCTGCTCATAGAAACTACTCATCATAAGGAGGGAACAATCTAGTTTTATATATCTGCACTATTGTTTTCACAAATATTTAATGATTCCAAACAAAAACCATTCAAAGGCCAAATTCATTCCCAGAGAACAAAGTGAGAGGGGCAGAGGAATGCACTACAAGCAGTCCTGCAGAAGAATGAGGCGCGTAACAACAGAAAATGCCTTCCTGAGTGAACTCCCATCACGGGCACATCCCGAATCAAACTCTTTTCCTCTTTTATTTTGCCTCCTTCTAAGGATCTTTTCTTTGCACTTCACTGAAAAGTCCTTCATTTCTCATTAATGTTTAAGTACAAAGCCAGCTCTGGCAATGATATAATTTTCCCAAATCTGAATTAGATTTTGAAAAAAACCTGGAGAAGTCAAAAAGGCAAAATTCATGCTGTTCTGATAATTTACTTATGTTTTGTATGAAACATGAGCTTTCACAACTTTGTTTTCTTTCTCTGTTCTTTTATGCCAAGCTTTTATTTTAAAAAATAATATTATTTTTGATTGAATTATTGAAATTTTCAGACAATATCATTTGATAGTATTTAGATCTCCTCTCCATCAACACCTCTCCTCACTGACATCTGCCCAATTTAATGTATTCATATATATATATACATATATATGCGCATATATATATATATATATATATATATATATACACACAACCTATAGAAACTGATTTGTGTCCTCAAATATCCCTCAGTGTGGGTCCATCCACTGGGCCAAGAGTTCCTTCCCTGTGAGACACTATTCTCCCATTCCCAGCAGCTGTCAATAGCCAAAAGTTCCTTAGATTGGGTTTGGATTTCTCAACCACTTCTCATGACTATGCTGGGATTATTTTCTGGTTTGAGCTTGCATGAGACTTGTGTGTGCTGTTCCCATTGCTCTTAGTTCATATGAGTGTCTGACCAGCTGTCTGGAAGACTTTGATTTCTTATGCTCACCAACCTTCTCTGTCTCTTATAATCTTTCCATGCCCTCTTTAGCATTGGTCCTTGAGTCTTAGGAACAGAGGTTTGAAATGGATTTCCTATTCATGGATAAGCAATCTGTGTTGTCCTATTCATGGATAAGCACTCTGTGGTGTCCTATTCATGGATAAGCACTCTGTGGACTCTCACTCTCTTCATGTTGGCCAGTTGTGGGTTTCTGTGTTAACCACTATTTGCTATATAAGGAAGCTTCTGGTAAGACTTGAGAGATGCATTCAGCCTCTGTGTAGAGGTTCCATTGAAGATGTGTCACTTAGGGTTAAGTATCTCACAGACACTTATTCTCTGTGTTTTACCAGTTCTGGAACTCTGTAATAGACTCCATATGTTACAAAAAAGAAGCTTCTTTGATGAGGTGTGAGAGATATACTTTTCTGTAAATATGAGGATACATATTCAGAGTAAAGTAAAGTAAAGGCACTTTCTGCTGTCTGGTCAGGGGCTTTATAATCCCATTGAATATTAATCTTTCTGCTGCTGCCCAGTCTACTCTTACTTTGTTCAATCATTCAAAATTAGAATCTACTCTTGTTATCTCTCTGTCCTTGACTGATGAGCAAGAGACCATCACTTTAGAACTCTAGAAAGCATGGACCTTTAAGTGTAACATGCTCAAATATGAAGTGTTGGTTGTATCCTTCTGCCTGTTTTTTTCCCATTTGTCCATATGACAGCGAACGTTGCTATCAACCTATCAGGCCAAGGCAAAACCCTAGGCTCCCAGTTGACAAGGTCTAGTATCCCCTACCTCTCATTATCTGGCAGTCCTCAGTTGTCTCCCTGAACCTACTTCCCTATTCCATACCATATTACTCCTGGATTTCTTTTGAAAATAATTTGGCAACTAAGAAAGACTCAGTTAACTATGTATAGTCCTACACAGATCCATGGATACATTTTTTTCTTGGGGGAGGGGTGCTGGATAAAAAAGAGTTTATTCTGGAGCCAAATATGAGAGACCAAGGCCTGAGAAAAGAGATTCAGGTTACCCAAATCATGATACAAATTTTTCCAGAGTGGTCATAATGATAATTACATTATCTAACTATGTCCTTAAATATGTTATATATATTCAACTAAGCTTTCTAGTGGATTGTTGCAAATGTGTGTAGACTGGTTTCAAAATGAGCTACTTGGAAGGGAAGCTGATTATCTCATATGCCTGTAGGACTGAATCACTGGAGAGGAGCTGCTCCTAGACTTTGGTGAAATACCTTCATTCTCTTCCTCTGCCTTCACTTCTTAAACATGTGAGGATGTCATTCTAGATTTCGTAGCCTCTGTACTGGTTAAATTAAATACTCTTCAGCTGCATAGATCATTTTCTAAACTAAGTGAGAAACAGAATACATAGCAGTCACATCACTCAGTACACTGCAAAAGCTAAATGAACATAATACAGCTAACATCACAATTTAGTTGAAAATAAAGCAGATGTAACCAAAAAGGTTATTTGCTTCTTTAAAATTTCAGAACAATTAGTCCTCATAACTTAGTATATATCGGGAGAACTCCAGTTTAATTTGGCTTCTTTGCTCGGATGCCTTTCAGCACTGTCAAATCAGTGCTACCCTTATCATCTCCATCATTCTGTAACTCTTCCAGAACTTTCACACATACACCAATAAACAAAATATTGCAACAACTCATCAAGATACTCTGCCTTGTCTGCTCATGGACATATTTCAACTCTAGCATTTATTTCCTAAGAAAGGCCATAGAATTGACTATCTGTTTTAAATTGCAAATGGTAATCAAATATGGTGGTTACAATCCTAAGAATAAAACTTCCTTTACTCATATATCTCTTTGTTTGAAAAACAACTATAACTCAATATGCAAAAGTTATGCATTACCTTAAGGAGAAATGTCACATTTGGCTGAATCTGAAAAAAAAAAAACCCTCAAATATAAAAATCATTTATATCTCACTTAGCTTTCTGATCTCTATTTTCTTCGTTTCTGTGGGAAACTAATCTGTTGAGAGAGAGAATGGTTGGTGTTATAATTCTTTCCAAAGAGATTGTTGGAATGTTGTCGCTTTAGATGAGCTTCTACTAAGAAAACAGGCTGTAAAGACTGGAATGACCCTTGAAACATGGTTTTCATGAGTAATGTCAACGCAATAGCACAACCCTAACCTCAAAGAGGACAAGAGATTGTTTATTTTAGAGCAAATATGAATGACCGTGGCCCAGGAACGTATTTCAAGTTACCCTGAATTCCATGTTCCAACATGGAAGAAGTTTCATGTAACAAAACAATGAAAAGTCATAAATCAAGAGAGTTTTCAAATACGCTGGTGGAAACATTAAGTAGGTGGTTACAACAAAACAGAACGCTCAGCTCTGGGCGTCAGACGTGATTTAGTGACACTTAGCCTTTGGTTGGTGGGACATAAGTCTTCGTTAATAGATTCCAAAGTTTGTTTGTTTGTTTGTTTGTTTGTTTTAATCTGTTAGGCACAGGATGTTAAGTCAGACACAAACATGGAAAGGAGTGACTAGTTAGAGGACTAAAGATGACTCAAGATGAATTATACTATGGGCCTGCAACATTCTAACCTCTCTGCAATCACTAAAATGCTAATCAATTGTTCAGCCTTGTAGGAGGGAGGTTCAGTTGAAGATATAGTTTTTGTGGGGACTTTTGCTCATAGTAGACATGCTTGTGAAATGTCCTGTTGTGATTTTTTAAATTTCAAATATATATATGAGACCTAAATAAAAGAAAAAATGTTTCTTTCAACACAAAGTACAACAGTATAGCTAATAACCAACTCATATGCTCAGTCTATTTTACTGTTTAATTTTTTCTGGATGGTAGCTGTAAACTTAACCAACAAAGGTGACCTGAGAGGTCATCTATATGAGATATAAAGTAAAACTAGGATTGATGCAAAAGTGACAGGCTTAAGTATTCAAAAATGTTCTTCCTCTTTTGAAAACTGAGCAATTACAATTTTTAAAAGTTAAAGGATATCATGATTGCAGTTAGAAGAATCGCTTAGCATTATCCGCACATGCTTAATTTACAAACGAAGGGAAGTTCGGCTCTTATGAACTCAGAGGCCAACTTGGGAAGCTAGAGAGAAGCAACTGCAACCAATACAAAGTAATTTGAAAAAGGCAAATAATAGAGATGAGATCTGACAACAGAAATAAGAGTATCAGCAAAACAAAACCTGATTCTTAAAAAAGAAAAATAGATAAATCACTGACAAGTAAGAATACATAAATTAAAGAATGATAGAAAAAGAGGATATAAATTCAGATGTAGAAAGAGTAAAATGATGTCAGCAACACTATGTCATGATGGCATATGTTAATATCTTCCAATAAGAAAGGTTAAGTGAAATGGCCAAGTGAGAGCAGTCATACATATTCCAAGATCTTAATAACAATTATACAAACATACTCAACTAGCCATTTATGATTCTTCTTTCTAATAAATGCAAAGTCTGGGTAGTTTAATAGACATACTGAAGACTATCAAAGAACAAATTCCCAGTTCTTCTTCTTGAAACTTGAAGACAGTTTGGAAGAATTTGAGAGGAAATTAACAGGCAGGCATGCTGTAAATAGTGGCAACTAGCCAGTGAAAGAAGGTAGAGAAGAAGAGAGAAAGGCATACTTTTAAGTTAGGATTCAAGAAAGCAAGAAGGCTCAAGAGCAAATAGCAGAGGGTGTGGGAAGGAAGGAATGCTTCAGAGAAAGAGAGGAAAAGCTCCAAGTGTATGGAGAAGCCTGTCTAGGCTTTGATCAACGTCTACAAGAAAAGTGTTGATGCAAAAGCACAACTCTCCTCTCAAAGGGGAAAAGTTTGTTCTGGAGTCAAATTTGAGTGACCATGGACTAGGAACACAGATTCCGGTTTCTCCAAAGTCTGTGCTCCAATGTTTGGAAGCAGTTTCATGAAGGGTTTTTAGTAACAGAACAAAGAAAGTGAAAAACCAAGGCATTTTTTCAAATATTTTGGTGGAAATAGTAAGCAGACAGTGACAGCAGAAGGTAATCTCAGGTGGAGGGTCTCAGGTACCATGTGAAAGCATTCAGGTCTTTCAGTTGGTGAAAGCAGTGGTCTGCTAAATTAACACATTACAAAAGCTTTTTATCTGCTAGTCACAGAATATTAGCTCTGACAGAAGTAGGCAAAGAGTGGTTAATTAGGGGGGGCTAAAGATAGCCCAAAATATACTATAATGCAACATTTCAAACTCCACAGTCATAGAGTCAATTGATCAGTCTTGAAGTAGGTTCAGTTTGAAGACATACATTTTTTTCTAGGAACTTTAATTCACAAAAGGGTGGAGAGATGGAAAAGGAAAGGTTATGATTTCCTGAGTCTAGGGCTGCAAGCAGCTGCAATTCTACAATCTCATTGTACCCTAACAGTATCCTCACAATATCTTCTTTCCTCCTGCCAATATCCTTATATCATCACAATATCCTGAAAATATCAATGTATCCTCAAAAATTCCTCACAACACCTAATTGCAAACTCTAAGTATCCTTACAGTCTGATTCTATCCTCACAATATCCTCTCACTCTCAATTTTTCCATCCAATATGCTCACAATATCTCATTACATCCTAAGCATATCCTCACATTCTCATTGTATTCTAAACATATCCTCAAAATACAGTTGATTTCTCACAGTAATCTTATAATAACCTGGTACCCTACCAATGTCCTAACAATATCTCATTACAACCTCACAATTTCCTCACAATCTCATTTTATTCTCACAATATTCTCAAACATGCCATTGCATCCTAAAAATATCCTCACGTTCTGTTTGTGTGTTTACAGTGACCTCAAAGTATCTCATTTCCTCCTCACAATCTCATTGTAGCCTCAATATATATTCAGAATCTCAATTTATTCTCACAGTATTCTAACAACATCTTTTTGGATGCTAAAATATCCTCATATTCTTTTTATCCTAACAATATCCTCACAATCTCATTGTGTCCTCCAAATTTCCTCACAACATCTCATCTCATCGTAAATATATCATGACAATCTGATTCAGTCCCCATAGTATCCTCATAATCTCATCATACACTCACAAATCCTCAAAATTTCATTGTATCTCACGATATCCTCACAATCACATTGAATACAAACTATATGGTAGTAATATCTCTTTGCATCCTCATCATATTCTCACATTTTCATTGTATCCTAAAAATAACATCAAAAGTTAATTGATTCTTCACAATAACCTCAGATTCTCATTGTATCCTCAAATATCCTCACAATATCATCAGAATTTCACTGAATACTAAAAAATTCAAATAATCTCATCAATTTCTCACAATATACTAACAATATCTCACTGAATCCTCACACTATCCTCACAATATAATTGTACCCTCACAATATCTTCACAGTCTCCTTGTATTCTCACACTATTCTCACAGCATGTCATTACATCCTAAAAATAGCTTCACTTCTGTTTGTAGCCTCACTATATCCTCACAATCATAATCTCATTGTATTTCATTGCATCCTCATCATATTCTCACATTTTCACTGTATCCTAAAAATATCTTCAAACTTGGTTGATTCCTGACAATTACCTCATAATCTCATTATACCCTCACAAAATCTCCTTGCATCCTCACAATATACTCAGCATTTCACTGAATCCTCACAATAGCCTCACAATCTCATTGTACCATAACAATATCCTAAAAATATCTCATGCGTCCTCACAATATCCTCCCAATCTCACTGTAACCGCACAATATTCTCACAACATGTCATTTCACCCTGAATATATCCTCACATTCTGTTTGTATCCTCACAACAACTTCACAATATCTCCTTTTCTCCTCACAATATCCTCACAATCTCATTGTCTCCTCACAGTATCTACATAATCTCATTGCATTTTCATAATATTCTCACAAAATCTCATTGTACCCTAACAATGCATTACCAGTCTTTTTGTATCATCATAATATTGTGTTCTCAGAAACCTGAATGTATCCTCAAAAATTCCACACACCATTTCCTTGCAAACTAGAAGTATATTTAGAGTCTGATTCTATCCTCAAAATATACTCACAATCTTATTTTATCCCCAGAATATCATCACGCTCTCATTGATTTCTCACAAGAGTCTGAGAACATCTCATTGTCTCTTAACAATGTATTGACAATCTCTTTGTATCATCACAATATTCTACAAATCTCAACATATCCTCAAAATTTCCTCACCACATCTAATTGCAAACTCCAAATATCCATCCAATCTGATTCTATCCCCACAATATCCTCTCAGTCTCATTGTATACTCACAATATGTTCACAGTATCTCATTGACCCTCACAATATCCTCCCAATCTCATTGTTTCCTCAATATATCTTCACAATCTCATTCTATTCTCACAAACCTCTTATTGGGTGAAAAAAAATCCTCACATTCTCTTTTTATAGCAAAAATATGCTCCGAATCTCATTGCATCCTCACAATTTTCTAATAACATCTCATTACATACTAGAAATATCATTACAATCTAAATCAATCTCACAATACCCTGACAATCTCACTATATATTCACAAAGTCCTCAAAGTCATTGTATCCTCCCAAACCCTTACAATCCCATTGAATCCTCACAATATGCTCACAATATCTCATGCACCCTCACATTAAACTCAAAATGTCATTGTAACCTTAAAGTTTCCTCATAATCTCTCTTTATTCTCACATCATTTTATTGCATCTTAAAATTATCCTCATATTCTCTTTGTTTCCTCACAATATCTACACAATCTCATTGTATTCTCATAAATATTCTCATATTTCATTGCTTCCTGAAAATATCCTCAAATCGGTTTGCATCCTCACTGCATCCTCACAATCACATTGTATCCTCACAATATGCTCACAATATCTCATTGCATCCTCATCACATACTCACATTCTCATTGGATCCTCAAATTATTCTCAAAGTTTCGTGGATTCCTCACAGTTACCTCAGAATCTCATTATACCATCAGATAACCTCACAATTTCTCCTGCATCTAAACAATATCCTCATAATTTCTCTTATTCCTCTCAATAGCCTCACAATCTCATCGTATCCTCACAATATCTTGAAAATATTTCATGTGCCCACAAAATATGCTCATAATCTCATTGTAACCTCACAATTTCTCCACAACTCATTGTATTCTCACAATATTCTCACAGCATGTCCTTGCATCCATCGGTTTGAATCCTCACCATATCTTCACAATAACAGTGTATCCTTGCAATATGTTCACAATTTCATTTCATCCTAACAAGAGGCTCAGAATATCTCCTTGCATCTTAACAATATCCTCACATTCACATTGAATCCTATACATATACTCAAAATTCCGTTGATTCCTCACAATAGCCTCAGAATTTGATTGAATCCTCCCAAAACTCTCAATCACTTCAGTCTCTCACAATATTCTCACAATATGCTCAAAATATCTCATTGCATCCTAAACCTTTCCTCACATTCTATTTGATCCTAAAAATATCCTCCAAATACGGTTGATTTCTCACAGTAGTCTCTCAATTTCATGGTCTCCTCCAAATATCCTAAAAGTATCAGATTTCATCCTCACAATATCCTCACAATCTCGTATAGTCAATGTCTTCACAATCTCATTGTATTCTTATAGTATTCACAACATCATCTTTGATGCTAAAAAGCATTCTCACATTCTCTTTTTATCCTAACAGTGTCCTCATCATCTCATTGTCTCCTTTAAATTTCCTCACATCTAACTGCATTCTAGAAATTTTACAATATTATTACAATCTGATTGAATCATCACACTATCCTCACTATACACACACAAAGTCCGCAAAATTTCATTGCGTCCTAACAATATCCTCACAATCTTAATGGCCCCTTCAACTGGCTTGATCCCCTCCGAATGTATAATATAGAGGGGTAGGGAGGGGTGTGAGCACCGGTGCTGGTAGTGAAAGGATTTGGTGTTTCCTCATTCCCTGCAAAGGTGGGAACAGAGAAGGTGGAGAGGGGTGGGGAGGGGATAAGCACCTAGCAACCGGGTTGCCAAGGCAACTGGAAGCTGTGCCTCACCAGTCCACAAGGCTGTTTTCAGCAATGTGCGCGCGGGGAGGGGGGCGGGAGAGGGGGACGCCGGCCTATCAATCACCCACGGACCTGGGTCAAGATCTGGATCCTGCCAGCGGCTTTGGCTCAGCCCAGCCTGTCCTGTACTGACCAGCGACCTGAAGTCGGCTTGAAACCGGAAGGAGGATGAGGAATGAATCATTCCCCTGAGAGCAGGGTGATGATGACGATGGCGATGGTGATGGTGATGGTGACGATGATGATGATGGTGGTGATGATGATGGTGATGATGATGATAATGGTCATGTGGTTGTCATGATGATGGTGATGATCATGATGATGATGGAGAGATGGAAGAACAATTACAACCTCAAATCAGACATGACAGTGCACACTTATTATCCCAGCATTTGGGACATTAAGTCATAATGAGTCCCAGGCCAGTTTGTGATACAATAGAGTTTCAGGCCACTCTGAACTCAACAGCACAACTCTTTCTCAAGGAAAATTTAAAGAGAGGAAAAAGAAGAGAAAAAGAAAGGAAGAAAATCATCTTACACAAACTAGAATATCCAGAGAAAAAAACAAAAACTCACCTTGAATGGTGGCAATGGTCCATAATTGTAGTACTAAGAAGAGTGAAGATTAGGGATAGTGAGTTCTAGACCATTTTAGTGACATGGCAAGCTCAAGGCAAGCTTAGCATACACAGGAGAATACTGTTTCAATAAATAATAGATAAATTAATAGAAAGTAAACTAATAAATATCCAAATGCCCTGGGAACTTAGAATCTTCTTCTACGTAACTGAATGTGAGGAGCCAGAAGGACGGACCATTTCCAAAGAGACAAAAAGAGCAGGAGCACTTGGGAAAGAAGAAAGAGGAGACAGACCAATTTAAAATCACAGAGAAACAGAAAATCCACATGGACAGATACAGAAAACAGCTTACAACTTGAGTGCTGACTCCCAGGGACGAGGGGAAGCCAACCCTAGTGCACACTACATGGCTTGTTTTGGTGGTGGTGGTGTCACTGTGGTTTGTTTTCTTCTTTCTGACAAGAACCACAAATAGAGAAGGCTTCTCACTAGTACTTTAAAAAATTCAAAGCTGGGGTTGGGAAATTAGCTCAGTGGTAGAGCATTTGGCTAATAATCTTCAGCTCCAGGGTTGGGGGAATAGCAAAGCAAAGATCAGGACTTTTCTAGATGTCTGCAGTTACCCAATACTTAAATTCCAGGGTGCTGAAACTGCTGAAATGCTGGACAAAGACGTCAAAGTTCTAGTTTTCAAAATAACACAACAGCGCTCAAACATCAGATGATCGAAGTAATGAAGTATATTGAAGACTTGACCAAAAACAAGTAATTCAGAAATGTTGAAACAGGAAGGCTCAAGAAATCAAGATCACAGTGGAATGCAACACCAACAGAATAGATCAATCAGAAGAAACACCATCAAGGATGGAAGACAAGGTTGAGGAAATGTTATATTAAGATAGCAATGAAGACAGTTCTGGTGATGCATGCCTTTAGTCTCAGCACTCAGGAGGCAGAGGCAGGTGGATCTCTGTGAGATCAGGCCAAGCCTGCTCTACATAGAAAGTTATAGGCCAGCTTGGGCTACATAGTAAGATCCTGTTTCCAAAACCAGACAGCAAAGAAAGAAAAATAACCACACAACCTATAACTTTCAAGAACTCCGGGACATGATCAAGGGACCAAATCTAAGATCCCACAAAGGAAGGAGCCTAAATACAAAGTAGAGGCTTAGAACAAAACCTATTCAATAGTAGACAGTTACCTAAATCTAGAGAAATACATGGATATCTACTTGGAGAAGGCATGTAGAACTTCAAATATAAATGAACAAAAAAGAGCTTCTCATCACCTAAGAATTAAAATGACATACTAAAGAACAAAGAAAAGATGTTAAAATATACAAGAGGAAAATACCAAGTCATTTAAAAGACAAACTCATCCACCTCAGACCTCTGAAAAGAAATAGCAAAACCCATTAAACCATGTACTGATGTAGCTCCAGCCTTGAAAATAACCAGCAGTCAAGAACAGTATACCTATCAAAGTTTTCTTTTTAAAATCAATAGAGAAATAAAGACATTCTAAGACAATCACAAACTAAAACAATTCATGACCACAAATTTAGTACTGCAGAAGAAACTGAAAGGAATTCTACTTGCAAAAGAGGAAGAAACCAGTCACAAATGTGGCAGCTTGGGAAAGAACAAGTTTCAGGAGAGAAAAGTAGGAACAAATAAGAACTAGACAAAAATCACACATCCCGTTCAGTAAATTAGCAACACCTAAGAGGAACAGAAACCAATAAACAAACAAAAATGAAACAACAAGGGACAATAACCCACAACAGAAAGTTCAGAAAGGAGTCAATGCCTCTAAAAAGTCAATGGTCAGAACTCTCTAATTTAAGATACAGATTGGCTATTTGAATTAAAAACCAAATCTAAGTTGTCTAAAGGAAGCATTCTTCATTGGCAAAGGCACATGCATACTGAAGAGAAAGGATATAAAATAATAGACAAAGCAAGTGGAAAATTAAAACAAACAGGAGTTGCTATACTGATATCTCAGAAAGGAAACTTCCTGGAAAAATTAGCCAGACAAGATAAAGAAGCACCTGTTCCTAGAACACCTACCCACGATTACCAACTAAATCACCTGTCAAGGCACGAGGCTCATCAGTGGCGATGTCCAGACGAGAGTGCTGAGCCCATTTGTTTATGTAAATGAGTTCTGGGACTTAGCAGTGAACATGCTTTTATGCACTTTCATGGCATGAATACAGAATACTTGCTAATCTGGGGTGCCAGTGCACTGTCAAAGGAAATTTCAGAATATTTCAAGACCAAGGTGGCATTCTGAAGGTGGTTCTCAAGGTGGTCTGAGCAGTGATGTAAATATTCCCTCCTACATTAAAATCAGAGCTTCTGGTAGTACAACGCCTCCTAAGTACTCATTTTACACCTTTCCATTCCAAACTGGTTAGTTTCTCATACATGTTTTACAATAAAGGAGTTAGTAAGCTAATACAGGCCAGGGAATGTGTCTGTCTTAGCAGTCGATTCCTGCATGGCTAGAAGCTTGCACATTGGCTAAAACATTGTAGACATGCCATAAATGTCAAAAAGATACTGTGTGATTTAATAAGACTTTTTTGGAGAAATATTCTGAAGCCATATGTGGGACAAAAGTGAATGAGGACAGAAACAGGACAGGTGACACACATCCCTGTAGCCTGAGAATCACGAATCTTCCCAGAAGAAAAGGTTGAAGTTCATTGTAACACTTTTCTCTTAAATCTCATATGAAACATATTTCATGGTACCTATATAGGAAACATAGAACTAAACTGCTTGCATTACAGAGGCCAGAGGTTATAGAGAGCATCACCCAGACAGAAGAATTATGACCATTCTTTTTCTAAATGATGGGGCTCTTACTGGTGGTAGCTTTAAGTTAAAGTTCCATTTTCTGGGATTTACTGTGCATGATTTTTAATCACTTCTATTCAGGAGGGAATCCAGTGAGGTACATTGGTATTCACAGGGGAAGAGCGAAGCTTTTCCTCTCACTCGATCACACCCTTCTTGACAGCGTGCAGTTGGGCTTTTCTTTGCACTGGCTTTTCTGGAGACAGAATGTCTGGTTTCAGCAGTCTCTGCTAGATACAGTGACGCCTCATAGACTGGTGCTGTTGTCTCTTGAAACATTTCATAAAGCAGTAGTTTGTGAAATCCCACCTTCTTTACATCTATTTCTTTTATTGGAAAATGGAATCAACCTGCATTCAAGGAAAATGAATGCCACACTGCCCTAATACAGCCTTTCAGAGAGATGACAGTGAAACATTAGAATCTCCAAGAACCATAGTGAAGAAAGATGAGTGAAAACTGCTTCTGTGCAAATGTTTTTCCACTGGTTGATTCCTTGCTTTTATTCTCCTCTGTAAAGGATGAGCATTGGTCTAGAGAGCTTACTTTCTTTCATAAACTGGCATTGCCTTCCAACAAGGTCAGCCCAGCAGAGATTCTGATGAGAGTCTAGCAAACATCATATAGGGAGGAGCTCAGTGCCTTAGCACCCACCAGTATGTTGGTCATTGCTCATCTGTGGTCTTACTGCACATTTCTCAGCCCTATCTGAGAACAGCACTCGCCATTAGAGCAAGAAAATGATAGGGCAGGAGAAGACAATCTAGGCATCAGTCAAGTCTACAGACAGTTACTAGCCAATGAACATACCAGTAACTAATTTCTGAATGTTCCCTGAATGCCATAGAGTGATAAATAGATACCAAATAAATAGAACCAATTTTGCTCTTTTAAATTGTAAAATTGGAGCCGGAGAGAGGGCTCAGCAGTTAAAAGCACTGGCTATTCTTGTAGAAGACCCAAGTTCAAATTCTGGCACCCTCATGGTAGCTAACAACCATTCATAACTCCAGTTCCAGGGGATCCCATGCCTTCTGTCCTCCATGGTCACTGTACAGCATGGGTACACTTATATACATGAAAGCACAACACTCATATACATAAAATAAAAATTGTAAAAAAATTATAAAACTGACAAACATGGTCAGGGTAAATCACTGATTTAACAAACATCAAGGATAGTATTTTCCTCAGCCCACTAGTAGACAACTGCCCAGTCAGTGTCTGTGTCTCCCTTGGATCTTTCTCTGTAACTGCTGAATAAATTTACCCTATACACGTACAGGGTATACTCGCATAAGCTATACTTGCATAAGCTTTGCTATGCTGGAATTGATTTTCCTCCTCATTTGGGCTCTTTAGAAAGGTAGGAAGTTTTATTTTTGTGTTCCTCCTTCTTCCCTTTTTCCTTCTTTTCTTCTTTCATTTTTTGTTATTTTCTTGTTTAGTTTAAGACAGTATTTTGCTATGTAGCTTTGGCTAGACTTGAATCTACCTGCCTCTGCCTTTTGAGTGCTGGGAAATTTAAAAACAGCATAATCTAAGTCCACAAGTCACATGGGGAAATAATTCCAATACTGCTTGTATATTTGCAAAGTATGGCTATGTGTGTATCTACTTAGACAGAGCTGTGCTTTTAAGAGATGCTCATCCTCTGGCATTTCAGAGGCTTAAACTTTATTACTTACCATCTTCAGCATCTAAAGAGCTATGCATCCCACAAGGGCATGGTCAGTGCCTACTCATGCTGCAGCATCTGTCATATTTCAGCAGACACAGGCCCAGTGTTCAACTACCAGAGCCTGCTTTCTTTACTTGCAGTTTTTGTCTTGACAATGGTATTTATTTCCCCAACCTTTGTCACTGCAGAAAGAGACCCCAGAGCGGCCTTGAGTCAAAGAACCCTTCTTTTATTGTATGCTGATTATTATTAATGACATTATTATTAATGATTTCACATTGCCTGTCAATTCTTTACAGTGATAAAGACATCCACCATCCACCCTGTTCTCATTGTCCCCTTCAAGACCCCCCACAATTATTCTCTGTAGAGGCTGATTTAAAGCATTAAAGGCTGACGAAATAATCAAATTCTTTCTCTACCCTGTAGGGAATGAGGGCCAACACCAACAAGGTGAATCACTTTCACATATTTTTAAAGAAGAACAAAATAATAAACATGTCTGATAAAGTTACAGCAATTAGTGACCAGCACAGCTGCAGTTACAGCCAGCATGTGTGTGTGTTTGTGTGTTTGTGAGTATGCACATGCGTGTGTGTGTCATGCTTTCTAACATTCTCACCATGATTGGCTTATCTAATCAAAGTACCTTTGTACAAACAACATAAAAATCCCCGTAATGAAAATTAGGATAACCAAGAGCCCAGAAATTCAGGCTAGGCTACCCTGTCATTGCAGTATGACCAGCTCACTCTGCTCACTGCTGAATAGCTTTCCTTCATTTTTTATGCTCTGTTATTTTGATGTCAACGAATTATTAAAATATTATATCATTTCCCAACCATTTCTATGCTTCTAATTTTGCTTCTCTAACTACAGAGAACTAAAATCAAAATTAGATGCAAATTAGTGTCAACATAACTTGCCTTTTACAGTCTCAAGCGATGAACTACGAAATGATTGTGATAAATGCGTATTTATTCTTCGTGACTCTTGGTGTCCTGTTAATGCTGTTTTCAGGGATAAACATGTTAGCTTTCTACATATAAATGCATAGTCAGTTTTATAATACACTTTATGCAAAGTGTACTAGCATACCAGAAGATAGTGTTTATATTCAGGCAATTCTTTTCTTGTCAGCCTCTGAGCTTTTCCTTGCTTCTCAGCCCCATCTCCGCCATACGCACTGTCACACAGTATCTGGTAACCCGTTCCTGTGGACTTACTTTTCTTTGATGACCAAAATACAAGTTAGGTTTAGGTAAAGAAAGTGAAACAAAATGCCAACTTATTGAGATAATAACTAATAATCTATGTCTACTGCTTCAAGGAAAACATAAGCATTAATTGCTGGAAAAGAAAGTCAAAGAGATAGTACAACTGGTATGCTTCCAGCTGGCTTTTTGTTTACTCGTTGTTGGCACATGAGAGGGGCTGTACCATTAGTATAAAGGATAGGAAATTTGAAAATAAATCCTGTCGTCACTAATCATGAGAGCAAAATAACAGCAATCCCAGAACTTTAAAACAGTTAGCCACTCTTTCTTTTATTAGTATTCTCATATACTCAGTCATTTAAAGACAGCAAAAAGTTAGAGCTTGGAGAAAACAAAGAGGCGAGAGCCTTCTAAGCACACAACAAAACATAAAACTTCCACTGGCATATAGAAACTCATGTTTCTAAAATTCAATTTAAGGAGTTACTTAAATGCATGACCTTATGGAAATTTAATACTTATAGATCATCTGAACTCGTTAGTTGGCCCCAAGCTGCGACAATCAACTTTTCAATGTCAGACTCATTTACTCCTCGTAGAATCCTAAAATAGCCATTCTCTCCCCATGACTTTCCCCAGGAATTGGCAGCAATCTGCAGGAAAAACAAAAAATGAACGTTTTACAGCTCATATTTTGTTATATTCTTATTCATGTCTATAAAAACAAGAAATTCATATACAGCTTTCACTGCCTTTGTCTTTTTATACACTATAATTATTAAAAGAACAACTGTATTCTAACAACAGTTAAACAGTTATGTCAACTGTGCTACATTACTATCCAGGTACGTGTGTGATTGCAATAGTCAGCACTGGTGTGACTTCAAACTTCATAATGCTTCTTTGGATTGTTGATGTGACATAATGAAAACATCACCTGGGAGGAGACTCAAGGCATTGTCTAGATTAGGCTGCTTTATGAGAACACCTGTGAGGGATTTTCTTAATGGGCTAATCAAGGTGGGAAGACCTACTCTGAATGCAGGTGGCGCTGTTTCACCGGCTAGACAGTAAACTCGAGGCACAGACGATAACAAGATGAGCCATAGAAGGCAGACCTTCTTTGTTCTGATTGTGGA
The DNA here is from genome assembly GCA_035773235.1 of Eospalax fontanierii. NCBI lineage: Eukaryota > Metazoa > Chordata > Mammalia > Rodentia > Spalacidae > Eospalax > Eospalax fontanierii. Next base: position 42,343,024 of record CM069549.1, on the reverse strand, counting down.
GTATTATGACCAGCTCTCCATGCTTCTACTCTTAAGACTTCCCCACTGTGTCCTGGGCATGTGAGCTGAAGTAGGTTCTTCCTCCCCTAAGTTGCTTTTTTCAGGGTATTTTTTGCCACAGTAACTGGAAAGCAAACTAAGATGGAAATTGGTCCAGAGACCCCATGTTAAGTTGAATTTAAAGATAATAGGTCAATTTCTTTAGGAGACTTTAATAGATCATTCTTGTGGGAGCATTGGACCACTGACAGTAACACGGACAATGGAGGCCCAGATGGTGCTGAACTCTGTCTACAGCTCTTGATAATTTTCCAGCTGCAAATTCTAAAGTCTTCTGTATTCTTCCCACAAAACAACTCCAGTGGCCTAAAAGCCACATGGCCAGATTTCTTAGTGCAATGACCCTACTTCTGGGTACTAACTGGGATCGTGGAGAGCAGTTGAGGCCAGCAGTATGAGATAGAGTTGGACTCCCTGCAGTGAGGCCCTGAGAATTCACTGAATGAAGCTGGGCAGCTGAAGCAGCAGTTGCAATGGAGACCTCAGGGTATTGGCAATGCCAGACCATTGGCAGGCCACCTATAAGAGCTGCAGATATGGAGTAGAGCCAGCTTAATCATACTAGAGAAATGAGTGCTGTATGTGGCAGAGTTGGAAGATTGGACCTACCCAACTTTTGAACCCCAGTTAATTATAATTCCAGCTCCAGTTGCTAAACATGGACTTGTAGGATTTGAGGTTTCCCAGATGGATTTTGGTTTTGCTTTGATGTGATTGCTTTATGACCTGATTTTTTTCCTTCTGGAATATGAATGCTTTTCTGTATCATTATATGTTGGAAGTATATAATTCTTGTTGTTGTTATATGTGAGTGAAGAGTTGAGACTTTGAAATTTTAAAGTGTTTGAATATTTGAAGAGTATGAGGGCTTTTAAAGTTGGACTGTATTTTACATCATGAGATAAACTTGAAACTTGGGGTGATCAAAATGCAATATTGATTAAAGAGATAGGTTTTGTATGTCAAGGTGACAAAGGGCAGAGTTGTGATGGTTAAGTTTGGATTGTTGACTTAAGTCACCTGGGAAAGGATTTTCAACAAGGAAAGGCCTAGATTTGGTTGGCCTGGTGCATGACTATGAAGCATTCTCTAAATTTAGTTAATTAAAGTAGGAAAACCTACCCTGGCTATGAACAGCACCGTTTCATGAGATAGACCCTGGACTCAAGAAATAGGCAAGAACAAAATAAGCACTAGCATTCAAGCTTTCTTTTCTCTCTGTTCAAGATTACAGAAGTGATGTGACCAGCTCCCCAAACTTCTGCTGTTCTGACTTCCCCACAATGATGGCTAGAATCTAGAACTGAGCTGAAAGTTCTCCTGTCTGGGTATTCTGCACAACAACTGGGAAGGAAATACACATGCATGAGTGTTATGAACCAACCTTCTGTTAGGTACCAGAAGGCCCCAAATACATATTACTGTGGTCAGGGAGCTTATAATAGATTGAAGGATGTCAATATAAGTCAACTGCTAAGATGGATGTCTGCATAAGGTGCTACTGAATTCAGCACTGGTGTATCTTATGTATTTAGACAGTTCAGGAAAGATGCTCTGGTAGAACTGCCATCTGAGACATATAGGGAAACCTGAGCATAAACTGACTAAATTCTCTTGGGGGAAAGGTGATCTGCTAGAAGTCAACAAAAGCATAAACTCAGAATGGGAAGCAGCCTCAAGTAGTTTATTGAAGTAATTGAATTGTTATAATTCTTGCTAGGTAGCCCAGGCTTTCCTCAAATCCTTAAAAATCACTAAATAGAATACACCACCCCCAAACTTTCTGAATGTCCATGTTGTTCTTGAATACAGATTCTCCCCCATCCATCTCCCGAGAAATGAAACTATACACATGCACTACCAGGCACGATTGTTAGAAGACCTGTAATAATTCACTCAGGTAATTTAATGAGAAGAGAGAAAAAATATTTAAGATTTCAGGAAGCAAAATTAGCAGGATATGGATTTTTTTTCTTTTAAAATTTTGGAGGTGGTTAGAGAGTTGGGAAAGGTCCAGAACTCCTGGAGCTGAAGTGTGAATGAACAAGTACATTGTGAAACAAAGATGGTAATTGGGTATGCAGAGAATGTCCTGAGAGCTAAAGATGCACAGGGGGAATTAGTTGACCACAACTAAATGCAATGGACAAGCCCCATGAACTAGAGAATTCACAACAACACTGGCTCCCATTTACCGTGTGTGGCCGAAGGCAGAAAATGATCTAGAGTGTGATCTAAACTGATGTTTCCAGGGCACATGGCATTGCGTTGAGCTTTCATGACTTTCTCCTTTCTGAGACAGGGTGGATTCTCTCAGTTTTAGGATTGTCATGATATCAACTTTAAGAAACACCCAATTACCATCAACATTTATTTTTCAGATTTGGCTATTTGTCTACCCCATCGGCCATGACAGCCTAAAGGAGAATGCGCAAAGAGGGTCTGAAATCACAAATGCAATGTGCCTTCTCAGAGTCAGTGGGCTCTGAAGAGCTGAAGATGAGACTGCGCCAAAGGAAGTGGAAGTCTTTGCAACAGGGATGGAAACTAAGTTCTGATTTCCAAATTTTGCTCTCAGTTCCAGTACATACATATACTGCTAAATAATTATATATATGCTTACCAAAAAATAGAAAAATCAGATAAAATTAATCTGAAGTGGTTACATTTTTATGAATATTAATATTTTTAAAGTGAAGCTATGGTATCTATAGCATTGTACCTATTCTCATTGGAATATCCAAAGGTTATTTCCATTCAAACTTTTGTCATTTTATCTTTAGTGAACCTAGGAAAGATAGGTAAAGTTTTATAAGCAAATGCAAATGTATATGCTAATGAGAGCTAACCAGTTATTTTCAAGGAAGACAACATAATTATAAAGAGCATGACTTTGCAAACCAGCACCAATATGGGGCTCCTCGGGGCCTGTGTTTGCCTGTTCATCTTATTCTTTTTACTCTCATTTCCTATCTCCTGGAATTTGTTTTGTTCAATGACTGAATTTGTTTGTATATAATTATAAAACATTACTTGAAGATATGAGAGACAGTGACTTCTACAGAGTATTAACTTTAAGTATAAATACTGAATTTATACATGTGTTTATGAAGTTGATGCCTATATATTCCCCACTTAGGTGATGCTCCAAACTATTCTGAGCAGCCTGAAGCTGCACCATGTCACATTCCTGTCAATATCTACTTGATCATCAGTTCTTCTGTCACTGGTCCCAGTGGTGGGATAATGCTGCGCATGCTCTGTTGTGGTTGCTTCCTCTCATGCAAAATGATGTCTTTCGCTTCACTGCCACATTCTCATACTTGGTTATTGGTCTTTTCTGCTTCACCAATCCAGTCTATGGGTGGTGATCTACCATTATGGTTTCCCCTGGCACTTCCCTTATACCTAATAATATTCACTGCTTTGAATGTAGCTGATGGCCATTTGCATTCCTCTTCTATTCGTGAATTCTTTCTAAGATTTTATTGAGTGATATTTACCTTTCCATATACTCCTAAGACTTTTCATATTATATATATATTTATATATATATATATATGTGTGTGTGTGTGTGTGTGTGTGTGTGTGTGTCCTTGTAAGGTATATTTTTAAACTTTTAAAAAGGTTTTATGCATGTCTATAATGTGTATCCTTCTTTTTATACCCCTCCACTTCCTGTTGCTCCCCATCCACTGTCTGCTTTGATAGCTTTGCTTCTAGTTTCAAATGAAATATAGATAATTTTATGTATCTGTATAAATTTGGGAAGTACAAATTGAAAAAGGTTTTCTGAACTTCACTTAACTCACTTAATATGATTCTCTCCAATTGCATTCATTTTCTTGCAAAAAACATAACATTATTATTCCTTATGTCTGAAAAACATTCTCTTATGTGTTTTCTTATCTATTCCTCTGGTTTTTGGCACAGCTATTCTGAACAGTGGTGCAATAAACATTGATGTGCCAATATTTCTGTGATGTGTTGGATTAGAATCCTTTAGATAAAACCCAGGAATGATAGAGCTGGATCATATTGAAAAGTTGCTGTTAGTTTTTAAGAACGATGCATATTGATTTCCATCATGTCTAGACTGGTCTACATTCCCAGAAGCAGTGTGTAAGGTTCATTGTGTCCACATACTTGCCAGCATTTGCTCTTGTTTTTTTTTTAATTATTATAATTCTAACTGGTATTATAAAATCTCATAGTTGTGTTTACACATCTCTGAAAGCTAGTAAAACTGAATACTCTTTCATATTTTGAAGGACTTCTTTATTTTTGATAATGTTATGTATGTACACCATGAAATATAATCACATTTACCCCACACATTTCCCCGCTTCAACTCCCCATTGTCCCCTCCAAAGTTCCCCCTCCCCAACTTCATATCATTTTTTTGGTAATCCATTAAATTCAGTTAGTGCTCCTCATATGTACATAGGTGAGGGCCATCCACTGGAGCACCAGAGGCATAACACTTGGCAACATCCTCCAACAAAATAAATTCACCCTTTCTCAGCAACTTTCCACTGCCTGTGCCTCCTTGGGAAGAGGCAGAGCCTGGAGATCATCTACCCCATCTACATCAAAATTCTGATTGGCTTGATCTTGTCTTGGTGTTGCGCTGGTAATGACAACTGCAGTGACATCATTGTGACAGCCATGTCATATCCAGAAGACAGCATTTCACAGTGCTCTTCACCATCTTACGTTCTTCCACTTCCTCTTCCAGAGTATGCTCGGGGCCTTGGTGGTGATGAGGTCAATAGAGATGTCCCACTTAAGGCGAAGCACTTAAGTCTTATTCTCCACACTTCTACTAGTTATGCAACTTTTCCATTGACTGCTATAGACTTCAAAAACAAGCTCTCTCATGCACCTCCCTGCTTAAGCCTTGCCGCTAACTAGGTCTATAGACAAACACTTAGAAGGCAAATGACAGCATGATCATAGCAAACTAATAATAGAAGGCTTATGACCTCCCCAGACATGGGCTTTCGAACAGGAATACAGTGCCAGGCATGAAACTCCCTTCTGTGTAGTAGGCCTCAAATCCAAAGAGAAGACAGTTACTCCAAGACGGTTGTGTCACTATTGTACATGGGGCACATCTTGCCTGGCATGTTGCATTCTGCAGAGTCCAGCCCTAAGACCATTCATGCATTTTCTCCCCTGGAAGCCTGAATAAGTACCTCTGGCACTATTAAAACAAACCATCAGGGAGAAAGTTTCCCAGTCTGTTTGAGATTTGTTTCTCTATATTCTACAATCTAAGTGTGTGCTGCCTTTAGTGACCAGGACTTACTATAATTATTATGGTGGGTAACCACAGAAAATGGCAAATAGCTTTTGTTGATTTAGAGACCTCTCTGGGGCTTGCAAGACCAATAACTCATAGGGTGGTATTTCAGACCTTGTAGTGCAATTTTCATGTAATGACTCCTTGTCTTCAGGGAACAACATTGTCCACCCATGCACGAATATTTTATTTGAATGTTTTTCTAAGCTGCATTTTTAATTAGTTTACTAACTAGGATTTACACATGAGCAAGAACAGATGGCATTTGTGTTTCTGGGCTTGACCTAACTCAGTATAATCTTTTCAGTTCCATCCACTTACCTGCAAATATCATTTTTATTTTGTTGTTCATTTGTTTGTTTTGAGGCAGGCTTTCCTATAGTTAAAGTTGGCCTGAAACTCACTAAGTAGACCAGGTTAGCCTGGATCTCAAAGAGATTCACCTGCCTCTGCATCCAGAGTGCTGGCATTAAAGACATGTGACACTACACCTGATCTCATTTCATTTTCCTTACAGCTTTACATTATGTGCAAATATTACATCTTTTTATCTGTTCATCTGTTGATAGACATCTAGATTGATTTCATTTCTTAGTTATTTTAGACATGGATATAAAATCTGTTGACTATATAACCAGGAATGTTATGCCTGAATCACATGGCAGTTGTATTTGTAGCTGATTTTCAAAGCAGCTGAACTATTTTTCACTCCCACAAACAGTGTGTAAGAGTTTTCCTCCCCTCACATGCATGTCAGGATTCACTGTCATTTGTATTGCTGTCATCATGGCCATTCTGATTGAAATGGAATCAAATCTGAAAATAGTTTTAATTTGTACTCGACTAATTGCTGAGGATGTTGACCATTAAAAAATATTCACAGCCTTTTGCATTTTTTCTTTTGATAATTTTCTGTTCAGATACAGATCCCATTTTTGAATCAGTTGTTTATTTTCTTAATGCTTAATATTTTGAGTACTTTGCATATTGTAGACATTAATCCTATATTAAATGAATACTGGCAAAGATTCTTCTCCCATTATGTGGGTTACCTATGGATTCACTTCACAGTTTCAAACCTTTGCTGTAAAAAAGCCTTTTATTTTCATAAGATCTCATCTGTTGATTGTTTGTGGAACTAGAGTCTTATTTAGAAATTCCTTACATGCACCTGTAAGTTGAGATGCTTTTTTCTATTTTTCCTCTAATAGTTTCAGGATTTTGAGTCTTATTTTGAGGTCCTTGATCTATTTGGAATTGAATTTTGTGCACAGTGAGAAATAAGGATCTGGGCGCTCAGTTCTATTGTATTAAGTTCTTTGTTTTGATGCTAGGACTGCATCTTTTATTACAGTAGCTCTGTAATATAATTTCAGATATCTCAACAGTATTCTTTCTGTTCAGGATTGTTTTGGGTATCCGTGATCCTTTGTGTCTCCACGTAAATTTTCAGTTTTCTCCATTTCTGTGAAGAATAGTATTGGAATTTTGATTGGCATTACATTGAATCTATAGACTGCTTTTCGTAGGCTGGTCATTTTCACATTATTAATTCTTCTTATTCATGAGAGTCCATCTTCTAGTGTCTGCCTCAGCTTGCTTCTTCAGTCTTAGAGTGCTCTTTGGGATCATTTCACTGAGGTACATACAAAATTACTCATTTTGGGAGGAGATGTATTGTCTCAGATTTTCATGTTGTTTCTGGTTTTGTGCTCAGAGTTGAGCAACTGGAGTTAGTTGGCTGAGTGTGAGTATGGGCCTACGACTGGTGGCCTAGGGACTGCTTACTGATCAGAACAGGAGCAATGGGAATGAATGAAGTATAAGCTTGGGGTGGGGTGTCAAGGTCCTGAGACTTTTTGCTTTTGGCATCAGGAGATAACAGGGTTGATAGGGTCAGGAAAGTTTGGACCAGTGGGTGGAGCCTTGGGTGTCTGTACCTGTTGGCTGCTGGAACTAAGTAAAAGAGGAAAGTTTGGGTCAAGTGATCAGGCTCTAGTGATCCCTTACCTGTTGGCTTCAGGAGTTGAGCAGGAGAAGAAACTTTATGCCTAGTGGCAAATGCCAGGAGCCTTGCCTGTTGGTACCTTGGGATCTGGGAAGGCTCATCTTTTTCATATATTTATTGGTCATTTATATTTTCTCTTTGGACAGCTACCTATTTATTTAAGTAGCCCACTTATTTGGATTATTTGATTTCACTATTTAGTATTGAGTTCTTCATGTATTCTAGATATTAATCAAATGTCAGATGTGGAGCTGGCAAAGAATTTCTCCGTTCTGCAGGCCTTCTCCTCAACTGTCTGTTCCCTTTGTTTTACAATGACTTTCTAAATTGCATGACTTCTCATTTGTCATGTGTTGTCTTTATTTCCTAAGCTGTTAGAGTTTTACTGAAAAAGTGGTTTCTTATGCCTATATCTTGAATGTTTCCCTTTACTTTTTCTCTAACACTTTCAGAGATGCAAGTTTTAAATTAAGGTGTTTGATTCTTCTATAGTTGATTTTTTTGCAGGGAGACATAGAACGATAAAATTTGTCCTTCTACATGTGCATATAGTTTTTCCAGCAGCATTTGCTGAAGATGCTATCTTTTTTCCAATCTGTGTTTTTGGCGTCTTTGTGTGTGCTTATATCTCGATTCTCAGTCATATTTCATTCATTACATGTTTGCTTTCCGTGCCAGTACCGTGATGGTTCTATAGTACAACTAGAGGTAAGGTGTGGTGATATTACAGAATTATTCACCAGGACTATTTTGGTTATCAGTTTTTTTCTGCTTCTCTGTGTATTTTAGATTGTTCCTTCTATACATATGAAGAATGGCATTGGTATGTTTTTGGCATTGTGTCGAATCTGTAGATGGCTTTTACCAGGATAGCCATTTGCACGATATTAATTCTTCCAATCCATGAGCAAGGGAGGTTTTCCCATGTTCTAGTGTCTTCTTTAATCACTTTCTTCATTTTTTGAGGTTATCATTCTTTATTTAGGTTTTTCATGTCTAACCTGGTGATTGTACATGAAATTTGCTTCTCTGTTTTGCTTCACAATGCATTTGTAATTGGTTTATAGGTAAACTAGTGGTTTTTAAGATAATTTAATGAAACTTTAGGAGTTCTTTCATTTTCTGGTGGGGTCTTTGAGTTCTCTTATATATAGAATTACATCATTTGCCAATAATGTCAGTTATATTCCTTATTAAGCTTTCCTCATTTCCTTTCCTTGACTAAATACAGTCAGGGATGCCTCCAGTGAGACACTGATGGGTGTGCTAATGGTGGACATCCATGCTTTGTTTTTCAACCATAAAAAATGTCTTCAGTATTTTATAATTAATTTTGGTGTTAGATGCAAATGTTAGTTTTAGAGGACAATGTTTTTAAGATGGTGGAATGTCCATTCTATTTCTAGTCTACTAAAATTTAGAACATGAAAGATTTTCTGGTAGGTAGAATTTAAGATGACCCCCACAATTCTTGCTCCTTGTGTGGCAAAGTTGAAGGGATGTTTTAAAGAAACTTAAATGGACTCTGCTTTAAGTAAAGGAGATATCTTATTCTGCCTGGGCCTGACCTAATCCAGGAAACCCTTGCAAAGAACACCTAGGTATCAGAATGTTGAAGTTAAAGGTATAAGCCACAGTTCTGAGAACACAGTGAGAATATATGTATGGAAACTACTCCAAAGAACTACAAGCATCTTCTGGCATCTGAGAGGTGACCTAGGCCAAAAGGAAATGGGGCTTGACCCTATGGCCACAAGAGAGCGCTACAAGCAATTATGAGCTGAGAGCAGGGCCTCAGGCACTAGGTGGAAATACAGCCCTTTGCTCTTTTTCTTGCATCACTGAGACTCAGCAGAGGATGGAGGGTGCACTGGGTGCCTGCCCGACTCTGGTAATGAGTGTATGATATTCGGGGGTGATAAAGCTGTGTTGATTTCTTACATAGTAGAATAAAATTGATGTGGCTGTTAAATTTTATTCATTAATTTTATATAGCAATAAAGGTAATCAAGTGCATTTGATCAAAATCTACAAGGATTGATTTTTTATTTGAAACAATCTTATATTCCTGAATTAAGTCTCACTTTGTCATAATGTAACTTTTTAATGTATTCATTAACTCAAATAAATATTATGTTAAGAATTTTATGTTCATAGGCCATATTGGCTTAAGATTTTCCTTTTAAGCATTGCCCTTGTCAAGTTTTGGTATATACATATTGACAAAGTACCTTTCTATTTTTTTCCTTATTTATAGTCATGAAATAAAATTATTTTAGTGGCTTGATTTATTTTTCCTGAATGCATATTTATTTACTTGTTCAATGAATATTATTTATAGTCCCATTATATATCAGTCTATAATTGGATTCATTGGAAAATAAGACAAATATGATCAAAATCCAAGATGAGCAGTTCAAGTGTATGAGTTCAGTCCCCAGAATCTGTATAGAAATAGCCAGGTGTGGTGGCGCACCAGTCAACACTAGCCAAGTGAGAAGGTGGGTCCCTGGGGCTCACTGGCAAGCCAGCCTTGGCTTTGACAAGTTCCAGGCCAGTGAGAGACACTGTCTCCCCACCCCAAAGATAGCACCTGAGGAACAACATTTGAAGTTGTACTTTTACCTCCACACACTTTCACACATGCGCACATACCTCCACACACATATGTATCCCCAAAATAATGTCTGAGTAAGTATGTTTATGAGCACATCTGTGCATACTGGCATACGTGCACACGCACACCACCGATGACACTCTCCATTGGAGATGATCATGGAAAGCACAGGAAATCTGCACACTATGTTTTTGTGCACAGTTATCCATATTCACTGAACAAATAACTATCCAGTGTTATGTTCTGATAACTACTGTGAATTAAATATTGTAATCAAAGTACTTCCCTCAAAATATCAAATTATTGAAGTTGAAAATACTTCATATTCATTTAATAAGAATCTCAGATAGAAGCTTAATTTCAAATATTAACACATCTTTCACAATGTATTTAACTCTCAAGCATTAATGTTGTTTGAGAAGTCAATCAAGAATCATTCTGGTGAGTGTAAAGCCCAACAGCTTGTGTTATGTAAGCTCTGTTACACTCTGTGTTTTGTCTATTCACATTTAGATTCCATGGAATAGACTTTACACTATTTCTGCAAAAAGAAATATAAGTGTATAAAGCATGTTCGGGCTGATGGGGTGTCTCAGTGGGTGAAGGCAATTGCCAGTAAGTCCAATAATCTGAGTGTGATCTTCAGGGACCTATAGTAGAAGACGAGAACTGATTTCTGCAGCATGCCTCTAGCTCCCGCTCACACACAGCGGCCTGTGCACGTCCACATGCACATTTACAGGTATACATCATAAATAAATAAATGATGGAATTAAAAAATGAGACCGTGGTTAAAAAATAACTCAGGAAAATTAATTTAACTCATTATAAACTGAATATTTTCAGTGATCTGATCCAATCCTCCTCAAAGTATTTATTACTGATAATTTTATGTTATTCTGGGAGTATTTTCCTTTTGGGCAAAGCCCCAGTATGTATCCAAGGATAAGCCTGAACTCCTGAGTATCTGACTCCTGTTCCTAAGTCCTGAGGTTATAGGCATGTACTTCCATTCCTGACCGAGTTTCATGTTATTTTTGAGACTAGATACTAATTCATTCCCAGTAAAGACATACACATGTGATATAACTGGCAAAAAGATTTTTTAACACCCAGGAAATACATATAGAAATATTACATCCTACACATGATATTAATACAGCAAAGACCTCAAAGAGGTTAACAAGTATGCATACTTGAGTGAAACCTAAGCACTGTTTTAATCTAGATCACCATGGAACAAAACATTGACCTGCTGATTCTTCTTTTAAAAAATACCAGATTCTTCTTCTGCAATTTGAAATAACAGATCTTGAAGAAAACTATAATTATAAGATAAACAATTTAATGATATTGTGCTGAAGAAAACACCAGTGTGTGAAAACATTACAGCTGCTTAGAATGTGATCAGATAACACGAAGCAAGAGCACAGAGCAGATTTTCGCTCACAGTAGGAATTCAACTCGAACGCGCTACATACCCAGAACTTTTCTCTCCTCCCTTGCGCTCCTCTCAGTGTGCCCCATCTGCAAACGATAATGATGATGAATAGGATTAAAAAAATTGATCTGACCTTGAGAATATGAAGCTTACTGCCACTCCCATACCTTAATTTTCCTTGTACCCAACCTGCCTTACAATAAAATGTTATCACTGTCTTCCAGCTTTGAGCTGGTAGAGTATTCTTCTTTGATATCACATTATTTATGCAAATAGAATAAAGTCATCTTTCTTCAAGTAGTATTGAATAAAACTCACCAAGAGGGAGAAGCTCCAAGGCAAAGAGATTGTAAATGAATCTTCCTCCTTTTCAAATAGCTTCTGAAATGCTACCATAGGTAAACCACACTAAAAATCTCTAAGACAACTGGCACAACGCATAATGGAAATATAAATAATTGTTATGGGTGAAGAAGGTCATATAAGATGTTCATCTATACATAGCACTTAATGAAGTTCCAATATTTCTAATGTCTATATACACCAATACATGTAGAAACTCTAATTCCCAGTAGCTTAACCTCCAGTATTTTGTGTTTTTCTGTTAACTACGCCCATGCGGTGAGAATGTTTCACACACTGTTCTTAAGGAGACAGGACTACATCTTTGCTTTGCCGCCGCTGACCACAGCTGCTGTGTGCTTGCAGGCCTCTCTCTTCTCTGCCTCCCTACCCTCACAGGAGTGCAGGGACTGCAACCTCTTGTGCTATGGGTCTGGCTTTTTGGTCGGTGCTGGGTATTCAGAAAATAGAGGAGTCTTACAAGAAGAATATACCACAAAACAGATATCATATTTTTAAATAAATCTTCTTAACATATCTTTTAGGGCTCTCAGAAATATTGAGATATGTTTCAGAGAACTGAAACTCCACATTTAAAAATGGGATTAAAATTCACTAATGTCAAGACGGAAGTAGAGATGCACATCTTTAACCCCAGAATTTAGGAGGCAGAGACAGGCAAATCTCTATGAGATTAAGGCCAGCTTGGTCAACATAGTGGATTCCAGGGCAGCTGAGGATTACAGGGAGACTCTCTATCAAAACACACAAAACAAAGGGGTTGGAGAGATGACTTAGTGGTTCAGAACACGGATTGCTCTTGCAGAGGACCCAGGTTCAATTCCCACCACCCACATGGTGGCTAACTATTTGTAACTCCAGTACCAGAGGATCCAACGCCTTCTTCCCTCCATGAGCATCACACGATACGAATGCATTTACACACATGCAGGCAATATACTCATACACAAAAACTAAAACTAAAACTAAAAATTGTAAACAAAACAAAAAATCATCAGTGTAATGATCACACGTTCAAAACATTTCTTCACAAAGAACAAGAAGTTTAATTATTGCAAATTGTCCCTTACTCTGGGATTGTGAAATAAATTAAAAGTGAAAGAATTTGCTGTAACTGACTCTTAAAATATACAAATGTCTTTATTTTTGCTCACTTGGAAACATCTTTCACTATGTTTCTATGTATATTTTGTTGTGATTATCAAAAAATATTTTCAATTTTATAAAATGCAGCAGTAATTATCTCTCAAATATATCAAATCCAGAATTTTTCCAAAAATCTTCTCGATAAGTATGCTAATTATAACTTTTATGTCTGAGATATCAGTCAAACTGAGCCTGGTGATGTACACCTGCAATCCCAGCTATTCAAGAAATGGGCGGGAGGACAGCAAGTTCAAAACAATCCTAGACGATTTGAGTGAGATATCATCTCAAGATGAAAAGAAGAGATCTGAGGATGGAGCTTGGTGGGGGAGTGTCCGAAGCCCCGGGTTCCACCTCTGTTATAATAAATAAATAATAATGGAATAAATCAACATTACTTTAAACAGAATGCCAGCGTTAATATGGCAGCAAAACAACTTCATACCGACTAGAAGTAAGAGAGGGAAGGAAAGCAAGGCGTCTGGGCTGAGTGTTTTTTAGAGTGGGAGGCTTTTGAAATACTATTTCAAGCAGAATGTTACCCTCTATGCAAATTCAAAAGGAAAGAAAGTAGCACACAGATAAAATTCCTCTATGGCTCTGTGGTTAAGAGCACTGCCTGCTCTTGCAGAGCACCTGAGTACAGTTCCTAGCACCCATATGAGAGCTAACAACCTTCCATTCGTACCTCCAGTTCCAGAAGTGATACCTTCTTCTGGAGTCTGTTAGTACTGCATGCACATGGTGCACTTACATACATTCAAGAAAAACATTCATACACATAAAATAATAACAAATAAAAAATTAAGCCATTATAAATAGTATTGCTTTGTTAACTCATGCTACAGTCTCTGGGTTTAATAACAAATTAAGACCTATTCACAGAACTCACCATCTGCACTCTGACCTTCATCTATCTTTTCTTTTATTGATCTTCTCTAGTAGGTTGCTAAGATGGTAATCAAATAGCCCTTAGAATTGCAATGGAGACTTTTGAGGTGTTTACTAAGCATGCGTGTACCTTAAGAGACTAAGAATAATTGCTTTGAACCAAATGATGTCTCACTGGTAGTACAGCAAATTTGCAAGATTAAAATCTTCATTCAAACAAGGTTGTTATTTATTACTGGAATTTTTCCCTTCCTGATTTATGAAGAACATTTTCCCTAATATATACATGCTCCTGAATTGCCATAATGATGTTCAATTATACCAGTAGGTTGACAATTTAAGAAATATACACATATTTTCAGAAAAGTCCTCTTCTAAGTCAGTGAACATCTTTGGAGACATGAGGATTTTCATCGCATTCATATTTGTTATAAGCATAATTATTTTTTCTTGAAATTCCATTCAAATCTATCTCTCCATTTTAAGGATAATTTATAAGCATTTGTTCAAATAGACCGGAATCGTACTGATCTAACATGAGTCATATGTGGTGTTGACAAGCTGGAGCACCAGCACGGGTCTTTCTTTTCTTAAGGTACTTTTCTTAATTTTAATTTAATACAGTTCTTTTGAATTTTATCTATATAATGTTTAAACCTTCAATTATTTAAGGATAAAAATCTCTCTCTCCATTTATTGAAAATTTAGAATATGCTAGCTCTTACTCAGTGTCTACAAACCTTGAAGTCTACCCCAGGCTTCATCATGTGGTCACTATTTTCTTTAACTGACATATAAGTTTATATATTTATGGCAATCAATGTGCTGTCCCAATATATGTACACTGCATAATGATTACATCAGGGTAATTAGCAAGTCCATCACCTCAAACATACATCATTTCTTTATGTTAAGGTAAACATAGCCAATCTTCTCCTTTTTAGCTATTTTCTATTTTGAAATAGAAAATATGGTGTTAGGCTATCATATTGTGAAATTTTCATGGGTACAGCTATCTTATCATATCTAGAATACATTTTCTAATAATAGGCATCCTATTGCTCTGACTGGCCCTTACAGTCTTTTCACTTCCTCTTCTGCAGTGTTCCCTGAGCCTTAAGTGTAGGGGTTTCATTGTTGATGCAACAGTAAGGGTTGGGCACCACCATCTGCAGACTGATGCTGAAGGAGGAAGAATCAGTCTTCCCTAGGAGTGATTTCCCTGATAGGTTATCTAATCCCAAACAGTCAACCCTAAACACATGGACTCAGTGCATTTTATGCACACATCCATATGGATGGGACAATGGGAGGAGGTGGAGGCAGGAGTGGGAGGACACAAATACAACACTGATATGAAATTCCCCAGACAATTTTTAAAAGAAAATGTAATATGGACAATTATCTTGTGAAATCTGATTGTAAAAATTTTATCTTTAAATAAACTTTTTTACCCTCTGTTATCTTCTCTCAACTACTGCCACTGCTTTCTTCCCAGCAAGCCTCATACGCTCACTTTTAAACACTTCTTGAAACATACCTTTTATATAATATAACATGTATTGGAAAGATGATTGATTCTTCAGCACTGTAACAGCTATCAAGGAGAGATGGAACTTTGGCATCAGTACCAGCTTGATTTATCCTTGTTTTGCTCATGTGTGTAGCATCTTCAGGGGTAGGGTTTTACTGTCAAGAACTGGTAGGTAATTAAGAACAGAGGCAACAGCCAATGCTGTTTTAGGGTCCATGGGTCTGTGGTCAACAACTTCAAAAGAGAGAGTCCGTCTCTGGCATTGGGCTTTTATTTTACTAGCCTGTGGCATCTAGCAGAGGCAGCGCATGTTTCCAGAAAAAAAAAAAAAAAACTAATCCAGTTGTGAATGCCTAGCCTCACCCAATCGTGCAGACTTCAACAATAATTGACCTGGCAAGATATGACTCTGGTGCAATAGTGGCATGAATGTTACAGGAGAATTTAAGGTTCACGTCTTAAAGTAGAGCTGACACCTAACACTGATAACATGACTAGGAACATGTGGCAGACAAGCCATAGGTCATGAGGAAGTACCTACTAAAGTATTCTGTGAAAAAGATATAGTATTAAAGTGACTCTTAATAATTTATTGCTATACCCATGAACTGATGCATCTCACAACTCTCACCAGAGAAGCTTCCTTATGTAGCAGATGGTGATTAACAAAGAAACCCACAGTTGACCAATGTACAGGGTGATTATCCCCAAATAGGACACCTACATTAAACTTCTGCCTCCCAAGAATCAGGGATCATTGCTGAAGAGGGGGCAAAAAGATTTTAAGAGCCAGAGGTAGTGGATGACCATGAGGAAACAGAGTTTTTTCAGATTGCTGGTCAGTCACTCAAATGAATTCCCAGTGATGGTGACAGTATGCAATGTCTCACAAGCTGATGATGACAGTCTTTCTTCACATGCCTCCTGCACCAAGTCTATGTGATGCCTCAAGACAGAAGTGAGAAGAAACTTGGATGAATGAAAGTTCAACTGCCTCTCTGCTTCTCATAATGTGCTTTAAACAAATTTACTACTGTTTTCGGGGGAGATGAAAACTTCATAGTCTGATGTTCAAACATAGTTGACTTGTAGACATAGATTTTATGAATAAGCATAATTAAGAATACTTGTTTAGTATGTTATTTATTAATATTATTTATGTGTATGAATGTAAGGGGGTCAAAAGAGAGTGTCAGATTCCCACGGAGTTAAGGACCATGCTGGGAACTAAACCTGTGTTAGTTGCAAGAGCAGTCAGTGTTCTTTTATATGTGATTTGCTTTTCTCTAGCAGCTTTCAATATTTTCTGTTCTGCACATTTAGTATTTTTACTATGATATGCCATGGAGAGTTTCTTTTCTGGCCCTTCCAATATAAAATCAAAAGAGAAAACCTGAAGGCTAGACCAACCAGCTTTTCATACCCAATAAGAAAACAACCAAGGCACATCAATACTACAAACAGAATCAGACTTCAGTGCAACAAAGGAAGGCTTGAGTTTCATCCTAGAATCACAATCAACCAAAGAAATCCACATACCAAAATCACAACAGAAATAACAAAATGAAAAAAACAAAATAGTATGTCCCACTGATCATCACCAGTCCCGTAGAAGAGTTCTACAATGAGATACTCCTAGAGACAACCCAGGACACAAAGTGTAAGAGAACCATCAGAAGCATGATCAAAGAATTCAACTGATTTAAAGAAGAAAGAAACAAATCAAAGAACTAAAAAGAGAAGGATAAACTTCTGACTGAATTCACAAAAGAGATGGAAATACTGAAAATTCAGGCTGAGATGAAGAAGAGAGTGAAAAATTCAGTAAGACAATTTGAAATAACAGGAGAAAGCCTCACTGACAGAATGAATGAAATGGAAAACAGCATATCCAGACTAGATGATAAAGTGTAAGAAGTGGACTCCTCAAGCAAAGATTATGAAAAATTTAACAAAACAAAAAAATGTGGGGCACCATGAAAAGACCAAATTTATACATCATAGGCGTAGAGGAAGGAGAAGAATCTCAGGATAATGGTATTGACCAAATCCTCAACAGGACTATAGAAGAAAATTTCTCAAAATTAAGGAAAATCATACCCATACAAATACAAGAAACACATAGAATACCAAATAGATGTGACTTGGAAGTTCACAACCCCTGGGAGGCCAGATTCGGGTGCTCTGAGGAAGTCTACAAAGGTCTGGTGAGTTCATCTCTCTTAAGGGAGAGATACTAGATAGGCTGACTAGACTCCAGTGGATGAACTTGCACTGAGGGGCATCTAGGTACAAACACTTGATAGCCCTTACCATACATGACAGAATGCATGAAATCTGGGGGGAAATATGGAGAGATGCAAATGGGGGAGGGTCTATATTTTATTAAGATCTATTATAAGAAATGTACAAAATTCACTAAAAATATACAGAAAATCATATAATAATATGTAAAGATTTTGTTTTTTTTTCTAGTTTTATGAATGGCTTCATGTTTGTTCCTATTAAAGAGATACAATCTAGAGATAAGTGAGGGTTTTACATAAGAATTTTTAGATAGCAAAACTACACTCGAATCCTGTTTGATGTCTACATTTTATAATTATTGGGATGGGTAAGATTTTAAGCAATAAATTTTTTTTTCTTTTCTGATTCTGGTAGAATTTGGAGCACACAACATCATCTAATATTTGACATAGTAAACCAGACAACTGCTTATATAACTTGATAAAGTGATATGTGTGCTCTCACAATACTGCTTCAGAGAGCAGAAAATCTCTTATATACTTTATCCTTAAGTTCTTCCTTTATTCACCAACTACTGTCCCATCCTCAAAAAGCTGACATTCAAGTAAGAGTCATGTTGTGGGGAGGAGGGTAAACATGAATTCAACTAACTACAATTCTACTCATAGTCTTTCAGGAAAACTTCTTTTGTCTGTCTGCTCATGGTGAAGACAAGTTCCTTCTTGGATGAAGCAGGAGTTCCTCAAGTCGAGACGTAAGTGTGGAGTCCCAAGAGAGTCATGAAACCTCAGCTAAGCCCATCCAAGGAGCAGCACTTGGACCCTATCTCAGCTCATTCTAGAGCAGCATTTCAGCCCACACTGAGAGCCTTTGACCCCCATCTCAGGCCATTCTAAAATAGCACTTGGTCCCAAATGGAACAACAGCACTGGAAGTGGCAAGAAATAAAGTGAGAAAAGGCAGTCTGACTCCGGCAGTTCAGAGCACTCATGAATGTCAGCCTTTGCACTCACAGTACCGGTAATGAGGAGTCTTCCACTATGGTGTTGAATAATTTAGATATTCCTTCAAATTAGCAGCTATGATGCTTCTGTGGGAGATGGATGCCAGGGGCAAGAGATTATAGCAAAAGATATATCTTGTAGTACAAGCAAATAATGAAATTCTGGCACTGGTTTTTCTTTTAATAGCTGTATCCCTAACACTAAGGTAGTGATGGTCAAGTGGGTGACTTGGTATTTCCAGAGTTTATGAAATGCACTAGCAGTAGGAGTAAGTAGAAGAATCCAATAATAATAGATAAATAATGGAATAGCTGATTAATTAATATGAGAAGACAAAGAGATGAGTGGAACAAGGTCCACTCCAGAACTTCATGTATCATGTGAGATGCAAGCCACATTACAAAAGTAAGTCTTCCTGATATCCAGGATACTTGACCATTGCCTAAAATTGCAATTACAGAATTATTACATTAGGATCTC
Organism: Eospalax fontanierii; assembly: GCA_035773235.1. Classification (NCBI taxonomy): domain Eukaryota; kingdom Metazoa; phylum Chordata; class Mammalia; order Rodentia; family Spalacidae; genus Eospalax; species Eospalax fontanierii. The sequence continues at coordinate 42,323,928 of CM069549.1, read as the reverse complement.
TGTATTGGTATCTGGTTGTGTTTCCTCATGTCAATCTTAAAATATCTGGCAGTTCAAGATTATAGACAGTATGTACACCTAAAAATTTCATAAAATTGATTATTAAAAGAAAATTTGAAAGAGCTATCCTACACAGTGAGTGTCCCGGCCGGCAGGCAGCAGTGGGCTTGAGACTCTAGGAACCTGAAATGAGTGGAGACAAACAGACAGACACACAGAACAGTAAAGACAAACACACAGGACAGAGACGAACACGCAGGACAGACAGACCTGGGAAAATGTCTCTCTTCAGGCCGCGCAGACACACAGGACAGACACACAAACAGACTCATAGGACAGACACATGGGACAGACGACCTGGGCTCTTCAGGCCACGTGCTTTATTGTTCTAGGGGGTATTTATAATTTTGGGGAGTCAGGAATACAGATACACCCATACAGAAATGTGGTAATTAACAGAGAGACACTATCTCTAACCTTCAAAGCCCACCAGGAAGTTGTATGCATACCAGGAAGGTGGCACTAAGAGGGAAGGCAGGGGCTTTGAACCAGGGGAGTGCTAAGACCCTGAAGCCGTCCGGTAAGATAAAGAAGCTGAGCCAACTGATCAGGCCCCAGGATATTCCTGTGAAACTTAGTTACAAGAATTAAAGACTGAGTTTACCTACAGGTGGTCACAAGGGGGTGGAATTTCCCTAAAGCTGATTTCTCTGAGATGAACTCAAACTACAAGCTGGCTGTTTTCTCTAGCTCACGGCTTACAACAAGTGAGAAATGTTTCTATAATTACAATAATTATTTCTTAATTTATGTGTCAAGACTAGATTTGCCTACCAATCCAATTAACACAAAAGAACACAGATGTCTAAAGCATGGAGATTAGGAATCTGCAAACTGTGGATCCCTGAACAGGACCTACATCGTTTCCCTCACCCAGGACTAAGGAATCATTGTAGAAGAGGGGGCAAAAAGACTGTAAGAGCCAGTCAGGAGGTGTGTGGACATATGGAGATAGAATCCTACAAGCTCCTGGGACCCTGCTCATAGGAACGTACAGCAATGGTTTCGGCATGCTCAAGACCTACTCAAACTAAAACAGACAAACAGCATGGAACTGGGGAACTGGGTAGTAGATCCCAACCTTTCCTAAAGAAATACTGGCAAGTGAATACTGTTGGATAAGGATGAGCTAGTCTTTCTAAAGTGAAGGACTCTGGGTAGGCTGACTAGACCTAGGTGGATGAACTGCAGTGAGATATTACTTGGGGACACTGACTTGACACGATAGGCCTTAAGACAGATGACAGAATGCATGTGTTCTTTTTGAGAGGTCATGGGAGGTTCCAATGGGAAAGGTGTGAAGATGATTAAGACTGAGATGCTATGCATGAAATACACAAGGACTGAATAAAAACATTTTTTAGAAGAACAAGCAAAGGGAACTGTAGAGATGGCCGAGCAGTTAAAAGCACTGGCTGCCCTTCCAGTGGACCTGGGCTCAGTTTTCAGCACCCACACGGTGGCTAACAGCCATTCATAACTCCAATTCCAGGACATCTTCTGGCCCCTGAATACACTTGATGATACAGGTATACTTATACACGTGTAAGCACAAGATTTATGGACATAAAATAAAAGCACATTCTTTAAAATTAAAAGAATAATGAGTTTTATTTTACTGTTATTTTAGATCAAGTCTTACTCTACAACTCAGACTACCCTGGCACTGTGTAACCCAGGCTAGCTTCAGACTTTGTGACACTCTGCCTACATTAGCCCTTTCAATAATGGGAGGACATAACTCCAGCTTAAATTTCATTTTATGGTTAATATTTTGCTTTGTAACAGAATTACCGGACAAAATTGTCAAGATTCTTCTCAAGATTTGCCACCTCTATGGCCCCGGCATGTCTCCTCAAAGACTGACAATGAGAGTCTAAATTTATGTTTTCTGGGCAGACTCATCCTCTGTTAGTGAATACAAATCTGGACAGATAAGACTAAGTTCACAGACAGTGACACATAAAGAATCTTTGTGGCACACAGCCCATTTCAGCAAGAAATCCTGGCATAAATGGAACAAACAGAACAAAGAGCCTGTTATGAAAGTCAGAAACTCTTGTTTGTTGAGGAATGAAGTACAGACTAGGAGCGTGAAGAAGCCCTCAGGTGGGCCTGTCGTAAATATCAATTAGACCTAAGACAGCAGCTCACGTTCCAGCTCCTTCTACATAACACTTGAAAGCCATCTGCAGTAAGAATGAGGCCAGCAATCCAAGTTTTATTTCCTCCTAATATTCTACTACAAATGCTTAAGAACTTCATTTTAAAGATGTTCATGTTTAATGATTGTAGCTTGTGTGGGATATGTTACAGAGATTTCAGAAAATTATAATTAACACTGAATCAAAAATTCATGAAAATGAACTGTGAAAGAAGAGGTAAGTGAAAGCATTCCCTGCATTCCTCTGCATTTCCTCCTTCATCAAATATAGAAATTAAGCCATGATTCCATAAATTTAATATCAGCACTTTTATTGATGTATTTGGTCAATAGGTTACAACTTTTATCACAGATTTGACAATCAGATTGATATTTCTGAATGGTAATTTTACATGAAAATATCACATATGATATGCACAGCTAATACTAATTAATCGCCTAACCGACACAAATTACCTATAATACTCCTTAGCTTCCTTATAGCAAAAAGAAAAATAAGCCATGCGAGAATAGTAACGTAGGGCTGGCGAGGCGGCTCAGCAGTTAAGAGCACTGGCTTTTCTTGCAGAGTCCCAGCACCCACACAGCAGCTAACAGCTGTCCTAACTCCAGTTCCAGGGACCTGACACTTTCTTCTGACCACCATGGGCACTGTGCAGCGCAGGAGCACTTACACTGACCACCATGGACATTGTACAACACAGGAGCACTTACACTGACCACCATGGGCACTGTGCAACGCAGGAGCACTTACACTGACCACCATGGGCATTGTACAACACAGGAGCACTTACACTGACCACCATGGGCACTGTGCAACGCAGGAGCACTTACACACATGCAGGCAATACACCCATTCACATAAAATAAGAATAATATTTTAATAGAGAATAACAACATGTGGTTGGAGAGATGGTTCAGCAATTCTGCTCTTGCAGAAGACCAGAGTTCAAATCCAAGCACCCAGATGACAGCTAACTATTGCTTGTAACTCCAGGTTCAGGGGATCTGATGCCATCTTCTTGCCTCTGCAGCCACTGCATGACATAGTTGTACTCACATGCAGGCATAAAATTCGTACTCATAAAATAAAAATAAGACAATTTTAAAACATCTTACATTACTTTATCATAAAAAACGGAGTAGCTGGGGAGATAGTTCACCGGCACAAAGTACCACTGCTCTTGTAGAGGACCCAAGTTTGGTTCCCAGCACCCACATGGTAGCTAACAACTGTCCGTAACTCTAGTTCCAGGGAATCCAACACCATCTTCTGACCTCCGTGGACACAAGTACACTTACATACATGCAGATATTACAGTCACACACATGAAATAAAAGTAATAAAATATTAAAAAGAATATCACGTAAATTGGCTACAATGATAAATGCAAAGGTTGCTGATGAAAAGTTATACCCAGGTATTGACCCACTGTGGATCTGACAGATCTATCCCACTGCAGTTTCGTCTATGGAGAGAATATGTGCTGAAATGTGGGCATGTGAAATGTCCTTGGGAAAGAGGAAGCAAAGTCCCAAATCATCCATAGTTATTGATGGCTTAACTAGATCAACATCTTATGACAAGATAGTTTAACAAAATTTCTAGCCCTTTGATGTTAAGAATAGAAATTACATTTTATACCCTCTTAGAATAAAAAAGCAGTAGAAGACAGAGATTAGGATTCACTCAAGGGTTGGAGAACAGTGGCTCCTAAGATCAGTCTGGCTCGATGCCTATTTTTCTAAAAGTATCTTCATGGCTTATCTATCCCTATTCATTTAAATATTATCTGTATCCACTAATGGCAGAGTTGAATTCTCAAGACCACAAGGCCCACAAATGCATGCCAAGTCTAATCTATTTCTTGCACAGGTAATGGAAAAGTGGCTCAAAGAGATAAACTAACATTTTCAAAATGCACAGCTTTTTGCCTAAGTTGTTATTAATGTCTAGAAAGTTATTAACGTGAGTGATAGACCCTGGAGTCCAAGGGAGAAATGAGGGCCTTTCCCCACTGCTCGGCACACTGGCGGCACACAGTCTTAGATCGCGTGCAGAAGTTAAGGGGATGATGTGTAGCACAGAGAACGTCGTGCGGCAATGCAAAGAGCTGTCCTTCATACATTCCTACACAATTACAAAAGTTTTGGAAGAAAGAGAAAGGTAGACCAACATAGGGTGAAAAAGTTAGTGGTGGTGAATATGTGGGTTATTCCCAGAGCTGTGTGGATTGTTCGCACAAACAAGTGGCTCATCTGAGACAACTCTTCTCTTTAAAGTTCACTGCTTCCATTGAACAGTGTCATTTTTTTATATCCTGAATAGTGATGAATATAATTGTTACAAGGACAGAGCTGGATAATTCATATTTAATACATTTATTTACAGATCAAAATAAATCAGTTGTCACATGTCAGAAGTAATATTCATTTAATATCTGCAAAACTGTTGGCTTTGTGCAACCACTCCTTTTTATTATAGCACAGACTTGAGCTGAAATTCTCCCTGCTTTTATTGCGAGAGTCGGCAACAAAAATTCTATGCAGAGAACACATTCTCTTCAAAACTCCTGGTTCTTTCATTCAACAGAGCTGTCTTATAGGTGTTTTGTATATATAAATAGCATCACTAGACCACAGGATGGAATACTGATTCAATACTCTGAAAGGTCACTTCTCTTCAGCATGTACTGCATACAGGCATAGAATGCTGATCCTGTAGGTGTCTAAAGGGACAACTGATCTACACTGGCCGGTCAAACATCAGAAGCTACCTTACATCCCATTACAGAGGCTCCCTTTCTCACCACCAAATCTCTGGAAATTAACAGACATCTTCCCAAATCTCCATGTGAACAACACTGTATACTTACTGAAGAAGTATTAGATCATAAGATAACATCACCAAGGACTTACAAAGTTAACTTTGTAGGTCTGTACAAGGGTAATGATAAGCCATCTTGCTCTCCACTCAACCTGACCTGTCTGCAGATGTGAAAACTAGTAAGTAATCATGCTGCTGAATTGCTGAAACATTACCTCAAACTGTTTTAACATTTAAGTCAAACTGAAATAACGTACTTCATTGTGAACTATCATATACATATACCACTGTACTTTCATATAAACTTTGAACTTCCCATGCCCTAGCTATCTCTTCTTACCCACCACTGATTCCCTTCCTCCTTTTGACAGCCCTCTCTGTTTTCATGTCTCACATGTCTATCTGTCTATTTGTCTATCTATCTAATCTATCATCTGTCTACATTTTATCTCTACTCTTCCCCATTGCTTTCTCTTGTTCCCCACACTCTTATATTTAAACCTCCTTCTAATACTGTAATGCTTATCTTGCTTTCAAATTCTGCATATGATAGAAAGCCTGCAGTATTTCCATTTCTAACTCTGGTGTTACTTTGTTCAGTATCATCCCTGGTTTTGTTCACTTTCTGAAACTGATGTAATTTGACTATTTGCAATTAAATAAAACTGGATTCTGTAGATATATCACAGTTTTTAATTTCTCCATCTAACACTGGGCCTCTAAGCTGTTCCATGTCTTAGCTGTCGTGAACAGTGCAGTAAACACAATGGAGGTGCAAATATCTATGCAGCATGCTGACTTTGATTTCGATTTCTTCAAGGGTATATTGAGGACCAGCGTAGCTGGATCAATAGAAGTTCTACTTTTATTTTTCTGAGGACTTCTCCGTAGAGACCGGAGAAGTTTGTATTCACCCCATCTGCGTATGCGGGCTCCTCCTTCCTGTATCCTCATAACCACTGTTTGTTGGTCTTTTTTTGTGACAGAATTTCACTCATTATCAGACTGTCTTACAATTCAATATGTAGTTCATGCTGGACTTGATCTTCAAGTAATTCTTTTGCCTCAGATCTTAAGTGTTGAGGTTACAGGGATATGTCACCATGCCTGAATGGTGCCTCTTGTTTCCTTATGATATTGATAAGAAGAGGAAATAGAAACTGATAAATTAGATGTTAGGGCAGAGAACCATAAAAACAAACAGTTCTAATCATTATCCTTGGTCAGAAACTGAAAATGTTTGCCACAAGGGAGCCCTGGCTTCTTCTCTCCCTTCTCCTGAATGTACAGCCCTGCCTGAAGGTGTGACTAAGACTCCAGTCCAGACACTGATCCCTTCTGCTGAACAGTTTTGGAATTTGGTTGATTTTAAGGTTTGGTTTTTAATTTTTTAATCCATAGATTCTAAGTATTAATCCCCAACTATAAGACATACAGTTGGCAAACATTTTCTCCCAGATAGGCCAGTTCTTCTTTCTACTTATTGTTTCTTTTGATGGCAGACACTTTTAATTTCATATACTTCCTGGTGTCAATCCTTACAAGCATTTCCTGAGCTATTAGGGTCTTTTTTTTAGAAATCCTTTCCTCTGCCTCTAATCTCTAAGCATTTTCTTTGTCTTTTCCTCCAGCAGTTTCATTCTTACATTAAGGTACAAACTAAATATATAATATATACAGGATGCGAAGGAGGAATCTAGTTTTATTCTTATACATGTTGATATTGATACACAGTTTTTCCAAGCACATTTTTGAAGAGTTTGACTCTCTGATGTATATTCTTTATATCATTGTCAAAAATTAGGTGGCTAGAGCACTGTTGGTTATTACTGGTTCCTCTGCTTTATTCCATTGCTCCACAGATCTGTTTTTGTACCACTACAATTTATTTTTGTTACTATGGCTCCATGGTATAATTTGGGACCAATTATTGTGATATCCATACTTTAGTGTTATGTCTCTGAAGCTTATGAAGGCACAGTGAACTATCTGAGTATCCTCTACTGCAAATTACCTCCAGGGCACCCTTAAATTATTATATCTGTTGCTACATACAATAAGATTCACCCCACCTCTGAAAAATAGTGGAGAATATAAACTCAAGCAAAGAGAACTCGCCAGTAAGACTCACATAAACTAAAATAAACATGAGAGACAACAGGAAAAATGAAAACTGGAAGAAACATTCATCCCAATAAATGTGTAAAACACAACACACAAAAGCACACACACCCTAAACAGAAAAGAGAAAAAAGAACACTATGCTATGCCAGAAAAGATCAGAGCCCTAATTACTCAAGACTGAAATGAATGAGAGTTGAAAAGATGGAATAATTGCATAGTCCTGATTTGAAGAGGGACCATTAGTCACACTGGAGACCTCAAACAAGCAGGTACAAGAAGTAAAAAGCAATTCAAGACCTAAATAAGAAGGATAGCAAAAGAGATGGAATGTTAAGTGATTTGGAGGAGAATTGAAAACCATGGAAGAAAAATTCAGTGTGGAAATAGAGAGTCTGAGAAGAACCAAACAAAAATGAAGGAATAGAAAGTAAATAGATGAAAACACACAGCCACAGACACAAAACAGTAAGGCAATCAAAACATGAATAAGCACACACAAAATAAACAATATTCCAGTTCAAACAGAAAGGCACATATGTGCCATTAAAACCAGGAAAGTTTGTAATGATGTATTTCAAGTCTTGAAAACGAATAACCATTTATGAAGGCTACTGTGTCAAGGGAAAGTATCATTTTAATTCAAAGAAAAGTAAGAACATGTCAAGATAAGCACAAACTGAGGTAATTTGTGTATCATTCACAGATGATATCAAAGAGAAGGAGGAATATCAAAACAGAAGACAAGAAAGGCAGCAGTACATCCACACACACATAAACATAGAAGATGGATGAGCAGGACCAAACATCAGGGAGTGGAGATACTATCAGAGATAGAACTTTAGAACATACCTAAGGGCCACTGAGATGGATCAGTGGGTAGAGGTGCTTGCTACTAAACCTGATGACTTGGGGATCCATATGGTATAAGGAGAGAATCAGCTCTCCCAAATTGTCCTATGACCTCCACAATGTGCACACATGCACACTAAGTAACTGTAAAAGTACACAAAGAATAATTTTAAAAAGAAAACACATCGTGGAAAAAGAAGTTGAGATAAAATTTAACAGAATAGACAATTTATTGAATGGAATTAGAGTAGAAAACTCCGCAACACTAACGAAAGCACTGAACACCCAAACAGAAGCTACATTTAGAAGCCTAATTGTACATAACCAAGGAAGAATCTCCCCATGGCATAATGCAGTTAAGATGTCCAAAGTACAAAGCAAAGAGACCATATTAAAAGTCATAAGAGGAAAATTTCATTTTCATTTCATAAAGGCAAATATATTAGATTAATATCATATCCATTATCTACAACCTAGGAAAGTTTGGAATGATATATTTCAAGACCTGAAAATAAATAGCTACTAATTAAGGCTAATATATCCAGGAAATTTTTTTAGTTGAAAAACAAACATGTACATTTCAAGAGAAGCAGAAACTGAAATAATTTATGACAACCAAGACAGTATTGAAAAAATAGTTAAATGAATATTAAACAAAGTGGAGAAGGAAAACCAGCTTCCACATTAGAAAGAAAAAAGAAAAAAACTTTATGACATTAATAAATATTAAAAAATACATAGGAAGGAATCCATCATGCTCAGTACAGTAACCCAGCAAACCAAAAATAATAAAACAGGAGAGCAGAAGAACTACCAACAACCCAAAAGCATGGGAAACACTGAGCCCTTCTCAATAATAATCTCAAACGTGAATAAGCTTTATTCATGGCCCTCAATTCCCCTCAAAACTTGAAGATAATACCCTATTGCTGAAGACATGCCACTCTTCAGGCACCAGACAGGACAACCGAGTTGGAACTGGTCGGGAACCCTCCTCCCTGAGCTCTGGCTCCCATGCTGTCGGATGGCATACTACGCAAGCTGCTGAGGGAGAAAACCAATCAATGTAGTCTATGAATCACGACAATGACCGGTGCAACAAACTATCTCAATTGGGCACAGTATTGGTACCTGTATTTTGGGAATAACTGTGTAATTGGATTTAAGGATGATTCAGTGGGTGTGGATTTCATGTGTGGTACTGTAAACATAGCCAAGTTATATATAACTAGAGAGGTCACAGACCCTATAGAGAAAGCTACTTCTATCACTTCCTCAAACTGACACAATTCCTTACAGTGTTCTAAATACATATCTTCATATTTGCAGACAACTGTTTCTCTATCACTGATCAAAGAAGCTTTTTTAGAAACAAATGGAGACCATTACAAAGTTCCACAACTAATCAAATGCAGAGAAACAATATCTGTATGGGGCCCAATCATATGTGATGTATTTACATGTAACCAGGGCTCAGGAAACTTTTCAGAAGAGGGGACAGAAAGAATTTTAGGGTCAGAGGGACAAGACACATGTTGCTACTTAAGGCAATATAGGCATGACAGGAAACTGCACCGATGAAATCATCACAGTGCGTTAGTCAAACGACTGCATAATGAGAAACACAGGTGACATGCCAAAGTAGACAGGGAGAATTTACTGGGTCCCAACTCACGACGGAGAGTTACAGTCAGTGGATGCTGAGGGAGAATCTAATATATGTATATGTATATGTATATTTATAAATGCATATATGTATATGTAACAATAATAATCAAAGAAGAGGACAAGGAATTGAGAGGAAGTAGACACACAGGAGGAGCAGGTGGGGACTGAGAGGTGCGGAAATAATACAAAGAGAGGTTCATGTATGAAAATCTCAAAAGTCAAAAAGTAAAGTAGCATAGACTCAAAAATAAGCCATGTTGTAGTGTCCTTCATTTGTGGATCTTAGCACCAGATCCTTAAATGTGAGTATATAGAAGGAAAAGATGTGACCACGGGGGAACTGGAGGGGTGTTTAACTGGTCAGGGAGAAGAGAAGGGCACACAAGAAACCATGGGGGCAAAGGGGAAGGAAGAACTCAAGAGACGGGAATAAGAGGAGACAGGTGTCATCAAAGGGGAAAGGGGTGAACTTACCTGGGGAGGGAAGAGCGAGGTTAGACAAGGACAGGGAGGAGAGAGACAAGTAACGTCTAGGAGCTGTGAAATAGCAGAGGGAAATATATTAACTCAAAAGCCTAATGAAAAATATACATACAATATATGAACATGAGTGCATGTGTATACCTGAAGGCTACATAACAAGAAACTGCAAGATAGGAGAAATCTCCCTTTGAGTCATTGGTCAGGGAGTCCAAAAGACTCCTAAAGTAACAGGCCTTTGCCAAAGCCCTTGATAACTTCCTAAAGTTTAAGACCCTACTCCTGAACACAGGACATACTTTGGACACAGGTCTTGAAGCAATGATACTGGAATTCTCCTAGAGGCCTTCTCCCTGAAGACTAGCTCTTAAGGTTCTAGAGGATACTATGCAAGCTGCTAAGTGAGAAAACCAATGAATGATCCAGCCCAGCTCTAAAGCCCAATAATCACAATGACTGGCACAGCAAACTTTTTATTGGTACAGTGGTGATATTTTTATCTAGGGGTAATCAACAGCTATCTAATTGAACTTACAGTCTTCTCAACGGGAGGAAACTCATGGGTGGCACTGTGATTACAGCCAAATACACACGGCTGGGAGGTCAGAGATCCTAGAGAAAACTCGATCTCTGTCATATCTCTAGACAAATGAAATTTCTTACCATATGCTAAATATCGATCCTTATATTTATAGACAAATGTAGCATACAACACTCATTAAAGAAGCTTCTTTTTGAAACAGATGGAGGCTATTACAGAGTTCCACAGTTGGTCACACACAGATAATATATGTCTGAGACACGCCCACCCTAAGTGACACATGTACAGTGGAACCTCTACTCCTAAGTTTCATGGGACATAAAGGAACAGAGGGTAGAGAGATTATTAATATATTCCTCAGCTCTCACCAACAAAGCTTCTTCACACGATAGAGTGTAATACACACAGAAGGCCACAACTGATGAAGGCATAGAGAATAAAAGGCTGCAGAGCGTTTCCCTTGATAAGACCCCTATATTAACCCCTAACCACTAATGGCTCAGGGACCATTGCAGAAGAGGGGACAGAAAGACTGTTAAAAGCCAGGGTTGGTGCATGAACATAAGAAAACAGGCTTTCAGGACTCTGGGAACTTGCTCATGAATTTGTAGCAATGGTGACAGCATGTACAATACCCATGCTGACTCAATCAGAAAAAAATCCAACATAGAGCTGGGTAAATGTGCAGCAGGCCCCCTCCTTAAGGGAAGAACTATTGGCGGCTGATTACTGATGGGTTATAGAGCTGGTCTTTAAATCTCGTTAGGCTGACTAGACTCGAGTGGATGAACTTGCACCAAGGGACATGTGGGTACAAAAGCTTGACCAGATAGGCCTTAACATATATTACAGAATGCATGAAATCTGGTGTGTAATCTATGGGGGTGCAGATGACAGAGGGGAATCTAAATTTGATTAAGATTTATTGTATGAAATGCAAAAATATCTCATTAAAATAAAGAAAATAAAAATTTAAATCATAAATACCTGACTTAATTAAAAGAACAATATTAATTTATCTGTTCTTTCCAAGACACACAGCAGACTGGCAAAAGCATTCAAAACCTGAGGGAAGTCAACTAATGAAGAAAATGAAAGCCAAAATTGAATGACTGGAACATTGTTAAATTTATTCTAAAATCCCAATGAAGATCCAAAGTTAAAACTATGCATCAATTTTCCTGATGAACAGAAATGCAAAAGTTCTCAATGAAATAGATTCAAACTGGGTTCAGAAGCATATTAAGAATGTCAGACTCTATCACCTAGTTGGATTCATCTCAGAAACATAAGATTGGTTTTACAAACCCAAATCAATAAATGCATATGGCATATAAATATACTTAAAACTACATCACACAGTCATCTCAGTTGATTACAGAACAACACTTTGATAATGTGTAAAATTCCTTCATGGCACAAGTACTGAATAAACTAGGAATCAAAAGATGATACTTCAAAAGAATATACATGTGACAAATTTCTAGCCCGATATATTAATGGGAAAATTGAAATAATTTCCTCTAAGTTCAGGACTGAGTCAAAAGTACTGACACTCTCATCTTTTATGCAGTTCAGATAGTGCAACAACACCAGAAAGAAATAAAATGATACAAACAAGAAAGGAAGCAAGAAACCTACCACCCTATTTGCAGATGGCACAATCCTGCACCCTAATAGTCCACCAGAAAACTCTTAGATCTGGTAATGGCATTCAGAATAGTAGCAAGACACCAAACACATACAAACACTAAGAGCTTTTGAATATACCAATGTTCTAGTTTGTTCTCTTTAGTGCGATAGAGTCCTGACCAAAACCAACTTGGGAAGGAAAGGATTTGTTTGGCCTGCAGGTTACAGTCTATCACTAGGGAGGTCAGGACAGGAGCTGAGACCACAGGGGAGAGCTGCTCATGGGATTGTTTCCCCTAACTTCTCAGACAGCATTGTTACATACCCAGACCCACGTGCCTAGAGGTGTCATTGCTTACTGCAGGCTGGGCTCTCTTACATAAATTTGCAATTTAGAAAATGTCTCCCAGTCACGGCCATAGGCCACTTCATTAGATGAAATTCCTTAATTGAGCTTTCCTTTTCTCATGTGACACTAGTTTATGTCAAATTGATAAAAACCAACAAATTCAGAAACTATAAATTCAACAGAGTTCCCATCAAAATTCCAATGATATTCTTTAGAGAACTACACTTGATTATATACCTGAAAGATCCTAAGTTGGCATGCACAGAGACACTTACATATCCATATTTGTCCCACTATTCACAGTAGCTGCAGAAATGGAATCACCCTAACTGTCTGTCAAGAGAGGAAATAATAAAGAAGGTAAATCTATATAGTTATATACAGATATTATAAATACATATAGAGAGAGAGAATTTTACTAATCGATAGAGAAAACAAAAACTGGCATTTGCATTGAAAAGGAGTGAACTGGAAATCATTGTGTTAAACTTCTTTCATATTTAGAAACTACAGTTAAAATTTTAAACACGAGAATAGAGAGAAATGTGTGTGTGCTTATGTGTGTGTACATGTGCATGTGTATGTGTGTAGAGTTATGCGGGGTGTCGGACTATGTGCACACACTGGTCATGAAATTCAAAAGGCGATGCTAAGAGGGGGAAACACCAGTTTTGGTGCATTGAAAAGGGAAAGGAAAACTAAGAACACAACACAATACATGCAGCATCAAATCAGAAGGAGTTTATTTGAGGACCTACAAGAAACAGCTGGACAATTAAGAACAAAGTATTATGAAAATGCCACAGTTAAATCCACTTCCTTCACAGACACTTTATGAATCCACAAAAAAATGAATACTGAGAAAATGTTATGAAGAGGAAGTATAAAGAGCAAGCCACACAAATTAAAATAAAAAATTAAAATTAGAAAAATTAACAATGAAAAAGTGCTCAAAATGAGATCAATGCAAAGGGTCTTAAAAAAAGAAAAATCTTAGTTTAAAGAAAAAAATAAGATAATGCTGCTAAAATGCAGTAAAAAGAAAAGGGAAATGCAAAAGCCACACATAAATGAAATAGTGAAGCCGTTTCCTTCCGGATCTTTAATGCTAAAGGAGTCCAGGTGACTGCAGTGGGGCGGGGCGTTCCACGGAGTTTGTGTAAACTCCTGGTGTTGAGCCTGCATCAAACAAGAGCCTGATGTCCACTCCAGCTGTCAACATGTTAGTAGAGTCTTTTCTTGCATAACATATTCCTCAGCTAGCCCCACTTAACTTTGCACTCTGTAGACAGTGCAGGCTCTCCCACTCCTCCAATCTTCTGGTGTTTCCCAATTCATACTTTGCCAGTTGGCTTATGTTCTAGTCAAAGTGTGTCTCCCAGGGGCACTGATGTGGTGAAGCAACCTCACACTGAGAACTGCACCTGTCTCTGTCACAGCCCTGCTGGAGGGACCAGGGAGATGCCAGGGAGGTTGCTGGAGCCCAGAGTTCCCCATCTCTACAACAGTGAGCCTGCAGAAGGCCGGAAGGGTCCCTGGACTGATACACCTGCTGAACTCAGGCTCATGACAATAGTCTTCTCATGTGATGAAGTCAGATCTTGGCCTCCTAGGGCAGGTGTCTTAGTCGGCTTTCCTGTTGCAGTAATACAATACCCTGACAAAACATCTTGTGAGAGAATGAGTTTATCTGGCTCACAATTCCAGGTTACAGTCCATTTTTGTGGGGAAGTGACGGCGGCAGGAACCTGAAGCTCTTTGTTACATTACATCCTTAGGTCAAGAGCACAAAACAGTGAATTAAAGCATGCACTCTAGTGCTCAGCTGGCTTTGTCCACTCACACAATCCAGGATCTCTGCTCAGGGTAGGGTGCTACTCACAGTGGGGGCCTTTCCACTAAGCAAGACAATCACCCATAAACATGACAGAGCCCAACTTAATCTAGACAATCCCTCATGGCGACTCCTTTCCTTGATAATTCTAGTTTATGTCAAGCTGACAGAGCCACCATCGCAGCATGGATGGCTCCTCTGCACACTTCTCTACTGAGCCACACTGACCTTTTCAGCTTGTCAGTGCCTGGCCTGCTCTCTATGCCCGCCTCCTCCAGCTTTCTCTCTCCCTGGACCTATGGCAGTGTGACTTCAGGCTCCCTGACTTGGGACTGTTCTTTTATCTCAGGCCCCTAGGGTAGCTCAGTTTGAAACAGTAAATTCCCTTAGAATCTGGTAACCAGTCGCTGACCCCTGAAATGCTACTGTGACAAATGGAATTTCTTGCAAGTGCTCACCACCAAAACCTGCAGTTGGAACCAAGGCTTGGAAGAACTGAGACTGGTACAGCCAGTGCCTTTTCACCAAGACCACCTGGATCACCTTTTGGTTGAATTTCAAGTGGGACCTTTTGGTGTCATTTTTAAAAAGTGGATTTTGCTATTTGACACTTTCATACATATATATGTGTATATTTATATTTAACCAGGGCCATCTGTCTGACCATTGGATTAGAAGTGTCCATTGGCGCCTGATGCGGCCATCAGTATCTACACGCTTGAAGGCAACAATGAATCTATCAGCAGTAAAGAGCACAGCAGCTGCGGATGCGCACACTGGCTCTGCACAAGAGTGTCGGAGACCTCCTTTCCCCATGGCTGTCTGCTGCTAGTCATGCAGTCTTTTTTTCTCTTTGGAATCCAAACTTGGATATCCTGACTGTGATCAATCAGCACATCACACTCAGTCGGACTTTAGTCTGGTATTTTACCCAGACGTCTACTTACTGCAAGCTTGCATAATCCTTTGTCTTCAATTACCTTAAATCTTAAAAATAACCTATAATCACCTTCCTCAAATGATTTGCTAACGTATAATCATATATTACGCTCATGTTTCCCAAATAAGAAATTATTATTTCTGATCACAATTTTAAATAATCTAGGAACTGAAGATGTAGATGATCAAATTTTGACTATTTATATAAGATTCATATTAGCTGAGATGATAAAAAATTTTAATAACATTCCCCCAAATCTTCTCTAGTTATTTCTTTTTATTAATCATTTTTTATCTATTTACTTATAATCTTAAAGTAAGCTAAACTATAAATACTAAATTGACTGAAATCATTGCAAATCTATACTACATCAGTAATAATACTTATTAATACTATAATTCAAATCACTGCCAAATTATATATTAAATAATAAAAATAATTTAAATTATAATTATAAATTTAAATAATAAATAGTGAAAATAACTTCAGAGTAATAGGGAAAATGGAGAAAGCATAAATTTTAGTAGTTGAAGAAAAATGTATAACAAGCACCTGGCCAAATGAGACCAAACTTAGCACACACACACACACACACACACACACACACACAATCACACACACTTAAAAAACATAATTGTTATGAATGTCCAGCTAGCTTTCTCAAAATTCCTTTCATGATAACACTGTTGTCATGTGTTAATGTGTTGCCTAAATAAAAAATAAAGCTTACTTTTCTTGCCATTGATAACTTTTGTGTTGTTTATGCTGTGTTTTATAAAAGGTGGACCACAGCAGCAGCAATGAAGAGAGCAGTCCTCATTGGCCTTTGAGATGTCAAACCAGTAGAGATGAACGTCAGACAACTGGGAACAGGTGCAACACAGCCCTGTCACTCGTCAGTTTGATCACTGGTAGAGGAGATAACAGGAGTCTATCGACACAGAAAGCAGAAGCAGGTGAGGCCCATTTGCCAGTCTGTGTCTCCTGGGTCTCTCCCAGGTGCTTTCGGATTTTCAGCTCAAAGGATGCCAGCAGCCCTAAGGGATCTCCCAGAAGCTTCCCCAAGTGATTGATCTGTTTCAAATCAGTGGGTTCATTAATTTTACTTCAACATTGAGGTTATGTGTGTTATTCATCTCATTATCTCCAACAACAAATAGGGTGGTTGTTACACAATTTTTTCTCAATAAAATTTATTGAAAACTAAGAAAAAATTGAGAAGTCTCTGAATTTTTTCTGACTTTTCAGTAAGGGTTAGATACTTGGGAAACAATGACTTTACCTTCATAGGATTCTTTCTCAAATACTTGATTTATTATTTTATTTTATGTGTGTGAGTGTACTGCCTGAATGTGTAAAAGTGCATCAGTGTTGTCAAAAGAGGACACTGAATTCCCTGGAACTGGAGTTATGAATGGTTGTTAGCTGCCATGTGGGTGCTAGGAATCAAACCTGGCTCCTCTGAAAGAACAGCCAGTGTTCTTAACCACTCCAGCCCTCATATAATTATTTTTAAGATTTATTTTATTTTTAAAATTATGTCTATGTGTGTGTTGGGGGTTGTTAATGTAAGTGCAGCTGCCTACATAGGGCATCCGATCCCTTAAAGCTGGAATCACCGGTGGTTGTGAGTCACCATATGGGTGTTGGGAATAGAGTTCTGGTCCCTTCTGCCAGAACAGCAAGCACTCTTACCTTTTCTCCAGTTCCATCTTTATGTTAAGGCAGTCAGCTAGGTTTTTGTGTCACATTGAACACTGGAACAATACGGAAATAGACGAATGCAGAAAAACTCACATGGGGATTCTGGAGAAATGGCTCAGCAGTTAAGAGCACTGGCTGCTCTTGCAGAGAACCCAGGTTCCATTACTCGCACTCATGTGCCGGCTCACAATTGTCCATAACTCCAGTTACAAAGGATCTGACTCCCTCTTCTGATCTCTGTGAGCATCTCACAACACAGGTGCACTTACAGACATGAAGGCAGCACACTCATATGCATAAAGTAAAGTAATAAAATATTTTTAAATAAACATGGAAGAAATAAAACTTGTTAGAATTTAAAATGGAGATAAATTAATCTTCATTACAGTTATACATCAAATAAATATCGAGATTTGTCAGAGCCAAGTCTTTTATTTTCTTTCCTTTTCTAAAGTTTTATATCGCTAAGCCCAAAGGACATTTTTTTCAGTACCTGGTTCACACAGCCTCTAACATTCCACACCAAGTATTTTTGCTTTCTTAAAGTGCTTTTTCTCCCAGGTGTCTGTGACATGAAATCCGGTGCATTTCTTCTCCCTTGTTTGCCTGTTTCTCCACCTGACCTTTAAATGCAGGGTTTTTTCCAGGATTGGGTCCTGATGTCTCTTGGTCTATATTCTCACTCCTATTTTATACTCCTCTTATTTTATGTGGGAAGTTTTCTACTTCCAAAATTTCAGCTACAAAGGAAATGTCAAATATTGTCAATGGTTCTGCTTTGGAGTTTTAAAAATCCTCTTTTATATTCCTGAAATAGATAGATGATAGATAGATAGATAGATGATAGATAGATATACATATAGATATTCTCACTTAAATAGCTCCATAATCTCAAACTCAGTATTTTACAATTTAGCTTTTGATTCTCACTGTATATCAATCTGCTCCCCTTCCATGCCTCTGCATGCTGAATAATGTGCATCTGTATAATCTGCTGCAATGGAGATACTTAGGAGTTGACACATTTCTCTCTAAACACCAAACCACCAACAAATTGCCAGGAACTGTCAGTTCTACCGAAAACATACCTCATAGTCATCTACTCACATTAACAATTAACAATCCAGTACAACCTGCCATTATTTCTTTATTAGATTTATTTTTTATTCCCCCCCCCTCTCTCTCTGTGTGTGCGTGTGTGTGTGTGAGACAGGGAGAGAGAGAGAGAGAGAGAGAGAGAGAGAGAGAGAGAGAGAGAGAGAGAGAGAAAATATCTGTGTGTGTGCAGGTGCCTGTGGAGACCAGGAGAGGGCATTAGATCCCAGATCCTTTGAAGCTTCAGTTCCCAGTGACTGAGCTGCTCAAGGGAGGATTGTGGCAATATGGGTGTTGCGGGTGGGGACTACGGTTTGAACTCTGGGCGCTGCAAGAACAGTAATTGGTTTTGTTGTCTTTTCTTCCTTCCTTCTTTCCTTCCTTCCTTCCTTTTTTCTCTTTCTTTCTTTCTTCCTTTCTTTCTTTCTTCTTTTTTTGTGAGACGAGTTTTCACTGTGTACTCTTGGTTGCCTGGAACTTCATTTGTAGACCAAGCTGGACTTGAAATCACACAGATCAGCCTACCTCTGTTGCTCCAGTGGTGATTTAAGACCTGCACCACCACACGGGGCCACAGCAAGCACTCTTAACAACTGAGCCATCTCACCAAACCCCTACCATTAATTCTTTCCAGATCTTTTGACTTTACTTTTCTATACGTGATTCTTCTAAACATAATATGTAATTTCATTCTCAAAGCATCACAAGGACTGACCTTTCACAAAATTGAAATCATTGGTTGGTTTTCTTCCTTGGCAGCTTGCACAATAACTTCTGATACTATTAGAGCTCATTTTCATGGAGGAGGCTCCCAGTCAGTTCCAGTTTGCCTGCTCCAAGTCCTGTGTCCAAAGTATATTATGTCTTCAAGATTAGGATCTTACCTTGGAGTTCTGGGAGGCAATCAAGGGCTATGGCAATATCTCATATTATTTTTGAGAGTCTTTTGGACTATACTGATCAACAAAATAGTTAGGTCAATTTGAATTAAAGAAGGCAGGTCACAATTTTGAACTCAAAACATGGAGCAATCAAACTGAAACTGACCTGGAAGCTTACTCCCTGAAGACTAGCTCTTGTGGTAGCAGAGGATGCTAAGGGAAAAAATTAATTAATGTATCTACCAGCTGCAAAGTCTAATAAACAGCAATGACTGCCCCAGAAAATTGGTGCAGTAGTAGCACTTGTGTCTTGCGGAAAATCAACAGTTTTCCAGTTGGAATTAAGAGGCACTCAATGGGAAGGAACTCATATGTGATACTATAAACATAGCCAAATACACATCATTAGAGAGGTCCTAGATCCTAGAGCAAAACCTACTTTTTCTACATCCCTAGAACAACATAATAATTTCTTTTTAAAAAATATTTTATTTATTATTTATCATTTTAATTTTATGTATATGAGTGTGTAAGTGCACCTGTGTAATACAGTGCCTATGAAGGTCAGAAGAGGGCATAGGATCTCTTGGAACTAGAGTTATAAAGCATTGGTAACTACCATATAGGTGCTGGGAACTGAACCTGGGTCCTCTGCAAAAGCAGTCTTAACCACTGAGCCATCTCTTCAGCCCCAACCAATGTAATTTCTTAGTTGTTTCTAAATATACAACCTCATATTTACAGACAAATGGTCCTTTTACCCTTCATCAAAGAAGCTTCATTTTTCAACAGATGGAGGCTGATACAGAATTCCTGAGCATACTCTCAAACACAGGGAAGGAGTGTCCATGAGACACTTAACCCTAAGTAGCACATCTTCAATATAACCTCTATACTTAATTCTCACCAAAGTGTTTTTAAGCAACAGTGATTAACACAGAAACCCACATCTGGCCAATATGCAGAGAACAACAGGCTGCATAGTGCTTGTCCTTGAATAGGACATGTACATCAAACCTTTGCCTCCCAGGCTTAGGGATCAATGTGGAAGAGGATATGGAAAGATTGTAAGAGCCAGAGGAGGTGGATGATCGCAAGGAAACAGATTTTTCCAGAGAGCTTGTCATTTACTCATATGAAAACCCCCAGCAATGGTGAAAGCGTGGACAAGTTCTACGCAAGCTGAAACCAGAAAAGTCCCAGCATAGATGTGGGAAAGTAGGTAAGAAGGCTGAACACAGCCTAAGGAACAGTCAGCAATTGATGGCTATCGGGAGGGGGAAAGACAGTGTCTTAGAGGAATGAGACTCTTTGTGGGTCCAGTAGATGGACCCTCACTGAAGGACATTTGTGTACACAAATCAGACTCTATGGGAGATTTTATACACACACACACACACACACACACACATATATATATATATATATATATATATATATATATATATATATTCATTAAATTAAATTGGATGAGGACCAGTGTGGGAGTGGGGTGCAGAAAGGGGAGAAAAGAGCAAATCTAAACATCATTAAACTATATTGCATGAAAATCAACACCAGACATGGGGGAGCATACTTTTAATACCAGCATTTGGGAGGCAGAGGCAAATGAATCTTTGTGAGATCAAGGCCAGTCTGATCTATATAGTTAGTTCAAGAACACCTGGGGCTACAGAAGACCCTGTCTACAACAACAACAGCAGTAATAATGTAGCTTAATGTGAGCGTTTAAAATATTTTATTTATTCTTTTTATTTTATGTGTATGAATATATTGCCTGTATGTAAGTGCACCTATGTCATGTAGTGCCTGTAGAGGTCATAAAAAAGTTTCAGTTCCCCTGGAACTGTAGTTAAAGGATGATTGTTAATGGCCAGGTGGGTGCTTGGAATTGGAATCAGGTTCTATTCAAGAGTAACCAGTTCTCACTGATCCATCTCTCAAGCCTCTCCTTGTGAGCATTTTTAAAGAAAATGTATTTTATTAATATGTCTAGATATTTAAAACTCATTCAATATATTTTATTGTGCTTTCATAATCCATAGGACAAGCTTAAAAATAGTTTCCTACATAAGTCAAACTTGATATAAGCTAATCATATTCATTTGTCTATAATGAGTAAAGGACTGATTCTGTTATTCCAGTTCTTCCTTACACTTTTCTTTCTCTTGGGTTTGGAAGAAACATTCAAATTAGAAACATTCCTTGGATTTCTGGTGGAGAAACCTGATCAGAAATTGTTTCAGTTTCTTTCTGTTGCTGTGATGAAAACCACTGACCAAAACTAGCTTGGGAGGTAAGGATTTGTTTGACCTTAGAGTTTACATTTCATCATCCAAAAGTAACCCAAGTGTGCAATGCACTCAGAGCAGGAACCTGGAGCACATACCACCATGGAGGCCCGCTGCACACTTGTTTGCTCCTCTGGCCCATGCTCAGCCTGTTTTCTTACACAAATCATGAACACCTGCCTAGGAGTGGCACCTCTCCTATAGGCTGAGTAGTGTCACATAACTCAAAATCAAGAACATGCCTCACAGACATGCCCACAAAGCCAATCCAATAGAAACACCGGTCAAGCTCTCGCTCCAGGTATGTCAAGTTGGCAAGCAAAACTCTCTAGCACAGAGACAGATTTAATATTTTTGAAGTCTTCTATTCTTCCTACACAAATGAAGCCTATATATCAGCATATAGTTTATAATATTAGTATATATTATATAATATACAACATATTCATTTATATGTTTTAAAATAATGTTAAGTGTTTCTGGTCATTGAAGTAAATGAGATATTTTACTATCTTTTCAATGTTTTTATCTCTATATTTTTATGTGTACCAGTGTTATGTGTGCATGTGAGTTCACCTGTGTCCCAAAGTGCCCTTAGGGGACAGAATAGGGGGCTGGATCCCCTGGAACTAACTGGATGTGGGTGTCAGGACTCAAACCCAGGTCTTCTGCAAGAACAGCCAGTGCTCTTAACCACTGAGCCAGCTCCAGCCCCAGATATTTCACTTTCTTGAGCTTAGCAGATTTTGATATTGTGATTTATAAATATCTTCCAAATTCAAGAACCAATGAAAGTGTGGAATGTTTCACAGACTCAGCTATGAGTCCTGTGAGCTAGCATTGTAAGCAGCCCTCTCCGCTCACCTGTTGCTCAGTGGCTTGGTGATCCTTGTGCAGCAACTCATAATAGAAAATTTAAAACCCTTAATTTTTGCTCATAAAAATGATTCTTTAAGTCATAAAGAAAATTAGTAAAATTTCTAAAGGAAAATGTATTTTATGTATACGAACTGGAAAATGTTATCAAACAAAAACAGTTTAAAGGAAAATCAAAATCTTATTTAATGCTTATTAAATTGTTCAGAAACTTTGCAACTGAAAGTCATCTTAACACACAAATAAAATGTTTTTAATACCTAAATAATTATTACACACCCATTTTCATTTGCTAAATAAGCATAGTAGAACATTTTATGCATTAAAAACACCTAATTAAAACATCTGCTCAGAATTTACAATTTTGCCCAGGTTAAACATAACATGTTCTATAAATTAAGACATCATTCTTAATACTTAAAAACACAGAGGTAAAATGGTGGGTTGGTAAAAAATGTTATAAATCTAATAAAACTATGTCAAACAACTTTTTAATTATCCTAAATAGTGACTTATAGTCAAGAATCTTTGAAGTTTATCTATGTAAAATTTGGGGAAAGGTCCTGCTAAGTCAACTCTAAAACATCATTTTTACAGCATATTAGTGAAGAAATAGCTCTATAAATAGACATTTGATAATAGAAGCGGAGATGGAAGACACATGATAGAGAGACAGGAGGTGTATGACTGTAGAGTACGCAACTGGTATACACTTAAGCACATATTACAGAAAGTCATAGTTTTTATCAGTTAGCAAGACTACCTTTAACCTGTAAAATATTATGTTATTATTGCATATTTTATTTCTCATAATTATTTTTAGATTAGAAGACAAAAAATAAATTTAAGAATCATGAAATCACTGAGACAAGAAGGATCACAGCCTCTGGTCCAGTTGTGATCACTCTCCTTTCTCTACATTCCTAAGTCTTCTTCTTGCCTGTTTTACTTACGTCGGTCATTTTGGGAGCCCACAGTATCCGTATCCTTAACACTGGTTTTCAGGTTCTTTAATTGCACCCATCTCTACAAGCATCAGTACTGAATCCACCAGCCAGCCCATCCTACCTACCTACATCTGAGCAGCTGGCAATGATGCTAAGAAGCTCACACAAGAGGACAGAATGGCACCATAACCAGTATGTGGTAATCCCTTCCAATTACTCAGGGCTCCTCTGTCTCCTAAACATCTAGATGATCTTTGCAAACAATCTCTGTTTTCCTTAAATTATTGACAATGCAGTCTTCCCACAACCTCTTCCTTCTACAATAACTTAACGTTATACTCCCTAGAGATAAGAATCAACCTGACAGGAACTGTCCTCAAGATATCACTATCCTAAGGGCTAAAAGTTTTTCACCTACCCTCATCCTCCTCAAAAAGCTAGAAATTGATGTACCATATGATCCAGCCATACCAATACCACTGTTGAGCATATACTCAAAGATGCTACACGCCATCCCTGAAAGACCTGTTCATTCATGTTCACTGCTGCCTTTCTCATAATAGCCAGAAACTGGAAACACTGTAGATGTCCAGGAACTGACGAGTGAATAATGAATATGTGGTACACATACACATGGAGTATAACAATAATAATTCAGCTCTTAACACAGAGTGTGTTCTATATCTATCTATCTATCTATCTATCTATCTATCTATCTATCATCTTTTCTGAGACACTGTCTCCCTGAAGCCCCAGCTGGCCTGGAACTCGCTATATAGACCAGACTAGTCTTGAACTCACTGGGATCAGCTTGCCTCCCTCTCCCAAGTGCTGAGATTAAAGGTGTGTACCAGCACACTGGGCTAAATGTTCTCTCTTATAGCTAGATGCTAATTTTGAAATCGGAGATAGCATGTTCCAATTTGAAAGTTCACAGAAGTTGGGAAACTAATAAAAAGCCATGTAGAGTCAGGGAGGCCTCCTGGGAGGGGGAGGCAGAATGCAGTGACGTAAAGGAGGAAAGGAGAATAATAAACAGGAAGTATGAACTGGATGGGGAATGGGAGGGCAGGACAGAGGATGGAGTGTGGGAGGGACAACCAACACTGCAGGCCTTCAGAAAAAGTCTTATGGAAATCTACCACTATAGAAGCTTCTTAAAGTATGTACATGTACATTGTAAAAAAAGATTAATAAGAGTCACCTTATAACAGGGGGACACTGCCCTACTAGACACCACAGGCTAACCAAATGAAACTTCAATGCCAGGAATGCACTCCCTCCCTTGAAGCTGTTGACTTAAACAATACTGGCCATTGCCCCTACTCTTGATTATTCACCAGAACTCTACAGTAAGCCCCTATTACTGAACCCACTACATACATGAGCTATAGCACAAGCAAGGATAAATTGAGCTAGTGCTGACTCCAAAGCTACATCTCTGGCTGGCTTTCATAGTGCTGGAGGCTGCTATGCATGCTACCTAAGGAGAAAATTTAAACATCGTCCTTACCCAGATGTGAATTTCGAGAGCTATGGTAACTGGCCTGAAAAGATTTGCCCACCAGGGTAAAAGTGGCATGAATCCTATGGGAGTAACAACCACTTTCTAATTGTATTTAACATACACTTTCTAGGCTGGAGCCCATATGTAACATTGATATCAGGCTTAGGAACCTAAGGCTAGATAGGTCAGATGTCATGGGGAAGAGTCTAATATTAGTTTTCTGCTAAGTAAATATAATTAAACTGACTCCTAATACTTACTGTTGTACCTATGTATCAATGCATCTCTAGGCTCTCAACAGAGAAACTTCCTTATGTCACAGATGGTGATTAACACAGAAACCCACAACTGGCCAACTTGTAGAATAAAAGAGGCTGAAGAGTACATATCCCTGAATATGACACATATCAAACTTTTGCCTTCCAAGGCGCAGGGGTCATTGCAGAATATGTGGGGCGGTCAGAGAGGTTGAAGTGCGAGGGGTAGTAGATGAACAAAAGGAAAGAGTTTTCCAGATGGCTGGACAGTTACTCAGACAGACGCACAGCAATGGCGACATCATATACAAGTCCCATGAATACTCAAACCAGACAAACCCCAAAACAGGCATTGGGAAGTGGATAAGAAACCGTAACCTTACCTAAGGAATGTATGACAACTGATGGCCAATGAGGCGGGGAGACTCAGTCTCTTTAAGGTTATGACCCGTGATATATTTACCAGGCTCCAGCGGATGAACTTACATTGAAGGGCATTTGGCAATATAAATTAACCTGCATAGGAATTTACATGAATATTACATGAATTGAGCAGAGGCAGTGAGGGGAAGTGTGGGAGATGGCAAAGAAGGTCTAAATGTGATCAAAGTACATCATATGAAAACTGCACAACTTCAATTTAAAATAGCAGTTAAGATGCACTTCATAACTGGTTAGGTGCAAAACATGCTCTGCTGCTACAATGACAAGCCCCTTGTAAGTGGAAATGACCACATTTGAAAATATTTGAATATGAATAGAGTATGGAACTATTCTTAACACTGATCTATTTTTGATATTCTACAGCACTATACTGAAATGAAGTAACAGTGTTAGAAGGGTCGGAAATGCTCCCATCTGACTTCATCTTCTGTTCTGACGGACCCATACCGTCTTCACGTGTTCTTTAGATTGCCCCCCTTTCAGCTTTCCAAATTCCTTAAGAAATCTCTCCCTGTCTCTCTGTCTCTGCATCTCTCTGTGACTCTGTCCGTTTTCTCAGTCTTTCTCAAAACTTGTAGACTTCCCTTACTCCTCACTCTGTATTCTTCTAGTTCATCACACATTGGGTTAGTTCATGAAATTTGTCTCAAATTTTCTGTTTTAAACCTATCCTCAATTCTATCAGTCTTCTTTCTTGAAATCAGTATATCTACCTGTCTGATTTGTCATTTATTTTTCTTGGGGGGACAGGACTGTTGGGAATCAAACATGTACTATACCACATTGAGCTGCAACCCCAGCCCTTGCCTATATTTTTATATCTTAAAAACAATGGAAACAGAGGGCAGACAGGCCCAACAGTGGATTCCTTCTCTATCTTATTGGAATCACTTCTCATCTAGTTTATGAAATCAAAATTCATAATTATTGGGCACTCTTGTCCCCTCGTTGACTGTGCTCCTATATAGTCTGTGTTGACTGTACTGTGTCTGCTAGTTCTTCATCTTAAACATTTCTTAATCAACTCAAGGAACCACAGTTCTTCCATCATATTACTAAGTCTGACATATCATCTAATTATCATCTTTTCCTTAGACTGTCAGTTTTCCTCTTTACATCACTATAAATAGAAATAGAGCATTTTAAAAATACAAAGTAATGACCACATTGCCTTCTTCGATCCTTGACTAAAATCTTCAAAATGATACATAGTTTTGCTGATCCTCTGGGATTGAGAAAACACAATCTTCTCAGTGCTCTTGAAATTTGTATCCTTCTAACCATAAGGCCTTCACACAACCTGCTTCTGTAGACTGTTTCTATACAACACAAGACATCTAAGCTCAAACTTCCACAGGACATTTCTCTGATCTTCAAGACTGGTTGGTATTTACTATACTCTCTCTTATAATTCTATATATGTCTGTATTACATCTCCTATTTCACATTGTATCTGGATTTTAATACTTACCTAAAAATGAGGAAAAGTATTGTTTTTAGGGTCTTCTCACTGTGCCTAAACCTCAGCATGATGCTAGGTACACAGAGCTCTTAATATTTGTTAAGCATGTTGGAAAGAAATATTCCGATACCACCCTATTTATGCTCATTTTAAGCTGCATAATGAATTTCCATAAAAATTTATAGAAATTTCTAGATTAAATTTTCTTAATTTTGAGTCTGGGTCTTCCCACAGTCCCAGCTGTCCAGGAACTCACTATGTAAAGGAGTCTGGACTCTATGTAAACCAGGCTATCCTCTGTCTTACAGAAATATGCTTTACTCTGTCTCCCAAGTACTAGAGATAAAAGCATTTACCAGGATGCCAAGGTCTAGATTCATTTTTAATTCTTCACTCAAACAGATTTCTTCAGAGTAATTATTGGAAGCTTGCCCAAATTTCTATCATTCTGCAGCAACAATTTTTTTGGGTGAATGTGGGTCAGTATTAAATTTAACATAAAAATCAATAATTATTCATAATCCAGTTGGAAAATTGCTTTATCATTCTTGACTGTACATTTATGTATTATGCAATATATTTTATTAATATTTTTCTTTTATATTATGTGTATGAGTGTATTGCCTGCATGTATGTAAGTGCACCCATGTCATGTAGTACCCATAGAGGTCAGAAGAGGGCACAGGATGTCTGGAACTGGAATCGATGATGGCTGTTAGCTACCATGTGGGTCCTGGGAACTGAATCTGGGTCCTCTGCAAGAACAGCCAGGGCTCTTAACTCCTGAGTCATCTCCAGCCCCTGTTTGACTATTATGTTTGTCTCCTTCCAGTTTTGTCAGTTTACTTTGTCTCCTCCTTGGACAACTACTTAATTTTTATGTTACCCCCAGAACCTTGATTCTATTGTCTCTAGAAAAACAAAGTTTTTAACAGGTATACATCTATTAGCAGATTTTAAGATTGATGAGGGCCAGGATTATTGTCTGTTTAACTTATGGATAACTCCTCAGCAATTAAACAATAACTGATAGATGCTTAATAAGTTTTTGCTGCATAAATGCTGTGATACATAAGACACTTGTTAAACATGACAAAATTATGACTTTAAGCATCATTCTCTTTTCCTGACATGTGGGTTATAGCTGCAATACAATTCTGTTCTATGATAGGCAACAATAATAAAAAAAAATCAAAGTTTAATTATTTAACTTCTAAACTTTCTACGACTGATTTTACTCACCTGAATTCTGTCAGTGATTCTTGGAGAGTCATATGCAAAATAAATGGTATTCATGAAATGTATTACCAACTTTGGACTTAGAGTTAAAGAAATCTCAGAATCAGAGACACAGAAGAACTGTAACGGCTGTGGGAATATGCAGTGAAAACATAACAGAGCACGTGGGATGGATGAAAATCTCAAATATCATATTTTGCTCATTGTAAGATATAGCATCTTCACATTTCAACATTTTGAAAACTGGGATTCTTCTTACAACCAAAGGAGCTTCTTAATTTAGTCAATGATATTTTCTTAGTAGTAGTAGAAGTACAGAAAGCAATGCTATGTCAGAAAACAGTATTTTTATTCAATGTAGAATTCACAAATAGGATCAAGAGAGGTTTGGGGAATAAAAACAGAGAGATGAAATAAGAGTATCCAAAAAGAAGTACTCCAAATTTATATCTTCCTACCCTTTCCAGTGCTATAACATGGGAGGCTGGAGCCTTGAACTCCTCTGCTAGGATCAGTTATGACTGTATCTGCCTCAGTCCCCGTGTTAGCTAATTTTCTCATAGCTGAAACCAAAGAGCTAGCAAGGACAGCTTAGGGGAGGAAGGTTAAAGTTGGCTTGTGATTTTGAGGATCCGGTCCATCATGCACAAAAATGTTGCAGAAGAAATGATTCATACCTGCTGTTGGAGGACTTGCTCACAGCCAGATGGGTCAGGAAGCACAGAGAAAGAAGACTGGCCCACATCTGGCTTCTTCCTCTATCTCTTATTGTTTAGTCTAAGGTTCGAGACAATGGAGTGGTGCTGACCACATTTAGGGCAGGTATTGATCGCCACCTCAGTTAATGCACTCTGAAAAAGTGCTAACAGACATACCCCAGAATGCGCCTTATTCATCATCAAGGTATTTCTTAATCCAATCAAAATAACCATCACACTCCCTAAACTCCTTAAAAATGAGATTATATAAGGATCCAGCTTTTGTTCCTCAGTGCTAGGTACTAAATGTAAGTTCAAATTCATTTGTTCAAGTAAATTAAATCTAATAGCTTTGTCTTCTACACAAAGGGCAGCAAACAGATTGTTGAGACAAATTTGTTAAGAACTTCACAGAAGTCAATTAAACTCTTCAGATAAGGAACATTAACTTTCTGAGCTACTTGATTATTCCCTAATTCACTGAAGCAATTGTTTCCTAATATAGTAATTATCAAATAAGGAATTACTAGTTGAGAAAGGTTTTAAATCTACTTTTCTGGAGCACCAAATAAACTAATGACCTAAAACATTTGTGAATAATAGATATCTTCTTACCAACAAAGCTAGCTTTGTTGTCAAACATGCAAGATAAGTTTGTAAAGGTCACAGATTCTAGAAGTTTAGGAAAGTGTTAGTTACACGCACTAAATATGGATTTATACAAACAATGGCAGTGGTCAGAATCAAACACATTTATATTTTATTCAATCTCAACCTGAATGAAAATAAAAATGAAGAAACCATGAGCAGACGGCTAAATAGGCAGTAGAGATAGGAAACCATTAGTTTTCATAGCTCAGAGAGATCCATGTCCATGATAACAATTTCAGAGTTTATAGAATGTTAAAAATATCATACCCACTACATAAAGTGCTATGAGTAAATTTTTTCTAAATTGAGGATGTCCCTGGAGAAGACAAACATCACATATACATGATGAAGATTACAAAGATAAACTTTCAAATGAGCAAGTTCCATCCACGGAAAATCCCTATTTCCTGTGGTCATCCCCTACCCCTGGCCCTTACAGGTTTTTCTTTCACCCCCTCTTCCAAAATGGTCTCTGAGCCTTGGGTGGCAGAGGTCTAACATAGTAGTCCTATCCAGAGACACATACTCTGCAATAATGACAGCAGGCACAAGACCCATATGAACTCATACCAGACAAAAGCCCAGCACAGAACTGGGGAAATGGGTAAGAAGCCTCAGTCTGAGCTGGGAAGCAATTGGAAGATGACCACTTCTGTGTGAGGGGTAGTTGGTCTTCTTTAAGGAAGAAATGCTAGATAGGCTGCCCAGGCTCCAGTAGATGAACTC
The DNA here is from genome assembly GCA_035773235.1 of Eospalax fontanierii. Taxonomy (NCBI): domain Eukaryota; kingdom Metazoa; phylum Chordata; class Mammalia; order Rodentia; family Spalacidae; genus Eospalax; species Eospalax fontanierii. The sequence goes on along the minus strand of CM069549.1, from coordinate 42,293,682 downwards.
ATTGAAGGACCTCTGGAGACACAAACTTGCCTCGATAGGCCTTTTAATATGAGACAGAATGCATAGTATCTGATGGAGGAGCTACGGAGGCCATAGGGAAGGGGCCCGAAATGTGTTTAAGATGTATTGTTTGAAATGCACAAAAATTTAATATATTTTAAACATATGTATTTATATATATTTTTTAAAAGATAAGCTTTCAAACTGATGAGGAACAGAACTGAAAGAAAGCTAAATCCACAATTCTAGTGTGCATTCTCTGATACTTTGATATTTCATGCACTTCATGGAAATTCACTAAACAAGTGCTAGAGCATCAAAATGTTTTTATTCTTAGTGAACCACCAGTCATAATCATAAACATAACTTTGAGAAAGAGTAGAAAAACTCATTTTGTGCAGTACTAAAATAAGGCTGGACCCTGAGACATGGCACTTGTTCAAGTCTTCTCCTCACTCTCTGAATACAAATAGGAAAAGTCACCCTTGAAGCTTGTCACACACTCCAGAAATTTCTCTCAAAATATTTCTAATGAGGTCATTTCCTACCCATTCTATCTACAGATCAGATTTAAAAAATCACATTGGAAGCATCTGAGCTGCCAAAAGCCCAAGCAGTCTTCCAGAAGTAATAGTTGAGCAATTAAACGGACTAAAGCACAGAAGGAAGGCAAAGAGTAGGAGGCGAGGATATCGAGTATCTGCAAGAGGTTTCTTTGCTGTCTCCCTAAGCCTTGTGACCTGTAAATTGAGAATGGAATTGAGAGCATAGGTCCAATTCCCATAAACTTGAACCTGAGGAAGTACCTTGGATCTCTTTTCCAATATCTCCCTCCCTCATTTTTAAGATAAGAGTGATCCTATTAAGTGACAAATGATGGCACTGGCACAACAGTGGCAAGAAGCTGCCACTGATTGGATCTAAGACCTGCTTCACAAAGTCCAGTCCATACCTGACACTGTTAATCAGGCCCAACAACCTGTGGCTGTGCAGGTCACAGGGCGTGGGGGAGCACACACTACTGATATTCTGCTAAATAGACAGATCATTAAACTGAGTATTAATGGCTTTTTGTCACTCCCATGGATGAATACATTTCTCAGCTCTCACCAGAGAAGCTTCTTGCAGTAGATGGGATGGTGGTTAACAAATAAACCCACAGCTAGTCATCATGCAGCGAAAAGGAGACTGCAGCTTTCTCAGCACTAAATTCGACACCTACAGCACACCCTTTCCCCCAAGGCTCAGGGATCATTACAGAAAACAGGGTGGACAAATTTTAAGAGCCAGAGGAGGTAGATGAACACAAGGAAACCATGTTGTCCAGACACAGCACGGCTGTTGCACACATGAACCCACAATGCTTGTGACAGGATATACAACACATTCTCAGGCTCAAGCCAGACACAATCCAGCATGGAAGGAGAGGTGGGCCAGAAAACCCAGACCTCGCTAAGGAACTATAGATAATTGATAACTGCTGGGAGAGGGAATCAATTCTCTTTAAAGGTGTAATGACAGGTAGGCTGACCTGGCTTCCAGGGATGGGCCCATATTCAGCAGCATTTGGGAAAGACAAATTAGGCTCAGCGGGCCTTTAAATGAACAATAACAGTAGAGGACTACAAGTTTGAGGATGGGTGTGGGGATGAGGAGATCTGCGTATGATCAAAATACACTGTATGAACTTCTCAAAGAATCGATGAAAATATTTTCAAAAGATTACTAACAATGGAGAACTAGCCAAGAACAAAAGGTAAAACTAATGTGCTTTTAATAGAAAAAGTATTAAACATGCTCTGGATTAATACTGTCCAGCGATTTGGCAACATAAGTTTGTTATACAAAGACACCTGCTCTCAAGGAACTTCATTCTAAATAACACGTCATCAACACAAAAAGATAATTAAGGGCTAGAAAGATGACTCAGAGGTTAAGAGTACTGGCTGCTCTTCCAGGTTTCATTCCCAGCACCCACATGGTAGCAAACAACCATATGTAACTCCAGTTCCAGGGGAATTCAGTGCTTTTTTTCTGACCTCCATGTACTTTTCATGATATGACTGCACTTAAACACATACAGACAATACACTCAAAAACATAAAATAAAACTAATAAATAAAATATTTTCAAAAGATAATTAAATTATACACTATGGCGGATTGTTATAATTGTATGAAAATGTAGAACAACATAGTTGCATGTTCAGAGAATCAGGACTACTTGAACAGAGGCCAGGCAGTGGATTTAAAAGAGTATTCAGGGAGGACATAGGGAGAAGATGATCTGGGCAGACTAGATGAAGGGATAGAAACTAAGGAACTGGATATTTGGTGGAACTGCAGAGGGAAAGACTCTGAGGTGTGCATTTCTGGAACTGTAAAGAACCACGTGGAGAGCAAGAAGCAGGTGAACAGAATCTGGCATCAGAAAGCTGGTACCTGATAGGAGGCAAGCAGAGCAGACCTTGGAGCATCTACAGAAGCACTTCAAGGAAACTGAGTTTTACTCTGGGGGAAATGGAAAATCGCTGAAGGGCTCAGAGCAAAGGAGCAACTGGATCTGACTAATGTTCTAAAGAAAAAGAACTCAAGTTTCTGTGCTGGAAACACAACCATAGGAGAAAGGAAAAGTCAGGAAGATCTACCAGTCATCCAGATCCAAACAAATACAATGGACACTCAGGCCAGGGTGCTTCAGAGAGTTAAATGTACTCGGCTTCTGGACATAAAATAACAGACTATGTGACATATTCAAAATGGGCTGTGAGGAGAGAAATAAAGGCTAATTCCAAGGTTTCTAGCCACAGCAAGTGGAAGGATGGTTGATTTTCATCTGTTCAATGGGAAAAAAAAAAAAACAACGATGTTTGATAGGGACTGTGTTTGGAAAGCATCTATTTGAAGCATATACCTTCTCTTAGGGGAGAGATTAGTTATATCATACAATGAATGAGTCTTGAGTCCAGGAAAGAGTTTCTAACCTGGCGATATTATTTTACAGGTACCAGAATTTATCTGGTACTGAAAGCTAGAAAGAATTCAGATACCGCTGAACTCACCATAAAATGGGAAAAGTAGGAAGAAGAGGACAAGACCTCAGCCTGGGGTGTGAGAATGAGAACAGTGAGGGCAGGAACAAGAGAAACCGAACCACCACAGAACCCGAGGAATCTACCAAGAGCATGGAAGCGCCACGTGGGGGGATGAGCAGGTCTGGAATCTGAAGAACAGATTTAGAGATGCAGACAACCAGCAACCTTGAAATAAGCAAGTTCTAGGGAAGGAAAGAGGATAAAACATGAGAAAATAATTAGTGAGATTAAAAAGACTAGAGAATAAGTTTGAAAGAAAGTGCGCTCAGGCTAGCTTTGCACGGGGCCGCTGTAAGGGGGACCGTTAATAAGTTGCGGAAGAAGGGGCAGGAGAAAAGGTTCTGTACTTAAAATGTGAGATCTGAGAAATAACAGTATTTCATCAAACAAATAAAACTGATTACCAAGAAGAAAAAGAGAAAATATCCTCAGTGAGCCCTTGTAGTTAAGGTGGGGGTGGGGAGTGCAATGTAAGAGGAGGAATTTCGATAAGAGAGTACAAGGTTGAATTGAGTGAGCACTGGAAAATTATGAGAGTGCAGAATGCTGACAGGTGGCACCTGCCACACCAGGAAATCAAAAACAAGGTTATTAAGTGAGACCAAGAGGGAATATCCAGTATTCAATGAAAAGGGATGCATTTTGAAATAATCACCGAGGAATGGAAAAATGAACAAAACAGGAATGCTGAACGTGATTCTCTGGTAGTATCAGCATCAACTTAACACTGATTGTTCTAAAGTGAGATTAAAATGAAGTTACACAGGATGAGCTTTTCAGGATATTTCTAGATGCATGTGTTATAGGTACAGAATAGAATGCATTAAATTTAACTGAAATTGGGATTTTTGACAGGATTAATATGATGAGTCCGGCAAAGAGCAGAAGTCTAGGGTATGTGGACAAGAGTGATTATAAAGATAACTCAGAAATTACCTAACAAAGGGAGAGCACCAGGACCCAGGACAGAAGAATGCAAATTGAATGAAATTCATTACAAGCCTATGAAGCACTGATAGAAGCAAGATAGAAGTGGATGTGAATTGTAAAAATTGGAAATGCTAGTCAGAGAGTGAAAAGCATATATTTGAGATTAAATTTCTCATATGAATGCTGAAAAGGCAAATGGAGAATGTGAAACTGAAAATAAGTTACTCACGACAACTGGAGATGTCAGATACAGACTTAAAGAAAGTACAAATGAGTTCTCTAAAAACAAGACTCAATTACTGTTTTACAGCTGTTTCCTCTGTATGGAAATCATCCCTGGTAGTGGAGGGGTAGGTGAGGAGGCTCACAGGCTCACAGGACCCTTCGCTGAGGGTAGCACACAATTGCTGGGGGAGAGAAGACTTCTATGTAGTTTCTGGCAAGCTGTACATGGAACTCCAGTAATGGAGCTTCTGTGAGTCATGCTTATGCTGAGGTCAGATTTTAGGTGGTACCACTGCCTGACTCACCTGCCATAACTTCAGACTCATGAAGCATAACTTTAAGTGTAACTTAAATGTGATCATTTTTTGGTCTGTCACTGCCCTGTCTACCTGAGGCAAATAGAAATTGTCTCCCCTGGAAAATTCAAGTAACATACAAAAATAAACCAAATGTGATGATGCATGCGTGCCTGTATTCTACCATTGATGAGGCTGAGAGAGGAGCAGAAGTTCATGGCTACTAGGAGTTCTGTAGCTATTTGGGAGGACAACGTGTGTGTGTGTGTGTGTGTGTGTGTGTGTGTGTGTGTGTGTGTGTATATATACATATATATATATATATATATATATATATATATATATATATTCATATTCCTTGGCTCAGCTGTTAAGAGCATTGACTGTCCTTACAGAAGACCCGGGTTTGAATCCCAGAACCCAGATGGTGGCTAACAACCATCCATTACCTGCAATTCCAGGGGACCCAATGCCCTCTTCTCTCTTATGCGGGCACTGCATGACATAAATAAATGCACTTGCATAAATGCATGCAATACATGCATACGCATGAAATAAAAGTAAAGCAAAACAAATTTAAAGAAAATAAATTTCCAAAGCAGTTGAATTAAATTAGCATGAATAATGAATTTTAATGTATCATTTTCTGTATTTGTTTATCTGTTCAACTATTTATTCAGAAGAACAGAAAGAGAGAGAAAGAGGGGATCCACTCTGCTTTTATAACAGATTTTATTAATTTATGTGCATGAGTGTTTTGCCCGCATGTTTGTAATTCCACCTATTTGTGCAATGCTTATAGACACACATGCAAACTACACAAACACAAACACATATATACAAATGTTGAAAAACATATTTTTATAATACTGCTAATGAAAAGAGCAAAGTTTTACTTTTCAGAAAACTTTACTATAATATTTAATTTTGATATGAGATTGTCTCTCATGACATGTCTAGGAGATATAAAATATAAAATTCTACAGTACTTATCTCTGGATTATGGCATCATATATTAAAATATATGATTTCTCATATATATTCATTTCTTCTCTGTAGTATTTTTTTCTATTTGAAACTTATCTATGTCCTACATTAACAATATAATATGTTTCAATTCAATCCATAACAGTCTTGTAAATGAGATATTAAAGTCCTCAAAATAAAGAAGAGATGACGCTTAAAGAGGCATCCTACGAAACTACCTTTGGATACATTTGAGGTTTTCATGATCAATCAGGAAAATGTGACAATTTCATTATAGTTAAGGTTGTTCTTTGCTGCTTGACAAAATTGTCAGGAAAGGGTTAGGGAGATGGTTCAGTTTGTTAGCTCCCTACCTTACAAATTGCCAGCTCCCACATAAAAAACAAACAAAACAAAAACCATAACCCCAGAGATGGAGGGCCAGAGACAGGTGAGTTCCATGTATAATGTTGCAACAAATAGACAAGCTGGAGAGTGATCTAGGAGGAAACTTGAAGTCTTAAACACGTGCGCACGCATACACACATACACACGCACACGCACACACACATACACATACATACACGCACACACATACACACACATGCACACACGTACACTGGGCTCTGAAGGACATGTTCAGGAGGAATCCAGTTAATCCAGCTTTTTACCATAAGAGGGAAAGAGGCAAGATGAGAGTAACTGGGATAAGACATCAGAGATTAACAGACCACGCAGTGAGAATGACCGAGGAAGAGATGGACAAAGCAGCTTCATGACTGAACTGTCTGCTAGATTCAAGTCTATTTGTGAAACTGCTCCTGATGAAACACAACCATCAATTAAATTTGAACTTGTTTCCTTCTCTTGTATAATGTATTTTGTTTCTGAATTTGATCAAGTTAATTTCTACAACTTCATAAAAGTATAAAATAAACTTACATTGAATTTAAAGTCAGCTTGCTCTCCCTTCCTACTTAATGGCTACCTTTTATAAAACACTTTATTTATGGACTAGAGAGATGGTTCAGAGGTTAAGAGCACTGGCTGCTCTTGCAGAGGACCCAGGTTTATATCCCACCCTCCACATGCCAGCCAACAACTGTCTGTAACTCCAGTTCCCGGTATCTGATGCCCTCTTCTGTTCTCGGCAACGCGGTTGCACTTACACATGCAGGCAATACACTCACATACATAAAATAAAAATAACAAACAAATACTTTCAAAAATTATTTATTCAGTGTGTGTGTGTGTGTGTGTGTGTGTGTGTGTGTGTGTGTGTGTAAAATACTTAAAACACTTTGCCCTGGCTCTTCTGACTTTAAAGTCTGCATTGAAAAGTCAGCCCTTATGCTGACGGATTTCCCTTTTTAACTCTTTCAACTTTCTGTAAACTCTCTTTGTTCTGTACATATAGTGCCTTTTCTCAGGAACCCAGTGAGGAGTTTAAGTCCTGGTCCTGTCTACTTGATGTTCCATTGCTTCTGGTATCTATGTGCAAATTTGGTCTTTTCACAGTGTCCACAGATCTCGCATATTCCTTTTTGTGTTTTGTAATTTTTTTCATATTCTTAACTTGAGTTGTCTAGTTCTCCAACTTTCTTTGTGCATCTTACCATTATGATTTCCATTTGATTTATTCTACTGTTATGAGTTTTCCCTGCTGTTTCTGAGTCTTTTATTTTGTCTTCATTTCAGCTTGAGTTTTTTTGAATATTCTAGCTCCTTCATGAATTCACTTCAAATTCTGAATTGTCTTTGTTCTTCCATTTAACTGAATATTTGTATTTTCTTGAGTTTCAGTTAGGAGTTTGTTACTGTTCTGTGTCCCCCATCTCATTGTAGGAATGCTATAATTACAGATGTGTGTCATCACATCCACCATTTTCCTTGGGTTCCAGGCTTCCATACTCAGGCTCTTAGGTTTCTGCACAACCTAGCACCTTTCCTCACGGAGCCATTTCTGATCTGTTGCATTTGTTGTCGTTAATAGAGCAGAGGGTAAAGGTCCTTGTCACTACGCATGACAAGCTGAATTCTCTTTCCAGAACACAAGTGGGTGAGGAGCAAAGTTTCCCTTTGTTCTACACAGACACACAGACACACAGACACACACACAACCAACCCAGACTACTTAACCCAGAATATTGGTCTGCCATAGCCAAAGGAGAAGAAAAAAAAAACTTTCGTAATGTAAGCAGACTGAAAGAATTCATGACCACTAAACCAGCCCTTCAGCAAGTAAGACCAAGTAATACAAAGGAGTGAAGAAAAGACTGACCATATCCAAAAGGTTAAAGGAAGAAAGCAAACAAAGGTGTAACTACAGAAACACAAAATAGGACAAAGAACACAAACAGAAAATAAAATGACAATAACCAATATGTATCATTAAATAATAACTTTAAATATCAATGACCTCACCTCCCTAATCCACAAACACAGACTAGTTGAATGGATTAAGAAGCAAAAGACATCTTTTTTGTTGTCTTTAAAAACTATACCTTACATTCAAAGACAGGCACCACATTATTAGTGTGAAAGGATGCGCCATAGGAGACTGAAACTATCAAGGGGAAATGGGGAAACGGGAACACTTTAAAAGGGGAAGGCACGGAGAGAGGGTTAGACAGGGAGAGAGAGAAGGAGGAGAGATAAATAGTGCTTAGCTACTGTAAAATAGCAGAGGGACCCATGTGCATAGCTAAAGGCAACATAACAAGAAATAGTGCCAGACAGGAGAAACCTTCCTTTGAACGGTTGACCAAGGTGTTCCAAAAGACTCCCAAAATCTCGTAGGCTATTGCCATAGCCCTTGATTGCCTCCCAGAACTTGAAGGTAAGACCCTATTGCTGAAAACAGGACACCTTCAGAAACCAGATTTGGAGCAATAGAACTGGAACTGACTTGGAAGCCACTTCCCCTGAAGGCTAGCACTTGTGGCTCTGGAGAGCATGATGAAACAGCCAAGGAAGAGCACCAATTGATGGCCCAACACCAGTTTCATGGCCAAATAATGTCTGGGACACATTAAAAGCAGTCTTAAGAGGAAAGTTTATTGATCTGAGCACCTGCATTAAAAAATCAGGGAGCACAAATAAATGACTTAATGATAGGGGTTTGGAAAGCAAGAACAAATAAAACCCAAATCAAGCAGACAGAGAGCAATAATAAAATTCAGAGCTAATTTCTTAGTATATGCTAAATATGTATCTTTATATTTATCATCATTCATCAAAAAAGTTTCTTTTTGCAACAGATAAAGGCTATTATAGAGTTTCATAACTGGTCAAACACTAAGAATAAGTTTCTAAGAGATTCTGAGCCCTAAGTGACACATCTACAATAAAACTGCTACAGCTAAGGCTTATGGAACATAACAAAGCAGGGGTAAGGAGAATATTAATGTATGTTTCAACTCTTACCAACAAAGTTTCCTTATGTAACAGAGAAGTGTTATGTGAGCAGAGTATGTGTCCCTGGATAGGACTCCTACATTAAAATCTCATCCATTCAGTGCTCAGAACAGGGACTGGAATTATGGTAAGAACCAGGGGTGGTCAATGACCACAAGGAAACAGAGTTTTCTAGGCTTCCGGGACCTTGCTCATAAGAACTTACAGCAATGGCAATGGTAAGAGCATGCAGAAGACCCATGCCAACTCAAGTCAAATAAAAAACCAGCACAGAACTAGACAAGAAGCCTCAGCCTTAGCCAAGGAATTGATCATTGCTGAGTGAGGGAGATTAGGTCTTAAGGGAGTGAAATTAGATAGGCTCACCAGACTCCAGTGGATGAACTCACACCAAGAGACATCTGGGGACATGAATTTGACTCAGTAGGCCTTAAGATATATGACAGAATGCATGAAATCTGGTGGGGGGTGCTATGGGAATATGAAATTGGGGGAAGGAACCAAAATATGGTTAAGATACATTGTATGAAGTTGTATTGTATGAAATGCACAAAAAGTCAATAAAGAATATGTATTGAAATAAATCAGAGCAGAAATCAATGAAATATAAACCAAGAAAACAATAAAGAATCAATGTATCTAAGAGCTGGTTCTTTGAAATGATAAAGAAGATAGATTGAACCTTAGCCCAGCTAGACCAAAGAAAGAAAGAGCAAATTCAAATTAACAAAATCAGAGACAAAAATGGAAATATTACAACAGACACCAAAGAAACCCAGAACATTACAGGGAAATACTTTTAAAATCCACACTCTATTAAATTAGAAAATACAGAAGAAATGAATAAATTTCTATATTCATTGAAACCACCAAAGTTAAACCAAGAAGAAATCAACAACTTAAACAGACCCAGATAAAGTAAAGATATTGAAACAGTAATACAAATTCTCTCAACTAAAAAGGTCCAGATCCAAGTTGTTTCACAACTTAATTTCACACTTGACCTTCAAAGACCTACATCCAATAAGGGTAAAATTACTCAAAAAGATAGTTACAGAGAGAGCCCTCAAACTCATTTATGAGGCCAGTTTGGTACTCTAATACCAAAATTAGGTAAAGAAAATGAACAACACAATTAAAGGCCAATTTTCCTAATGAGCACAGATACACAAATTTTCAATAAAATAATTACAAATTACACACAGATGCTTCTCAAAACAGTCATCTACTATGATCAAGGAAGCTTATACCAACCAAGATATGCAGACATGGCTATTGATTTATTACAAGTCAATAGGTGTAATAAATCATTTAAATGGATTTAAAGATAAAAATCAAATGGATCATATAAATAGACACAGAAGAGGTCTTTGATAAAATTCTGCATGACTTCATAATAAAAATTCTAGAGAGAATTGGACTAGAGGTAACAGACTTCAACATAATTAAAGCAATATACAACAAACCCACCATCACCATCATTGTAAGTGGAGAAAACTTGAAGCATTCCTATTAAAATCAGAAACAGAAGAAGGTTGCCACTGTCCCCATTGTTTTACAATGAGGTACTTAAAATTCTAGCTAGAACAATAAGAAAAGAAAACAAAATTAAAGGTGTACTATTTGGAAAAGTTTCCCTATTTACAAATGACATAATCTTATACATAAGAGATTCTAAAATTTTAAGCAGGAAATTTCAAGAAATGATCAACACTTTCAGCAAAGTATTTGGATACAAAATCAATTTTCAAAACTCACTAGAATTTTCTATATAGCAATTATAAACAGAAAAATAGATCACAGAAACACTTCAATTCACATTATTCACAAAAAAAGATGTCTTGGAATAGACATACCCAAAGACATGAAAGATCTCTACAAGAAAACTTTAAGATCTCTAGATAGGTTGACTAGTCCCCAGTGGATGAACTTGCACTGAAAGCCATCTGGGTACAAATGTTTGACCAGATAGGACTTAATATATATGACAGTATTCATGAGGTCCAGTGGTGTGGGGGAGGGGGGAGCATGGACGGCACAGGAAATGCACAAAAACTAAAAATACATTTGAAAACTTTAAATCTTAGGAAAAAATAGCTTGTGGAAGACACCTAGGAGATGGAAAAACCTCTTATGTTCAAGGATTGGTAGAACTGATATTATGAAAATGACCATCCTGCCAAAAGCACAGTACAGATTCAATTGCATTCCCAAAATCCCCATGATATTCTCTACAGCAATAGATAAAAACTCCTAAAATTCCAATGAACTTCAAAAGATACAGATAGCCAACGTGACACTGAGCACAAAGTGCAATGATGAGAGCAGACTTCAAACAATATTAAAGAACTTGAGTTATAAAAATAGCATGGCCCTGGCACAAAGCAGATATGTAGATCAGGGGTTCAAAACAGAAGACATCAGCAGGTATCCTCACAGGTTCAACCACTTGATATTTGAAACAGATGCCAAAAGGCACACTGGAAGAAAGACATCTTCAACAAATGTGGCTGGGAAAATTGGATCTCCATGTAGCAATGAATGAAATTAGACACGTATCTATCACACTGGATAAAAATCACCTTGAAATGGAGCAAATCCTCAAGGAAAGCCCTGTTGCTGAAGATAAAGAATTTGGAGCATTTGAGCTGGAACTGAACCCGAAGCCTCCTCCCTAGCTCTCATAGTATCAGAAGGTGCTATGCAAGCCTCCAAGGGGAAAAATAATCAATGATACTACCCAGCTTTAAAGCTGGGTAATCAGCAGCTATCCAATTGGACTTAAAACCTGTTCAGTGGGAGGGAACTCGAGTGGTACTGTAAGCTTAGTGAAGTATACAAGGCTGGAGATGTCGATGTCATAGATCCTGCGGGGGAGGGGGGGCTGCTTTTGTCATATTCCAAATCAATGTAAGTTCTTACTATATTCTAAATATGAACTCTTATATTTACAAACAAGTATAACTGTCACCACTCATCAAAGTATGAAGTCCCACAGCAGGTCAAATGCAGAGGAAAGTGTCTGTGACACATCTACAATGCAATATCTGTACATGAGGCTAGAGAACATTGCAGAAGAAGGGTGCAAAGCCAGAGAGACATGACACTTGTTGCTACTTAAGGTATTCTAGACTTGATAGAGATGATATGCCAATGAAATTTCCACATTATGGTAATGTATCAAGAGCTGCATGTAACAAAACCAGATGACATACCAAGGTAGGGTAGGGGAATCCCCGGGCAAAGCTCAAGATGATGAGCTACTGGCAAGCAATATATGCTGGAGGGAGGGGACAACCAGTTTCCTCCAGTAACTATTCCTTTGAAGTTACTAATCCCAAATGGACAGTCCTAAACACAGTACACAGGACTAGCACTGAATGAATTCAGTGCATACTATGTATACATACGCATGCTTTAAGGCACTGGAAAAATAGTGGCAAGATTAATTTTTAAATTTGTATCAGAATATCTCATACAAAGGAGAATTTTGATATCTAAATATATTTCATACTATTATACTTAATTTCATTTACCTAAAAATAATCCTTCCAAATAGTAAACGTTTAAAGAAGCTGTCTTACCCAGTGAGTTTGACTGCGTGTGTGCGGAGCCTGCGGTATTTCCCTGCGTCTTCATTTGTGCTGATAACATGTCTGTATATCCCTGTCTTGTAATAGAAGAAATCTTCATGGACTTGCATTATTGCTGAAACAAAACCCAACAGAACAAATAACACAGTTGCTAACATCTTCTCCAAAGGACTCCAGAAATTTTTCCAGAATAATCAATGCTTAAATTGTTGCAAAATATGTAATCTGAAAAATGATCATCCCCAAATTTCTTCTGTTTGATTGGTTACACTTTTTATTCCATTGAAAACTGTTTGCAAGTATTTAGATTATTACTTAAGTATATAGTATACATTTAGAGTATTTTATAAATCTTTCCTGCTGTTTGAATCAAAAGCAAACCATGGACAAAAGAATATTCTGACAGGATTTCATCCTTTCAGCTCTGCAGAGCTGAGCCTATGTTATATTCTTTTAAAACTGTAGCTTATTCTTCATTAAAGTCTCCTGCAATTCATCACCTGGACTGCCTCTTTTCCATTTCATGTCAGTGCTTTGTGGAAGGGTTTAAGCAATTCAAGTTGAAGACTTCAAACAGCTCTCTCAGGAGGTATGAATTGATGATTTTTTAAATTGGGACAAGATATATACCTTGGTGCCTGATGATAAATCTTTTTTATCTTAGTTCAACATCTGTTCTAAATAAAGTCATAATGAAGGTCACCAGCATTCGATAGATTCTGCCATGGCGCTTTTGTTCCAAGTGAAAGGTGGTTCTTCATGTTCTATTTTTTAATCATTCTCTGGTATTCAGAGGCTTTCTGATACTGGAGCTGTCACAGGAAGTTGACTCTTCCTTATCTCCTCCTACGGGATCCTTTGAATTTGTACAGCTGCACCTGTACAGGTCGCTTCTTTCGTCCCCTCTCCCCTATCAACTATACTTATTTTCAATTCTGCAGATTTTAGGCAAATGCTCCCAGTGTTATTTATTCAGGGTACTTCCATTTGAAGTTCTTTTATACAGAAACAGATTGAAATGCTACGTGTTAGATCAGACTGTAGCAAGCAGGTAATTAGACCGCATCTACAGCAAAAACCATTGATAAAAGTGTGAAGATATTGCCACTGACTCCTCTCTATACAACCACTGACTCTTTTAACACTTATATTCAGCTCTGCTTTAAGGACCAGGAATAAAACATGTTCTTCATTGCTATAAAGCACTCCCAAAAAAAGCAAGTTGTAAGAAGCCATTATAAGTAACTCGATGTTAAACTCTTCAGTCAGTCCACGATTCCAAACCAACGTTGATGAACCTACATGCTTACAATTGTGTGAGCCGCCACAGTGCAGGTCTCCTCCTGGAGCACTGCGTACAGTAAGCACTCTGCACAGGACTGCAACATACGTGAAGACAAGAAGGAGAATCCCCAGTTTTTGCTTTGTCTAGACTCTGGCTAAGACTGGCAGGAAAGTGTTTCTCAACAAACCATTTCTAAATAAGAGTTGACTAATTTGAATTTTAATCTTGTTGTCTTAAAATTATTCAATTTTTAATTAATTATGCAAAATTCACAAATATTAAAGTACACTCCAAAAGTAAAGCTCAGGTTTCCATATTAAATTATCATGTTCCAAATTTATTATGATTGATGAGAGAACAAGTGAGGGTGGACAGTGGTCCAACTCCTTGGAGAGTTGGAATGATTTAGGCAAATTGCCCAAACCATCTAAGTAGCAAACGTAAAAGCCAGAATTTTGTGTTTGATCTTCAGTTAAAATGTCTTCTTTCTTTAAGTTTCTATAATTTTAAAAATTAAATTAAAGACATCCTTAGTATAAGCTTTGATTTCTCCATAAATAATTTCAACTCAGTTCTAAAAATCCATACTTCCTCTATGTACTGAACCAATATTAATTAAATGAACATTTAGAAAAGAGGAGAAAACATACTAGTCAATAGGTCCTGAGATATGTGTATCAAGGGTCTTCATTTACTTTGTACTTGTTTTATGTTCTGCTGCATGGATAATGTACTTGGGGTGCTATTGCGTTCACTACCTGAATTCTCATTTTACACCTCATTGAATTTGTTTCCCAAGTACTTCAAGGCAAATGTTATACAGAAGATATATTCTGTAAATTTTTCTTTATCAATATCAATTGTACAAACAAAATTCAATGAATAAACAAAAGCAGTCAGATCTACCTTAAAATCAAAATCTTTATATAGAACATCACAGTATAATTTTATTACTTAATAATATTTTCCTACCAATAACAAACTTAGAACATTTGTCTGATTTTAGAGGATTTTTGTCAAACACGAAAATGATCTAGTTTGTTTGATTTACCTTGATGTAATGTAAAACTATGGAAACTATGTACTTTGCTTCAATCAGTCCTCATTTTTTGTCAATGCTTTGTATAAAGTACTTACAATGAAAGTAGGTATTATCTAGCCTTGTGACCATATTGATGCATAAACTGAGTGCCATTGCAAATTAGCCATTGCATCTCATGTGTGACTCTTTCTCCAAGATCACTGATTTCCTCAAACATGTTATGTGTATTTAAGAGTTCAATTTTTAAATGTGTCTATCTTCTTAAGTAAAATGGCAGCTCATGGTAAAGGTTAAACAGATCAGTCTGCAATGACTGCAGCCTGTTGTGGTATCAAGCCATCAGGAAGACTCCTAAAGTTTTTCTTTATTAACATTGCTCTATGCCACAACATGGAATGTTGTTTTTCACATGGATGAAAAACTCACGCCCATATTTTACCTGAGCTTACCTTGAACTGGTCCATTCTGGATGATTTCTCTCATAATTTCAGTTTCCTGGATTGGAAAACAGTGTCAGTGAGCATCCATGAGGAACATTAATGCCATGTGCTGAGGTACAACACTAGCTTTTTGTACAATGCAGTTTATTCAAATTTTGCTTTAACATGCTCAAAGGTAACACACACATTGAGAGAACTTGCTAAAATCAAGACATGCTCATTTGTTTTGATTTAATCACCAATAATTTTTGAGTGAAACCTAATAACTTTTTATTATAATAAAAATAAAGGTAAATGGAAATATTTAATCCTTGTTACCACCAATCCCACACTGTAGACTAGGCTGGCCTTGAACTCACAGAAATCTGCCTGCCTCTGCCTCCCAAGTGCTGTGTTTAAAGGCATGCACCACCATGCCCTGCCTAAGATTGGTGTTATAGCCAGTCTTATAATCACAAATCTACATCAAACAAATGTTTAGTGAAGTTGGACAATAGCTTCATTACAAACATCTTTATGTTCCCATTCAGTGTTCCTTAAGTAGGCAGGCAATCCATTCATCCATCTTCATTCATTCATTTATTCATTCTTCTGTGCACATCTAGCACTAAGTATTAGAAAAGGAGAGAAACAAATCCTGACTTTCATGTATTCTCAAAACATTTATATCTTGGTTGTTTAGACAAAAAAAACAATTAATGCCATTATAATATATGTTTTATTATAAGGACACACATAAAGGATCATTGATGAATATTTTAAAAAGGGATATAATTCCACTTAGAAGTCAAGAAAAACATCAGAGAGAATCCAAATTTTTGTTGTAGGTCTGGATCCTTTATGGACTCCCCAGATGGAGTGGGGATAACCATTTTTTGTCAGAGAAATTATCTCCTATCTTAATAAAGAAGCATGAAACAGAGGCTGGAGAGATGGCTCAGCAGTTAAGAGCACTGATTGCTGTTACAGGGGACCTGGCTTCAATTCCCAGCACTCATATGGCAGCTAACAACCATCTGTATCTCCAGTTCCAGAGGATGTGACTTCATCTTCTGACCTCCACAGGTATTGCATTACATGGATACACTCACACACATGCAGGTAGTACATTCATACACATGAAATAAAAAGAATAAATACTGCAGAAAACTGGTCAGACACAGAGAATACAGTCAACTCAATCAGACATGGGCCCAGAGTAGAGTGAGGAAGATGGGTGGTGAGCTGGCCCCAAACTAGGAACTACAGGAGACTGAGCACTCCTGGGCGAGGAAGAGTATGCCTTACTTATGAGCTCTAGGTAGGCTGACCAGACTCCAGAGGATGAAGCTACATTGAAGGACATCTGGGTACAAATGCTTGACTGAATAGGACTTGGCATGTATGACAGAGTTCATAAAGTCCAGTGAGGGGTGGGGGAGCACCGGTGTGGAGAGGATCTAAATTTGATTAAGAATTGTTATATGAAATGCACTAAAGCTCAAAGAAAATTTTTAAAAAGGAGACAGCATGCTGTATGTAGACAATGGACACTGACATATATCAGGATCGTTATGGGCAGGCATAGCACCCTAGAGATAACAGTGGTAACCAAAGGTTCAGATACTTTTTAAATGAAGCCAGGTAGCACTGATGTGATTGAGTTAAAATTTGCTCAGGTACTAAGCATGACAAACTGAAGTCTAAGGAGATCTTTTTCTTGTTATGGCTATGTTCGCTTAAGTAATAATCTGGACCAAGGAAAAGGATCAGTGCGATGAATTATTGCCACAAAAGATAGTAATTTAGCTGTAAATTGTCAATTTCATATGCATGCAGACCTTGTTAAAGGTCAACTAAAAACATTATTTTCTTCAGCATTTCAAAATTTGAGCAATCTTTGACACTGGTGATACGAAGATTAAAAATTTTACCCAAATTTTAAATTTAATATCAACATTTGTATCTAAACAGTCCAGGGAGAGGCCTCAATGAACAAAGTTGCCTTCCACCAAGCTTGATGACCAAAGTTCAAACCTCAGGACCCAGGAAAAATCTGGTACCTGCTGAGTTATCTCTGACCTACACACACACACACACACACACACACACACACACACACCGACGTACACACACACACACAGATAAAAGTAACAAAAACTTTAAAAAATATATCTGAAAATATAATATTTTAGCCTACCATTGTTTCAAATATTTCAAAAATAATATTAATGACAGAAGAAAAATATATGTCTGAGAATGTCATCATTGTTAGTACTGCAGTTTGAACTTACATTGGAAGAGATTCTGTATGGAGGAGAGCATTGGTAGATTTTGTTGGATTTCTCGAAGCTATTGGGACAGGGCTTTGTGGCATGCCGTTTTCCCCGCCCATCAGATCTACTTGCCATAGCACAGACATTATTGGCAGCATTTTGCTCCTTGAAGAGTGGATAGCATGCATGAGACACCAGTCTAGACAATAAAGAAAACAAAGCATAGTATGTAGAAAAATTCCATGGCAGCCTTCCTATATTCAAGCTTACTGAACTGAATATTTGTACATTTTGTTGGGACCTACATGCGAAACTATTTATTTTGTTTTTTTATGTGTATGAGTGTATTGTCTGAGTGCATATAAGTGCACCCCTGTAGGGCAATGCCTGTGGAGGTCAGAAGAGGGCATCGGATCCCATAGAAATGGAGTTATGGAGAGTTGTCAGTTGCCATGTGGGTGCTGGGAACCCGCTCCAGTTTTTTTGCAAAAGCAGTCAGTGCTCTTAACTGCTGAGTTATCTCTCTCAGGCCTCTACATGCACAGCTATAAAATGGTATCTAACTATATGACACAACAGCAAAATAATATTGCACTGTTTCCTCCCTCTGTGACCTTTTAATCATAGATTTTAATTCTTTGATCCATTTTTTATAAATAATTGTATCTTTCCTGTCGATGAAAAGAAGCCAACAATAAAGCCATTTTAAATATAAAAACAGTAAATTTGATGAGATATTCTGAAAGATTTTCTAAGTTTTAGAATCAAAATTGATTTTTCTTTTGTTGATGGTTTCATTAAATGACAGTTTTCTCTTAACATCTCATTGGATATATGTCTGCACTATTGGACTTTGGAAGAAATAGTTTAATGCTCACATAATATTGGAATTAATATGATAGAAAGTCATTCAATATATATTATATTAAAAATAAAAACATGAAGTTTCCTTATATAACAGAGTGTGATGCACAATTGTGATGCCACAGCTGACCAGGTTTTAAAGAATGAGAGACAGCAGAGTGTGTGTCCCTGGACAGGACTCCTCTATCAAACATCACCCACCCGTGGCACAGGGACCCTTGTGGAAGAGGAGGCAGAAAGACTGTAAGAGCGGGCTGGCTCGTGAACATCGGGAAGCACAGGCTTTCAAACCACCGGAAGCTTGCACATGTGAACTTGTAACAAAGACGGCGCCGAGCACAGGACCCACGCCAACTCAACCAGACATGGCCCAGCGTGGGACCCACGCCAACTCAACCAGACATGGCCCAGCGTGGGACCCACGCCAACTCAACCAGACATGGCCCAGCGTGGGACCCACGCCAACTCAACCAGACATGGCCCAGCGTGGGACCCACGCCAACTCAACCAGACATGGCCCAGCGTGGGACCCACGCCAACTCAACCAGACATGGCCCAGCGTGGGACCCACGCCAACTCAACCAGACATGGCCCAGCGTGGGACCCACGCCAACTCAACCAGACATGGCCCAGCGTGGGACCCACGCCAACTCAACCAGACATGGCCCAGCGTGGAGTGAGAGAAATGAATGGTTGGCTGGTCCCAAACTGGAAACTACTGGAGACTGATTACTACTAGGTGAAGGAGAGTATGCCTCACTTATGATAATCTCTAAATAGACTGACCAGACTCCAGTGAATGAATCTGCACTGAAGGACAATTGAGTGCAAATGCTTGACCAGACAGGCCTTCACATGTATGGCAGATACATGAGGTCTGATGAGGGGTTGAATGCGGGAGAGGGTCTAAATTTGTTTAAGAACTATTGTATGAAATGTATAAAAGCTCAATAAAAAATTTTAAAATTTTAAACCATGTTGATCTTTGATTGGAATCTGAACACAAATTTGATGCCAAAGTATTTGGCTCCAAATCTAACAATACCTTACTGAGTATAGAAGTTTATTGTATGGGAAACAAAACCACAAAATTAGTTATGTAGACAGTCAATAATGAAATGGCCACTAAAATAGTTTGATAAATATATAATGGTATCTATCAAAGCAGGGCAATGTGGATGAGGATATATTGAAAATCGTCAAACCTTAAGGGAGACTTACATCAGATGTGCTACATTTGTATTAAATATTGAAGGACATGAACTGAATTGTGTCAATCTAAACTTTAGCTGTTTAAGCCTTAAAGTCTAGGTAATAGAATCTGAAGTTTGTCCTTTAAGAGATACTCAGATTTAAGACAGGTTCTGAGAGTGGGGATCCTTTTGATCAGGATTAGTCTCCTCATAAGAAAAGGGAGCTATTTCTCCTCCGTATGAGGACACTGTGCAGATGTTGCTTGGCAGACACAAGCTCTTTCCAGGAGCTGAATCAGCATGCTGGTCTTCACTTTGCAGCCCAGAGCATATGAGATTTAGTTGGGTTGCACTGTAATTTAACTATATTTACCATATACATATGAAAATTTGTGTATGTACATGTGTGTGATATACATGTAAGCACATGTCTGTGAGAGTATGTGTCTCCATAAATACGTACATGGAGACCAGTTATGAAGCTCGGTGACTTTATTCCCCTCCATCTTAGTTTTTGAGGTGGAGTCTCTCACTGAAACTAAAGTTCATCACTTGCCTAGACCGGCCAACCAGTGAGTCCCTGAAATGCCCACTGCTGAGATCATAGACTTCTGCTGCCAATGTGCTGCTTTAAGTGAAAGTGTGTGGTTCTGAACTCAGCCGTTTTGCTTGCACAACAAACATTTTACCTATCCATTGAACCATCTCTCCAACCTAATACTTTTTTATTTTTGAGCTCATGAAAACTATTTTCACTTAATCACAAATATAACACGAACACAAGAAGATACCAACCCAAATTGGGATGCTTCAGTTCAGCATAGCACTTTATTAAGTAAAATACATGAAAGAAATTAATGTATTAGCCAACAGTACCTGAGAACTTAATCTGGGCTGGTTATAGTCAGATATTGTGAAAGAGGAAGCACCTCTGATGTGTACAGTGAGAGGAGGAACAGAACCTTCCCTATGTCACTACTTGTAGGCTGGAGCGTCCCCTTTTTAATAGTTTTGATCATATAGACACAGGATGCTGTGTAGACATCAGGCAGAATGGGAATAAGGAAATGCAATCTGCTATTTTCCATAAAGTGGGATGGAAACAATCGCAATGATGAATCAAGGCAACTGCAAATTACTTCTTTATTTTATGTTTTTGTATTTAATCTGATTTTTCCTGGAGTTTTCTATGCATAACCTGGGCAACCAAACAGCAGAACAGATTTGTCAGCAACATGGATTGCTTTACTGTGGGGACCCAGTAAAACTATTTAGCTTAGGGCAACTAGAAGAAATATTATTTTAGCTGGAAATATATATACATATGTGTGTGTGTGTGTGTGTGTGTGTGTGTGTATTCTTCCATACTCTTCCTATAGCTGATAAGGCTAGTGAAAGTCAAGATATATTTAAGTGTGATGTTTACTCATGTGTAATATAGATGTGACATGTTTCAGAGTTTCTTTATGTGAAAATCTTGAGACCAGTCTTTTTCCATATTGTAGCTTAAGGCAGCACTCACAAGCATCCTAGAAGTACGCATTGGGTTGCTATTTACCCACGTTTTCTCAGGAACCACCAGGCCCTATCAATGCTTCCACTGTTGCATCCATGACCATTCTTGGGACAGCAAGAAATCAAATTCTGTGGAGAGAGATTGGCTGTGTAGCGACCCTTGGACTGAATTGCTATTCTGTCCGCTGCTACACCTGTTTCAAAAGAAAAATTGATTAATATTCAAATAGCACACCACATGGCAGTTCTAAAACCATTTAAACTGCTTTTTATCTAAATCCTAAACAAGGATACAAATTTTAGCTTAATTTAAAATTAAGGTCCAGTGGCATCAGTATTATTTCAACCAACTGAACCTTGTCAGAGCCAGACATAGTGTGATTTCATCTTGGTATTTCTCTGTGAGCTCACTGATTTGAAAGGCTTTTCTAGTTCCATATTTCTTTACAGTGTACATGCCTCTATACTATTTCTCCCTGAAGACACCTATCAAGTGGCAGCTATTCTTGAAAGAAAGAATCCTATCTATCTGCATTTTCTATCTCCTGTGTCTGGAACAGCATCGCTCATGGAGTTTTAGGTAAGTACACATTTTAAGTCAATGTAAGTTACCTAGGAATATGAAGGAAAATGATCATAGAAATGGCAACTATAAATCATCCACAGCAATTTGACATAATGGAGAAAATGAATCTCTAATTTTTTGATTAATATAGAATGTAACTACTCTGGAGAGCATACTTCAGCTAATCTACACTATAGCACATCTAAAATCTGCATAGCATACTTTTATGTTCATAATACTATTGGAAATAATTATATTTTTATAGGTGTGGAGTTCATTTCTTTTAAACACATATAATCAACTAGGTGAGTATATTACTAGTTACAGTTATAACTATCATTACCTATTATAATTGTGATAAACTAAAATGATATGTGAAAATTTTAAGTTATAGCATTTCTTATAATTACATTATTACAACTAAATTTATATTACTAGTCATGTATACACATTGACATTTCATGATTCATATTTTTAAATAGTTCATGGTATTCATATTGTTGCAAGTTCATTTCTGTCCCTAATACAGTTGTTGAGTTCCTACTTAATCACAAGCATGGCAGCTCTAGAGACTGCAGTGCTTGAGAACAGAGAGATACATAGCTCTAGTCTAGAAGACCATCAACAGGTGAATGGATAATGAAAATGTGGTATAGATACAAAATATTTTATTCCGCTGTAATGAAAAACCAAATCACTAAATTTGCAGGGAAATAGATGGAACCAGAAAGTGTCTTAAGCAAGGCAACCCAAACTCAAACATGGAAGTCACATGTTCTCTATCACAGTGAATCCCAGCTTGTTATGTTTGCATACGGGTGAGGTGAGTGTTATCATAGGCTATGAAATTATACAGGAGGCCACAGGAGAAGAAAGAGAAGTACTGAAGAGAGGAGTTGGGGACCACCAGAGGCGTGTAACATGAAAGCAGGCAGAGGCTAGGGGGCGCACAGACATGAGGGGGCAGAGGAATGGTGGAGAAGAGACAGGAAAACCAACAAAAATGAAACTGACACACTAAAAACCAAGACTGTATATGGTATTTTAGAAAGGTCAGTATAAAATATTAGTGAGTACAAAGGAGATAGTTCTGCCCTTGGAGAATAATAGAATGGGAAACGAATAAGCCAGTAGCAAAAATTTATACATGCTATCAATCTGACCGTTCCTCCATGATAAACTAACATAAACAAGGAGACCTGGAAAATTAGGATGGCAGCCATTTCAGTAAGAAATGTAGGTGCTGGATATCTAAAGTAGTCTCATTTTAATATTTAATCTCAGATATGTCCTAGTAAATTATTTTGCTGTCTTTCAGCTAAAGGCAGAAAGCTCATAACCTGGCTTGTAGTCATTCTTTTATCAGTGGAATATAGTTTTTCTCAATAAAACTACATAGAAACTTCTAAAAGTGTTAATCTTGAGTTTTCTATAATAATTCATTTAAAAATAAACCCTGTACATATGCATCTGTGTAAGGTTTCTGTGTAACTGCAGCCTGTGTATGATTCCATCATACAATTGCTGGCATGTGCGAATGTGTCAGTTGTAAAATTTCCACTTCCTTCTCAATCCCACTATTGCTAGGATACACTTCATAGGAGAAAACAGCAGTCTGCTTCCACTTCTGATAGTCTTAATAGAACAAACGCTATTTCCAAAAAGAAAAATGGAAATTATTTGACATACTGACATTCATTTCTACAAATCGGGATCAAATATAAGTTTTTTTTTTTAATTTTAGTATGTCATTTCATTCTGAAAATACTTTTACAGTAAGGAAAGACAGTGGACAAGAGTTGGAAGCCCGTATCATTGCTGACACTTCATGTCTTATGGGTCACTTCACTTCCTTGGACTCCTTTCATAAGGCAGCAGGATTGCCAGATGCTTCTCTGAGCCTCTCTGTGTGGCTGTCATCTGCAGACAGCAGTGAAAAAGCTTTCAAGTACAGCCCTAGCAAGTTGCTTAGTTTCGAACCACCAGCAGCATTCCTCAGATATACTCAGAAGCAGGGCTTTGCCTTAAATGTAAGGAATTCCTGTGATCTAGGACATGTTTACTACATAGACACAAAGTAGTATAATTTTTAGTTGATGAACTCTACATTCACCCATCTGAAACTGGATTCCTGTGGATCCATAACTAGGTAAAGAGAAACATCAGATAGAGAGCACTTAGATAGAGAAATAGGCAGTTGTATAGAATGGAGTGATACAGGTTCTCCTGAGGTAAGTTTGCCCAGTACTGTGGTTCTGCCAGAAGCATTTGTGGAATAGCCAAGTCAATACTAAGACTCAATTTTGTATGCCAGAACATGCCACCTTCAGATCTGGCTTCTACAAGAGCCTGTGCTTCCCTTTTAAAAGGCTCACTGCGTTTTCATTTATTCTAAAGCATTACTTTAGAATTATCTACCAGTCCAGAACATGATTCTAAGAAGACCTTTGAGAGTAACCACTCATTATCATGTTAGGTTTAATTTAATCTGAAATACAACAAATATGACTTTGGAGATCAAATATTGGCATCAGCCAGAGTAATATTAACTGAACTTATGAGCTTCTATAAAGCTAGCTATAAGAAAGGTGTTCGTTACAATTTTAGATGCATGCTAATATTAACTTGGGAAGTAATCTTATTAAAAGATGTTATTTCACTTTAGAACTTTTCTGTATATTTTGTATAAAATGAGATTTAAAATATTTGGTCTACCATCACTTAGTTCTAAAATTTTAGTTTGCTCAAAACGGTTTAGTGACTGAATATTTGTTTATTTTTAAAAATGTTTTATTAAGTCTTTGGGAATTTTACATAGTGTATTTGGAACACAGTTCTACCTTCTTCCAACTCCTCCCAGATCGACCCCCATCTCCCCACCCACCCAGCTTCCCCCAACTGAGTCCAGTAGACCTCACCTTCCTGGGTGTAGAACTTGTTCTGGATTTTTATCAACTTTGAACTTTGAGAGATCTGTGAATTTGTTATTTTGAACAGAAAAAAAAGAAGCAGTCTTGATCTAGACCAAGGGAAAACCCTGTAGGTCTAAACCAATGGGACACCTTCTAGCTCTGGACCAAGGGAACGCCTTCTAGATCTAGACTAAGAGAACACCTTAGAAATCTAAACCAAGAGGATGCTTTCTAGATGTGGACTGAGGAGATACCTTCTAGTTCCAGACCAGGAGGATGTATTCCACCAGATGATGATTTTTAGTTTTTGTAGTTGTGCCAATAAGCTTTAGCTACCTATATTCATAATATTTTTCCTGTCTTTTTGTAAAAGAATTTTGATGGTTATCAAGATTAAACCAATTAAGTATGTCATTTCTGAGTCTGTGAATTCTTTCCCTCCTTTCTTGTTTTTTTTTTTTTTTTGCTTTCTTTTCTTTGCATTTGGATGGAACTCAGGACTTGAGGTATGTCAGATATCAACTCTATTTGTTACTGAGTACATCTCAGCCTCTACAAGTTGGTTTTTAATTATGGTATCAACTATAGGTAGAAACAATTTTTGCTATAGACTGGAATTTTGCTTCCCCTTTCACCAGTTCATATGCTGAAATTCTACCTTTAAAGAGGTGGTTACAGGAGGTGAGACTTCTGGGAGGTAATGAGGTCAGGAGGGGTTAGTGCCTTTATAAAGACATGGAGGAGCCCGTCTCCCTCCACAGGAGATGGACACACGTAAGGCAGGAAGCATGTTCTCACCGATATCAACATGGAGGAGCTCGTGTCCCTCCACAAGACACAGCAAGGAGATGGGCACATGTAAGGCAGGAAGCATGTTCTCACCAATATCAAATCTGACAGCACCTTGGTCTTACATTTTCAGCCTCCAGAGATGTTAGACACGATTGTTGTCTGAACCACCCAGTCGACAGTGTTCTGCTATAGCAGCCTGAACTAAGACAATACCTCTGCTCATCTTGTGCTGAAAAGGTGGGAGTAGATTCTGAACTGTCAGAATTGTGAGAATAAGCTGTTTCTCTAACCACAGAAGATGGATGAAGCACAAAGACATTGTATCGGGCCAGCTGCTTGCACACTTTGATGGTTGTTTACGTTCTGAGTGTCTGAGCAGAAGCCTTGCAGTTACTATGGAGATAATCAACAATTAGCTCTGGGATCTCTAGGCATGGCTCCATCAAGAAAAATGTAAGCATCACCTGTGAATGTATGCATGAATATTAGGATTACACATAATGTTATAGTGAAAGGTAATCAGTCCGTTTTTCATTATCTGGTCCTAACTCTCAAAATCAAACAAGACTTGACATCTTTACTTGCTTCTTTGATTCATTATCTATATAAATTAGACTTTAATAGCAGCTTTTAAATGAAAATTTATACTCTTCAGGTGGCTTTCTTTGGGCAGAATAGTTTAATTGACCATTTAATATTGTTTAAAATTTCTGCTTTTAGAAACTTTGTAATTATTCTGTCAGGAACTAGAGGCAAGTGCAGGGAGCCATGAGAAAACAGTTGAAATGGGTTCATTACTTGCGGTGGAAAAGGCCCAGGATGCAGCACAGTTTTTTTGGTCCAATGGGCCATGAGTCCATCCAGGCCACTTATAAGAAGCAATAAAAATCTCAGGAAGATCTGTTCCAGCAGGTAAGGAAGCCTGAAGGAAAGATGTAGATGTATTAGATGTGCACAAATATGTCCCAACAGTCATTATATGATGTCATTCAAGCCCTTTTACAACACTTATAATTATTTTTTAAATTATTTTTGTACATTCAAGTTTCTGAGGTATGTATTGCTGCACAGGATTTTTGTCCCACTTTGTGTTAAAATTATAGGTATGTGTGGAGAATCACAGCATGAAGAAAAAGTTTTGCCTGGTTACCACATAGCACAAGTACTTTCAATCAATGCTCCTGCCTTCTTGGATCAGAACTGGCCCATCCAATTTGTCCTCATAAAGAATGCTTACCTCTCAGGCTACGCAGTTAAAAGCATTGGCCCTTCTTGCAGAGGACCCAGGTTTGGTTCCCAGCACCAACAGGGTGGATAACAACCGTCAGTAACTCTAGTTCTAGGGAGTCTGACTCCTTCTGACCACCATGGACATTGCATGTGTGTGATACACTTATGTACACGCAGGAAAAGCACTCATATATACAAAATAAAAAATTTAAAAGGAATGTTTACATTTCTTCTTTTGGAAAGTGTATGTGAATCTCAGGTAGAGCTGATTTTGAAACAAAACATCCAGGCCAGCTACATATTAACACAGTGAGAGCCTTAAGAAAAGCAATAAATTTTCTATCACTACTGAGAATGAAACTGAAATGAATTGATTCATATTTAAAAATCCTTAAAGATTAAAAGGAAATTTAAAGAACTGTGCAATGTAACTGTAGAATACCATGATGTCCTAAAAGCCCATGTTAAATTCGTGACAGGGTCAGTTATTGCTAGTATTCAATATCTCTAGATGGAATAATCAAAGGCTGTACTATTAACTGTTTATTATAAATGTGGTAAATCACTTCTAAAAGCTAAAGGATATGCTAAGGACTCATTTAAGTAACTTTTATTCCTAGGACTAGACACGGTTTAGAATTTGACAGTATGATTCATGTCTATCTTTTCTCCATGAGAAATATGTGGATGCAGCACCTTGTAACAGACGCTAAATATCTGTAAAGGTAAATTTTCACCTTTTAAAAAGTTTTATGGTTTTGCATTGTGTCCATCCTGAAAAGCACTGTTATTTAGATGATGGAAACAATGGTGAGAACCATGAAGCCATTCACTGCACAGTGCCTCGATGATTAAGGGCAGCATCACAGGCTCAAGGATGTGGAATGCCCATGCTGCTGGACAAACCTCGGGCAGAACTCAGAGCAGAGCAGCAGAGGTGTAATGCTATGAGAAGGTCACGAAAAAGGACCCGGGCGCAGTCTTCATAAGTGTCTTTCTAAGTGGAACAAAGAAACACAACTTGCGAATCACACATTTGGTTCTATGACACTATTGTCTTCTTATCACTGTGCATTCTTAAATGGCTTATATTCTTAAAACTTATACTAAATGGCATCAAGTTTCAGAAAAGGAGACTGTCTCAAGGTTAGCTGTTATTTTGCCATTTTTAAATTCCAATTTAATAGCACAGTGAGAATATTTCCTTTCTGCTCTGTTGAAGCAATACTGATCTATTACTTCAACAAAGTTCAGCAGGATTGAGTTACATGGAATGCAGTTTCACACTTAAAAGATGGTTAGACTTTCTGAACATGGAGGCAGCTTGATAATAATAATGGGGTGTGTGTAAGTATGAACACCAGATAGACTTTATCCCTTAATAATGGGGTGTGTGTAAGTACGAACACCAGATAGATTTTATCCCTTAATAATGGGGTGTGTGTAGGTATGAACACCAGATAGACTTTATCCCTTAATAATGGGGTGTGTGTAAGTATGAACACCAGATAGACTTTATCCCTTAAGATATGATTTCCCCTGCAAGCATTTAAACTGTTGGAGCACCATACATATTTGTTGCTTTTATGATTTGTTCTTTAAAAAATAAAAATAAAACACAAATAGGTAATCCTTCTCAATAAAAAGACTCAATTGAGAAGCTGCAATTAAAATAGGTTTTTACTGAAAACACATTTACCAAACCAGTAAGTCAGATGAATTGATAAAAGTTTTTTACTGGCTATTTAAAGATATTTTTAATATCTTTATTTATTTGATTTATTTATTTATTATCTTATTTGATACTGCTTTTTTTCTGAAAAGGAGGCTCTATGACTTGAGACTCACCAGAGGCATTACCTTCAATTTTATTTCCCTCATATAAAATAATTTGATTAAAGAACACAAAGAATTTTTTATATCCTATTAGTCTAAGAATGTTATGCCCCTAAACAGTAAGTATACATTTTAGATCTGAGAAGGGAAAATAGAGTCACAGAATAGGAGCTTTTAAGAATTGGTTATAGAGCCCTTGCTTTAGCAAATGACACATTTTAATTAATGCATGAGACTAATTAATTTGCTGAAATATAACCTAATAAGCAAAATAAGAAGAAAAGCTAAAAGCTAAAAGCAAATATCACGAATATGGCAGAAGCTTTGCCCCAAACAGAGTATGCGCTCTTCCACTGGACCTTTTAAATTCTTTCTATTGTTAGGTTGAAAAATTCAATTATAACTTAATTATATTTCTTAATCAACATTAACCAAATTTGAGATTAAATTTGAACCACCTCCCTACTTCAACATTTTTATTCTGAAATTATAAAGATAATGCAGACAAATATGTGAATTCACAACAATGATCATCGCTCGAGACTTTTTACAGTATCTCCTGCATTTAATCAAATTAGAATCTCTGAAGGAAGAAAGGGAAGGTTGTCACTGAGCAGTGTGAGGCACAGTGATTTTCTCAGGAACCCCAAAATGAATTCGGCACGTTGCTACTATTGAGTCTCTAACCTACATAGCACCCCCAGATTAGAGATCACCCTTGTATCTCCAGCCCCAGCTACATCTAAATCCCCCCCTCATTTAATTTGGAAAATCAGAGATATCTAAGAATCAAATAAAGCAACTGAGAAGTTAATTTTGTTCTGAGATTTCACAGCTATGACTAGGAAGACATTTCTCCTAAGCCATTTCCTCTTGGGGGTGGAGGGGTAACTTTCTGGTTGACCAGTGGCTAAATGGGTAGTTTTCATCTTCATCTTCAATGTTTGACTTTGTGTAACACTTTGGAGAGTGGATCTCTGATGTACTCTAGTGTCCCACTGCAGAATGATGGTTAACGTTGTCAGTACTCGGGAATTATTCAACGGCAGGTGCTAGTTCCTCCCAGCCCTCTCCTTTTTTCACAGGAATATCATTTCTATCTTGTCATGTGCAGGTCCAGTGACTGCATACCAGGCTCCTGCTGCCTCCATGGGCAGGCTTAGGTACTGTAAACATACATGGTAGCTTCTAAGAACTTTTAAGAGACGACTGGCACTTGACTTTCACTCCTTGTCTTTTTGCTTTTCCCTGGTACCAGGAGTTTGGGCATAACAAATTGACAGGGAGGAGCTGTCCTGGACCATTATACAACCTTGGAAGTAAATGGCCATGAATCAACAAGAAGGAAGGAAGACTAGTAGCCAACACCACAGAGCACAGCTTCAGCCCGGAGCCTTGCAGGCTTGCTGGTGAGAGGTCCATTTTTGTCTTGCTCCCACCACTGTCATTTATTGTGTTTGTCAGAGTTGAGTCTGATCAAAGCTGATAGAGAACACATACTTATAATTGGAATTGCTAGGGTGATGCCATTTTTCATTGAGCCAGAGACATTATCATATAGGAAAGGACTCTAATTTCAGATGTGTTAAAAAGTGAAGAAAAATGCATCTGTAAAAACAGGAAGTTTTTTCCTAAATGGGTTTCTTAGAGCACTAGTTCAGGATTTTAGCAGGTAACTTAAAGGGGGTTGATTCATTGAACAATTATAAGAATCACTGCTTTTTAAATTAAATGGGTTTTTATTTCCATTGCAATATTTTGCAAATGATGAACAGACATGAGAAACTAAAAGAAGGATATAGTGTTCATGATTTAAAATGGTTATTACTTGTCACAATGCAAACTTCCTTCTTGCCATTTCCTACTTCATTTTTATGATAAAACAAAGAATTAGTATCTTGTACACCAGACTTGGGGAAGAATATAATAAGAAACGACAGACCCTGACATTGAAAGGCCAAATTGTAGGTAATTGATATATTAACACACCAAATTACCTCAGAAATCTACTTTTTAACAGCTTCAAATATTTATTCACACAGAGGAGAAAATAAAATTGCACATTCCCTTTTGAAAAATTGTCCTGGGGTGATCAATTCAGTTCCCCTGCAATCGGCCAAACCATGTTCAGTTACTGTGACAGAGTTGTGCATAAGACTGTGACTAGTTTAGACAGATAATAGTACCACCACAAAGCCAGACTTGAGAGATAAAGCATTAGCTTTGTTTTCAAGTGTAGGTGAGTGAGGAGGCAGCTGTGCATGTATGTTCTAAAATAAGCTAGAATGTTCAGGGAGCCATTTTGAGGAAAAGAAAGAGAAAAGAAAAAGACTTAAGGAGATATCAGTAAATGTTCTGGGTACATCTAGAACTTTAAAATCCTTAATCCAGTGACAGCAAGAATGACTGGCATCCTGTTCGGTCCTTACATTTTCCCTCCATGCATGAGCAGGATCTGAAACACACACTGAAGCCAGCTGGTCCACGATGTCCAGTCCAGGCTCTGTGGTGCTGTCTACAGTCACTGTGCCTTGATCATCTGTCTTATGCATACGTGTGGTAATTAAACAGAAATTTTATGAGAAAATGGTCATTTTTATGCAGAATTGTGTGAATTACAGATGTATATAATTGTACACTCACTTTTATCATTGATGCTTTGGCCTCCACAGAGGCGTCTCTCACACAGGTGACATGCTGTTGGTATCAGATTGAGATATCCCTTCAGACAGAAATATTTATAATATCCAGATTTCAGTCAGAATACCAGCCTTCCAAGTGTTTTAATGTATCCTAAACAGTTCCATTTTAGGTATAATACCTAGTTATTTTCCCTGAGGAATCAACAGTGTAATTTCAAAGCTACTTTAAAATTTTTGATGAGCCAAATATACAAAAACTCTTAATTTGGGGGTTTCTTAGTGAAAATATTTTCAGTATTTATGATGACTATTATACAATGAACCTTCTTGGATCTCTCAGCCAATCCCAAGCACTTGAACATCGTGTCTGGGAATAACAATGACTTGGCTTATTTGATTTGGTTTGGTTTGCTTTGATTTAAGAACATTGTAGAACTTTCAGATTCACCAGAAATTCAAGAACTCCATCAGAGTCAATAAATGAAAAATTGCACTTCTTGTTATGTAATGAAATGCTCAGAACGAAGAAGGACTAAATAATCTGTCTCAGAACTCTACTGTTCTCTCAAGGTTGAAGAAAACATGGCTAAAAATACAAGGAGAGGAAGCAGCTAGCCTATCATAGAGTAGCATTTCTTCAGTGTCTTACACAGCCAGAGTGCCTTGCTAAGCGCATGTTGAGTGTCTCATATAACTCTGAACATTCTAACATCTAGGTACAACTCTGATCATCACTCTATCTGTGGAGAACACAGCAAGATGAGCCAGAGACCAATTACCCCGGCTAAGTTAGTACTCTAGCCCACATAGATCTTTTATTTGTGCATGTGTAAGACACCTGAAGTGTAACCAGGGATTTGCACATGCTTGGCAAGCACTATACTACTGAACTCACTGCCAGCCACACAAGTATCTTTCAATATTTCATCAAGGCTGATACTGCTGCTGGCTCAGAAGGACCTCACTCAATGACAGTTTTAATAACTTGTGGTCTCCATTTTTTTCTGAGACACCAAGAATGTTCTGTTTTTTCCCCAAATACACTTCTGCCCTTTCCAACATTCATTTTAATATTTAAATGAAGTCAGTATTTAAAGTGTGCTCATTGGCACCTAAGTCCTAGAGAACAGTAACCAAAGCTTCTCTTATCTTGTGATTTCAGAAATGTTGCATAAAAAAGTTGATAAAAATTGTCATATCCTCAATATTCTTGTGAACAGTTTAAATCATCAGAAGGAAGATATTCTATGCTATCATCACAACTCCCTTTGACAATAGCTGAGACAGAATTCTTGAAATTGTGAATTTCCCCCAAAGCCAACTTTACAGGTCAAGGAGAGGTTGGAATCATTCTTTGCTGTGCTTGACAAGCTCTTTCCCATGTAATATATCTGGTTTGGTTTATTAATTATTTGTTTCTTAAGCCATAAGATTTCTCCACCCATAGGTGCAGGCTTAAGGAGGGAGAACATCATAACCGAGAAACGGAACCCTTATCGGTCATCCAAACTGTCCTCGGTACTTCCTGAAATTGCCTAGCAGCTAGATAATTTGAATTATCCTAGAATACTAATCATTAAAATTTTTCATTTAATTTTACCACAGATATTTTATGCAAACAAATCCCCAAGCTTCAATAAATGATTTAAAATCAAACTTTCTATGAGTGACAGCAGAGGGGAGCATTTTATGTCTTGTTTTTTCTAGATAGATTATACATCTTCAGAAGCTGAAAAATGAAATTTGAAAAGGAAATGTAGGAAACAATCCTGAGAATGTGTATATTAATGTTTATGCTAACAAATATTGAGCTCATTGTGTCCTTCAATGAAAGAAAGTGCACAGACACCCTCATAACGCTACTTCCCCCACTAGAGACAAGAAGTCAGGGCAAATCCACGAGAAAAAACTGACTTTTTCCAGTTGATCATACAGTTATGTCACTAAAAGCCATGAAGCTAAACTATATTGCTAAAGACTTTAAACGACTGCTTCTAAGAAGATCCAAGCATATGTTTAAACTGATCATTTCTGAAAATTAGCTCTGGTTAGATTAACCAGATCTTTGTTATGTTGATTTTGAATTGGCTAAAGTTAACTAGCTCTAACTGCTGTACAAACTATTGGGGAGACACACCAGGCTCTACAATGTAATTAGTTCCATGGCAACCCTTAACCCTGCCCAATCTCAGTGTGACTTAGTGTCATTCAGTCTCCATTTGCTTGACATTAAACTGCGAGTGATGATAGTTCCCAGTACATCAAGTTGCTAGGATTTTTTAAAGTATGGATCTATGTGTCTGTGTGACACACATCTGCTCAATAAACATCAGTCTTTATCATCTTCCTGGTACTAGGTGTAATTCAGCAAGCCTGAGTACTGAAACTGGAATTCAAATTTCACTCCAGAGAGCATATCTCTGGAAACACAAAGCTCAGGTTAAACGTTTCATGGGGATGAGTGCTGAGAGCATCTGAGTGCTGGGAACTGATGTCTTTATTAGACAAGTTGAAGTCCGGCCTCTCCACACACCTCTCTGTCTTGGTTTGTAGCATCAGGTCTCAGAAGACAATTGCAACTAGAAGGTATATGCGCCTGAGAAACACTATACATTGAGGAGTAAAATCATCATTTAGTTAATGTTTGTGGTCCCTAGAGACGTAGACGTTTCTGATTGCAAAATAAAAATGGGAAACCCATATAGTAACATAAAGCACAGGAATACTAGGAAACATGAATGAATTTTGCAAAGGAGTATGTCACATCTCCAGGCAAAATCTGCACATTTTCTCTTACTGGAAAGCTTGAGGATGTTTGAGAATAAACTTTTTGTAATCATATTGCATATATGTCTGAGGTGCCAGCATTTACCTCTGTCTCATATTATAATAGATATTCTAAAAGATAGCAAAACAAAGTTCCAATGAATTTTCAAAATAATGGTTTAATTTAAAAATAAAAATGTGGTCAGACATGACTTCCCATTCCCATAATCTCGGCATCCAGGTGGTTTCACAGATTCATGAGTTCAAAGCCAGTTTTGGCAGCGTAGTAAGTTCCTTGCCATTCTGCACTACAAAATATGACAGAGTCTCAAAAACTACAATAAAAATAATAAAAGTCATTGCAAATAAAAATATGAGCACCTTTCTGAAGTATTAGCATATTGTGTTATACTTTTCATTGTTATGTCAAAACACCTGCTCTAAGTCATCAAAGAAGAAAGATTGATTTTGGCTCTTTGGATACAGATACCCTCTTGGTAGAAAAGGCATTGGTGGAGCAGAACAGATCACAGAGCAGTGACCAGGGGAAGCTGAGGGAGGGAAGCCTTCCTGAGGTAGCAGGCTTGCTCATTTTCCTCATTTTATTTCATCTTCATCCTAGCACTACAGGATGATGGCACCCACCTGGAGAGTGGGTGTGCCTGTCTTAATTTATCATTACTAGAAACACTTTTATAAACACAAGGCACCTCTCAATCAAGTCAACTTGCAATCAACATTTACCACCCAAAGTGATAAATAACCCATCAGCACAAATGTGTATTTCTATGAAATCACTGAAGAGGTAACAGAACACGCAGTACAAATCGCTTAAGTGTTTGAGGTGTGCAAAGATTGTTGTATTAAGGACAAATATTTTTTTTTATTTATATGAGAAGAATGTTGCATTTTCATGACTCTGAGAGTTTAAAACTATATGTCGTATAGTTGTTTTAGATTTCTGTAAACACTCACATGACTTAATTTATAGAACATGTGATCATCCATGAATCAGAAAGATCACTTACTGTCATTTCATTCATGCTCAGAAGCATGGGGCTAGGTGGCAAGGTGCCAAGGCGAAATTTGAATCCTTCTTCTAAAGTCATGCCCCAGAATTGGCTATAGTTCTGTGCTGTCCATCTGCCTTGCAAATGAAGCAGAAAATATGTACAGGTTACATGACGTCACTTTTAGAAACACATGTTCATGTTTATGTCATTAAACTGTAGAGCAACAATGTCTCACAAAATGGGAAGAATCAGTGTAAGGTAGATATTCTTCAAATAGATGACGCATCATTGACTCTTTTAAAAAATCAAGCACAGGAGGTTCTACTCCTAAATTAGGTCCATTTTGATTACAATTGATGAGAAACATAAGGCTGGAGAAATATAAGCTGAAAGCAAGAATATGATATCTTTACATTCTGTGATGTGATTAAATATAACAAGGCTAATCTGTGCAGTTTTTTTAAATGTACTTAAGTGCTTTTAAGAAAGAAATTTAACTATCCAGAAAAGTACTTACAGATTAAATAAAACAATATTTATCTTTAGAATTTATATTTAAAAAGAAATTGATCAATTAAAGGAAGTACCCATGAAGCATTGAAGTTTAATTAACAATCCATTTGATATTTTATGTATGCCAGGCATACATGCATGCCAGGCAAGTGCTCTACCACTGAGATACACACCTGATAGTCTGTGCTACATTTAAAAGATTATATCAGAGAGTGTTAATTAGATATTAAAATAGTCTACCTTATGTTAAATGAGTTCATTTGTCTTTAGTGCTAATATCAGCTACTGAAAGTAATATTTGGTCTATTCAGCAAAATTAGGTGCTAAAATGCATATTTTTCAAGAGATTTTTTTTTGCAACTCTACTTAGAAAATATACCTTATTTTCAAAATGTGACCCTGAATTTGAAGATAAAAGTTCTTCAGATGACAGTAGATGAAAAATGCAAAGCCAAAAGTCATCTAATCATTGTTTACCTGAATCATCTAGAATTTATAGACAAAATATTTTCAGTATTTAAATCAGATATATAATATATCCTGTTCTGTTGATCATCAAAATTATGTATAATTTTATAATGTGATAGGCTCTTTTCAATTATTGGAAATACAACACAATTTTCAGTAATACACCTGACAAATTAACACATTTATTATTTTATTTACGTTTTATGTTTATGAGTGTTATCCCACTATGTGGATGCTGGGATTCAAATCCAGGTCTTCTGCAAGAACAGCTAGTACTCTTAACTGCTGAGCTGTCTCTCCAGTCCCATGTTAACACTTTCGTAAGACCTGCTAGGTGATAAAATCTTAAATAAGTTTCAGTTACTATTTTAAAGCAAAGTCTGCATCACTAAAGGAATTGGAATAAGAAACAGTCTGATATACTAGATAACTATCACACCATTTAAGGAATAACACAGGGCTGGAGGGATTGGGCACAGGTGTTAAGAACATTTGCTGTTTCTTCCAGAGGACCCAGGTTTGATTCCCAGCATTCACATGGTGGCTAACAATCATCTGTAACTCCAGTTCCAGGAGATCTGACACTTTCTTCTGGCCTTTGTGGGCATTGCACACATGTAGTGTACTTAAATACATGCAGGCAAAACATTCATACACATAAAATAGAAATAATAACTATTTAAAAAGAGAGAGAATTACAGGATCTGTCCTAGGTAAAGTATGGTTTGGGCACCCTATTTTAGTACTTTTCAAACAGGTTGGAGAAACGCACGGTCATTTAACTGGACACCCGATTTGATGGAGAAGCAAGGTGCATTGATGGAGGGGATAGGAACATGGCTCGGTAGTTAAGAGAGAACTTGCTGTTCTTGCAGTGGACCCTGGTGGCTCACTTCCATCCTTCACTCCAGTTCCGGGGATCTGACTCCCTCGACTGTCCTCCACAGGCACACTGCACATGTAGGCAAAATACTCATACACATAAAAAAAATTAAATCTTTTAAAAAATATAAGCTCTTCATCCAGCCACTGCCGGCTGAGGGTATGTGTCTCACTCCACTCTTTCTGCCAGCTTCTTCTACGTGGGATCTTTGAGATGTACTCAGGGGAAATGGTAGATCATGAGTACTGTCTATGAGCCCAGGTGGTGAAAGAATGTCAAGACAAAAAGCCACCAGTAGAGAAATAAGAGAAAATTAGACTATGATAAAAGCCTAACAGGCTTTTTGTCTACAGACAGTGAAGATATCCAGGCTCCTCAGCAGTGCCACGGAGCAGGATCCTGATCCCGGAGTGCCCTGAAGGACGTCGACACCCGAAAAAGCCAAAGCTGGGGAGAGAAGGTCCTCACTGCCGGAGACCCCAGTTACAGGCTGTCTGAGCTCAAGCACTAACCAGGAGGAAGTGAGACGGAGAACCTCCTGCAAGGGCTAGAAGTGGCTCTGGGAATCAAAATGAAGAGATTTCCAGCGCTCCCAATAGTCCTTCCCCGCCATTGCCTGGAGGAGCAGGTGGTCTGCCTGAGGGCATTAGTCTGAGGATCGAACTCAGAGCCCTAGCAAAGGAGAGGCTTGGTAGCTCACAGACACAGCTCCAGAGAAGATAAGGCGGCCTAAAGTTAAGACACCGGCAGCACATCATCACCCCACGCTAATATTGCACCAAGAGGAGGAGATCCTCGGGAACTAAGAGAGACCTTGGGAGAGTGGGGAGCACTGCATGGTGTCTGGATCCAAGAAGAGGACCAGAAGCAGTGGAGAGGCAGCGGAAGTGTGGTGAGAGTCTGAAGAGGAGAGGTTCTCTACACCTGCACCTGGCCCCAAGCAGGGAGTAGTAGCTTTACAAATGCAAGACGCTCCTTCAGGAACTTGGTATTCTATCTTGAGCTAAGCTAACACTGGGAGTTCTGTCAAACCATCAAAGATTTGACTGCTGCTGGTTTTCCCCAGAACATAAACCCCAAGACTCCAACACACTTGCAAATAACAAACCAACAACAATGGGGAAAGAGCGGAGTTTCAAGCCAGAGCTCACACCCACTCCACAGAGGCCAAAATTTGGCAAAAAAGAAACAAACGGCCTGAGAAAGCATTTCCTGATGACACGTCCACAGCTCACAGCTTCTCTGCACTGGAGTACCGGAAAACAAAGCAGGTGAACTGGACACAGTACAGATTTCAGAGGCGTACTTTTAATTTTTTTTTTTTTTTTTTGCTTCTTTGAGAATTTCATGTAACGTGTTTTGGTCGTGTCCAGACCCCTCTCCCATTTCCATCCCACATTACTACGCCACCATCCCAATGCCATGTTGTCTACTCTTTTTTAAAGGCCTCAAATACTGCTGGATGTGGGTTGATCTTCGGGGGCCTGTTCAACCTAACAGGTATTACACCCTTAAAGAAAATCGACTCTCCCTCACCCACCAGCTATCACTCGTCAATAGATCCTCAGCTAGGGCTCGGACTTCTCGCCCACCTCCCCATCCATGCTGGGTTATCATCTGGTTTGGGATTCTGAACGTTGCAATTAAATCCAGCTCTGTTTTTATTATTATAGATGTGTAGTATAATTTGAAATCAGACATGGTAAAGACCTTAGCTCTCCAATTGTTCAGGATTATTTGTACTACCCTGGTCTTTTGTGTTTCCATATGAAATCTGAGATTATTTTTTTCAATATCTGCAAAGAATTATGTTGGAAAAGGGGGTTGCACTGAATCTGTAGATTGGTTTGGTAAAACGGCTATTTTCACAATGTTAATCCTACTAATCCATGAACATGGATGGTCCTTTTATATTCTGGTATCTTCTGAAATTTCTTTCTTCCATATCACAAAGTTTTTCTTATATAAGGCTTACATTCCCTTGGTTAGATTTATTCCATGGTTTGTCGAGGAAGTCATGAATGAGATCATTTGAGAATTTTTGCATCTGTGTTCATTAGTGTGACTACCTATGATTTTCGTTTTTTGTTAGATGCTTGGTTTCGTCATCAGAACAATACTGGCTTCATTAAAAGAATTTGGAACTGTTCTTTCCTTTTCTATTTTGTGGAATAATTTGAGGAGTACTAGTGTCAGTTCTTCTTGTAAAGAAGGTCTGGTAAAATTCTGCTCTGAATCCATCTAGTCCTGGGCTTTTTTTAGTTGTCAGATCTTTAATGACTACTTCTGTGTCATAAATTGTATCAATCTATGTGAGTTGTTTATTCATCTTCATTTAATTTTAGTAGGTCATACATATCTAAACGCATCCTCATCTTTTAGATTTCCCAGTTCAGTTCAGTGTAGGGTTTTAAGTATGTTCCTGTTACTCTGAACTTCCCCAGTGTCTGCTGTAATGCTTCCACTTTCATCTTTGATATTATTAACATGGGTCTCTTCCTTTCGGTTAATTTGGCTAAAGGTTTGTCAATCTTTTCAGAGAAACAAGTATCTGTTTCATTGGCTCTTCATAGTTTTTTTAAAATTTCTATTTCAGAATTTTTAAGTCCTGATTTGATTATCTCATCCATCTACTCCTTTTGGTTGCTGTTCTTGCTTTTACAGGACATCAGGCGCATTATTAGGTTGTTAATATGAGATCACTCCAGTGGGCTATTAGGCACTGTGCTCACTGTGTTCCATAGATTTTGATATGTTGTGTTTCATTTTTATTCAATTCTAGGAACTTTTAATTCTCTTCTTGATTTCCCCATTGACCCAATTTTCAATTGGTAGTATGCTATCTAGTTTCCATGATCTTGTGTACTTTTCTTCATTTCTGTTAATATGCAGCTTTATTCCTTTGTGGTCAGAAAGAATAGAAGATTATTTTCTGTACTTTTGACCTGGGTTTCTTCTCCATCTTCTATACCTGTTATTTGATGGTTTGATCGTTTCATGGTGTCCCAGAAATCCTGTGTGTTCCATTACTGAGTTTTCATTTTTTATTTTTATTTTTAATATATATTTAAAATTTATGTGTATGAATGTATTGCCTGCATTCATGTAAGTGCACCTGTGCCATGCAAAGCCTGTGAAGGACATCAGATTCCCTAGAACTGGAGTTACCAATGGTTGTTAGCTGCCACGTAGGTGCTGGGAACGGAACCCAGGTCCCCTGCAAGAGTAGCCATTGTCTTAACTGCTGAGCCATCTCTCCAGCCCTGTCTGAGTTATTTTAGATTGAACATTTTCTTTGACCGGGTGACCCATTTCCCCAACCCGTCTTCAAGGTCTGATGTTCTCTACTCCATTTGATCCATTATATTGGTGAGGCTTTCCTGTGAGAGTTTTGTCTGGTTTCCTGAATTCTTTTCATTTCAAGTTTCACTTCACTTTGGCTTTTCTTCAGAAATCCTATATCTTCATTACATTCTAATTCCATATCTTGAATTGCTTTACTTATTTTATTCAGCTGTTTGTGTTCTCACAGTTTTCATTCAGTCTTTTATTTACATCCTCTTTGAGTTCCTCGAAAGTATTTATAATTACTGTTCTAAACTCACCGTGCATCAACTAGGCTTCTTTTCTCAGGAGACATTACAGTGAACGGGTGCTGATCTAAGGAGGATATGTATTTCCTTGGTTATTCGTGTTTGTGATTTTTATGATGAGACCTAAGCACCTGCAGTTAGTTGGTGGTGCTTCCTGATATGGACAGCTGACCTTTCCTATACTGAATGTGTACTTGGATCTTTGTTTGCTATGACCCCAACTTGTCAAAGCTATGAACCAGCTGAGTTGTACCTGATTGGTGTTCAGGCTTGAGGCAGCAGGAACCTTTTGTTCACTGTTGGTGAAAGTGTAAACTGGTGCAGCCACTGTGGAGATCAATGTAGAGATTTCTCAAAATACCAAAAGTAGCACTACTATAACTACTACCATAGCACAGACCTACCTACAATATTCCTCAGTATATACCACATGTTCTCTGTCACATGTGTATTATAGCTTCACTTGTTATATATGTTTATTTATGGGAGAATGTGTGTTGGGACAGGCCAGAAAACCTAAAGAAGCCCATGAGCTGGAAAGATGCTTTAAGGGAGAAGTTTGGGAATGGTGAAAGAACATAAGCAACATGAAAATGGAAGGGAGATTTGGGGGCAGAAGGATACTGTTGAGAGGGACTGCAGAGAGACAGGAAGAGGAGCAGCAGAGGAGGGACTTCAAATATGTATGAGTTGGGCTGGAGAGAGGTGACTCAGCAGTTAAAAGCACCAGCTGCTCTTGCAGAGGACCCAAGTTCAGATCCCAGTACCTACTTGATAGCTAAACCATCTGTAACTCCAGTTCCAGGGGATCCAATGCTCCCTTCTGACCTCCAAAGGCACTGCATGACACAGGTGCACTTACAGACATGCAGGCAATACACTCATACACATAAAATGACAAATATTTTTAAATATGCATGAAAATACCAAAGGAAATGTGTTACTTTGTATGTTAATTTAAAATAAATATAAAAAGCTATATAATAGAAGAAACATTTAAATTCATTGCAAATAATGAGAGTAAGCACTGCTTTATGCATCTATCCAAGTGCGTATCACAAGATGAAATGTAGGTTTCACCATGATTCATGCTCAAAGGATGTGAAAATTACCATTATCCAGTGACCTGACATAGTCTTGTCACTCCCTTAATCCAAGCACTTATAAACCTAGCTACCATTTTCTCTAGTAAACAACAGGAACATAAAAATAAACTTCTCTACCCCCAAGGAGCTTACATCATAACAAAGAAAGAGAGACATGACTTTAAAAGATGACCTATATTGGCAATTGATCAAAGTACAATCACAGCCGAGG
This sequence comes from Eospalax fontanierii, assembly GCA_035773235.1. Taxonomy (NCBI): domain Eukaryota; kingdom Metazoa; phylum Chordata; class Mammalia; order Rodentia; family Spalacidae; genus Eospalax; species Eospalax fontanierii. The sequence continues at coordinate 42,252,037 of CM069549.1, read as the reverse complement.
CTTCAAACAGAACTCTGCCTGAAGAACTGGCACTTTTATAGAAAGTAAATCTGATGCTCAGTCTGCAAGGAGGAGAATGAGTTTGGTGGCCAAATATGAACAAGAGTGCACTTGTCCAAGCAAAGTGCACAGGGTTATCCTAACAAACATGTGGCACGTGTAGGGAACTGCACCTAAGCTACCTTGGAGCCCACGGCACAGAGTGTCTTTGTGCAGCAATTTCTTCCATGCTGAAGCATTCTCTGTTGAAAACAGGAGGAAGGCTCATGAGACTCAGGAAGTCCAGGAAGCTGAGCTTATAAGACCCCTTAGTTTCCTCCACAAGGTCACAGAAACAGTAAGCACCTGCAGGGGGATGTTTCTACCTGCCTATCAAGTTGTCTGCATGTTGATGAAGCTTTCTGGAACTATGGTTCATGCTGGGAAAAGATATTTGCTGATGTGGCTGCCTCTGGGTTATCAATGCTCCTCACACACACTCTTCCTGTCAGTAAACCCAATAAACTAATCAGTTCCCGAGTTGGACTTGGGAAATGATTCAGTAGGAATCATTTTTTTGGTCCATTGTTGGTGTCCTATTTGGGCTTAGTAAACAACTGTTTGCAACTCCCCAGGAGAACTCATAGGAAAATGTAAAAGTCTGGGAAAGGTCAGATCATCATCTACGCTGAGGAGAGCACCTGTATTTCGGAAGCAAATCGAATAGAGAATGTTTAAGTGTCTGAATGCAGAGAGGCAAGTCAGAGCATTTCAAAGTAGAATTGTTGAGGAAATAGACTAGTCAGTGCAGAGCCAGAATTGGAGGAAGTGGATATTTAAGGGAAGCTGACTGAAACATGGTGCCTGAGAGTAAAAAGAAAGGGAGAAGTAGAGTTTTGAACCTTTTGAATAGCTGAGCAGGTGGAGCAGGTTGATCACCCAAGATTGGTACACATTAATTCGGTCAAACTTTTTGAATGGGTTGGCCTAGTAGCCATTTTTATCAAAAGAAAGCAATAGGGTTGAAATTGTTAAGGTTAGATTCCATGACAGCTTCTATTCACTCCCACTTAAAATGTTGTTGTGGTGTAAAGAGGACAGGGACAGCCCACAGGAGCAGTGCGGCTACCAGTGTCAACCAGCAGGCACGAGAATAAGACCATTTTAGAAAACTCATCTTTACTTGAAGCTCTACACATCTTATGGACACATGAAGAACACCCAGAAAAGAGATTCAGGAGCCAAGAAGGGTGGTGCATCTCCCAGCACACAGGAGGATTGTGAGTTTGAGGTTAACCTGGGCTATATACAGTGAGACCCTTGTCTCAAAAATAATATAAATAAAATAAAACAAAAATGTCTCAGCTCAATCTATTTCAAATCGCTGACATGCACAATTTAAGAGTTTATGGCTTTTTTTATATTCATTTCATATTTTTTCAGACAGCATCTCACTCTGCACCACAGAATGATCTGGAATTCAGTATGCCATATACTAGACTGGCTCACACTCATACTGATCCTTCAGTCCCAGCCTCTCAAATTCTGAGAGTACAAGTTTAAGCCACTATCCCTGGTTAGAGCTTACAGCTTTTGAGTGTCTGTCAGAAGCCCACTCCTAAGGGACACATCCACAATGCAACCTATACCTAAGGCTCAGGGAACACAGCAGAACAGAAGGTAGAAAGAATGTAATGTATCTTTTAACACACTGGAGATGCTTCCTCATGTAACAGATGGTGATTTACTCAGAAAAGCAGAACTGGTCAAAGTGCAGAGTGCTTGTCCTTGGGCCTGACACCTTTATCTAACCATCCAGGGCTCAGGGACCACTGTGGAAGAAAGGCTGGAAAGACTGTAAGAGCCAGGCATGATGCACGACCCCAAGGAAACAGAGCTTCCCAGGCTGCTAGGAAGTTCCTCACATGAACTTACAGAAACAGTGACAGGATTCTCAAAACGCAGGCAAGTTCAAAGCAGACAGAACCCACCACAGCAGGGGGAATGGGTAAAAAGACCTGACTTTAGCAGAGCATCTACTGGCATCTGAAGGTTGCTGGGGAAGGAGGACTGGTTTTCTTAGGGGAGTGATACTCAGTCGTTGAACAAGCTCCAGGCGATGGATTCACACCAAGGGACATTTGGGGATGCAAACTTGACACAATAGGCCTTAACTGAAACGACAGAATGTATTAAAAGCTGATATAGGGGGTTGAGGGGTAAGTTAGGGAGGGGTTCTAAATATCTACATGTATGAAATTTGCAAAACATCTATTTTTAAAGACTAGAAAAAATAAAAACTAAAAATTATGAATGTGGAATGTTCACTTCGCATCTGCAGATAATTGAAATGGGTGTGGGTCTCCCTGTGTTCTACTAACTTGCTGATGACTATTCGGATGGTTTTAATTTGGATTGATGTTCTGCCCTTTTATAAAGGTCTGACATGTTGGATCCTCAAGCAGAGGGTAACTTGGTTTTAGGCATAAATTATTTGAATCCTCAACAATGCAACAAGGGGGAATGCATGTTTTACTTCTGTTGAATGCCTTACAGGGTAGCTGGATATAGTGCCTCATGTTTGAGTACCAGAGCTTGGCAGACTAAGAGAAGATTGCCTTGAATTTGGGGACAGCCTGAACTATAAGCCAAAATACTATATTAAGAAATAAATGAAAATTAACAATTATTGTGAATAAATATGCCCTAAAGTACTATGTACAATAAATATAAACAAATACTGGCAAGAATTGGGAAAGTAATGTTTTAAAGCAAAGCAGGGATATTTATGTCACATGTTTTAATGTTTACTGCAAAAATACAAAGCTTAGGGCTCTTAAATAGTTCTCAAGCATATTCAAAACAAACAAATGATGGCACAGAAAGTGTTCTTCCGAGACCGCAGATACCTCCAACATGCTCCTGAGTGTGCTTCTTTCCTGCCTTAGATATACTTTCTGTATGGTCTCTGATGGCAGGAAGCTAGGTCACCCCTCTGTGGTTTCATGGAAGTGCATGTTGTTTACGTCCAGCATTCGAATCTTTTTAGAAACCCAATGAGGGAAATTTATCAAGATGACATATGCTCTGTGTTGCTTATGTCCCAATAATTACATTTCAATAATTTAGATAGAATTAAAGCATGGAGAACCTCAATTGGTTTTCCCTCAGAAATATTCAAATGTCATCAAACTATTATCTAAAACATTGGTTAAACAAACGCATACTGAGAACTTGAGAAGACAAGAATATTAATGTCAACAAATATGACTTTCTATATTTTGTGTTTTCCAAGAAAATTCTTTACATACACTGAAATTCAGGAATGTTCTCGTCATACAGTGAGACATAGCATTTTACACTGAGAAGGGAATACTAATTATATTTACGATTAACACATCCTCAGGGGCCCTTGAAACAGCTCCAGAATTGATAAAGTTTAGATAGATGATAGATAGATAGATAGATAGATAGATAGATAGATAGATGATAGATGATAGGTAGATGGATAGATAGATAGATCATAGTTTCTAGCTACTTCAAATTGTCTTTTTATGTTAGGTATTTTGTAAAATGTGGACAGTGTTATCAACAGTCTATGAACATTTGATCAGTGTCAGAGGAGAAGTTCTAAGGCGTGTATTAGTCAGCCCTTTGCCTTCAGTTCTCTATAAGTGGTAAAACCACCTAGTTTACTGAGCTATAGGTGAATACCAGTTATCTCCAGTGTTTCTCAGTCATCATTATCTTTAAATTAGTAATGAAATAGAGTGCCCACACATGTCTTTTGATTCTGTTGTAAGTAGAACTGGCCAGATGCCAGTCATTTCCATCAAACTGTCTAGATTGATATTATTGTCATGGTATTGTCAAGATACAACACCCTGTTAGTGGGTCACATATACCCAGGATAACTGAGCATATGTTTGACTTGGTTAAGGCAACAACAGGCGAAAAATGATTAGAATGAATAAATCAAGATTCCCAGCTTTCTTATTTTACCTAAATACATATCCAAGGTAGAAGACTCTCCAACCTGCTCATCTTTGTGATGACACTGATCTTTCCTAGATAATTAAGGATACAGTGTACATATTTTCATTTTGTTTAGACATTTTTAATTATTGTTTAGTTTTTACCCTGGACATCCCAGGCTTATACACATTTAAAACTCTGCCTTTTTATTTATGTCTCATTGTTTCTTTTAGTTAATGGCTACTGTTAGCAGTACAGGACACAGATGGTTTACAGTGAGTGGGGCACCGAGCAGCCTGTTCTGAGAGGTTTTCTTACCCGTAGTCTCCTTTGTTGATGTGCTCAATGAACTCTGGATTAACAAGGCATGCATGCTGGGAACATTTCCACTGCTGTCCTGAGCACGTGCTAGACAAACAGAAAAGGTACAAAAGAAGTCTGGTGTTTCCAAAGTAGTGACAAGAACTGCACATGTTTAAGGTAAAAAACCAAATTTCTTGATTAATGTTAACCGCATGGCTCTCTGACTATTGGATAAAATGAATCCTAATGCATGTGTTAGCTGCTCGCCAGTGTGCTCTTAGCCTCTGATTCAAGAGCCTCATGTATAACATGACCCCACATTCACTAAAGTTTAAAAACAAAGTCAATTTGGGTAGTAGATTCATGTACTTATATTTGAAACTTTCTAAAAGCTAATCTTTTTTTAAGCAAACTGTTTTTATGTATATTTACTTATTGTGCCACAAAAACATAATTTTTCTGCAGTCTCAAAGTGTTTGTAATTTAGTAGTATGTTTAATGAATACTTAGGATGTATGGAGAAGACTCACTATAAAAACATCAAATTCAGCATTAAAATATATGCATAATTACATTTCCTGCAGTGTTTTTATGCTTCTGAAAGCTACAGCATGTGAAGCCTCAGCGTGCGTGATTCTGCCTAGATGACTTCAGTCTACACTCTGATCACAAACACTTCTCACCGCTGAGGAAAACAGAGAGTTCATTACCAGGAGTTGCAGTTTTCCTTAACCACCAGTCCTTCTTCATAATAGTGACCATGTCTGAAGCAGCCTGTTAAAGAAGCATGCAAACAAATGAGGATTCTAAGCTCAGCAAGCATGATCTAAGACTGCTGTTAGGTCTGGGAAACTGCTTGGTGCCAATCTGACTGAAATCTTACCTGGTTTGTGTCAAGACATACATATCAAATTGCCTATGTCTTTTCCATAAGATTTTAGATTTATGCTGTGCATTATGCTATAAAACAGAGGATTCTAAAACATGAAAATCAGATTACTGTGATATGTACTAAAAACAATTAATATGTTTAACTACACCAGGTAAAAAATCTTAACTTATGATATTTCTTATTTTTAAAATATACCCAAGCAAGTACGATTAATAGCAGGTAACTAGAGGTCAAAATTGTGAACCCCAAAACAAAACTGTTTCATTGAATTTACCTGAAAACGATTTCTTTTTTCTCCAGTGTTTGGAGAAGGAGGGGGAAAAAAGAAAAAAACCTTGAAATCAATCAGACTAGAGTCAATTGTCTTTACGATTCAAATGCCTTTGAACTGAAATTGTTCAACTGGTTTACAAGATTATATAAATTGTCCAAAAGAAATCAATGATGGACCAGGACAATGTGAAAACCATCAGTAAAGTCTACCAAGTAAAGTCCTATATAAAAGAGATATCCAGCTTACACTTTATGACATTTTTAAAAATATTTCTGTAAGTTTAAACAGAATGCTTAATTAGCAAAGGGAACCCCTCTTTGTGCAACAAAACATTTTCAAACAAAAATACATAATTGACATGTTACATCAGTGGTCCCTAATGTAACAAATTAAATTCTAACCTTTAGTTCATAAACTTATAAGAGACAATATAAGTCCCAAGGGAGTTGATATTTTAAAATTCTTTATGTATCACTTTTATTAATGTGTATGAGTACATTGCCTGCATGTAAGTAGGTGAACCCGTGTCATGCAATGCAGTGAAGGTCAGAAAAGGGCATCAGATCCCCTGGAACTGGAGGTACAGACACTTGTTAACCACCATGTATGTTCTGGGAATCAAACCTGGTCCTTTGCAAGAGCAGCCAGTACTCTTAATCATTCTCTAGATCATAAAGGAGTTGATTTGATGTCACAAAAATACCTTCTGGTTTCAAATTCTTTGATTTGAAAAGACAAAACTTAGGACTTGAGAATATAACCTGAAATGATCATAGAAGCCAGGAAAGTAAAAAGGGTCTATGTAGGGGGAGAAGGAGCTCCAGAGAGGAGCATAGTACGACACAGGTTACTGAGGAGGAAATGGGAAGAACAGGTAGACTTTAGCTAGGGAGTGGGGAGATGGGGTAGGACAGAGGGAGGAAAAAGAAGGATGATATTAAGGATGTCAGAGAAAGCCATGATAAAACATTTTTAAGCTTACTTAAAAGTATTATATTATAATTTATTTATGTACGAGTGTATGTGTATTTGTGTTTGTGTGACTGTGTGTGTGTGTGTAAGAGTGAGAGGAAGAGTGAGAGTGAGAGCGAGAGAGAGAGAGAGAAAGAGAGAGAGAGAGAGAATATGTGTAGCTGTAAGCTATACAATAATAATCCCAGTACCAGGCATGGGAAACCACTCTTTGAGTTGTTTCTCAGAGTAGTCCCAGAGACTCCCAAAACAGTGTATGCCTTTGAACTTGAAGATTCAACTTCTGACATGCAAGTGCTAAAAGCACCACACACCAGATATAGGACACAGAAGAATCAAGGCAGAACTGACTGAGAAACACCCCCCACTAAAGCTACTGCACATATCAGAACATGCTAAGCAAATTGCCCAGGGATAAAGCAATCTACAGTCCCACCTAGTCCTAAAGCCTACAAGTCACAATGACAGGCTTTGGCCAAATATCCCTAACAGTAAATAGTGTCATTTTCATCTTGGGAGTAACTAACAGGTGCCTAACTGTACATAAGGCCCATAAATAGAGAATTCATTCTTGGAGCTGTAAACCTAGTCAACTTACTATGGTTGAAGAGTTCATAGACCTTGGAGGAGAACCTACTATAGCCACTTTCTTAAATGAAAAAAATTGTTAACTATATTCTAAACACTTATCCTTGTATTCACAGATAAGTGTAGCTCTCACCACTCATCAAAGAAGCTTCTTTTAAACACATAGAGAATGTTACAGAGATTCCTAACTGGTCAAAATGCAGAGAATAAGTGATTGTGGGGGTACCTAACCCCAACTGGCATCTCAATCATGTAGTACTCTAAAGCCCAGAGAACATGGTGGAAGATGGGTGGAAAGACTGTGAGAGCCAGAGGACCAGGACACCTGCTGCTAGACAGTGTCTTCTAGACATGACAGGGAGGCTACCCCAAAGAAATGCCAACAACACAGCTGCCTAAACAAGACTTGCACAATGACAATCCAGTTTACATGCCAGTGTGGATAGGAGAGTTCACAGGGTTCTCCCTCTGGCTGGAGAACCACCAGCAGTCAATGGCTGCTGAGAGAGGGAGAATCAATTGTCTCCATGGATGAGCTCCTTGAAATACTGTGCAACTCCAACTGGTCATCCTAATCATATGTAAACACAGGCACCACTAAATGGACTCAGTAGGTTTCACACACACACACATATATATGCATATATATGTAACTATGTATATATAATTAAAGAAGGGGTCATGAAATCGAGGGGGAAAGTGGAGGAAGTTGGAGAGGAGAAAAGAAGGTATGGAAATGATACAAACTCGGTCCTCTGTCACTCATTCTCCACGCAGAAGACTTTTCAGTCTACATCATGGTACTTCCTACTTAAAGTGTTCCAAATTGTTTCCCACCAATAATAAAATAAAATCAACTACTGACAGTGACTTAAAAGGCCTTAGTCCAAATATTTCTTCCCTAATCTTTGCACTCAGGAAGGATTAGCAGGACATTACCAAGGGCAGAAATAAGTAGATAGATACAATTTGGAGGCAAGGAAAACAGAATTCACTCATGCAATGAGTTTGAGTAATATGGAGAATAAAGTATTAGGATGTCTCATGGGCGTTTTCCCATGGGCGGTGGAGGAGGTTACATGACAGGTAACACAGCTGTCACTGTAACATGTGACACAGAGTTATGACATAGTTGTGCCTTGAAACCAAGAATCTAAGGCTGAGGTATATCTCGATGGTAGAGTATTTACCGGGAACATAAAAGACCCTGAGCTCTGTTTTGCATATTTGAGATTTAGATTAAATCTAGATTAGGAATCTAAATGGAGGTGTTTATAAAAGTCCAGAAATGGCAACATACATTACATTATATGTTTCTTAAAACCTGAGAACAAATGTCTACCAGAGTCGTACACTGAGTCAGGAATTGTGGTCCAGGACTGAGCTAAAAAATCCCAAGTGACAAACACTCAGAAGAAACTGGGAAAGAAGTTACCTGTGTGGAAGCAGGAAATTCACGGAAGGCTGGATAATGGAAGAAAAGAAAGTATTCCAGACAATCCAAATTCCAGCCATGCACAACATTACAGAGAGGTAAGGAGCTGGAGAGCACCGGTATTCCGAAGTGGCAGACGGCCTCATCAAGAAAGACATCCGAGTAGCAAAGGGTGGTGATGACTGACGTGGACGCAAGAAAACACGTTGTTCTTTTAGAGATTTTTTTCCATTAAATGAACAAAGGAAAATAAAATAGAACTGAATAAGAACACAGTCAAGGAAGTCATTTTGAAGTTGGAAGACTAAAAACACATTTGAAAACCAGCGGTTAATCCAGAGGAGAAGGAAAAATGTGTGTGTGCATATTTGTGGAGGGGAGAAAGAGAGACAGAGAGAGAGAAGGACTTGAGAATATAAGACTCCAAGCTCAAGAGAGTGAATCAATTCAACAGGAGTGGTGACCAAGACGGAGTTCAGCTGAGAAGTACGACGGTGGAGAGCTCAGAAAATTCATATTTTCTTAGTAAACATAAGCATAGTGTCAGTTTTTCAGATTGTTTATACATATATCATTTTACCAAAATAAAAATAAAATTAATGACTATTGAAATAAGTGGGTTTCAAAACTTTAATAGTTTTAGAATAAATTGGGCAAATCAGATATTTTCAGACTGAATAATTGGTCTTGTTGATTTGAGGCAAGATAATAATATGGTGTCTGTGATTTCTTTCAAATACTTTATCACAGTGTGTTATAAATATCTGTGCTAGCTGGGGCTGTGCTGCTGGAAAGGCGGTCACTGTTCTAATCAGGAATCTATACCCCAGGGGTAGGCACTAACACTCATTCTAAAAAGCCTGGATTTCAGAGTAGCTGACACAAGCTGCACTGTAGGAAAGACAGCCAGTGCTCTAATCAGGAATCCATACCCAGGGGCGCGCTCTGGCACGCATTCTAAGGGCCAGACTTCAGGGTGGCTGCTACAAGTGCTCCTGTTATCCATATTTTCATCAACACTAGAGTTAGCATAATGAATATCAAAATGAAATTTCATTGGTACAATAAAGCAGTTTGTTAATCAGCATGGTGGATCTAAATCAGTTTGCATTGGTTAAATTAATAGTATTCTATTTAGGCAGATTAGCTAAAATACTTCAATGACTTTTGTATCTCAGTTTATATTTATGTATGTCTGATACAGTCCTAGACCTGATCCTCTACCTAGACTGATCTTTGTCCTGTGTCCGGTGCCAGGCACTTAAGAGAACTTGCCATTTGATACCCAATCTGTGAATAAAAGGGTCCTAACTGTAATATTATCACATGTGCCTCCAGTAATTTCTTTCAAGTACTAAGAGGACAAAGACTTGAGATTTCGTTCAAGTTACACAGCTTGAATGAATCTGCTTGTATCTCTTTACCAAAGTACTTTTTTGTTCAGGTCAATATGTGCGGCGGTGTATGAATCCAATACAAACAGATCTGTATCTTATCAAATTACCTTAGATCTGTTCACAACAGATGGTATACTAGACTCTTTCTGTAAGATCTGCTGCATCAAAAGACTGTGTCTGGAATAACCATGCTGGTTGTGTTGCAAAGTCTATTACTGCTCTTCTATATTTGCCATATGAAATTCTCGAGTACCTAGAAGCCTCCCGCAGACACGGCAGTGCACAGACAGATTGGAAGGCTATAGTTAATGCAGGTCCTAATTCTACCCTATGGAAAACTGGTTATTTATTTTTAAATATTTTGTTGTATGTGTATGTATGTATGTATGTAAATATGTATTGCCTGCATGTATGTAAATGCACCCATGTCATGCAATGCCTGCAGAGGTCATAAGAGAGCATTGGATCCCCTGGAACTAGAGTTACAGATGGTTGTTAGCCACCATATGGGTGCTGGGAATCAAACCTGGGTCCTCTGCAAGAGCAGATAGTATTTTTAACCTCTGAGTCATCTCTCCAAACCCTGATTTTTATTTTTAATCCTAAAGATAATGTTCAGTTTCAAGTTGTTCATTTAAACAGTTCCTAAGACCAGCACAATTCAAAGAAATTGACATGACCATGAAACTGGATCACTGTAAAACTAATAGACTGCTGAGTATATGCATAGCATCATAAAGAAAAGTTGCTTCATATATTAAAATAGCATAAAATATACCATCATCTTCTTATTTTAGTTAATTTTGAACATTTTGTCTATAATTAGTTATAATTAGCATATAATTAGTTATAATTAGCATATACCCTAAACTGGAATCTTTGCAATATTCCATTGCTCAATCCAAAATGAATATTGAAGAGGTAGTAGTTAGTTTTCTGACTCAAATAAGAAAAGTCAAATCCATTTCAGAACATAGCTGAGGCAGGTATAGAGGCTCAGTGTGCAGTCCCAAATAAGCAGAAGGGAGGTTGTGGCAGGAAGGCTGCTGGGAGTTTAGGATCAACCTTTGCTGCACAGTGAGGTCCAGGCCGTTGGTTTACCAGGTGAGACTCTGTCTCCTTGTCCGAGAGAGGTAGAAGAGAGAACTATAGTTTATTCTATGATAATACTGATATGTAAAATGGTAATACATTGAAAATGGGCATACCAGTATCTCTGGGTTTTCAGGATGACTGAGTTGAAGACCTAGAGGCTAGCCTGGAAAATATGGCAAGACCCAATCTCAAAGTAGAAGAAAAGAAATAAGAAAAAGCAAATAAAATGGACTTCAAAATTCACCTCAATTTTAATTTTTAAGTGAGAATTTTTGAATCAACATCAAATGTCCTTCCCAATGCATTATGTCCCATTACCTCTTCATGGAAATTAAAATAAAATTCTAAGCAAGTTTGGTTGTAGTTCCTTTTTGTTTTGAGGAAATAATGTTTTGTAAATAAAGTCAAACATACCCCCTAAGAAGATTACACTGAATTAATATTATGACTTAAGTCATAATACAAGCATATCTATAGTCACTGTATTTAATTAAAATTATGACTTATGTCATAATACATGCGTATCTGTAGTCACTGTATTTAGATGATTCTGCATAATTTTTGCAAAGATTGCTATGGTTTCTCCCAACATCAATCCCAATTTGAAGGTAAGCACATTATTACACTACAAACCCAAAAAGAAAATTGATAATAACAAAGTTTTGATGCTCAGTCTCTCTTGAAAGCATGGAAGCGAATACACAAAATAAATGTAATAGAAATAAATGTGTATTTTTATGGTCACTAATCATATATCAATATTCTCTAGCACATTTTATTTATTAGCTATTATCCAATGCAGGACCTTCTGTTACTTCAGGTGGGGTTGCAGGGTTATATTGCTGTCCATATGGATACATGTCACTGGGTTGTTGCAATGGTATCTAATTGTTTACATACCTAAATCTTCTTCCTGACATTGCTGTAAGAGTTTATAACACTGCTCCTTGTTCCCTCAATGACTGTTACAAGGATGGATACACTACAACTTTTAAATACAAGCAACTGCTTCTGTTAATGTGTCATTTTGTAAAAGAATGTAAGAAGTGCCTATTGAAACTATGGATAAAAAGCATATTTCACTACATTACAAATATTTATAAAACTACCTAATGCATGGAAAAGCATGCTTCTGAAAGTGCATTGTTACATAGGGGAAAAATCTTGACTTTAAGTGCTTGGCATCCATATTTATGGCACTTTCTGTGGGTTTTATTTTTCTGTGTGGGGTAATCACATTGTCTTCAATAATGAGAGATTTGTCTCTAGAGATCATTTCACATACTTCCTCATTATCATTTCTCACTGGCAGGTGTTGGCCAGAAAACTATCCCTATTTTTGCAGTAGTGGTACTTTTATCTTGGGGGTTATCAACAGCTATCTAATTGGACTTAAGGATCACTCAATGGAAGGAAATGCATGTGTGGTACTGTGAACATAGCTAAATACACATGACTTGAGTGGTCATGGATTCTAGAGAAAAACCTACTTTTGGCACATTCTTAGACCAACATAATTTTACTTTTTTCTAAATATATATTCTCATATATACAGACAATTGTACCTTTCAACCCTGATCAGAGAAGCTTCTTTTTGCAACAGAAGGAGAACATTACAGAGTTCCAGAACTGGCCAGATGAAATGTGTCTGTGAGATGCTTGAACCTAAGGGACTTATCTTAAATGCAACCTCTACACATAGAATGAATGTATCTCTCAGCTCTCACCAGAGAAGTTTCCTTATACAGCAGCTGATGATTAACACAGAAACCCACAATTGACCAATATACAGAAAACAAGAGGCCACAAACTGCTTATTTCTGATTAAGGCAGCTATTTCAAACCTCTGCTCTTAAGACTCAAGGATCATTGCGGAAGAGGAGGCAGAAAGATTGTAAAAGCCAGAGGAGGCAGATGACCACAAGAGAACAGAGTCTTCCAGACAACTGCTCAGATACAGCCATCGGAACAGTATGCACCAGTCCATGCAAATTCAAACCAGACAACGTCCAAGCAGAGACACAGAGAACTGGGTATAAATTTCCAGCCCAACCTATGGAATTGCTGGTAATTCATGGTTGTGGGTGGATGGAGTTAGTGTCCTGCAGGGATGGGACTCTTGTGGGCCCAGGGGATGGACCTACACTGAAGGACATTTGGGGAGACAAATCAGACTCTATAAGCTGTATTATATGTAAGTGGGGATGATACAGAAGGCAGTTGTGGATAGGGGATCGAAATACAATCAAACCATATTGTGGGAAAATCGCAAAAATTCAATTACAAAAGAATAACATGCAAAAAGAAGAAGAAAGAATTGTTCCTAAAAAACATAGTTTAACTAAATTAGTAATTCAAGTACATAAAATTAGCTTATGTGATTTTTAAAAGCACATAAAGATGATGCTGTACCCAAAATAAATTTTAATTAACACAGAGATAATAAACAGAAACTCTAATATATTTAATTTTTTAAAATATTATCTACAGGAGGGTCAAACACACATGTTTAGTCAGTATGCAATGTGAGACTTACTGCTGACACCCAAGAATGTTCCTACCTAACCCTTCATTTTTCTTTCTTACCTCATTACTGATTCTGCACAAGGCCGTTTCTTGTGTACTCGTCCTGCGCATGCAACATTCCTCCTGGGAATATTCTAACACATCCCTTCTCATTTCATCCTCCAGAGGACACCCACTCATCTTTTATGACTCAGTTCTAATGCCTCGGGTCCTATCAGACTGAGAACATTCCTGTCATAACTACCGGCCCCATGTGTCATTAACTTTTCTAAGGTCCTCAAGGGTAAGACAAAGTCTTATGAACTTTCTGCTTATGCATCATCTGAGACTAATTGTTACGAAACTTGGCCATGCTGCTTTGGTTTCTCACCCTCCAATGCTGAAGCATGCATAAGTTGTAGAACAAAACGGAAAATTTGTTGTGACACCATGTTTAAAAGTCAATGAATAACTTCAACTGAGCATTAAACCTATCATGAACCTTCTCGGATAATGGAGGTCTCTGACTACACTGTCACATATCCACCAAGCTTCAACCCTACTCTGACTTAACATCTATTGATTTTTAGTAACCAATCACTCTCCACAATGCCTGGCATGAACTGCATAATCTGACATAAGATAACCTCTACGTACCTTTCGAACTACTGTCACCGATCCTGCCCTCGTTATGACTCTCCAGAAACGATGACTTGTCCGCTCTTGGGTTTATTCTTTCTTTATTCCTCACATGGGAATTTAAGCGTTTTCCCCTCACTGGTTCTCTAGTAAGTCAATAGTATTCATTATGGTATATATTAATGCTTTCTTACGTTAGACTTTCTCACAGTACACGTGTGTGTGTGTCAAAGAGAGACAGAAAGACAGAGAGAGACAGACAGACAGACAGACAGAGAACTTTAGAAACTGTCCACCTTATTTTGTTTTGATGTAGGGTCTCTCGCTGCTTTGGAAGGCACCAGGTAGAGTTCAGTGAGCCCCTGAGATGTGCCGGTCTCTGCCTTCCCGGTGCTGGGAAGGTGCTGCTCAGCACACCGCCATGACTGGCATTTCTTTGAATCCTTTTAATCTGGAGATCAAACACCTGTCCCTGTGCTTGCAAGGCAAGCACCTGAATTTCTCTGCGACTTCTCCCCAGTCCACAGCAGCAGCGCTCTATCCTCTTCAGATTCATCACATTTGCAGTTACTCAGTGAATTTTCTAAGTATCTTCCAATTTGTCTGATGTTTACAAGAATAAGACTTTTCACACTGCCTGACACCACAGAGATTCTTGGAAAACTGTTGAAGAAAGACTAGATCTTTCATACACAGTAATGTATCTGCCACCTTAGAGACAGAGGAAATGTTTGCTATCTGGTGGGAAAATGAAAAGCTAGACTAAATGGCAATTCTTCAGGCATTTTTAAGGAGTACCTACATGTAATTTTCTTAGTTGAAAAGAAAATCAATCTCATCAGAATTTGAAATAAGGATTTTAGTTGTTTTTTAACTATTGTATCTAGTCAGAGCATTCATTTATAATGCGAGTCAGAGTGCTGATTAACTATAGATTTCTGATGGAAAGATTGATATCATGGGAGCTTCACCTAAGTACGTACCTAGGGTTCATGAGACTGGTCACGGTACCTTCTCAAAATCATTCTCATATAATTACATCTATGGAGCAAACACCACCATTTTCTTTATCTTTCTTAAAAGTCATTTTTATTTATCCACTCAGTCTGGGACTCCCATAAGATCACTTACTTTATTTGACCTGCCTCTCTATTTAATAATATCTTTTAAGACTTGGGCTCTTATGCAGCCTAAGCACCCCTCAAACTTTCTACATAGCTAAGGATGACCTTGAACATCTCATCATCATGCTTCCACCTCCAGAGTGCTAGAGTTAGAGGTCCATGCCACCAATGTCCAATGGGTATGATATTGGAGATCATGCCAGGGTCCCCTACATGCTAAGCAAGCATTCTAACAACTAAGTCACATTCACACCCCTCTCTTGAATAAACTTCAAATCTCCAGATTAATTAAACAAGACAAAAATATGCTTGAATTTATTTCCCATTACTTGAATGGGGGCAATGGCTTGCCTTATTTTGCATTCACTTCTGTTTTAAAGCCATTGCCAATGTCATCCATTCTTACAGGTGCATGAGCCTGAAGAAATTGTAAATGAAATGTTATATGGAAAAAAAGCATTCCATGACTCTAAATGATCCTGTTCTTAACTTACATGAAATTTTCTTAAGAATACCTCATGCTAATGCTTGACAGCCTTGATCAGTACATTTTAGAAAGATTTAGTAACATATTTTGAAAGAGAATTCAAACAGGACCCAGAGCAGGACTCACTAAGATCAGAGCAGAACTTTCCCAGGTGTCCAGGTCCGAACCAAAGAAATGTAACAATACAACAAAATTTATTGCAATAATCATTGAAAGAAATGGAATGGAGAAGAGAGGAGAGGAAAAGGAAGAAAAGAAGGAAAAACGACAAAGTTATCAGATTTTCCAGTGAGCTAGGATAATGTTCAAGCATATTCCCAAAGCCTACCTTCTGGATATGAAGGCTCTGTGACAGGAAGCCATTCTGTCTCTTCAAGGCAAAATGACTTGTAATCAGGACAGCAGTCAGAATTTTCCCTTTCACAGAATCTATCACAGTAACACAATGCATTGACCTCATGGAACTCAGTGACACAGCCATCATCTCTGTCTTCACAACAACCAAAGCGCCTACAATATTGTCCTTGGAAAATGGCCCTTTTGAATCGAGTACCTTGGAAAATGCTGTGATTTCTAGCGAAATGCAGTCCTGGGTCTACTTCCCTTTGAGACAAATAATGCCTCCCTGTACAAATTTCTGAAATCAGATATGAAAAGATGAAGATTTTATATCTGGTCCACATTCTCTGGAGGTCAGTACAGCTCCCACTTTCAGTTATTTCTGAGTCCTTTCATCTATCTGGGGGTTTCTCCTTGAAGCCTGAAATCTAATCTGCAAGATACCTCAGCCTGGACCTTGAAACTGAATCTTTACTTGCACTGAGAATGCTTCTTAGAGTTAAACATTAGCCCAACATTTCAATGTTTGTCCAAGATAATACAACTGTTAGAAACAGAACATTATAATTTCTCAAAAGTTAAATATCTATATTTCACATACTGCTATAAAGCTTATGTTATTGTCAAAATATATACCTAAATTCTTATGCATAAATTATATGTGGAACATTGTTTTTCTCTCAGAAATTCTGAAATCTAAAGTAAAAATCAAAAACCAAAAAGAAAACCAGAAAAACTTTGTATTTACATGTCCAACATTATGGCAATGTGCAAAAAGTCAAAAGTCAAACATACAGTTATTCATTTCACCAGCTTGCACAGTGACTGACCCAGCTTCTCCTGAGGTTGCCTGCTGGGATCTACCCTCTCTTCGGCAGTCTCTCGGAATCATGTGGTCACACACAGGCTTCATTTCCCATCTGCTACCACAAGCATTTTGATTTCCAGGCTTACTGAAGCCCTATTCTGCAAGAAGCTGCCTGAGTCTGACATTCCTTTTCCCCACCTTGGTCTCCTCATATCATCAGTGGATTTCAAACAACTGTGTGTAGTCAGGAGAAGCCAGTTCTCCTGCTGAACACCTGTGGGGGAGGGAGTCACGAATGACGCTCAGAGGTCAAGATGTTCTTCATTTATGTAGAGCTGTGCATTTACGGAGAGTTTTGCTAGTCTGGATTTATTCATTAACTACAGTAACTCCCGTTAGATACAGTATAAGTAACCAGCAGACGATGATTCAGCAAGAGTGGCTGGATGGATTGCTGGAAAGGACCTGCCTTAGCAATAAGAAACCTGGACTTCTAGCCCCAAACCATTTACGAACTCTATGGCCTTGTGATAACTATGTTTGTGGTCCTATAAACAAGGACCTTCCTTCCACACTACTCTCTGCGACTCTTCACTTCCCTGGTCTTCACCTCCCTTTTCTTCTCCTCCTGCCTCTGCATTATGTCACTTCCTCAGATTAACTTCCTTTCAGGCTGTAAACAAGTCTACATCTTTCTTATCCTTAAAAAATACCCCACCCTCCTGGTATCACTATCCTGCCTCCTGTCTTCTAGTTTCTCTCCTGTCCAATAACTGATCACTGCACTTCCCTTCCACTAAGTCACTGTAATTTACCTACTGTCCGCAGTCCTGCCCACTTTCACTAGTGACTTCTAACTTCCAATTCCCACTAACCTGTGTCCATCTTATCTTGAATTTTCTCCAAATTTCTGTATGTAGACCTTGAAACGGGGCACAGGGAGGACAGAGAGGCAAAAAGAAGGAGAAAATGGTCATTATTTGAATATATCCAGTCCATTGTTGTGCTGGACAACTTTAGTTGTCAACTTGACACATCTGGGTAGAGTGAGCCTCTATTGGGGAATTTCCCCCATTGTACTGGCCTATCCCATGTCTGTGGGGTATTTTCTTGATCGCTGGGTGATGCAGAGGGGCCCAGTCCACTGTGTGTGGTGCCACCCCTGGGCAGGGGGTCCTGTATTGTGTAAGAAAGCAGACTGGTCATGGGTCCAGGGACCAAGCCAGTAAGCAGCATTCCTCCATAGCCTGTGCTTCAGCTCCTGCCTCCAGTTTCTTGCCCTGAGTTCCTACCTTGGGCTCCCTCAGTGATGAACTGTGACCTGGGAGATGAGATCTAAATAAACCCTTTCCTCCCCAAGTTGTTATTGGTCAGAGTGTTTTGTCACAGCAATTGAGGCAAACTAGAACAATTACCTTGGTCATGGTGATTATTTCAAAGCATATATGTGCTGAAACTTAAGATCAAACACTTTAAATATGTGCTGTTTTTATTTGTAATTTTGCCTCAATAAGATGAAGGAATCAGTGAGCAGAAATATAAAAGATAAAAGGGGTAAGATGGCCAAAATATGCCTGGAGTACTGGTTTCTCTGAAGTTTTAGGCAGAGGATGACAACTTCAAGACTGGAAGACAAGCCCAAGTATCATAGACTTTGTCTCAACACACACACACACACACACACACACACACACAAGAAATGACATGACATACAGGGCTTGAGATGCAGCTCAGTTGGTAGAGTGCTGGTCTACACGTGTCACGGATACAATCATCAGCCCTGCAGTACTGAGTTGTGCTAGTACACTCAGAATTCAAGGTTGGAGGATGCTTGCCTGCAACATAGGGGTTCTGGTACCATAACCAGCACTGATCTATCCGGTTGGGGTGGCAGGAGATGGAGACAAAAGCATTGGGTGCAGGCCATTCTCAGATACATTGTGAGTTTGAAACCAGAAACGGCTACCTGAGACCTTGCCTATAAATAAATAAATACATACATAAATAAATAATGAAACTATAAATGGGCAAATCCAACTTGTACCCCAGATCAACAATTTGGAATAGGAGCCTAATTCTCTCAATATTTTCTGCACCTTTTGTTTATTCTAAATCTTGCCGATGACAAACAATGCTGCAATAAACATGGACATGCAGACATCTCTTCAACATACTCATGTCATGCCCTTTGGTATATACCCACTTGTAACCTTTGTATGTGTACATACATATACACATATCTGGTAGTCATATTTTATTATGAAAGGACCACCACACTGTTTTTGAAAATGAGGAAACTAGTTTACAGTTCTGCCAAGAACAGAAATTTCTCTTTGGTCCACATCCTCACCTATATTGGGGGTTTATATTTTTTTCCTTTTGATAATAGCCATCCCAACAGACATGAGGTGATCACTTGTGATTTTAATTTCTATCTATGATGGCTGATAATTTTAAAATTTTTTCTATATTTATTGGCCAATTGTCTGTATTCTTTTGAGAAACATCTATTCATGTCTTCTGTATATTTTAATCTACATATACAAATTAGTAAAAACATAGAAAACATATCTTTAATATGTTGCCTGAACCAATGTTACAGAGCTTTTCGTGAACAGGTTTTGAACAATGCCTCAAAACATTGGCACTTAATTACTTGAGAGTCTTTTGTTGTTGGTTTTATGCTTTATTGCATTGTGGGCCCATAGGATATATGGAGTTATTTCTCTGTTTCCAGTATGTGGTCTATTTTAGAGAAACTTCTGTGGGCTGCTACGTAGAATTTTTTAATGTTTGGGTAGATTATTCTCTTGATATCGTTACATCCATCTGATGTATGGTGACACTAAATTCCTATATTTCCATGTTTATTTTTCATCCAGATGACCTGTCTATGGGTACAAATTACATTGGTTTAAGAAAGTGACATAGAAGCCTCTCCTCCAGGGTCTATGACCTCTCCAGTCATTGGAAGTTGGTCAGGTTTACAGAACTAAGCGTGAATTCACTCCTACTGAGTGGGCCTTATATCCGATTAGACAGATATTAATTACGGTATAAGTAACCAGCAGACGATGATTCAGCAAGAGTGGCTGGATGGACTGCTGGAAAGGACCTGCCTTAGCAATAAGAAACCTGGACTTCTAGCCCCAAACCATTTACGAACTCTACGGCCTTGTGATAACTATGTTTGTGGTCCTATAAACAAGGACCACAGATGAAAGTGTACCATTAGGGATATTCTGCTTTGCTAGTCATCATTGCAATTCATAGTCTTTACTGCTGGATAGAGTTATTTGAATGCTTTTCTCCCTTGGTAACTTACAAAGCACCTTGCAATGCCCTCAAGAAGGAGGCTTCCAAGTCAGTTCCAGCTTGATTCCACCAAGTCCTGTGTCCAAAGTGTGTTTGGTGTCTTCAGCAATAGGATCTTACTTTCAAGTTCTGGGAGGCAACCAAGGGTAATGGCAATAACACATATCGATTTGGGAGTGTCTTGGACTGCCCTAACAACTGAAAGGGAGGTTTCCCATGAACACACACACACATAGATAGATGATAGATAGATAGATAGATAGATAGATGAGGAGAGACAGAGAGAGACACAAACACACACATATGTATAAATATATATATCCATACGTATATATGGGGGAAACAGAGACATAGAGCTTTAGTAAACTTATAAAATAATACATTTCCCTGTGGCTTTTTCAGCAATTCTATTTACCTTCCTCTCCCTCTGTGATTTTTCTTAGACAGGGTCTCATACATAGACTGGCTGACTTAGAACTCCCTATGTAGACCAGGTTGGCCTAAAACTCGGAATGTTTCCACTTGTATACGCTCCTTCTGCTATTGCCCTTCCTCGCACTTTGCAGTTAAAGTCCTCCCATTTTTCTCACCTCCTCCTGAAAGTCCCCTGCTATCCTCTTCTCCTCTCTCGAGATCCTTCTTTCCCCTTCCCCATGGTCCCTTTTTACTTTTTTTTATTTTCTGCTTTACTTCACATTATATATTCACTTCCAGAGATTTGAGGAGGATCCTCAAATAAAATAAGAATATTTGGCCTTTGTCTCTCTGGGTCTGCATCACTCAGTATGTTTTGCAGTTCCATCCATTTACATGCAAATTTCATGATTTTATTTTTCTTTGCAGTTGAGTAGAGCTCCACTGTGTATATGCACCATATTTTCAGTACCCGTTCTTCAGTTGATGAGCACCTAGGCTACTTTCCTAAGCCAGTACAATTTTCTCACCTTTATACCCACGAAGAAATGCAGTTCTCACCACTCCTCAAAATAGTTGATTTTTGAAACAGATAGAGCCTATTTAACAAAGCTCTGCCCCTGGTGAAAATGCAGACAATAACTGATGATGTGGGACCTGCCTTACTGAATACATCCACAAGGAGATGGCTCAGGGAACATCGTGGAAAAGGGGCAGGAAGACTGCAAGAAAGAGAGGACCAGGGCACCTGCTGCCAGCCAGTGTCTTCTAGATATGAGAGACAGTGCACCCATAACAAGACCTGCATAATGGCAGCATCAGGTGACTTGCCAACACACATGGGGTAGATTCCACAAGGTCCTACCTGGAGACGAAGAGCTACAGGCAGCCAGTGACTGCTGATGGAGGGGAAGCCGTCTACTCCAGGGAAGAGCTCTATGCTAGGCTACCTAATACCCAGTGCTCACATGCACATAAGGACACCACTAAATGAACTCAGTCGGTCGTGAGTGTGCGCACACGCATATGTATATATGTACCAATGTTAAAGAATTGGTTACAAAATTAAGAGTGAGTAGCCAGGCATGGGACGGGCTGGGGAAGGGGACAAAAACAATACGAAGAGTACTTTGTATGAAACTGTCAAAAAATAAAAAATTTAGATAGAAAAAAAGTTCGCATTTTAGTTCCACATTCTGCCCTGTTGGGCATAATGCAGGATGGGCCTAGCCAGGCCACCTGCCAGGAGGAAGAGAGGAATGGCTCCCATGGGCTTGGCGCTCTGCTCTGGCTAGTTGTGAGTCCAGCTTCTGCCCAGCATCTGGAAAGAACCTGCACCAAGATGATCTATCTGGGGACAGACCACTATTGGCTGTATTCAGAACCCCACAAGGCCATTGGCTACCCAGACCTATAAGACCCTTTGCACTTGCTTGAGTAAACGAGCTTGCAGCGTCTCCAGCCTCCTTCTCACTCAGCTCCCAGAGTTTGTGTCTTAACTCTGCACCTACTCACCCCCTCCCCAACAGCAGAGATTCTTCGGTCCTCTCGGGCTGGCCCCAAGCTCTAGGAACCCCGACACTGCCCAGATTCATTTAGGTTGTTTGATAACCTACCTCTGCGCACACCATGCCCGGAAGGAAGGGAGGGAGCTCTGTAACAAGGACTGATAAGAATGTGCTAATGTGTCTATAGCACCTCATTCCTATCTCAGCTCAGCAGTGTCTAGTGCACGTACCCACTGATTACAATAATGACTTTATCTAATTTATGCTCTCTAAACTAGCAAATGCTATAGAACATTTGTGAGAAAATTTTCACTTTGAAATGTCACCAATGACATTTCTCCTCCGTCAAGCCAGTAGGTCTCAGCAGAGGATGGGTCTGTTTCCAGGAGCTGGCCAGTGTCACAGTTTGGTTGTCCTGGCTGGAGAGGTGCTATTAGTGCTTACTTAGTGGGTAGAAAATAGGGGTGATGATAAGTATCCTGGGGTGCAGACAGACCTACAACAAAAACGTCCTTGATTTTTGTTATCAGTGTCTTTTAAATGAATTAACAAGTAATCAGAATAAGTAAAATTAACATGCTTATTTTCACTTTAGGCTTATATAAAGTTTCAGTAGATAGACCTCCAATAAATACCTACAGTGTGAAAGTAACTAAGGACAACCATATCCACATACTGAGTGGAAGCAGTTCCCCATATCAATCTTTGTCTAAAAATGTAGGGGAAAGGTTGTGAGAAATAGAGACAGAATAGGAAAATGGACTTCCCAAAATAATTGATCTAAATGGCTTAAATTATATCATTAGAATTTATTACTTTGAATTATGGGATAGGGAAAATTTCCCACTGCTAGGAAGTAGTCTTAGGTAAGGAACGTTAAGCAATGTGAACTCATCTTTCACAGTTCTGGGCTTCATTCATTTATCTTGACAATAGAACTAGACTGATTCATGAGTTGATGAAGGCTGATGGGAATTTCAAACAGGTAGAGAAACCTGGTATAAGAGAAGGATTCCTTGCTTACGCATTGACCCATTAACTAATATTAACTAAATATTTCTATTCCATAGAGTTAATTCAAAATTGTAGAATGAAGAATTATAGTAAGGCTAAAGAAAATTTTGAGATTGTAAGATATATTTGTCTTTGAATTAAGCTGCTGAGTGAGCCTGAAGGTGATGTCACATAAGAATTTCAATATGTGTTCTTGGCATATACATATGTGTATATATATAAACATATATCATGTATTTATATACATATAAACATATATGCATGTGTATTTATAAATATAGAGATGTCCATATTAGGCATGATACACATGTGTATTAGTGTGTGGTCTTATATGGTCCCTGCAACTATCTGTGATGGTAGAAGTTACAGCTATCACCCACATTTTAGCTTTTAATTTTGTTGTCATATTTAATTTGATAAGTAGCTAATAGAGGTCATGGCATCTTCAGTACCAAGCTCTGTGAACTTCTCCCTGCCCCATCTGCTTTTCTGTCTAAACATTCACCTGCTTCTCCTGTCTGAAGCCTGGTCTCAGTCTATGACACCAAAATAAATTTCGGCATCTTTTTCCAACCTAGTAATTCGTGGAGGCAGAGGTTGAGATCTAGGGAAGGATTTAATGAACTTTCACCAACTGATTAAGATTTATTTAAAAAAAAATTTACAAGTGATGCAACCACATTCTCCCGTAGCAGTGTGGTCACTGGAGCATACACTGGTAATAAGATTAGAAACATATTCAAAACCTTGCAGACCCCCAAACTGGAAAGACGATCTTGCAGGAACTCCAGAAGTGACAAATCTGGATACTGACTGAGATTCAAGCAAATTTTTCAAGGCTTTCTAACCTTTCATTGTAGTTAAACGGGTGCTGGGCTTCCAGGATCCTTTGTCTTTCCAACATGTTTTCCCATTTGTTTACCAGCACAGAGCTCTGTGCTTTGGTGATTTGTGACTCTGCAGATTAAGACAGCTAGACCATTTAAAGAACAAGATAATGAGGACTTTGAGCCTGGAAAGAAGAAAGATCAGAATGAAACCTCATTTCTGGGTTGTACTTGGTTAAATGACCTCCCAAAGAGGTAATGTTGCCAACTCTTTGTTTCATTGTGGAATACAGAGAAGTCAACCAAATTCCATAATGAAAAATTGCCCAAAAGAAGCTAACAATGAAACTGAAAATGTTTAAAAGCAAATGACTACAGCAGAAAAGAGGCCAGCAGGAAGAAGGTATGGGCAGAAAGTCTGCGCACAGCAGTACACAAAGGCTTTCACATCAAAATGCTAATTTAAATGTATTAAAATAGGAAGTATGCAGAGAGCAAATGCGTGAACTCTGGAGCTAATAAATGTTTAATTAATACCTGATTTCACAAGAGGCATTTGAAAATAAGAAACAGGCGTTCCTGTTGGGTGAGAAAGCACTGCTCTTCCTGGGGTGAGGGCCTCCAGCAAGGCTAACTAGACCTCCAAACATGAATTTGCACTGGGGAATGTCTGGGGACACTAACTTGACACCTTAGGCCTTGGCACAGATGGTGTAGTGTGGGGGGCTATGGGGGGTGCCTGTGGGAAGGGGGCAGAAAAATGGTTAAAATTGATTGAGATGTTTTGTACGAAATATACAAAAATTCAATTAAAATGTTTTTAAAAAAAAAAGAATTCTCAGGAGTCCATGGAATTTTCTCCAAAATTAGCTATGGAGGCAAAACAAGTATCAACAAATATAAGAAAACCAAAATATATCCTGTGTTACATCTGACCACAAGGGAACAAAACTAGGTATCAACAGCAGTAGAAACCACAGACACAGGGCCTGAGAGATGGCTCAGCGGTTACCAGCACCTCTTCTAGAGGACCTGAGTTGGGTTTCTGCACCCTCATGGCAGCTGACAACTGTCTGTAACACAATTGAAGGGGAATCTGATGCCCTCTTCTGGCCTCCACTGGCACTGCATGCACGGGTGCACGTCCATAAAAGCAAGCAAAACACACACACAAAATAAAACAAATTTTAAAAATAAACAAGAGAAACTACAGACAGCATACAAACTCACAAAGCCTAAACACACTGTTGAACAATGTATGGGTCACTGAAGACATCAAGAAAAGAATAAAAAGTTCTTTGAATTGAATGAAAATAAACACAGAATCCATCAAATTCTGTGGGACTCAATACAGGCTGTTCGAAGAGGATAGTTTATAGTACTAAATGCCTACATCAATAAAATTTGAGAGATCTCAAATAAATTAATTAATAAAAAATAATTAGTCCTGCTATCTCAATCTAAACATACTTCTATCAGTATAACACTGAATAAAGTCAGTAACATTCACTCTCTTACTCAAAAAATATATCAAGGACTAAGGATGGTACAGTAGCTAGTATTCACAAGGACCTAGGTTTGAATGTAACAAATACAGAAGAAAAAGCAAGGGAAATTCCAAATGTATTCTGGAGACTGTGCTGTGTTCTAGGGGTACAGAGATTAATAAAATTTGAGCCTGATACTTAAAGACAATCCCAGTGTAATCTGAGAAGCAAATCTATAAAGAAATTATTTCATGAGTCCCTTAAGTTTCATTACTAAATGTGTATAAGTTTTTCCCAAAGCACAGTCGAGGGTGTGGCCAAGCCCTCTAGTGTATGTGAGAAAATGAACACTACGAAGTGATATTGCACTTGAGAATTAAAAGGCAAAAAGCATGGCCATGTAAAGCATGCATGATTTATAGACCAAAGAAAAGAACATAATACAACATAACTGCAAAGATGATTAGACCCACGTAATCCTGCAGCTTGAATGACAAGCATGTACCAAGAAGTGAGCACTTTTTAAGTATCTTATTTATTACTTTTTAAAATTTTATGTGTACGAGTGTATTGCCTGCCTGTATTTAAGTGCACCCTTGCTGTGCAGTCCCCTCAGTGGTCAGAAGAGGGCACTGGATTCCCCTGGAAATGGAATTAGGATGATTGTTAGCTGCCTTAAAAAGTGGGGACTTTAAAAAAAAAGAAGAGTCAGCTGATTTTGTTCTCATGATTCAGGTTTTATGTAGCTGCACATAGTTGTTTATTTGGACCCACACATCTTGTCCTGGCATTCTAGTGGGGCCACGAACCACAGGTCTTTAGCCTTACCGGCTCCTGTGATAGACTGAGTTAGTTACCCTTTCCTGCCAGCCTGATTTCAGTGACCCTACAGACAGCAAGGCAGAGCAGGTGCAGGACTCCCAAACCTGTTCATGAATGTAAATCAAGACCGTTGACCGTTCAGCTTTTCCTTAATTCTATGAATGACACTATTCTTCTGAGTTCTTCTGAGACAGTCTTTTATTCTTTTCTAGTATTGCAGTGGGGAGAGAGGTTTAACTCAAATTACTCATTAGCTATTGTTTGTAAAAGAATAATCTCTTAGTAGCATTTTAAATTTATTCCTTGTTTTTGTTTTTCGTTTTTATTGAATTTTGCTAGTATCATGCCATATATTTTAATTGTATTTAGACATCCTCCTTTATCCTCACCCCTCTTATAGGCCCCCCTTACCAAATTTCATATACTCTTTCATATACATTAAGGCATATAGTCAAGTTTGTGTCCCCAAATGTCCTTGGTATGCATTCATTCATGGGAGGCTGATTAACCTACACAGCTTCAAACCCTTAAAGAAAACCAATTCTGCCTCTAGCAGTAGTTATCAGTTGTCAGTATTTCCTCAGTTAAGGTTGGCCTTCTTCCCCACCTTCCTATTACTACACCAGGATTTTATCTGGCTTTAACTTGCATGGGTCTTATGCACAGTATCACCATTGGTATAAGTTCATATGAGCAATTTCCCATCTGTCTGGAAGACTGTTTCCTTATGGTCTCTCACCTCTGGCTCTTTCAGTCTTTCTGCCCTCTCTTTGGCAATGGTCCATGAGCCTTGGTTGACAGAGGCTTGATATAGTGTCCAATTCCCGGGAAAAGCACTCTGAAGTCTCTTATTTTGTGCCCTTTGGCCAGTTGTGTCTTTCTGGGTTAATTATCATCTGTTCCATGATGAAGTTTGTCTGGTGAGAGTTGAAAAATGTATTAGTATACTCTCTGCCCTCTGTACGTGCCTGTCCCTCAGCCTTAGGTGTAGAGGCTGCATTGTAGATGTGTCACTTAGGGCTGGGAGTCTCCCAGACACTCATTCTCTGTGTTTGGTCAGTTGTAGAACTTTGTTATAGTCTCCATCTTTTGCAAAATCAAATGTATTTGAGGAGAGGTGAGAGGTACACTTGTCTATACAGATATGTATTTAGAATACAGTAAGAAATTACATTGGTCCTTTGAAAATTTCATACATATTTATAGTGTATCTTAAGCATATCCACTCCTAGCTCATCCCTTCCACTCTTCCCAAAATAAAGCATTCTTGAGACCAGAAATTGTGAGAATTTTTAAACAAGACCAGAATATGGTCAAAATGACATGCTAAAATTATTTATGTATCTATTCTGGCTAAAATCTCATTATGTAGATCGGGCTGTGCGGGAACTGACAAGCTCCTGGGCCCCAGCCTCCCCAGTGCTGTGATTATTAGCGAGCAACACAGAAAGCCATTTTTAGATCAGTTATGTTATCAACTACAGGACATTCTACAGCAGTGGGAGTTGAGATTAGGAGATGAACTTGGAAGATATTGCAGTAGTTGGTGTGAAAATGTTGAGAAGCTGCCCTAAGACTTGACTTGAATGAAAAGTCGCATGAACTGTAAAGATCTGGTGACTATGAAAAGTCAGTTGGATCTAAGGGAAAAGGGGACTGTGGTTGCCTGAGGTGAGTTTCTGTTTCCTCGCAGGAATGACTAGATAGTAACAGTAGCTTAGAGAAAAGCAACTGAAGGCAAAAATGCAGTCTGGTTTTTTGGTAGGTTATCCAGATGGAAATGTCTAATGGGAAACACCCTTCTGTCTTTGCCAGAGTGTGGACTTGGAAACCACCAACATGCAGTTGATAGTGAAATTTTTGGAAGCATGGCATTACCATCACCAGTCAGGGCTGAAACACGACTCTGTCAGTAAGATCTTTAAACAGTCTTATTATTTGTAAATGCCAACTGCAAAGACTTTCAGTTTAAAACCTCATGAGCACTACTGAAAATGTTTTATAATTTCTTTCTCAAATGATATAAAATTTTCAGTTGCCCCTTCAGTATTTGTCTTGGAGAGACACAGGACACACAGAGACAGAATGATTGAGATTCAACCCCAAATTAGACTGAATTTCCTTACCAGCCATGTGATACTGATCAAGTTAATTATCTTGTTATAGATTTGGCTACCTCAAATACCAAAATGGGAAGCATCATGTCGAACTAGTAGGGCTTCTTCAAAGATTAAGCAAGACCACAAAGGTGAATATACCGAAGCACTGTAGAAATCCCTTTCCTGGCAAAGGATTGGTTTGCAAAGAACTGTAAGGTTCAAAGGGACAGGAAATTCCAAACTAAGATTCAATGCCTTGATGCATTTCACCTAAAATGCTTTGAAATCAAGGATAGTCTCCTTTAATTAGGCAATCATCTTGAATCATGACTGCTTTATCTGTATAAAAATTCATACACAGAATTAGTATGTTTCTCAATGATCTCTACTTCAGTAAAGGAGTGCTTTTGAGCACATGGCATTATCATTCACTGCCTCCGCCTTGGTTTTAGTGTCTACACTGAGCAGCTCTGAGGCTGCAGAATTAGCACTGGCTTGGTGTTATAACCTAGAAAATACCTCATCAGTACACTCTAGATGCATACAAGCATTTTTCATGTAGAAATCCATAGTCTCGTTTCTGAACTCCTCATCTAGTGGTTTTCACAATAGCTTCTGATTAGAACCACCTGGGAAGTAACTTAATAAAATTATACTATTAGCTCCGTATCTTATCCTCAGAAATTGAACCCCAAATGCATTCTAGGCATTCTACCACATCTAGAGCTACAGAGTACTGACCTCTGATCCCAACCCTTAAGGATCAGCCCGTATGGCCAGGAAAGCAAACCTGTAAAGAAGCCACCATTGGATGAGTTCATCCCCTTATGTCTGATCTAGAGACATGTAAGAGGTTTAACAAGTGCATAGAGAAGAAGAGGTCAATCCCTCATGGTAGAATGGGAAGCGGCCTTTCACTTTGTTAGTGTGGAATAAGTGCAGTTAACTAAAAGACAATTAGAGCCCCTCACAGACAACCTAGTTCATTCTTCAGTCACTTTTACTACCTTTTGCCTAGTAAATCCAGTGGTATAGACTCAGGCCTTCCCCATGATTGATTATAACTCAGTAGGATTCATTCTTAAATAAAATGAGTCATTTCTCACAATTGTACATAATTATCCACTTTCATGTTTTTATTTATTTTTATAAAAGTTACCTCTGTCCAACATGAGTTGTCTTTTGGGTACTTACCTGGGTACTTACAAGCCATATAGAGTTAGCCACGACAATAAATTACCACCAAAACAGCACAGATGCCAGACTTCCCATCCACACATGACTCAAGAAGCACAATGACTAAAATGTCCTAACACTGTCCTACCCCTGTCTAATGGTGATTGGTGACTTTAATTGCAGTACAGTTTTGCTCACAGACTAAGAGTTCATAAATTGAAAATGTCTATGATTTAAAAGCTTCTGTGCCAGATGTCTACTAGGCGGTCTGCAAATGTGAGCTTCCTCTCTACTGTTTCCTTGTTCCACCCCTCCCTGTCCTATCATTCGTCTTCAGACAATAGTTGGGTTAGGTAGAACTTGTCTATTCTTAAATTCTAATTTCTGATGAGTTATTATCATTCAGCAACAATATTGTCTCCTTTGTAGAACAGAAGAGAGTTTGTATTCATGAGTGGTATCCTCCAGGCATTCCTATCCCATTTACTCATAGAGATGATGATAACAAGCCATTCAAAAGTGATCATGCTCAATCAGAACAGAATGAGGAAAATGAGACGAGACTAGAGGAGACAGACATGTTTGGGCTGGGGATGGGTGATGGCTCTGGCCAGGGACAGGATCCCTGTCTCACTAGCAGTAGCTTCTTTTCTGCACATTGCTATAGAGGTAGTAGGTATGTTCCTTTCTGCCCCACCATGAGGCATGACCTCTGTTGGTTTGAAATGCTAAATTGTTTGAGCGTTGATCCAGTGAACAACATTAGAAAGAAAGAAACCTTTTCTATGATCACAAAAAGAAAAGAAAGAAATCAGAGAGAACAAAGACTAATAAATGCTCTAAGATGTTTCAAAGCTCCAGCACTCAAAAAAGGAAGGAAGAAAGAACACACTTTTGCATGATATAGACAGAAATAGCTTATCTAAAGTAATCTTATTTAAGATCATGTGGGCAGGAAGAAATCATGAGGACTCAGAACAAGGAAGATGGAGTTTTGGCTCTGGCTTTGGCCTTATGCTTTAGGGTATTCAGATTTCACTTGGGTTTTTATACAACTCATTTATATGAATGATATCCGAACTTTGGACCACACTAAGTGAGACCAAGTGCATGCTACTCCTTTGTTTCTGCCTCACTTGTGAACCTATGGCTGTGTGTATTGCAGCTGAACTGAGAATCTCAACTTAGGTATGTAACCGCTAACTCATAGCAGGAACACATACATACAAGTGAACAAGAATACACTAAGCCTAGGGCAAGCTGAATTTATAGCTCACTCCGATACATTCCCATCTCCCGACAAGCAAGAGATCTGTAGCATTTTGAAGTCAAATTCACTAGTGTAACATTTACATTATGAAATATTATCTTGCTCTCTGTACCTGAAATAATGCCCATAATAATGATATATTAACTTATTTTATATGCATGTAACCAAAGGGCCCCTTGGGTGATTTTTCAAATGTAATTTCTGATTTGAGTTGGAGATTTCACATCCAGGGAGAAGGAAGCTAGGTAAAGACTGTTAATGAAGATTGTTTGGTCTGTTTGCTTTTTGTTAGGATGCTCCCAGAATATTCTATGCTAATAGTTTAGGAATAATTTCCCATGATTTTAGCATTGGCTATATCTTTCAAATCTATGACCTTAGCCTAGAATTGCTTCAAAGTCCTCACACTAGACATGTCCTCCTTCTCTTCTCTGTCTGTCTCTTTCTCCTTCTGTGTACCGACATCTGTCAGGATAGGCTAGCCCTCTTCTACAGGAACAGGCAGCACCGAAGCCTTAAGGCAGGGCATGTAAAGCTTATTCTTAGTTCATACAAGGTCTTCTCTAGCCTGGGCAACAGCCCAAAGCAGCTGTCCTCCAGGACTGGACTGGCTTTTCTCAGCTTGGATTCTGTGGCTCTGCGTCTCAACATATGGCCTCCCTGCTTCCTGCCAAAGAGGAATAGACTACAGCACAGCAGAGAGTTTTCTAGTGCTTCATCTCAGAAGTAGCATGCATCATTTCCAATCAAGCTTCATTAGCCAGAGATGGTTACATATTCCCTCGTAACCTCAAATGTACTGCCAAGCACAATATTCAGTGAACAGAAAGAAGAGGGAAAGAAAATCACATAACATTATCTTTGGCCAAATTTTCCCTTTCAGATTCTTGGGTCAGAAACTGGCTTCATTTGTCTCTCTGTCATCCCACATCCCTTTAATTGCTAAACATATGCTGTTAGTCAGAATGTGTCTAGAGTTCCTTAACCAGTTCACTTTTTCTCACTCCCAGTTCTGCCTCTCACCATTTCCTCTCTGATATCCGAAACAGCTTCTGAATGGGTCTCCTTGTCTTTATTATTCCTGCCCTTAAGTCAGTGTTTCAAATAGCAGCAAGACTTTGAGCTTTGAAAATACAAACATGTTCATACTTATTAACCTCATGCTAAAAATCATTAGCACCTTATTGATTAAAATCATGCCTCAATTTACTAGGCCTTTATATGTAAATTACAAGTTTCTGCACTACCTGGAATGCACTTTTTTCTAACCTCATTTAGTGCTAATTTACACTGCTATGTGCGGTGCAGATGTCCCCTTCAAGTGTGACTCACTCATTTTTCTGGATGCTGTGGTAAGGCCAGCTAAGAGCTCTTAGCTGTAATCTTTTTCCGAGAATTAAAATGAGCTGATTTACTAAGGGCTTCTCCAACACCTTCGATTTTTACTCAAGGTCACCTCTTGACTCAGTTTGGGGGAAAGTTGCAGGCCAACTTCCCCCCAGAATTCACTATGGATTCTGTGATCTCTGCTGTAACTAGAAAATGGTCTAGTACTGGCTTCTTCCATCTCTGATAACTGTTTTCATTAAGAATGCTTCTGGAAACCTCATGCACCAAAATCTGTCCTCAGCTGTTTCCTGGGAAACATAAGACAATGCTTTAAGTTTCAACCTCAATGCCCACGGCCATTGGAAACTCTCACAGTATCAAAATAAGATTTACCTTAAAACATCTCATATATATCTGAGGACCAGAAAGCCAATCACACCTCCCAAACTTCACTTGAGTAAGTCTGCTTACCTCTTAGGACTTGGCACAAACATTGTATCAGTAAAGATGCCCTCTCATAAAGTCTGTATAAGGCGTTGGGCATATACGACCTGCCTTTCTTCACTCTTACTCAGACGCTGAGCAATGCATTCTTCTTGACAAACTGCATCCAAAAGGCCATGTGTAGTCTTCACTACAAGGCCCCTCAGATAGACAATGGCAATAAAGGTAACATGATAGACTTATCATTAAATCTGTGGTCCCAGCCATTTGGCTTGGGCATGAATCTGAACACATAAGCTTTTTTTCTGAAAATAGGCCTGTGTTTGCCCTCTGGGACAGTCAATACAGCTGATCTGAGAAGCATTCTGTCACCAGAGCAAGAAGCCAAGAGCTATCTAGAGTCAGCCTCTACCCAACCACCTAGAAACTAGGTGAAGACCGGGACCACTCCAGGAATCTTCACAGTCTGCCAGTCTGCATTCTTACCTGTCTTTGCTTTCTTCTGACCCACCTCAAAGCTAGTCCCTGCTCTCAGTATCTTCTCCAGTATCTGGAGATCTCTCAACCTTTAACCGATTCTTCCCTGTTAGGTGTGACTGGACCCTCCAACCTCTCCCCCAGCATTCCAAACCAGACTCTCTAGGCCCTCTGAGATCTGAGAGATCTGAGAAAAGATCGGACTTTTGAATAGATAAGGTCCCCAAGCCAGGATTCACAAACAGCCGTAAAAAGGGACTACTTCCTGGCCAGAAGCTTACCTTAAACATCAATCAGATGTCATGGCAATCCCAACCTCCCTCCCCTAAAAGACAGGAAGGGGCTGAGGGTTTTTTAAGGCTTTGAGGCTTTGAGGCTTGAGGACTTGGATTGGAACTGGGACTTTGGCTTTGGGGGCTGAGCTTGCTCTCACACTCTCCCTGAGGGAACTCCCCCAATCCAGATCTGGAGCAGGCACACCAGCCTCATTCCTCTGAGCCCCAGCCCCAAGATGGGGGTGAGGGGACTAGCCTTCCCCAAGATAGGGGAGGCTAGTCCCCCAAGGGGGTTAGTGGGTGCAGAGAAGCTAGTCCGATCTGGTCTTCTCTTAATAAAACCGGGACCTGTTAGCTCCCAGCAGAGTCTCTGGTTCCTCCTTGTCTGCTGCATCTCTCGAACCCAGAACCTTACATTCCCCCTACATTGTGACATGCTAAGGAAGGATAAAATGACTAAGAAAATGAATTTTTTCATCATATTCTCCCTTCAGAGACACAGACTTCTTAAGAAGATCAAAAAAGTCAGCTGTACATTGAGGAATAATTTGTTTCCTTTGTTTCCTCTTTTAGTACTTTCCCTCTCAGGGAAAGCTTGGTGGCCCAGCCTAGGACAGGGCTGCAGGTAACCCTGTTTATGAGGCTGGAGAGAAAGTATGGAGTTAACACTTACCAACATTCTCAGCCCTTGCCATGCAGGTTGTTTCTGCGCCTGTCCCTCTAGGGCATGAGCTTCCTGCCAGTAGTATTTTTATTTTCTTGGCAACTTTTCTGGCTAATACAGTGCATGGCATTATTTATATTGCTAAAACACTCTCAGAATAGCTCTGCCTCCTATTTCAGTTCTGTTAGGATGTCTGTCTCCTATGGAGTGCCACATGCTTTATCTCTTCAAATTAACCTTCACTCACTATTACTTTCACCCATGGAACATATACCAGTTAGTTATCTTTTGATGTTTGCTAATAGTTTTAGTAAACTTCAGCTGTTGTCTCAGGTCTCCCATTAAAGTTTTAAAGCTAGATAATCATTTGTACTATTCTTTTCCGTGTTTTGGATTGATATAAAACTTCTACATATAATTAAAAACTCGTTCCATCTAGCATGCATAAATATGTAAGTAAAGGAATCAGATTTGAGAAATATAAGTATTTCAGTATATAGGTTCTAATTATGAATTGAGGTATAATGGAAAATAATAGCTAATGTTTATTAAGTTATTACCAAGTCAATTACTGTGTTAAGAACCTAACATCTGCTCATGCATGTTTCTTAGCATCTTCAATGTTACCGCTTATCTTGTTCCCTTTTTACAGGTTTGAAACCAAGGCACAAGGACTATAAATACATTGTCCAAAGTCACACAGTTGGTAAGTGTTGGAATTATGATTCAAAATGAGTATAATTCAGAGTTCATCTTTTATTTATGGACAACTCTAACTTCCAAAAATGGGAGTGACTTTTTATGATTACAATGAAACACACAAGATACATACTAGTTTTCCAATGAAATGTAAAGGTTATGGTTTTCATATACTAAATTTTCTTAAATTGACATGAAATCTGGAATTCTATATTTTAAAGCCAGACAAATCTGCCTTAGGACACACTTTAACAGAAATTTCCACAGAATGTTCTAGTGTGTCATAATACTAGCATTCCTTAACAAGTCAAATTTAAACCAGAAGTCCATTCATTGGGAAGTTCATGTCTGAACTTCAGCAGAACATAGGCATACTTACTAGGACAGAATAATGACCCCAGGAGAAACATACCCAAAGAAATCTTTGGCAAGAAATCCTTGCCTCTAAATGCTGATGTATTCACACCTGATATTACCAGGTTGTGAATTTTAATATCATTATTAGTTAAATTCTTTTAGTTACAAGTAACAAAATCAACTTCACCTACTTTGAGAAGGACATTACCTGAAAGAATACAGAGCAGTGTAGCCACGGCCACGACCTGCGAAGGGGCCCTGAGTGGCCTCAGCAGGTGGGGAGAAGCCCTGAGTGGCCCCAGGAAGTCAGGAAGAACTTCCAGTGTCTCCCACAAGATCAAGGGGAAGTGTAAGCGAGCCCCCAGGGCCAAAGGGAAGCCCAACAGGCCTCCACGAGTTCAGGCGGGAGCCGGAGAGTTCCACCGAGTTAGGAGGAACCCGAGGCCGGAGGGCACAGTAAGCGGCCCCACGAGGTCGGGGAGAAGGGTTCTACTTGCTTCGTTCGTGCTGCGCATTTCAGCTCCTCATCTCTTACTCCAAACCACGTTTCCCAAAGGCCAAGCTCATAGGAGAGAAAACGTACATTTGTCTTTCTGAGTATCTTTTATGCAGAATTCGGACTTCTTTAAATTATGAAGATAGAAGCGTGCCATTTGGGCAGGGGAAAGAGATAAATGGAGGGGCAATGACACAACGACGTGTGGCTGTGACTTAAGTACACATACATCGTTCTGTACAATTAATATGCATTAAAATATTTTAAAGTTTAGATAAGAAACATTTTGTTGGCAAGATATATACAGTATAGTATAAGTAAGAGAGTGTATGAATGAAGAAGATATTAACCTGGGGCAGAGGAGAAGAAGGCACTCAGTATCAGCGAGTTTGTGAACCAGGGAGACAGTGTAACAATGCCCCTGGGAGGCAGCCAGATGCAAGGTAGAGTCTGTGTGGTATGCTCGGCCACAGGTGACGAATTTCACTGTTCAATGGTTAGAAAACTAAGATCACACACGTCAGGATTTGGGAAACTTTGTTAGTTGACGTTGAAGCTCTGATCACTCTTCACCAAGTTTCCATGACAGGATTAACAAGCTCCCCCAACCATTTTGGTTTAGTGGAGCATTGGTTGGTACAGACTAATCAGAGAGTCTTCGGTGTTAAATCCTGGAGGGTTCTGACATGCCATTCTCTCTGCGGTGAATTTAATCCAGTTTACAGCTGAAGAAACTGAGGCCCAAGGTGGAACAGTGACTGGGAGACAGGGAGTAAAGCCTTAACCTCTTGAGAGATGAGTCTATGTAAAGTCAAGCCTGAGTCTAGGGCAGGGCAATGTGGCTCTAGTAGATTCTTGAGCCGGCAGCAGGGACTTTCAGACTTGGGCCTCCACTGAGTTGCTCCTGTAAAAGCTGTCTGTTAGAACACAGCTCAGAGCCACTATTTTACTCCACTGAGTTGCTCCTGTAAAAGCTGTCTGTTAGAACACAGCTCAGAGCCGCTATTTTACTCAATATCAATGAAAGGGCCGTGTTCAACTGTTAGTCCTGAGAAGAGTTTGATCATCCTATTTTAAGAAAGATAAAACAGTTATGAAAAAACTTTAAACTCACTGTACTCTCAAGACAGTCTTGTTATCCTGTAAGGGTACAGTCTCTCAGATACTTCTTGTGATGGAAAATTAATACTTTTATTTTCTGAAACTTTAACTGTAGTATAAGACATGGCACCATGAGTTCCCTCACACTGGGATTGATTTAGAAGTCTAACTCCACATGAAACCAGCCTCAGCATATATTAACTTTAGTTAAAAATGGCTCAGAGTAGCGAGAGGAAGTTTGTCTTTTGCAGATAATTCAATTGATCATGGATTTGCTCTCTCTCTCTGTCTGTGTGTGTGTGTGTGTGTGTGTGTGTGTGTGTGTATGTGTGTGTGCGTGAGGGGGCGGTGACAAGGTGTCTTTTAGGTCAGGAAGGCCTCAACATCCCTGAATCTAGGAGGATGACCTTGAAGTCCTGGTGCTCCCACCCTACCTCTTGTAATTCATGTTTCTCTCTCATGCTAACAACATGACAGCATGCACAGTTCAAACCAGACAACGTCTAAGCAGAAACATGGAGAACTGGGTAAAAAATTCCAACCCAACCTCTGGAATGTCCAGCAACTGAGGAGGGCGATAGGAGGAGAGGCAGTGTCCTGCAGTGCGGGCCCAGGCTGGCTTGCACTGAAGGACGTTTAAGAACACGAACCAGACTCTAGACACACGTGTGTGTGTGTGTGTGTGTATGTGTGTGTGTGTGTATGGAGAGAGAGAAAAAGTACATTAAATTGAGGGAACAGGGAGATCTAAATACCTTCAAATTATATTTGTGAAAATCGCAAAGATTCAATAAAAATGAAATTAAAAAAGAAAACAGTAATAAGTAATGACATAACATAAGTGACTAAGTGGTTTATTAGAATTCTTACAAGTAATAAGAATGCATTTATCGCAATCATAATTATTTTGTGCTGTAAGTTAACAATATCATAGACATTAATATTTGCATATTTACAAATACATGTTTTAAATTTCCTTTCTACCAGTTGATTATTACAAGGTATATGCATTTAAAAAGAGTCAGGTCAAAATCAGAACTTTGTCAGTCACTCTAGAGTCCCTTCCATCTGCCCTATTCCTTTCAGAGCATCCTTTCTGTCCAATAGTAAGTGGTCCCACTACAGTGGCCTCTTTGTATTTCTGCATGTTTTACCTAATGCAGTTTTTGTCTCTAGACTTTCTCTTTGCATTGGGTTTCTTCAAAAGTTTTAAAGTCTTGTTTTAATCTATAAGATGCTTTGCTTCAAAGTCCTCACATATAACTGTACACTAGACATGACCTCCTTCTCTTCTCTGTCTCTTTCTCCTTTTGTGTACCGACATCTGTCAGGATAGGCTAGCCCTCTTCCACAGGAACAAGCAGGACTGAAGCCTTAAGGCAGGGCGTGTAAAGCTTATTCTCAGTTCTACAAGGTCTTTGTTGTTTTGTTTGCTGATTTCACACAATATCTGTTGAAGAGCTCGGGAAGATTTTGTACCATACTGTTATCCAGTCTGTATTTTGTCAGTTTCATCCCCGTAGAACTATATAATGTGTCTCTCTGTATATGTATCCTCTGTGAATTGGCTATCTGATAGATTCTTTTTTCCTTTTTGAATTTTTACTTACTTTTTCAGAATTTCATACATGAATGCACCCCTCCTCTCTCCCCCCCACAACTCCTCCCATGCCTATCCACTTCTCAATTTGTTGTCCTATATATAAATCACTGATTGCATTTCGTGGTGCTCATGTATTCATGTGTTTGGGACTGCCCAATTGGGGTTAGATAACCTCTCAGGGAGCTAGTTCCTGGGAAAAACTGATACGTCCTCCCTCAGCTTTCATTGATTACCTGTAGCTCTTCATCTAGCGGTGGGGCCCTGTGAAATGTCCCGCCCCCACTCTGGCATCTCAACTGCTGCTGCTACTATGCAGGTCTTGTTATACTGCCGTACTGTGGAGATTTCATGGGCACAGCTTCCAGATCAAGTCTAGAATATATGATCTAGCAGCAGGTGTCCTGTTCCTCTTGCTCTTAGAGTTTTTCTTCACCGTCTTCTAGAGTGTTCCCTCAACTTTATCTGTAGGGGTCACCTTGTAGATGTATCAGATAAAGTTGGGCACCCCACAGTCATTAACGCTTTGCATTTTGACCAGTCATAGATCTCTGTAACATTCTCCATCTGTTCCAAAAGGAAGTCTTTTGGATAAGTAGTGAGAGCTATAGTTACCTCTGAATGTAAGGATAAGTATTCAGGATACAGTAAGAAATTGCATTAGTTTAGGAAAATGGCAGTAATATGTTCTTCTCAACCTCTCCAACCATCTATACTTGGCTATGTTTACAGTGCCGGACATTGAATCCTACCTATTGAGAGGCCTTAACTTCAATTAGACAGCTGTTGATTGTAGAGAGCCGCGGATTGCTGCATCTTAAAGATGGCGCCTGCTCCCGCCCCCCACCATCCCGAGGTGGGTGCTCTCTGGAGCAAACAGCTCCATAATTGGCTGTGGCTGAGGTCTGGCCCTGCTTCAGCCTGTGTGCGCCTATCTACTTTCACCACGTGGTAGTTTGGGGTTGGCTGGCAGGAGGGAATTTAACTCTGTGGCGGGCTTTCCCCGGGAGGA
The DNA here is from genome assembly GCA_035773235.1 of Eospalax fontanierii. NCBI lineage: Eukaryota > Metazoa > Chordata > Mammalia > Rodentia > Spalacidae > Eospalax > Eospalax fontanierii. The sequence continues at coordinate 42,212,839 of CM069549.1, read as the reverse complement.
AAAGGAAAAGTAAGTTAGCAGGAGAAGAAGTAAGGAGAAGGAAAAGCAAGGAGAAGGAGAAGCAGTAAGGAGAGGGAAGAAGAAGTTAAAAAGTTAAAAGCCAAAAGGTTGTTCAAGGTTCCTGAATAAACTGCTTTTGGAAGAGTCCGGGGTCGCGTCTTCCTTGCTGGACGAGGTGGGCACGACAAGTGGTGCCGCAACCCGGGAAAAGAACTCATCGAGGGACTCAGAACCTTTTGCAGTCAGGGCAGTGCACTGGAAAAGTCCTCAGGTAAGATGAGGATCCATGACAAAAGTGGAAAAGTCCTCAATTAAATTTGGGGATCCGCGTTAAGAGCAGGTACTTAGCTAAGTCCTCAAGTAAATTGGGGGGGCCGCAACATAGCGGGGTGCTTTGCTCCCTCTGTAGATGGAGCGGGGACAGCTGGGAGGTTATAGTGAACCGAAAGTAAAAATGGATTTTTATATGATTGTTGCTATAGGAATGGGCATTAGTTTTGTGTTCTGGTACCTTATTTTTGCCTATTTTTGTAGAGAATATACAAGAGGTACCCAGAAAAATGTTACGGGAAATACTAGTTCCCACCCAATTTTTTTGGCTCTAAATGAGCTGCTTCGTTCTAAGAATTTGGAGCTTGAAAAAAGCACTTTGGAAAAATTCTTAAAGGACTGTGATACCATTGCACCGTGGTTCGCAATGTTAGTCTCAGGGTTGTACTTCACTTTTCCAAGCAACAAAAGGAGTTTCATCTGGGGAAAATGTACAACTTTAAAAGAAAAAAAAAAAAAAAACAAAAAACCGCGCCCTAGGCTTCAAGCCTCACCGCGGCCGCCCTCCTACTCATGGCGGCGTAATGTCCGCAGGGTCCAGGTGCGCGCGCGCCGCTCCCGTCCCGTTCTGAACTGCCGGCAATGGCCAGGTATGGGCCTGACGCTCCAGCGCCATCTTTAAGACTGGGCGGGACTGACTCGGGCATGTCTGAGCCCGGGGCAGTACTTAGATTGGAAGTCATTCTTAATTAAGTATACTAATGAACAAGCTGCCGCTAATCAAGCCGCAGGGCAGCGCCCCAAACAACCTGAAAAGTAAAGCTAAATCTTCCACTGGGCTGGAGAAGCCAGCTTTTGTAAAACCTAAAATACTCAAGAGTCTTTAAATCCGCCCCCCCCAAAAAAAAAAAAAAAAAGAAAACAACTAGATATCTGAGAAGGAAAGATTTTTCACCATTTGTTGCCTAAACAAAGCCTAAGACTAAATTAAAAAAAAAATTATTTACAAAAAATATAACATTTACAAGACGTAGTTAAATCTCTATCTTTAAAAATGCTCATGGTCAAGGAGACTAGAGCCTTAAAACATTAAAGGACCATGATAACAGATTTTCTTAATTTTCTCCACACCTTGCCCTAAGGCGCTTTCCTTTACAAAAAAAGACTGTGAGCTCAATTCCCACCCACATCTCATTTGTTTAGTTGCTTGCTGGTTACTAAACTCAGCAGCTTTTCTGTCCCATGCAAACTCTAAGTTAAAGGGATACAGACATTTTTGTATCTATGTGTAAATCATATTAATAACACTGAAAGGTTGACTCTGGAGCGGGACTGGCCATTTTGCTTCAAATTCAATCCTGTTTGCAAAGGGTAAGACTGGCCACCTGACCCTGTGCAAAGCAACCCCAGAGTAAGGACATTATACTGTTGAGAGTAACTGAGCAATAAACTAATTTTAACAGAGATGGTTATTCATTTTATCATGTAACATGTTTATAGCAAAACTAACTCACAAAATTCTATATTTTCTCACACCAATAAAAGGTCACTAATACAATTTACAGTTCTTAAATAACTGCAACCTGGGTTACCTATTCCTTCTACTATTCCTAAAAATACTTATAAAATTATCTTAAATTTAAAAAACAAAGTTTTTGTAAACAGAAGCCAATGTTGCAACAGTTTCAGCCCGACTCCCCATAAATAATTAAATTAAAAATAGTTTTAAAAATATTTAAAAATTGTACTTTTGCCTTTAATTTAATATCTGATTCAGCTTATGCCGTTAATACAGTAAAAGTTTTGAAAGTGGCCGGACCAATTAAAAACTCTAGTCCGGTCTGTCAACTTTTTCAACAATTACAGACTTTAATTTGGCAAAGACAGGCTTGCTTTTTTATCCAACATATTAGGGCTCATACAGGCCTGCCAGGACCTTTGAGTACAGGAAATGATAAAGTAAATTTATGGACCAAAATAAAATGTATATTTTTAAACTCCACTATAAAAAAAAAACAAAATGTTTTCATAACAAGTTTCATGTAAATGCCCAAGCCTTACAACAAAAATTTCACCTGTCTCGAGCAGATGCTCGACAGGTGGTACTAAATTGTTCTCAATGTGTAACTTTTCACCATCCACCTAGGATTGGAGTTAACTCCCTTTAAAGGTTTGACAGATGGATGTGACACATATTTCAGAGTTTAAAAACCAAAAATATGTTCATGTGTCTGTGGATACCTGTTCAGGTATTCTACACACTACACCTTTGACAGGAGAAAAGACACGCAATGTTATAACTCATTGCTTAGAGGCCTGGGCTGCATGGGGCAAGCCCCAACAACTAAAAACTCAAAAACAAAAAGGGGGAGTAGGCCACGGCCGCACCCTAAGGGAAAGACTTTCCCTAGCCTTGTTTACTATAAATTTTTGAATTTGGATGCTCAAGGCCGCTCAGCAGCGGATAGACATTAGGACCATCATGGCCCTGCAAAAAGGATGGCTAAGTGGAAAGACGTATTAACGGGCCTCTGGCGTGGGCCTGACCCCGTGCTGACATGGGCACGAGGATCTGTTTGTATTTTTCCACAGGATCAAGAAGATCCAGTATGGGTACCTGAACGCCTGGTTAGAAGAATTCAGCTCAAAAGTCAGCATGACGATACCCCTGCTTCCAGCCCTGATGAGCCAACTAGGGAAAATGAAACCGAGATGGGGAATCCTGTTGGTGTTTCCAAAGCCAATACTGAACTGGACATTTAATTTTAAAGACACCCTAAAAGAATTGCTATGAACCATCTGAAAGAGTGGGCGGGAATGGGAGTGTTAGCAGGTCTCCTGATTATGGCCTCCCTGGTCTGCCTGTGGTGTATATGTAAGATTAGAGCCACACAAAAGCAGAATGCAGCTATGATCATTCAAGCCTTTACAGCCATTAAAGCTGGACAGTCCCCCCAAGCATGACTAATTGCCATGAAGAAGTTATGAGGACGGGATGCGAGGCTAAGCACTGCACAAGGTTTCGCCTGCTGGTGTTTAAGCGTTTCCTTGGAAGACATGTCTGGTTGCATAAAGGTGGTACCCTTAGCTCCTTCCCCTGGGAAAATTGGTACGGGATGGGTCTGGGTCACTACAGGTGATGAATCTGTGGGTGTCTCCAGGACATAATCCCAATTGTGCACACCAGGGATCAGACCTCTATCTTCACCCGTTTCTGCTATGTTATATAAAATAAAAGGGGGAGATGTAGAGAGCCGCGGATTGCTGCATCTTAAAGATGGCGCCTGCTCCCGCCCCCCACCATCCCGAGGTGGGCGCTCTCTGGAGCAAACAGCTCCATAATTGGCTGTGGCTGAGGTCTGGCCCTGCTTCAGCCTGTGTGCGCCTATCTACTTTCACCACGTGGTAGTTTGGGGTTGGCTGGCAGGAGGGAATTTAACTCTGTGGCGGGCTTTCCCCGGGAGGAAAAGGAAAAGTAAGTTAGCAGGAGAAGAAGTAAGGAGAAGGAAAAGCAAGGAGAAGGAGAAGCAGTAAGGAGAGGGAAGAAGAAGTTAAAAAGTTAAAAGCCAAAAGGTTGTTCAAGGTTCCTGAATAAACTGCTTTTGGAAGAGTCCGGGGTCGCGTCTTCCTTGCTGGACGAGGTGGGCACGACAGTTGATTACCCTCAGATTGGTACAGTCACTGTGGAAATCACTATGGAGCATTCTCAAAAAACTAAAAATAGATGTGCTGTGCGATGCAGCTATACAAGTCCTTGGCTATACCCAAAGGACTCAAAATCCTACTACAGAGAATCTTGCTCAGCTGTGTTTATTGCCACTCTTTTCACAATAGCTAGAAAATGAAAACAATCTAAATGTCCCTCACCTGATGAACAGATAATGAAAATGAGGTACATTTACACAATGTAGTTCCACTCAGCAGCAAATAAAAATGAAATCATGAAATTTGCAGGTAAATGGATGGAACAGAAGACAGACTAAATGAAATAACACAGACTCAGAAAAACAAGAAACACTTGTTGTCTCTCATTTGTGAATCCTAGCTCCAAAGCCTTGATGTGATTATTTATCCAAAAGTAACCACGGGAGCTAGGAAAATGGAACCTAATCATGGAAGATGGGAGAAGGAGCTTGAATGAGAGGAATAATAGGACATAGACATCACAGGAAAACAAGGGGTACTTTAAATAGGGAGAGGCGACAGGAGATTAGAGTGGGGAGAAATAGCACTAAGGTTGTCCAAAAAAGCATAGGGAAATGTGTTATTTCATAAGCCACAGATACACATACAATACATATGCAAGTGCATGTGTGCAGCTGAGGCTAATGAAAATCGCAGTGTCAGGTGAGTCAGGTTTCAGGAAACCTCACTTTGTGTTGTTGATCAAGGTAGTCCAAACAACTCCCAAAACAGTGTACACTGTTGCCATAGCCTTTGGCTACCTCCCAGACCTTGAATACACTATTTCTGAAGACACCACATACTTTGGACAAAGGACTTAGACGAATCAAGCCAGAACTGACCTGGAAGCCTCCTTGCAGACTAATTCACATAGTATCAGAAAGTACTATACAAGCTTCAAAGAGAGACAGCCCTACCAAGCTATAAAGCCTATGAACCACAACAGTGACCAGTCCAGCAAAATATCTCTCTTGGTACAGAGTTCTTATCAGACTCAAGTTCATTCTCTTTGGCAAGAGTCTGAGGTTGTGGTATATCATAGCATGATTATGAAATGATTGCAAGTGTTTGGTTGAGGGTTTTGTCCCAAGTTGGTAGGACTATTGGGAGATGATTGGCTCATGATAACCAGATCACATCATGCTACTCCAGTGATAAGCTCATAGCTGAATGGCTTATTAGGTCATGAGGTCTGGCCAGAAGCTGTAAGTTGCTGAAGCCATGGCTTTGAGGGGTGCATCTTATCCTTGGACTTTGTCTGTCTCTACCTCCTGTGAACCCTGAATTGAACAGCTTCTGACATAGGCCCTTCCTCTATGATCTTTCTGCCTTACCACTAGCTAAAAGCCATGGACCTTTCAATCATAGACAGAAACTTCTGAAATCTTTCAGAAACTTCCAAATCTTACCTTCTTTGAGTTGTTTTCTCGGGTATTTTGTTCTTTAACCAGAAGGCAACTAATGCACAATCTGTTTTGATGTTTGCAGACAATGTTACTCAATTCCTTCATGGAAGGTTGCAAAATTACAATATTATTTTCTTTTCACTTATTAGGTAGGATAATTTTATGAGGATACTTTCTAATCTACTCATTATCCATGCTGAGATGACATAGGGAAGCCAAATGAACCTTGATTCTTATCTTTAATTTACTGTTTTCAGGATAGTGAATCAGTTTTCAATAATCTTCAAACAAGACTAATTTACTGTTTGATATTATAAATGCAAGAAATTCAATGCATTTTAGTCTCTTCCTATTAAAAATTATTATTCCTGCAAAGTCTCTTCAATCTTGCTTCTGAGTCCTCCCAACATAACCATAGTTGAATCTGATAGAGTCTCTGTTCATACCCCAGAAAGTAGATCAACCATTTGTTTAAGAATCTCTGATTCTTCTGATGGGCCACAGTGCTGGAAACTTTAATCAAGATGCTAGAGATGCCTGCTGATTTTGAATCAGTCATGCTTTTTAGGCATCTTCAGTGAGCAAAGCCAGGAATCCATCCAAATGTTGCTATACAAACTCAGGAGAGAAAGCCCTTTTATTTTGGGTGTTTAATTTGTATATTCTTTTTCCAGCCTGAGACTCTAATTTCCTAAGACAAAGGAGAAAATACCATAGTTAACACTTAGCTGTTTATTTTATTTTAAGTTATGTATATATACAACCCCTCCATAATAAGTATACCAATAGCACTGCTAATATTACCACAAATGATCATTTTATTTTTAACACCTTTTAATTAAATTTTTGTGAATATCATTGTTGCATGGATTGGTCCCCTGCCTGCAAGCTGGATTGACAAACTATGGACAAATGCCTTCATTCCAGGCCGAGTGGTGTCTGCTTACCCAGGACTGTAAACTGGATCACCTTACCCAAGAAAGGAGGAGCTGAGAGAGTCAGACACCCCTCCCAACCAGTCCACTGGCCTTGGATGTAAAGGAGGTTAAAGGTATATAAACTAGGGCACAATGAGGTGAGCCCTTTTATTCCCCTTACCATTTTTGGTCTGAACCTGAGAAGTCCCAAGATCCAAGCCTGGTTGAGGATTTACTGGTGTGACCTATGAAGAGGGGGTACCCACTCTTCTGTAAGTAACCTCTCACTCACTGCTCTGTTAATAAGTCCAAGTAAAATAGCTAGAATTTGTCAAACTATGGTTTGGGGAATTTGGGTTTCATTTATTGTAGGACTGGAGAAGGAAGGGACCTAACTTAGCAGCTCCCAGGAAAAATTTTAGAAACAATCACACAGTATATTTTAATCATATTTAGATCCCTTTGTCCATCTGTACACCATATCTTTACTACCTAATTACTACTACCTCCACTGAATTTCATGTATTCTAATACATATCTCTCTCTATCTATCTAATAGTCAAATGAGCCTGGTCAACCTACCAAGAGTCTCACTCTTAAAGGAGATTGACACCCCCTCACAGTAGTCAGTAGTTGCCAATAGTTCCTCAGGTAGGTAGGGCTGGGATTTCTTACCCACTTCCCCATGTCTATACTGGGATTTTATCTGGCTTGAGTTTATGTAGGACTTGTGATACTATAACCATTGCTGAGTTTTCATATGAGAAACTGACCAGCTGTTGGGAAAGCTTGGTTTCCTTGTGGTCCTCCACCTCCTCTGGCTCTTACAATCTTTCCACCCCCTCATCAATGATCCCTGAGCCTTCGGAGGCAAGAAGTTTGATATAGGTGTCCTGTTCAGAGGCCAGCAGCCTGCAGCCTTTTACTTCTGCCCATTGGCCAGTTTTAGGTTTTCCACAAATGATTTTAGAATTCTAAAGCTACTACAACTAGGAGATGACTTTGTTACATGCATTCCACATTCTCCTCCCATTATGGTGTTTGCAGTATCCAAGCATGGCTACTTGTATTTCATGCTGTCTCATCTTCATTCCACACCTAACTTTGTATGTAACGCCCCCTCATACTGATGATCCTCATCTCATGACATTAATTAGAAAATTATTTATTAATAAGAAATTAATAAATTTCTTATCTGAATCTCATTCACTACTGCTCACTATTTTCAGGTGGGCTCTAAAAAATCCTCTGATTCTGTGTGTGTTGCCCAGGCTCTGAATGCCATTTACAGGTGTAGGAAGGTTCTGTTAAGTATAAAATTCCTGGCTCAAAATCTCTTTCCTTGAGTGTTTTTAATGCAGTGCTCCATTACCTTCTACTTTTCCACACTGACATTGACATCTCCCAAAACATTTTAATTTTCTGTTCTGCACACAATACATACTTATCTTGCCCAAACTCTCAAATGGATTGGAATGGAAACTTTCTCTTGAATTGCTTTATTTCCTCTATTGGCTAAACTGCACTTTTAGATGTATCACAAAGGACCCTTTATGAAATCACTGGGATTCAGGAGTTATTTGCATATATTCAAGAAATTGTAAAACCATCATCACTATCTAATTTTTTGTGTATTTTTGTCACTTCAGCATCAGGATAGCAAGAGATTTCTTTTTATGTATTACATCTGTACATTGTGTGTAAGAAGATCTCATATCTGCTGTTTGATATCCTCACCTTCATGCCCTTCACACCCATTATTCAAACTTCTTTCTCCATAGACATCTCTATTCTGCACATTTCATATAAATACAATCAATGTTATATTTTTGTGATTGAATTAATTCATGAAACATAACTTTCAAGGCTCGTCATGCTGTAATATTTATCACTACTTTATTTCTTTTAATTAAACGTATTCTGTAGATATGCCACATTTTGTTGATTCATATATCATTTGGTAGATATTTAAGAAGATTCCATACTTTAGCTACTATAGCATTGCAAAACTGCTATTATTAAGATTCATAGGCAAGTTTTATGTAAATATATGCTTATTTTAAAATAATTTTTAGTATGACTTTCTTCAAGAAGATTTTGTATAATTTGGAGAATTTGATAAGGGGGGTGGATGGAAAACTCACGTTATAGGAACAGTTACAAATGTACATTATTGTTGAAGGTTCGTAGTACAGTTTTTTTCAGCAAACAATATTCAAAAATTATAGTAGACATATGGAATTTTGAATTTATATTCTAAGATATAAGTGCATATTTTTAGTTTGAGGGTTATATAAGTTTAATTCTTACAGCACTTTCTTGTTTTAATTTCCCTCTAGAAGTTAAATTAGGACACAGGTGATGGCATACTGGAGCTGTAGAAGAGTAATAAAAAAAATAACTGAAACCCTCTTGGTGCCTTGTAAGGGGAGCTGGGCCCCAGGGGAGATGGGAGAGACCAGAAACTGCAAATAGCAGAGGTCTCCTCACTCTCCAGCATAAGGGCCAAAGCCTCAGTCATGCGCAACCTGGGACCTCAGGTGAGGGACTGTGCCGAATGTAGTTACTCCGAGCCTGAAACCGCTGCCCAACATAGGGAAGTGACGTCCTCCATGCTCTACTCTGCTCTACCATCAGCCTTCTGCCAGAAAAATGTGGAGCTGTGCCTCACCGTAGGGATCCGAAGCCTCAGGCTTATGTGAGGGAACCACAGCTCCATGATTACACGATGATCACACAAGGGAACCACAGCTCCAGTTGATAAGCGGGGACCAGGACTCTAGCTCATGGGAAGGTACCACAGCTCAGATTCACCCCATAGGTTGACCACAGCCCTGGCTCTTGGGAAGAGACCACAGCTCTGGTTCCCAAGTGGAGACCGTACCTTCAGCTGGGGTTAGGGGGTGTCTCCCGATTCAGGTTTCCAAAAGAGGACCTCAGGTAGGCTCACAGGATGGGACCACATCTCCAGCTTCACGGAAGGCAATGACAGTCCCAAGTTCATAAAAGGGGGACGGGGGAGGTTTTAATGAAAGTTCTGGTTCACTTAAAACAGGCGTAACTCCAGCTCAGAGATGGGAGCGCAGCTCCAGGCGCATATGAGACAACCATGGTTCCAGATTCACAGGACAGGAACACAGCTCCTTCCTTCACAGAGAGGGACACAGCTTCAGGTTGGTTGGAGGGCAGCACAGCTCATGAGAGGGGTTCACCATTTCAATCACATTGGTGTCCACTCTGTTCCTGTCTCCATTGCCCAATCCACACAAGTATATTTGTGTTCAAGATGGAGCACCTTGGATTCTGCATAGCAAACAAAGGCAACAGCTTCTTGCTGACTTGAACTTGCTTGAAGGACATCGATATTGGAGAAGCCAGCTTTTGCTTCACACAAGGAGGCCGTTTTGCTGCTGTTGCTGATTCTCATGATCCCGGTTCTGGTCTGCTCTTTCTGGTAATTTCTGCCCTCACATTCTCCTCTGTGGCCGGGGGAGCAAGTGATGAGACATCTTACCCTGAATTGTGTTTTGCTGAAAGATAGCGCCGTTGCCGTCTTGGCTCTCTTTCTCAATTGCTGAGTCCTTTCCCTCCCGCATTTAGCTGGCCATGGGTGCACAGTGCAGCGGGTACCCAGGGACCCAGGCCCTGGCGAGAGGTGTGCTGGTGCACAGCTCAGTGGGGTGGTCAGTCTTATCCCGAGTCACATTTTGCTGAGAGCCGCCACGGCCTGCATCTTGGTTCCTCAGCCACTCATCCTCTCAGGTGCCAAATCCCTGCCTACTTGCACCCAGCTCGCCACCTGGATGATGATGATGGCCGGCCCACCATGGGTGCACTGCACAGTGGCCGTTAGTGGGTCCAGCCCTTGGAAAGTGACTTCACCTGGTACAGCATACTTCTTAGCTGTGCCTGCCACTTGGTCTCCTCACTGAGTTTGGTGGCCAGAGGGCCTGGTACCCACGGCTCCCAGGGGCAGGGGTGATGGGCACCATTCTTATATTTTTGCTATGCAGAAGAACTTTAGTTTATTAAGTCCTATTCGTCTTTGGAGGTCTTTTGTTTTGTTTCGTTATTTACTTGCTTTTAGCAGCCTGCATTTTGTCCCTGCCAGAAACAGTGTTCTGGAAGCTTCCACGTTTATGTTTAAATACTTACTCCATATAGGTGTATTTTTGTACATGATATAAAATAAGGATCCAATTTTCTTCTTTTTCATATCTCATCTCCACGCAATGGTTTAAAAGATAATAAAGAGGCTGATAAATGACTTATGGGTTACGAGCACTGGATGCTCTTGCAGAGGGCCCAGGTTTGGTTCCCAGCACAGACAGGGCAGAAAACAACTGTCCATGACTACAGGTCCTTGGGATCTTGCACCCTCTTCTGACCTACACGGCATTGTAAAATAAAAGTGCACTTACACATTCAGGCAATACACTGATGCACATAAAATAAAATTAATTAATAAAGTATATATATTTTAAAAGGGGGACTGGAAAGATGGCTAAGTGGTTACGAGCACTGGCTGCTCTTACAGAGAACTGGGGTTTGATTCCCAACACCACATGGCAGCTAATAACTATGCATTTTGAGGGGAGTCTGATAACCCCTTCTAACCTGCAAGGGCCTTGGGTCTCACAGACACACACACACACACACACACACACACACACACACACAGGCAATATGCTCGTATACATAAAATAAAAATAAAAAATAAAGTATTTTAAAATAAATGAATAAAATATAAAGTTTTCCAATACTATTTCTTAGGTGTTCTTAGACCCTGTGGAGCATACATTTATTATCTAATCATAAGTTTATTTGTGATCTCCCTCTACCGATTCATTTATTGACGTATATATGTTATTATGACATGTCGATACAAGTTTAATTATTGTCATTTTGTAATACATCTTGAGCTAAAATATGAGGCCTTTGCATTGCTCTCTCTCAGTACTGCTTTGGTTATTCTGAATCACCAGTGCTTCCATTGAATTTTAGAAATAGTTCCTATTTATTTCAAAAATGCAATTGAAATGTTGATGAAAATGCCAAATTCTCAGGGTAGGATAGGCTTTTTAAAATTCTAAATTCCCATAAATGTGGACTTTCCATTTACTAAGTTATCTTCCTTAATTCATTTTGCAATGTTTAGAGATTTTACCTCATTGATTAAATCACTCCAGATATTTTTGAGCTTAATGTAAATAGGATTATTTTCTTGATGAACCTTTCAGATTTCTTATTGTGAATATATAGAAATACAACTGATTTTTTATGTATTGATTTGCTATCCTGTAACTAATACATTTCTTTACTCTTGTTTTTAATTTGTCTTAATCTATAGTGTGTGTGTGTGTGTGTGTGTGTGTATGTGTCTGTGTGTCTGTGCAAACGCCAAAATACATGTGTGAAGGTCAGAGGACAATTTGCAGGAGTCAGTTCTTTCCTTCTACCATGTGGATCCCAAGAATCAAACTCAAGTCATCAAGTTTGATGGCACATTCACTGCTGAAGCCCTATTTTATAGTTCTTTAAAATATGTCTTTAGAGACCCTACCACTCTTGGTCACCATTCCCCCAGTCTACTCCTCCGGAGCTTACAACTTCTCTGCTACATAATAAGAACCATTCCACCCTGGTCCCACCCTACCTCCTTGAGTCTTGCTCTCTTCCTGTGGAGGCTGAGAGTGTCTGACTAGCTAAGTGAGTTAGCCATGCCAGGTCACCATTCCCTTGCTTGGGACCAGTCCCACTCATATGCCTCCAGGGTTTACACATTCTCTGCTTAGCTAGTTTGAATCAGCACAGGTGAACCCCATCACCGTCACTTAGGAATCGGTTCCTTTGCCCTGCTGAAGAGGTCCTAACTAGACTGCCTGAATCCATTCGGTCCCTTCAATAAGAAATCAAAAGAGAGAACCTGAAGCATAGATGAACTAACTATTCATATCTGATCAGAAAACAACCAAGTTACATCAACAATATAAACAGAATCAAATTTCAACTCAATAAAAACAGGTTTGAGTTTCGTATCAGATTAATAAAACATATCCATAACCACAGACAACAGTGGAAAAAAATACAAAAAACATGAAAAACCAAGATATGTCCCCACCAAATCCCACCAGTCCTAAATAAGTGTTCTACAATGAAAACTACATACAGGAACCCCAGGACACAGAACATACAAGAACAATCATAAACATGATCAAAGAATTCAACAAATCTAAATAATACATAAGCAACTCAAAGAACTAAAAGATGTTAGGGATTAATTCCTGACTGAATCTCAGGAAAATACAAATATACAAATAAATGAACTGGCAAATACAATTGAATTTGAAAGATAAATTCACAAAACAGAAATATTGAAGAAAATTCAAGATGAATTAAAGATGCAATTGAAAAATTCAGTAAGTTAATTTGAAATGACTAAAGAAAGTATTATCAACAGAATGAATCAAGTGAAAAACCAGAATAACAGCACCAGATGATACGTGGAAGTATTTGACCACCCAAGCAAAGAGTATGAAAAAAATTAAAACACAGGAATGGAATATGCAGGAAACATGGGACACCATAAACAGACCAAATCTATGAGTTATAGGTAGAGAGGAAGGATAAGACTCTCAGGTCAATGGCATAGACCAGTTCTACAACAGGATTATAGAAGAGAGTCTCCCTAAATTAAGACAGACATATATATATATATATATATATATATATATATATATATACAAGAATTACACAGAACAACAAATAGACAGGGCCCTAATAGAAACTTCCGAGAGCACACCATAGTAAAAAAAAGAGTGAATGAACAACAACAAAAACAACAAAAAGAGTGAATACTGAAAGCTGCAAGAGAAAACAGCAAGTTATATAACGGAAAATCCATCAGAGTTACAGATGATATTTCAGTGGAAACTGTAAAAGCCAGAAGAGCCTGGAGCAAAGTATTATAAGTTGTGAATGATCAGAATACTTTATCCAAGAAACTGTCTATAAAAGTCAAAGAGGAAAGAAAAAATTTCTGTGATAAAAATGAGCTGAAAGAGTTCCTATTCATCAAACATGCCTACAGAATATACTTGAAGCAGTAGCAAGGACTGAGTAAATGAATGACCATAGTCAAGAGGCTACATAAAGAATATTAACTGAGGTACAATCACAGAAACAAAAAATAGGACCAAGAACACAAACAGAAAATAAAATGACAGTAACAATAAGCATCTTTCAAAAATGTCTTTAAATATCAATGACCTAAAATTTCATTTAAAAGACAGAGAATTGCTTAATGAATTGAGAAACAAAATCTTTTCATTACTTAGAAGAAATTCATCTCAGCTTCAAGGATAAGGACTACCTCAGGGTGAAAGGATGAAAAGAATGTATATGCCAAACAAATGGTGCTAAAAAGCAAGCACGTATTGTGATTCTAATACCTGTTAAAATATACTTCAAATTTAAAGTAATCAGAAGATATAGAGATCACTTAAATCTGATCAAGGGACCAATTGACAAAGAAGATATTAAAATTATGAACATATATGTACCATACTCTGGTATATCTAGTTTCATAAAAGCAGTACTATAGGGCATCAAGACATAAATTAACCCCAGTTCAGTAATAGTAGGTGATTTCAATATGGTCTCTCCAATAGACAGATCACCTGGACAAAGAATAAACAGGAAAATAACTGATTAAATGAATTCAACTCAGCTGCCCATGGAAATTTCTCTGAAATTTATCATGGAATGGGGCATAAAACAAACCTCAATTTAAAAACACTGAAATAATCCCATACATTCTATCAGACCACAATGCAGTAAAGCTTAAATCTACAGTAAAAGAGATAACTACACAAACTGATAAAGATTAAACAACAAACTCCTGAATAATTAATGTGCCAAAGAACAAAACAAGAAATAAAAGTAATCTTGTAACTAAATGAAAATTATAATACAACATAACAAGACTTCTATAGTTTACAGCTCTAAGAACTGCCTTCTTAAAAAAATCAGATAGAGTGAAATAAATAATAATGGTATAGCTCGGAAAACTGAAAAGGATGCTTGTGGTTGCACACACCTAGGTGGAGGAAGAGGATCAACAGTTCAAGGTCAGTTTGTGTTACATGTTTCTAACAACCTTCTGTAACTCCAGTTCCAAGGAATCCAACACCCACTTCTGGTCTCTGCAAATGTTGCATACATGCAACTCACCTATCTGCAAGGAAACTCCCAAGAAAAATAACTAAATCCAAATTTCTTTTTTAAAAATGAGTCTGTAAAAGCAAAAGAGAACCAAACCAAAACCTAGCAGATGAGAGGAAATAAAAATCAGAGAAAAAGCTCAGCCTGGTGGAGCACATTTTTAATCCTAATACTTGGAATGCAGAGGCAGGCAAATCTTTGTGTAATCCAGGCAAGCTTGGTTTACATGGTAAGTTTCAGGCCAGCTTGGGTACAGGAAGACCCTATTCTCAAAAATACAAAAGCTAAAAATTAATATCAGAGAAGAAATCACTGAAATAGTACCAAAGTGACAAGAAAACAATACAAAGAACTAATGAATCTAAGAGCTCATTCTTTGAGAAGATAAACAAGATAGACAGTTAACCAAAAACTGAAAGAGCAAATCAACAAAATCAACAAAACCAGAGGCAAAATTTGAAATATCATAAAGACATCAAAAAGATCCAGAAAAAAATATTATAAAAGAATACTTTAAAAATCTACAGTCTAATAAATTTGAAAATCTAAAAAGGAAAAATATATAAATTCAATGAAACCATCAAATTTAAACCAAGAGGAGATGTACAGCTTAAACATACTTGTAACAAATAAGGAAATCAAAACATTAATACAAAGCCTCTTGACTAAAAAAGCCCAATTCCAGATGTATTCACAGCAAAATTTTACCAGACTTTCAAAATCTACACCAAGACCACTTAAATTATTCAAGAAGACCAAAGCAGAGGGACAACCAAACTCTGCTTATGAAGCAAGTATTAATTTAATAACAAAACCAGGAAAAGACACAGCAAAAAATGAAAACTACTGGCCAGAATCCCTAATAAAGACAGAAGCAAAATTTTTCAACAAAATACTTGCAAATTGCAGACAGACACACATCAAATGATCATCCACCATGAACAAAGAGTCTTTATTCCAGAGATACAGGGACAATTAAATATATGTAAGTCAAAGAGTTATCATAGAAGTAAAGTAGCATAGAAATTAACTAAGACAAAAAATGTGTGATCATTACAGCAGATGCAGAAAAATCCTTTGACAAAATCCAACCTGCATTCATGACAAAAGTCCTAGAGGGATTGGACTGAAGGGAACATATCTTAATATAATTAAGACTATATACTATAAACCCATAGCTAGCATCTTTCTAAATGGAAAAAAAACTTAAAGCATTCTCATTAAAATAAGAAAACACACAAGATTATCCACTGTCCCTACTCCCTTTCAACAGAGTGCTTGAAACTTTAGCTAGAGCAGAAAAAAAAAGAAAAGGAAGTTAAAATTGCACTAAGCGAAAAGAATAGGTCAAATTATTTTTATTTGCAGATGATATGATATTACACATTAGAGACTCCAAATATTCCACCAGAATCTAGATCTAGAAATGATCAATAATTTCAGCAAAGGGACAGATACAAAATCAATTTACAGAAACCAGTAGTAACCTATGTATGTACAATTAACAAGCAGAAACGGGGATCAGGAAAACACACTCATTCATGATAACCTCAAAAAATAAAGGCTGGAGAGATGACTCAGCAATTAAGAGCACTGGCTGCTCTTGCAGAGGTCCCAGTTCCTGGGAATCCAATGATCTCTTCTATCCTCCACACACGCTGCACAATATGGGTGCACTTACAAGCATACACATAAAATAAAAAAATAAGCTAATAAAATATTAAAAGCTCTTAAAATTAAAATGATAAAATAAAATATCAAAGAATAAACAACCAAAGACATTAAAGACCACTTCAATGACAACTTTAAATCTTTGAGGAAAGAGAGTGAGGAAAACACAAGGAGACAGAGAGACCTCCCTAAGTCATGGATTGGTAAACTTAATATATTAAAAATGAACATCTTACCATTGTAAATTCATATAAAATGAATATAAAATATAAAAAAGAGAGCCAGAATAGCCAAAATAATCCTGAGCCCCCAAAATAATGCAGGTCAGATTACCATATCAAACCTCAACAGTATTACAGAGGGTTTAGTCATTAAAATAGCATGGTACTGTTACAAAAACAGACTTATAGCTCAGTGGAACAAAACGGAAGATCCAAACATGTGTGAACTCAATTATAGCCACCTGATATTTGACAATGGTGCAAAGAATGCATCTTCTAGCTAGCTGGTCCATTACACTTATGAACTCATAGCAAATTAATGGTGACAGCAGACATAAGTCCCATTCATGCTCAAATCAGACAAAATCCAAGTATACACATGGGGAAGTAGATAAATGATCCCAACCCAACCTAATGAAATGTTGGCAACTAATTGCTGCTGACAGGGGAGAGACAACTCCTTATAAGAGTGGCACCCTTCATCCACATTATAAGCTGATTTTGTTCCTTGTGTTTTTCTAAGAGCAGAAAACCCTTTAGGCTTTCTTCTTTCATAAGTTGGAAGTTTAGTGGGATGAGGTCTTGCCTTGAGGGCTCACTTACTCCCCTTTAGAACAGGAGGCCTCTTTTTGATGGTGCTAATCTCCTTAACAATGGGAGCCTCTCTTTCCTGTCCCTGAGCTGCCTTTCCTGCACCACTAAGCTGCCTGTGCTCTTTTACCTCTCTAAACCACACATTTTGTATTTCTTTCTTCCTCCTTTGTTCTTTTTCATTGTAGATCTGATAATATTCACCATTAAGAGCCACATCATAGATTAAAAATCTAGCTGTTTTGAAATTTCCTTTCCCAAAGAAATTAGTCCATTACTTTTTAATTTAATTTCAGTCAGTTTCTTAGATCTTGGGCAGAAGGCAGCCAGATTCTTCACCAACATATCCCAGTTGCTATTTATGTACCTGCTTCCCTCTGGAACTACACTGCTCCTATGAGACCAATGCCATTAATCTTATAATGTTCAACTACTATTTCAAACTTTGAAGGTCTTTCACATTCCTCAAAAAACCCAGGTGGTCATGTTCTTCAAAGCAACACCCACTCCTGGCATCAACTTCAGTGTTAGTTACTTTTCTCTTGTTATTATAAAACATAACTACTAAGACAACTTATAAAAAGAAGAATTTATTTGTCTTACAGTTCCAGCAGGATAGGAGCCCATCATGGCAAGAGAGACATGGCACAATGCAACTGGTGCTGAAACCTGAGGGCACACATCTTCAAGCACTGTTAGCAAGCAGCATCACCAACTGGAGACAAGTATTCAAATACTTGAATCTATGGGGGACATGTTTCATTCAATTCACCACAAATGATTATAATTGGCTGATATTTGTGAGCTACAGAAGTGTATCTCTTTGTATGATTACATGTTTTTATGTGAGGGGAAAATGTGTGTGCAAATGCAAGGGTGTTTGTTTATGTGTGCATGCTTGCACACATGTATATATTGGCAAGTAGGATGCATTAATAGTGAAAAGCTGACAGCCTGCATATTTTTTGTTTTGTTACTTGTTTCTCCCTTGTTCCCTGGTTCTGTCACTGACCCAGGTGCAGGTGCTAACAGTGACACTATCAAAGCCAAAGGTCTGAGATGACTAAATAATCAGCAGTCATGTCCTAAGCATTGCCTAGGAAGTCTTTACCAAGAAATTCCACCCCGGTTATGTCTGACTTGGCCCTGACAGCCTAGGAAATTCTCTTTGTAGGAAATACCAGAAACCCCTTCTCTAGGGCAGTCTGGCAAAGCAGAAGCTCTTTGAGGGTTCAAGGCTATTTTCTTAGTTTAATTCTGACTCTTTGCATAAATAGAAGTAGCTTATGAACTCAAAGGACGATTCAGTCAGCTATAGACTTCTGTTTTCTTCCTTTATTAAATGGAGAAATAAAGCATTCACTTAGGAAATTGCCTTCATGTAGTATTTTAATAAGCCTGAAAAATAGTGTTATGGAACAGTGTTAGGATTTAGGCTGATGAGTGACCTTAGCCATATACATTCTGTTCCGTTTAAATCCTCTGAAGTAAACCTAACTCTCTCATACACAATCATTGTGAACTGAAATTTTTTATGAGCATTAATATGGAAAGTCAAGTGTATCATAAACACATTTTAGTGTTTTCCTCAATATGATTCCCTACTTCTAAGAGATAATGGAAAACAAAGGTCACCTTCACCACAGCTTCTTAATCAATTCCTGACCACTAATGGAGTCTTCCAAATGATTACAGTCTAGAGCCCTTTCACCTTGTGATATAGATTGGCCCTGGGGCTAGAGGTCATCACAGCTGCAGAGGTACTTGTGTAGAATCAAAGATCTTAAAACTAAGTTAAGAGAAGTGTCAGGTCAGAGCACAGCAGGTGGTCCAAAATCTAGCTGCAAAGCAAAAGAGGTTATGTGACAAGAAGGAGAAGGTGAAGCCTGCTGGAGACCAAGAGAAGCCAAGAATGTGAGAGGTATTATTGGGTCAGGAAGCTGGTCCAGTGAAGTCCGTTTCCAGTCATCATGAACTCCACGCTCGAGGAAGGCTGGATGAGCAGCTGCAAGGATGTGGGCTCTGAATGAGCAGCCACAACACTGCCCAAACCAGCTTGTGGGCTTGGGTATCAAGTTCTGATGTTTAGTTTTTACAGTGCAGCATCCAGTTTGTTCAAATGTTTGATACTTTCACCTGCTGTCAAGGCAGAAGGGAGAAGGGTCAGCTAGACTTTTAACTGATCTGTTTGAATATTATTCTCTGACAAATAGTAGCATACAGTATGTCACCTCTTGGGTAAGGTTCTGAGGAAACTCACTTTTTCATTTCATGTTTATCTATTAGAGGGGATTTTTCATACCAATGTTCACTGCGCTGTGAGCATATTCTCCCTCTTATAGTCCCACCTCTCCTTTCTCACCTCCATCCTCACCCTTCATGCTTCTAGATGGTTTCACATCTACTTTCCTATCCTATTTGTACACATGACTTTGTATCTATGTAGTATCTGGGATCTACACATCAGAGAAAGCATGATATTCTGTGAGAGTAACTTGACTCACTTAATATAATTATCTCTAGTTGCATGCAAGTTAACAGGAAAACTCCACTAGCCAGCATCGGAGGATTCACTTCATCACAGTCAGAATGGCAGTCAACAAATAAGAAAACAAATAACAACAATGTTGGATGCACACAGCAGAGGGCTCTTACATGCTCTTGGGGGGAATATAAACATTTTCTCTTTAGGAAAATCTGCTAACCACTTAGGTAAGTAGTGAGCTCGGAGAAGCTGGAGAAGACCTAAGCAGAGAAAAGAGGGACCAAAGGCACAGCCTGCCATTGCTCTAAGAACAAGGTCTTCTGGATTTCAATTTAAATTGTCTTGCGGTTGACACCAAGCTAACCATCCTTGTCTCCACCCCCATTATCACCCCTAAATCTCTAGTAATGTTGATGCTGCACCTCATTGGGAGATTCTCAAAGATGGAAAGTATGTCACACTGAGTACATTCTAACCCATAGAGACAAGTCTCAAAACATAAGACTGTAGGGTCTGGCCCCCCTGCATTCCCTTCTCTCTTAGTGCTAGGCTCTCGGCCAAGAGCTAGCAGGATCTTGTCAGTTCCAGTTCTGAAGTAAACAACATGACCTTTAAGCTAGCCGGAACTTCCTTTTTCCTGTTTACAGCTGTGTGTCATCAATAGAGGAACCTCCTGCAAAGCCCCACCCTCAGGGTATATAAGGCTTGATGCCTCTCAATAAAGTCAGTCATTCTCCTTTCCTCCTACCTAGTGTGTGTCTGTGTCTCTGTCTTGTGTGTGTCATTCAATCCGCAGCCCTCTGCCAATCCGGACTCGGTCAATGAACGTAGCCGGGCGCTACATAAGATGAGTGCTCTGCTGGGATTTCACTCAACAGGAGGATGAGAAAAATTTGTCTTCAGGAATTCACAGACTTCTTAGAACATTTTATTTCCCTTAGCAGGTAAGCACAGCACAAGCCAATCTTAATCTTAACTAAAGAAAGCACTTTTACCACACAGTCTTCATTATTTGTCTGTTTCTTGTGTATGTCTGTGTATGTGTCTGTCTGTGTGCATCTCCTTGTCTTGTCTGTGTGCCTGTATGTGTTTGTGTGTCTTGATGTGTCTGTGTATGTCTATGTTTCTATGTGTGTGTATGTTTGTGTGTCTGTGTGTTGGTTCATGTACCTATATACCAGAGTACAATATTAAGGCATAGTCATTCAAATGCAATAAAGTGTGTCTTTCTCAGTCATTCTCCACTTTACCCTTTGAGGCAGAGGCTCTCCCTGAACCTGAATTTCACTAATTGGCTATGTTCAATGGTAAATAAGCTCCAGAGATCAGCCTATATCTCCCTCAACCCTTCCTCCAGCACTGGGGTTACAAACACTACCCTGGGCTTTACAGGTGATCTCTAAAACCTTCATGCTTATAGAGTGTGTATTTTAACACATCTCCCCCAAATCCCTAGTCTTTAAATTCCACATCTGTCTATAATACTGTGACTTCAGTAAAAAAAAAAATCATAAGCTATATGTTTATTAAAAATCAGAAACTGAGCCAGGAGTAGCAGTGCACACCTTTAATCCCAGGACTCTGGAGTCAGAGGCAGGAGGATCTCTATTAGATTCAGGCCAGCCTGGTCTACATAGCAACTTCTAGACCAGCTGGGACTACAGGGAGACCCTGTCTCAAAAAAGACAGAAAGAAAACAAAACAGAAACTGTTTATTTTAATTTTTCCACAATTTAGACTCTTTTTACCAAATGCAGAATTCACTTAGAAAAGAACTCCACAGTGACCCAAAAGTAGAATTAGCAAATATTTCTGACCTTCCTACTTTCTGTAATGTTTTATCTCAGCTGGAATGTGAAGACTCCCAGTCTCGTGAGGAATCATTTCCAGCCCTCTGTGTGCTGTTCTATGAAACTTTCTCCTCTCTGTGAATTCTTTAATTCAACATGTTTTGACTACGTATTGCACAGAGATTTCTGTTCTTTTAGCTCTAGTCTACTACTGTTTTAGTTTAAAGATTCCGTTCATATTTGTAAGTTGTGATCTGTATCCCCCTGAGAATTCCACAATTATTTTGCTCATTCTTTTTTTTTTTTCCATGATTCATGAAGTTTCCCTGGCCTATTATGTGGCATCATTTTAAAAAATTTACCCCCAGAGTTTTCAGCAAAGGAAAAATCTGGGCTCCAGTGCTTAAGAGATGCTGAGCAATTGTGCAAAGCAGAAAGAGTACATTATGAAACCTTCATTAAAATGGTATTAAAGTGTTCTCATTAGTATAAAATAAAGAAAACTTTATTCCAATCAAACAAATTGTGCACCTAAAGCTTTTGAAGCAATAAAACAGTTAATTGTACAGCATACAGCAGAAAATGGGGAAAAATTCTCCAAATGTAGGTAATTAACCCTAATTGAGAAATATTTTCTAATTTCTAATTTCTAGTTTATAATTCTAAGTCTCTTGGACATAATCTAAGACAAACAATGTTTCTTTTTTATAAAATCATTCTCTCACATCATTAATTTAATTTCCAGTAGAAAATGCTTTCAAATGTGGAAATCCACAGTAGTCTAGTTAAAGAAAGATTTTTTCTTCTCTTGCTATCTGCAAAATTTCTGCTTGCCCAATCAACAATGGACTGGGCGTACTCCCTTGTTACTTAAGCTTTCATTTATCTTTATTCTCGTTCTTTACTTCAGAAACTGTAATGAACAGTTTTATAGCTCAATAGATTATCTGCTTTCCCCACGTAACACACTAAAATAATGAGTCCTACAGGACACACACAATGAAATGTCAAAAAAGCCTTCAGCACAGGGAAGTCATAGCTCGGGAGATATTAGTGCCCTGCTTTACAGCGACTACTCCTATTTCCTGTCCTCTAATTTGAATTAATTCTAACATGTGTTTCTTCAAACTCCTCTTCGCCAGTTCCATTTTGTTCTCCAGTAGCCCAATTTAATAAGTGACTTTATAATGAATTTTTTTCTTGCTTTCTTTCCTAGCTCACTTCCTCACTCCCTTATCAGTATTCTTCTAGTTGTCACCTCTGAAATGGGCTGTGTCCTACGGTCAGCTTTCTGAGCAACCCCACAGAGATGCAGCCTCAGCTCTCCCGAGCTGCCTTTCCCACCTCTTTCTTCTTCTGCACAGAAACATCCACTGCACTCCAGCTTCCTCGGGATGTCACAGTCTATGCCTTTCAACCTGGAAAGCAGCTGATTTTCCACGCTTCATAGTCTTTCTAAAACCAACACTTGCTGCTCCTGTCTTCGCACTGTTAAGATGCTCATCTTCGCTTAGACGCTGAACAAATATGATAGGAAGAGATGTTCACATGTAGAAGTGGTACAGGAATCGAAAGGCCTTGTGATAGAGTTATCATTCTCTAATTTGGTGACTAGGCAACAACAATGATACACAACAGGGGTTTTCCAGACTTGTAAGGATTGACCATGGTCTGGGGAGTATGATTAACTCAAAAACTGAATAAATGAAAGAAAGAAGGAAGAAATGAACAGGTAAGTAAGCAGGTTGGTCTTAGATTACCTAGATTTCTGTCCCTACTATTTACTAGTTTGATTCAACTATTTGTATACATCTACCTTTGCATTCATAATACACAGGTGATAAGGTTATCTACCTGCAAAATAATTACAATGGTTAAACCTAATTCATCTAAGTCACTTGTAGTGACTGATACATACCAAGAGTATGGTGAATGTCCAGGACGGATGTGGCAGGTGTGTGGAGAAGCAGTTGTTGCAGAGGACAGAGAGCAAAGAGCATTACCATGACTCCTCTGTACTTCTAACTCCTCTACAGGAGATTAAGAGAATTTTATATTTCTAGATGCCAGCTGATGATCGATAATGGAACATTCTAAAATGGCTGTTGGAGAATAGCTTCCAGTTGCTCCTGGATAGGAAAGTGTCTTGGGTAGAGTGGCTGGGATGATGAAAAAGTGGGAGGAAGAAACAGAAATTTCAATCTGGCTCCAAGGAAGTGTGAATGTGAGTTACATGGCAAAGGCAAGCAGAACAGACTTCACGAAGACCCTCTACTGCTGAAGTTCACACGTGGGAACCAATGAGGACTCTTCTTTAGTGGGTCTTGTCCTGATCTTCCCAACTGGGCAGAATCAGGAAATATTAGCGGATACCATCAACTGCTGGAATGGTAATTGGGAAACAAATGGAGCACTGCCAATATGGCTGGCAACAGGCGTGACTCTATTGGGTTCCCAGGAATGCCATCACATGTGGATGTGCTGCAGAACAAACTGACTGTTTGGTAGCTTTCAGTAGAACCATGTGCAAAACACTCCATCAGCATGCTGGACATCATGCCTGGACTGTCCCTGAGACAATCTGTCCAGAATCACAGAACACCAATAGTTTGGGAAAGAAGCATGTGTTATGCAAAACAGCACCTTCTCAATTATACAGTTTACATAATGGACCCTTGTTGGAAGCCATAAGCCAGAGACCAGCCAGCTTACAACTTGACTCCATCTTAGAGAAACCAGTCCTGGGAAAACTCCACCCCCTGCAACCACCCGCATGTAATGTTCTGATAAACGTGTTTTCTGACCTTTGTAACAGGAACTGAGGTGCACTGGAATGTCCTGCAGCTTGACCCTATGACCCACTTCCTTATCTTACCCAAGCATGCATATTTAAGCAATCCTCCCCAAGCCCCTGTTTCTCTTCTTAGTGCCATCTTCCTGACAAACATACAACTATTTACGATGGGCCCTAAATGCCAGAGATAATGACTCCTAGCAATGGTTCTTGCTCTGTTAATTACCACATTCCTGTCTAACTAACTATTCACTCCCACCTCTCCAAGGCCATGTGTAAAAATCTGACAGAAAAAATAAACTTTGGCAGCTTGATGAGAATCCTGTCTTACTGTTGGTTCTGTGTGTTTCTTGTCCCTTCATTTCAGGTACCTTGGGGTCCTTGCTTCTGTTGAAACCCCCACTGACTGGGGCAACTGGCGCCCAACGTGGCTTGAGACCCCCGAGACCGCCTGGAACGTCGCTCACCTCGAGGAAGAGGGACCCCTTCACTGAAGCCACTGCAACCGACACGGGTCAGCACCGGCTCGCAAGTGATCGCCACGGAGTCACCCGCCCGTGAGATAGATCTGGAGATGATTTCTGAGCGGTGAGGTAAGATTATTAAACTTTTCTATTTACTATGGGACAAGCATTTAGCAAACATGATCTTTTCATGTCCGGCCTTAAACAGGCACTCAAAACACGCAGAACTAGGGATAAAAGAAAGGACATTGAAAATTTCCTAGATTATATTGGTCACCTTTGTCCTTGGTTCCCCCAGGAAGGCACCATTAATGAAAAAACCTGGTCTAGAGTTGGTGATTGTTTAAAGGATTACTATCGACCTTTGGCCCAGAGAAGGTCCCAGTCACCACCTTTTCTTATTAACGATGTTCTTAAGGTCTATAATCAGTCTCAAGATGTACATGATTTAGTTAAGGAAGGAGAAAAAACTTTTAAAATGGCTAGTTCCCAAAATATTTCTGTGGCCTCTCGTGCCTCATCCCCTTGCCCATCAGTAACTGTGGATATTCCCCCTGACACTGAAGCTCTCCCCTTAGACAAACCTTCTTCTTGTCAACTATATCCATCCCTCACTGAATTTCAATCATCTACTGAAAAGACTAAACAACCAGTATCAGACCCTCCTTTAAAACCACCCCCTATTTTCCACCACTTTGCACTCTGGTTATGAATATGCCTCCTTTGCCTTCCCTGCCATCTGGCCCTTCCAAAGATCCCTTAAACCAGCTTCAAGATGATACCCTTACTCATCTGTATGACCTCCGCACTGAATTACAAAATAAAAAACTTCAACTACAGGTCCTTAAAGAGCTCCGGTCTGTCTCGGAGGAACTTGCTAACTTTTCTTGCTCTCCCGCTCCTCTGCCTCCTATTAAGCCCCAAAAAACAAAAGGACGATTCCTTGCTTTCCCAGTTTCTCGCTCCCAGGGATGCCGTCATCCTGCCAGTTCCGATGCAAGGGAGCCCCCTGACTCCCAAAATATGGGGGAGGATAAGGACTCTGGAGAGGAACATGAGGAAGAGGAAGACCACCCCAACCCTACTAATACTGAACAGGGCAATAGCTCCTCCGATTCAGAAAATGAAAAAAAAACTAACTTAACTACCCAAAAATATATAACCCTTAATTTAAAATTTGTTGAACGCCTAAGAAAGGCTGTTCTAACTATGGACCAACCGCCCCTTTTACTATCACCCTTTTAGAGAGCTATGCTGAAAAATGGCTCACCCCAAACGATTTGCACAGATTAGCCCGCGCAGTGTTATCTAGCAGCGATTTTGTTCTATGGCGAACTGAATTTGTTGAAAATTGTGCTGATTTCACCCACCACAACACTCAAAAGGCTTCCTCAAAATCATGGACCAAACAAAAACTTTTAGGAGAACACACTTATGATTCTAATGATATTCAAGCCCAATTTCCCCTGGACTTTTAACTCAGATACAAAATGCAGGAATAAATGCCAGGAATGACTATCCCCTAGGGGCTAAGCCACCATCTCTTTAGCTAATATTAGACAGGGAGCTGAAGAATCATATAGTGACTTTATTGGCCACCTTAATGAAGCAGCCGAGAGGTTGTTCAGACAAGGAGAGACTAATAGCCCCTTTGTTAAACATCTGGCCTTTGAAAATGCTAACCCCACTTGTCAAAATATTCTTAGATCTCATAAAAGAGAATCTCTTTTGGAATATATTAAACTATGTGCTGGAGTGGAACCCTCCCATTCCAAAGGTATAGCAATTGGTGCAGCTTTACGCTCTGTAGGAATTGCCTCACAGCGGACCTGCTATAATTGCAAACAGCCAGGGCATTTCTCCAGAGAATGCCCACAACCCAAACAGCCAAAGACTAACCTTACCCATCCTCCTCCCGCCACCCCCTGCCCATGCTGCCGTAAAGGCAAACATTGGGCCTCTGAATGCCGCTCTTGCACAGATGCCAATGGCCAACCCCTAGGCCCTCCACCCTCTAATATTCCCCAGTTGGGAAACTTCCATTGGGACCAGCCCCTGGCCCCACACCCCAGGACAAACCAGGGGGCAATACGATTTGTCCCTTCAACCCACAACAACCAACCATCATCTCAAAGCTCTGGAGAGCCACAGCAGGCAGTGCAGGATTGGACTTATATTCCACCTCCTCAACAATATTAACCCCGGAAATAGGATCCAAAATCCCAAATCCTGGAGTTTTTGGGTCCCCACCACCCAATTTGTTTGGACTAATTCTACCATGGGTTTCCTCCACCTTAAGAGGAATAATTATAGCACCTGGAATTTTAGATACTGATTATCATGGGGAAATTAAAATTATTGCATCTGTACGCCAAGGCACTATAACTGTGACCCATGGGGATAGACTCACTCAACTTATTTTTTTGCCTTGCCAATTTATTAATAAAAATTACAAAACCACCAACACCAAAACTGGATCCCCCGGGTCCTCCGAGGCCTACTGGGCACAACCTATTACCCAAAATAGGCCCACATTAAAATTATATTTAAATGGTAAACCTTTTACTGGAATTATTGATACAGGAGCAGATGCCACTACTATTGCCAAGCAACATTGGCCATCCTCATGGCCCCTTACCTTTTCCCATACAGATTTGAGAGGTATTGGACAGTCCACCAACCCTCAAATAAGTGCCCAAATGCTTACATGGCAAGATCAGGAAGGTAATTCTGGGCAGGTCACTCCCTTTGTTTTGCCAGGTCTACCAGTCAACCTATGGGGCCGAGACATTTTAACCCAAATGAAACTGCTTTTATGTAGCCCCAATGAGGTTATTACTGACCAAATGCTTAATCAAGGACATTTACCAGGAAAAGGATTGGGCAAACTATCACAAGGAGATCTCAATCCTGTCTCACTTACCCCAAACTCCAAGGGTTATGGACTTGGTTATTCCCCGTCTCCTTTTCCCTAGTGGCCTCTGTCATACCTGTACCCCATGCAGACCAAATACACTGGAGATCTAATGAACCCGTTTGGGTAGACCAGTGGCTGCTTACTAAAGAAAAAATAGAGGCAGCCACACTGTTAGTACAGGAACAGCTTGCCTTAAATCATATTGAACCATCCAATTCCCCTTGGAATTCACCTATATTTGTTATAAGAAAAAATCTGGAAAATGGCTCCTTTTACAAGATTTTAGAGCCATTAATAAAACCATGATTCCCATGGGGGCCTTACAACCCGGCCTCCCCTCACCTACAGCAATCCCTATTAATTATTTTAAAATCATTATTGATCTTAAAGATTGCTTTTTTACTATTCCCCTACACCCCGAGGATAGACAACGCTTTGCCTTTAGTGTCCCTCAAACTAATTTCCAAGGCCCTATGACTAGATACCAATGGAAAGTCTTACCTCAAGGCATGGCAAATAGGCCTACCCTATGCCAAAAGTTTGTTGCCCTTGCTGTTGACCCTATTCGCAAAACATGGCCACAAATCTATATCCTTCATTACATGGATGATATCCTTCTTGCAGCTGCTTGTCAGGATCAACTTTCCCTTTGCCTTCATGAGCTCTTACTTAATTTACAGAAAAGAAGACTGCAAATTGCACCTGATGAGGTACAAACCATGGACACTTATACTTATTTAGGATATAATCTATCCCATAATAAAATTTATACTCCCCATGTACAATTAAGAATTTCTCATTTAAAAACGCTTAATGATTTTCAAAAGTTATTAGGAGACATACAATGGCTTAGACCCCATTTAAGACTGACTAATGATCAACTCCTCCCACTATATAAAATATTAGAGGGAAATACTGACCCTACTTCCCCCAGACAATTAACTCCTCAAGCACAAGAAGCCCTCACCTTAATAAATACAGCCATTAATGATCAATTATCCTGGCAAATTGATTACACCTTACCTTTATGGTTTTAGTTTGCAACACCTCAGATACTCCCACTGGTTTATTTTGGCAAAAGCCAAAAAATATAAAATAGGGCCATCCTCTATTATGGGTCCATTTGCCATCCTCCCCAAATAAAGTTTTATCTTCTTACCCATTGCTGGTTGCCTTACTCGTGATTCGTGCTCGAAAGCTAGCTAGACAATATTATGGCAAAGACCCTGATATTTTAATTTTTCCCTATGGCCCTCGGCTACAGGACCCCCCACTAATACCCCTACCACACAACTTTTACCTCTTCTTTATCTCCACCCCCGTCTACCCTTGGTCTTGTATTGGATCTAGTTAACTCCACATTTTCCATTCTCAACTCCACCTCCCCCAACCTCACTGAATGTTGTTGGCTTTGTTTTACCACCACACTCCCCTTATATGATGGCTTGGCTCAAACTATTGAGTCTTCTCCTAATTTTACATCAAATTATTCCCACTGCCCTTGGCACCGACGCCCCAATGTTTCTCTTCCACTTCCCACCATTCTTGGCTCAGGCACCTGCCTTTATCCCCCTTCTGTTAATACTTCTACTTTGCCTTCCCTCCTCTGCAATAATTCCTTCCCTATAAATGCCTCTCTTACAGATCATTATTATATGCCTCCCTATAACCAGAGTCTGTGGTGGGCCTGCCAAGATTCATTAACTGCTTGTGTCTCAGTGAATCGGCTACTATCTTTTCCTCAGATTTGTGTATTAGTAAAGATTTTTCCCTGCATTTCCTATCGCCCAGCCTCAGACTTCAATAATCCCTACCTTCCCTCTTCTCTCCCATATCTCCCCAGGGCAAAACGTGAGCCGATCTCAGGTACAGCCTTTTCCCTGCACTCCTCTTGGGAGTTGGTGTTACCGGTGCAGGAACCAGCATTGCTTCTTTAGTTTCTTCCAAGAATAAGTATAAACAACTACGCTCCCAAATAGATCGAGATATTTTTAATCTAGAAAAAGGAATTATGGCCCTTGAACAATCTTTGGTCTCCCTCTCAGAGGTTGTACTTCAAAACCGCCATGGTCTTGATTTATTACTCCTAAAAGAAGGCGGATTATGTGCAGCCTTAAAGGAAGAATGTTGCTTTTATACTGATCATGTGAAAGCAGGCAAAAGGTCAGAGAGGCGCTTGAAAAAAGAAAAAACAAGGTCTTCACTGAACCAACAGGTTGGTTCTTCTCTCACCCTTGGCTTTGCTCACTCCTGACCTCCATCCTGGGCCCCTTAATTGGCCTATTACTGGTAGTTAGTTTTGGCCCATGGCTATTTAAAAAGCTTACAACCTTCATAAAAAACCAGGTTGACGAAGCCATGGTTCATCCCATTCAAGTGCATTATCACTGCTTGGCACTTGAGGATCACAAATTATCAGGCGAGCGGCCTAAGATGCCCCCTCCCCTGAATGGGCCAAGACTTGCTCGCAGCTTGGACCCAGTACCTCTGACAATCCTTTGGGTGTTAGACAAAGTACTGCAAAGAGAATAAGGCACAATCATGCCTTAGCTGGTTCTCTTAAGGGCATGCTTAATTGCGTGGAGGTTTTGTCCCCAGAATCCTCCACCTCCCAAAAAGGTCATTCTCGTACCAAATGAGGGATCAAGCCACAACCCTTCCCACGATGATTGCCAAGGTAAAATATCTCTGCCTGGTCTTTCTCAACAAAACAAAAGGGAGGAGATATTGGAAGCCATAAGCCAGAGAACAGCCAGCTTATAACTTGACTCCATCTTAGAGAAACCAGTCCTGGGAAAACTCCACCCCCTGCAACCACCCGCATGTAATGTTCTAATAAATGTGTTTTCTGACCTTTGTAACAGGAACTGAGCTGCACTGGAATGTCCTGTGGCTTGACCCCATGACCCACTTCCTTATCTTACCCAAGCATGCACACTTACGCAATCCTCCCCAAGCCCCTGTTTCTCTTCTTAGTGCCATCTTCCTGACAAACGTACAACTGCTTAGGATGGGCCCTAAATGCCAGAGATAGTGACTCCTAGCAATGGTTCTTGCTCTGTTAATTACCACATTCCTGTCTAACTAACTATTCACTCCCACCTCTCCAAGCCCATGTATAAAAACCTGGCAGAAAAAATAAACTTTAGCAGCTTGATGAGAATCCTGTCTTGCTGTTCATTCTGTGTGTTTCTTGTCCCTTCATTTCAGGTACCTTGGGGTCCTTGCTTCTGTTGAAACCCCTGCTGGCTGGGGCAGACCCTTAAAAATCAGCGTCATCTGAAAGCAGGGAGAGATAGAGGCTCCTTTAGAAATGTGCTGTCTTTGCTTTTTTTAATGTGGAAAAAGTGAAGAAAACTAAAACTTGATTCAGAAACTAATGTATTCATTAAATAAAACTAGCACAAAAAATTTTCCACAGTCATCCTTGTATTTACCTATAATTCTTTATTTGGCTGTTCAGTACAGGGGCATGTTAGTATTGCTAACAGCACAACAGGAGGCATTAAAGGTTTGAACAGGTGTGTGAGAAGCTGTAGGTAAATCTTTCCTGTTCTGGGTTTAGTAGGATACTGCAGTGCTATCTGCTTGAACAATACCTTTTGGCTGCTTCTGCTACATTGCAATTCATACACAGAACAATTGTTAGGAAAACAAAATGAGTCAAATCTAGCAAGTGTGAGCACCAGCATTCCAAAACTCTTCAGCAGCCTATCTTCACTTCTGCTCCGCTTCGTCACTGTAAAATAAGACAATAGGTTGGTGAAAATGAGGACACCTAGGAAAGCACAACTGACAATTATACAGTAATGAATGGGCAGAGCATCTCATATTAAAGTATTTTCTGCATCTGGTTCCAGTCTGGAGGGGTCAACAGATCAGTCTGGTCTCCCAGCAGTTTTGCTTTAGGTCACACTTTGTAAAATGCATCACAGTATAAAGCAGAGTCTCTTGCTTATCTTTATATATTAATTTTCTTGACTTCATAATGTGCTGTGTAGTAAAGGAGTGATTCCAATGATTTCTTTATTTGGTCACTTTCTGTGTGTTCCTAACTAATACAGTGAGACTGTCTGGAACAGATAAGGTAAACTTAACTTAATGAAGATGGGCATTAGCAGCTATGAAGGCAAATTGGACAAAAGAAAGCATAATAGATGGGACAGGAACAGAAATTTATTTCTAAATAGCACTGTGGTCATCACAGTGGGGAAATGACCAGCGCTTTCTGTTCCTGCATGCTACCTCATGACTGCGAATATAGCATTCCTACCTGACCAGTAGAGAATAAAAGGTATTGGTTGTTTTTCCATAAGCAACTCTTTCTGTTCTGCCCTAAGCAACTTCATAGGGCCAGTTCTGAGAGATGTCTGGAAGGGGCATGGCCCATGTACAAGGAGTAAATAAGGCAGAAAGGGAATCTAGTAAGATGCAGCCAGTTAGATCAGCAGCACTGAGAAGCATTTAGCATCAACTGTATTCATTAGACTAGAAGACAGAGAGAAAAGGCCACTGGGGAGTCTCTGCTGTTGCACGGCACACTCTCTTCACAGCCAACCATTAGCTAGGAAATGGGTGAACTCAGCTTTCAATGTCTAAGGTCCCTGATGGATCTACTAAGGGAAAGAAATGAGCAAACTATAACTCCTTTATTTTTCGTAACAAATACAAACGACTACTCATTTTATTTTCCTGAAGGTGTCAGCATATAATAAATATTACAAATGATTTTTTCTAAATAATCATAATTTGACTACATTCATTAAATGTTATGACTTTTATATGCTAACCACTGTCTACACATTAATTCAGAGCCTCAAATCATAATACTTTGACCCATTTTACAGAGAAAGAAATTATGTGCCAAGAACGTTGGATATCACATGCAAGGCCACAGTATTCCACATTCAGACTTACTTTACTCAGTGTTTTCATGTTGGTACAGTCATCAGTTGTTCTCTCATAGTCACATAAGGGCAAATACTGATTCTGGCTTCTGGGTGTCATCAGACAGGTGTGTATGTACTTACATTAAAGAAATAACTCCATGCCCCACCAGCCCCCTTCCAATCCGACATGCTATAGTATTATGAATCACTACATAGGTGGACATGGAGTAAGTAAGCCCCTCTCACTCACTCTCAGCATCCTTTCTCAATACTTTCTGATCACCCTGGGAGAATGAAGGCACGTTTGGCCCCACATTTCAGCATCTTGTTGGACATGCTATACCACATTATGATAGGCAGAACTACGATTTCAGACATGTTCTGAAGATTCTGCTTTCCGATGCTACCCTCAGTGTAGTAAAAGAACTAAGTAACACGGGGGGGTGGGCAAAGGTAAAGACGGAAGGAAGAGGAAGACAGTAAACAAACCAATAAGACCTCCTCACCTTACAACTGGCTTTCTGGCAGCTAAGGCCTAGTATTTTATTGCCAACTGAACAATACACTTGTTTGGGATTTAATAAAATAAAAGAAAGAGCTTAAGACACTCTGAAAAATCATAATTCTCAAGAGAATCAAAATCTAATTCCTTTTCTCTAGAACTAACTTTGGATAATAACTGAATGCAGTCCTGTGAAATTTTAAGTCAATATTGAAGAAAGCATGATTTTATTGAGTTCATGCATGTCATTCAAACATGTGACGCTAAATCACAAGTTATTAGTTTTTCTGAAGATCACGGGGAACCTGAAGTCCCATCTTTGTTCCAAGGGGTGTTATCCAGAAGCCTTGAGAGTCCCCAAAGGGAATCTATAGGTCCCCCGTCTCTGCCAAACATACCATATCTATTTCACATGGACCATGGGGAAAAACACCATGGAATGGAACCACAGAGAGGTAGGCTTTATTGTTCCCATGTTCTGATGAGGGATCACGAGACCCTAACACCAAAGCCAGATTCAAACCAAGCATCATTTGCTTATAAAACTCTGTCATTTCCTGTATCATCTCACTACTCAGTAAGTACTTGGAAAGCATTTTAAAAAGAATGTGCTATATAAATTGGTTTTTCTTCTCTTCTAATGCAAAACCAAATATGTACACATTTTCCTGCAAATGAAAGCAAAGTGACAGGAATGTTAATTCATGCAAATATGAAGCCAGAGTCCACATATCCAGAACCTAAAACTACTTCCAAGAAATGTATACATATTAATAATAAGTCCTTTTCTTCCGTAAGATTATAAGAATGTCTTGCACATGTGTAAAACTATAAACATGAGAGTTGGCATTGTGATTTATTATCCAAATGCCAAAAACTCTAAAGATTCACTATTTTAGGTTCTATGGAGGAAGCACGGAAGAGAATGCAAGATTATAATAGACTAGGAGCACACACTGAATCTGGGTT
This sequence comes from Eospalax fontanierii, assembly GCA_035773235.1. Lineage (NCBI taxonomy): Eukaryota > Metazoa > Chordata > Mammalia > Rodentia > Spalacidae > Eospalax > Eospalax fontanierii. Next base: position 42,179,046 of record CM069549.1, on the reverse strand, counting down.
CACAACTTCCTGGTCTCTAAATATCTGAACTCCAATAGCTATTAACCTTGTTAATAGCTTTCTTTGTTATTTTTGAAAGTTAGTCCCATTCCAGAGCAGAGTGATGAATTTTTGCAGGACTGGTATTGCAGGTCTCTACCTGGGAATCTTGCTACTTGTTCTAATGCCTGATGCCCACTCAGCTTTACCGTTCCCCACAATACAAGGTTTAGCTTTAATCTGTTGAGGTCACTTTGGAGGAAAGACCCCAAAACTGTCAGATCCCCCTCTCTCTTGTAGTAGATTCAAGCAAGTTTTAAAAAGAAAAACATATGAGACCTGATTCTTTTTGTTAACTAGCTGAAATTCTCTCGGATTTCAGTTCTATGATCTCCTAACAAAATCTAAAAACAAACAGAAATTTAAAAGCTAAGCTTCATTCTCTTACTAACTATATTGGGGAACAGACTTCCCTCACCTTTTTCTTGGAGAGTGTGCCTTAGAAAAGTTGTCAGCCATGCCTTTGGGAACTAGATGGGAGTTTTGTGAGATACCAGAAAGTCTGCAAAGCCTTCAGTCACCCTTATTGAGTATAATACCCAAGGAACTTGACATCACTATCTCTTAGATCCCAGAGAAGGTGAGACCTTACCTTCTGCAGGTACCAGGTTCTACGTTGGAACGTTTCCTCCTGTCCTAAAGATGTTTATTTCTCTTTTGAGAGAACCCCAACATGGGTGGATACTGCAATTACCAGGCAAAGGAAGGATGGGCTGTGTGCTCTTAGCGTACATCAGTTCCTCTTACTCAGGGGTGAACTGATTGATTTTATCTTGAGAAGGTATATATGAGAGACTATGTCTCTTTTTCTGTCTCATGAGAATTCTCCTGGGTTTGCCTTCTCTTAATGGATTGCCCACAATGCACATTATGTTCTGCTGAGTCATTGCTGTTAAATACTAAAAACATTTTCACATTGTCTGCTTGTTTTAGAAGAGGACACATAAGTTTGCAGAGGCTTTTAAAAATGTATTTCACCAATACAGACGAGGGACTCATGACAGGAAACAAAATGGCAACAGAGTCATTTTGATGGGTTCACCTCTTTTGAACCTACAGGTAGAAGTGGCCTCTGGATACCTAGGCTAGGTGGAGTATATTTCTGTGCATGTCATGGGCAGATTTATTTTGTCAGACAAAATTACTCTGGTCCTCTAGAAAGTTGACTATCAAAGTATATGAACCTTCTTTTAATCATCAGGTAATAATCCAGGTTTCATGTTGGTCCCTGAAATCCCAAGGAATTTCTCAGCAATCCAAAGATTTATCAAAGTTTGATTTTGAGAAATACCACCTTGGGAAAATCATCTGAAGAAAAGAAAGTGGCCTGTTCATCTTGATAATTTTCCTTGCACCCTTGGATCAAACCAGAAGGGAGAGTAGATTCTAGAACAAGTCCTGAACAAGTTACTTATTTTTCTGTTCTATGTTCATCTGGAACAAAAGGACGGAAAGAAGGAAGGCTTTGTCTTATAAGACATGAACCCTAGATACCAACAGAAGTTGCTAAATTCACACAAAAAAATTAACACAAAAGTTTGTGAATAGCAAAGCAGCAAATCAAAGCTATTTTGCTATCAGAAATTTAACCCGGTGGCTGGAAAATGTTAAGAGCACTGGCTGTCCTTTCAGAGGGCCTGGTTCAGTTCCCAGAACCCAAAGGTTCTCCTGTTACAGGGAATCCACTGCCGTTTTCTGGCTGCCATGGACATAACAGAACACGGGTGCACTTATAAACATTCAGGCACAACACTCATACAGATAAAATTTAAATAAATAAATTAAAAAAAATAAATTTAATATTGAAAATCCTTAAATATTTGTCAAAATCTGCAAAGGACAAGAAATATGAAAGCTGGAAACGTCTTGGGATATAGTTTAGCTGTAGATACAAGACCTTAAATTCAATCCCCAACACCAGAAACACATAGGAAATCATGAAAGTGGGAGGAGAATTTGCCAAGCATGTGCTTTATGAGCAGCTAGTGAATAGTTAACTGTTGTATTGAGAAGTGAATAAATGTATCTAATTATGTTTTAGAAATAAACTGGCACTCAAGCTGAAGAGAAATCATCCTGAGGTGTCACATGGCAGGAGACTGAGGAAAGCAAATTTGTTTGTATGTGATTCTCCACTATGGTGCTTGCTATCCTGTGAGTTGGAGTGGTTTGTGGATCAGAGGCCCTACATAATATGCTGAATTCAAAAGACTGATTAAACACAAACAGAAGTAACTGTTGCTAGTAAAATACAAATTTCTTCTGTATAACTCCACATGGAAATCCTTTATGTCAATCAGGAAGTATGTGATCCTATGAAATGCTAGATTATCACCTATTTGGAGATTATTCTACCAGTGTGAGCAATGTAATCTACAAAACTGACCCTCCATGAAAACTGTTCAGCCCACTGACACATAGTCAAGTAGAGTATTTAGGGAGCTCATCTGGTTCTAAGGACTTATTGATGCCTATGTTTATGGTTTTGTTTCTGTGTGTGTGTGTGTGTGTGTGTGTGTGTGTGTGTGTGTACATGTGTGTCATACCAAGTATTATGTACAGGCCAAACAATTTCCAAACTTTCTATTGAATGTCAAGAAAAAGAGAAAATGATATATTTTATTAGGAAATTATAATGAAATTCGTCATAAAGCAGAGCTCTCAAAATCAGTCTACAAGTTACAGCTTGTGTTTTAATTTTATACTACTGGGCAGGAATCCACGAACCAAGTCTTTACTAACTGACAACAAGCAATAAGATCATTTTCCTAATGATCCTCTTGCATTTATTTTTGTGTGCTCAAAATTAAATTGCTGATTTGAGTGGCATTCTTAGACTGCTGGTGAAGGAACGAAAACAGAGGCATGCAAAGTACTTGGTTCCTCCACTGCACTTGACTGGGACTGAGAGAGGGTAGCCCATAGCTGGTTCCAAACGTCACTGTGGGTGATCTCCACGTGTGGCCAGTGCTGAGGAGCACAGAGCTGTGTAGTAAGTGCTGTGGTTCTATTAGCTCCATCCTGTAGAAGGAACAGTACAGATCACGTGAACTAAAAGGGAGAGGTTGGTCAGAGTAGTCCAATCTGAGGTCTGTTTGCATTTAAACAAGTCATTGAGTTAATTTTAAAAGATATTTGGCTCCAAATAACATAACTGGATTCAAGAGATGAAAATGTGGTACTTAGCAAAGCAAGTCACCACCTTTAAGAAAATGAAACAAAAGCCGAGCCTTGTCCACAATTCCTTCTGTAAGGGGCATATATCTAGAAAGCTTTGATCTTTGGGGCATAGGATCGTAAGACTAGAATTGCTTCACAAAAACATTTTATTTTTTGGTCTTTTTGAGACGGGGTCTGGAACTTGCTGTGTAGACCAGGCTGGCCTGGATCTATGAGATTCACCTTAATCCCTAGTGCTCATATTAAGCTCATCCTTCTCTGGTCACGTTTTACATGTAAGTAAATAAGAAAGCAAAAGTTTAGAGAAAATATATGGGTTAAGAAGTTGTAGAAGGTTATGAAATTGCTCCAAAATGTGCCGACATCTCTGAGAGGTTCCCAAATCAGCATCTCTGCGCACTGGGTGCTTCATTGCTTAAACATGTGACTCCACCTTTTACAGCAATGCAGTTAGCGACCAGAGCTGGCCTATATAAATTTAACCAAACTTACCAGATTTGAAATAAAGGTAGCATTTGTTCATTATTTTTTATATTTGTCAGAAAAGAACAATTTTAATCAATAATTCTCTCGTTTGGTACATAGATGTCAACCTAGGCAGATGTTCTAGAGTCATATTCATATTCAGATACATAGAGAGTTCAAAGCCAGCTGCGTTGCATGGGATCTTATATTTTTAAAAAAGGAGGGAAAGCATAAACCTTAATCAAAGTACATGAATTGTCTTTTAGGTGATATTTCATATTTGAAGGTCAGTCCTGCAATTGTAGAAATAGGCATGTCAGTGTATGAAAAGTGTATAGTATGCCCTAAGCTGTGTAAGTATGACTTGAAAACTGCAAGCTTTACTGGGAATTTTGTTACTTCTATTTCTCTGTTTCATAGGTTTTCCTGCTCTACCTCATCTATGAGAGAATCTGAAATGATTGTGTAAGTTCCCACTGCTTTCTGAAGGGCAAGGCCTTTAAAATTCACACTTTGGGGCTCAGCAGGTAAGTACTTGCTCCTCAGCCTGAAGACCTGAGTTCATCTCCGGGACCCACATGCTAGAAGGAAAGAACCAACTCCTGCAAGTTATCCTCCACTGACCTCCAGTGTACAGTAAGGCATGAGTGATATTCTCTCTCTCTCTCTCTTTCTCTCTCTCTCTCTCTCTCTCTCTCTCTCTCTCTTTCTCTCTCTCACACACACACATACACAGAGGATAAATAAATAAATGTAAATTATCTCAGATTTTTCTACCTTGTTTGAAAAGGTATGCAAAGGAAAATGTTCACTTATCCTTTCTCTTGAGGAACAGAAAATTAAATCACAAAATTATTTGCAGAAATATTCTCCTTGAAAACTATACTATTTGCAAAAATAGAAGGAGGGTTTAGAATTTAGCCTTCATCTATCAGCTCAAAATGCAAATGTGACTAAACATTTGCATGAAATTGTGAAGCTGTGATTATGCTTTTCGCTGTAGCAACCCACCCACCTATGGAACCCGCTGGTGGAGGAGGGGGCACTTGGGAGCAGAGACACTGCCAGCACGGTGAACTTGCCCAAACATCACATGTATCAGAGCACATCCAAAGAAACTTAGACTATATACAGTGACTTTACACATGATCCTGAAGAAAACTCCCAAAGACAGAGGGTGCTACCTTGCCCTGGTGCCGTGTGCACATGGAATTCTGCTACCTCGTTTCACAAGCAGCAAGAAGAATCTAAGTTATCAGGAGCTTCTGAACAATGCTATCAGCCAGGAACTCCTCACTCTTTTTTAAAATGTCATGATTTTCTTACTATTGAAAGAACTAAATTGGCTTATTTCTATAACCAATATGACATGGAAATTGGTAAGTACATCTCTGCATTGATCTTACATTACCTCTTTAGAATCAAGAGTTTCATGTTCAGGAATAGCCACCATGGGATGACCCAGCTTCACAGAAAAGATGCCCAGCATGTGGTCGGGAGCCAAAGTGAGGAGAAATACATGTTTAGATGTCATTTCAATGGATAATTAGAAGACACATCATCATATTATGGCAGAAAGTAGCAGATTCTGCCAAGTGCAAATACTAAGATTTGATTGTCTTTACAAAAGCATGGAAGAGCTTTTAGCAGACGGTGAGTACTTAGTACATAAAACCACATCTTATTTATTTTTGTGTCACAATAAGCTCCAACAGGCCTTAGGAATGCAGCAGAAATTCTCACTAATTATTTTTAAAATAATGATCAAATCACACCAATAAAGATTTAGCAAAAGGAAAGGAAGTAAAGTTTACGTTTCAATCCTCACATGTTGGCCTCTGATAATAAAGTTTAAAATCAAAAGCTACAGTCCATGTTCAGATTCACAGTAAATGTATTGTTCATCTAGGGTTACCATATATTTCTCGAGGCTATAAAATATTATGCATTATTATAAATATTAATATCCCATGATGACAGAAATTTCATAATACTGCAATCCTACCAGATAATATTATTATGATGTAAGAGAAGCATAGTGAGATTTTAACAGGAAGTTCTTTCCCTTTGGGTGAATTTTCATTACTGCATGAGTCTCTGCATAGCACATAGACACACAATCCCACGAAGGCAGAAGAAAGCAACAGCCAGAAAAATAAAGACTGACACAGAACTGGTAGTGAAATCCAGTCACCTAACTCCTTGCTTTTATTGAGACACAGTGCCACTCTCTAGACCAGAATGACTCACTGTGAAGCTCACAATAACCTTGAACTCATGTCAAGCCCCCTGCTTCGGCCTCGGCGCTGGTTCCGGGGTGAGCTGCCACTCCCAGCTTCATTCACCCTTCTTTTGTAGTCACTTCGGTTTCTCCAATTTTAAGGGCATCACAAGGAAAGTTTTGCCAGGGGCCTTCCTCTATTATGAAGGCAAATCCAGGTGTCAGGAACTAGGAGACCCCTCACTTCCAGCACAGCCCCCATGTGGGGGTGAACAGTAGGACAGGGACCAGCTCCCAGTCCTCCAGAATCAAGGACGCAGACTTAGCCCAGCAGGCTGGGGAGGCTCGGGAGGCTCGCAGGGCACTTTGTCAGTCCTCTCTTGTTCATCACCTTTAAGTAATGGAGCCTGCTTTCATTTACTGTTACAGCTTCACTAAACCCCAGAGCTTAAACTGTTCCCAGCTATGGATCTGCTCATCGCACACCAGGATTTTCACTCAGCTCCACAGCTGCAAGAAGACCAGTGCTTTAAACAGAAGTGGAGCCAACCAGTGCTGTCAATAACAATCCAGAAAGCAGCTTAAAGCATCTCCTTCCGCATGCTCTCAAGGTCTCCGAGACACCAGGCTTTGCTTGAGGATCAGTACTTCTCTACTAATCAAGCTTCAAACCTGAGTAATGGATCTTATACACAGCACAATCTTAATACACATAGACCTTGATACAGTATGTGTATGAATCACCAGAGTGTGTGCAATATAAGATTTTCATTCTTCTAATTTCCCAATATATAAAAAGACAGTCAGCCTGAAATTTTTAAATTTGGTAATTTTCTAAAGATATTTATTCGCAAGTGGAAAAGCAGCTGAGTCATTCCATCCCTTCTTTCCAACACTGGTATTCATTAATTTCAATATGACTTCAGAGTTTGAAAAACTATTTGCTGATTCCTTAATCAACAAAAGGCAATGATGACCTTAGATAATTATTAAACCACATTGCCTCCGTTTGGCTTTGGAATGCTTTTTTCTGTTTAGGAACTCTAAACACTAAAGACAGTAAAACCGCCTTTTCATTTTCTTTAAACCAACTGAAATACATTGTTAATATCTTGCAAAACTTATGAGTTCAGTCATTATAATTTATTACATACTCATATAATAATTATTTGTGTGTGTTTATTCATTTAGGACTTTGCTGTTTTTCTGTTTATTCGGTTGATTTCTTTTTCTTTCTTTCTATTTTTTTTTAAAGTGAGTGTCCTCAGTATATAGCTCAAGTTTCCCTCCAATCTGATCCTCCAGCTTCAGCCTCGAAAGTGCTAGGATTACCTGGTTAACCACATTAGACTGTTCATTTTATTTTCACATATGTCTAGCCCTCCTTTGCAGATGAAGAAACTAACACACCAAGAGAGAGAATACTTTCCTTAAGACCAGAAATAGTAAAAGAGAGCAGTGATTGGAATTTGGGTGGCAGATTCTCCAGAGACTAAGTAACGCCCTCCCTGTGAGGGCATCTGTCCAGGAGCCAAAGATCCATAAGCAAAAAGGGAACACAATGAGGTTCAGACTTCAGCACAAGTCACTGTAGTGGACACGTGAAATGTTCATGGAGGTCGGAGGATGATCAAGCACTCCACTGGAGAGGTGAGGGAGGAAGGATGGAGAAATGAAAGAAGAAAGGAAAAGAGAGCTTTAGATGAAAATATTTTCTGGGGAGAGTAGAATCAAGCTTTGGGGGATATGTCTCTCTCTTACTTTCTGGCCTAGAATAGTAAGCCAAGAAGCATTAGAAAGAAATAATGCCAAAGGCTAAAGTCTCTACTGAATCAGAGCTCTTCTGATGGGTGAAGAACAGAGATTTGATGTGGAGAGAGCAATAACAGAGTACAGAAATCCTGCCACAGTCAGATTGGAGACAATGGAATTAAAAAAGACTAAAAGGAGGGAGGGAGTGTGGAGGGTGCGATAGAACATCAAGACCATAAAATACATGACCAGTAAGAGACACATATACCAAAATACCGAAATTGAAAAGGAGTAAGATAGTTTTTCTCTAATACACATGAAAACAAAAATTGAGTACTAGTCTCATTATCTTAAAAATTGAATTCAATAAGAAATATAAAAGAGTATAAAAATTATATACTAGTTTAAGAAAATGAATAAAGAAGAAATGACCTTCATAAACATACATTCCTAAAATAACATTTTCCATGCTTGAATTTTTACAGTGTTTGGCTTTCAAAGACTGCTAAGCAAACGCTTCACAAGACGTTAAGGATGGAAGCCTGCTTTTATTTTCTGTTCTCCCAAAAGTTTTCCATTTGATTTTTAGAACAGAGGAAAGTTTCACCATGAAATTCCAAGTAAGAGTCTGCTTCCCTGTGTAAATACAACATGATGACTATAGCTCCATTGCATTGAGTGGGTCATATAACAAAATGATTTAAAGCAATGAGACAGAAAGGTTAAACGACATTAATCCAAGGGAATTAGTATTATCATAGACAAGAAGTAAGGGAAATGTCCCACAGTTCCACCTAGCACGAGACTCAACTTGTCAGGGTAAAATGACTCCATGTCTACTTCATGCACTGAGCATGTCCTGGATGAGAAGTGTGTCCTGCCCTCCCCAGCAGCAAGGACTGCATGCCCAGGGCACTCCTTTGACTGGTGTGCTCAGAGGTTTGCATTTATGCCCTAGGGCCCTCTACCCCTGAATCAAACCAAAACTGGCCTCTAACTGATAGCCCATCTGCTCTCTGTCCTTCTAAATTAGGATGGGGGGATCCCCCATCTCCTCAACTTCCTGGCAGGATGTCTTTCTAAGGAACACTGACTGGATGAATAAATCTCTGCACCCTGTCCTGGGCCCCATTATTCCAAAACCTTGTCTAAGATATCGTGGGAATTAGGCCAGGAGCATGCCATGAAATATGCAAGCTCATTTTTCCTTAGTGCCTTAGGTCTGAATGGGGCACAACTGTGGGCAGTTTATTTTCTCTATGACTATAAAGCACAAATGAAATCAATAGATTCCAAGGTGGGGGCAGCAGGTTATTTTATAAGGGCCTTAAAAAATCATCTTTCTCAAAGTAGACTTTATCTCAATAAAAATACAGTCCTGACCGCTTCCAACCATATATCTATTTCCAGTTAGTACTTAAAATGATTTTATCTAAAATGTCACAATGAAATATGTCAGCTAAGAACTGTATGTTCAATGCCACACAACAAGTGAGCTCAAGAATAGATCTTTTTGTCATCAAGATTAATCCAAAAAGAGAAATATGAAAGTGAAATAGATTGCTCTTAGCTTCCTGGGAGAAATTTAAAGTCAACTGTTTTATAATTAAATTAAGAATAGTTTCAGAATGATGACTGCCTATTAGACATACCAACATACCCATGTCACATGCCTACTTGTCCTTGAGGCAACTATTTTGCTGCAATACTCTGCCCTTTTGGTTCAGGATCTAACTAAAAGGTCTAGAGAGATGACTCAGCAGTTAAAAGCAATTGCTGCTCTTGCAGAGGACCCAAGTTCGGTTCCTAGCACCCACATGGCAGCTAACATCCGTCTCTTACTCTAGTTCTAGGGGATTTGACACCTTCTTCTGGCCTCTTTGGGCACTGTACTCATGTGCTGTACAATGTCCATGCAGGCATAGTACTCAAACACATAAATAAAAATAAAATAAAAAGTCAAAAATGTTTTAAAAGAACCTAATTAGATAGTTTCACTACTTCAATTGCACAACTGCTTCTCTTAAAATACCTGCTCTCTGACATTCATTTCGAATGTTAAAAGTCCAATTAATTTGACGTTAGCCAGTTGAACAGAATGTTCTTAATGAACATGCTAAACGAGTCCATTCATTTTGAAAACAATTTAGCATCAGCAAACATTGCCTGCTCCAGTTTCCTGAAAAGGCTCTGAACATTAAAAACCCATTTTGAGTTTGATAAAATTTCCTATTCCACCCACCTCAGAGATTTCCTCTCCTAAAACATCTTGCTAGTCATCCAATTCCCATTACCGCCAAAAAATTGTCAGAAAAGTTTTCAAATTGCAAGTAAGGCTATTTATCTCTACATTGATCAAAAATAAATGAATTTGGTTTATTCACAGTGACAGATTTCTACTTGTGTATATACACTCAGGACATGACAAACACGATTAATGAGGAGTCGCAGGCAGCTTTACCTTCAGGTTTCAAAATGACCTTTTTCAGAAAAGTGACTGCCAGAGTATATTATTTTTGTTTTGTATTTTCTTTCTTTTTTTTTAAATCTCACTTTTTAAGTTGGTCTTGAACTCTTAAGCAATCCTCCTAATGCTCAAGCAATTCCCGACAAGTCCTGGATTATGGGAAGTGTACATTTCTGTCAGAACATTAGATGTTCTAACCACTAACCTTTAATGCTGTGGGTGTCAAAAAATATGTCAAAGTCTGGAGATAACATTTAGGAGGTGTTGTGGGTCCATGATAAGCCCAGTCCCTGTCCGTAGCTCACGTGGTGGTGGCTTTTGGGTCTGACAGGGCACTGCCAGCCTCTGGAGTTCTCTGCACCAGGATGGAGAAGGCGGCCTCAGGCTGAGCTCCAGGCCTGGGTTCCATGCAGAGAGGAAGCCTGTCAGCACAGTGCCGGGAGGCAGGTGCTACTGCCTCACTGACTAGACTTCTGGGAGACTCTCTCAAGGGAAACTGATCCAGCCCCAGGTTTTGAATATCATCCAACTTATCTATACTTCTCTGTTCCTGTTTCTTCCTGTGTAGAGGGAATAAAACCTACTTGTTTAGAAATTGAAATAAAATGCTCTCTGTAAAGTAACACCTTGTCTGTGTGGAGGGTTATTTTTGGTTTTGTTTTTTAAATATTATTTTTCTCCTAGTGAATTTCAGCCAACCTGCCCCTCAGACAGCTAAGATCAGCATGAATCAAATCAGATCAGATCGAAATGTGGTCTGCCCTCTGCTGGAAAACCTGACATCATTGTTACTTTGTTGTCCTGGACTCTGCCCCAGTTCAAACAGCCCAGTAGGTCCCCAGATGCCATGCCAGCAAACCTGCCTCTCACCAATTCCACCCCATCACTCCTGATCCAGTTATTTATTCAGTGCTCTGGCCTGCTGATATTTCCTCAGGTTTGTTGCTCCTTTTCTTCCTTTCTCACAGCTTCCTCCCACCCCCCAGTCACTAAGCACTGGAATCCCCAGTAGAGCCCGGACCTTTGTTTCTTTCCTGTCTCAGATCAGGGTTCTATCCTGACTGAGAAGGCCCTGATTCATCAAAAGAGGTTAGGACCTCCTAGCCACCAGAACATTTGCATGGCAATGGTCCTGATAGTTTTTCTTATTTAAGTTCTCTTTTTCCTATGTAGAAACAAATATCTAGTTAAGGACTTCCACACCTCTGTGTGCTCCCCCAGCATGATCAGCACTGGTTAGCCAAAGCTTGTGCCTAACAGAAACTCAGTAAATCTTTATGAAAGAAATAAATGTGTTATGTCTACTCCTGGACTCTGGGGTCCCTAGACATCGGGTTGCAATAGAATAGACCAAGTCTGTTGTCTGGGGGAGAATTGGGATGTGTGCTAGAGGAGTGTTTGTTGACCTGGAGCAGATCTCTTCAGGAGTTCACTCTGTCGTTCTGAAGCTCTGTGGGGGTGTGACTGCTTATCTCAAAGGAGTGCTGCTTTATTGTTCAGGGACACTTTAGGAATGCTGCTTCTCATCTCCAGATCGAAATATTTACAGCCTAATTGAGAAAGACAAATCGCTATTTCCAAGCTTCCCAAAGTCTCTCAACCACTTCCTTGTCTATCTGAGAGACCTCCAGCAGCAGCAGCAACACCCTGAGTAGCTGCACAGGGGTGTGGAAGTGGACAGGGATGAGTTCTCTGGGAAGACAGAATACAGTGGACAGGAACAATTCTCTCTGGGCCTGCAGTGAAAGCTTGGGGCTGGACTTTTGTCAGTTTATTTTTTGTTTGCTTGCTTGCTTCCAAATGGGCTATTCCAAGGACATGCACTGAAATACACAAATTTGAAACGACAGAGAAAGCTGGAGCTAGGGGTTGCACTGGATAATATATTTAAGAGAATGAAGTAACAGCCACCTACCTCAAGAGGAAGATATGTATAAAAATCTCTTTCCATTTATCTTTCAAGGTATATGAGCAGATTCAAAATAAAGTAAAATTGTTTGTGGTTACAAATGAGGCACAAAGACAAAGAAGTGAAATAAAGTAGCTGCATTCCCACACACGGCCTCAAGATAGCATAGTCCTGAAACTGGAAGAGAAGATATTTCTAAGGATGTCTATGAATTTTCTCCTGCAGCATCACAGCTGTCTCTATACAGCACGGTTCTTGTGTGTAACCCTCTCAAGCCTTCCAGCTTAGGAAACCCTAGGCCCAGGCCCACCAGCAGATCAGAAGGTCAACCCTGATTATGAGAGCTTGGTCCTGCTCCCCTGTGTTTGCTCACAGGGCTATGTCTCCGCGGTTTGTTGAGCTATAGATTAGCAGAGTAGAGACTGACGGAGACAGAGACGAGGGACCACTCTCTGCCCTCACTACCCAAACAGAAAGGAGATAATGTAGTTGTGAGAAGAAAAAGAGCGCAGAAATGATGGATTAATTTGGAATGTTTAAAGGACACCAGGAGAATTCAAATATCAGTTGGCTTAAAAGGTAAATCGGCATGTTATTGAGAGTGCAGGACCAGAAACAGAGGAACAGAGGAATGGAGGCAGACGATGATGCAGACAGGAATAACTGTCATGAACAGCACTCTGCTTTTCATTTTCTGCACCTTCTCCACTGAGGGCTGATAAAATCACAGAGAGCCTGTGGCAGCTCAAGAATAGTCCCAAATGAATGTACATGAATACACTGAACCTTCTGACATGGACTTTAAAAGGCTTAATTTAGACACAATTTAGTCAGGTCTCCAGGAAGGTGCATCACTGACACACACCCCCCAGCTGGGCATGCCCACAGTTGACTAGAAAACAGGCCAAGTACAGAGGGCACTGAGCGGCACTTAAATGAAGGCTGGGAGCTGGTGGGGTAGCTCAGTGGGTAGAGGCACTTGCACAAGCCTGGGAATATGAGTTGGATCACTGGTACTCATGCAAAGATGGTAGGAGAGACGCAACCCCACACAGCTGACCTCGGACCTCCACACATGCGCAGTGGCATGTGTGCCCACATACATCATGTACAGGCACACTCACTATGTTCTTTTTAATTTTAAGAATGTAGACGAAGTTGTCTAGGTGAAGTAGGTGAACAGCTGTGGGTTCTCGTAGTTCACTATGGTGAAGGGCAGGAACGGGGGAGTAAGAAAGGTCATGTAAAGCAGCTGAAACGATGGCTCTGATACAGCCTCAGAGTTTACCTGCTTTCAACACGCAGATAGTAGTGTGCTCAGCAGCAGCTGATGAGGACTCCATAAAGGTGTAGCATGCAGGTAAATAAAAGACAAGGCAATATGTCATACAACTTTACTCACATGCCAGAAAGAAATGAGGACCCTTTCAGGAGATGCCAGAATCTGTATATAGCAAGAGAAGACCAAATGCTCCCCTTACATCTCTGTCTGTGTTCCCATATTAAGGTGCTCCAAAAGCTGCCATCCTTAACAAACAGTTTGTTGAGATTATTATACCCATATTGGTAAGCCCATAAATTGATTAAGATTTAGTATTTGCTTAAAACATGAATAATTGTGATTGTTCTGGCATCTGGGGTTCATAGTAAAGAAACTGCACCATTTGGAAGCTTTCTTCATCACTAATGTATGTTTCCTGATATGCTTATCATGTGCGAAATGCCATGCTAAGTGTGATACTTTGTAGATGAACCACCAGAAGAGCACAACAAAGAAGCATATGCATAAAATCTACAGTGTGTGGAGGGTGCAGTGTGCAAGCAAGGATCAGAGCATTTGAAATGAAGAATTGCTTTCCATGCAGCATTAAAATAGTTCACTGAGAAGAAGGATAATGTGACTGAAACATAATGTACAAATGTTTAGATGTGAGGGGGAAAGCGAGAGCATCTTATATGGAGAGGATGCATGAGGAACTTGAACAGCAAAGGATGCTTGAGGCATGCCTTGAGGAAAATAAGTACATCATTTTAAGAGCGTAGCAATACAGAAGAGTGTGGAATAATGCTGCAGAAACAAAGACGCTCTCAGTCAGCTTGCAAAACCTCTAGTTATAAGGACACAGCAAAAGAAGAGCAATGGATGAATCCAGTAATTAATTTGAAGACTTAGAATTATATTAATAAGGAAAGTAAGAACCAGGACAAAGATGTTTCTAGAAAAACAAATGTGTGTGAGATGTCAATAGTACCTTCCAGAGGAGATGACAGGCGAGCAGCTCAAGGAAAGAAACTGGACATTAATGAGCAGGTAGAATTGGAAATGTGGATTTCATGCTTACCAACATTGATAATCACTGAGATTTGGGAGTTGTCATATATTTGAAGTGCAGCAACTAGAATGAAGTTAGCCAGTTTTGGTGTAATATCAGGTGCTTGGGAAGAAAAGGAAGGAGGATCAACAGTTCAAGGCTGGCCTGGACAGCTTAGCAAGACACTCTCAGAATAAAGCAAAATATTACTGTAACTAAGTGGTAGGGTTCTGGTCTAGAATGCATAAGACCCTTGTTTCAATTCCCAGTCCAAGAAAAAAGAAAGAGGAGGCAAAAAGATCAGACAAGCAAGAGACATTCAACACAGGAAAAAAAATCAATCAGGACCTGGACTAAGGCCACCTTCCCCTGCCAGAGAGTTTCCTATTAGCTTGGTAAGCTAGTGAGATCCCTTCCCTAAAATGACATCGCCCTGCTTTGAGACCAGCCCCGTTGCACATCTAGTCAGAACCTGCCAAGTCGACTTGGTCCCCCATCCTCCTTCCCTGGGACTACACCCCTTCACAAGTCTGAAGAGCTCCCAACTTGCCTGCCTGGAACCGTTCCATCCTTCCAAAAACAAATAAAAAGTGAGAACCCAAAACACAGAAAAGGCCTATGAAAAAATCCAACATGATAAAATTCCTAGAGGAAATTGGACTGGAGGGAACATACTTCAACATAATTAAGGCTATATACAACAAACCCACAGCCAATATCAATCTAAATGGAGAAAAACTCAAAGAATGCCCATTAAAATCAGGAACCAGGTAAGACTGTCCACTATTCCCACTTCTCTTCGATACAGTGCTTGAAATTCTAGCTAGAGCAATAAGACAAGAGAAGGGAATTGTGGTGCACTAAATGGAAAAGAAGAGGTCAAATCATCCCTATTTGTAGATGATATGAAAGTATATATAAGAGATCACATACATTCCACCAGGAACCTAAAAAAGATCAAAACTTTGATGGAATGTTGGGGGTCCCAGCACTCAGGACCAGCCTGAGGGGACCGAAGGGTCTCCACCGTGGGAAGGGGGTGAGTAGGTGCAGAGTCAACACACAGACTCTGGGAGTTGAGCGGAAAGCCAGCAGTGGTGGTCTGCTGCAAACTCATTTATTTGAGAAAGAGCAGAGTGTCTTATAGGTCTTGTTAGCCAATAGCCTTATGGGGTGGGGTACTGACTACAGCCAATTGCAGTTTGTTCCCAGGTGGATTAGGTTCTGCCCAGGTGCCAGGCAGAAACTGGCTTCACAACCAACCAGTGTGGAGTACCACACCCATGAGAGCCATTCCTTCATTCCTTCTGGAAGGTGGCCTAGCTAGGCCCACCCTGCATTATGCCCAACAATGGAAGTGGCAGAATGAAAAATCACTTTATAAAAGCCACTAGCCTCTCTGTATACAAATAACAAGCGATTCGAGAAAGAGTTCATGGGAACACACCTATTTACAATAGCCTCAAAAAGTATATACTCTAGGAAAAATCTGACATCAAACATCAAAGAGTTCTACATTAAATCTTTGAGGAAGGAGACTGATGAAGACACAAGGTGGTGCGAAGACCTCCTGTGCTCATGGATTACAGGAATTCATGTTGTGAAAACGACCACCTCTCTAAGCAGATTACAGACTCAATACAATCTCAATCAAAATCTCCCAGCATTCTTCACAGAAATAGAGAAAATAAGTCATCCTAAAATTTATATGAAATTGAAAAAGAAATACCTTGTGTAGGCAGAGCAATCCTGAGCACAAAGAGCAGTGCTAAGGGAAATGTCATACCAGACATCAACTGGTATAGATATAGCTAGAGTCATAAAACAGCATCATATTGGCATATAAAAAGAAATGAAGATAAAAGAACAGAAGAGAGTGTATAAACACGGGTGCATGCAATTTCAGCCACCTGCTGTTTGACAAAGGTCCAAGAGCGCACACTGGAAGAACAACAGCATCTCCAACAAATGCTACTGTAAAACTAGATATAAACAGGTAGAAGAATTAAATTAGATCCATATCTACCACCCTGTACAAAATCAGCTCCAAATGAACCGAAAACCCCAATGTGAAGCCAGAAATGTTGAAAGTGTTAAAAGAGAACATAGGCAGTACCCTACAAGATATAGGTGCAGGAAAGGACTTTTTAAATGGAATATCAGTTACTCAAGAATTACGGTGAAAAATTGACAAATGGAACTTCATTCAAGTAAAATATTTCTTTACAGCAAAGGAAACAACCGATCAGGTGAAGTGGAAGCCCACAGAGTGGGAGAAAATCTTCAACTATACATTCAATAGTATCAGTGGTATCCAGAATATACCAAGAACTCAAAATGCAAAGAAGTGAAAACTAAATGACGCTGTTAAAAAGCATGCTTTGGATCTGAACAGAAAGCTGTCAAAAGAAGAAGTAAAAATGGCTAAGAAATTCTTTAAAATGTGTTCAACATACTTAATAACTAAGGAAGCGCAAATAAAAACTACCTGAAGATTTCATCTTACCCAGACAGAATCCTTAACACCCATAGAGCAAATGACACCAAATGCTGGAGAGGATGTGGTTAAGCAGAACCCTCATTCACTGCTTGGGGGACTGCAAACAGGTACAACCACTATGGAGATCAGTGTGGAGGACTCTCTAAAAGCTGAAACTTAATTTACTACATGAGCCAGTTATAGCATATGCTCAAAGGATTTGCTCAGCCAAGTAGGTTGCTGCTCTCTTCACAATAGTTAGGAAATGGAAACAATCTAAATGTCCCTCAATCAATGAATGGATAATGAAAAGAGGACACATTTACACAATGAAACCTACTCAGCAATAAGGAAAAAGTCAATCATGAAATTGGCAGGTAAATGCTCAGAACGAGAAACTGCTATACTAACAGAAGTAATTCAGATTCAGAAAATCAAGCAAAGGAGGTTCTCCTTCATTTGTAGAATATAGCTCCAAACCCTTAGATGTGCGTACATATCCCGATATAACTGCAGAAGCCAGGGAAATGAAAAGGGATTATGGGAGTAAAGGGGAAAAAAGGAGCTCCAGAGAGAGGGAGAGTAGGAGACAGGTGTTATCAGGCGGAACAGGGGCACTTTGACTGGGGAGGGTCAGGGATGCACACAGAGGGAGAGGTCCTGTGAACCAGAGGGAACTATATTAGGTCAAAGCCTACTGAAAATACACAGACAATAAACAAGTGAATGCATGTATACAGCTGAGTGCTGTATAACACAAAACACAGTGCCAGGCAAGGGAAGCCTCCCTTTGAATTGTTGGTCAAATAGTCTAAAATAACATGGGCTATCACCACAGTTCTCGATTGCTTCCCAGAACCTGAAGGTAAGACTTTACTGCTGCAAACATAGCATACTTTTGACACAAGACTTGGAGCAGTTGAGCTGGAACTGATCAGGAAGCCTCCTCCCTGAAGACTAGTTCCCATAGTATCAGAACATACTATGCAAAGTGCCAAGGGAGAAAATCAGTGATTCTCTCCAGCTATAAAATCCACTAACCAGAACAATGAACATCCCAACAGACAATTTCTACTGGTGCAGTAGGAGCACATTTATCTTGGGGCAATCAGCAGCGATCTATTTGGACTTAAGGCTGCTCAATGGGAGGGAACTCAAGTGTTCTACTGTAAACATAGTCAAAAAGACAAGTGTACTTCATCACTCATGAAAAGAAGCTTCCTTTTGCAACAGATGGAGACTATTGCAAAGTTCCACAACTGGTCAAATGCCAAGGATAAGTATCTATGAGATGCTCAACCCTGCATGACACATCTACAATGAAATTACTATACCTAAGGATCAGAAAACATTGCAAAACAAGGGCAGAAAGAATATTAATGCATCTCTCAACTCTCACAAGTGAGATGTTGTTTAACCCAGAAAGTCACAAGCCAACAAAGTGAAAATAATAAGAGATTGCAGAGTGCTCATCCCCGAGTATGACATCTATATCAAACCTCCATCACCAAAAACTCAGGGACCATTGATGAACAGGGGTGTAAAGGACTGTAAGAGCCAGAGGTGGTGGATGTCCACAAGAAAAAGAGTGTTCCAGACAGTTGGGAGGTTACTCATATGAACTGACAGTGATGGTAACAGCCTGCACAAGACCCATGTAAGCTCAAGCCAGACAAAAACCCATCACAGGAGTAGAGTCAGGAGAGAAACTGATAAGGGAATGCCCAGCTGTATCAAGCACTAAAGAGCGGCAGATGAGACGGGGGCGGGGGTTAAAGAAATTCTAATGACAAGCAATTCATCTTTCTCAGAGCAATTTCAGGACAGAGGCAGGAATGAAAACAAAAGAACAAGTTCCAGAGCTACAGCAGGAAAATGGAGGGAATGGATTACAGCTCTCACATGGGAGTCGAGGGGATGACGATTGCCCGTTATGAGACACGAATGAAAGGAATGCATATCTGCTCCTGTTGTGTTATGTTTGCTTCTTTTTTGAGTTTTCTTTGTACTACAAGGAAACATCCAATAAGGAAATGATGAGTAAAGATACAGTGAAGTAAAAATGTCAATGTAGAGGCTTGCTCACAGTGATACTATCATCCTCACGGCTCTGGTTCTATTCACTTGTCTATATCCTCTACATACATACATTCATTCATCTTATTCTTATAGGATACTAATAAGGTGGTTACAGCTACAATGTTCATTTTAAAAATGAACAAACATGCTTACAGAGGCTAAGCAACTAGCAGATGTCACCATCTGGAAGGGGTAGAGTCAAGACATGAATTCAGATAGTCCAAACTGGGGTATTACACACTACCTACTGGGATATACTACTTTCAAAGATTACAGAAGGGAAGTAAAGGGACTGGTTTCTGTTCTGATAAAACAAAGCAAGTTATGGAAGAGTTTATTTGGCTTCTGGTTCCCAAGTGATAAGAGTTCATCGGAGGGAGGCAGGCCAGGATGCAGGAACTGAAAATTCAGAGATTACATCACCAACAGCAAACACAAAGCAAGGAGAAAGCCAACTGGAAGTGGAGTGAGGCTATGAACTATCAAAGCCTACCATGACACATCTTTCTGCAAAGCTAGTATCATAAAGACTCCATGAACTCTCCAAACGGTCCCACCAACTGGGGACAACTTGTACAAATACTTGAGCCCATGGGGGACATTTCTCATTCAAACCACCACACTTTCCTTTCACAAGAAGAAGAAAGGAAGATGGATAGACTGCTTTAGGACAAAATGAAAAGGAAAGCCTGTGAACATCATCACATGGTGATGTGTGACATCATACTGAAAGTAAGAAAAGAAACAAGGAACTAGGTTTAGAATTTTAGATAGGAAGAGCTTTATGAAAATTTAGAAGGGAGCAGCTTCAGCAGAATGAAACCAGCTGATTGCCCACAGCCCAACAGATGAGAGCCTTACAGACCGAAACGCCAAGTCAAACTCAGGGTACATTTCCAGGGAGTCCTTCAGAAGGAAGAGTGAGAAGATTTGTTTCTAAATGAGTCTTATAAAGTTGTAAGGCCAAATTTAGGAATATTATTCATTGGGAGAAAGTCACTTAGGTGGAAAATTATGTTTTTTAAGTCCAAGCGAGATTTTTCAAGTAAAAACAAAATGTTGATAACAGCACAATATTATCCCACTGGCAGGGCAAATGATATTAAATCTGGTAAATAATACGTTTTTAGTAGGCTAGATAGGGATGAATAACCAATCAATCAAATCTTCATTTGACAAATATTGTCCTATAAAAGGATGATGATTTTTATTGGTATTTGGGATATGAATGCTTTTTTATTCAGCATTGATAAATCATAACTCTAAAAGACAGTATCTATTAATGAAGATTGTGTAATGCATACACAGTTTGTATTTTTTCAGTTCTTCTGAAATAGATTCTTACTATGCTGCCTATGCTGATATCCAACTCACAGGCTGTACTGGCCATTCTACCTCTGACTTCCATGTGACTAGGGCTGCAGGCCAGCCTCCCAGGCCCCGATTCACATGGTTTGTATGCACTGTTCTTCACAGCATGAACAAGCCAAGGCTAAAGTGTGAATGAAACACTAAGACCATCCTTGTTAAACAGTAACAGTAAATACCATTAAGACGTTCAAAAATTAAACTGTAGCATACAACAGATAGCTATAAAATACAACTATAACCCATCATGCATGATATTTATAAGAAAATACTTTTACTATTAACACAATTCTCATAACTAATGGTTTTTAGACACATTGACAAGATTTAACCTGCAGAAAATTTAAATTAGCATAAAGTCATTTTAAAACATACTTTCCCTGATAAACTTCTGTTTATCAAAAATAAAGACACAGAAACAACCAAAATCCATACAGTAACCCTAGACCTGGTTGGGAAAAAATGAATATTTATAAAAGTTTTTAAATTGATGATGAACTATTCATTCATTCATCACAGTTGACATAGAATATTGAAAGCCAATTCTTTTTACAATCACATACTCACTTTTCTAATTGTTGTATTTAGATTAGGTTTATCAACTTTTTAATGTGTAGAATCTCAAGTGATTTGGTTCAGCCACCTCTTAAGGGATGTCCTTGGTTTATTTTTAATGACAAATATGCATTATATTAAATGCAGAGAATTAAAAAATATTTTATTTATTTTTTTTTACGTGTATGAGTATATTGCCTGCATGTATGTAAGTGCACCCATGTCATGCAATGCCCGCAGAGGTCAGAAGAGGATGTTTGATCCCCTGGAACTAGAGTTACTGAGATGGTAATTAGCTACCATGTAGGTGCTGGGATTTGAACCCAGGTCCTCTGCCAAAGCAGCCAGTGCTCTTAACCACTTGAGCCATCTCTCCAGTCCCTAGAGAACTTTTTACATAAATGATTTTAAATGACTGCATTTCAAAGCTAATCATGAATATTTTTATAATACACATATGATATACAGGGACATATGTGTAGTTCAGGTCTGAACACCTATATATGTGCATATAATTGGATATATATGTATATCATTACTGTAAACTATTAGGCTGATAAGCACATTATAAAACTAAAATATTAATAATATTTTGCAGATACCTGTATCTTAAAGATATCTTAAAATCTTCTTTGTTCATTGTCTGTACCTATGTCTCCTCAATAAGTCACTGTAATTAATTAAGCTTATAAAAAAACTGAGTGAAACCAATCAGCTATAAAAGAGATCTAGTGGATGAGGTGAAATGAAGCAGAGGCAGAGGAAATGGACAGGCGGAGTGAAAGGACATGCCCAGGGGAGGACAAAGCCTATCCATACCATTTTCATAGATGTGGGGGGAAGTTAGGTGCCCAAAGAACTAAAACTCACTGTATAAAGATAGCTAAGGGGACGTTAGATGGCCAGACCAGATCTGCACTTGATACTCTCATTCAGAAAGGCCCTCTTCATTTCACAGGCATCTGTCCGCAAAGGCCCACTTGCTACGTAGCTCTACTTGAACCAGCATCCCTTCTTTAAGGCTTTCCAAAATCCTTGTAAATCTCTCTCTTCCTTAGATAAAAGTGTATTGCTTAGATTCTGGTGTTACTTTGAAATTTCCCCCATAAAATTTTAAACCCCTTGTATGTTCATCACCATATCCTTTTACATTTAAATAAGAGGGAGAGGTCATCCATATATTGAGATTGAAAGACTGTGGATAAAAATCTAATGGTGCTGACCTAGTGACCAGTTGCCTCTAGTCTACTCAGAATTTTGGAAATTCTTTTAAAATAAATCCATAAGAATAAAATATGAAAAATGCTGAACTAAGACTAGAACCTAAATCAATACAGGCATCAGGTAAGTTTCCGGAAATTTCATTGGCATTTCCATGTTGAGGTTAGACCATGAAACAATGAGGAACACAGAAACAACTTAGAAAGAAAAATGTGTTTATGCTCTTTCTCAAATTCAGTTGTTACCTATGTACAACATACTATCCTTCTGCACAAATATTTATTATTATTTCTAATACATTTACATTTTAAATATGTAAACATCTAGAAGTTTTATCTAAAAGCTCCTATTACACACAACTTTTAGAAGTTAAGCTTCCTAAAGTTTCATATTAAAGAACAATTTTCATTTGGGCAAAAAGTCTCACCTTAGTGTATGTGTTCTGACTAAGAAAAGTGGGAGAATTCTCCTTTTCATCCCGCAGTGAGAAGGAGGACAGATGACTGAAAGGTCCTGGGGCAAGACAGTCAGAGTATGAGAGGGTCTGTGGATGTAACAAGGACTTAGCTGGAGGATACAGTTTAGTCTGGTACAAAGGATGAAGAGAAACAGGCTTATGAGGGTTGGTCACATCCTAGGAAGAAGAAAGGCACAGAATATGTTAGTGCATGAAGTCAAGTACATCCTATGACTTACCTGTAATGCATATATATGCATGTATAATCTCAGAACCTCTAATGAGTAAGAAGAAAACTCATTAAAAAAGTCTCTTAAGAAAGTGCTCCTCCCAAGACACTTGCTTCCATAGTGAATGTTTTGGCTCTTTCACTAATTTCACTCATTTCCACCTCTATCTTCTCCTGAAAAACAAAAAAGGGCCTGAAGAATACCTCCTGATGGTGCTGTCTTTTATTTTTGAAGGTACTTAGAAGAGAAATGCAAAAGGAAGAAGGGCCTATCCTAAAGAGGTTGGTTGGGTTTATATAAGTCTTCATTGAAAAGGATCCCACAGTGGAAGTTATTAATTCAAGGATGCATCTGACTCCATCCGTGAGAAATACCATAGGGCAATTAGGAGGTCAGTCTGTGGAGTGGGCCAACCTGCGTACTTCCGTGAGGTCAGTGGTGCCTCAGCTTACCTGGGCTGAGAGGGAAAGCACAGCTCTGTCAGTTCTTGGACAGGGAAACAGAGCCCTTGTCACATCACTTGAGTATTGAGAGGCCGGAAAAATAGGACAAAAGTGAAAAGATGCTCGCCAGATGACATCTGCATCACTGGAGATGCTTTGCCAGCAGTGAGATTTGGAATCCACAGGCAAACTGGGCCATGCTTATCACTTGCCTCTGATTTTTATTCTGAGTTCATTTGTGGCACCTTGTTTAATTACCAAGTTCTAAGCAGACTTTTCTTGGGCATTTGCTTCTGACTTAATGGAGGTCCTTATTTTCTCTAACATTTGAGAGTATTAATGCTTCTGAGAGTTTTTCCTCCATGATTAACATTTCTGCTAATTTGGTTGTGTTTTGTATGGAGATTTTCTCCAGGCATCTGCTCTCTCTTGTTGTCTGCTAATGTGCTAGAGCTGAGGGTACAGCTTTGTTGAAGCACTGAGCTCATACAGTGGTGTTTGGGTTTCATTGTCCTGCACATTTTCATCTTAGTGGGCTTTTCTTCTTTGGGCTGAGCAGATTGCTTACTCAAAACTTTCCAAATGTGAATGGTTAACTGAAAGAACAGCTAACCTTGATAAACAGGCTGGACAATGGTGTTCTGAGATGTCAAAAGGAAAGAGTAGACAGGGTGTCAGCAGCCTGAACCGCAGGGCCTCAGTCTGCATTCTGCTTTCAGGAGAGCTCCCTGCCTGGTACTGTGCCCACAGTTCCTTGAGGCAGAAAGCCAGTTTTCTTCTCTAGCATGTGGATGATGGGACAAAACCGCGAACAGGGGTTTGAAGCTGGGTACTTCTTAAATAGCTGTGTCACCTTGTCTCCTCATTTCAGTTACTGTTCCACGTTCCTCTCTGAGGATATCAAGCACATGGAAATCCCCGGCTTGTTGAGAGCTCTAAAGTAGAAATGGAATTTGAGCTTGGATTTCTACATGGCCAATTTGGGATTCAGTTTCTTGGTCTGTTATCAGGATACCAATAACAGGATCAGGATACTGATAGTGATACTCATGAGCACATCGACATACTGCTCTGTCTCTAAAATTTTGTTTGTCTATCTCTTATGTTTTCCCCACATTTGAGCTCGAACATAAAAATACATCCATGGAGTAATTTTAATAAAACATTGAGAGGGAAGTAAATTTAGAGGTGGTGTTCCAGCCCTCTGCCTCTACTGATTTCCATTAGAGGATTTTCGTATTTAATAGAGGTGACCTTTAAAACTCTGCATAGGTAGTGATATGATTTCCTCCTTACATTTCTAGAACAAGTCCTACTTGTTGAGTCACAGTTTACTTTAATGTTCAGATTAATTTTGTTTGGACTAAATCACACATTTGCATGGTTGCTAATAACTGGGTTTTCACGGATGCTCCCTCTCTGTGCAGTTTTGCTGGGTGGGGGATTACAAGGCAATACTGGCTACATAAAATACTTTAGCAGACATTCTTATATTGAGGTAGCATACAGCAGTCTGTATTAGAACTGTCCAATTTTAAAGCATCACTGTGGGCACACTTGTTTCTTAGGATAACCTTCTACCACTTTCATTGCTTCTCTTTTGGTAATTGGTTTGCTAGATTTTTCCTTTTCCATATCTAGGAAACCATATTTTTGAAGATTTACATCTCTGTTATAGATTATTCATTGAACTTGGATCCTCATATTTACCTACATATGGTGGAAAAGGTGGTATTATGCTTTTTGTGGCTTCTACAGTGTCAACTAATAGTCGATATTCTCTAGTTTGTATTTCCTCCTTTTTATTAATCTTCTAGCCAAAAGCTTGCAATTTTGTTTAATATTTTTCAAATAATTCATTTCATGTTTATAATTTCTGCAGTCACCCTGATATCTAGCTATTTTCAACCCTTACTCAATCCATTCTCTTGCTTTTTATGTGCACAAGGTGATGATTCTCCCCAAATAGTGTTTCCTCTACCTTTTTCTGCACTATTTTTTTATTTTGAATTTTTCAAGATGAATACTTAATTCTCTTTTTTTTTTCTCATTCTCTTAGTCATTAAGCGTGTTGACAGTTATAACTTTTCTCTTAAGGACAATTTTAAAATCTCAAATATTCTAATAAATATTTTATTTTACTATATATTTTCCAGATAGACATTACATATTTTTTCAAATAGCATTTTCATTATTGTATTTCGTTATTTTAAAACAGCTTTAATATTATAAAGTAATATAATCATTATTTAAAATCAAAAATAATCTAAAAAGAACATTTAAACTATCTTAAGTCTGTGAACCCAAAGAGAGTCTTCTAAACACCACTTTCAGTGTTAGGGGTGAGGGAACATACTTCCTGATTTTGAATATTATAAAGATTCAGTAATACAAATAGTGTGGTAACAGCATAACAAATAGAGGTACAGGCCAGTGGAGCGCAGTAAAGTCCAAAGTTGAATCCATCATGATCTTTGACAAGAATGCCAAAACTTAAATGAGGAAAACTGAGTGTCCACATGAAGAAGAAAAAAATATTGGACCCTGCAAAAATCAAGTCAAATAGAGGTCTGAAATCACGACATTACTAGGAGAGAAGAAAGGAAAAGTATTTTGAAATGTTCGCTTGAGCAATGGGTTTTTGGGTCTGGCCCCGAAAGCCCAGGTAACAAAACCAAAACTCAGTGCATACCATCAACTGACAGAAGGGGAAAAAATGTCATACACTGTTGTATGTATGGGCATAGATCCTTTAAAAAGATCAGAATCCTGTCGTTCTGACACAGAGACTATGTGTTCAGTGAGAGAAGTCAGGCACTTAGAAAGACAAGTACTGAGTGACCTTACTAATTTAGTGTGTAATCTGAAAGTGCCAATGCCATAGAAACCAAGAGCAGCACAGTGGCTACCACAGGGTGGGGTAAGGAAGGAGCCAGCGTGCGCAGAGCTGATGAGTGGACGGGAAAG
Source organism: Eospalax fontanierii (assembly GCA_035773235.1). Lineage (NCBI taxonomy): Eukaryota > Metazoa > Chordata > Mammalia > Rodentia > Spalacidae > Eospalax > Eospalax fontanierii. The sequence goes on along the minus strand of CM069549.1, from coordinate 42,152,902 downwards.
CGCCGGGAGGAGCGGGAGACGCCGGGGCTGCTATTTTGGTGTTGGTAACTTGGGGTGAGACTTATGTATATTTTAGATACTAGAAGGAGTGCTTAAGTTGTGTTTGTTTATTTGTTGTTTTGAGATAGGGTCTTACTAAGTAGCTGTAGCTGCTGTGGAACTCACAATGCAGACCAGACCAGGCTGGCCTTGAACTGAGAGTAAAGGCATGTGCCATCACACACAACCTAATTAAGTTTTTATCATAAAGACACAATAAACATTTGAGGAGATAGGTATACGTTTCCATCTGATTTAAACTTTACACTATATATATATATATATATATATATATATATATGTATGTATGTATGTGTGTGTGTGTGTGTGTGTGTGTATGTATGTATGTATATGGACACTCATATGAAATTCCAGTAGTGAGAGTGCTTCTTTTTGTATTAGTTAATGTAAATATATAAAATAAAAATTATAATACTAAAAACTAAAAACATTGATGAGAATATGGAGAAAAGGAAACTCCTGGTCATTGGAAGGTAAACTGTTATGCATTATTATGTAAAACAGTGCAGAGGTCTCCCTAAAATTGAAAATATTCCTGCCATTTGAACAGCAATCCCACTTCTTGCCTTATATCCAAAGGAAATTAAGTCAGCATCTTGGAAACACATGTGCACTCTTGTGCTCATTACAGAATTGCTCACAGGTCTAAGGTAGGAAACAACTCATATCTGCACTGATAGATGAACACACACAAAAAAATGGACTAGATGTGCTGAGAATGGAAATGTAATCCACCTCGGAAAACAGCCAGTGAAGTCTGAAATGGAAGCTACCTGGAGGAACCTAGTGAAAAACAAGTCAAACACAGAAAACTTAGATGTGGAATCAAAAATGGTCAAACTTAGAGAAGTAGAGCCTAGAATTGTGATTTCTGGGGACAAAGCTGGGTCAAAGGATATGTAGCCTTATTTACCAAAAGTAATGGGATTCTGGGGTTCTAATTATGTAATGCTTCTCTATCTGCAGATCCTGTACTCCACATTTGAAATTATTAAGAGGACGGACCCAAAGTGTTCTTCCCACAAAAATAATAACAATAGCTGTGGTAACTGTGCGTGATGGATGTGTTGCTTTCCTTGTCATCATTTAGTAACACATATGAATATCGAAACATCAAGTTCTACACTTTAAATATGCATAATTTTCACTGTCATTTAGACCTCGATAGAGATGGCTATATCAAATAGAAATTTTATTCTGAGTTTCTTTCTTAACCAAAGATTCACTACAAACAAAAACTTCTACTGATGGATTATCACAGACATTTTGTGTTTTCTTAGTTTGTTAATTTGTAAATTTCTGACAAACTTGGGTATCTTATTTCTACCTAGACAATGAGTTTTCGTATTTCAACCATCAGATAATTTTTATGAGGGTTCCAGAGAAATCAAAAAGGTTTTGTTTGTTTGGGATTGATTGCAAGATTGTAGAGTCTAAAAGTAAATAATTGGATGTAACTCCATCAGTCTTTGTGTTTGCCATTTGTTCTATCTCTATCAGAGACTGGGGGATGAGTTAGAGTGCTTTATCATATTTTCACTTAATCCTGCCTTAAATTTTTGTATATGAATATTAGATTTAGCATTTAGATACTCAAATAATTGTATTTTTCTGTTAGGCTTCATCCTCTAGCATTAGGACAGAGTGCTATTCACTTTACTTACTTCCACTGGGAAGGTGTGTGTAAAGATGAACTTGCCTGAGAAGGTAAATGCGGAGGCCAAAAGTTGACTTCTGAATATCCTCCTCAACTGCTTGCTTCTCCATCATGGTTTATTTTTTGCGGCGGGGGGGGTTGTTTGTTTGTTTTGACACAGGGTCTCTCACTATACCTGGAACCCATTCCTTTGGCTACATTTGCTGTGCAGTGAACCCTCTGGATCTACCTGCTCCTCCTAAACACAGTGTTGGGGTTAAAGGTACACGCTTCCAGAAATGGCTTTTATATGGGTGCTGGGGATCTGAACTCAGGTGTCCATGCTTGGGCAGCAAGCACCTTACCCACTGAACCATCTCTCCTGCCCCAATTCTTCTTGACATCATTGTTTACCAGGGCTTCTTAACAAAACTGCACCTTCATCCTACAATCTTCTTTAAAATATAGTCAGTGTCCTGCATTATTTCCCATAAAACAGTGCTTTTATAAAATAAGTTACTTAATTTAAAGAATACATTTCTTGAGTTTTCCCTTAAGGCTTAAAATTTTCACTTTATCTATGTTTCCTATTTAGAGCACAATGCTATAAACCAAGAATATTTTAAAAGTGTATACTGTGATCTAGCCAGATTAAAAAAAACTCCAGTATAGTTGAATTAGTCACTACTCACATTCAAGGTTATTTCCTATGTATTTTCTGACAATGTTTAATAACAAACAGAGATGTCCATCATTCAACATTTCTACATAATACTTTATAAGAGCTTCTATAACAGGAAGAATATATTTATCCCTTACTAAGTTGTTAACATTTTTATATGGTTTCTTGAAAAGATAATTATTTAATTATTTACCCCTGCAATTCTTTAAGTGTGATAATGCTGAATCTCCTCTGACTTCAAACAATATTGGTAACTTCATGGTCCCTTCTTGCCCTTGGTCATCTACTCTGAAATGCCTCACATACCATGATGTTGCTGTATAATTATCAGCTACAAAACAAGACAAAATTATAAACTTATAAACGTAGGGCTAGGAGTATTCCCACTTAGCACAGATATAAATCTAAATTTCAAATAACTCATACAATTAAAAACTTCTTGTCAAATCAAGTAAACAATCTCAAGTTAACACGTACTGCTGCTCAGCTTACAGCAGACACAGGCACCATGTCTTCGATTTTCTGTTGGTTTTGCTTGTGTCACCAGCAGTGTGTTTCATGTGGCTTATTTTGCAGGAGTTTTGTTTTACTAAAGTAATTTCTCTGTTTTATCAGGATTATTTAAGTGAAAAACGGTTCACATGGTGAATGCATCAGAGCAGCTTACATGAACTGCAACAAGATGATGGGGAGGAGGAAGAGACAACACTGCACTGACATCAACGACCCTGACCAGTCAGGTAGCCTCACCTTGGAAATACTCGACCTTTAACCATTTAGAACTCAGCCCATAAAGGGAACCAGCAAAGCTCAAATCTCATTACTTTAAGCTAGATATTGGCAAACACTTTTTGCAAAGGAACAGAAAGTGAATATTGTAGGTTTTGCAAACCTATATATTTTCATCCTACCATGGCAGTGTGAAAGGAGCCTTAGACAACACATAGCTAAATGAGCACAGATGGACTCCGGTAAAAGATTACTTATAAGGATATTGCCATCTTTTGAACACAGCCAGGGTTTGAGACTCCTTTTCATTTTATTTTTAAAACACATTAATAATCTAGCATGACTGACAACTTCTTGCTTCCCTTGGTGAATTATCTTGAGCTTGGCACATACACTGTAGGCATCACGATTCTAAATGATCTTAAGGGAACAACATTCTCCTCCCCATCAGCATTCAGACAGTGAAACTTGCAGTTTTAGTTTTTGAGGGAACAACAGAGCTCACGTCTGTTTCTATGAGTAAGATAGTTAATGTAGGTATTTCCGGTAAAAAGCTTTAAACCACTGCTTGCTCTCCTGATAATTGCCCTCTCCAGTATAAAACTACTTAGAACAAATTTTCCTAAACTTTAAGCTTTACTTAAGTTTGATTTTTGAAATGGAATGAATAATTTTGGTTGATTACGATATCCTATATTACTATGCTTCAAGAAGTTGTAGTTGTACAAAGCAAATATCTTTGTTCATTAGAGAAATTACCAGCCAAAGATGTGGTGAGCAAATTGATTCAGTTCTGCCTAATTGACAGAGACATCAGAAAATTAATGAAATTAATGTCATAGCCCTGTCTGTGGACTGGCCACTCTAGAAAAAGGCTACCTCCTACTCAACCATCAAACTGCTTAACTTCAAAAGCTGCTTCCATTGCAATAAAAGGGCATTTAAAGCACTCTGGGCTCCTCTCATTAAAGCCTGCATATTTGTTCTGTTTCTAGCATTTAAAAACCACCTCCATTCCCGTGGTTTGGAGGTGACAGTGAAAACCCACCGTATCTGCAGCTCACTGTGCCCCTCACACTGCATGTAGTTATCTCCCCAAGTCTGGACCCCTATGTGACCCAGAGCAGTGCGTGGAGGCCCAGAGCTTTGGCTTCTTTCTCTAGGTAACTTGCTAAAACAATAAAGTATTTTAGCATTTATGTTCCACCTTCTTTAGCTACCTCAGACATAAAGACTATCTATAAATTAAAATAACAGAATTTCTCTTCAGTTTTTATTTAAAGTAGTGTCATGTTTACAAACTCAAGGAAAGTTTTAATATATTCTGAAAGAATGACTCTTTTATCCAAAGATCTGTATTTTATAAATACAATTACAAAAACGTCCCCCAAATAGTAAGAATAAGAGATTCTGGATACCTGCACATTACTAAAATCAACCTGGTAAATTAGATATCTTTATTTTGAATGCGAGGCAAGACTTCTGGTTCATAGACTTTAATTTTGATGAAGCTTTAAAAAAAAACAGACATATGTAACCTAACACTTATCTATTTTGAAATCTGATGTGAATCTGAAAAAGAAAATGTGATTTTTTTCTTGTGAAGCAAGAAAAATGTTAGCGTATGTTTCGGTATTTCAAGCCCTCTATAATTTTTTAAAATAATTACAACCTAATTTTCAAGATATTTTTTGGATAACTGTACTTAAGTATAGGGGAGTCTGACAGCAAGTTTCACAAAGCAGATGGCTCTGATCAGTGTGAAGACATTTGATACAGACACTCAAAGGAAAGAATGAACATAGTCGCTAAGCATAGGGCTGTTGAGGATTAAAACACTGCCAGTATCTTCTATGTATGGTTAGTTCTTGTCTTACATTGGTCAGATGGACATACATAGAAAAGAAGAACAATTGAAACAGAAGAAATGAGATGAAACAGAAAAAACATCTGCGATTTCTCATGATGGAAATGGAGATCATTCAGTGACCCGTTAGCAAGAAGCCAACCTCTTTTTTCCAAAATAAAAATGGTTTTTAATAAAACAATGACAGTAGACATTTTTAAATTGTTCTCATTTGAATCATCCAGAACTCATTGGTCATGGCCATTTTCTTTGTGTATGGCAACCATCAAGATGTGGAAGCAACTTAAGGGCCCACCAATGGAAGAAAAGATAAAGAAAATGTGATATATAAGTAATAAACTATCACTAGGTCTTAACAAAGGAAAACTTGCCACTCTCAAAAATATGAGTGAACTCAAAAAACACTGTAAGTGAAACTGGCCAACCAAAGAATGATAACTATTACATAAATTTGCTTACACATAAAATAGTGAAACTCACAGACCCAGAGAACAGAATGATATTATCAATGGGCTGTAATATACCTATAGGAGTGACAGGAAGGGGGCCGAAGTGCAGAAACTTCCAGTTGCTAAATGTGCTCTGAGGCTCTAGCATATGTGACTGAAACTACAGCCACTAAGCATTTCTTACTTGAACTTACTACACAAGCAGATCCTAAGTGTGCTCACCCTCCTGTTGTACACACACACACACACACACACACACACACACACACATTCCTTGTATTCACTTCCAAATTTTACCAAACCTTTAAAGAAATGATTACACAATTAGCACTCAAACTTTTGCAAAACATGAAAACAGAAAGAACATCACAAATTCATCCTATGAACCAGCATCATCCTAATACCATAACTGGACAAAGACACAATGCAAAACTACAGACCAAATTCTCTGGCCAACAGAAACACAAAAATGCTTAATAAAATTCTGTCAAAATGAGTTCAAGAACATGAAGAAGATTATACAATATGACAGAGTCAACTTCACTCCAGGGATGCAAGACTGATTCAATACATACAAATCAATAAAACTAATTAAAGTACAGACTCAAGAATAGGAACCACATGATCATTTCATTTGATGTAGAAAAACTCTATGAGAAAGGTCAACATGCCTTCATGATACAAAAAAGCCATGAAAAAACTAGGAATAGAAGGAACATATTTCAACATAACAAAACATAAATGTAATAATAGCCACCATTAAACTAAATGGTAAAAACCTAAGATGGCTTGCTATAAAACGGAAGACAAGGTTGTACACACTCCATTCATAATCAGTACTGTGCTTGATGTCTTCCCTGGAGTGATAAGACAAAAGAAAGAAAAACAGAAGTAATAAAAAGAGGAAAGGAGACAAATATTCCAACATGTGGATAACATTATCTCGGTTTTTTAAAATTTTTTTATTGAACTTTATTGACATTTTTTGAAATTTTCATTACAGTGTAGTTTAATGGTGTTGAGATCCCCTCCTTACCCACAATCCCCCACTGCACCCCGACTGATTGAATGTATTCTATATATAGAACACAGTCTAGGGAGGCTGATTTGTGTCCCAAAATGTCCTTCAGTGTATGTCCATCCACTAAGCCCACCAAGAGTCCCCGCACTGTAAGTTAATATCTTTCCCTTTCTCAGTCACGAATCAGGAAACAACTATGGTGAGAGGTGGAAGATTCATTCATCTTGTGTGTAGAGGTTGCATTGAAGATGTGTCACTTAGGATTAAAAATCTCAGAAACATTTATTCTTTGCATTTGACCAGTTCTGAAATTCTGTAATAGTCACCATCTGTTGCAAAAAAAGCAATTTCTTTGATAGTTACCTGTCTGTAAATATGAAGATGCATATTTAAGAATTCAATAAGAAATCATGCTGGTCTAGGGATGTGGCAAAAGTAGGCTTGTTTCTGGTGTCTATGACCTCTCCAGCCACATGGCTATGATTACAGCGTCACATATGATTTTCCTCCAGTTGACAGGACCTTAATTCCGATTACACAGGTTGATTAACTCCAATATAAAAGTTCCACGATTGCACCACTAGCTGTAGTTTACTAGGTCAGTCATTGTTGCTTTTCAGGCTTTAGCTGGGTAGGACCATTAATTGGTCCTTTCCCTTGGCAACTTGAACAGTATCCTGTGATGTCATGAGAGCTAGTCTTCAGGGAGAAGGCTTCCCTGTCAGTTTCAGCTCCACTGCTCCAAGTTCTGTGTCCAAAGTGTAGCCTGTCTTCAGCAATCATGTCTTACCTTCAGATTCTGGGAGTCAACCAAGGGATGGGGCAATGTGTTATTTTGGGAGTCTCTGGGACCACCCTGACTAACAGCTCAAAGGCTGGTTTCTCCGGCCTGGCATTGTGTTTTTGTTATATAGCCATCAGCTATAGCACATACCCTCATATACTTACTATATGCATATTTTCAGTAAGATTTTGACCTATACATTTCTGTCTATGTTGTCATTCTTTCCTCTCACTCCCTCTGTATAGCCGTCCCTACACCCTCTCTCCTAAAGTGCCAAACCCTCTCCCTCTTCCCCCTCACTAACATCTACCACCTCCTTTAACCCTCTCTAGAGCTCCTTCTTCTTCCCCTTTACCCCATGCTTCCTTTCCATTTTCCTGGCTTCTGCAGTTATAGATTCAACAGGATATATACTCCCATCCAGGGATCTGGTACTAAGATCCACAAATGAGAATAAACATATGTCACTTGTTTTTCTGACTGTGTTACTTCACTAGGTTTACATTCTATAGTTCATCTATTTACCTGCAAATTTCATGATTTATTTTTCTTCACCACTGAGTAGATCTCCATTTTGTACATGCACCACATTTTCATTATCCACTCAGCAGTTAAGGAACATTTAGATTGTTTGATTTCTTACCTATTTTGAAAAGAGCAGCAGCAGATGGCTGTACAAGATGTAGGATGAATCTGTTGGGTATATCAAGGCATGGCATGACCAGATCGTATGACAGATTGATTTTTAGCATTTTAAGATTTCTCCATATGGATTTCTACAGTGGTTACATCAGTTTGCATCCCACCAAGAACGGATGAGGCTTCCCCTTGCCCCACATCCATGCCAGCGTTTGATGTCATTTGGTCTCTTAATCTTAGCCATTCTGACTGTGATTAGATGAAACCCTAAAGTGTTTTGATTTGCATTTTCCTAATAACGAAAGATTTTGAACATTTTTTAAGATGTTTCTTTGCCATTGTTACTTCTTCTTTTGAGAGCTCTCTCTTGAGAAACATATCTCATTTTTCAATTGGGTCATTTGTTTTCTTGCTTCTTTGTTTTTTGAGTTCTTTGTATACTCTGGATATTAATCCTCTGTTGGGTAAACAGGTGGTAAAGATTTCTCCTACTCTCTAGGCTTCCTCTTCACTTGATTGGTTGTTTCCTTTGATGTACAGAGCTTTTTAGTTTAATGAACTCCCATTTGTCAGTCATAGACCTTAACTCCTGAGCAACTGATGTGTGATTTAGAAAGTTCTTTCTTCCACTTATATCTCATAGGGTACTGCCTATGTATTCTTCGAACCGTTTCAGCCTTTAGGGTTCACATTGAGGTTTTGATCCATTTGAAGTTGATTTTTGCACAGGATGAGAACAATAGGTCTAATTTCATTCTGCACTTGCAGATCCAATTTTGTCAACACCGCTTGTTGAAGATGCTGTCTGCTTCAGTGTTCTTGGCATCTTTGTCAACTCTCATGTGGCTGTTATTTCATGCACTAATGCTTAGATCTTCTATTTTGTTACATTGATCTAAAAAAAATTTGCCAATACCATGCTGTTTTTATAACTATCACTCTATAACATAGATGAGGTCTGATATGGTCACCCATCCCTCCACCCCCTACCCCAGCATTGCTAAGGATTGGTTTGGTTATCTGGGGACTTTTGTGTTTCCATATGAATTTCAGAGTGAATTTTTCTATTTCTGTGAAGAATGTCATGGGAATTTTGATTGGGATTGCATTGAATCATTAGTTGCTTTTGGTACAATGGTCATTTTCACTAAATTGATTCTACCAATCCACGGTGGACATGACCATGGGAGGTCTTTCCATCTCCTCGTGTCTTCCTCAATCTCTCTCCTCAAAAACTAAAAGGTTTTATTGAATAGGTCTTTAATGTCTTTGATGAGGTTTATCCCTAGATATTTTTTAAGCTAACATAAATGTTTCCCTGAACTCTGTCTCTGATTGCTAGTTATTTGTGTATAGAAAGGCCACTGCTTTTTTGTGGATTGATTTTGTAAGCTGTTACTTTGCTAGAATTATTAATCATTTCTATAAGTTTTCTGGTTGAATTTTGATCTCTTATATATATATATATCATCTGCAAATATGAATAATTTAACTTATTTTCCTTTAATTTTCTTCTCTTGTTTTATTGCTTAGCTATTGTTTCAAGTAGTATAATAAAAAGAAGTGGTAATACGGAACAGCCTTGTTTGGTTCCCAATTTTAATGGGAATGCTTCAGATTTTTCTCCATTGAGAATGGTGTTGGCTGTGAGTTGTTGTATATAGCCTTAATTATGTTGAGGTATGTTCCCTCTGGTCCAATTCCCTCTATGACTTTTATCATGAATATGTGTTGGATTTTGTCAAAGGCCTTTTCTGCCTTGTCAAAGATCTATTGAGATGATCATGTGATCTTTGTCTTTAAATCCATTTATATGATTTGTTACATTTATTGACTTGTGTATTTTGAACTATCTTTGAATCTCTGGATAAAGATTGCTTGGACATGAAGGATGAGCTTTTTGATGTGTGTCAAGATGCAATTTGGGAGTATTTTATTGAGAATTTTTGCATCTATTTTCACTAGGTATATGGGGTTGTAGGATGTGTTGTTGTTTGTGCCTGTGCATGGTTTGGGTATTAGGGTAATACTAATGTCATAGAAGGACTTTGGCATTCTCCCTCTGTTTCTATCTTTTTCAGTAATGTAAGTACCATTAGTTGTAGATCTTCTTTGAAGATCTGCTGCGCCTGAGCTTTTTTTTAGTTGAAAGGATTTATATGACTGTTTTGATTTTCTTCTTTGTTGTGTGTCTATCTAAGCTGTTGAACACTTCTTGGTTTAACTTTGTTGGTTTCCATGATTTTGAAATTCATTCATTTATTTCTTTTAGAAAAGTACAAAGTATTTTATATTTTAAAGTATTCCCTCATAATGTTCTGAATCTTTTAGGTGTCTGTTGTGATGTTTCCCATTTTGTTTCTGATTTTACATTTGTGCACATGCATGTGGCATGTGCTGTCTAGTTGATTGAGACAAGGTCTCTCACTGACCTGGGGCTCAACCATTAAGTTAGGTTTGCTAACCAGTGAGCCCTAGAGAAATTCCTGTCCCCCAGTTCCCACTGGGATTACCAGAACCTGCCGTATCACCGGGGGTCTTGTTTGTGGCTTTTATGGATTGAATTTAGGTCTTCATATTTGTTCAGCAGGTACACCATTTCCTGATCTACACCCCTCCCCACTGATAGCTGTTTTTTGGGGGGAGGGGGTGGTTTGAGATAGGGTTTCCTTATAGCCCCAGCTGGAACTCGCTAAGCAGACGAGGTTGGCTTTCATCTCATAGAGCTCTGCCTCAAAAATGCTGTGACTAAAGATGTGCACCACCGTACCTGGCCCACTGCGACCTATTTTTGAAAAAAATGTGTCAAATGCATACATTAGAGAAAAGACAGCCTCTTTATCAAATGGTGCTGACAAAACAGATATCCACATATCTCAATAAGCCTAAATCCATATCACTCTCCTTACAGAAAAATAACTTCAAAAATCAATCAAAAGCCTTAAAGTTAAACCTGAACTTTGGAAACTGCTGTGGGAGTCAAGAGACATTATTCTTTGTTGATTGGCAGGGCTGAGGGTCGGGGGGTGGAAACTTGTGTAACCACCATGGAAATCAGTGTGGAGGTTTCTCAAGAAAACTATTGAAACAAAACCACCATATGGCTCTGCCATACTATATAGTAGATACCCCAAAGACTCTAAGTCAACACACCACGGAGATAATTGCACATCTACTTTTATGTTTATGACTATATTAGCCTCTAAGACAAGAAATGAAGATGCATAAATGTTCATCCAAAGGTAAATGGATAAAGAAAACATGGTGTATATGTATACAAGAGAATTTTATTCAGCTGTAAAGAAAAGTGAAATAAAGCTATTTGCAGGAAAAGGAATGCAAATGGAAATCACTGTTAAGTGATATAAGCCAGACTCAGGAAAACAAATGCTCATGTTTTCTCTCATATGCACAGCCTAGATTTAAAATTATATGCAAATATGTGTTTGTATTTATATGTGTGTGTATAGATGTAGGTCATGAAAATAGAAAGACGATTATGAGATGGGAAGGAAGAGATCCAGGGTTGGGGTAAGGAGCAGGTCATCAATACCTGAAATTAGGAGATTATCCGAGGAAGGGAAGGAATTAACCTCAGGGATGAAGTGAGCAGGAGATTTGTGACAACAGACAGCAAAGCACAAATGGGGCAGAGCCATGAGGAATCTCGCCACTTTGTAACATAACTTTAAAAGGAGTTCATAACCCAAAAAGAATCACCTAGAAAAAAAGTACGGATGAGTGAACTGGGATAGGATGAGGGAAGCTGGGGAGGGGAGACAGCTTCAGCAGGGTGAGAGGTCTCTGTGTGCCTCTGCTGCCCCTTGGCTGTAAGCAGTGCCTGTGGGAGTCCAGATGATCCCTGATAAATGCGGGTAACCGGAAATTAGGGAGGACTGGTGTTCTGGATTCTCAAAGAAAACAGAAGAAATCACAGGGTTCACAAGACTCTTCTGCCTTTTCTCCTAAGGAAACTCCAGCAAGAAATGACTGACAGTGAGTCTAGGAAGAAATACAATTTTCCAAAGAGGAGGGGACCTAAGAGATGTCATTTGGAAAGCAACGGTTTTGAATCTGGCTGATTTTAGACCTGTTCAGGATTCTTTCAGTACATTTCACCACATGGTGGAAATGTTCTATTAACTTGGAAATTACGGAAACTTACTCAGCAATTTAGCACTTGACTGATGCCTACCCATCATACACTACCAAGACAGAGCCCGCCCTGTCAAAGCATGGCAGAATTTGTGTGCACCTCTTTACTCCCTGGCCATTCAGGGCTTCAGGAACTTCCCTGTCTTTGCTAGAACAGCTAGGAGTGGGACATGGTTTTATTACTACAATACAACATTTTTGAGAGGCTGGACAGAGGCCTCAGAGTTAAGAGCACTTGCTGCTCTTGCAGAGGACCTGGGTTCAATTCCCAGCGCCCACATGGCAACCAAAAACCATTCACAACTACAGTTCCGGGGGATCTGATGCCCTCTTCTGATCTTCGTGGGTGCACTTACACACATGCAGACAATATACTCATACACATAAAATAATAATAAAAATTATTTTTTTAAAAAGCAACAATTTTTTCTGCACACACATTTTCACATTTTGCTGGCTCCTAGCTTCCTGGTTCCAAGCGTGCCTCTCTCCGAGTCACTGGCTAACTGCTGACCATCCTTTGCACACACATGCTGGGCTTCTCTTTGAAGCACTGCAAGCTCCTTCAGGTTACGAAATTTATGTATTTAGGTACATTAGATTCAGAGTTTATCTTGTCTATGTTAATGGAGCATTGCATTAAAAATTATCCTACAGCTTTTTAATATACTGTTTTGAATCATTATTATTTTAACAAGGAATTTAAATGAAAAGTTTTGTGTTCCAAAACTAAGTTATATTTCTCATACTGAACTTGTCACACAGTTCCACATCACTTCCCAAAGAGAGATTTTTCAAAAAGCAATACCTTCAAAGCTTAATGCAAGGATTATCCTGGAGTTTTGTCATTATGAAAAACTCAGATAAGATATTCTGTACCTGAAGAATGCAGAGACTGTGAATCTGCAAATAGGAAGGACTTACAAAGCAGCTTTATCCTCATTTTGAAAAATCTCTTCATGTAAAATGTAGGTTGTCTACTTAGCCTTCTTACTTAGAATACTTAGAGCAGAGACAGCTATTGAAGTCAAAAGAATTTAAGCAGCAAATACTGAAACCCTTAAAATGATGACTACATATATAGTGTGTGTATTTATCAGTATTCTGAACAAATAATTTTGAAATGAATTTCTTTCTTTCCCCAGGGTTTTTTTAAGGGAAAGAGAAATGAGGGCAACAAATGATATTACTTCTGAATGCAAAATCCCAGCATGAACATGGAGAAGTGGGTAAGAAATTCCAACCTTACTTGAGGAACTCTTGAAAACTATAGCTAACCTCTGTAAGAGGAGAATCAGCCTCATTTAAGGGTGAGGCTCTTGGTTGATTGATCAAGCTCCAGTGGATAGACTCACACTGAAGAGCATTTAGGGGACAAAACTTTTACTTTATTGCCCTTGATATATATTACATGTGTATTATACATATAATGGAGATGTAATTGGGTAGGGATAGTTGAAGATGGGGGAGGCCATTTGAATGTGATCAAAATGTATATTGTATAAAATTTGCAACACCCCCCCCGCCAAAAAAAGACAGGAAGTGACAAATAAATGCCTCTTCATTCATCAGGTACAGAATATTTTATTTGAGCTTTCCATAATCGCAAAAAGCCTACCTATGAAATTTAATCGATCAAAACCCGGAGAAAGCCACATGCATGCAGTCACAAAAGCAAAAAGACAGATGCACTCTCATAAAACCTTGTGCAGATGTATTTTGTTTGCCATCATTTGGAAATCATACTAATGATTTTCAAATCTTGAAATCTACTGCCTGAATTCTACTTGCTTCACACCTGCCCTCCATTTTGAATCATCTGAGTACATAAACATTCAGGAATGCTACAATAATATGTAAAGAAATTGAACAGAATTCCAGAATAAGATGATGCCTTCCCATCCACAGCACCTCAACCATGGCCTCACTTTGCAGATGAGAACAGTAAAGTCTGTTATCAGCGACCCATCCAACATAAGCATTTCAGAGTTTTTTTTTTTTTACATTACCTAACTTTCTAAAAAATTATTTTAGTTGCACATGCTGAAACCTAGAGGTTGAATACAGATAAGAGCAAGGAAGAACTGTCTAGGAATAAGGAGAGGACATAATTTTGTGATATGCCCCAAACCAATGAAGATGTGTATCTCTTATCCAGCAGGGCTGTCATTGGGAATCTAGTCCACATTTGGAAGCTTACCTCCCTTGTGCAGATCAAAAACTGGAAAAGTTCTGAGAACAAAAAGGTGCCACATTGGTTAAGCTGGATAAACTGAAATCCCTGCAGAAAAGGTACTGTACCACGTTACTCCAGGGGAGAGCTGCTGTTGTAACAAGGGACTTCCAACCCAGACATCTCTACCCTCTGGACCCTGGAGTTCCATGCTGTGGGCACTAACACATGCTCTTTGTTGCAGGCTGCTCAGCAGCCTCCCTGGCCTGGAGTTAGTACCTGTTAGCAGCACCTGGAGTCTGCTGTCACAGACCTTATGACAAAATCATCTTCAGCTGAGAACCATTATTCTAGTCCCATCCTGCATTTCACCAGTGAGCTTCAGGTTTCAAAAAAAATATTTGGTAGATTGTCTAACTACCCCAAAGCAATCAGTGCACATACTCAGGTCTTTTCATGCAAAAGTAGGCTTCTAGGTTGATTTCCATTTGGAAATCATCTCTACATGTCAAAATAAATAAGGTCATCAGGTCATGCTTGAACATGGTTTTTAAAGTGTGGCTATGAAGCCAGCCTGGCTCTAAAATAGGAGCAGCCTTCTATCTCAAGCCATCCATAGAAACCTAAGCCTCAGATACACAAACTCACCTCTGTTTTTCTGTAAATAAATAAATAAATATTAAAAAAACTACCCAATGCAACTATTATACATAGTTGCTTTTATTTAAGAAGATGTGACCACGCATTTCACCAGGTAAAGAGAGCTGACAAACTAGATCTCAACAGGTTGTCTAGTTGCCCATTTCCTTGCTAAATTTTCTGTTTGCTAGTAAAATAAAGTTAAAAAAAAAAAAGACTAAGGTCTATAAGGTAAACTGGTTTCTGGATACCTGAACTCTGATGGATTAAATTCCCTCAGGATACCATATTTGAAGCTTAGAACACCCCTTCTGAAAACTTAGCAGCTCTCCCTGCCTGTGGACTCACCAAATGGATTTACATAAGCTGTTACATACCATGAGATATAATATGTGATTGTAATAGTCTACAGTGTTAGCCACAGGCTGACCTTGACTTTAAGTTCAAGGGAAACTTTTATCATAAAGATTCCAGTAAAGAAAAATGTAAGAATGCATCTTTTCTTACCAATAAACAAAATTATTTAACGTTCTGATCTCTGAATAACATCTATTTTATATAGTTGTCTTCTGTTTTCATGAAAGTTCTGTCATTAATACTTTTAGGATAAAAGCCAAAATGGAACTAATAATTATATCTTACCATATCCTTTTTTAAAAACTAGACTGTACTTTCAGTGAGATGTCCTAAACAGCAATGGCCAAGCCCCTAGAGAACAGATGCAGAAGAATCCCAGCCGAGTTCCATGAGGCCAGGACACATTTGCATAAAGCTTTCCCAGTGCCCGTTCTCCCCCACTAAATGAGCTTTGGTCAGGCACTACCTGCTCACACCAGGCATTCCTCAGTAACCCATGTCATGGATAGCACCATGACTGAAAAAGAAAACAAAACCCCAAGTGTCTGGTTTTTTAAAGCCAGAAAGTGTCTCTTTGAGACTCTCACTGCTACATATAGCAAGTGAAGTGGAACAGAAAAAGAAACCTCCCTTAGCAACGTAGATACTTGCAACAAAAATTACACTGCTTTGGTTATGATCTCCAGATTTTAATGAGACGATGGTCAAGAGAAAGTTAGTATCAAAAACGAGCAAAGGTGGACTCTTAAGAATGAAGTCAGTCTGTCTGAGTATAGAATGAAGGAAAACAAATATAGTTTCAAAGGGACATGTAAAAAGTACAAACGAATAAATTAGTTGATTGTGTTTATGATAAATTACCTACTACATTATACAACATATACTCATGATAAGTTACGTATATACAAAGTGAAGAGAGAAAAAGAGGAAGAAGGAAAGAAGAGAGAAAAATGAACAAAGATGCAACATTTGAGAGAAGCCAAACCTGGGTTCAGCCTTCCAGAGGCAATAGAACAATACAAGAAATTCTGTTTTGCATTCCTTCAAACAATCTAAGAAGTCATTCAGTCATTTCCAGATCTTTTTAGATTCACTTAAACATTCTACCTAAAAATATTTCTTAGTAAGTTTAGCAATGATAGAAGACAAAGTTATGACAAAGGAGCTTAAACCATCTTTACTGAAAAAAAGAAACTTTAGAAAAAGTGATGGTTTGTGGCAAAGCCAGAGTCATTCAGAATAAAAGGAAATGTCATTGGTCCCATCTGAGCCTCAGGTACCGCCTTTCATCTCATTTGGGAGGAGTTCGGAGGGGCTACTGAGCCTCACGTGTGAAAATACTTGATGAATAACTAGGCTGAAATTTGAAAGTCGCTCACATAATCATCAAATTTGAATGTGAAGAAGAGAGCGATTGGGAATGAAGGGAGGTAAGAGAAATATTAAAGATCAAAAAAAAAAAAAAAAAAATCTCCAGACCACCTTCACGTTCTCTGTGAGTGCTGTGGAGGAAAGTCTCTAAATGGCCATTTTCACACAAAAACATACCCTCTCTCCTAGTAAAACAGGTCTGAAAGGAAGACATACAGAGTATACACGCTTGGAAACACTGTTTCACATAATAGAAGAAAGAAACAGGGACTATCTCTGGAAAAATCCAATGAAATGACATTTTCACCTTAGTTACCCAGACCTTTGTCACGGTTCTCTAAAGCTTTATGAAGGTAATATGATATCTGTTGTTATAGAATCAATTATTAATTTATAAAGAAGAAAAATTATTTTATAAAACACTTTATAAACTAAATTATTGCTTTTTATATTAATATACTATGTAATTTATATTAATATAAATAAAATATTCAGTGGAGATGTTGCCTTCATCCAAATGGTAACATTCAATGATCAGAAAAGAATAAATACATGTTGCAAACTCACAAGTTATTGACACAAACTTCAAGCCCTATGGCTCTTTGGTGCTTTTATTATCATCCAAATTCAATCTCTATATCTCTACACCTTTAAGGTACCCATTGGCCCAGTCAGTTGAATTAATTGCTTTCTAACTCTGCCATCAGTTATCAATGGAAGCATTTTTTAAAGTACGTCACCATCATTTATAGTAGAGTGTAACGATGTTTTGTAAACACTCGAAAGGACCACAAATTGATATAATAATGGACTTGGAGATAATTTCAGAAAAGCATAAAGTTCATTCAGAGCAGTTCCTGGTTTTTGTTTTTATTTCTTTATCCATCTAATACCATCAGAGATGCCTTGGCAATTTTGATGTAAAAGTCATTAAATAATAAGTCTCAATTTCTTGATTTTACATTTAGTTTCCAACTTTGCTTTTAGTACTGAGAGGCTATTTCCAGACAAATTTGCAGTTCAAAAGGCTGCCTAGCTGTACCCTTCTGAGCTACAATAGACACATCTCTGCCTAGTCTACTCATCTTTAGCATCTGACATTTTGTAACAGAAAGTTTTGAAATCATATTTTATGGCTAGGGAATCTGCTAGGGAAAATTTATTGACTTAACAACTCCATCCACCATCTCCTGTCATTTGGAACTGTTTCCAGTACAAGGGAGATTAGTGCCTATGCGCTGCTTCAATTTAGCCAACTGCCTGGCTAAGGCATTTTCCATTTCATGGGTGAGTGAGATCAACCAAGTTTGGAACCATCCAATTTACTGTGTGGTAGCAGTGAGAGAGGACAGCCTTGGCTGGAGCTGAGCCTGAGTGTTGTTCAGGCGTTCTAGTGAGTTAGCAAGGCTGGGTTATGAAGTGCTGATACTCAGTTGATGTTTAAGTGAGCCTACATATCTGTTTGTGAGCTATCTTTGGAATCCGAGTCATTGTAAATTCTAGATACAAAAGAGTAATAGTTAGTGTTCAATATAAAGAAAGCAGCTGAGTGTGTATGCGTTTCCAGGTCTACAGTGTCCTGGGATTCAGTGATACATCACCATCTCCTACATTCAGTAAGTTAGGCAAGGGAGCTCTAGAGTTTATTTTTAGCAGAATAGTAGACTTCTTTTAGTTCTAACATTAAGCAGCAGATGACCCACCCTCAAACAAGGACACAGAAAAGAAAAAAAACCTATAATCACAATTATGTCTATGATCCCCTAAATATTTGAAAAATAGATAATATGTTCACCAAATTATCTGGAAATAAATGGAAGTGTAACATAAACAGAACTTTAAACTTGTATAATCACAAAAGAAAACTAAAAAACAGCAATTGTTTTTAATGACAAAAATTTCCTTATTTGAGATGGAATTCCTCATTCAACAAGACAACAATCTTGAAAATTTACAGGCATATTAACCAAAGCTGCTCCAGAGAGCTTGCTTGAAGTAAACTGAAGACTTTAAATTACATACAAAGTAAAATCATTACTATAACAATAGATAATATTTTGAGCAATATATATTACATGGCTAATATTATGTGAAATTTATTTGAACTGCTGGCAGTTTGTTCTCATATAAATACTAAATTATTTTATAGTAAGCTTTTTACAGTGATCTTAAAGTCCGAAATTTCACATTAATCTTCAAAAATATTTGTGTTGTACAAACAACTGATATTTCGTGTTTCTATTGACTATGGAATATGATTTCCTTGTAGAAATTTCTATTTCTGTAATGTATAGAATTAATAAAGACAACTTACATATCAACAAAGTTTTTCTGGTTTAACTTGAGAACTATGTTTTATTCCCCCAAATGAAACTGGATGCCTCTAATTATCATTTCAATATTATTAGTGCCTTCTAAAAGATTCAAAATTATAAAAACCACAGTAGTCTCGCAAAGAGTAGATAACTGGAAAAGACTGTACTGTTTGTTTCCTTCTTGTTTTTGAGGTGAACTCTCACTGTGCATACAGTCAGGGGGGCCTCGGCCGCAGCCTTCCAGTAGTACAGCTGCACACTAACCGCCATCTCCACTCATTTTATCATTCAAAATATGGTTATTGATGGGAAAGTACTTAGGGTGAACTTTTTCAAAACTACAGAGCCTTTCAAGTTTAATCAAAGACTTAGCTAAGCCAAATTTGGGGGTTTAAAGGATCCTTTTAAAAAAATTTTCTCCTCACAGGTATCTTGTACACTAAGGATCTGAAGTCAAAGGAGGCGAAACCACTTTACCAAGGTCAAAGACCTAATATGAGGCTGACAAAATATTCCATACACTTTTAAAAATGTAATTTACGTGGGGTCTGGTGGTGCACACCATGCACTCAGGAAGCAGAGGTAGGCGGATCTGTGAGATCAGGGCCAAAGTGGTCTACATAGAGTTGCAGACCAGTGGGGACTACTGGAGAGCCTGTCTGAAACAAAATGAATGTAATTTACACTTTAAGAATATTAACTATCACAGGCTGGAGAGATAGCTTAGCAGTTAAGAGCACTGGTTGATTTTGCAGAAGACTCGGATTCACATGGCAGCAAACAACTATCTGTAACTCTTCCAGTTCTGGGGGATCTGACACTCTCTTCTGTCCTCCCTGAGCACTGCACAACACGGGTGCACTTACACACAAGCAGACATAACACTCTTACACATAAAATAATATATATATATATATATAAATTTTAAAAAGAATGTTAGCAATCATGTTTTTAAATGATTTTTAAAATTTTTATTTTATATGTATGTTTTACATGCATGTACACCATGAGCATGCAGTATTTGAGGAGGCCAATAGGGGGTGCTGGATCCCTTGAAACTGGAGTAACAGATAATGTGAGCAGCTACTCGGTGCTGGGAACCAAACCTGTCTCACAAACAGGACCAACACTAGGTAGAAACTGTTTCCAAAAAATAATAAAACCTTTGGAATGCTTCAAAATATCATTTTTTAATGATAAAGAATTTCTATGTATTAATATAAAAATGGTCCATTCATGTCCAAGGATGCTACCTATCAACATCCTTTATGTGAGTGCTCATCACAATACCAAATATTCCCTTCTGTGAAAACTCACCTGCTCAGAAAACAGCCCGCTGTCTTCTTCAAGGTATTTACTGAAAGGATTGGGTTCATAAACGTCTTCCTCCCTTTTCAGAAGCAGTTTGGATTTTACAGGCACTGGGCGAATTACTCCGGGCTTGGTCTTCACCAAGGACAAATATTTTAAAAGGAGAGAAATAAACATTGTTAAAAGGAATAAACATGAATACTCTTGCTACTCAACTGATCACACAAAGATATATTTTTAAAATTTTTAAATGATTTAAAATGATGTATAAAAACAAGGTAGAAATCAAATTATTTTACCAAGTGTAACAAATGCTAGAATTCAATATAATTGTTAACAAATTACAATAGATTATTTATTTGCTTACAGCAGCAATCAAATCACAAAAATCTACAATGTGATCTAAATTATAAAAATGTGTTTTGCCCATATCACCAAACACATTCTTCTCCCCTCATTTAACAAATGTTTTCTGAGGGTCTGTTCTATGCAAACTCACACTGTAGGCGTGTAGGAGAGAGGACCCTGGAACACCCACAAGACTCCATTTTCATATTATGTATGACAGAGCTGGGGGTGAAAGACAAACAGATTGTCCCTCCATAAATAGAAATACAGAGACTAGAGTTGCTCTGCAGTTACTCTATGTCAGTGTGGAGCTGTGAGGGGCCTTCCTTTAACTAAGAGGTGGACTTGTTGTGGTGAAGAAGCTTCAAGTTCATGAAGCAACAATCCAGAGAGGAAAGGCCTGGAATTTAATAGGAACACTTCGATGGGGCCCAGCTTGGCTTCCTGCCCTGTGGTTCCCTAGGACTGTCCTCTTCCTGTATATGAGATTCCATTTGATGCAGTTTGCTGCACAAGAGATTTGGCTAACACATCAGTCACTCAAGATTCATAAAATTGTAACTAAGGCCAGAAAGAGGGGGAGAGAGAGAAAGAGAGAGCGCGAGAGAGGCTTTCACTTGGGGCAACTTCCAAATGATGTTTCATGAAGTGAAAAATCTTGTTACACTGTCAAATATCACAAAATGATTGATACGTTTTAAAACTGTCCCCAATGAAAACTCAATAAAAAATTGTGACATTCTCTGTTTAAGCATTTTCCTGCAGTCATTCTCAAGTCCATTTCCTCCCAGAAAGCTGTAAATTAGCTTTCCTTAGTCAATTCTGGTGTTCACAAGTTAAGCCTTATGGGACTTCTTCTATCTCTCTGCTCTATAAAGCACCTGATATATTTTGAGTCTTGAATAAATGTCTCTCTGCAATCCTTTTTTCAATTGGTATTTTCCTAGTTGTTTATGTATACACCAACTGGGAAAATACAGCTTGTAAGGAGGAGCTTTCTTCTCCAGGCTGAGAAATGCCTCTTAGTTAAGAAACTTTGATTTCTCTCACGGGGTAAACATAAGCAATCCAGTTATTGCATAGTGTAGGAGGCATATTCGTCTGCGAGCAGACGGCAGAATACGCCAGGCAGTCACCGATTTCGCTCCCTGACATCGGGCCTGCTGCTGACCTCCTTGCAGCTCCTTCTCTGCCTCCACCCTCCTTCTTTCCTCCTATTTTGGGAGATCTATATAGGAAGGAAAAGTTACAACACTCTTCCAGGAACTTCGAGGATTTTAAGCCGGGTCTCACCATGCATGGAGGAGAAACCTGTCGAGTGGCTCTGGATATGGTGGAGAATCTCCAGGGAAACGTGACCGCCTGCTCTCCGTATTGTCTACAGATGTTCTGAGTACCGTGGTCTGAACTCTTTCAGATTTTGACTCACGATCAGTATTCTTCAGGACAAGATCAGAAAAGAGGCTGCTGGGAGTCAGTGAGATGGCTCTATGGGTCAAGGTGCCTGGTGGTGCTACCAGTCTAAGCACCTGGGTTTGATCCGAGGGGACGCATATGGCAGAAGGGAATGATTGTCCTCTGTCACACAGGCGTGTGTATGCACCTGCACGGGCACACACACACATACTTGAAAGTAAATTAAAAGGTATACTTAATATTTTTAAAATATAAGAGACTGTTTGGAATGTGAATTATTAAGTATAATACATTCATTACTGAAGCCTAGTTTCTCTGCCAATTTTTATGCTCTTTGAATTTCAAGCGTCTCCAGAATTTGATGTCCTTTTAGCTACTGGACAACAGCTGCAGCCCTGTTTTCTCTATGCTGTTGAGGGTTTTCCACTTGTTTTTGTTTTTTTCTTTTGTTTTTGTTTTTAATTAAAATCTGCATCTCCGGGTAGAGAGGTGACTCAGCAGTTAAGAGCAGGGCTGCTCTTGCAGAGGATCTAAGTCTTGTTCCCAGCATCCACGTGGTGGCTCACAACCATCTGTAACTCCAGTTCCCAGGGGCATCAGCTCTCTTCTGGCCTCTATGGTGCATTTGCATGCACAGGTGCACTTGCAAACATTCAGGAAAACTCTCATACACATAAAATAAAAATAAATCAGATAAAAAATAAAATGTGCATCTCAGACTTTGTCTCTCTGAAGTTTCTGAATCTAACTCTTCGTTCCTAGTTTGGTTTTCACACAGTTGTTCTTTCTTAAATTGGTATATTGCCCCTTTCCTTAGTCTTACTTCGCTTCTCACTGTAACTTGGTGTAAATGTCAGTATTCATAGCCACTAAAGCCAACTCTGCACAAGAAAGAAAAAGACAAGGCATTGCTTGTCTTTGACACTGTTCCTAGTTGCCTTCCAGGACCTTCACACAACTTAACAAACTCAGCTCTCTCTATCAGTCAACTTACAATTTTAACCCTTGTACAGAATAAATCTGTCTCCTGTTCCACATACTCCAGAACCAGCTTCAAACCCTTAATGAGCTCTTGAGCTAAGAACACCTCTGTCTTCCAGAGGCCCAGATTCCACATCCCGTCTACATGAGCTTACTAAATTTTTATGGATATTTTTCCTCAGTTCCTCACAAACACGATGACAGTTTTAAAGGCAGTAAATGGAAAAACCCAAGCAGTTACTATGTAAAGTCAAGGGTTAAGTATAGGTCTGGTCTGATCATCAAGCTTGTGATTTTAATTATGAGGGGACTGGTGGGAGGGAGAGAGAATGAGAGAGAGAATTACTTTGGAACACCACTTCTCTATACCATCTTTTATCTAATCAATTGGAAATTCCTAGCATTTTTTATGTTTTTGATTACTTTTAAATAGATTTTGTTTGTTGTTTTCCACCGCCAAGCTTTTTTTTAAGCCAATATTGCCACATTCTTGTAATCTTACTTTTCTTCTACTGGATCTTCTAAATATTCCTGGAACATTATGAAACCCAATGTTTCCAGGTTCTGATCAATATACACCTACATATATATCCACTGCACACACACACACACACACACACACACACACACACCCAATCCCACTCTCAGAGACTCTGAATTTACACTGATATCTTGGTCGATACAGTTAACAACCCATTCCCAATAATCAATATTATATCGGTAGGATGAGAGTGTAATGACAAAGATTTTCATTTTTGAAATGCAGTTGATAAGACTATCTTAAAAATGCCATTTGACATGTCTAAACTTCCACTGAAGTGCTATTATTCTAACACACGGCTAGACCTCTAATAATGGGTGGTGGTGCATTTTATCATTTGCCTTCCTACCCTTTCAGGAATCATACCATGTATCATTATTGCATAGACCCCTTTTCCATCCATTTCAGAAAGCTGTAAAATAATGCCCTGCAGGAAAGTCTTTACACAACTTCCTTTCGGTTCTTCGTAATATGTTGTCTTTGCTGTCAGATGAGTGTATAATTTACATTTTCTCAAGACTAAATTACAGCATTGCAGTGGTTTGAATGAGGAATATCTCCCAAAGCTTCAAACATTTGAAGCTTTGTCTGCAGTTGGTAGCACTATGTAGGCCAAGGAGTGTCTGGGAGGTGGAGCCTTGCAGGAGGAAGTACATCACTGAGAGCAGGCTTTGAAAGTCAGAGCCTTGCCCTATTCTGGCGCACTCTCTCTGATTCTTGTTTGCAGTAGACCATCTCTCTGCCTCCTGCTCCTGCCTCTGTGTCTGCCAGTTACTCTGAGGCCACCTCACCAAGAAGGAGTCTTATCCTTCTGGAACCAGAAAGTCAAATAAATTCTTTCTTCCATAAGTCACTTTTGTGCATGGTGTTTTATCACAGCAAAAGAAAAGTAACTCATACAGCACAAAGAAAATAAATGGATCCATCTAGATGAGAAGACTCCCAGTGTCTGGCCGCTCAGAACAGGGCCTATGGACCAGCAGTATGAGCATCACCCAAGAGCCTGTCCTACATGCCAGATCTTAGAACCTCTTTGATGTCTGAATTAGAATCTACACGTTAAAGAATCCCTAAATAATTTGTATGCAAAATAAAAATTACAAGACACTAGACTAGAGTTTATCCCAAATGTGCTTCTCACCTGGAGAACTACTTTCCCAGAGACTTTGGCTTACATGGGCCTTTGGCTTCTAGTGGAAGTTCTGTGTAAGGTTCCCACCTACATCTTATCTTTGCTCAAGGATCTGTGTTTCTTGAACATCAAGCAGAAGTTCTCTTGAAGAATTTCTTCAATTATTACAAATCTAATTTGCTAAGCCTATGTCCAAACAAATACAAAGTAAATAAGATTAATCAAATCAGAGGAGTTTATAAAAGTGAATTACTATAATACTATCATTGTCCAACAACTGGACCAGATAAAGAGGGCCTTCTTTTACAGTAGAATCCATATAAAAGACAGGTTTTTGATGGATACAGCTATTATTCCAGTTATGTCAGGAAAAGCAATTCTGTAATTTTGTTTCCAACATGAGTGAAAAAAATTAAAGAACCTTCTCTAATAGGATATGGGGCACAGAGATAACAAAAGGCAGCACCGAGTGGAACTAAAAGCTGACTGAGGCAAGCTTATAGGAAAATGGCTTATTCTAGGTATAGGGCATTTCTAAAGGACTTCAAAAAGAAAGCAATTGCTTTTTAACTCTAAGCACATCTCCGTCTGATGCTATCTGGACATATTTTGCCAAGTGAAATGGCATCTGTGTCAAAACTGCAGCGTCTAAAGAGAAAGATGAATACAATAAAGCTCTTGTTTTAGAGGATTCACAATCTAGTCAAGTAAATCAGAGTCACTATAGTATACATCACATCATGTCACTCAGTTTCTCCTGAAGTCACTCAGTTTCCTGCAGAAATGTCAACTAATCGTTCAAAGGTCTTGACACTTCCCCTCCTCACTCAGTTCTTGCAACGCTTGATCTTTCTTCTTTTCAGCCAGCCTCTCTCTTTCCATCCTGCCTATAGCTGCTGTCCCTTTCACTTACACATTAACTCCAGCTCCCTCATTATGACCCCCTTCTGCTCACTCTGACCCCCCACCCATTCTGACCCCGCTCCAGGAGCTGTGGCTTGGTCTTCCCTATATGAGAAATTTTCTCTTTCATTTGCAGCACTCCATTTTGAATTTCTCAAGTGTCTGTTCAAACATCACCTGATCAGGGCAATCTTTCCTAATCATCCATACAGAATCTCAGTCCCCACCACCCCTTTGCCTTCCTACAGCGTCTGCCCCCATCTGACAGCAGCCAGAGTGCTTCTTGTCTTGCTCCTTCTTCTACAACCCAAGCTTTGTGAGGCCAGAAGTCTCTGAAGCCCTGAGTTCAATCTCCAGAAACGACATAAAATTGCCAGCCCAGGGAGGGGAGGAGGAGGCAGGAGGATCTCTGGGGCTCACTGTCTAACTAGTGTAGCTAATTGGTGAGTCGAGGCCAGGGAAAGACCCTGTCTCAAAGGAAGTGGGTTACATTCCTGAGGATAACACTTGAGGTCATCCACCAACCTCCACATACACACATGTAGAAGAACATGTACACACACACACACACACACACACACACACACACACCCCTACACATCTAGGCACATACGTTGAAAACAATGTCATCATTTCTGGAGAACACAAAATAAGGAGTCGGGTAGGGCCTTAATCACAACTGACTCTATCTCTATTGTTATTTTTCAGGGAGAAAAAGTCTGAGACAGAGAATGTAGACTATCTGAGTAGCATGTTTTAATGGCTGGAACAACACTGTGTAAGTTTTCAATTTACTTGTGTTTACCATCCATCACAGATAAACTGATAGTTGAATATTGCTACTAGGGCAATGTAAATAAAATTTCTTTTTTATCCTTGAGAACTTACAATTATAAGTCTATGACAGCAAGTTGATACTGTCTCTAGCTTGAGACCAAAGTTAGATATTAATTGCCAGGGCTGACCTACCAAATCCATCACCAGCATTTGAAAATGAGGGCTTCTTAGAACATCTTTCTTAAATTAGTAACTTCAAGAATTGGAATGACAGATGGCCTGTGCCTATAGAAGTAAGTTAGCGGGTTATGTGATCTGGAAAAATATATATAAATGGTCCTGGTTTACAAGCTTACTGTCTCACTTTTTGGAAACATAAGATGTTTTACACAACAGACAAAAAGTAACAGAATAGCATAGGCCAAACCCTGTGAACCAAGCCAGAACTTGCAAGAAATTCTAATTTGATGGCTCAAGAGCCTGTGAACATTTATGATCGCTGTTTCCATCCATTTGTTTCTCCTTTGTCTTCATTCAGTAGTGGAGATGTTTTTCCTTAGAAATTTTTTGCAAAAGCTTGTAAATTTCAAAATTATCCTACATCACAGGAATGGAGATTTAAAAAGTGTTATCTCAGTCATTTTTATAATGATTCACTCACTAGATCAATGTGACATCAGCTCTAACTCATGTTTCATTGACAGTGTTATATACTTGAAGCAAATGTTTATGCTTAGGCTCAAGTCAAATAAACATCTTAGATCTCAAAATATTCTGGTATATGGTAAATCTCCCAAGAATGAAAAGTAGTCTGTGTTTAGACCCATTGACTACTGAAATGGTATTCACTGTAAATATCTCACTTTACTTCATCAGAAAAGTAAAACTAGTAACAATTTTTTAAAAAATTGAAATTCTGGAGAGATGGCTCAGTAGTTAAGAGCACTGACTGTTCTTGCAGAGAACTCAGGCTTTGTTCTCAGCACCCACACCGTGGTTAAAAACCACATATAAATCCAGTTCCAAGTTCTGTGCAGATATTGCATGAAACGATATATACATATTTGAAAAATACTCATACACGTAAAAATGAAACTTCTAAAAAAATTAAGAAAAATTAAAATAGGGGACTGAACAAATGGTTCCGAAATTAGAAGCGCACACACTCACACAGAACCTGAGTTCAAGACCCATGCCCATGCCAAGGGGCTAGCAACTACCCATAACTCCAGTTCCAGAGGATCCAATGTCTTTTTGTGGCCTCTGCAGAGACTGCACTCATACATATAAACCCACACTCAGACACACACATATACACATAACTTTTTTTAAAAAATATAGTTAAAATTTGTAAGATAGAAAAACTAAAAGTAAAAATAATTTCTGCCATACTAATTCACAAGGTGACAATGAGGGCCTAATAGGTTAGATACATAAGAATTTTGTAAGGAAAAAACAAAAGCAATTTGAAAGGAAAATACTTATATTTATAAATACAGAATATTAACTATAAATTATCTTGACTTCTTGGAAAAGAATCTGCTTAACATATTGTTGCTTCATTATTTTTTTTGAAACAGGGTCTCCATGTACCCCAGCTGGCCTGTGACCTGCTATGTAGACAAGACTGGTTTCCATCTCACAGAGATTTGCCTGCCTCTTCCTACCAGTGCTGGAATTAAAGGCGTGTGCCACACATGCCTGCTACTTAATGTGTTTTTATAAAAGGTTTTATACTGCTCATTATAGTCTATATAATAAGCATAGATCTTCAATAATTTCATGTCACATCCTACAGAACAAGAATTGCTTGTGTAATATGTAAAATACAGATGGACTAGATTGAAATGTTTCCACGGCTTAAGAGAGGACAATAGTGTGACTCAAAGCTGAGGAGAAACATGCTAAAAGTTGTAGCTCTGAGTGTGCTATGGTCAAGGAGAAATTTCCTTTGAGCTTAAGATGACATTAGTTCTACACAGAAGCTTTTCTAAACAGGGAAATTAAGGGCCCCCAGAAGATGAGTATGGGTCAGGAAAGCAGGACACAGCATCTGGCACTCAGGGCCAGAAACAAAGCCACTGAAAGTTTAAGCATTCCTCTTTATAATGTTCCAGTAAGCTGCTTTTGCTTTGATCTCAATGTAGCTGCGTAGCTTCTTCTCCTAACCTATTATGTTCTGCTTTCCAGATCCAGCACCCAGTCTTATGCACCCAAGTTATTCAAAACCAATAACATTGATTACCTTTAGAAAACTACACAGAACAAGGATAAACACTAAGAATCTTAGATGATCTGTTTAAACTGTCTGCCACCATTGCTTTGCCTGGAAATTGACTGTTCATATTATCTCCCATATTCAGACATTTGGGGTGTGGTCCCGTTACCCTTCCTTTCACGGGACTGCTGAAAACAACTTACGATGCTGCGCAGCCTCAAATACCCCCTTCGTGTTAACAGAATACTTATTCCAACCTCTACTCAGAGGATGGAGATTCTTTGAAGTTATCTGTTGTCTTTCTGCTTAGCAGAGAAGCTAATATGGGGGGGATGAGCTTAATATGAGTCCCCAGAATAGTCAAGTTTCTCAAGCTGAATTCTACATCATTTGGCTTGAAGTTCTACACAAACTTCAAGAGTAAACAATGAAAATTCAGCATGTATTCATCACATAATCTCAAACCTGTGCACACATACATACCGATTGCTTGCTTAATTTTTGCAGCACTGAGTATTGAATCTGGGCCTCACACATGCTAGACAAATGCTCCATTACTGATCAACTGCCTAGGAGACTCCATTTCTTTATGGACATCCACCCTGAGTCTTAGGAAGTCTGAGGAAACAGAGGCTTGAAATAGGTATCCTATTCAATGGATAAGCACTTTGTGTCATCATGTACTTTTCATGTTGGTCAATTGTAGATTACTATGTTGATCACAATCTGCTGCATAAGGAAGTTTGTTTGGTGAGAGGTGAGAGACATATTCATCCTAAGAATAGAGGTTGTACTGAAGATGTGTCACTTAGAGTTAAGTGCTTCACAGACGCTTACTCTCTTAATTTAACCAGTTCTTGAATTCTGTAATAGTTTCCATCTGTAGCAGAAAAAGCTTCTCTAAGGATGGGTGACAAGTGCACTTGT
The DNA here is from genome assembly GCA_035773235.1 of Eospalax fontanierii. Classification (NCBI taxonomy): domain Eukaryota; kingdom Metazoa; phylum Chordata; class Mammalia; order Rodentia; family Spalacidae; genus Eospalax; species Eospalax fontanierii. Next base: position 42,123,471 of record CM069549.1, on the reverse strand, counting down.
TTATAAATATGAGGATGCATATTTAGAATAAAGTAAGAAATTGCATTGGTCTGGAGATGTGACAAAAGCAAGTTTTTCTCTAAGATCTAAGAACTCTCCAGTCATGTGTATTTGGTTTTGTCTACAGCATCACACATGAGTTCCCTCCATTTAGAGGACCTTAATTCCAATTAGACATCTGCTGGTTATGCGCAAGATAAAAAGTGTCACTTCTGAACAAATAGCAATACTTTGCTGGGCCAGTCATTTTTGTTTATGAGGCTTTACAGCTGGGTAAATTGATTAGTTTCTTCCTTGGCAGTTTGCATAGTATCCACTGATACCATGAGAGCTCATCTTCACATAGATATAATCATTTATTTTTCCTATTTACTCATATTTTTCCAAATTTAATTCAAGGTCATTCATCATAGAGAATATTGGAAACTTATGAAAATGAAAAATTATAATTTCACTAATGATGTCACTTAAGAGTAACATACTGCATATAATTATTTCTATTCTGATTTAATCTAGTCCAAATACCTGAAATAAAGAAACCAAAGTGATTTAACTGAATAACTGTATCACCTCAAGACTTGCTCACTTTTCTGATAAATTTTCTTGAAAATGATTACTTCACAAAACTGTATCTCAGGGGAATTTTGAGATTAAAACTTAATTTAAAACTTGGTTAAGAAATGCCTTGAACTCTTTAGAGAAAAGGTCTAAATGAAGTGCACAGAAATCATCCTAAATATCAAAGTAATATATTTTATTTTCCATCTAGAAAAATGCAAACAGAGCGCAGGATAATTTTATTAGCCCAAAGTAGTGGTTTTTGTTGGTACTCACAACTTGTTTTTACTGTGTATCGTTTTATGACACTATTATATATACATATATACTCCTTTGAAATAGTTTTTTGAAATATCATGGTGTGTGGTACATACATCCACATATATGCGTTCCAAAAACCTACATCTAAAAATATGTACTTTTTGTACTATTGAAAGCAAATTTCCACATAAAGTTGTTCAAACCATTCTTGATTTCTAAATGTTATTCTCAAGAAAAAAATATATCATGATTTTGAAAATTAAATGAATCAGTAGTATTTCCACATTTGGAATGGGAACTACTCAACTTTATATGTAATTGCAATGTTTGTTCCCATGGCGACTGCTTCATTGACTGTGTGAGTAACCATAGATTCAGTCTTTGAGAGGCTGGGGAAGTGCATAATTAAAGACTCTCGTTGTTCAGTTTAGGAGACTGATGCCAGACTATGGCCCAGTAGCTGAAGTGGTAGGAGAAGTGTATGATGAGCCTTCTGCCACCCACTGCAGCCTCCCTTCAACTGTAACATCCATCCTCTGTTCTGAACCACCTGACGATAAGATGACACAGTTTCAAAGGCACTCTATATGTCCATGACAGACATGAATATCAACATGTTTTAACTGATTAGATCAAGGTACTTTACAAATCAAACCTGTATTTTTTTTCAGTATTACAAATAAAATTACATTTGTTCTTTTGTGCAGGACACCAACACAATTAATACAAAAGGAGAGGAAGTCATGACGTCTGGTCTTCATGTCTTGAACTGCTATACTAGAAATGCTTGTGAATTTTACTGGTATTTATTGTTTAGGAATTTAAAATACTTTAGATGATGAAGATTAGAAGACATAAAAACTCTTTGACTATTGACATCTAAGAAGTTTATCGTCTAGCTTCAGTGTCTTACCTGCTACAAGAATAAGAAATAGGAAATATAAGAAAAGGCTATTGCCTTCTGTAACCTAAGTTTTAGCCCAAAATGACATATTCTATAGGTTGATTTTACTGTCCATTGTGGGCCCAGACCCTCAAATCACATATCAAATGTGGTAAATTGAACTGACATGCAAAATATTTCCTTCATTTCACTGACTTTACCTCATAAAAAATAATTAAAAATATATCGACATATTACTGGTAATATGATGATTTATCTAGCATTTAAATAAATTCTTGAAACTAATACATCTGTTTCATTTACATTTTTAGTATGGTGACTACAAAATTTAAAATTGCATGTGTGGCTTACAGTCATCATTCACATTGTGTTTCTATTGCTAATAACAGACCTAGACTGTTACCATGTGAATGCCTCCTTGACATGCTAAGCTCACATGTGGATGCCTCCTTCATTTCCAGGCACCCTGGAACTGTTCTACATTATCTGTTTTGACCTTCTCCCTGAAATTTTTTGATTCTACTCAACAAAAAGTGGCCCTGAGCTGGGCATGGTGGAGCTTGCCTTTAGCCCTAGCACTCAAGAGGCAGAGGCAGACAGATTTCTATGACATCAAGGCCAGCCTGGTCTACATAGGGAGTTCCAGGCCAGATGGGGCTACAGGGAGAACCTGTCTGGAAAAACAGAAAGTGGTCCAGTCTGTGTCTACATTCAGCATATTTTCCTTCCAGCACCACTGTTCAAACTCGAGTTAACTCATTTACGGGCTATGAACTGTCTTGTGTGTTTGTCACCTGAGAAACAACCAGCACAAAGCTGTAATAAATACCAGTAAACGTTGTGAGACAAGTTAGTGAGTAAGAGTATATATTCTCAGCGTATATTCTTTCAAATGAACTTGTCTTAAGGAAAATAACTTCAGAAGGAGCTCTATGACTGAGGAGCAAGACACTTACCAGCTGGTGACCACATACTGTAGAGGAGGAGGATGAAAGATTAGCCTGGAAATGTAAATGTGACAGATATTTAGAAAAATGGATAATTAACTAAAATAATGTATTTCCATTTAGTAATAAAATATTAATTTAATTATATTTATTTTGTTGATTATATTTGAAAATTATAAAGGAAAAAGAAAATCATAAGACTAAGAAATGGTTCTTTTAAACCAGTTGGCACACTGTCTTAAAGAACTTTTCCCATGTAACTCAGCTCACATATTACAAGTACTACCACATGACATCAGACATTCTTCATTTACATAGCAGTATTCCCAGAACCCTTCCTCCTTGTCAGGTAAGCACTCCCAGAGGCTGTCCTGTTCTCCCCCCAACAACAACAAAAAAAAATCCTGTCTTCAAGGACTTAGAGGCACCCTGTGGTCACCACTCTATTTTCTACCTGAGGAAAAGAAGCATGACTTCTTCTATCCATTCATCCAAGGAATGGTGCTTATTCACAATGTGACCCCAGCCCCTGCCAGCCAAGTAGAAATGAGTGAACCTTTCAGACTTCTAAAAATCAGCAATGAGAATCTTCTAACTGTATATAAAGTTTGTTCCAGGCCTCAGAAGTGCACAGATTCCTTAGCTATGCTGAGAACACATCCTTTGATACAGCCCTTTAATCACACATTAACACATAGCTGTTCCAAGACTGAACTCCAAGCACCAATCAGCTGGTCCAAAATCTGGCATAACAGAGGACGGCTGAGTGACTCAAGTAACCCCGACTCCAGGTAGACCCTCAAAGAGCTCCTCCCCAACCCCAGACTCAGTGTACTACCAGAATTATTTGGCTTTGCAACCTTGACTGTAGGTAGACACACCATACAAAGATCAAAATACCATCCCAACATAAATGAGAACAGATATGATATTCATACCAAGAAATACCCCATTGACACAACTCCAGATGTAGCACAAGAACACAAGTAGCATGGATAATCAAGTCAATATCCAAGCTAGTATCCTGATAGCATTGTACCCTCATAAGAGAAATTTGGGTGATAGGATGTATAAGACAATGATTTCAAAACAGCAATTATAAATTGTTCAAAGAACTCAAAGAGGTCATGCATAAAGTCCAGAGTGAAGACCATAAAAAACCAGCAATGGAATGCAATTAAAAAAAATTCAAAATTTGAAAATAGAATTCAGCAAAGAAACAGAATTTCAAAAGAAAAGTCGAATTGAAATACACTTAATATCAAAAACTCAGTTAGTGAAATAAAGAAGTCAATGGAAAGCTTCATCAATCGAATGAATCCAATGGAAGAGAGAATATCAAGACTGGAAGATAAGGTAGAAGAATCTCACCAGTCAGTCAAAGAAAATGCTAAATCTAAATAACCAAGCCTGGGAACAGAACGTGCAGGACTTCTGGGACACAATAAAAGACCAAACCTCTGAATTATAGGTATAAAGGAGAAGAAATACAGGCCACAGAAAATATTTTCAACAAAATAATAGAAGAAAATCTCCCAAATCTAAAGAAAGACTCCTATCAAGAAGAAAGAAGCATGCAGAACACAAAATAGACAGGATCAAAAAAGAAACCCCCCACATCACATATTAATCACAACATTAAATATGCAGAACAATTAAAAGATATTGAAAGTTGGGCCAGGCGTGATGGTGCATGCCTTTAATCCCAGCACTTGGGAGGCAAAAGCAGGTAGATCGTGTGAGATAGAGGCCATCACAGTCTACATAGGGAATTCCAGGCCAGCTGTGGCTCCATGGAGTCCCTGTCTCAAAAAGACCAAAAATAAAAGACATTGAAAGTTACAGAAAAGACCAAATCACATATAATGGCAGGTCTATCAGAATAACACCTGACATTTCAACAGAGAGTTGAAAGCCAGGAGAGTAGGCACTGATGTTCTATAAATTTTAAAGACTAAAACCCCATCCCAGTCTATTATACCCAGAAAAAAATCAGTGGTAATTGAAAGAGAGAGAAAAAAGTTTGTTGATAAAAACAGATTTAAAGAATTTATGGCCACTAAACCAGATCTATAGACAAAACTAGAAGAAATGTTGTGGTCTGAAAAGAAGGCTAAACACAGCCAAGAGAGCACAAGGAACATATAAAAAATTCAAGAAATCATAGGAGGTCTAAAAAAAGCATTATTACAATGAAATAAAAATTAGTGTACATTATTCAGTGCTAACTTTTAAAATTAATGGACTCTATCTCTCAATAAAAGCACATAGACTAATCTCCTGGATTAGAAAACAAGATTCATCTTTTCACTGCCTCCAAGAAACACACCTCATCATCAAAGATAGATACCACCTTTGGGTAAAAGGATTTCAAAGGTATTCAAGCATAGGGAACCAAGATAAAGTTAGGCACACCTCAAGACCATATTACATATACTAAATACTTATATACCAAACACAGGAGCACAAAAATTCATTTAAAAAAAGACTATATAGGATCTAAAACCACAAATTTACACCAACACAGTGATGGTGGGTGATTGCAATACCCTACTCTCACCAATAGATAGGTCATACAGACAAAAATTAAATAGAGAAACTCTGGAATTAAATGACACCATTAATCAAATGGCCCTAATAGATGGCTACAGAGCTTTCCAACCAAACAATAAAGGATATACTCTCTTCTCAGCAGTCCTTGGAACTTTCTTAAAAAATCAACCACGTATTAGGATACACAGCAGTTCCCAACAAATGTAAAAAATTGAAATAACATCCTATATTCTATCTGATCACAAAGGAATAAAGCTAGATATCTAGTGTTGCATATTGCAACAGAAAGTATGCAAAAACATGGAAACTAAAGAACACACAACTACGTGAAAATTAGGTCAAAATAAAAGCAAGAAAGAAATTTAAAAATTCTATAATGGAATGAAAATGAAAACACCATACGCAAAAATTAATGGAACAAAATGAAGGCACTCTTAAGGGGAAATAGAATTCTGATGTAGAATGCCTACATCAGAAAATTCCAGATATCTCATTTTAATAAGAACAAAGAACATCAAAAATTGCAGACATGAAGAGAGAAACAAAATCAAGGATGAAAATAATGAACTAGAAATAATAACAACATAAAAATAATACAAAGAATTAATGAAATGAAAGTTGGTTCTTTGAAAAGATTAACAAGATTGACAAACCTATAGTTACATTAATTAACAAAAAGCAAAGGAGAGAAGGCCTGAATTAATAAAAATCAGAGATGAAAAAGGAAACATTTCAAAAGATGGTGAAGAAATTCAGAGAATCATAAGGGCATACTTTGGAAAACCTAAAAGGAACTCATAAATTTCTAGATGTGTACAACTTTCCAAAATTAAATCAATATGAAATAAATAATTTAAATGGTCCCATAGCATCCAATGAGATGGAAGTAGTAATTACAAGTCTCCCAGCTAATAAAGTCCAGCAACAGATGAATTCAGTGCAGATTCTGCCAGACCTTAAAAGAAGAACTCAAATACTCCTCAAACTATTTTGTAAAACAGAAAGGGAACACTTCCTAACATATTTTTTAAAGTCAGTCTACCTAACACCAAACCAAGACAAAGATCCAACAAGAAAAGAAAATTATAGTCCAATCGCTGTGATGAACATAGATGCAAAAATTCTCAACAAAATACTTGCAAACCAAATGAAAGAGGACATCAAAAAATTAATTCACCATGATCAAGTTGGCTTTATCCCAGAAATGCAGAAATGATTCAACATATGTTATGGGAGTAACTAAGCATTTTACTATTAGATTTAAGGCCTGCTCCACAAGATGGAGCCCATACCTGAGACGTAATAAACCCACTCCTAACCAACCTTCAACGGAAAAGCTTTTTCTTGCAGAAGATGATGACTTATGCAAAGACCCACAATTGGTCAACAGAGAGACTGCACAGTTCTCAGCCCTAAAAGGATAACTATCATACCCCTCTTTCCCAGGCTCAGGGATCATTGTGAAACAAGGAGTGGAAAAGTTCTAAGAGCCAGAGGTGGCAGATGAGTACAAGGAAACCTTATTTTCTGGACACAAGAGAGAAATTTCACATACGATCCTATAGTATGTGCAGTAGGATGCACAAGGCATGTGTAAGCCCAAGCCAGACAAAATACCAGCATAAATGGGGGGTGATGTGGGTAAGAAGCCATACCCCTGGCTAAGAACCTATTGTAATCAACTGCTGCTGGGAGAGGGAGAGTCATTGTCGTTAAAGGTGCTGTTCTGGTTGGGGTGACCATGCTCCAGGGGATGGATCCACATCCAACAGTAGTTAGGGGAAGAAAAGTTAGACTTACTAGGCCATGAAAAGATAATAAAGGACACGAAGTGAAGGAATGATAGGTTAGGGGTAAATCTGTGAGGAGACGAAGGAGGGTCTCTAGCTATGACCAGAAGACATTATATGAAATTCTCAAGGAATGAATAATAATATTTAAAACAACCAAACTAACAAATTTAAAAACTTGCCTTTCTCTCAAGCTTTCCTCACTAAATTTTATGTGACAATTGTCCAGTGATTACACCACCTAGCTAAAACTTTCTTCTCAATAAACAATAAATACTAAAAAATGTTTATTTTAATAAGTGAAGTAACTCAAGATCTACCCTTTTAACAGATACTCATGTACAGCATTGGCTGCATGGACCACTGTACCCATGTCATGAAATTTTCAAATTGCTTAACTGAAACTTTATGCTCACTACTTAGTTCTTGGCCTCCCCTAAACACACCACAAACACCGCTTTCCTTCTTACTCTTACATTTTCTTTAGTTCTTACTTTCTTGAATTTTTTCTGCAACTGTTTTAACTTTATCTTCACAAGTCAGAATTTAAATGGGCTTAGAATCTCAGGGTAGTAGTATTTTCCTAGTCCAAGGACACTGGCTTCTGTTGCTGCAGATCATCTGCAATCACAATTAGGTAATATTGTGCAGTTTTCACAATTTTATGATATACTTGGATGGTTCTCAGGGGCTACAGATGACAGTGGTGAACTCAGCAGAGACAAGATAAAAGAGATGGCATTCATGAAAAGGTAGAAAGTTTTATTTAGGCTGTATTATTTATCAATGGCATGGCTGGGGTGTCATCACTGGAAATGTTATGTTCTTCAAAATTACTAAAATAGATTTTCTAATTCTTACCACACATAAAAGAAATTATAATTTTGTAAGAGCATGATTGATTTTTTATAATGTATACACAGATCAAATATCATGTTACATTCCATGAACATGAAATTATTTATCAATGAAAGATAAATAAAAGTTTTATATTACAAAATGTCTATAAACAATACAAAAAATTACAATGTTTGCAACATCAAAGAAATTCTATTAGTTACATTTCTGTTTGGTTGGCTTTGGTTCGAGTGTACAGTTTGTTTCACAGGGTCGCCATACAGCCCAAGCTATGTTCAATCACGTCACCTGCCTGCATCAACCTCTCAAAGGCTGAGGCTACAGCCATGTGCAGACCTGCCCTGCTTTCACTTAGGTTACTTAGAAAGTAAAAATGTATTGGGGCCGGAGAGATGACAGAGCAGCTAAAACCACTGACTGCTCTTGCAGAGGACCTGGTATCAGTTCCTAGTACCCATACGGTAGTTAACAAGCATCACTAACTCTAGTTCCAGGGCATCTTATGCCCTCTTCTGGCCTCCATGGCAACTGCATTCATAGTTTCACTTACATACATACAGGTAAAACAAAAAAACAAATAAAATATACATTTATAAAAGAGTGAAATACTACAAAATGAAGATGCAAAAGTCACTGAAAGATAGAGGACCACACAGATGACCACAGCTACACTGGTCTGCTCTGGAAAAACCAGTTTTATCTTCCAAAGCAACAAAACCTGAAGTACCCAAGGCACAATGATATTCCTTCTCTGTTGTTCAGAGCTGCTTTTCCTTGGAACTCACTTTGGAGCAAGTCTAACCTGTGATGTGAGTATGTAAGACAGACCTTGTCCCTTCCTGAATGTCCCCTCAGTAGCAGAACCTAGATGGTAACTTTCTGCTCTTCCTCAGGCCTCTTCACACACCTGTGCACTTCAGAAATATTTCTGAACAGGAAAAAAAATGCATGGAAATGTCTGCTAGAGGCAAATTTCTTGCTTCCATGGTACACAACTCTACAGCACGTTGAAGCTCTGGCCTTCCACTCTGAAAGCAGATCTGGACTTGGAGCGGGAACTAGGTCGACTTCTCCCTGAGATCTTTGCCTGCAGCTGCACAGCACCTCTGAGTTATCTCAGCATAGCAACGCTTCCAAGCATAGCAACAAGAAGAATGCGTGAGCTGAAGAAACTGAAGATGACCTTTATTTGAATATCTGCATACAGAGTGGGAACTATTCTTAATAAGGTTTGATGCATTTTCAATATATCATGATATTTAGAAATCAATATTCTTTCATTGTAATGACATTTGACATTTTCTGTCCCCCGATCTCATTAAAATGACATTTTACCTATATGCTATATTATATTTAATAAGACTGTATCATTTATTTTCCTGGAAAATAAAGTAGTTAATGAAATGTAAAATGTTCATGAAACAAGTCGTTACTCCATCCAAGCCTTTTTGATAAATTAGTTATAAGCACAATTACTCTATTTTCTAAGGTTGGTATTTATTAGAACTACATATTGAGATTTCTTAATTTTATGAATGACAGATTTATACTTGTAACAGTTAATAACATAATAAAGGCAAATGTTATGGAGAGAAAAATTTCCCTCAAAAGCCAATAGATGGAAGAGAGAATGAATTAATATTTTAAACAGAAATTGGTTGTCTCAAAATGAAGTCTGGGACATGACTTACTGGTGAAGCAGATGTGCGCCAATGGGTCCCTGGGCTTGGTTCCAAGCACCGTAAAAATAAAGAGGAGGAGGAGGAGGAGGAGGAGGAGGAGGAGGAGGAGGAGGAGGAGGAGGAGGGCCATGAGAAGGAATGACTCATGTATACACTATCTGACAAATAATATTTATTTACATATCAATAAGTGACATAAAGACTTGGAAACAGTAAAGCATTATCATGGAATCATTCATGTGTCCAATTATGAAATTATTCATTCCAAGTTTAGACTGATGGTTATTAGGCACTAAGGTGTAATTTAGATGCAAAGCATAAATACTAATGAGCGATCAACTTAAAGAATGCAGACTAGCTCCAGGTTCTTTAAGCAACTGCGAATGTCAGTGGCAGAGGACTGTTAGGCAGACCTGGGTGGAACTTTCCTGCTCTAACTGCTAAGACTTGTTTTCTCCCTCTGTAAAATGGAAATGTAAAAATAAGACCTACTTTGTAGGATTCAAACATGATTAAAATGAAGCAGCGAAGGGTTATTTGCCAGGAGCGGCTAACGCATTAGCTATTAGTGCTGCATTTAAAGTGTGTTAAAAGACTCAGTGACATGTTGCCAATAAACTCATCTGCTCCATTTTACAAGAGACCTAACACTACATGTTCAACAAGTTGTTTGCCCAGTTTTGTCTCTAAGACACTTAAAATTATCTCAATCTAATTTTGTTTCTATTACACTTAAAATTGTCTCAACTAATTTACTTAAAAATAGCCTGTAATTCAAGCACAACTTGGGAGAAAAATAAACCTTTAAATTAATCTGAATGAATGATAGTTTCATTGACCCAGGCTCATCCTAAAATACAAATTATAAAAGTTCACGAGACTTTCAATAAAGAATCAAAGAAATTATTTTCCACTAAGTTCCTTCTTTCCTCCCTCTCTCACTTCCATCTTCCTTCCTTCCTTCCTTCCTTCCTTCCTCCCTCCCTCCCTCCCTCCCTCCCTCCCTCCTTCCGCCCCTCCCTGCCTTCTCTTCCTCCTTATCTTCCTCTTTCTGTTCCTCTACCTGTCCCCTCTTTCTCTATGTCTTTTCTTGAAAAGGAAGCCTTTCACCAAAGACCCACATGGAAGACTTAGTCATACAATTCCTTATCAAGTTAAACCATCAAGATCATCCCAGGAATCGGAAAACTCCGCAGACACACTGCGCAAGACAGCAGCCTAAGTGGCCCTTTTGCTTACGATCACCCTGTCCTCTGGCCGGCTCGCCTCTCCTTCTGTAAGAAGGCGGCCAGCTCACCTGCTAGTTTGTTTGCTCTCTCTTCCTCTGGCACGGCATCGCAGAAGCGAGCACCTCGTCATTGCATTCACTACTCTCACACCAGTGACTCCTCAATGACTTGGACTTGGGAGAGGCTCAGATTTTGTCAAATCAATGAACAAAACTGGAAAATTAGACAACAGAGTTAGAACATACTACTTTTTCCTCTACTAATTGTCGATGGATTATATTTCAACCGGGAATTCCTTGAAGATATGCTAATTTGCTGAGAATGGCCTCAAGTGTGACAGTTTTCTCTTGCCTTTAATCTGAGTTTTTCCTTTGTTCAGTCCTCTCAATGGCACAGGAGTTTGTAAACTGCATGTCTCTGCTTTTGAACTGAATCTAAGACTCTTTTCAAAGACAGAGAAATGTGGAGTCTATGCAGGTATACACTGTAAATGTGCCTACTTTCTCCAAAGCTGTAAAGAGAGTAAAATGCTAAAGTGATAAACCACAGGCTTCCCAGAGTTGCTTCTGAGTTTCCATAGGAGAGGAGAAAAAAATAAAGTGAGAAATTAATGAAGTGAAAATCACTGAATTCATACTTAGATGAGACATCACATATTTTATCCATTAGAGGTATGGGAATTTTTTAAATGAAGTGTTACTATGTCCCTTTTAAAAGTCAGAACATAGTGTGTCTAAGACAGACAGTTCACATAAGATAAAGGCCTAAAGTTAAAGTGAATTTCTGCTCTATATTCTATTATTTTCTTCTCCAAGTAAGTGTAAAAGAAATCACTCAATAATTATAACAGCAGAGGAGATTATTTCAAATTATTTTTAAGAATGAGTAGTCTATGCCTTGGCAGGAAAGAACTGGCTTGTACCTCCCATCATAAAATGTTCTTTTCCAAAGACTTATTTTTCAAAGACATAGACATATTTAAGATGTCACACACAATTCAAATGTCATGTTATAAGAGAAAGTTAAAACCAAAGCTTCTTGCTCAAGAAACAAACTTTAATTAAGGTCAAAATCTTACCAGCTTTGGAGTTTAAGCTTGTTCTAATCTACATTGAATTTGCTTAATGACTCACAGTTAAGTGACTCTATGCTTTTACAAGTTATGGGAATTAAAGATAACCTACTTTAACTTGGTCCAATAATAAAGAATATTGTGAGGGCCTGGGTTGATGGTTTTAGTGAATAAAATACTGTGCAAGAGTGAATATCCTAGGACCCACCTGAAAGCCTGGTAGACATGACAAGCAGGCACTCAGTGCAGACACAGACACAGGGGGTCCTAGAACAAGATGGCTAACTCCACTAACCAAAGCCGCAAGTTCTTGGTTCAAGCAAAAGTCCCTGCCTTGGTAAACAAGCTGGAGAACAATCAGGGAAAGTCCTGATGTGAGTCTCTGGCCTCCACACCCACACATATGCATGTATCACACATATATCATGCCCAAACCATAAATAAATATTAGAATAAATTATTTTCAAAAGATCAAAAATCAAAACAAAACAATAAACAAACAAGAACAGCAACAACAAAAAACCTCATAAGCTTGGTTGTGGAGTATGTCTTTAACCCCAACATTCAGGAGGCAGAGGCAGGCAGATCTTTGGAGATCAAGGCCAGCTGGGTGAACATAGAGAGTACCAGGCCATCTATGGCTTCAGGGAGGCCCTGTCTCAAAAAGACCAAAATAACGAATTTGAAATAATCTCATCCCTGGAGGTTGAGGCAGCCCCTTCAATATAATTCCACGGGCTATCAAATAAAGACACACACATCCCACGGAGGGACATCTAGAAGTCAACAGCTCTCTCAACATCCTGGAAAAGTTATCTAATCAGGAATATCTTGAGAAACTGCAGCTGGAGATGGAAAAAGGTTAGAGAGTAAAAGATTTCAGCTACTTTTTCCTGGGACTGGTCCCCGTGATTACAGAATCTATCAGTCCCACAAAGAAAGTATAAGAATATTTTCAAAGAGCTTTTTCCCCCTTGTGCCTACCGAAGAATCAAGGAACTCAAACAATAAGGCTTCTAGTCTTCCAAAGACAAACAGGTGGAAGAGAAGGGAGGGGGTGTGACAAAGGCAAAAAGCAAGCGGAAAGAAAGAGAAACTATGACTCATTAAGCAACTTTATGTATCAGGACTACATTAAGGACATTTCATAGATTTACTAACATAAATCTGAATCAGAAAAATTATCACCAGTCCCCCATTTTATGGATGAAGAAAGAAGTCACAGCAAGGGAAAAGAAGTGATTTTCCTAGCATCAATTATCTGGAAGCAACAGTTTTGACCTGGGTCTAGCCTCCTAAATGCCACCATTCTTCTCAAGCACATCTTGAAAGAGCTTCCAGTAATAACAGGGACTGATAGAGAAAGCTTCCAGGAAACGCTCTAAATGGTGTGCCTCCCACATTTTCTAAACGTAATTTCCTGAATGTGATAAAATTCAGTTCTTTCAATGAGCTTATATTTGCCTTAGAGAGATTCAAATGAAGGCAGAAAAGTGTGAAGTGGGATGACAGTATGCACAAATACACATTTAATAACTACCCTTGATAATGATGAAAGCTATATCGCCAAGAAAATAGCGTGTGCTTTAAAAGGAGTGGTTTCTTGGTTATTTTAGACTAAACATTCAACACTTGCTAGGAGACTATCTCATTTCTCACAGAATATGCTTGGACAGAAGCAGTGGAGGACCACTTGATGAAAACACAAGAATGGGTGAGAGGAGCGGGTGAGCTGAGCGTGTGCAGCTCGCCGCCTCGGCCACACAGCATTTGAAGTGAGAGTCTGAGTTCATAGCTACAGATCCATCGTTGATTTAGATTTGATTATTGCTTCTGTCTAACATTTATTTTCTTTTACTCTGTGTGTGAGCGCCTATACATATGTGTGTGTGTGTGCGTGTGTGTGTGTGTGCGTGTGTGTGTGTGTGTACCATGTGAATGCCTGGTGCCCAGAGAGGTCAGAAGAGAGTGTGGGGAGCTACCCTGAAGGTGCTGGGGACTGATCAAAAGTCCTCTGCAAAAGCCCCCAGGTTTATTTTTGCTCATAATCTGAAGTTGAATTATTTGATAATTTAAACACAGGAAAGTAACAGACTAGTCATTCCAATTGGCAATATCTTTAGAAATGGAAAAAAACCTTAATAAATTTTTAAATAAAACAGCTGAGTGAGTAAATATTTGTAGTAAATGCTTAAAGCATGTGAGTTGACCATTACTAATAAGCAGTATAAGCCAGAAGAAAAACTAAAATATCATCTAAGCTTTGATAACTAGAGAGACAAAAAGCAGATATTACAATTCTGTTTGGTTACCTAAATTGATCAGACGATACTTCACCTAAAAAGAAATTCATTTGATAAGTTTACATGGTGTTTTATAAATAATATAACCTGATTTTCCATGTCTGAACCAACCATACCATCCTATCCTTTTCCATTTATGAAAAAGTCAAAGAATTTCACTGTAATCACTATGAAGTCCTTTCAAAATATATAAAAACCTTCCAATGAAAAACTGTCTATATATTATACACACACACACACACACACACACACACATATATATATATATATATATACACACACACACACACACACATATATATACATAGTTACAAAGGTACTTACATATTTGGTTTCTCGGCCAGCTGCTCTTGGAAGAGTGGTAGGTGCCTGCATGAAAATGAAAATAATTATGCCTCTGAATAGTTAGTAAATAATGAAAGACTCAGCAACTAGAACAAGCATCCCCTCTCTGATCTATACAAAATTCCTTTTACCTTCAAAAATTGCTTATTAAAATTATGCCCCTTTATCATTGTCTTCACTGCTACCATCTATTAATATTCTGGTAATTTCCATTTACTTCTAAATTTCCATGGGTTGTAATAGATCATCACATTTCTTCCATAATTTTTGGCTGTTTCAAAACTGAGTAGAAATGTCTCTTCTTTCTCATTTCCTTCATCTCCTGGGATCCAAAGGCATTCAGACTTTTTTCAGTTTAATCAACTACTTTGGAAAAAAACAACTTTACTTCCATGAATAATATGGAGTCCCTCAGAAATTCCAACTATAAATGTTCTTCTTCCAAAAGTCTACCTCCTACAGATACCCATCATTCCTCTGATATTCCGGATGTCAGATCTGTGACTTTGGGACATCTAAGTACATCACCCTCACTGGCTTCATTCTGGTTTGCTACCTCTTAGCTTACGTGTTGTGTTTTAGAGTCCATGTTTAATACTTCCATGTCTCCTACCTCCTCCCTTCTTGTGGCAGCTTCACCTGCACAATAACAAGAATAAAAGCCCTGACAGGCTTTCCCATCCATTTCATCCCACACTCATACCTGAGAAGCAAAACATTTCTCTGGAAACTCTGAACCACATCTTGATTTCATTTTCAACAAATGGTTATCAACATCTCCTGTGTGCACCCCAGAAATCTTTTAGGCCGTCAGCACTTTAGCTGAACATAAAGCTTCATGGGCTAAAGTGCTACAATGTTCTCAGTCTTGCCAGCATCACATGGCAGTCCGCCCAACCCATGTCCTCATGTGAAACAATCTGGCAAATCCCATTTTTATATTATATATAGACTATTGGTTCTGTTCCTCCAAAGAACCCTGTCTAATAAAGCCTTAACTTGTATTCGAGTTTTCTGAAAATGGTTGTCTAGAAAACATAACCTCAAAATCTTAAATGAGAGTAATCCTTCTCTAGTAGGGCTTCCAAGTATCTGACTGAGGAAAATACTGCAGGAATAAAAACAATCATCACAATATCAAATAACTTCTACAAATAGTTTTAAAATTAGAACATCAAGTACACAATCATATTCTAATATGTAAAGAAATGAAATAGCATGAATAAGAATGAACAGAAATATACCAAAACAGACTTATAGAAAGCCTTGCAATGTGTTTCCTCAGAACAAAACTAAAACACACATGCAAACACATGTCCTTAAACATTTATTTGTATATTAATTTATCTAATTCAGTTATTTATCTACTTCTTGGAATTATGTATTCTATGTTGAGTGTCCCACTGCCCGCCCTCCCACCCCCGTTCCACTCTCCTGGCCTTTTCATACACCTTCCCCTCCCTTAAGTCCCTTTAGCTCCTTAGACTTTTTCACTTCTGCTTTCTTTTCATACATACATACACGATTTTATGTGAAGATATAAAATCTAGTAACCACAGATGAGGGAGCATGTGTGATATTTGTCTTCCTGAGACTGGTTTACTTTGTAATATGATAGTCTCCAGTTCCATCCATTTTCCTGCAAATATTATAATGGAATCTTCTTCTGGCTGAAAAGAATCCCATTGTGTAGAAAGATCATATTTTCCTTATCCCATTTCTATGCTGTTGGATTCCTAGGTTGTTTTCATAATGTGCTACAGCCACTGTAAACTGTCACAATAGCACTAACATTCAAGTATCTCTATATGTTACTTACAGACTTTTGAGTAAATCTATGAGTTTAACCAGGGAGATCAAGTGAGGTTTTTAAATTTTATGAAGAATTGGAGACTATAAACTGTAGCATAATGAAAATAACTAAATATGCCAAGGAGCAGAATCTTTAGAACATTCAAGGCACACCAAAGAGCGTACCCAGTGCAAGGGCAAAGGCACCAGGGGAAGGTATCATCCAAGTACCCAAAGGTTTGATAATGAGACACCTTGCAAGGACTCTGACTTGTACTCTGAGGGAGCTATGGAGGGACTTTTGGTCTTTATGTAGAGGAGAGTCTTAAACTAATGTTTTAACAGGATGTTAAGAACAGAGAAGAGAGAGGTGTTGATACAAGGGTGTTGCTACTATGCTGCTCAGCAGAACAGGATGATGGCTTCGTGGCTGAGAGCCCAGAGATAGCCAGGCTTAGACACTTGAGGCTGTAGTGAAGCGAAGGAGATGGGAGGTAGGAGATGAAGAGATAAGGGTTGGCACCTGGCTTATGGACTAAAGCGAATGAAATACTAAATCCTCTCAGCAGATTTGGGAGAGCAGCACGTGGGGTCACGTTTGGATGAAAACACTCTGTCTTCATCTTGTACATGTTGAACTTGAGAAAGTTACTGTAAATCTGAATGCAACAAAGACTGACTAGTTGGGAATCAAAAACTGAGAAAGGGTACTGGACTAGACACTGACTTTCAAAGGTTTTCGGTGTGCATGTGATGTGATAATAACCCTAAGTGCAGAAATAAGAAGCCCATGAGCTGATCTCTAGGCAGCATCACATCAATCATGAACAATTCTGTATGTTTAAAATCTAGTTCAGGCACATAATGTTCCATTTTGAGGAGTTCATGCCAAAAATATTTATATTCATTTCAAGAGAGAGAATAAGGCTGAAAATGATAAATAGAAACATTAATTATAATTCATAGGGAGAAACGAGATGCATCTTGAAATTTGAATGAATAGAGACAAATGAAGTATTTGAAGATAATACTTTGGAGAACCATAGTATCACATCCTGACAAAGGAAAATAACTGCATTATAAGAAGGAAAAAAATACAATAACAGCTCTGACAGTCTAAAATCTCCAAAGTTATGCTTCTTTAAGTCCCAGAACAATGAAATAAATTCGGTCAGTAAGAAGAAAATAATTTCACAAATACCAACTATGCTAAAGTGGTTATACTAATGCTACTTTATTTTACATTTCAGTTCTATGGTTCTAAGTGTCTATAAATCACTGAAGTGTCTATTAATACTGAAACTACAGTTTAAGATGAAATAAGGCACAAACTTTGCATGTAGATTCATTAAATCACAACATTCAACAACACAGTCTACAATAGTGGCTTTCAAACCTTGATCCACAGCTGAAAATGATTTTGTACTGCCATCTGGTACAGACCGAGCCACATGTGTGCTTGGGAACAAGCTGAAGCAAATGTGAGCATTACACTGCTGTGTGTGCTGGGTACTAGCGAGTGAGTCCTTAGTACATTCCCTGATTTACCACTGAGCCTGAATCACAGTGTGAAACTCATTGATACACTGAATCTTACGGTTCAGTAAATGGTAGTAAATGTATACATACTTTGATTGTTTCAAAACCCAATAACGTCTGTGGGGACCTTGAAGGAGAATCAGATGAATGCTGGAAAAGAAAAGGAGAAAGAAAGAAAAAGGAACGCCCATGAGGCATCATACCAAAACAGAGGGAAATGAAGAGAAGCGAAGCAAATGTTTGAACAGCACAGTCTACTCTAAGGGATTACCATAGACAAGGAGTCCTGCAGGACCTTATCAATGGTAGCACAGAGCTCTTCAGTTTGCTGCCTGAGCTGTGCAGGGAAACACAACTGAAAGAATTGAAACCAAGCAGTGGGTTAGCAGTGAGTTCTGGGATTGCAAACCAAATCAGGTGAGCTGAAGTCATTACCTCCACAGGCAGATCTGACACACTGGCCTTGGAGACACCTTCAGTCCTGGCTGGTTCATCTAGTGCCTAGTGATAAATGAAATAGTTCTTATGTGAGGATCACAGTCAATCACTGAGCTGTAGCTAGCTATATCCTTACAAAGCAGCCCTACAAATCTCAATATTTACAAGGTGGGGGGTCGAATCACTTGGGGACTAGACAGAGACTCAACAGTTAAGAGTGCTTGCTGTTCTTCTAGAAGACCAGAGTTTAGTTCTCAGCACTCACATGACAGCTCACAACCATCTGTAACTCCAGTTCCAGGGAATCTGATGCCCTCTTCTGGCCTCTGTGAGCACTACATACACAGAATGGACAGAAACACAGACACACATATGCACATGAATACCATTTTTAGAAAAATCCCTGAATTGTTTAATAAGATATTCTCAGACATGAAGACACTGTTGACATTTGTCCAGTTTTTCTCATGAAATTAACATCTCTAATACAAAGTGTAACAATGAAAGCACGAGGCTCTTTATTTTTTCATTTGACCTGTTTCTATTTCATCATTATTCAGTTTTTAAATTTTAGCTGATTAAATGTGGTTTGTTTTGTATTTGTCTTTTTTCCACCGATTATTTTGGCATATGACAGAGGTGATGTGTTAGCTATTCGTCAAATCATTCCACTATCTTGAGCAGAGTATACAGCATTCCATTGGCTTAAAGAATTTAGTGTGGGTGTGTGGCTGATTCTTTCAAGACTTCCTCTGCCCTTGATTTTCAGCATTTTGCTAGTACTTAGGTATGGCTCCTTGTTTTAGTTGCTGCTTTCGTTTGTTTTATGCCATGCTAAAAACTGAACCCCAGACCTCCTACATGCTAAACAAACGCACTGCCTCTGAGCTACATCCCAGCCGGTCCTCCTCCCTCCGTCACCCTCCCCTACCCAGGCATTGGTTTCTGCATATCAAAGCTTCTTGGGATTATCTGAGCTTCATCAAAATGAACATTTATATCTTCTACCAAAATTTTCATTCTATCTCTCCTAGTAAGCCTGAGGTGAATTTTCTGTTAATCTATTTGCTACTGGGGCTTTGTCCAGTTACTTTCCCTCCAGGTTTCCAAATCAAGTAATTTCTGTCACTGTCTTCAATTTTACTAACTCATCCAAATCTCCAGTTTCCTTGTAAGCCAATCCAGTGTTTTGTATTTTTAAACATTTTCTTTTTTCAGTTTCAGTTTTTATTTGGTTCTAATTTAAAGTCTCTCATTTGGTGCTGGAAATTCTTATGTGCATTTATTTGAGGATGGCTTTCTTGAATTTTAGTCATTGTTAATAACACCTCTAATACTTTGGGGTTGGTTATGAACATTTTTCTTTGAATATGGGTGGCCTTTTTATGTTCCTTTGAATATCTACAAATTATGGGTTAGAGAAAATGATATGTGTGAAAAGAGTCTAGATTCTGTTATGGTCCCATGAATATTATTTTTACTTATCTTTTTAATTGTTTATTATTGCATTTATGAAGTTATGAAGGGAGTCAGGCCACGGTGCATATGTGGATGTCAAATGATAACTTGTGGGTCTCAGTGTCTCCATCAAGTGAGGCCCAGGGGTTAAACTCATGTCATCAAAGCTGGGGACAGGTACCTTTACCCACTGAGCCATCACACCAGCCTTTTCTTTAGTTTTAACATGCCATTGTTTGACTCCAAACTATGCGTCTCCGTGAACTGCACAGCAGCTGAAATCTCTGTGTTTGACCCAGAGTTTACGAGTCAGCACCCGGGTGTTCTCTGTGGAGACTCTTCACGTGGGGTCTATGTGTTCCGGTTTCTGGGTGGTCTTGAGCGGGTTTTCTTGATGCCTCATCACAAGGCTTTAGGGTTCTTGCTAAGTTTTAGCTACTTTGCAGTGAGAGAGCCCAGAAAGGAAATAAGTGAAATTTAGAAGCCAGACAGTTCCTGTTTGCTTCTTCTGAGTATGGTCTGCGTAGCTGCCACCTGTCTTACAAGTAGCTTCACACCACCCTCTGCTTTCTAAGGCAAGATCTCCTCTTGTAAGGAAATTCAGACTTGCTATGTAGCCAGAAATGACTTTGAACTTCTGATCTTCCTGGCTCCCCCTCCCTGGTGATGGGATTACAGGCATGGCTACTATGCAGCCATATTTATAAAGGGCTGGAGATTGAACTCAGAGCTTTGTACATGCTTCGGCGGGTAAGCTCTGTATCACCTGAGCTACATCTGTAAGGATAAGCGATCGGCCACTATGAACACAGAAAAGACAATATGCAAACGACAAGAGCAGTTTTATTCTCGAGAATCAACCAGCCTGCTGGGGTCTGCCATTCAGAGAAATGGTGACCCTGAGGCAGTGGTTCGCAGGCCTTTTAAACGCAGTCAGAGGATTTCCAAACTGGCACTGGGAAACTCAGGCTAGGATCGGATAATGGTTAGAGCAGATGTATGGGGCAGTTAAAGATTGGTCCTTAGTCTATCTGACTCAACAGTTTCAACCCTGAGAGGGGATGTTTGTCTAAGATAGGTTTCCTGTGATTAAACTGTAATTGCTGACTGGTCAAGGCTGGGGGTGGGCTGTTTTCCGAGAAAAGGTAATTTTCCATGAGAAACGAACTTAACAAGAAGCAAAAAGTAAGGCTAAGCGAAAATGAAGGATATCACAAAATGGAGTTTGTTGGGTTCCTGCACATCCACCCTCTACAGCATCCTTTCTTATAGTTCACATGAGTTTGTCAGTTGCTTCGCCCTTTCCAGAAGCAGAGTGAGACAAGCTGAGTTGATTTTAATTTTACAGCTCACAAATTTCTTACCACACAGATTTTGTGGATTCAAATTTCAGGCCACTTGGAGGAGGGTCCTGCTTACAGGCCACTTCCTCCAGCTCTGAGTGCAGGGGACAGGACGGGTTTGTCATTTCTCCCTGAAAGGGTTTCTTTTCTCTGATTCATCTTGTACTAGAGAATTCATCACTTAAAAAATCCTGGCTTCGTGATAACGGAGCACTTTTCGTTTTCTGTCTTATGCAACCCTGAGTCTTTCATCCCTCCAGCCTGTTCGGCAATACTTAGGATTGGTGGATTTAATAGTTTCAAAAAGACCACACTATCAGAATTCAGCTAAGATTTCACATTTCCGTCTGCTTCTGATATTTGATGATTCAGAGATCTTCCTCATTTTTTGATGTGTCAACCTTTATATTGGGTCAAACCACAAGAAATTGTCAATATTCACTTAAAAATTACCTAGGAAAATGATAGTTTCACATAGTTTTATTCTTTATTTTTTTAATTGAATTGAATTTTTGCAATTCTCATAGAAGATAATTTGATGGTATTTAAATTGCCTCCTTTATCTGTACATTCTCCCACTGACCCATGCCCAATTTAATGCTCTCTCTCTCTCTCTCTCTATATATATATATATATATATATATATATATAAAGAATCTGATTTGTGTCCCCAAATCATCTTCAGTGTGGGCCCACCAAGAGTCCCATCCTGGTAAGACACTGTCTCACCAGCCATCAATTGCCAAAAGTTCCTTAGGTTAGGTTGAAATTTCTTATCCTCCCCATGTCTATGTCTAGTTTGAGCTTGCATAGGGCTTGTGCATGCTGTCACCACTGCCATGAGTTCATATGAGTAACTGATCAGCTGTCTGGAAGACTGTTTCCTTCGGGTCATCTAGACTTCCTGGCTCTTACAATCTTTCTGTCTCTTCTTTTGCCTGAGCCTTTGGAGGCAGAGATTTGAAATATGTCCTATTTGGGGATCAGCACTCTGGGCCCCCTGTTCTTTGCACATCAAACAATTGTGGATCTCTGTGTTTGTCTGCTACATAAGTAAGCTTCTCTGGTGAGAGGTGAGAGATGTATTCATTCTCAGTGTCACTTAGGTTTAGGTGCCTCACAGAAACTTATTCTTTGAATTTGACCAGTTCTGGAATTCTTTAATAGTCTCCATCTGTTGCAAAAAAAAGAAGTTTCTTTGATGAAGGGTAAAAGGTACACTTGTCTTTAAATATGAAGATGCATATTTAGAGTAAATTGAGAATTTACATTGGTCTAAGGATGTGTGTTTGGCTATATTTAAAGTGCCACACATGAGTTCCTTCCCACTGAGGGGGCCTTAATCCCAATTAGACGACTGTTGATTACTCTTAAAGTAAAGGGGCCACTATTGCACCAATAGCAATAGTTTGCTAGGCTGGTCATTGTTGTTTATTAAGCTTTACAGCCTAATAGGTAGGACAGCTTTGTATAGTATCCACTGACACCATGAGAGAACGTCTTCATGGAGACCAAACTGGCAGCATTCATTTGAAAATTCCTAAGAAGATGGCAATTTCATGTAGTTCAACATTTAAAAAGGAGACTTGATTGTCAACTCCAGTTCTTCTGCTACAGGAAGCTATTAAATCTATCTTGTTATCTACTTTTGGCAATTTACTATCATTAAAATCATTCAAAAATGTGTGGGATGAGTACGAAAGGCAATTATAAAAGGTTATAAAATATGATAAACAAGAGTAATTCAAAAAAATGGCTAGTCCCTTAAGGCAGTTTCTCTCCACAGGGAAAAAAACGATCCCTTGAATATCTATATTATGATAGGTTTGCAAGCAGAGAAGGTACAGTTTCCTACAAGAAGGTGTTCAGTCTTTTAGAATAAGTGTGCCCTGTCCTCTACCCGCCCCCCCAGTTCTTAGTCTCACGCCTCACAGTCACAGAGCCACAGATTTCACTGCCCATCAGTGTCTGTCTTGTTCTTTCCACAGATCCAGAAAATAACAGATCTTCACCAACAGGCACCATGTCTAGATGCTAGAATTATGATCTGGCATGGAATATATTCATCAAAACTCAGGAAAAGTAACATCTAAAAGATACGATTTCATTAACCTTATTTTAGTCATTCATCAAGAACAATATTATCTGAAAACTCTTCATTTCAAATTTTGCTCTTCTGAATTACAAAACAAAATTTGGAAAATTAATTATAACATAGACGCTTTCATCATTTTTTTATGCTTTCCCCCCTTCATGTTCTAAACTTACAATTAATCATGAGAATGATTCCAACATCAACCTCCAGTGTCTGTATGCATGCACGTGCACATGTGGGGACCCCCACACAAAAACAAGTGCAAACGCACACACCCCAAAAATGGATATGAATGGAAAGAAACAGAAAAATTCATAAAACTTAGCTTCGAACTAGGGTTCAGGGTTTAATGTTTCCCTAACATAGTGTTTCGCTCATCAGTGATTCACCCCGGAGGTAAGGGGAATGTTAAGAGGCTAACACTACACAGAATGTAACACTACACAGTATCTACATTCAACAGATGATGCCACAGTGGTTTATACACAGTAGATATGGTCACAGATAGCCCCAGAGAAGAAGAAGAGGACACCAAATGCCATGGACTGTACACTGCAAGAGAATTAAGTATTTTCTGGGTCTTCAGAAAAAACATGATTGGATTATTGGAATAACCCCACTGGAATTTAAAGCTGTTTCTAAGGCAGGAGCAGGAACTGGACTTGGTCCTTTGATAGGAGGGGTTGTCTGGCTAGTGGGCTTTATCTGCACAGAGGAAATGGCAAGTTACAGGTAGACCACTAGAGGATGTTCCAATTTGTCAGATGTTGAGCCATATATAACAGTGCCTCTTAATCTGGACTCCTAAACTACACATGCAGTTTCCTATAGCAATAATTATGGAGAAAACAGATACAAGAAATTAAATTCAAATCTTTTATAGAAGACTAAACTCATCAGGAGAGTTTCTCATGGCCCTCCCTCACTCTCCCAAAAATGCTCTCCAGCCTCCGTAACTGCCATTCTTAATCACAAAGAACCGCCTGTGTTTTTTGAACTTTGTATCTTTTCAGTGGTTTTGACTCTAAATTTCAGTTCACAGAGAGAAATCCTGAAGATCCAAATCAGACTGTCAAAACATCTACCCCGGCCCTCATTCCTGTCCAAATTTGAGTCATTCCCTGCTTGAGACATTGTGTCACCTTTTGTGTGCTCTAAGAATATTGTATCTTGAGGGGCTAGTGAGATGGACCAGCATTTAAGTGGTTGCCACACAAATGAATGGAGAAGAGTTCAGAGCTCCAGAAACCCACATAACAATGGAGTGGGCATGGTGGTCCTTCTGCATTCCAGCCAGAAATAGGAGACTCAGCACAAGCTGGCTGCAAGACTAGCCATTTTGGAGAGCTTTGGGTTTGGTTGAGAGAGCATACCTCCATGAAAAAGGTGGAAGAGAATAGAGAATGATTCCAACATCAACCTCCAGTGTCTGTATGCATGCACACGCACATGTGGGGACCCACACACACCCCAAAAATGGATAAAGGGAAAAAAAAGAATATTATATCATAAGTGTTTTCTTAATTGTACCTCTACTCTAATGGGTCGCTTGTCTCATTAGAATCAGGGCGATATGGCTTTGTAGTCCCAGGATAGAATATGATGTGAGATCAGTAAGAGCATCAGACAAGAATAAAATGAGGAAGAAATGAAGCTAGATAAATGTAACGTGTAGATAAATTTTAGTACTCCAAGTACAATACCATAATGAAGTAACTTTAACTCTGTATTTTAACAAAGTATTCTTTTTTGCAAATTACAGTTCAATTCATTTACCATTAAAGACCTTAGCACGTGATCAGTATTCATCAAATGATTTTTTTAGTCCAAATCAAACAAAGTCAATATTTTAGTTTGTAGGAAACTACTGCAGGGAATATAACTCTTATTATGCAATTTGAAATACTCTCCTATACCTGAAGAATGTCAAAATAGTCTACATAGGTCCCTTGGAAAATTAAGAAAGATAATGATTATCAGGCTATAATGCTGTGGCTTTGAAATGCTCTAATTTCTTGCAATATTCTAAATTGGGGGGGCCACATTTGAGGCAAAATGTACTTGAAATTTACTAAAAATTTATTTTTTTAATCGACCAGAATGAGTTGTTTGTCAAATGCATCATTCTTCCTCCTCTCAATGCCATAAAAAAAACAACTTTTATTGCGAGAGCCAAGCTTACCTTTTTTAAAGTTTTAAACCCCCATTAACAAAATGATGAATGTTTGGGGGTGATTTATAGTTTGGGGGGCATAGTTTGCTTATTTTTTTATTGTTTGACAATTTAACTAGCACAATTGTGTAGAATTTTTTTAAGATTTATGCATTATGTTTGAAAGTCCCTCCAAATATTACTCAATAAAATACCAATTGCACCATAGCAGTTGAGGCATGGAGTATTTCTGAATCTCATTTTAAAATATACTTGATCAATAAAAACTATCAGAAATACTCTCATCAGGCACATTTATTTTACTTAGAACAACCTATTTTAGGCTTCAGATTTTTGAAAATATGTTTAATGAATATTTTAGCATAAGACATGTTTTTTATTTAATACTAGCTCACAGCTAAGGGCCAAGTATTCTGTAAAAGCATCACAAACCATATTTTCATCTTTATGAGAAAATATGTCAATAAAATGTAATAGGCATCCCTCCCTTACCAGGAGCCCTGCTGATGGAATTACACTTCTCAGGTATGTTGAATCAGTCTAAACTGCTCCCTTAGGAAACAGGATTAAATCCTAAAAATAAACTGGTGGACTGAATTCATTGTACTCTGCAGGCATGGAGTTGGTAAACCGTTTCTAGGGATTTGTAAATGTTATATCTGAACTGGCTATTGAATTTAACTTCAAAAATTTTATCCATGAACGACTGCATTTTAGTAATGATCAAATGAGCTCCCCAGAATGATTCATGTCAAACCTAAGTACCTCTATATTTTCTTAATCTGATTAGCCATTTGGCAGAATAAATCCTTTAAAGCTGGTGAAGACTTGCTTCTGAAAGTGGTTCTGAACCACTTGCCAGAGTGGAAATATTCTCAGGAAAATAAATCTTATATTATCATGTTGGAGATTTGAAGCTGAAAAGCATTCATTTCTTTCAGAGAGGAAGGATGGGTGTAGTGTGTGAATGTATGTGCACTTTCCAACTTATTTTTTGAGACAGTGTCTCTCACTGAAGCTGGAGCTCACCAATTGGCTAGACTAGCAGGCTGGCAAGCCTGGGATCCTCCTGTCTATTCCTCCCTGCGCTAGGATTGCAAGTTTGTACTACCTTGCCCAACTTTTTACACGGCTACTGGGGATCTGAATTCAGGTCCTTATGCTTGCACAGCAAGCACTTTACCACTGAGCCACTTCCCTAGCCCCAAGCTTTCCATTCAAAGTATAAAAACTGAAAGAGAAAATCACACGTAGAAATATAAAAACACAGTTTCTTTAAAGATCTAGGAATCTTTAAAGTAGATCCCTTGCATATTTCCAATCAGAGGAGCTTTTACTTGATGCTTTCTGTTCTAAGAGATTTGGAGTGTGGGATGTCTGTTCCTCTCACACAGAAGGTCATTGTGTTCTCTTCTGTCTGTTGTTTTGTTTGATTATTAGTTTTTACAAACTTGCCTCTAGTTTCAAACCCATCCCATCAAGAACCAGTGACTGGAGATGCACACTGTCTTCCACTTTATCTACAACAGACCAGTCTTCCTTCAGTTACTGCCTCCTTCTCTGTAGTTTGCTTCCTCTCTTCCAGCACCTCAAGAACTGGGAGCTTTGTGACCCCAGCTTATTCAAATTTTCTTAACACTAAATTGCTTCAAATCCCTTTTATGTTTCCTCATAAAAAGAAAATATTTTGTCACTTCATTTTACGGGAATATAAGTACATTTTAGCAAGTAACTTAAAAAAAAAAAAAACTACTGGTAGAGAGGGATCCAAAATCATTATCTCTTGTCCAGTATTTCAATTTAGATATTCACGGTCATTGCTAGGACATAAATGGGACAAGCCAGGGGATGATGGGATCCAGTTTAGCCACAGCCTAGCCCTGCTGCTTATGGGGAGTTAATGAAGCTTCTTTGAAATTCTTCACCCACTTGTGAAGACACTAAAGCACTCCCCAGGACCCTAAGATTTCCAGGATACAGTAGCCACTGTAACTACTCTGGAACCAACTAGAAGCCACCAGTTCAAATCGTCAACACCTTCCCTTCTAACCCAAGGCCTTTTGTAACTGTTCAGTCAAAGTATGATTGATAGGACCTATCCTGTCCTAAATAATTATTATCGCTATTTCAAATGTCATAGACTAGTCTCATTTGTACAGCGCTGTGAATAAAATCTTGACTTATAAGACTACTGAGCCCAAACTAAATTCATTTACTCAGCGAACATTTAACAAGATTATTATGTTGCCTGAAAATGTTTGTGTTCATAGAGCAGAAAGTATTATTTTTTAAGTGGGATATGAGAGTGCTCTAAAGAAAGTTTGGACGCAGCCAGCGAACACTTGAGGATCACAGGTTGCACAGCTTTGAGTCCTGTGTGTGTCTTCATTGCTAAAGAAACTTGGGCACTCCTGCCTCCTGGACTTCCTCAAAATGAGCAGTGTCCTTCTAGTCTAGGTCATAGGCCAAATTAGCAACCAGAGTTTGTTTGTTTTTTTAAGTTTTTGAACAGATATCTTAAAATGTGTTCACCAAAGACATAAGATTGGCCAGATTACAGCTAACTAACTACTCATGCTTTAAAATGTAAAGAAACAACCAGATAAATTGATCTGACAACTAATAAATCAAATCTGTTTTCCTAGTTTTCACTGTGTTCTTCATACTGCTGTCCCATATCTTCCTTCTGCAATGATGAAAATTTCCCATAACTCTATATTTCATTAACACTTACACTTTTCTTCGTTTACATAGAATTGAACTGCTCTTGGGGTCTGTCAAAAATAGATGAATATAAGTTAAATGCATCTTTAAAATGGCAGACAGTAATGGCATTTACTGGGAAAATTGTACCTAACACTAGATGTACTGTCATCCTTGTGACTACTTAGAAGGTCAGGGATAGAAAATCTGAGTTACCTAGAGGACAGGAGAGATGGTTCAGTGAATAAGAACACTAGCTGTACTTTCAGAAAACCTGGGTCCGAGTCCCAGTATCCCCATGACAGCTAACAACTGCCTATAATTGCAATTCCCTCTTCTGTCCTCCATTGACATTTCATGACATGGGTATACTTACATACATGCAGGTGCAACACTTGTGCACATAAAATAAAAATAAATAAAAATTTAAAAATGAAAATCTGAACTGCTGACAAAGAAAAAATTCAGGAAAAAATATTAATCACATTTAATACAATAAAATGTATATTATTGTACTTCATATAGATGTGTCTTCCTTTTTCCTTTCCTCAAAACAGTTTCATAGTAAAAATAATTATTGATTTACATGGGATATTATTTAGAATGTGCCCACAATTTAATTTTAAAGTTTTTCTTATTGCTATTAGACTCAAATGATGAGAGAAATGCCATTTCTGAATAGGCAGCAGTATACATATTGAGATTAAAGTACACATCTGTAACAAAGTTATTTCAATTTTAGACCTCATACATTATCAAATATACTGTAACCAAGTCTGTATAGGGTATACATACTGATCTGATCGTGTCATAATCATTTGTATTCTGTCCTAATGTCATGCTGGGAGAAAATGATTATTGGGAGGAATTTAAGCCAAAGATCCTGAAGCTAACTCTTTAAAATATGATGCCTCATACTTATCTCTTTCTATAATGCCATTACAACCTAAGGTAAAAATCATTCATTCATAAATGTTCACAAGGGAAAATAATAGAAATGAAATAAAAAGTTTTGATGTAGACAAATTACAGAGTAGAAGCACTAGCGACCTCATTCATCTGGCAAAAAAGTTTACTTTTGAAAATAAAGAGTTTCATGCAGAGGTGATGGAGCAGAAGCCAATCCAGTGATTTAGTGACTGAGTCCTAATTTGCAGAAAATCTTGTTTTTAAAAATAGCATTTTTCTAAATTAATTTTACTTGCTAATTGTACCATATACTCAGCATACAATCTCTACTATGGATATAGCATATCTTCAGAGATGGTTAATTACTGAAATATGTAAAACTTGAAATCTACATGTGAGCTCTTCATCATCACAACCCAGAGCCTGACTCCAAAACAAGAACTGTAATGATTCTCCAACATCATCCTTCCAGATATTTGTGTTCTGTGTAATAGAAAAGTAATCTTTTAATCTTCAGTGATTAAAAATATCCCAGTTTATGTTTCCTATATTTCCTGTTGATATTTTGTTTATTTACCTTATGAATATAAGCATAGCCAGCCACCATGTGAGTGCTAAGAATCGAACTTGGGTCCTCTACAAGAGCAGCCAGTTCTCTTAACCGCTTAACCACCTCTCCAGTGCCTGCTTCCTATATTTCTTTGTTTACTTTTAAATTTTTATTTATTTTTATTTTATGTGTATGAGTTATACCTGCATGTATGTAAGTAGACCTGTGTCATGCAATTCCCACGGAGGACCTAAAAGGGCATCAGAGTCCCTGGAACTGGAGTTACAGACAGTTGTTAGTCACTATGTGGGTGCTGGGAACCAAACCTAGGTCCTTTGCAAGAGCAACCAGTGCTCTTAACTACAGAGCAATCTCTCCAGTCTCTGCTTCCTATGTTTCTTATAAAGAAGTTCAATTAGAGTTATCCTGCACAGAAGATATTGCTGCTCCTAGAAGCCATAGGTTGTTAAATAAAAATCCCGGTGCCAGTGCCGGGTGCGGGATAGCTTCCGACTGGCTGCTGGTGAAGGTTGTCCCAGAGGCTCCCCAAAGCTATAAGGTTAGTGCTGTGGCTCTTGGTTTTCCACCAGGACTTGGGGATAATACCCATTGCTCAGATACCACACACTTTGGTCAAAGGACAGTACGAAATCAAACTGGTACTAAGCAGGAGGCTTCCTCCCTGACGATGAGCACTCACAATCCTGGAAGGTGCTACGCAGGTTGCTGGGGGGGAAGGCGTCAACAATCTTACCCATCTGCGTACTCTGTGAGCTACAGTAATGCGCATGTGTGCAGCCGTGGCACAAAGGTTCTGGTGACCAATCTCTTTCCAACTGCATTTAAGGCCCTGTTCCACAGGAGGAAATACATGCCTGGTACTGTAAATCTGGCCTAGAACCTTTGTTTGAGGAGCTGATGGCATCAAGGGTGAACCTACTACGATTACACTGCTAAATGGACAGAGCATCAAGCTGCCCTCTACATTCATATCTCCGCACCCACAGAGTGCAGCTCTCAAACCTCATCAGAGAAGTTTTTGTGCAGTAGATGGTGGTTTATACAGAAACTCAAAACTGATCAAAATACAGAGAATAGGTGTCTGTAGACTGCTCAGCCACAAATGGAATGAATGTTTATATCATCCCCCTCTTCTAAAGGCTTAGGGACTATTGTGGAACAGGGTTGGAAAGGCTGTAAAAGCCAGAAGTCAGGGAGGAGTGGCGCCAAACAATGTCTTCTGGACATGGCAGGATCATTGTATTCGTGAACTCACAGTAGATGTGGTTGTCCGCACAAAACCTGAACAAGCCAGTTAACAATTACGGCATGGAGGGCAAGAGGCTCTTCAGCCCTCAACCTTAGCTGTGGAGCTATTGACAGCTGGTCTGTTCTGGAGGAGGAGAGTCAATTCTCTTTAAGGGTGTGGCCCCAGTGAGGTGACCATGCTCCAGTGGACGGCCTCACAACAATAAGCAGCACAAATTGGACTCGGCAGATTATTTAACAACAGAGGAGGAGGGGAGAGGAGTCTGAGATGAGCTGGGAGAGGAGGGGAGACGAATATTACCAAATACACTGCAAGCGTGCATGAAAGTCCCAGAGAATTAACACAAACTTTATATTTTTTAATTCAAAAATATTGATTCTTTACAAACTGAGTTTCTGGAGGCTGTAAGCTTAGTTTTCCCACTTAATTCAGAAGTAACTCCCTTTGATTTCAATGACATATGATGAATTCTACCATACAAATGGCTGGGCTCAAAACACTAAACTGTCAGATATATTTCTTAACATCTACAGTTCTGAAAAAACAATGTAGAATAATTTTTAAATGTTGTTGAAAATAAAAATGAACTTTGCACAAATTTTATAAACTTGGAGTGTAGCTTGATGAGTGCTTGTCCGATGTGCATGAGGTTCAGTTCGGGTACTGAAAAGAAGGTGGGGTGGGGAGAAGTCGCAGAGAGGAAAGGAAATAGAATTTTTATAAACACTTTTAAAAGTAAATTTCTGATTAAAAGCTTGCAATAAGGAGAATCCAGTAAGTATACATCCAATGATACAAAGAACCTAAAGACAAAAATCATTCACAGTATGTTTTGTGGCCTTTGAGTAGCTCAAACATTAATGGTCTACTTAACTTGGCCAGAAGACTAAGTTAGTGCTTATACACTAACCTGTTACTCCATCATAATACTGACATTCCATTGTACTAAGATAAAAATAGTAATTTTCCTAAATAATATTACATCCAAAATTAAAAACACCAAACCTGTCCCATATGAACTACAGACTGAATAGACATCAATATCCTTTTATATATCTATGAAATGGGTGTGTGATGGAACCGGAAGTTAAACTGATGAATTTTCACTTTTACTGAACAACAGATTTCAACCTCTATGTGGAATCAGTACAAAATTAAACCACTGGTCAGAGATTCTAGAGGAAATACTGACACCCAGCCTTATCTCACAGGCTTTCAGGGGGCAGTAAATGTCATTTTCCTGCATAGAAAATGAACACAGGCACATGCGGCACCTCACACTCTGTGGGAGTGTGCCTCAGTTGGGTGGGACAGAGGATCTATGAAGGCAGATGCTTGTGACCAGACTGCAGAGGTGGGCACCTGAAACTGCCAGAAGGTCTGTGGCCAGGAAACAGTTCCACCAAGACTCACTGTGATGTCCCTAGACATGAGGAAGAGGCATTGGGAGGGGCTGCTTGCCACACGCTCATGCATTAGTCCTACCTAAGCTTCTAACAAACCATCAAAGTTAGAAATTCAGGAAATGAATATCTCACAATGCATTTGAACATATAGATTTCAGACCACGTCTGGGTAATTTGAAATTATTATCAGAGACACATACTCTAAGAAGTGCTACCTCTCAATGTTCACCTGTATGCTGCATAATATTGCCCACCCAGTTCCCCTGTTTTAGACACAAATCACACCAGGTTTTCAATTTCTAGTTCATGTTAAAAGAACAGGAATGCAGATTTATAAGCTTGTCATAAAAATACCTCCTAGCTGACAAACAATATTGACATATTATAGCAGCAAGATTTGAAACACTATCACCAGCTAGGGAAAAAGTAGACAATGCAATAGAAGCCAAATATCCTAAATAAATAGCCATAAAATAATATATGAAATCTATAGTTTCCAATACTTTAGTAGCCAATTTCACCTTGATTCGGATATGAACCCCTCATAGGATTTTCATTTGTACATATGTAATGGACTTGCTAAACTTATCTGGTGAAGCCACACCCTATAATTTTATAGTTAATGGTGTTTAATAGCAAACCAGAAATAATCTAGGTCCCTGTGAATGCAGTTCAGTCATCATTGATCTCTGTCTATCTCCCTGCTGTTCACAGCAGACAGGCCCTGTGTTTGACAAGAGCAGATGAACAGGGTTAGCCGGTGGTGAATCTGTGGTGATGAGGTGGACACTTAAGCATTGCACCCACACAGCATGAACGTGGAAGCCAAAGTTAATACATCTTAGCCAGTCGATGACCAAGGTGGCCAGTTTTGCACATAATCCCATTTCACCTTGACTTCTTCGCATACTATAAATATAGGCAGATGTTCTTAAATACAACAAAATTTTAAAGTTCCAAAAGAAGGAGGATACACTGAAGTTGATTCAAGTCTCCATATCTGCTTACAGTGTACCAGATATCTCTAAGCTGGTATCCAAAATCTAGTGACCCATCAATGACATCTACCATTATACGAAGCAAGACGCTTTCATCACTGTATCCTAAACCAGAAGTTTTCATTTAAACAAAGGAATTCAAAAGCATAAATCTTCCCAATGGGATCATCACTACTGTAACAAATTGACATTAAAAACATAAAATCCCTCTGTGTTAAGCCGGCACTGACCTTCTGTTCCAAAAGCAATGTGTTTGTAGGAATTGCTGCAAAAGCCTTGTAGCTTGACGTGGTCTTGTATTGCTAGAATGGATAACCAGAGAGCAAGAGCAGAGATGAAAAGAGGATAGGATGTAACTTTAGGCAGCTCTACCAAGATAAATGATGCACTATCAGCTGAGTTAAAAAATTATTAGGTTTCAGCGACTTGTTTCTGACCAAAAATTAGTTCAGCGGGTTATTATTAGTTTTTATTAGTTATTATTAGTTATCAATCTTGTTAGATTGATAAGCCAAGGAATACTGCAGTGACATAGTAGCCTACAGACACCAGGCAGTTATATACCACTCAGGTTTATGACTTAAAATATCTATTCAAAGCTTTATATAAATTTCTCACTAGCCACATTCTCTCAGAGGAGTCCTATTCTAGAAAAGAGTCAGGCTTTCTGTTAGGTTCTCAATAGAATATTTTTTCTTTTTATATTACCATTATTAACAAATATATTAATAAATTTAACTGAGCTACAACAAAATTTTTGTATCATTCATAAAAGTTAGAATGCATGAAATTTAGCTTCAGTTTCAGGTTGGTTTGTCTGAATGTTTTTGAGACAAGATCTCTCTACATAGCCTAAGATAGGCTTGAGCTTAACATGTATCCCAGGCTTCAGTCCTGCTTCAGACACTCGAGTGGTGGAATTCCATGATACATCCATACATCTAGCTAACAGCAGCTTTTAACAAGCAGCAATGCACTCAATAACTTTAATAGAAATAGTATCAGAAATTTAACACAATAATGGAAAAAGGTACCCAAGCTCCTGATCCTAATCTCATTTTTCATATCATTAATGCTTATTCTTGCTATTAGAGTTGTGTAAACAGGCTAATGGAAGATATCATGAGTTTCAAATCCAACTGAGAGTTTTGTAAGTTGTTTGGGAGATGGAGATGAGTATGGTAAAGTTGTAGGAACTGGGATAAAATCCAAAAATCAAAGGCTTGGTTTTGGTATTACTCTGATTCTCAAGCTGATTAGCTAAGTTGAGGGGTTCCTATCACACCAATGGCCTG
The DNA here is from genome assembly GCA_035773235.1 of Eospalax fontanierii. Classification (NCBI taxonomy): domain Eukaryota; kingdom Metazoa; phylum Chordata; class Mammalia; order Rodentia; family Spalacidae; genus Eospalax; species Eospalax fontanierii. The sequence continues at coordinate 42,089,001 of CM069549.1, read as the reverse complement.
TCTGAGTCAGCTTCCCCAGGGGCTCAGCAGGGGCAGGCACAGTGCTCCAGGCTGTCTCAGTTCCTTGAAATACAAACCAAAGGGCTAACTGACGAAGACTGGGGATATCAAAATTAAACACTGAATTAAACACTTTTGATGGAAGTCATCAAAGTAAACTTCGTTAAGTGGAAAGGAATGAGGTTAATAAGCCAGCATCGCCGATTTCCTAAGAAGAAACAGGAGCATGAAATCCCTCGTGCCTGACCTAGAGGACGGGCAGCAATGTTCAGCCAAGCACAGAACATTCTCTCTTCTGTTCTTTTTTTTTCCTTTCTGTTTATTGTATTGGATACAGTCTTAGCAACCTAAGACTGAATGTCAGGAAATGACACACAAGACCACATTAGCTTGTCAGTCATAAACTTCAGTTACACATACCCACAAATACATATCTAAATGCACACATAAATTCACCTGCACTCTCAAATAAATATGCAAACACACAGAAGATCTCTGAAGCTCCATATTCTCATCAGGAAACAAGCTCTGCTCACTTATTGGCTACTGTCTCTCCTGCAAAGCCTCTTTACCCTCATAAGCAGCTTTGTAAGTTTCTGCAAGTCCTAATTCTTCTGGGTCCTGTGTTCCACACTGGGCATGTAGGGTACCCAAGGTCCCTTCAAGTCCTAGTCATTGATCCTGAAGTGCTTTGACCTCTAGACAATAATGCATCTGGATTAGGACTTAAAATGCATCATCATCTCTTCATGAGCAATAGGGAAAACTGCATCCATTGATAGAAACACTAAAGCCAAAGATTCATAAGGAAAATCAGAGGTCATATGATGTGTTCTAGACTTTGAGTATTCCTCTTTCTGATTCCAACTTCATAAGAATCTCATTGTAAACTATAAAGATAAGAAATTTTATTTTTAAAATATTTTATTTATTATTTTTGTTTTATGTGTATGAATGTATTGTTTGCATGTAGGTAGAAGGACCCATGTCATTCAACAATGCCCATGGACATGAGAAGAGAGCATCAGATCCTTTAGAACTGGAGTTACAGACTATTGTTTGCCACTATGTGGGTGCTGGGATTCCAATTCAAGTCCTCTGCAAGAGCAGCCAAGGCTCTTAACTGCTGAGCCATCTCTCCAATAATTTTGTATTATCTCATGAACCACTTTTGTTAAACGTGTCATTTTTATTATTGTTTAAAAAAAATAGAAGGATGACCAAAAACTCTTGCTACTGAGTTTTCCAGTGTGGTAGACACTAGCACATCCTACAAATCCTCCTGGGTATGAAGGTCGGTCAATGGGTTCATTCAACAGTATCTACAAATAGCTACTGCATAATATATAGCACTACTCTACAACATGTGCCTTTTCCTTTCAGTCTGAAAATCATAATTTTCAGACCCAGTGTCTTTTCTTTGAATTTTCTTAGCAATACTGTTGGATTCAAACATGGCATTCTTCATTTTAATTTGGAACATTTGTCTTCTCATCATCCCAAGGCTTCCAGGTGCTAAGCCAAGTTCACTGGTTTCTTCCTTTGGTCTAAACTAAATAGCTCTACTGAAAACAATTTGAGATAACTTGAATGACATTCTGTGGCATTACAAGAATCACCATCAACAGAGCCAGAGAGATGCTCAGTGGGAAAAGTGCTTGACATGATATTCTGTATAATCCCTGGAACCCACATACAGGTAGAAGGAGAGAACAGACTCCAAAAAGTTGTCCTTGGACCTCCACGTGTGTGCAGCAAACACACACCATGCACACATTCACACACAATTAGAATGATGTTTTAAATAATCAGCATCTCCTATTCATAGACAGTAGAAATGACCGGCCCTAAAACACCAGCCCTAAATCTGGCAAACAGCACAATGGCATCCATTGTGTATCTGCAATTTGTAACTTATGTTTTCAGTTAAGATTCAACAAATATTCCCTAAATATAGTCTATACTGCATATAGGGCAATTGTAGTTTTAGAAACAGACTGCATAATTCTTTGCCAGGACTAATCCCATATTGGCACTATTAATTCCTGCCATATAAATGTTAACTATAATGTTCATGATAGCAAGAACACACCTGTGCCTTCAGAAAACGTTCTCATCACTATCTCTCACCGTCTTACTTTCTATAGTCAGTATCCTCAATTCCACCACAGAATCCAATAATAAAAGACCCACAGGATCTCAAGGTAAATTAGGTTAGATAGTTTGAGAATAAAAAGTTTCGAATTATGTTTATACTTTCAGGTAAAAAGAAGAACCTCAGATTAGCAACAGAATGAGAGCCAGTATAAACCCTCAAAGAAATATCGTGACTTGAGAGTGGAATCTGGCTTCTATCTCCTCCCTTTGACAGCCTCAGCATCCCCATACTCACTGCATGCCCCATGTGAATCAAGTACTCAAACCTCAGGACGTTTTCCTCCTTATGCCCTTTTAAAGAGGATCAACTCCTGCATGTTGTGGTCTCAGAGAAACTTATTCTAGCCATCTGACATAAATCTGTGTCAGTATCTCATTTCCTATGGCCCTTGCTTACCAGGCTATATTTTTCTCCAGACCTTTCTTGATCTTAAACAAGATGACTGACTCTAAATTTGGAAAAGTTAATGATTGTTTCTCATCCACCAACGAACATAACTCTTTGAGTAGACATCACTGTGTGCCGTATTCCTTGTGCTGTTCACTTCTTCAGGAAGGTCATATTTGGTACTCCACACATACTTGTTGAACAAGTGATCCAGATTAATGTTTTAGATCATGGAGATATATTTCCTGTTGCTCATTTTCCAAATTATATTTGGTTTTATAAAAATGGAGTAAGTCTCACACTCCCTGCTGTACCAAGTTTCCATTATAAGACAATTGGTAATGTTTCGATGCCCTAAAGGAATGAGAGTTTAATAAATAGAACAGTGGCTATTAAGTCTCATGAAGTAACAAAAACTCCCAACTGATTCTACAAACCAGCTAGGAATCCAAATAGCTTTAAGCCAAACCACAGAAGCTCTCGTTTGAAGAGATCTGAGACCATCTTCGGTGAGTATGAAATTATGATGTAACAATTACTCCAATTTCTCTATCATGAGAACTCACTCAGAAAAACAAAATTAAACTACTTTATAAAGACCAAACATATTGGGAACTCAAAAACAACCCAATGGGTGAATTCTGTGTCCCCCATCTTTCCCAAAGGAGAAAAAAAAATGTCTCAGACAATATAAATCCTAATCAAAGAATGGCCTCAGGAATATTCAGGGGGATAGATGTTCATCTTGTGTAGGTCCATGATTGTGGTTCTAAAACAAAATATTTTAAAGCTGCATCTGAAATTAGTATATTAACTATATGATACTAATGTGATACAATTCTCCTAATGAAAAAGGAACATCAAACATGTTTTCTATCTGAATTTAGCTCAGCATACTCTGACCATTCTGTTTTATTTTAATATCAAAGCACAGTAAGTCCCAGACTTTGAACTAATCTCCGTCAAACATTTATGTTTCCATTTGATGACTATCTGTGCTCAAGGAGCCCTGTCCCCTTGGGATCTGGGAGTGAGTGAAACTGAAATAAACCTGAAGATTTTCAGCTTCAAAAAGAGCCCCATGCTTAGATTAGGACCATCCTGGACAGAGCAATGCAGAAACAACTCATGAAAGGATGGAAGTTCTTTGATATTGTAAAGCCTTTGTCTTCTTCCTTTCTTGTTCTATAAAATAATCTTAACAATTTAAACAAAACAGCCAAATACAAAACAATGTTGGATTTCAGTTTATCTCTACTACTGACAATCTGAATGATTTTTTATACTCAAGATATAATTCACCAGAATGATAGTTCATAATAAAAGTGAGTTGATTTTCTAGTTTTAAACTATAGAGGTGGTATAGTTAAGAAAAGTAGGATTAAAGATGAAAAGGAGAGAAAAGGATAATGTGCCTTAGCAAATCTATTCTGCAGAAATTATAAATTTGTATGGTAAGAAACTTTTTCTATCAAAGAAATAATTAATAATTTTACTGGTAGGTAAACAATATTCATTGTTATTTTCATGGTCATCGACCACATACACAGCTATAAGCTAGAATTTTAACTTAGGGATCAGAAGAATCAAATAGAAATAAAGATAGTACTGAAAATTCTTCAAAACTGAGAGCAGGAAGAAAGTAGAACAAAGTAGGTCTTAAGCAACTTCTCAGCAGCCTTGTGGGCTCACTTTTCCAACTATACCCACAATAGGGTAAAGCATGAACAAAGCACAGGTTGCCGCACATAGAAGCCCACTGGGTGTGTTGCTGGTGTGAGACAGCTTTTCACAAGGTTGATGAGTACAGTTAAGTACATGCAGGTAAGCATTAAAGAAAGATTCTCAATAGCAGGGCACGGGGGTGCATGCCTGCACTGTGGGGCTGAAACAGGAAGAGTGCAAGCTCAAGGACACGCCCATGTACGTAGGGAGATCCTATCGTAAATTTTTTAAAGCTCAAAAAACCCAAAACACAATAGTGATTAGATCGACAATTTTTAGTATACGAGAAGCAAATTTCATAATCATACATCTGTATTGACAGCTTTTTAAAAAGATCATTTTTACCTAAACCAATAGGAATTTTAAATGTAGAATTATAGGAAAAGTTAAATGTTATTAGCTTCATTTGTTTTCAAAGCCTAAAATACAAAGAGTTAATGTCTTAAAATGTTTTTTAATGACCCAAATAAGATATTAACTGATCATTATTTCATAATAAAGATTTCCTTTGTAATAACTATAAAGTCAAATTAACGATAATTAGTATGAGTTACTTCTTCACACTAATAAATCACAGTTAAGAAAGTACATGGCTTCAAGAATTAGTATGCTTCCATTATTATAAATGTCAGCTCTGTACCAGACATGGAACCTGAACAAATTACTCACTGGACTCAATTATTAGCACATACAAAATGGGCTGACAACCTTGCTAGTCTCATGTGGTTATAAAATAAACTATCTATTTTAATTGATTTTTAGCTCTTTTGAGTACCATAGTTTTGATTTATAGAAATCATTTGACAGTAGCAGGGTCTTATCATCATTATTATTGTTCACTGATGAAGCAAAGTGTGCTCTGTTTCCAGAGTCTTACCAGTTTTTCATGAATTTGGTTGGGTTGTTTCCCATTTCTAAAACTCTAGCTCTTTTCCTCTCCATTAATGTAAGTCCTAAACATTTGTGACAACCTTGACATTTACACAACTTTCTTCACTAACAATATCCCAGAGTAATGTTCCTGTTATGTTGAACTCAGGCAGCAATTATCTTACTTGTAGTATGAACTACAAAACAGTAATGTTTTACTCATACAGCCAGTCTCCATATCCACAGCTTCCGTATCTGTAGACTCAACTAAATATGCGTTTAAAATATTCAAAAAAAATATTGTGTCAGTGCTTAACATGTACAGACTTTTCTCTTTCCATCATTCCCTAAATAATATAGTGTATCAACTATTTACATTCCATTTATATTTTATTGGGCATCATGAGCAATTTAGAGGTGATTTAAAGTACATGGGACAATGCACAAGCTATATAAAAATATTATCATTTTCATATGAGATTTAAGTCGTCCTGGAAAGTGTTAGTGCCAGTCCAGGGAGAGACAGCTAACTGCACTGTAGACACAACTCTTTAAAGCTTCATAACATTGTATATGTGTAAATTTTTACTGATGAATAGAGGGCTTTAAAATAATAATACTTATAATAATTACCTTTTAATTCTCTTTTAAAACCTTACTTACACATTAGTACAGCGTCAGGCAGGCAGTAAGTGCCTGATGTGTGTTTTTTAATTTGAAGTGTGTTGCAACATCAGTACCAAGATCATGTGGGTTGCTTTATTTCTGTAGCCTTATCTTCATCATCTGGTAATAACAAAGTTAAAAGCACTCTCTGTGGTACTCCAGAGCTTTAGAATGGCACCATTTCAATGGGTTGAACTGAAAAGTCCCACCTACTGCTAACACTGGCGTTTTATAATTTTATTTTGTTCACTTAACAGCTACCAGCGCGCATAGGATCCATTCCCAAGTTGTTTGAGGATAGATGGGAAGCTGGCGTGTCCTGCGTGGAACTGTCTGCTGCCAGAAGATCTGAATTGTGAAGTCACTCCTCCAGTGCTTCCCCTTCCACGTCAAACGGATGTTTTCACAAACCACCTCAGAGCCCTTAAAGGCCCGCGGCTCTTCTCTCTTAACCCCACTCTGTTTACAGCTCGTTCACTCGTTCTGTGGTTAATAATTGCTAAACAGTTAGTGCTTCGAGTAAATGAAGCAATTTTTTATATAAAGGAAATTTCTATTCCCTTTTGCCCTACACGTATAGAACAAAATCCAAATTGATTCATCTGGGGAAGAATAAAAATCAATCTTGTAGGATAGAAACTAATCATTATAACTGAACATGGGCAAGGAAAGAGAACATTTTCAGACTTTTCCGTGCCATGAGCCTAGATCTATGACATTATTATACTTTATACTAGCCCATCTACTATCTCTACTATCAGTACCGCATATTTTGATGAATAATAGGATCCTTCTTATTAAGTAATCAGACATGTATCACATTGCAAGCTCTCAGCTAGCTATGTTTAATTCTGTAATTGGGACCAATTCTCTAACTCATATAAGGCCCAGAAAAAATGCCCCTGGAGTAACACAGTCAGAGGGTGAAGATAATTATTGAATTTTCCCTCAAAAGAAGATTCTACCATATTTCAAAATAAGCATGCAACGTGCAAAAAAAAAAAAAATACCTTGGGTTTCTTATTTTCAGGGCCTGTTGGCATGGACACTGCCCAAGGTGTAATCGGCTCTTTGGTTCTTGTTAGAGAGGCAGGAAATGGTGGGGCTGAAAGAGCTGAGCTGTGGTTGGATATCGTGCTTCCAGACTTGCAGGTTGTTGATGGAAATGTGCCGGTGCCACAATGTGGGTGGGCGGCTGAAGCCCTAGGCTGGAGTGCCTGGGTGGGTACATTATCAGGAGGGAGAATGGAGACCCCCACGCCGGGAAGAGAAGCAGAGCTACTAGCATTGGAGTTGGCCAAAGGAAGAGGTGGAGGGCTCGGCGGCCGGCCTGAGTACTGTTGAGAGCGTGCTCTTTTAGATCTGTCTATCAGGCTTGAGAGGGCTGGGGAAGGACGGAAACTTTTCTCCGTGGGGGAAACTGCAGTGCTCTCTTTAACAGGAGATGCGGGAGGCAATGCAGAGGAGGCTAAAATAGAAGTGTATGTGGGAATATCCCTGGGCTTTTCTGGACCCCTGAGGGCGGCGTCCTGTCTGTCCTTGGAAGGACAAAGAGGGGAAGAGCTTGGCGCAAAACTGGGTGCGCCGGTTTGTAGCAGGGGGGTCACTGTGCCGGTCTTCAGCGTTCCTGGCGCTGTCTTCTGTGCATTCCAAGAGGCAAAGCTGCCGGAGGTGTGGGCTGGAGGAGAAGGCGAGTGCGCCTGAGGAGGGGTAGGCCCGGGGAGGAAGGGCGGGAGGCGGCATCGCTGGGTCTCCTCCGAAGTCTGGGGTTCTCGCTCTGGAGACCCGGCTCTCAAGGAGCAACTTGAGAGTGATTTTTTAGGTGTGGGTGGGGTCTGCTTTACTTTTTGATCTAGTGTGAGAGTGGAAGAGGCCAGAGAATTGAGAGAGAAGGTGGGACAGGAGGCCGGGGACAGAGGTCTTTGGTGGGACGGGTTTGACCTGAGCATGGCAGTGAGGAGGGAGAGACGGGAGGGCACTGGTGATTTCACCCCTGACTTCGAAAGATTTCCCGTGGAAGACATCTGGCTACAGACCGTGGACAGGGAGCCTTGCAGAGAGGAGGTAAGTGGTTGGGGGCTTGGAGACAGTGCATGCATGACAATGCGGACTGGTATGTAGGAGGCTGGAGGTGACTTCAGAGAAGAAGCAGAGGCAGGAAAAGGGCTGCTTCTCGAATTTTCCCTGTGACTGAGGATGTGCGGAGTCACAGTCATCTTCTTCCCGGTTTCAGGAGCCTGGCCACGTGTTGGATCAGCTGTATCTGAACCATGGAAACTAGAACCTGGCAGTTGAGTGGAAGGGGAAAACTGCAATGCCGAAGTGCCCTTCGACGTAGAAAAAGGAGAGTCATGAGCGGCAGTTTGAAAGTAGGTAGCTGTTTCTTCCACCAAGGCCCCGCTGACATCCAGCCTCCCGGTGCGAAGCTCCTCTAGCACAGAGATGTGGCTGAAGTTAGCTGGGACGGGTGGCGTTTTCTGATTAGTTGTGGAAACAAAGGAGAAAGCAGGTGGTTTACAGGCAAGCTGCTCAGAGGTAGTGGGAGAAGTTAGCTAGAGGAAAGAAAAACAGATTGAGATGGACATGACGTCTGAAACTCCAAATACGCTTTTCGCTGTGTGCTTGTGAGATCTATTAGTTTATATGAAATGAGATTATGCATGCTAATGAGACATTGTTTTGAATTTGAAATAAGACATAAACTGTCAACTATTATACCTCATTTAATCCTTGGAATGAAAACCAATATAAAATTTGTTTTCATAGTTCCATTTTGAAAATAATTCATTGACAATATATAAAATAATTGTCCTAATTTGGAATTGTGTAATTTGAACTTAAGATTTAAGTCAATATCATTTTAAATTTAAATTTTCAGTTTGGAAAAATGAAGTAGATATTCTTCCACTGTAAGGATATAAACCATAATGCAATGATAATGACTAGGATCCTAAAAGATACTATTTCAATTCCTTAACATTCTAAAATGTGAACTACATGCTAGTACATATTGTGAACCGGAAAAGGTGCCCAGATTTCAGCAACAGCACAGAATGATAAATTGAGATTGAACAGGAACTCTAAAACAGAGAGGAAGTTTTAGTTTATTTTCCCTAATCAACTGAGCCCAGAACAGTGACATTTAATGAACATTTAGGCAATGATCTGGGTTCTGCTGGAAGCAATACGCCTCTCTTTTATATCAAAAGAAGCCAAAGTCCTTTATGATCCACTTGAAATTGGGCAACCTCCAATCCCACACTAAATTATACTTTTATTTAAGGTGGAGAAAGCTTGTGTAACAGCAGTTATACATATTCTTATACCATCTAAAGTTACCAGAACTTAAGACAACTACTGAAATCATGCTAAACATTTCTATACAGAGATGTTTAATTATGGATTTTATTCTCTCAGATTAAAAATATAAATATGCATTCCTAGTGAATTGGGGACTATAAACCAATTAAAATATTAATGTCAAATAAACATATATATTGCATTGAGCATATAGCAGGAAAATGTATATAAACATATCAATTAAATTAGCAAAATGCTGATTTGTAGAGTAAAAATATTTTTAACGTTTTATTTGGATAATGTTGATAAGATTTATAACAGACTGGGGACTGGAATGATTACTCAGTGGTTAAGAGCACTGGCTGTTCTTCCAGAACACCTGGTTCAAATCCCAGCACCGACATGGTAGCTAACAACCGTCAGTAACTTCAGTTCCAAGAGATTTGACACCCTTTTCTGGCTTCCATGGGCACTGCATGACACAGGTGTGCTTAAACACATGCAAGCAATACACTCATACACATAAAATAAAAATAAATAGATCAAAAAAAGATTTATAACATCAAATGCATAGATTAATATTTGTGGTTTTTAACTATAAAACCATTTAAAATTGACAAATTCAAAAGCAAACATAACCAAACTACTTCTTTTATATCTATGAAGATCAGCAAGGAACTTTTGACACATAAGTTGTATTTGAATATATTCACATTGTCCATAATATCAAAAAAAATCAGTGATAACTGAAAATCAAGCAGAATTCAAATTGAGAAAAATTAATAATTCCCATGCAGTTTTACACAGAGACAATTCTGCTTGGCTTATTGAAATGATTCATACAGTTGGGGAGTATATTTAAATCCAAACATCACTGTACAACATAATGTTTCTGTTACTCAAAGAATAACACCATTTTGCTTGAAGCTAAGGAATAATGTGTAGTCGAATTCAGATTTAATATTAAGAAGTCATTCTCTCTGAGTTACTATAATTCAGGACCTGTGTGTTTACTTGTGTATGTGTGTATGTATGTCTGTGTGTGTATGTGTGCATGTGTGCCTATGTGTATGTGCATATCTGTGCCCAACTGTATGTATGTGTATGTATGTGTCCCTAACTAAGTGTAAATATGTTGGGCATAATGCAAGGTGGGCCTAGCCAGGCCACCTGCTAGGAGGAATAGAGGAATGGTTCCTGTGGGTATGGTGTTCTGCTCTGGCTAGTTGTGAGACCAGCATCTGGAAAGTACCTGCCTATCTGGGGACAAACTTACTATTGGCTGTATTTGGGACCCCACCCCGTAAGGTCATTGGCTATCCGGGCCTATAAGAGCTTGTGCAACTGTTCAATAAATGAGTTTGCAGTGCTAAGTGCTCAGCCTGCTTCCCGTCCAACTCCCAGAGTCTGTGGCTTGACTCTGTGTCTACTCACCCCCAACCCCTCGGGCTGGCCTCCCAAAGTCCACTCGGGCTGGCCCTGAGTGTGAGACAGGACAGTAACGGATACAACTATATAAATATGGGGAGGTATGTGTATGCATGTGCATGTCTATGTGTGTGTATGTAATATGTGTGTGAATCTGTGCATGTCTGTGTATGTCTGGGTGTATGTGTATATGTATGTTAATGCATATGCATACATGTGTATATGTGTATGTGATATGTATGTGATATATGTGCTTTTGTGAACATTTCTGTATGCGTATGTGTGTGATTGTGCATGTATGTGTATATATATGTATGTATGAATGTGTAACATATGCTGTATATTTATGTGTTGTGTATGTTGTGTATGTATGTGTATGCTGTATATGTTTATGTGTGTATGTGTGTGTATGTGCATGTGTGTGTGGTTTTGTATAAGTATATTTGTATATTGTGTATCTGTGTGTTTGTGTGTATGTGCATGTGTGTATCTGTGTACATATGTGTCTGCATGTGCATGTGCATGCATTAAACATGAAACCTCTTCCCTAATTGTTTCCATGACCAAACTCTTCTCACAAAAAGAAGGCTGCACACCATGTCTTTGCACATATCTAGAAAGCCTTGTTTAGTAGAGATATGTTAGTAAATTACCAACTGCAACAGAAACCCCACTATCTTTTAGTCATGCTGTTTCCTAATAGCCTGAATTTATAAAATAAACTGTTTAATTTATCTTGATTATTTACCAAATTACTATGTTTCTAATTTCTAGGTGTCATTTAGAAAAAAAGGCCTCCCTACAACTCTTAATATAAGGGCTTTTAATTCCCAAACGTTCTACTACACTAATGGATATTTTTCTAATAATAACTCAGGATTTTATCAAGCATTTTAAAAGCTGATTATTGAGGACATTCTAAAACTGAGAAGTGTAAATATTTATTAGTTTGCTTTGACCAATAGCCAACTTTACTTATATTTTCTGGTTGATATATTAATAAGTATTTGCAGAATATTCAATTATAATTTGAAGATGCATCACAGTTTTATTCTTACACGAAGATGAGCAGCACCATAATATTAATTAATTTCCAAATAAAAGCTCATCTTTAATTTTAAAAAAGTCACTTTCTGAAGTCTGTATTATTTTTATATTTTTTTCTTAAAAAAAATAGAGACACATACACAAATCAATCATCTCAGAGAGAAAGAAGGGAAAGGCACTGTTGAGTTCTCTGTGTGACTCAGAATTAACCCTTTCTTTGACCTCTCCTGTAACTCTTTCTTTGACCCCTGCCAGCACCCCGGATTCGGAACTTCTTTACTGAAGTACTTCCCTTGCCTGTTTCCCATCAGTAATCACGTGTGCTTTACTCCAGGTGCGTTACCCGTGCCTGTCCTCCTCCTTCTAGCTTCTGTGTCTCCTGACTTACTGATGTCAGAACATGATTTTGTCTATGTCTCAGGAGGCAAGACCTAAATCAGACATTGGCCATCACACAGGGGATGGAGTGTAAATCAAATGTAGTGACATTATTGTCTAGCACAGTGCAAACTTTTCTCTTAAAGCAGTTTTGGGTAGATTATGTCCAGGAATGTGGGATTAAAACATTAAGATTTCCTAGAGGATTGACAAGCGACCAAGATTGCTAGAATGTTAGCAAGACAAAATGCTAAGCTTAAGCAAAATACCAAGACAACTAAAACGAAAACAAGAAGCCAGGGAGGGGCTGCACTGAGTAGTCACAGAGCTCTGCCATGGCTGATGTGGTATTGAACATCAGTGCTCGTTAATTCAATTTTAAAAATTCAATCTTGTATTGAGTTACGTGGAACAAAACTAGAGGCAGGAACACCAGAAGATTCTTTGACTTTTTTCAAGTAAGACATCTGACCATCCTCTCAAAAGACTGCATCATCTTTCTTCTGGAAATGCCAGCACAACATGATTTTTCATATAAGTACATGCTTTGCTCTTGGCTACTGGCACAAAATGGGCCACATTTAGGAAATAGCCATTATTCATGAGTCACAGAGATACTGCCAGCATTAGGCAGAGCCTGGGATCTCCCACAGAGTCAGAAAAACTATTCTCTTGCATGAAAGGAGACAAAATACTGAAGGAGGAAATATACTCACCCTAAGCAGGGAGGGCGATTAGAACGATGATTAAAATGAATAAACCTACTCAATCATGGATTTTTCTCTCAACTAAAATAATGAGCACCTCTAAGTTTTGATGCCCTTCAACTGTTCACAGAAATTATGTGCCCATGGTCAAGAGATTCTACCTGGATTCAGTTACTGCTTGAATCACCTGTCATTTACTTGTGCAAGGTCTGAATCCTTTTGTGTTTTCAGTGCTCTGCATGCAGTCAGTCTTTCAGCTATGATCATGTGTGTGGTGCTTCCAAGCCTTTCAATATAGACAGGCCATATTTCAGGAACTACTCATTGGATTCCAAGCCAGTCCTTCCAGCAGTTAGCAGAATCCACCAAGAACTTTCATCCCCTGTCTTCTTTCAAGATTTTCAGCATCTAAATTCCTGAGGCTAAAGGCTAAGGATGATTTTCTTAGGAAGCAAAATACCAGCATCACTTTGAGACAGGGGTCGAAGGCTAGCTCCCATAGCCTATTACAGCTTTCACTCAACTGTGAACACTCCTTGAGGGTTGTAATAGCATAATGTCATTGCCGTTTATATCCCAGGATCATTTGAAAAGGGGGACCATTTGCATGATCATTCATGAGACATTTTCTAAGCACTCATAGTATTTCAAGCATCATATTATGCGACATGAACCAAAAGTGAGAAAAAGAGTCTTTGTCAAGAAAGTGTTCGAAGATCTAGTGGGGTGAGAGGCATCTTAACTGCCTTAAGCTGCCTTAACACAGTGTGCTGTGATGAATAAGGGCCTTCTTTACAAAACTGAAGCCTGGGAAGACTAAGCAATTTCTATGTCTAATGCCTTTGCATTCATTGGAGTACTTAGTGACACTTAGTTACAGGAAGGCCAGGGCTACATTCTCAGATATGCATTATCACATGATTTTATCATTGTACAAACACTAGAGAGGGGATGGATGTGAAGCAAGACCACTACAACATCTTATGCTCTACAGTTGTGGTAGGACCACAATCACAGAAGCAGTCGATCATGGACCAAAGTATTGCTATTTTGCATAACGCTGGATCTAAATATACATGTGGTGACATCCAAATTGTCTAGAATTTTATATAATTTTAGATTCAAGCTAGAATTTGACTCCAACTAGTTTTTAGATCCATGTCCTCTTTCCAGTTCACATATCGAAGCTGTGCCCGAGCCTTTCATTCTCATATGTCCCTTATTCTGTGTCCCAAAACATACTTCCATCTCATGCTTCTTAAAACACACCAAGTCCTGGCTGGAATTCTGCTGCAAGCCAGGTTTGCTCTAAGCACTTTACATAGATCATCTCATTTAATCTTCTCAAGGAAACTTGATGTCTTCACCTCATTTTACAAACGAACATAATGAGGTCATAACTTCAAGCAGCTGGCTCGAGGAGGTGGGATCTTGTCTTGTGCTCGCATCTCGATACCAGTGCTTCCCACACCGTGACTCCTCTGACCTCATCCCCCAGCCATGTCTTCAGCTTATTTCTGACCCTATCATGTGACTTGCAGTCTTCCCACTAAGGTCATGAAATGACTTCTTAATGTTAGTATGTAATGGGCTTGAAGTAACCTGCTTTGCTGGCCTTATTCATATTCCCATCACACACTTCCTTATTTGAAAATCCCTTTAATTAAATTTACTTTATCATCATCTTCTTCTCTATCATCATTTTTGTTTGATTGAGGTCGCCCTATGTCACCTAAACCTGCCTTCAACTTTGAGTCTCAAGAGATCCTGCTGCTTCGTCCTCTCCAGGAGCTGAGACTAAAGCCATGTGCCCTGCACCTGGCCCCTGTAATTTGCACTGCATGAAATTCCCGTTTCCGTCATCTCTGACACCCTCTATGTCCTCATCCTCATTTCTCTGGCTCTCTTTTAACAGACCCTCTAACTCTGCTTTTCTTGGTTTGAATCCCACGTCATATTTTTCTGTCTTCTTCCCCCAGTAACCATCTCCAGTCCATCTTTTCGACTTCCACAGCAGCATCCCCAGTTTTCCCTGTTGCTGTGCCTTAGATTCTGGCTTCCAACTGTGTTCTAGAGCTCTTATGATGTAGGGCCACCTTGGAATCTCAAACTCAGCATCAGGTAGCAGAGCTTTACCTAGCCCCTCTCAAACCCTTTATAAATGATAACCCACTTTCTAATTTCCTTGAGTACGTACTTCATTCGTTATTTTCCCCATTTCCTGTTGATGAAGAAACCCAGCTAACTCTAAGCCCAAAATAAGATACTGTATTCCCACTCTCACTGTTCCAAGCACCATCACAGTCTTTCTGAAAAAACCACCGTCTGTTATGCGTGTGTTCACCTCTCCTTTAACTCAAATGCCACCTGTAGGCAAGGTAGTCCTTAAACTTTCACACGCACATTTACATCTCTTCTTTCTAAAGTTTATTTAAGAAGATTTTGGTTCAGTTACTTGTCTTCAATAGCATCTTTATTTCTCAGTTTAAATTTAAAGTTTCAAAGTATTTATTAGGGCTGGGGAGATGTCTCAGTGGTTAAGAGCATTGTCTGCTCTTGCAGAGGACCCGGGTTCAGTTGCAAACACCCACATGGTGCCTAACAACCATCCATAACTCTAGTTCTAGGGGATTCGATGTTCTGTTTCAGCTTCTGTGGACATTTCATAACGGTGGTGCACTTACACAAGCAGAACACTCACACGCAAAAAATTAAGTTTTTGGTTGACTCTTTAAGCACAAAATATTTTAACATTAACATATATTATTAAGGGTATATTAAATCACAAATGCACATTACTATGTTTGAGACATTCTAAGTTCAGTAGGGAACAAAATGCTTAATAAAAAGGAAATTAAAATGAATTCTGTCTTTAAGGACTTTACAAACTGTTAAGGAAAAAAACTCATGTACTTAAACAGCAATGACACATTCTAAAATATGATCATTACAAATTATGTGTTAAAAAAGATCCCTCAGAATTATACTGAGGGAGGATTAATTCTTACTGAGGGAACTGTAACAGACTCTGTGGGGTGACTATCTGAGCAAGGACTTCAGAGATAAACAGAATGTGAACTTGTAAATATTTGTTCTTTACCTATACTAAGTGAAGCCCACATGTACACAAAGCATTCTACCAAAGAAACGAGGCTTTAGTTCAAGTTCTTTTCAGTCTAATGAAGAAAAAAATTATTACAAAATGAAAAGGAATAATAGTACAGATTTTTCTTCAATCTCCTTCAAAAAAAGCCACAGGAGTACTAATGCATCTCCACAAAGTGATGTCACTAGAGCTGAACATCAAGCCACAAGGATGTGGGTTCAGGGAAGACAGAGCATTGAAGGCAGGAGTCAGGAGATCAGCAGTGGACAGGAGGACTGGTTGTGTGGATAGTTCAGAAAAGCTGATGAAAGTGCCAGGTGTGGGTTGAGGAAGAATCTAGCTCAGTTATGGAGAGGAGAAGGCCTGATGACGAGCCAAAGACCTCTTTAGGAATAATTTATTTCTGACTAGACAATAACGCTAACTCAGGGACCATTCTATACAAGGATTCGTTGTTTATCAGGAAATTCAAAAATCTACCTGACTACATTTTTAATAGAAAAACTTGAAAAAATTGTTAGTATCCAATCATGGGGCTTGTAGAATGTTAACAGATGCCGTCACTGCTCGCTTTGCTCCTCCTGGACAAGCTTCACTGTTGCTCTGGTCATTTCTCTTCAGCTCACACTTGTGGGTAACAGCTTTCTTACTTTATTTCTCCATGATCCACACCATCCACAAGAAATGAAGAAAAACCAATGGCAGCTTCCGGATCCTGCACTTCTCTAAGGCTGGAGATCAGAATCTTCAGTCATTACCAGTGACTTAGGCTGGTCTTTGCCTTTCTATTTAGAACTTAAATAACATGATCTACAGCCTTCTCTCAACTACCTATTTGGAAAAAATCCAAATATGAACTCGGCCTCTACATGGGCCTGCCTATATTTGACCACACAAAAGCAAAATAAATGGTCAATTCAAAGAAATAAGTCTATTAGCGGGAAAAATATAAAAACAATTTCTTCATAAGAATAATTACTTTATATGTATTGTTATCATAGTACATGTTGTTATTGAAGTAACACATAAACCTATTTCTGCTTACAATAAAAATGTCTGTATCTTTAATTTTGTTCTTCTATTTTTTGAGGCAAAAAAGAAATACTTGAGCCTAAAACCACATTGGAGAATACCTTTAGCTACATTATTATAATGTTTGGTTCCAGTACCTCACTGAGAATAAATGTCAAGAAATAAATATTTTAGAGCATCAGCCCTAATCTAGGTCCACAGTGGGAGGAGCCATAGTGAGCATTTCCATTGCTAAGAGGCAACATGGGATACTGCGCACTTAAAAGTAATACAAAAACTACAGCATGAGGAATCAGTGAGGGCCAGGGTAAAAGAGAGGGACATCTAGTATCTTGCTAGATCCTAGTATCACAAAAGACCAATTCATCAGCAAAAATGTCCATCTTCTATTTTAGGGTTCTTGCAAGGGCTTGGTCTGGAGGAAACTAAGCCGAGAGCCTCAGTACCACCTTGCACTCAACTGTCAAGAGTCAGAGCTCTGCGCTGACGGCCTTCAAAGTCGGCCTCTGCATCCCTGACCTAGCTGTACCTCCTCAGAGCCACCTTAGGTTTCAGTGATGCTAGACTGCCAGTCAACAGCGGAATCTTGCTGCTCCCCTGAAGTCCCGCCTTCTGTGTTCGCTGCCACAGGCTTGGCTTCTTCTCTCACTTCTGCAGACTCTTCTGGGAGGAAGCTCTCAGCTGACTGCTACATTTTGCAGTGGGTTGTCCTCTCCTGCTTCATTCAAGTCAGTTCCATCCTAGTGTATTCCAGGGCCACAGCCGATACTGTTCCTTAAGACTCACGTGAGGGAAGCTAGAATTAAATGATCTTATTACCGGACTTCTCTTTTTCTCATTTACTTGATTAAAAGTAGTGTGTTTGCCTCTGGTAAATACTCGAACACTCACGGCTTGGATTTTTCATGTCTGAAACTTCTTCTTGACGCACTCCACCCTCCAAGCACTCTATCTAATGCCAAGCTTCTCCAACAATTACTCAAAAGGAAAGGATATATTCTCCAGAATCTACTCTAGCTAAATATGATGCATTTCCTGTTCAGCCCGTTCACAGTATCGTTTTCTGTCTCATTGACTTATCAGTGTTGATTTATGCTGAGATGATTTATGATCTTAAAATTTGGAGGATTTAATATAGTTCTGTTTGAGAGATTTATGTGCCTTAAACGAGAAGATATTTGCACACACCCACAACAAGAAATATAATGTAGACAACATTATTCCTTAGGGCAATATTATGAAACCTACCTGCTTTGGCTTGGGGGTCATTCCGTGAGAAGTCTCGGGATGTGATGAGGACTTGAGCTTTGCCCCTCGTGCTTTGGGACGCACCACATCAGAGGTCAGACTGGAGGAAATAGCCAGAGACTTGGGCCGGGCAGCTACGTTCCCTCGTCCCCCTGAGGGGCTTTGTTCAGCTTTTCTACATGTAGCCTCATCTTCCCCATCAGAATCCACAATAAAAACATATTCAGCTTTGAAGAGGTCACTTTGTTGCATTCCTTGAGGTTCTTTTGTCTCAAATTCCCTTCCTTGTAAATTTCTTCCACTGGGCTCCGAGGGATAAGCCAGTGTCCCTTGGTCTCTCACCTGTTCGCCTGCACAGCTGAAGGTCATGTGGTCACTGGACTCAAACTGCAACAGATACAGAGAGAGGAAAAAGTTGACATAGGTGTGACAAATGCATCCTTTCGTGAATATATACTAAAAACTTTGACCTGCTTATTAAAAGTTTGGCTTTTTTTTTGCCATCAAAATATCAGGCCTGTCTAAGAGAAATAGATTGCCGTGCATGGCCGCTTTTACTAGCTTATCTGTTTGTCCTGGGCCAAGCCCATAAGACTTGGTGTTCATACCCAATGTCTAGAAGTAAATGTATTGCTCCCTAGTAAATCATTAGAAAGGGAAAGGAAAGGAGGAGAGAAAGAAAGAGAGGCGTCTATGAAGACATTGATGGTCAAACATGATATGAACTGGTAAAGGTTTAGTTCATTCTCAAACAACCAGAGAGAGAAAGTCCTATGAAAAATACCAAATGAGGGGTCTGGAGAGATGGCTCATTGGTTAAAGAACACTTGCTGTTCTTACACAGGACCCGCATGGCAACTGACAATCATCCATAGCTCCAGTTCCAAGGTATCCTATGCCCTTTTCTGACCTGTGGGCACTGAACAACACAGGTGCACTTACATACATGCAAGCAAAACACTCATACTCATATTTTAAAATAACAAAATGATACAAAGCTTTAAACATCTGAAAGGAAAAGCAGCATTGACATAAAGGTGTAACGTGCATCACTGGTCAGAATGAAGAATCTAAGCTAATGGAAGGAACTCGTGAACAGTGCATTAAAATCAAAGCCACTGGGGCTTGAGAGACAAACTGACCGATGTGCAAGCATGAGGACCTGAGTTCAGGTCCCTAACACTCATACACACACATTCACACACACACACACACACACACACACACACACACACACGCACACACTCACACACAAAACAGAATGGCAGTGCCTATGTCTATGACCCCAACGCTGTGGATAGGGGACTTGTTGGTCAACCAGTCTAGACAAAACACCAAGTTCAGGTTTCAATGAGAGACTCTTTCCAAAAAATAAGATGGGAAAGCAAGATAGTAGGTGCCACACCCTTTCTATTCCTATAGCTTTCACTGATTCCTGTTGCTATACTTTTTATTACTTTTAAGTGCCCAGTAGCCCACATCACCACTTAGTGCTTACCGGAAGATGCTCATTGTGGTACCTCTCACTGCGGACCTAGTCTAAGTCTGCTACTTTAAAATATTTATTTATTGACATTTATTATCAACGAGGTACTGGGAAAAAATACCGTGACAATGTAACTAAAGGTATTCTTCAGATACACAAGGGCCCCCCCCCACACACTCACGCACACATGCACACTCACACACACACTCACACATGCATGCAAATAATCCCTACACAGAAAATCACAGACACATTTAATGTGAAGTATTTTTGGAGTACATTATTTCATTTTCGAATTGGGAATTTTCCATACATTTTTTTCTATGAATACTCTGAATATTTACAAGACCAGAATTAATAAAGCTTCATCAAGCTATAAAATTTCTTTTTCTAAAATAACATCCATGAACAGCTTATGGCTAAAAGACCCAGTGCCAATGTCCTTTTTTAAATAACTATTCTATGATTATTCTGGGATGGGTTTTTTTGGCAGCTTTTTTCTAAGACTCAAAAGAAAGGGTTAAGTCACTAAATACTAACATGTTTCAACTGTGGTGACTAATTTCATGTGTGTGTGTGTTACATGTGTAAGGAAAGAAGTCAAATCATTTATTAAATACAAATACATTGAAGTGGTAATTTGCATCCCAAACCCACACTGCTTGGCTGCCCGGATAACGATTGCACTATGGGTAAAATCAGTCTGACTGAGATATCTCTCTTTCTCTCTCTCTCTCTCTCTCTCTCTCTTCCCCTTTTATTCTGATGTATCTTAGTCCACAGAACTTACCACTATTTCAGGTTTCATTTTACATTTTTCTATCTCTATTAAATACATAAATGAATAAAGAGTTACCTTGTCTAATATTGAACTATTTAAAAACTAGGAAGAAAAATCTTAATCTTCTAGATATGTATTCAGCAATCAGCACATGGCTTTTATTATCCTGAGACGGTTTGGAGGTCTGAAACCAAGACTGGGTCAGATAGCTGTAGTCTGACCCTGCTCACAGTGCGTAATAACAAAATATCCTATGAATATATTGTCTGAAGTTGAATACTGTTAAGAAGAAATTTCCCAGAAATGCCTTAGACAGTATTCAAGATTTCCCTGAAATGATTTGACTTTGCTAGTCTTTGTAATAAGACAGCAGCACTAAAAACATCAGGGTCACAAATTGCTACCTTTTACATAAGAATTTAAGGCAAATCCTATTAACTTATCCCTTCCGGTTAGCTAAAGAACAAGAACACACAAATTTCCCCCATCTCACCTTATTGACTACAGTTAATGAAGCAAATATTAAAATGCATTTTAAAGAGACAAACTTTGCTCCATATTTAATTATTGTAAAAAATTTCATCTTCAGTTTTAAAATTTTTTGATAAATGATCTTTTTCGATTTTTATTAGTGTATATGAAGTGTGAAAAGCAAACTGTTATGGCATTTTCATATGTGCATATGTCCTTGAACATATTCATCCTCAGACCATTTCCTTCCCCAACCCTGTTCTCCACTCACACCCCTCGCACCCTTTTGTTTCATCTCCTTTCATAAGACTCTGTTCACTTCATTTCCAGTATTGGCCTGTGTTAGATAGGTGTAATTCAGGTATGAATACAATTTCATAGCAAGGTGAGCATTTCCATTGTGGTATGCAGTTGCCATACTTATAATTCTGTCTCAGGGATACCCTAGCATAATTTCAGTATTTCTGTGGTATAGATCACACTGTTTTCATTTTCCACGGGTCGTTGTTCTGCATAACACTTTCTTCCTTTAGAGTGTCTCAACATACCTTTGAACAGTTATATGAGTATAGATAAGGTTCCACATAAAACAAATAAATCTACAAAAAGAATTAGCAGCAAAATTTAACACATCAATATTCCCACAGTCACCATGACATGATATATTCTTCATTCATCACATATTAAATAATAACATCCTGCCATTTTATCTTGTATTTTCTTTCCAGATGAATTTAAGCCTGTAGAGCCTATTATTGTCTTCAGATTTTCTTGGGGGAAGTTTTCAGGACACAAAACTCATCAAATTAACAGTAAACAATAAAACAGCAATCCAGGATTAATAATGATGAAGTGCATTTTGAGAACCTGGTATCATTTAGTCCTAGCTCACGCACATTTGTAGGGACACAGCAATGCTGAGCCTTGAACCCAAGTAGTCTTCACCCTATGTCAGTGCTCCAACCTGAGCACAACTCAGCCCTCATAATTGCATTTTTAATCATTCTTGGACTTCAAAATAATTTCACTTTAACCAGAGGAAATATACATTGATACAAATTTCCACGTCATTATGGACAATTTTAAGATAGTCATTCAAATTTTTAAAACAATAAAAATATTCCTACCCTATTTACAGTTTCTGGACTCTTATCACCTGGTTCCTCGGGAATTTTAACAAGGAATTTAGAAGTGTCAGCCAACTGAATGTGGGTTGGTAGTCTTCTGAGAGTGGGGACAAATGTGAAGAGCAGAGGTTTGGCTTCAGAATCTCCAGAAGAGACCTATGGGATACGTAACAAATTAGACCTTCAGCCTTATCAAAGGTTTGTCTTGACTTTACTCTCCACAGTCCATAGTTATTTCCTTCAGTGTGATAAACTGTCTGTCATCATCTGTATTGCTGTCTATAAATCCATATAAAAATACTTACAGTGCATGAGAGCCTCATCTGAGACGCCAGTGCTTAGCAAAGCAATGGGTAGAAGAGGACCTGTCACGAGGCAGCACAAAGTATCAGCCTGGAAAGCTACTCAGTGCAATGAGTATTCACTATGTCCCCACTGCATGCACGATGCTCAGCCCAAACAGAGCATCTGGTCTGCTCCTAATATGACTTCTACCCAATTTCCTCTAAAGTCATAGGTCATAGGTCATGGCAAACAAACATGCAAGAAAATGACAACATGTAGTGTTTTCAAGTGTGCTCACATGGATTTAAAACTGAAGTACGTCTATCAGAATACCAACACTTGCTCTAAAGCCTATGCCTTCTGGTTCATTTATACTTAATTCATTTAAATGAATTTTATTATGTATTTTCTGTGGCCCTTGGGAGGAGAGGATATCACAGTAAGCAGGAAAGAGCCAGTAGACTACTCACAAGTCAAAAAGGATGTTCACACACTACTAAAGGAACAGTGTTTCCAGAGTCTCCCACATGTCATCCTCCGCCCCTGCATCTCTGCCCTCATCCAGGCTCTGTGGTCCTGCAGCCATGATTCTACTTCAGATCTATCTGTTCAGTGTGGTCTTACTAAAATTCCTAATAAATTCCAGAGGCTGGCAATTAACAATGAGCACAAATCCTTTCTCTGTGAATTTACTTTCCAGTGGAGGGAAGCAAGCAGTAACAGATAAATATGCAAAATATATAGTACTTCCTTAAGAGCTATTAAGATTGCCTATCAGAATTTTCAGGAGCCCATATACAAAAATGATCGTGGAACTTAGGCTCACATGACAATGACAATATCAGGGGGATAAATTCTAGAGATGTTTCCAGGAAAATGTACCATTGCAGGTAGAAGATGAGACATGGGCGACAATTAAGACGAGAATAAAAACTTTTAACTGAGTAACTATAAGAAATGACAGTCCATTCACTAAAGTGCAGAACTCAGCAGTTTGAAGTGGTTTGAAGAAAAAATCCAAAGCCAGACAGGCCAGAGAGATGTTCAGTGGTCAAGTGCATGCTGTTCTTTCAGAGGCCCACAGTTTAGTTCCCAGATCCCATGTCAGGTAACTCATGACTACCTTCTGGACGCCAAGGGCACCTGTACTCATAGATGAACAGACTACACACAGGCGAAGATATATACACATAATTTAAAATTAAAGTAATTTTTTAAGTTCAAAGTCAAAGGTGGTGGCTCATACTTAGGGGCTAGGGAGATGGATGCTAAGTTCAAAGCCAGCATGAGCTGTATAGCAACACCTTGTCTCAAGAAAAGTAAGAAGCAAAAGGAAGGACCAAACAAAGGAATGGAGAGAGGAAGTATTGATCTTTATCAGTGGAAATACAAATGGGAGAGCAGAGTGTGAGAGAGTCTGTGCTGGAGATGAGCTCTTAGGACTGTTCGCTCTATAGAGGGTATTACATGCATGAGTCCAGATGGTCTCACAAAGAAAGTAAGAAAACCAGAAAAGGCAATTCAAGATTGAGCCCCGAAGACTCAATCACCTTCTGTAGCAACTGAGAAAGAACTAGGAAAAAGGATGCAGGGACTTTGAGGGTGTCACTACTCCTATGGGAAGGAGGCCTGCCCATAAGCAAATGGAAGGGTTCACTTCACAGAGAACCCAGTCAAACACAAATCTGTGAATTAGTACTGAGGTAATTTACTTAGCTGTTTGAACAATTCTAAAGGAATATTGGATTGCCTATCATAGGAACAGGAAGACCAGCAGCATGGATATTTGGAGTTTGAGTACAAGGGATTTTTGTATGTGTATGTGAAGAAATTAAGGCTACTGGTAAAAATCGAGTGAATGATCAAGCACAGGCAACCCCATGTTTTAGGAAAGAAGGACCATCATGTTCAGGGACTAGGAATATCTGGCTCAGAAGATAGATCTGACACATTGATGACTGTCTTAGGGAATATCTTGGGATTATAATGCAGTATATGAGCACTTAACATTTAGAAATAAGGTAATTCTGATGGGTTATGGAGTCTGTTCTTTCATTTTGAGAAGACTGTCTGAAAGAAAGGGCACTGAGCTTTTCACGGTGAAGGAAATGTGAGGCAAGATGGTGGACAGGGCCATCTTTGTGCAAAGGAAAGACATGTGCAGAACTGATCTGGAGCAAGAGAACATGGATGTACAAACCTGAACAAAGCAAAGTGGAGCAGAAGAGTCCCTCAATGACAGGGAAGAGCCAAAGCTCCGAGCTGAAGCACCTGTGCCTTACAGAAATAATGACAGTTCCCTAGGCATATTAAACCACACGGGCAAGCACCTCTGACCCCACTTTCACATTTTAATATTCTCTTCTGCCTTTAACATATTTGCCATTATCCCTTCATGATAGTCATGTCATAATTCACAGGTGGTAGCTTATCCTCAGAAAGTAACAAGCCACCGTTTTCCTTTTTAGGAAGGACTGTTCGACCCTTTATAAGACCAGGGAATCCATTAGGTTGATTACATAATGCACGGTACCTGAGTATATTATTTTCCCGGGAGGTTTCTTTACATATCTTAGCTCATCAGTGTCCTGATGAAACAGAGAGTGGTTTTACAAGGAAGTCACAAAGGATATAGGATGGTTAATCTGCATTGTCAGCTTGTCAGGATTTGAAATCACCTGGGAGACACACCTCTGGTGTGACTTTGAGGGTGCTTCCAGTAAAATTTACCTGATGAGGGAAGACCCAGTCATGAATGTGGGTGGCATCATCCAATGGACTGGGGTCTCAGAACAAAGGGAAAAAAGGAAGCCAGGTGGGATTCCTACCCATCTCCTTCTGCTTCCTGACTGTGGGCCAGTCTGCAGGCTTCACCTCCTGGTGCTATGCCTTACTGACATTCTGAACTATACCCTCAAACTGTAAATCTGAAAAAGCTGCTCCTCTTTTAAACTGTTGATTTTTTGTTTGTTCGTTGTTTTCTTTTTGGTCAGGTATTTGGTACACAATGAGAGAAGTAGCTAATGCATGGTAATTCAAACAACCACCTCGTCATTTCATTTGAGCACATGATAATTCACTAGGAATCAAAAGAGGGGCGTGGCAATGCGGCCCCACTCTCAGGTGCGCACACCCATTCATTCTCCCACATGACTGCCAGTCTATCCAAGGGAAGTTAAATATTGACAGATGAAGCCTCCCCATGAGCACCGCATGGTTATGAAAGCCATATGACCGTTAAAAATAGCAAGTAGCTTTACTCTAAAGCACACACAATGATCACAATTTACTTGTCCAATGTCTTAACTATGCAGTTCAGTTTGTCTTAAATCTCTAACATATAGAGTTCTACAATTGATACTTCACAAACTTTTAACAAGTTGGTATCTGTAATCCTGGTGAAGGTACAAGAACAGAGCCTGAAAGAAACTAACACACCCGTGACCGGGATGCATGTCCATCACCACGTCTTCAAGAGCTTCAAAACATGACCCCTGAGAACGAAGGCCACTGAACAGAAGTAAAATTACAGCCCTCAACATTATTGTTCCATTTTCCTACAGCTGTACTCCAAGTAAAATTTCTTCACCAATGTGGGAAAACAATTCCATTTCTTTATGTTACTTGAACAAATAAACACATGATGTCATTCTAGAAAAAATGAAAACAGAACATCTGAAAAGATCACAGACTTGTCTTTCTGCTTTACTGCAGGAGAAAGTCAAGATTAGGAATAAAGTCCACATACATATTCTCAAAGTCGGGGAAAGGGCGTCTCCTGTTCTTCTCTCTTAAGCGAATCCTGCAGAATTAGAGCACAGGGCTCTTCTCATTTTACCTAACACCCACATCTTACCAAAAATCCAGACTCGCTTGTCACTCCAGATGGAAAGAGATTTGAAACTACGCTAGCCACAGGACGGAACGACCTCAAGTCACGCATTAGGCATAAACGGCCGGATCTCTTGTTCAGGAAAGAATTTAAAAGCTACTTACTGCACACTGTGTGGAGAGTTCCAATGGAGCCAAAAAGAATTGCTATGGTGATAAAAAATCATTTTCCACACAAAGCAGAAGCAGATTCATGTTAACGGCATTCACTTCTTAATTGCCAATTAACACTTTCAGCAGCCATTTAAAAACTATTTTAATAATAGAAATGGAAACTGAACAAATTAAAATAGAGAATATGGTTTGAAACGCCCACCCCACATCTAATGACTGACCCCTTCGCACCACAGAGCTTTATGACTGGAGAGATGGTTTCACTAGTGTCAGGCAGGCTGCCTGCTCCCTGCTGAGCTTCACAGGCTGCAGCCTTCCTTTCTCATATTTCCCTAAAAGTTCTCTTCTTTGCATTGTTGACACATCACAGAAGGCCACTACCCTCTTGCTAAGGAAAGACATCACAAGGTATGTTAGCATTGGCTCTACCAAGCGCAATCCTGAACATTTTCTTTGCCCAGTGAGCAGTTTTGCCTTCATCACCGTTTTCACTAACTGTAGATAACATCTCATTCCAATACACAGACAAATTTATCTGCACCCAGTAGCTCTCCCTCAGACCCTCTGGCAAACACCAGGACCACAGTGCCTTGCCTTTTAAAGTTCTTGAAATCATTAAGCAAAGACCTTCTTTTACCTTGGGTGTGGTCTGAATGCTCCCTGCTAGGATGTACGAGTTCATTTGGAAGTAATTGTTCCTGCAGGCACTCAGAAGCCCTGTTCTGCAAGCATTGATTCATCACATAAGGGAGTGAGCAAACGGAGGACTGAGGTGGGAAGAAAGCTTGTTACTAAAACAACACAGGCACACACGCACACACGCGTGCGCACACACACACACATGCAGGGGGACTAGGAATTCTAAAAGGAGAAAAGCAGAATCCTCCCTGAATTGTGGAATTTTTTCACCTCTGAAAGATTTGTTTCGACAGTTTATACATTTGGAACTTCACAAGAGGTCACACTGACTGCCGAAATGGAATCAGGGGAAGTAAAAACTGCCATCTATATGTATGCCCCCTTCCTTTCATGCATGCAGTGCAATTATGTATTCTGTGAAAAGAAGAGAGAAGCCAGATTGTACAGCAAAAGAGGCTGATTGAAGGCTCTGGCATCTGCCAGTCTCAGTGATCAGTCGGTCACACTCACAGAGAACATTCAGAGATGCAAACACATGCAAACAGAATCTAAATAAAGAACTGGAACACCACACCATGATCACTTTAGAAAGTCGGTCATTTCGACAATTAGTCCTTGGTATATGAACAGCAATAATACAGAAATACCCGCAGTGACTGAAGTTTTTGCTGTTAACAAAATTAGCTCTAAAATAAAGCTTTAAAATAAACCAGAGTTGTCAAAACAAAATCCCCTCCCAGTGTTCCTGGAAGACAGTGAGTGTCCTGACTGCCAGTGAACAAATCTCAACTCCTTCACGTGAAATTGATCGGAATCATCAGCTTTCAGTATTTCTGTTTTCACTCCAAGCCTGTGCTCTCTACGTGCGTAGGCAGTGGAAGATAACGTTGACGTTGCTGGTGTGCACTGAAGGATATGGGAGGGAATGCAGGCTTTATTTCACAAACAGTTATATCCTTGACCTTTTCAACACTATGAAAGCCTAAATTTGTGGTAATCACAAGTCAATTAATTATTAAAAGCAATTCTGTTAGGAAGTGGAAAAGCTATTGCAAATAGCACGGTACCTCTTGACGTAGAAATGGTCTAAATTTCTGAATGTACATGCTGTTATATCACCAAACAAAAAAGTCTTTTTCTTTTCGATGCATTTATGTATCCTCTACTGCCAAAAGTCTTTCATTCCAACTGACAATATAAAACTGATATGCAAACAGCAGAGATATAATTTGAAAAACGTTAAAAAAAATTTTCTATCTGTAATTCCTGAACTTCTTTGGGCACATAAACCAACTGGGGAACATTTTAATAGCTGTTTTGGAGTGGGGACATCTGGCATGGAGCCTCAGACATTTTCAAAAAGCTTCCAGGTTATATCCTGGTGGCACTGGACTAAGGGAAGTGCAAAGGCAGTGAGATTACAGACACTTGGAAGGGAGTCATTTGAAAGGGTGACATTTGGGCTGCACTTGGGATGGGAAGATAGTGTCCTGTTAGACCAAGAAGTATTTATTCAGCTGAAGGAAGAGCTTTAGGGGAAGTGCTCATCAGGGTAGCAAAAGGCGTGTGTCGCGGGGCGGTCACAGAGCATGGGACGAGAGTCAGACTGGCTGCAGAGACTCAGAGGAGGCATGAATCTCTCACCTGAGAAATGCAGATGAGAACAGCACTGATCCACAGGGGATTCGAGTTTAGATTCAGCACTGGAAGCCCATAGGGCTGTCAGAGAAACACTCCACACATGCTACTCCTGTTTGCTGCTGTTGTTTTCCAACCGCATAAAAATAGCACGAATGTGAGTAAAGGTTCATGAAGCAGAGGAGCAGGTAAAATCTCGCCCGTCAAAGACCTTGAATCAAGGCATTTTACCCTTATATAGTGAGGACTAGGGGTGGAGGGTTGCGTGTGTGTGTGTGTGTGTGTGTGTGTGTGTGTGTGTCTGAGAGTGAGTGAACCAAACAGTGAAGGCACCTACCACTGAGGACCTCCCAGTCTCTGAGACACTCTGGGTCCTGTGCGAGACACCTCTGCATCTCGTGCTTCGTGCTTCTGTTCCCACTCTAGTCTTCTCTTTTGTTCATTCCCTTCCCCAAATCTACAGTAGTGTTCAGGCAAACTGACACAAATTTGGAAGAGGAAATATTTCAGTCCTATCTTTTGTTCCACTCTTCTTTAAAGCATGGGAAGCCATTGAATTAATCTATTGTTCTGCTATTTTCCTCTATCTTTTGGCAAGTTTTTCTCTAATAATTTTCTTTTTCTTATCTTGTTAAAAATAATTTTCGGTGTTAGAGAATATTCCAATGACAAAAGACATAATTTCTACTTAAAATAAAAACATAAAGCCATACATTGCAGCAGCATTTCCCAGCCATCTGTTGAGTTATACACCTAACTGCAAAAAGCACGTGAATTTAGCACAATTTCTATAGAAACAAGGCTCATTTGGCCAGCAAGTAATGTCCCTGATTGAAAAACTAGGTCCTAATCTTAAATGATGAGAGAACACAAAATTTACTTGCGAAGCAGAGGAGGGTGGAGTATTGACTGTGATTATAATTGTTTTTCCTCTGGTCAGGAAGAGCCATGTAGGGTCTCTCCATCACCCTAAGCCTTTTGTAAACAGAAACTTTCAATGATCTTTCACTTACCAGGAACATAAACTACCCTGCTCAGTAACATTTTTCCAAAAGAAAGAAAGATGTGCTGAGGTTCACAGCAGACAAACATAACTCAAAATTCTCTTTAACATCTGGTGTTATTGATGACTAAAGAAAACATCCTTTATATTTCCTACTAAACAAATATTACTGCAATACCTCTGTGCCAAAAGACTCTTAAGATGTTGCTCTTAAACTAAATAATATAGAACAAATAATCTCTCTTCCTGATGTGAGACATAACTTTAAGAAAAATAATCAGTGAGCCAAGAAACGGAAGGCAATGAAAGTTCCATTCATTTACCTTCAAAATATCTAGGGAGTGCCAGACATTGTCTACATACTGGTAGACACAGACCCTATTGTCTACATGGTTTCAGGAAGGAGACAGCTTCACAGGTGACATCAGGGTGAGCGACATGGGACAGAACAGAGGGAGATGCTGCATCGGGGCCGGTGGGAAAGTGGTCTCAGCCTATGCCTGCAGAGGCGTCACTCTTGGCTTCTGCTCTTCCCTCTCCTTCTTCTGGTAACTAACATTAGGACACTTAATCTGTTTCTACCCTGGGTGATCTTTATCTTCTGATGTTGTCTGCTATTGGTCATCCTACACTCTGATAATGAGAAATACCAAGAATTTGGATCCCTGTTTCCTAACTAATAGGTTGGTAACTCTTCAGATCCAAATCAGGATTATTACAACCCAAAGACTCAGAACTGAGTACACAATATTTCAAACAAATCCTGGTGTCATCTCAAAGGTCTGGGAGAGCCAAGTAAAGCTTAAGTTTGACTTCCTGTGGCTTCAGCTATTGGACTGAATTTACGTTGGTTTTCACTAATGAAACCTCTTCTCTTTAAATTTCCTCCTCATTAAAAACCATATTGCTATGGCTAGGCGTGGTGGTGCACGCCTTTAATCCCAGCACTGGAGAGGCAGAGGCAGGCAGATTTCTGTGTTATCAAGGCCAGCCTGGTCTACATAATGAGTTCCAGGCTTGCTGTGGCTACAGAGAGACCCCATCTCAAAAAGACACACACACACACACACACACACACACACACAAATTATGTTACTGCCCCTTCTTAAAGTATACGAGAGGCTTCAAGGCACTGGAGGAAATCCAAACACCTATGTTTTGATATAATTAGTATTCAGAATAAGTGAAAATCTAGCCCTGGTGTTTGACATTATTATATATTCAAAAGAAATAAAAAGGCCCTAATCATGGAATTTTAAAGAGGATCCCAAACACATAATAAGAAACATCTGTCCACTGGAAGATGTGGTTGCCTCTACCTGTTACTTTCTCAGTATGTTTCTTACATACCATTTCCTCTTGTCCTCTTTCTACTCCCTCGATACTTTGTCTGGTTACAGCTTGGGGGCCCTAACCCTTGAAGCAGCACAGTGTCGCTGTAGGTAACCCTATCCGTTCCTTGCTTTAAAACGGAATTTTAAGTGAAAAAATTCTAAAGTTTTCCTCTCAGCCTGGAGGGTATCCCTGAATGATACACTCATACAACTAACATCTTCACTTGGCTATCTTGCAGATACTTGAAAATCATTGTGTCCACAACTGAAATAACTGTATTTCTTCTCTAACTGTTCCCAACTTCCCAAAATTTTCCCACTTGAATATATAGCATATACCTCTTTATGTCTAGAAATAGCTACTATATGTAGTTGCTTAGGAAAAAGTTCTAGGCTTTAATGATCATATTGATATGCCTTGGTTTCTCATAACCTCTGTCAAGGCATAAGTATATTCTGTTTGTTCCTCCTGAACGAAATCATAGGGTGAATGTATGTTTCCAGCATCCTGGTCGTCCATCTGTCACATCCTTCCATGTCACCGCCTCCGGACAGGTCTCTCCACTCCCATATTTCCTCCAATAACCGCTTCCCTGATAAGCCATGAATGTCCCCTTCCATTAATTGCTCCCTAGAGGAAGGGACTGCTGTAATTGCTCCACTGTCCATCTGCCTTCTCTTTCAGCTGAGGAGACTCTGCCCACCTCTACTCAGTCATTTCTGCAAAGGTGCCCACCTTCACTCCATTTCAAGACAAACTTTAAAACAATCCATCTTGGGAGCTCCTTGTTAAGCAGTTGGGCTTTGACCCTGCAAAGCAGCCTGGTCGCTTCCTCTGCCCGCTCTTGCCTCTTCCCCATCACGCACTCCTCCCCACTTTACACTGCAGTCTTCCACAGGCATGGCTCCTAGGGATCCCTAACAAATATCCAGCCTGCGAGTCTCCTCCTAGCCTGCTTTCCAGTTTGCTATATCTTCCATGCGTGGCAATACTGTATCTTTAAAACAGAAGGCAGACCATGCGACTTGCCTATGTGTAATCCCCCAGAAGCTGCTCTCAGCGCCCAGAATACAAGCTGAACTCTTCCCATGCCTGGTTTGCACTGGCCCTTCCAGCCACTGACCTTCATCTGATCTTGGATCATGCTCAACCTGGCCTGGTTTTTTTCCCCTGCAAAGCTTGTTTCTTGGTCTTCCTGTTTCTTCAGATATCATGTAGAGTAAAGCACCCTTACAATGCTTGCACCCCAGTCCCGCAGCCTTGCCCGCACTCTGTCTCTTGGCCCATGTCACCTTTCTTCAGAGCTCTGACCAGCCTCTGGTGTTTGTTTGTGGTCAGGTTTCCTCTACTGGATTTCAAACTCTAAGAAAGCTATGGTTTGATTTTTTACTACTGGTATTTTGATGACACCTAGAATAATTTGTGGCCACTGTAAGTGCTTAATATTTATCCAATGAACGTCTTGAATGACAGTTTATTTGTGAACATTTCTTAAATTAATTTTTAAGTAAAATGTCCATGTTATTTTCGTTTCCCAGAAGATGGTTCTGCTTCTGTCCTTATGGAGGCAGCTCTTCACGTGGGCTTTGGTGGAGCCAGTTGGGCAGCACTAGCAGTTCAACATCATGGTGGGGTGTTCGGTCCTTCCCAGCTTCGCTGGATCAATTCCTGACCACAGTGCCCTGAATGGCACAGCTCATGCTGTAATGCAGCTTGACATAGCGCTTGGGAAGCACATAAGAGTCAAAACACTTGTTGGGCATAATGCAAGGTGGGCCTATCCAGGCCACCTGCTAGGAGGAATAGAGGAATGGTTCCTGTGGGTCTGGCGTTCTGCTCTGGCTAGTTGTGAGACCAGCATCTGGAAAGTACCTGCCTACCTGGAGACAAACTTACTATTGGCTGTATTTGGGACCCCACCCCGTAAGGTCATTGGCTATCCGGGCCTATAAGAACTTGTGCACCTGTTCAATAAATGAGTTTGCATTGCCACACACTTGGCCTGCTTCCCATCCAACTCCCAGAGTCTTCCGCTTGATTCTGCATCTACTCACACCCAACCCCTCAGGCTGGCCCCCAAAGTCCACTCGGGCTGGCCCCGCGTGGTGAAACACGACAGTAATGGAACCACTATAAACGTTTATTCACTTCCGAATAACGAGCTAATGTCCTTAGGCACGCATCAGGTGCAGGTCCTGGAGCAAATAGACTGCACATGGCTGCAGCCCTTTTTGGCACATATATTGTTTCCTCTTTCATTGATCATCTAGGAGCCGGGACCTGAAAGAGCTTAAATTAGTTTTTTTTTTAATGAAAAAGGTATTAATTTATTTAAACGTTGAATTGACTGTCCAGAGGAAAATATAGCCAGTCTATTTCTCAAGATATCACCAGGGTTTCTCAGTGAGAGCCAAATGCATGGACTAAAGAAAGAAGACAGGAGTAAC
This sequence comes from Eospalax fontanierii, assembly GCA_035773235.1. Lineage (NCBI taxonomy): Eukaryota > Metazoa > Chordata > Mammalia > Rodentia > Spalacidae > Eospalax > Eospalax fontanierii. Next base: position 42,055,732 of record CM069549.1, on the reverse strand, counting down.
TGCAGCCAGTCCCCACCTGTGACTCGGTTCAATGGTGGTGGAACGGGAAAGGTGCACAAGCTGAAGCAGGTGTCCCCAGGTTTCATTATGTACCCCACACAGCTGTTCTGTTGAGGTCTGTTGACAGAATGAGATTCTAGATCACTGCCACCCAATGTTCTCTCCTTAAAATGTCAATCTTGCAAGAGGAATAGTGAGAAAGGGTTTCTGGGTCAAATAGCTTTAAGAACTGAATTCTACGTGTTGAGTTGGGGGAGTGGCATGCTCTGAATGAGGTGTCCCCTATAAACTCAGTTATGTGAACAGTCGGTTTCTCGATGGCGCTGTTTTAGAGAGTCCTGGACTCTAGGAGGCAGGTCACTGTGGAAGGACTTTGAGAGTTCATAGCTTTGCCTCACTTGAAGTTTATGTCTGTCTGTCTGTCTCTCTCTCTCTCTCCTTCCTGTTATCCCTCTGGAGCCATAAGTAAAATAAACTCTTCCTCTATAAGTTGCCTTCATCATATTTTCTCATAGCAAGAGACAAGTAACTAATACAGGGAGTCTCTCAGGCAAGAGGCTTTCTATGCCTTGTTTGGCCCACAAGTTTCACACAACATGCTGCTCACATGTATGTGCCCATGTGGGCCTGATTTTCGGAGCCCCCAGCAGTCTGGGTCTGTCTATGGCAATAATAACTCTTTTAATAAACTTCATACCCCCAACAGTTGTCTCAAGGTCCTTCTTAAATTCCAACCTGAGACCTTTCCCCTATCCTCAGAGTAAACTGCTGAAGTGGGCTATTCAGAAAGTCTTCTCTGCTGTGGTACTTAATAGCTATATAAAAAGAAAGAAAATTAAAGCCTTAAATTCTGTCATGAGATCGTATTTCATGATTTCTTGTCTTTAAGTGATATCTTGCCTTTAACTTGATAGAGTGAAGTCATCATCTCTTAAATTAACACTTCATAACACAATTCAGGAAAAAGACTGTGACCATATAATATTTATTTCCTATGTGACTTTGATATAATCTAATTTTTATTTGAAATATGAAGGGAAGCAGTAGCATCTTTTTATGTTCCTGGAGGATTATATGGAGAATCCCAGCACAAAGCTCTCATGATAATCCACTAAAAACATTTTGTCTGTATTACCCAGTTTTAATAACAGTGAAACTGCAAGTGTTACTAACTGGTTCAAATGAAAAAGAGATTATTTTGGAAGCTCTGTGCTCATTATGAATCAGGCTCAGTTCATGGTCCACAGAATAGTGTGCCATAGAGAACAGTGCTAACCATTGTTATACTATCTTGACCTTGACTTTGAGAAGTAATCACAATGCAGCTACCTCCTTCCTATTTGTGTAGCAGAAGCAACAGACTAATAGAAGTAGAAAGACAGCAAGAAAAGAACTACTAGCAATGTATCTCGTTTGCCTTGGATTTGAATCTATCATTTCTTTTTGTTTTTATTCTACTGAAATATATATCTTTTGCAAAGTTAGTGAGGACAGATATTAGAGAACCAGAGAGTCGTTTGTTGTCATTCAGTTCTTATGCACTTAATACTGATGGAGTGGATAAAACAGAGAGGGATACAAGCGTAGGTCAGCAAGCTGCAGCCATCATTCGGCAGAGAGCGCACGCGCACCAGAGCAGAGGCGCGGCTGCGGTCCTGCTTCCCTTGAGAACTTGTGCCCTAAGTTTGTCTTGATCTCTTCCGGCTTCATTTATTTCTGACAATATCATAACTAATGGGACACCTTAAAGGGTCAAAAGGAGATACAAAAGTAACCACCCTAGGATAACATGCATAAAATGGTACTATTTTGAGCAAAGTAAGGCACAATCAACCTATTTGCAATAATGAGAGAACATCTCAGTACTGTTGTGAGAGTGTAAATTGCATGATATAGTATGCTAAATACGAAGTGTGACACATACATGTGCAATACTAAACATTTCAACTTCTCATGTATTAGGTAGGGGAGTTGGAGAGATGACTCCAGTGGTTAAGAGCACCTGCTGCTCTGGTAGAGGACACAGGTTTGATTCCCAGCACCCGCATGGCATTTAACAACCATTCATAACTCCAGTTTCAGGTGAATCCAACACCCTCTTCTGACTCTGCAGGCATTGCACAACATGGGTTCCCCTACTCAACAGGCAGGCAATATACTCATATACATAACAAAAGAGTACTGGCTTCTCTTGCAGAGGACCCAGATTCAGTTCCCAGCACCCACATGGCAGCAAACAATTACTCATAACTCCAGTTACAGGGAATCTGACATCCTCTTTTCTATGTGTATTGCACACACATGGTGCACTTTACCTACAATACAGTCAAAATACTCATAGACGTAAAATCAAAAGAAAGAAAGAAAGAAATTGTGTGTACATTAAAGATCAGAAGATTTGAGGGACTTGTTCTGTATTAACAACCTGATCAGAGCCTGAGCAAATGGCTAAGAGGATAAAACACTTGCCATGCAAGCTTAAGGACCTGAGTTCAGATCCCCAGCATGCCCATAAAGCCAGGCATGGCATGGTAGGATCTGGGACAGCAAGACGGGAAATGGAAATAGGAAAATATCCGAAAGCTTACAAATCAGCTAGCTGACACACGTAGCAACACAAAGGAGATGCTGTCTCAGGATGGGTTGCTGGGCACAGTGGCGCAAGCCTTTGGTCTCCACACTTAGGAGACAGAGCCGGCAGATTTCTGTGAACTCAAGGCCAGTCTAGTCTCCATAACAAGTTCCAGGCCAGCTGTGACCTCAAGGAAATCAAAGAGACCAAAAAAAATGGTGAGAATTGACACCTAAGACTGTCTTCTGACCTCCACACATGCACCGTGACACACATGCACAAGCGCACACGTGTGTGCACGCGCGTGCATGTACGCATGCTCGCACAGATTTTAAAATGGAGTAGGATGAATGTCTGACCTGCTCCATACTCTGCCGCATCCTAGGTAGTCCCTATCCTCTCTGCTGAGCTCTAAGACGTTCAGATTCTATTTTAGATATTTTAGGTTATGTCAAGATGATAACAGTTTCTGACACACAACATACTTCATAAAAGTACCCCTTCCTGTGGCTTTTCTGACAGCATAGGTCAGGCAAGCCTGCTGGCCTGCTGTTCACTGTCTTCCCACCTTGGACTTCTACATCGCACTTGTTGCCCTAAATCCCTACATTTATATTAGAGAACAAATTCTTCAGAGTCTGGTTTCCTAGTTGGGACATCAGCACCGGCAATGGGAGGTCTCTCTGTTTTGTTCCATGTGCCCTTAGCACCCAGTAAAGCCAACACTTGTTAATTAGATAAATGAACTGCTGACATGCATGTATACTAGGTCCAGAGATTTCTGTTCCAAGAATTTTAGTGACAGGGTCTGTAAAGTAACGGCAGTGAGTTAATCGCTTTAAAGACATAAGCGTAAAAGTAGCAACTCATGCCAAGGGCAAAGCTTTAGATGTTTTAGAAACATATGAGAGGAACAAGCCTCCAAAGAGCATGTGAGAGGCTTAGTGCATGAACACAGACAGCTCCCTGCACTAACCAGACCTCCAGCTCTTGGCAGCTATGTGCCATTACCCTGGCTAACAAATACTTGTCCAAAGACCAGGGTTTGCCCTGTACCACTTAGTAAGCTGTGTGTGATGCTGCTCGTGATGCTCAGTTTCTCACAAGATCTTTGTGTTTCTCACAAGACGTCTAGAGAATTATGTTCATGAGACAAGACAGACAAATGAGCCTCAGGAAGATTAAAAACCTTTCTGACCAGTGCACAGTGCAACTGAATGTGCACTCCAGTCTGCCTGACTGAAGCTGCTTCCGCCAGCTTATCCTAGGTATGTTCACACAGAACAGCGAGAAGAAAGGTGGCAGAATGGGCTAAGTTCAGTGTAGCTGCAAATCCAGCAAAGAGTTTATTTTTAACATGGCTCCTACACAGGAGAACTGAATTCAGATGAACATTTTTCCCAGGCTTCGGGTGTTCAAAATGACTGTACGCCCTGACTTATCTATTCTTCGTTGCTGTTACTTTTACTATCTGTATGTTAGTTCTAGCTGTGAAAGTAATGCATGTTAATTTTGGACCATAGACTTAAAGTGGAAAAGAGAGGTCAGCCAAAAATACAACTATATTGAGTATGACAGGATTTCTAAAGCTAGCACACACACTTTTCAACAGAGATAGCACAATATGGACACAGGAAACTATTGCTGAATGTCGCACATAGTTACCTAAGTTCTTAGCAAACAATACTTACCTTCAAAATATCTAAGGTAATGTGTGAATTCTAGGTTGATGTTTGAGTTCATCAATTTATTAATTATACTATATGTTTTCTCTTTCTTTTTGGAATACAGTAAATATCTAGCAAAGGTCTCAAACTGATATAAATATATTAATATATTTATTATAGTCTTTTAAATATTTTATTAATTTTATGTGTACAAGTGTACTGCCTGCACATATGTAAATATACTCATGTCATGCAATGCTCTTGGAGGTCAGAAGAGAGCATCTAATTCCCCTGGAACTGAAGTTAAGGATGGTTGTTAGCCGACATTTGGGTGCTAAGACTCAAACCTGGGTCCTCTGCAAAAGCAGTCAGTGCTTTTAACCACCTAGCCATCTCTGTAGCCCCTTATTTATATTCTTTTCCCTTTTCTTTCCTTAATGTTTTTACTCCAAAGTTTCAGAAAGGAAAATTTTTTAAATGACCAATCACACTGAAGTTTTGCTTTGAATGAAGATGTTTTCATTTGTAAAAGATTAACTGAGTTCATCAGGACTTACAGGTAAATCAAATTACATTGGGGTGGTCTTTTCTTTTGGTTTTAAGTAACTTTGAACCACTTTACAGCTATCATTAGCCTATGTGTTCTCAGGATGTGGGAACCAAAACCCGGCAGTCTTCTATGAAGACAGGTTGAGGAACAACTCTTTGGACCATCCCTGCATCCCTGGAGCTTACACTTAGTAATTGTTCTCTATCTGTTGAATGAGTGTATAGGGTATACCTACCCCAACCCCCCGAGAAGGAGGTAAGAAATGCAGGTGCTGTGGGTCAACAGCAAAGGACTAGAAGACACAGGGTCAAGCATTCCTCCAGCAGGACTCCCCTAGTCACTAGTAAACCAGTAGATGCAGCAGTAGTTTAGCAGCGGTAGTTTAACCACCCCCTGCAGTGTCTAATCTCCATACTACATTAGGTGTAGAAGGCTACCTAAGTCAGAAACAGATCTACTTCAAAGGTAAAATATTGAGAAGTAAAATAGAAGGTGATATGATGAAAACATTTTACTTCTTTTCATTTCAAGGTATATAATGAAATAATAATGTTGTATATAAAAAGGAAAAGTTCCAAGTTAACAACATAACAGATTATCTAAAGGTATTTAGTACAACATGAAAAGAGACAGAAAGAGTAATCAACTCACCTGAAAAGGGTATCTTTACTGTTAAACTGGCCCACAGATCAAAACGTCATTATTAAAAATTGACAAAAAATGTCTTCTTCATTTTCATAAGCAAACTAAATTATCTAACACACAGGAGATTTATGAGAATTCTGTCAAAATATACAAAGGATGATCCCAACTTGAGTTCACTACCTAGTAAGCTCTTGTTTCTAACTCTTGTTTCATTGTAACACTAAGTAGTATTAAAACCCAATGCAGGTCAATTATAATCAGAATGCTAGAGCTGAATCTCAGACGCTCTGAAGAAGTGTTTTCTTTAAATTCATCATTTCGATTTCTCTTTATTCCCTGATCAAATTTTATTTATATTTATTTTTATTTTTCTGTCATTATTAAATCTGCAAAGAAAGCAATTTAATCTTTTCAAATCTTCTCTTTTTAATTACTAAAAACTTTTAAACAAACACTTTCTAAAGAAACCTTTGTTTCTAACACAGCAGTACTATCTGAACAAACATGGGCAGTGTCCCAGTGGGAATGCTGTAGAATGTCTTACCAGTCCTGAAAGTTCACACTGGCAATCGTACAGTTACCTGCAAAGGGCTGGAGATGTGGAGCCGAAATCCGCAAGCCTCAGACTGCAGTGTGTGGCCCACTCTGCACCATGCTCAGCTCTATATACATGTTCTTGTTTTCACATCAGCATGACTGTGTAGGAGATGGGTGAGCTTTCAAATATGTGAAAATAAGTTCTAGAGGCTTTAATGACATTCAGCTAAGTGGCTTGTAGGCATGAAGGAATTCAAAGCACAAAGATCATCGTTGTAGGGCAGAGTTGAAAAGACTTTTTGTTCTGAAGATAGAATAGCTTCTTTATTTCCACAGACATTTGCTATGATCTATAATGCCTCATTTTAATTGTCTAAATAAGCTTAGTACCAAAAATGTAACATTTCATATTTCACCTCAATTATTTAAAAAAATAGTAGTTGTAGCATCTTTAAAAACTGATACAGGGTTGTATGAATCTACAGAACTTATGAGAGCATGCACAGAATCTGTGCAAACCCAAGCCAGACAGTGGCCCAGCATGGATGGGGAGGTGAGCAGAAAGCCCCCAGCCCTGGCTGAAGATCTATAGGCATTGGATGGATGCTGGAAGATGGAGAGTCCGTTTTCCTTACTGGTACGATATCTGATAAGTTGTCTAGACTCCAAAGGCTACACCCATACCCAAGAGCACTTGGGAAACACAGATTAAAATCTATAGGCCTTAAAAAAAGATAAATAATAATAGAGAACATGAAGTTGGAACCGTAAGAGCCATAGTAAAAAGGGAGGGGGAAGAAGTAGCCGATCTGGATAATGATCAAACTGTATGAAACTCTCTAATAAGTCAAAACCTATTTTGAAAACAGATGCAAGAAAAATATAGCAAAACAGTCATTTAATTTCTAACTCCTGTCCTACATGCAGCCTTCAGTCTAGCCAGGCTGGTCTTCCTGTAGTTTCCTTACTTTCTTAAACTCAGTTTGCTCTATTTTCTTCTTTTCTCTTGTTCCTCTTCCCTGTCTTGTTCTGCCCAAAGAAGATTCAGATCTGTGAGGAGGCGGCTCTGACCTCCGAGCTGTCCAACCCCTTCCTCTCATCAGAGCACACTTTAGCATGTATACTCTGTCCCATCCACAATATCTCAAATTATTTATCACTAGAATAGACAAGAAACACATCTCAGGGTTGATTCAGGATGTCAGACATTCTGGAGGACTAAGTTCAGGTGAGATGATAGAGTATGTTACTTAGTTTTATGCCTCTATAACCAAAATGCCCAAGCAAAAAGCTTAAAGGAAGAAAGATTTCACAATTTCAGAGGGTGTGATCCACGGTCACTTGGCCCCATGCACTTGGGCCATCATGGTGGTAGAAGGTTACATCAGAGGGCTGCTCACCGTATGCAGACGGGATTCACACAATGGAACTGTAAGAGTAGTCCGGGGCAAGATATATTCCCCAGAGACTCCTAATCTTCCCCATCCCCAATAATGTCATCATACTGAGTTCATTAAATGAATCTGTTCATTAGGCAAGAGCCCTTGTGATCTAAATCTCTCTGGAAATGCCTTCACAAGCATAGTTCCCCAAACCCCCTGAGGTGTGCTTTACTAATCTCCTAGGTATTCCTCAATCCAATCAAATAGACAATTAAGATTCATGATTAGACAGGGGCACAAACCCAGTTACACAAAGGAGAAGTGATTTGTGCTGTGGGTTAAGAAAGGAGTGAGCTCAGCGCCTCCATAATGAATATGTCTCCTCATATGTAGTAGTACAAGAACATCTCATATTCCATCAAAGGAGCCAGTGCTTTACCCAGCGTGGCTGCCAGGGGATGCTATTACTCAGTCAAGTGCCAGTCGGCAGATGAGACAACCCCAGAAGTGGCATCAGGTAGAAACTGCCAACTGCATGTCCTAGTGCTCAACAGCAGGATCTTTCTCAAAAACAGAAACAGTGTACCTATCCCTGTGTCCACTACAAAATCTGCACTTGGTACTTCTCTTTCCAGAGTAATAATTTAATACTAAACCTGTATACAGTCAGTGCTTGATATTTACAGTATCCTTCATTTAAGTTTCTCATATGACTAGACTAAGAAATATAGTCTGTATCAGGCTCAGGAAATGAATTCCTTGCACCTCAACAAAGGTATTTAAATTTCTTTATAAAGAAAAAAAATCTTTCAGATATTTCTCTTCTACCCCAAGAATGGACATTCACAGCATGAGATTCAAATTTCTTGTTGTTCAGAACATGTGTGTTTTTGTTTTTTGTTTTCTCATGTGTCTATAAGATGCCTCCACCTTGCTAGATGCTTAGGGCCTCCAGACAAGAAGAGCAGCAAGTGGGAGAATGCTGCCCGATGACTGCCGTCTGTCCATCACACAGCCGGGCAGCAAGTTTGTCAGAAGAGGGCGTCAATGTGGCTTCCAGGACTCGCTCCTGCTCTGCTCTTCTGTGCTCTTTCACACCAAGCTCATCTTGGGGTCTCTAAACAGCTCAAAAATTCTACAGGTCATAAATCTCTCACTTTTGTTTAAGTGGTAGAAGAGAAATACATACATTTTTAGGACAAGCAGACACTCTTCTACATCAGTTAACTCTGTCTACCTCCTCCCCATTGTGCTCTAGTACAGTGAGAGCTGGGATAAGTTTGTGGAGGGAAAGAAAACTCAAAATCAATGAGGTTCTGACTGGTTAGTGGAAAATAGTACAACAAACTGATGTTGGAGAGCAGCACCAGGGATACGTAGTAAACATACAACAGCAATAATCATAACATCTACTGTTTTGTTATTTTAAAGATAGCAAAGCAAATGAAAACCAAGTCTGTGGTCTAGGTGAGACCCCCACATTGTTCCCACTGTGCCCCGGCCCTTTGTGGGCAGGGTGAGCGTCTGTGCTCCCACGACGTGTCAAAGCAGTGGGCCGCACCACTTATTTGAACCTGGAGATAAGCAGGATTGCGCAATCACAAGGTGAGTTCACTGCACGCAGATGCTGCCTACTGCAAATCTTCCATAGCTCTGTCTACCCACTGCTGCCCAGAATACATCTTTATGGTAATTGATCCACTTTAAGAATCACTCCCATCTGTTCTCGGCTACAAAGATAGCTACTTCAAGAGATGCTTCCCTTTGCCTGCGGAGGAGGAGGGTGGTGTTGATGGGGGTGACACACCATCCACAGAGAAGTCACCTCTGTAAACTTTCCATTTGTAATTCACTATTGGTGTGTTTTAGAAATGTTTGTGTTTAGATGATGTTTTCTTCATCTCCCTGAGCCGGGAGGTCTTGTCAGAAAGTCAAACTTCAAAAGTGACAAACTGCTCTGATCATGTCAGGGTGGCTTAGTTGCTAGGGAAACCACTTTAAAAGGAGAAACAGATCCTATTTTCAAATTTGTAGCTAAGAGAAGAAACAGATGCCAAGTTGCTGAGAGAGTCTCATTTCTTTTAGCCCATTTGGGGTCCATGGGTGGCGGGAATGAGGGACACACTGTTTTAGACCATCGACATAGCAAGATTGTTCAGTTAATAGATCTTTGTTAGTGTTGTCCAAAAATGCTTTGTTTGAGCTTTGGAAATATTTCTTAAAGAATACAAGGCAAGCATTTCCCAGGAAACTAGCAGGATTGAAGAAAGTGACCAGACCTCACCAGCAAGCTTCAGGTAGGTGAAGGCTCTGATAGACACTGGTGATGGGATCCAAGGAATGACCAAAAGTGAAAATACTCCACAAGTGTTTTCAAGAAGGATTTCCAGAATGAGAAGAAGTAAGTGAAGAAAGGAGAGGTCGCGTGAAAGCTCATCATGAAGATGCAGATAAGGAAAAGCCAGAGCATCCTCTCAAGACAGCGCCATGCTGGTGACCAGGCCTGAAGCAAGCTTTGTTCTCCTACCTTAAAGCATGTTTCAGATCCTGATAATCAATATTTTAAGTGCTATTTTATTTTTCCTTTCTTTTTATTGATTTCAGAATTTCATACAGTATATTTTGATCACATTCAGGTCACCACCACCCCAACCACCTCCCACCCAATTTTGATAACAAAAGAAAGGAAAAGCCTTAAATACTCGATTTCTGGGCAATATAAGAAGTGGTTTCTCTCCGAGGCCATGGTCACTCATATTTGGCTCTAGTCTAAGCTGTCTCTTATGCCCTTAAAAAAAGAAGTGGTTTATACAATAAGATAAAATAATCCAAACTCTATGCCAAAGAAATAATTTATTCTTATTAGTACTTTTGTTTTCGCCGTCACCCCCCCCCCCATTACATTGTCCTCTTTTCATCTAAGTCATCAGCCACAGCTCCTTTCTTTATGTTTCTGTGTACCAGAAATTATAAATACTTAATTAGGTAATCTCAGGACTTGGCAACTATTCCTTGAAGGGTTAAACAATAAACATTGTGTGAACCACACTATCTCCGTCACAATTATTCTCATTGTAAGGAAAGCATAGCCAGAGAAATATGCCAATGAACAGCAAGCTCCTGGTGTGTCACAGGCTAGCAGCAGAACAACAGTCAGCCCCAGCAGATCAGGCACACCTCCTGACTTCTCTAGGGTGGCAGAACTTTCCTTTTCCTTCGGAGGTAGCCACAAGTCACTCTAAAAGTGCCAAATGATAATGAATTTGAATTTCATTTGTATTTAAAAGACTACAAGTTTACGCTGCTGCGGACCAGTCATACCACCACTCTTGTACCTGTGGGTCATACATTTAAAAATTACTGGACCAGGTGACCTGAGAGCTCCATGAAGCTTTATGATTCAGTAACTCCGTAACTCATCCTCACCATAATGAAACCACTCAAACCACTCACTGAAATTATGGAAGGTCAATAGAACTGTAATTCCTACAACCCTCAGTACCACCAAGGTGTGCAATTGCTGAAAAACTGCATGCTCCATTCTGTTACTGTATCACTAATTCCTATTTGAATAATTATCCTCACACTGTCACGGGACTACTCTTATTGTGTTGCAAGCCATAGGTGAGATGTAAAAATACTATAAAAAATTATGTTCCATAAAGCCCATGTGACTATTGTGGTATTACATTCCTAACTACAACTAGAAGATTAAGGTCAAAGAAGATGTTCATGCACAAACAAATCAAAGAACTGAAAGAAGACAGGGATAAACTTCTGACTGAATTCACAAAAGAGACAGAAATTTTGAAGAAAACTCAGGCAGAAATGAAGAAGGAAATGAAACACTCAATAAGCCAATTTGAAGACAGGAGAAGACATCACATATAGAATGAATGAAACGGAAAACAGAATACCAAGACTGGACAATAAAGAGGAAGAATTGGAGCACTCAAACAAAGATTTATGAAAAAGCATTAAGAGCACAGAAATGGGGTAGGCAGGACATGTAGGACACCATGAAAAGACCCAATTTGTGCATCCTCGACATAAGGGAAGGAGAAGAGTCTCAAAGTAACGGTTTGAGCAGATCTTCAACAAGACTGCAGAAGAGAAAATTCCCCAAATTAAGGAAAGACGTGATTTCAGACAGAGAGTCTGCAAAGGTCTGAGCCCCAATTAAAGGGCAAAGAAGCATAGCCCTGCAGCAGTGGGAGAGACTCTAGATGGTGTGAGTGTATCGGGATGGCACAGTACCATCTGGAGGCTCTCTACCACATGGAGGCCAGATTTAGGCATTCTCAGGTAGTCTGGAAAGGTCTGGATTCCTACTCTTATTTTTTTTTTAATTTTGTGTGTGTGTTGCCAATACAAAGGCGAGAAGCACATAGAATACCAAATAGACAGGACCAGAAAAGAAATGCCTCATGGTTTATCATACTAAAAATACTAAACATACAGAACAAAGAGAACTCTGATAGCAGCAACAGAAAAACAAGTCACATATAAAGAAAAACCCATGAGAATTACAGACATGTCAATGCAAACTATGAAAGTCAGAAGAACCTGGACCAAAGTATTCCCAATTCTAAATGACCATAGATGCCAACTGAGAATATTTTATCTGGCAAAAATGTGTATTATAGTTGAAGGGAGAAAAAAATATTCCATAACATGAATACACTGAAAGAAAGAATTCATGTCCACAAAACCAGCCCTTGGGAGAATACCTGAAGCAATGCAAAGAACTGCAGAAAAGAACAACTGTACCTAAAGGGCAACAGAAAGAAACTAAATGAAGATATAACTGTGGAAAACCAAAGTTAAACAAAGAATACAAACAGAAATTAAAATGACAGGAACCAACATATATCTTTCAATAAGAACTTTAAATATCAATGGACTGAACTCCCCAGTCAAAAGACATAGGCTAGTTGAATGGATTAAGAAACAAAATCTAACTTTTTGTTGTCTGCAAGAAGCCCATCTCACATCCAAGGACAGGCACTACCTTAAGGTGGAAGGATGGGAAGAATATCCTAAGCACATGGCACTAAGAAGCACACAGGAGTCGCAATTCTAATATCTGACAAAATAGACTTCACACTAAAAATCATCAGAATAGATAAAGAGGGTCACTTCATTCTGAGCAAAGGAGCAATTGACTAAGAAGATATTACAATCATGAACATATATCACCAAACTCTAGTGCACCCAGCTTCATAAAAACAGTATTACAGAACTTTAAAACACAGATTAATCCCAATTCAATAATAGCAGGGAACTTCAATACTACAGTGTCTCCATTAGACAGGTCAACTGAACAAAGAATAAACAAAGAGATATTTGAATTAAACAATACCATACATCAAATGGACCTAGCAGACATCTACCAAATATTCAACCCAAGCACCAAAGAATACACTTTCTATTCTGCACCCCAAAGAAGTTTCTACAAAATCAGTCACATAGTGGGGCACAAAACAAACCTCAACAAACACAAAAAATTGAAATAATCCCATGCATTCTATCAGACCACAATTCAATAAAGCTTAATATCTGAAAGAAGCCCTAGTAACGGTAAAAACTTATGGAGATTAAACAACATACTCCTAACTGATGAATGGACAGGTCGAAGAAGAATTAAGGAAGAAATAAAGCATTCCTAGGATTAAACAAAAAGATCAAAAAGATTGTTCAACACAATACAACCTCTGAGACACTTTAAAAACAGTCCTAAGAGGGAAGTTTATAGCTCTAAGTGCCTACATTTAAAAAAAATCATAAATAGCACAAATAAATAACTTAACATTGCAACTCAAAACTCTGGAAAGGCAGTAACAAATGAAACCCAAACCCAACAGATGAGATATACCAAAAAAGAAAACTATGGAACCATATCCTTAATACACATAGATGCAAAAATTCTCAACAAATTATTTGCAGACTGGATACAGACACACATCAAAAAGATCATCCAATATGATAAAATCAGCTTTATTCCAGAGATGCAGGGATGGTTCAACAGATATAAGCCAATAAATGTCCTAAGTGATGTAAATGGTCTCAAAGACAAAAATCATGTGATCATCTCAATAGAGGCCAAAAGGGCTTTTAACAAAATTCGACACTCATTTATGTTAAAAATCCTAGAGGGAGTTGGACTGAAGGGAACATACCTCAGCAAAATTAAAGTAATATACAACAACAACAACAACAGAAAAAAAACCCACAGCCCACATCATTCTAAATGGAAAAAAAACTGGAAGCACTCCCATTAAAATCAGGAACCAAAACTGTTGCCCAGTGTGCCTACTCTTATTACAGTGCTTAGAACTCCTGCTACAGCAATAAGGCAAGAGAAGTGCTCACTGGGAAAGAAGAGGTCAAATTATCCCTTTTTGCATATTATATGATACCATACGAGTGCCCAAAAACTTCACCAGAAAACTCCTAGAAATGATTAACATTTTCAGTAAAGTTGAAGGCTATATAATTAACCTAAAAAAATCAGCAGCTTTCCTAAATACCAGTAGCAAGCAATCAGAGGAAGGTTACATACAAACCCTCCCTTTCACAACAGCCTCAAAAAAAAATCTCAAAATAAACCTGACCAAAAGCCATTAAAGACCTCTACAATGAAAGTTTTAAATATTTGAAGAAAGAAATTGAGGAGGACACAAGAAGATGAAAGGTCTTACCATGCACATGCATTGGAAGACTTAATATTGTGAAAATGACCATCCTATCAAAAACAATACATAAATTCAATACAATCCCAATAAAAATTCCCATGACATTCTTCACAGAATTAGGAAAAAAAATTAAATTCATATGGAAGCAATCCTGGAGGGATTACCATACCAGATTTCAATCCTGGAGGGATTACTCTACCAGATTTCAATCCTGGAGGGATAACTATGCCAGATTTCAAATTACATTGCGCAGCTATAGTCATAAAAATAGTATGGTACTGGGACAAAAATAGACCTGTATGTCAGTGAGACATATTTGAAAACCAAAACATGTGAACATGCAATTTCAGCCTCCTGATATTTGACAAAGGGGCAAGAACACTCAATGGAGGGAAAACAGCATCTTCAACAAATGGTGCTAGCAAAACGGGCAAAAGGAAACTCCAAATACATCAAAGACCTCTGAAACCTGAAACTCTGAAACTGGGAGAAGAAAACATTGGCAGTAACCTACAAGATATAGGTGCAGACAAGGACTTTCTCAATTAGGCATCAGTTGCTCAGGAATTAATGTCAACGATCAACAAATGGGACCTCATTAAACTAAAATATTCTGTACAGCAAAAGAAAAAACCAAGGAAGTGAAGAGAAAACCCACAGAGTCAGAGAAAATGTTCACCAGCAACACATCCAACAGAGGTTTAACACCCAGAATACATAAAGAACTCAGAAAACAAAGAATCAAGAAAACAAGTAACCCAATTAAAAGACGGTCTAAGGATGTGAACAGAGTTCTCAAAAGAAGAAATAAAGATGGCTAAAAAACATCTTTAAAAGTGCAGCATCGTTAGTAATTCGGGATATACAAGTTACAACCACTTTAAGATTTAATCTTACCACAATCACACTGGCTAAGATCAAGAGAACAAGTGCTGGAGAGGACGTGGGGGACGGGGAACACTCTTTCGCAGGTGGTGGGATTGCAAACTCATGCAAACCCCCGTGGAAAACAATGTGCAGAACTCCTAAAATATTAAAATTAACCTACCATTTGGCATGGTTATACTTCTCCTTGGCATATACCCAATGAACACAGAGATACTTGTATATCCATGTTTGTGGCTGTTCTATTCCCAATAGCTAAGAGATGGAAGCAACCTAAGTGTGGATAATGAAAATGTGGTAATTTACACAATGGAGTTCTACTCAGTGGTAAAGAAAGACTAAATCATGAAATTTACAGGTAAATGAATGAAACTAGGTACTGTTATACTAATGAAGTAACACAGACTCAGAAAAATAAGTGATGTTTGTTCTCTCTCATATGTGAATCCTAGCACCAAATCCTCATTATATTTGAGTATGTATCCTGAGGTCAACTTCAGGGTCCAGGAAAATGGAAAGAAGCAAGGGCAGAAAAGAGAAAGAAGGAAGCTGGGAGAGAAGAGCAGAAAGAGCCAGGTGTTAACGAGGAAGACGCTGATGAAAAATGCTGGTATTTAAATGGGAGGATGGAGAGAGAATTATTCAAGGAACTTTGGGAATAAAGGATAAGGAGCTCAAGAGCGGTGGGACCATAGGACACTGATATTATCCAAAAAGAAATAGGGAAAATGAGAACACTTTAAATGTGGAGGGCATGGAGGGAGAGCTAGAAGGGAGCAAGAGACAAGAAATAATGCCTAGTTAGTGCAAAAAAATTTAGGAAGTCACATTAGTTCATCAACTTATTAACAAATTACACAGGCAATATCTGTACATGAGCCCATGTGCATAGCTAAAGGCTACATAACAAGAAACAGTGCCAGACAGGAGAAACTTTCTTTTGAGTTGTTGGCCAGTGTAGACCAAGAGACTCCCATAATTACACAGGCTATTGCCACAGGCCTTGATTGCCTCCCAGAACTTGAAGGTAAGACCCTATATACTTCAGACACAGGATTTGGAGCAATGGAGCTGGAACTGACCTGGAAGCTGCTTCCTCTGGAGGCTAGTTCTCATAGCTCTGGAGAGTACTATGCAAGCTGCTAGGGGGGAACACCAATTGATGGTCCAAACAAGGTTTCAAGGCCAAATAACCACACCAATGATCAGCACAGCACTGGACACTGGTACAGTTAATGGCACTTTTATCTTGGGGGCAGTCAACAGCTACCTAATTGGACTTAAAGTCCATTCAATGGCAGGAAATTCATGTGTGGTACTCTAAACAGTCAAATACATATGGCTGAAGAGGTCATAGATCTTAGAAAAATCCCCAAGACTATCACATTGCTAGAAAAATGTAATTTCTTACTATGTGCAAAATATGTATCCTTATATTTACAGAGAAGTATCCCCATCACCACTCATCAAAGAAGCTTCTTTTACATCAGATAGAGACTATTACAGAGTACAAGTGATCATAGACAGATATTGTCAGTGAATTGTGCAAGCCTATGTGGCACATCTACAATGAAATTCTACACCTAAGAGTCATGGAACACAGAATAAGAGAAAAAGAGGACACTAATAAATCTCTCGGAGCTCCCTCATGAAACAGAGGGCCTGGAACACAAAAGGTCACAAATGGCCAACGTGTAGAGAGTAAGAGACTGAAGAGCATGAGTCCTTGGACAGGACTCTAAATTAAACTCCACCCACGCAGAGCTCAGGGACCATTGCAGAAGAGGGGCAGAAACATTTAAGAGCAAGAGGAAGTACATGACTATATGTAAATAGAGTCCTACAGGCTCCTGGGATCTTGTTCATATGAAACTACATCAGTGGAGTCAGCATGCACAAGGCCCATGCAAACTGAAGCACAGAACCCCAGCACAGATCTATGGACATGGGCAAGAATCCCCAATATCAGTTGAAGAACTGTTGGCATCTGACTGCTTCTGGGTGAGGAAGAGCTGATCTTCTTAAAGGGAAGAGCCCTACATAGTCTGACTAGACCCCAGTGGATGAACTTGCGCTGAGGAACCTCTGGGGAATTGAACTTGACATGATAAGCCTTAACACAAATGACACAATGTATGAATTTCACTGGGAGGGGCAATGGGGGTGGAGAAGATATAAAGATAATTAAAATTGATTGAGATTTTCTGTATGGAATACACAAAATTCAATTAAAAAGTTACCAAAAATTTGAAAACACAAGAGGTTCATAGCTTACCGACATGAGGTCATTTTGAAATTATTCAAATATTTGCCAAAATAAATATAACATTCAAACCTTCCCCTTCTTAGCCTCATTTGAAGAATGCTGTATAGGGCATCCAGTAATTATGATTTGCCTTGAAATTGCAGTCACCCAGCATGTGGACAAAGAATTTGATCCTTTTAGTCTGTTTCAGCCTAGAAATCGTAAGGTCAATCTCACAGATTTGCAGATCTTGTAGCGTCTGTGTAGGTAATAACCCAGAGGAGAAGGATGGGAAAGAAACCAAGAATTCCCTCCTGAAATTGAAACCCATTCTGTTTTCAGGGCTCTCTCTCTCTGATACTTGATTCCAGATCTTCCTCTAGTCATACAAAAGTTTTCAGGCTAACAAATTATCAGGGCCTCACTTCGCTAAAGTTTCCCTTCTGAAATTGGTGGGCTGACAGAAAACAAACAAACAAACATAAGCTTCAATAGTACCAGTCATGATGAACAGAGAAAGGCCTCTGAGGACTGAAAAATTAGAAATCCTAAAATTAGTTAAGTGCAAAAATAATGAGACATAAAATTAAAGAATGTAAATGTGATGAATGCTTACAAGTTCACAAACAGTAAGTAAAGGCGTAATTTAAAAAGACATAACTTGAGCGGGTGGGGTGATCCATTGCGAGAGCTATACTAGGGAGTGAGGCCAAGCTCCTCAACCTGCTTCCAGTCCTGAAGATCTTGGTCTCGGTCTCCACTGCAGGGAGGGGTGGCTGTGTTTCACTGCAAGAAATGTGACCATCTGTCTGGAATTCGCTGACTTTTCTTCCAGAAGTTCTTTCTTCCTCTCTTACGAGCAAGGCAAATCCTAACAGTCCCCTACCCTTAAATAAAACTTTCTCTCTCACCACGTCATCTCATACACTACTGCTAAATAGTTTTTCTCAATAAAGGATACTTACATCAAGTGCACTGATATTCAACAGGAAAGAAGATAGCATTCAGTTCAAAGAGTACTCAGCTATCAGAGTTTTTCTTTGGTCTTCCATATTAATAAGCATTTTTCAAAAACAAAAAAAAATGTAACCACCTTTGCAACTTTATGAATAATATAGGTTCTCAGAAATAAAATCTCAAAGTTTAACAGAATATCCCTAGAAAATATAGGTGAAAATTGTGATTATTCAACTCATTATCCAAGTGTATCCTCTGAACAAAGAGTTCTAATCCTGGGTAACGCTGTTCCTAGGATGCATGTCTGGAGATTAGGGTTTTGTGATTTATCACGAAAAAAGGTAGAGTTATGCATATAGCATATACTGGAGAGAAAATAGGAATATTTTGAGACGTCCTATAATGTACAGAATAGCCTGCAAAACAAAGATACAACTAACCAAAATGTTGATAGTGTTGTGATGGAGAAATACTACAAAACATTATTTCTGAAAAAAAAAATGAGAAAATGGTTTCAACAATGTTGCAGTTTGGTTTGTACAAATAAGTGAGATACAAATTTATACTCAGTAAAATTAAAGAATACCACAAATGCATGTTTATAAATGAGAATTTCAAAGTCATACTTGCCAGCTACTGCACTAGGTATACGTAGGTATGTGTGTATTCATCTCTCTCTCTCTCTCTCTCTCTCTCTCTCTCACACACACACACACACATACACAACACACACAGAGTACCTTCACACACAGCTGGTGCTCATTATATTATAAAAACAGGTTCCCACATGAACCAATTGTTATGTTAGAGACATAAGGATGAGGCTGGTGTTGGGGTGAGGATACAGCTGTGTGGTACAGAGCTTTTCTAGCATGTGTGGAATTTGTGTGCAATCTTCCACACTGAGATAACTGCAAATAGGAGACTGCTTTGAAGTTACAAGACTGCTATCTTTAACTAGCTACTTTCATGTTGCTGTGGCAGAATACCAGACTAAGGCAATTTAGGGGAGAAAATGTTTCTTCCTCTGGCTCTTGGTGTCAAAAGGATTCCAGTCCATCACCACCAGGACTAGAGACAGGCTAAACAGTTCATGGCTGTGGAAGTGTGTGCTGGAGGTTCTTCACAGGGCAGTGGACCAGGGAGCAGCAATAGCAGCCACAACCCAGGGGCAAATGTAACCTTCAAAAGCCCAGCGGTGTCTACATTGGAGTTTAAAGAAACTTTTGGTAATTGATGGCTTCTGGGAGAGGAAAAGACAATGTCTTCCAGGGAAGGGACTATTGGTGGGCCCAGTCGATGAACCTACCATTTTGGAACATGAATCAGACTCTCTTGATAGACAGATAGATAGATGATAGATAGACTGATGATAGATAGGTAGATAGATAGATAGATGATAGATAGATAGATGGTAGATGATAGATAGATGACAAATGATAGATGGTAGATAATAGACAGATGATTGATAGATCGATTAAGATAAATAGATAGATGATAGAGATAAGAGAGTACATTAAATTGGGCATGGGGCAGAGAGGAGGTGAAGGGATCTAAATACCATCAAACTATAATGTATGAAAGTCATAAAAATTAAATTAAAAGAATTTTTTAAATACCCAGCCAGGCCTACAGCCTCCAAAATAGTACCACCAGGTGGTGACCAAATATTAAAAATATGAGCTTATAGGGGACATTTCAGATCCAAACTACATCACCCTAAGAGGTAAAGGAAGTTGTTCCAAATCAAAAGTGAAAATAAAATAATTAAAACAGAAAATCCAGACTAAGATGACAATCAGGTTAACTAGTCATGAGGCAGTGAAGACTGAGGCCGGTTTGTTTGTTTGTATCGGGTTTCTTGGGGCTTTTTCCCCACTGGCAAATTGTATAAGTGTGTGTGTGTGTGATTTTCCTTTATGTGAAATGTGAATTTCACACAAGCACACATTGACATATGGCCCATCACCCACTTCCCTCCTCAGGCCCCCTTACATACAACACGCCCCGCTCGTCGTCTTTTTTCCTTCCCGACCCCTCCACCCCTCCACACCTTCCTATCCGTCCACCTCTCCACACCCTGAGGTTCAGGAAACACGAACAAGGAGGAAGTGGAAAGAACACTGGGGGAGAGCACAGGAAATACTCTCTTCTGAGTCATTTTTAGTCTGGTGGTTCCAACAGAGTTCGTCTCTGCACGCTAGGTACTGTGTGGAAGATGACAAACACGCCCAAGACACGCTCGTGAGACGGCAGTGCTTCCTACTGTGCTGTTTTAAGCATTTCTGTTTTATGGGCCAAGGGAGATTAACACCCACAGAAAAGCTGAGGGAAAAGATCAGATCTCAGAAGGATCAGACTTCCTCCATGATGGAGAGATGAAATTTGAGAATTCTGCTTGTGTTTCTACAAGAGCACAAGAAAAGAAATAAAGAATGAGAAAATAAATTAGAACTGATAGGCCATTCTATTCATTCAATTCTATTCATTACTTTCTCTAAGAATAATCCTTTCAAATCAGGGACAAGGTTGTTTGAAAGGGAGAGAAGTACTGTCAGCAAAGATTAATAGGTAAACTGGATGAAGTGGAATGTCTGGGCCCTAAAGGATCTTATTGCTGTGAGCAAGTTCAACTCAGGACACAGACCAAAGCTGGATCATATCCAGCTTCATTTAGAGACTATATTGACAGCCTGCTTTTTTTCAAAAATCAATTTTGGAAGCATTTGGGAGCAGTCGAAACACGATACTGTAAGCATATAATGAAATATATTCAGTACAAATTTTAGTTTAAAAAGTAATAAAGCAATACTTGGGCTTAATTCTGACTTCAGAAAATTCTTCAAGTACATTTGGTATTATACTTTATTTTTGTGATAGGGTTTATTCCTGAGAGACTCAAAGGGCCAGGTGTAAGCATTCTGTAAGTGGGAGAGTTTCAGACTGAGGGCTGTACTAGGACGCCATTTATAAAACCAGAGCTGTTCTGAATTGCAGGCCTTTCAGCTTACCTACCATTGATATTAAAAAAAACCACACACATTCAACACATCTGCTAGTGTTAAAAGAAAAAGTGTTGCCATGAATCTTACAAGAATTTGTCCTGTGGCCTTGGGACACAATATTAATCAGGTAAAATAAAATAACAAGTACTTCAAAATTCAAGCTTAGTTGGTTGATATAATTCCCAGTGTTATTTATATCCTGAATATAAATATTTAGCCTTGTTGACACTTTATTACAGTAAAGGGACTTTTAATAATTAGAGTTATATGATATGGCGTGGCCATAGATGGAAAAATCTCTAGAAAGTCATATCAATCTTTTAATTTCTAAATCCATTTATTCTTTCAACTAATTCCCATATAGGAAATCAGATTTCTTTGAAAACAAAGGTACTTATATTGTACTTTTGTTATGGGAACACAATTTTGTTCTTAAAAATCCACCATAATTGAAGTCTAAAGTTTTAATTTCTTCTTTTTTTTCATGTTGTCCCCACAAACAGTTCAATTTCTCTACAAATCCTTAATATAAAGAATATCTTAAAACACTGAGTTTTATAAGAACGAGTATACTCATGTAGAAAGATGGAGAACAATCCCTTGCAACTGCTCCTGGTCCTCTGCCATGCTGAGGATATACAAAGCACCTGAGCACTTATTAAACACTGAAAGGTGAGGCTTCTGCCTGAGTCTGAGCACAGAGGTCTGTTCAAGTTGAAGTCAGCATGTCCAATGGAATCCAAAGAAAATGGTCTCCGAGGGCAATGGATCATGTACACATCATTAAAATAATGTAAGCGCATCCTTCCACTGTATGAATGTTTTTTCAACATGCACATACTTGTACATAAATGTATCATGTAAAAGGCACACCTAAGTGACGATTCTAAAGATGACAATAAAAGTATAGCTGTACTTATAAATAAGGACACTACTACAACAGTGTAACAGTCTATTCAAGAACAGTAGCTAATGTTTAGACTTAAGTACTTTGGAGTTAATAGGAACTGGAAACAAGACCCAGAAGAGTTGAGGAGCCAGTCTATTCTAACAGCCAGAGCAAGTATGCTTTGGGAGACATTCTTTGATGTCCTAGCAATTAAAAGAATAGACTAGGAAAAGATGGGATGAGTGCCATTTCTGTACATGGCCCATCACACCCTTGACCCCTATCAGCTCCGACAGTGAGACAATCTCATCTGTCACGGAGCCTCGATACCTCAATCTGTTTTCTGCTGCTGTAATGGAATACCACAGATATGGGTCAATTAAAAACAACAGATGCTCATCTGGCTCAGAGAGGAGGCTGCAAAGTCCAAAGTTGAAGGACCATGTCTGCCTGGGGCCTTCTTGCCACACCATAACATGGCCAAGAAGAAGGGAGTAAACAAGATAGGAAGGGCTGGTCAAGATGCAGGATCCCTGGGTGAGAGCAGAGTCCGTGTAACCCAGGGCCTCCTGAGGACACCGCCTGGCAGCAGTCCTGCCACAGCAATGCAACTTCCACTGCCATTTTGTAGGGGACATCAAAAGAAAAAATGTGTGTGTGTGTGTGCGTGTGTGTTTCCTTCCAGAAAAGACAACTTATTTCATTTTGAATCTAAAACCATCCTGCTTTAACTAAATATGTAAAGTGCAGAAACTACATTGGCCCAGAATATTGCATTTCCTCTTGGAACAAGATGAGTGAAATAACATCTTGGCCCTCTTTGAAGACGCAGTGGAGACTCAGTTTTCTAAACTGAGGTGAGTGGTGAGCTCAGTTCACCCAGGTATTTCCTTTTAGATGCATTCCCCCAAGCAGAGCTCCAAGATATACAGGACTGCTGGTTCCCACTGAAGGCAGACATCCTGGCAGAGAGTCAGCCTCTCATGCAGTATGAGAATTTTTTTAATTAATTAAAGAAAAATGTATTTTTCCCATGAGCATCTGTATGTATGATTTCTTTAAATCATTTTTATAAGTTGGACCATCAACTGACCACATCAACCTGTTGATATCTCTTGTTTTATTTATACTTGTTTTTAATACTTTATTTGTTTTGTTTTATTCTACGTATATGAGCATATTACCTGCATGTATGTAAGTGCACCATGTACATGCAGTGCCCTCCGAAGCTAGAAGAGGGTGTCCGATCTCCTGGAACTAGAGGTACACTTGTTAGCCTCCATGTGGGGGCTGGGAACCAAACCCAGGTCCTCAGGAAGAAAAGCAAGTGTTCTTAACCACTGAGCCTTCTCTCCAACCTCTAGACTTACTTTATTTTTAACTAGTGTTCTGACAGCATATGTACTTGTTGGATGTAGATCTTGGCTCTCTTCTTCCTCTCTATCTCTTATAGTCCTGGGGAACGGGGACTGCTGGCCTCTGGTGAATCATCAGGAACACTTCAGAGCATGCAAGGAGGCGATCAGTTATTTGATATTTCTTGGCCTTCTCATTATGTTCGCCCTCTATGTCTTCATCTTTTCTTCAAAGCTTTTTTTTTTTAATCTAATAGCATTTCCACTTTTTAAATATTTTCATTCTACAAAGCCGTTCACCTCAGTTTTGTCATTGAGTCATTAGAATGGACTTGTGAGCAGTCTGAACCCAAAACTATTTGCTATAAATTTGAAACTTCTGCAGCAGGGCAACTTTTGTAACCCCACGTCACGCACTTTCCTCAGAACAAAGTTATAGACTGTTATTCAGAGATTTGCTACATTTATGAGGGCCTTCCAGAGACGATTCTTTGTCTTTATCTTTTCACTTGTGTTCATTACTGAAAGTTATTTAATAAATCTTGGCTGAGCACTAGCCAGACACTATGCTAGACCCTGGGGATACAGTAATGAATTGAACTTTTGAAAACCCCTGTCCCATGAAACTTTGATTCTAGAGAGGAAGACTGACAATACAGGAGCGTACTTTATACGGAAAGCGATGGTGTTACGGGACACAAAGGTGAGAGATGTGG
The DNA here is from genome assembly GCA_035773235.1 of Eospalax fontanierii. NCBI lineage: Eukaryota > Metazoa > Chordata > Mammalia > Rodentia > Spalacidae > Eospalax > Eospalax fontanierii. The sequence goes on along the minus strand of CM069549.1, from coordinate 42,031,632 downwards.
ATCAGGAATGGCCGTGGCGGAGGTCAGAGTGCGGTTAGTGTAAGTGGACTGTGCACAGAAATTTGCCTGGAAAGTGACTCTGAGAAGAGGCTTTATGAGGCTGAAGAAATAAGCCATACGTACACAGGTGTTTAGATAAGGGTGCTCCAGAAAAGGGGGGGCAGTGAAAGTCAAGATTCAAAGTGATGGTACCTGGCATGGATGAGGAACAAAGCTCTCAATGCTGAAGTAGATGATGCTAGGGGAAGGTCATAGAATAGGAACTACTAAAGTAGGTGTAGCAAAGCAGTCACGTGATCTCACTCACCAATAGCAGCAAGCATAGCTGGCACCTTAATATTGGTTTTTAAGTGGGAAGTTCCCAGTAGAAATGGCTGATACCAAGGAGAACTCAGGTAAAGTCACGATGCTTAATGCTATCAACCTGACAGGATATAAAAACTGGCATGGACTCCCACCATTGGGCATGTATGTGAGGGGCTTTCTCGATTAGGTTGATTGAAGTGGGAAGACCCACCATAAATACGGGTGAATAATTCCATGGGCTGGGGTCCCAGACTGAATATAAAGAGAGAGCTGAGCTCCAGCATTCATCTCTCTCTACTTCCTGACTCAAGATGTTTGTGCAACTCCCTACCACAAGCTGCTGCTGCTGTGACTCCCTCCCAAGCCCCCCACCACATGACGGACTACATCCTCAAATTGTAAACTCAAACAAGATCTGCCTTCCTGAAGTTCTCTCATCAGGCATTTGTCCCACCAATGCATGAAGTAACTAAGACAAAGGTGAACTAAAATTTTACATCGACTTACAGTAAGTGGACTGGGAAGAGAAATTCAAGAGTCTAATTTTGGACATGTTAAGTTGGAAATGTCTTTCATCAAATGAAAAGGCTGAGTATGGACTTGGACATGATTCTAGTGCTCAAATGTAAGGTTAGGAGTTATAAATGCTGGAGAGAGATCAAGAGCGTTTGAAGTCTTGAGATTAAGTCATATCACATAATCAAGGAATAAATGCAATTAGAAAAGCAAGCCTACAGGAGGATGACGGTGGGAAGCAATAGAAAACCAGCAACAGCGGACGAGTAGGGTGCTGAACACATACACCTGAGCTGCACAAATTCAGGCTGCAGCTCTATACCTGGAGGGAGTACAGAGGGCCTGGAATGCAGCCAGAAATGCTTCTTTAGAATTCAGAAGTGAGAACAGAAGTTATGGACTTACAGACATCAACATAAACCAGGCTGAAGCTTGGTATGTTTATGAAACTCCCTGAGGGAAAAACTGAAGGCCTTGGGGAAGCTAGAGCTCTGGGAGCGTGAATAAGGAAAGGAACCTGAGTAGATGCTGGTGTGAGGCCACAGGGGGCAGCGCCTCACACAGTGACCTTTTCCAAAGGAAGGATCTGCACTCCACAAGCAAAGACTTCTCACAGACTCAGTACTGCAGCCGAGCCTGAAAACTGCAGGCTCGCCCTGTTGCTTTCAGTGTTTAGTCTCATTAATTGCTTTTGTTTACCTGTATCCTAGCTATAAATATGAGACTTGCTCTCTCTGAACACCGCCCCAACCCCAGAATTCGACTTCACCACAGATGATGATTTTCACAATCCAATAAGGAACATGAAATGAAAAACTGGTATGCACTGGGTTGGGTGTGCTCCAAATATTGCTTAAGAACCTTCTCATTTAGTCTTCAAAGTGGGAATTTTGATGCTTAAAAATGGTAAATCCACCTTCTCCAAGGTCACTTGCTAGACAAATGATAGGTTTAGCTCAGTCCCAGACTCTGATTCCACTGCACTGTGGTATGTGCTTCTCAGGGATATTTCTCTCACAGGTGTGACACGCCTGGGCTGCTGTCACCTGTGGGATAGATGTGTAGCTGTTTTTCACCTGGTTCCGTGCCTTGGTTATTCATTTAAGGAATTCTCCTTTGGAGCCAGGAATCACTAAAAATGAATAGTTTGCCATGGGTTCAGTTTCTGGTGAGAAGCCAAGGGCAAAGGATTTGAAATCACATCTATTCACATTATTGGATCTTCTGAGAAGCAGTTGCTGCTACAAAGTCTGAACTCATTCTAGAGAACTCTTTCAAGATCCCTCTCAAGAACCTTCAAGTCTCAACATAAACAAATTTTAGACAGAAAGTAAATGAGACATAGAATATTTACAGAAATTCACAATAGTTAGACTTTTGGAGCTTTATTCTCTATTCAAGCATCTCCTGACTGAGATGAAAATGCCTTTACAATAACCAGGATATACTATTGGGCACAGTCCAAGCAAGGAAACAAGCTGAGGTGAAGAATCCGTGAAAATACGCAGTTCTCTCCTATCTGAAGAACTCAAGACAAAAATGCCTCCATGGGCAAAGCAAGGAGTTCTTCACTCTCCTCACCCCAGTAGACGGAGGTTCCCAGCTGTTCACAGGTGCCCAGGACCCCTGCTCAAAGATAATGAAAACAACCAGATCACTCTGGAATGCAGGCGCCGGGATTAGAGAAATCCTCTCTAGGAATCATTTTGCTGGAACTGAGGTAACAGGGCCCTGACTGCAGGAGCAATGCCTCCTATAAAAGCTGCAGGAACATTCCATACTGCTTGTTATGCCAGCAGTGGTTTTGTGCAATATCACAGCAGCTTTGCCACTATTCTGTTATTACTGTGCAGAAGTCTAGGTTGTAAAGGGACACAGCTGAAGTCGTGGAAATAGCTAGTTCCTAAGTGGAGTCATAGCCTTCAACTGAAGAGTAGGGGCATATTTAGGATGACAGATGGCCAGCTCTCAATAGAGGAAAGAAAAACAAGGAAATGGAGTTTGGAAGGACAAAGGGACTGCAGTCTCTGTCTTTTAGAGCCCTCATGCACAATTGAGACTATGTTAAGAAGTTAGAACTACTTTTTGAAACCTATTTCAAGATCAAGTGATTAAAACCATACTACATTTTATGCTCTCAAGTTCTTCCTAGTTAAAATTTAAAAAGAAAAATTTAAATATATCATCTTACTTTATTCTTTAAAAGTTACAGCTTAAATGCAAAATAGCTTTTCAGATTCATCATGCTCACTCCTACCCACAAGCTACTTACATAAATTAGTGTTCATTTTTCATTAAAGTAAAATGGAGCACTTCCAAAATAGGGCATGCTAGTTCATAGCTAGCTGAACATCTGTTTTCTGCTGTCATTATAAACAGCTACTATTGTCTAAAATGTAACTAATGTAACATGAAAGAAGGCACACAAAGTGCACAATGGTCACTGATGTCAGACTATGCCATGGTGAAAACTCCAAGGAACCGCACAAATATGGCAGAACTCCCAGTGCATTCCGGTTAAGCTTACCAGCTGTACAGGTCTGCCGCCTTCTGTCAAACTATCAGATGTCAGGAAGTGAGGGTCAGTGTCAAGCAGTAGGACTCACTGATGGACACTTGCCTGTGTCCGAATCTGGTACTGATGAGCTGAAGAAATGGTAAGCCTGCACAAACCTGTACAAACCTGTACAAACTGAGCCCTCCTCCCTCTTGCTCCCAAACTCTGAACTGGAACTAGGAACAAATCTGTTATTTCAGTCCCATCCGAATGTATTAAACTACTCAACTTTAGCAAAGTTCTGATAAAAACTCTGCCTGGAAATTGAGAGAAATTTGATCTTGAAAGTTAATAAGGGAACAGCGAAATGGCTCAGTGGGTAACAGTATTTGCCACACATGCCTGATGACCTGAGTTTGATCCCTGAGTTTGACCCCTGAAATCCATGTTAAAAAGCTGGATGTTGCGATGGGCTCCTACAGTGAGATGATTTCTTTGGTTACTAATTATTAAATAAGAAAGCAAGACTTACACAGTGAAAACATTTACCCTATGCATCCATCAAAATTATGTCTCTCACCTTGACCCAAATAAATCCCTTCAGCAGGCAACATGAACAGAAACAGCTAGAGAGATTAGGTAGTGAGTCTGTCCATCTGAATCATTCGAACTTTTAAGTCCTGGAAGTCACCTGTATAAAATGTAGAATCATCTAGTAAAAATTCATTTTATCACAGCCTTTTAATTATGGCATCTAGCTAAATCTGAATTTCAGACTAAACCTAAACAAATGTTTAATATAATTTTGTCCTGTCAAATATTTAGAATAAATATTTAAGTTTAGTATAACCAAATATTTTGTCTTAAATACAATAAAATAGGGTTTGTCATTTATTTATCTGGCAATCTAATTTAACTGGGCCACCTGTGTTTTCTTTTGCTCAGTCTGACAGTGCAATTTTTGTGTCTTATGATGATAGTTTGAGTCTAAATGTTCTCTGCAGGACTTCTGAGATGGCTCAGTGGTTGAGGGCATTAGCTGATCTTGCAGAGGACCTAGGATCTGTTCTCACCATCTACCTAACAGCTAACAACCATCTATAACTCCAGTTCTAGGGAATGTGAAGCCCTCTTCCAGCTACTCTGGGCCTCAAGCACATACATGATATGCATATGTACATGAAAGCAAAATACTCATACACATAAAATAAAATGCATAAAAAATTTTAAAGATAAGTAAATGATATAAAATATCCCCAGAGGCTCAAGTGTTTGAAGACATGCTCCTCGGTTGATGGTGCTGTTTTGAGAGGTTGTACAACCTTTAAGTCATAAAACATAGCTGGGCCAATATGGTCACTGAGATTGTGCCTTGAGAGTCATAGCTCAGTCCTGCAATCCTACTTCTGGTCCAAGCTCTCTGCTTCCTGATCCCACCCCCACCCCCCCCCCCGCAAAGGGAACAAACCATGGAGCAAACCCCATCAACAGGAACCCAACAATGTCAGCTGCTAAACCTTTCCAGACAAAGACTGCATCCCTGAACTATGAGTCAGAGTACTTCCTAAGTTGCTTCCACTGGATATTTTGTCATGGTGATAAGTAAAGGGCCTAACAATGGGGAAAGACTTTAACAAGTTTGGAGAAATACTTGACTACTTACTACATGTGTAGGATTTTGTGAGCATCAAATTTTAAGAAGGAAATAGAGAAAATGAATTGATTACAAATCCAATTTCAAGTACCATTAACCATGTAGGCAGACATAGGAAGCACTAGGTATGCTTTAACACTACAAAGAACTGACCACCTATCAGGAGAGGTAAATGGGACCAGTTGAAACATTTCTGCTGAAATATCCATAGGGCTGGAGGCCACACAAGCTACTCAGGTCACCACTCCGTTTTCTGCTAAGTTGTTACATGAAAATGAGAGGAGCCTGGCCCATAGCAAAGAGGATTCGTGCATGAGAAGACTGCTGATTGTGACCTGCATATAAAGCTATTTTTTTCATCAATAAAAAAATGTCCCATAACCCTCAATAAGAGTTTAAATACCTCAACCATACCTCTGATGAGAAAACATATATTCTGAGCAATATATTTGAGGATGGATGCTCTTGATTGAACTTTGGCATCAGCTTTTCAGGGTGGGTTTGTTCTGGCAAGCTTTGTAACTGGTATGTCAACCTCAGTATGTGTTCTAAGTCCACACAGCTATTGGTCCCAGTGCACAGTTACATATGGTTTGTTTTTCAAGCAAGATCACAACAGATGATTATTTTTAATCTTGAAGCTTATAATTCAGTCCATATTTTATAGATTTGCCAGTATGATAATAGTCAGGGATCTATAACCAAAGTCTACATACTAATTTTAGTCCATGATCTATTTTTGAAGCTGAAGGTTTGTGTGAACACAGATTCACACTCTCATGATTATAAGGTACATATTGTCTTCTGCTTAAAGGCATGAATGATTAGAGCCAACAAAGCCTAAAATACTGACTTTCTGGTACTGTACCTAAAATATTTGCCAACTCATGGTCCAAATAGATATTTAACAACAGCCACATGTACTCATCACTCCCTTCTGATAAGTTTGGATATATTTAGGATCATCAAGGATTGCAGCCTCCATAATTTAGACTCCATATAGCAGAGAGTGATAGCATCTAAACCACTGTGTAAAATTGTTTGGCAAAGCAGCACGGAGAGTAAACCCTGCTTATTTCATGCAAGGCTTCTTGGCAGATCTTTCACCTTTCTCCTCACCATCTGCTAGGAGTAAGGACAAGGATGCAGCTTCCCAGTTGCTATAAAATTTAGGTTAATGAATCATTTTAATATTTTTTTCCTTTTTATTTGTGAAATTAAAAATCCTTTAAAATTCTACCCACTGGCAATTCCCATTCTCACTCATGAAAACACCAACCTAAATCAGGGCAAGCACCATAGCAACTTGTCCCTTGGTCTCTCATAACGTCTACTCAGGCCTGATAGGAGAGATCACATGTCTTATGCCAGGTTGTACAGACGAAATTCAATCTCAACTTCAAAATTGGTGGGTCTTTTAGACATTGTGTGTTTTAATTTCCTTTCTGCTGCTGTGATAACAAATATTCTGACACAAAGCAACTTAGACAAGAAAGTGTTTGTATCAGCTCACAGTTCCATTACAGTCCATCCCGAGCAGCCGCAGCCTGAGACATCATGTCCACAGTCAAGAGCACGGGCAGAATAAACATGCTTGTTCGTTTGCTTGTTGTGCATGCTTCGCGTGGTTTCTCCACTCTCATGCAGTTCTTTGCCAAGGGAACGGTGCTGCCCGCGGTGTCCTGGTCTTCCCACATCAATTACTTGATAAAACCAAAGAAGCCCAGCGTCGACAGTCTCTCACTAAGACTCTTCCTTGGGGATTCTGTGTTGTCACGTTGGCAATTCAAGCTAGCCATCACACAATGAAATATATTCCTTGAAGCCTGAAGAAAGCTGTTCATTTTCTACAGGAAGTCCCAGGAGCATTGTTCACAGCCACTTCTCAGTTCAGAAAGTGCTATGGGCCCCATTGCCTCTGATGAGTACATCTGTTTGCTATGTATGGGATGCACTTCCTCTGAAAGCAGGGTTCAGCAGCCTTTACAAATAACAGTCCAAACTCCTCCCTATCTCCCTTGTTACATCACATGCTGCTTTGCTTAGATAACCTCAAGGCACCTCACCCTGATCTGAACTGGATCTTCATGTTGCTAATGGTTGAACAATGAGCATGTGATTTTACTTAAATTCATAATTTATTTGTTTATTTATTTATTTTGGAGCTTTGAGAAAATCAATAGAGAGGATGCAACTGAGGTTTTCTCATGTAACCCACTAACTGACAATACTCCAAGTTATGGGGTGGCAACTGACAATACTGTTCCCTAAAGAAATCAAAAATAAAGCGTTCTTACTTTTACCAAGCAATAGGTTTTGGTAGTCGAAAAGCCAGTGAAATCATCTTAATATTGAGCAGCATTCTTATTCTGGATCCAATTTAACTGCCTTTTTTACAATTTGTCAACCATGAGAAGAAAAAAATGATTGTATTGATGACACATAAATTCAAAACCCTTCTTTCAAATGAAATTTGAGTTACAATTGCTAAGTCTTCAGTTGGGTTTGTGGACTGACCTCTGAAGTACTAATACAGAGTAAGAAACCTCCTTGGATGTATTCACTTTGGTGCTGGATAAACCACCTTGGTGGCCTGATAAGCCAGAAGGTAGCCATAGGAATGAAAGGGGTCAGCTCTTAACTTGCATCCTAAATAGACTCACAAAGTGGCAGTTAGGACAGAGAGCATTTTCCCTTCTAAAGCATTTACAATTTGAAGCACATATGATAGAATGCTATAGTATTAGAAGAACCACTAGTATTTTAAATGGTATGTGTTCAACAATACTGGGCAAGATGTTCCAGCATTTACCGGGCTTAACAGCAGCACTATATATAGCTCTTGCATACTTAAAAGTTTCTTTGAAGATTTGATCAAATGGGCAAAAGTTTTAATGTGGTTATTAAAATTCAACAAACCAATTGCAAATCCACCTCCACAATAAACAGAACAAAGACAAAAGATCATAAGTCACCTTGAACAAAGTTTCAAGGAGAAACACATAAGATAAGCACTTGCTGATTATCATCAAAAGACTAAGGCAACTTCTCAAATGGTAGCTGCTTTTTTTGCAAATGAAAATATTTGAAGCTGGAAATTAATAAGCAAATTCATGAATTCCTATGCCCAACAATACTTATTGGCTGTTTACCAGGGGTCTTATACATGGTGCAGGTCACTTCCAACATGCCTGCAGGATCTCTACAGTTGTCTCCAGTGTACATGCAGGAAACTGAAGACTTGCCCAGCATAGAAGGGGACAGTTTACCCAGAGTAATAGATTTAGACTTTGACTCAAGACTGCTGTCTCCACAGCCTCATTCTCTGATGCCACTCTGCCCCCTAGGTTGTTTGAATGCCTCACAGTATGTAGAAAATTCCAGGGTACACACTGGAACAAGAAAACACAACATTAATTTGGCTAAAATATGTCAAATTCTGGATTCTAGCTGCTTTTGCCTACAAGCAAACCTCTTCAATCAAAAATTGTCAATATTTCAGGGAGACAACTGAACTAAGATACCTGCACTTTAGTCAAAAGGCATATTTTTTAAGGTAAGATGAGAACCAACCATAAAAACGTGTCCTAGCTTTGATTTCATTTTTCCCTAAGATAGGAAGGCAATCTGATGCTCCTTCATCTCCTAGGCCTAGCCTCACACCATGTGGTGATTGACAATAGCAGTCACCCCCCTCTGATGCCATTCACACATCTGTAACATATAGGCAGGCTCCAGATACGAGCACTGGCTCTATAATAAAGTCAATTACATTTTTACACCTATTGCAACAGGATCACATGGAGAGCTATTTATCAATAGTGCTTTAAAAAGGGGAAAAATAATTCTCAACTTCAAACTAAAGAGATCACAAACTTACTTTGTAAAACTATGGAAAAGCAAGTCCCAAGAAAGTATGGTTCCAAGGAAGTTATCAAAGAGGAACTTGGGTTAGTTGAATAGATTTAATCACATGATGAGGAATATTTGTAAGACTATTACAAATTGAGGCATAAATATCTAATTATGAACCTGAAGACAAATATAAATAAATAAACATAAGACATGTCCATTCAGTTGTGTCCATTAGAGTAAGTTAAAACTCATATTTTTTAAAAATTCCACACACATATATACAAAGTATTGAGATTGCACTCACCCCCACCCATCACCCTCTCTTATCCCCTTCCCTCTCATCTGAATGCTTTCTTCTTCCTAACTTGTCCCATTCCTGAGTTCATGACTTTTTGTTTATCCATGTAGTTGAGGTTCCTTGCATAAACATGGAGGATGCTCATTTCAGAAGATAATGTCTCTCCCCCATCCCAAATATTAATTGCCAATGGTTCCTCAAAAAGAAATGGGGCTTCTGGGCACCTCTTTCCACCCATAGTGGAGTGCTGGAGGGCCAGCTTTCTCTGTTCAGGTATGCAGAGCTACTGTGTGTTCATGACCACAACGGCCATGTCATATCCAGAGTGTGGTGTAAAACCCATATGCTAATGAACACTTGAAATTAAAATTGTAATTGTAAAATTAACAGTAATTTTTTGACCTGTTAGGAATGTGAGCTTTTGAATCATAGTTGCAGATCAGGAACTCAGGCATCTGGTAGGAAAGTGTATAGTAGATACATATTTCTCTCTGAATTTTTACTATTGGTTCATTCAAACGGCAAGTCCTCCCCTCTGACCAATAAGGAGGCAGGAAGGCAGGGAGCCAGGGAGGAAAGCATGGCCGTTAGTCAGAGTGAGGGGCACTGAATGGCAGGAGGGATTACTCAGAGCCACACAGCAGGACAGTGCCATGGCCCAGGCCCACGGAGGCCCAGGACTCAGATGGCAGCGTTCCAGGTCCCCGTACTCCCAGAGCAAGGTGAGTGGGAACAAAATCCAGGCCAGGAACAGTCCAGAAGCCACGAACCATGACGCTGCACTGGACTTTGCCAAAGCAATGGCAGCTGGCTCAGAAAGTACATTCAAACAATAACCTTGTAAGTCACCTTAAATAAATTAATCTCTCTAAATGGAAGACCAGTTTCTGTTTTATTCTGTCAGACTGACCAGACCCTGCCCACTATGGCATGGAAAATAAATTTTATAAGACAGAAAGGCAGTACTATACACTTTAATAAGCCTTTATGAACTTTGAAAAAATATTGAGACTCACTGTATAACTCTGGCAGAACTGGAACCACAGAAATTTGCTTGCCTCTGCCTCCCAAGTTCTGAGATTAAGGACATGAACCATTAAAATTTGTTTCAGAATGTACAAACATCCTACTTTAGGAGAATTGATTAAGATATATGCAATCAGGACCAATCAAAGAAAAAGAGTAACTGTAATTGTTAACTTCCAGAAACTAAAATTTACCAATATTTTATTCCGTTTTCAGCAAAATATTTAAATGAAAGCACAAAGATGATGTCACATCTACAAAAACTATTTAATTTTTACAATTAGAGCTATCTTATTAAAAATGCTTTGAGACTTAGAAACAGGAAATTAAAGTATGTTAGATCACTAGTAACTCGATATAGTTACAAAAAATGCTCACAGAGGGCAGGAAGATAAAATTCATCCTATGACAGACTCAAACAAGAGTTTATGTTTCCATTCCACTTAATACTTCTCTGAGGGTATCCCAGCAGTATCGCAGTATAAATTTCAGTATGCTCTGAGCAGCAGAAACTGGGGAACTGCAGGACCCTAATACAAACATTAACAGACTCCACTGGAAGCCAAGCCTCATTCCATTCAGACTGCAGCAGAGTCTGAAGAAACTAAAATATCCCATCCAAAACAGAAAAAGATGGAAGTCTAAACCACAGAGTTTTAAGCATCAAAATGTCTCTCTAGTCCCAAATCATAAGGCAGGACTCATGAAGTAATTTTTAAAAATATTACATTTCATCTATTTAAGGGTGTATGTGCACATATATATGTGGGGGGGGAGTGCACAGTGGCACAGGTGTGCACTCATATGACACAGTGTTCATGTGACTGGAAGTCAGAAGACAACTTGCCACAGTCAATTTTAAATTCCACTTTGACCATTAGGTTCCAGGGTAGTTAGGTACTCGAACAGTCAAGCATGGTGGCAAACAGTCTTGACAGCCACAAAGGTTAGATTTGTTTTTATCACGCATACACTGATATGCAAGTTATGTATAGAAACCTAGCTTTGGAGATTTGAGTTCCAGTGATAGAGCAGTTGCCGAGCATGTGCAAGCTTGATCCTCAACATCAACAGGGCTAGTGAGGAGGGCCTCTGTTTCCTGAAAATATTTTAGAAATTTCTTTCAGAATTAACTTAATTTTTTATAATTCTAAATGCCAGAATCTTAAATTGACTTTTTTCCCTCTTTTTCTATCCCAAACAGGCTAACTCATGACATCTGGCTCTTCCTGAAAATATAATCCACTAATCAAAAACAATAGCAATACTCTGGCTGTGAAGAAAAAAGAATAAGATTATAAGGCAAGATTTGCGTGCCATGAATTTGACACATCTTGTCTTTTCCAGAAATAAAAGCAGCATGGTTGCAGAGGTGCTGTTGGCTTGGAAACGGAGCCAGACGAAGCTGGGCATGTCTGTGGCCAAAAACAGTAGCAGAGAGTCCAGAGTTAAGGAATTTATCATTACTCAATAGTGGAGGAAGCAGGGAAAGAAACAAGTAGAAACACTGCACTGCAGTGAGCTAGACTCGACGTGACACTGAGTCACGGAGAAAACTCAAGAACACAAAGATCCGAAGGTAGAGAAATCGCCTAGTGACACACTCTGAGCAGCGGTCTTCGTGAATAACAAAGCAGTCATGCACAGGTATCAGAGATGCCACCCATCAAAGCATCACTAGAATGCACAAATACTCATGTGGTGTATGATCATGGACCCTACAGCAAAGACTTTCAAAGGATTCTCAGCAGATTGTTTCCACTTGAATCTCTTTTTATTTAGAATGCAGCACGTACAATCATGACAACAGAGGTTCACTCACAAATCTGTACCAAGAAGCACAACAACTTTACAAGTCATTTGAGTGGAGTATTGGGTAGGAAACTCAGACAGCATTCAGACCGTTCAGCTGTGAGTTATTTGTTCACATGAAAATGGCAGCCTGGTTATGGGGAGAGAAGACATCCAGAGGCTGGTTTTCTTTAGCCAGTTCCTTTGCAGCAAAATTCATGCCTTCACAGGGAAGTCTGTCATGGAGATCTTCAACAAATTCCAGCCTTCATCTGGACTTCAATGGGAATTAGGAGAGAAGACCTTCAGGAATTCCTGGGTTCCCATCAGAGATAATGTTCATGAATGCAAACTCTCCCTCTGGACTTCCAAAGGAGATCTATCAGATGCGATCAGAGATTAGCTTTCACAGCACTGGACAGGAGTGGTGAATTCTCCAATGAGAATCTGTGGAGCTTCACAAACACCAACTCCCTTTTGTTTTAATTTTTTTGGTACAGTTGACATAGTCAGTCAAGCACTAGCCTTCACAGTGACCTTTAATCAGCAGCAATCATACAAAGTATAAGAGCCCTTTGTGATTTAGTTCATTTGTGTTCTAAGCAAGTCACACAGCTGATACCCTTGAAGACAGATAGAGTCAACTTAGTAAACCTGTGCAAGTTACCCAACTTTTAAGCAAAATTACATCATATATTAAATATATGCTCCATCAAATTTTTCCTGAGAACTGATTCAGTGTTAACATTTTACCTAAACTAAGCCAATGCCCTGAGTTCAGCCATATGACGATAGTGTTCAGTGAGAAAGGAAGAAAGAAGAAAGAAAGAAAGAAAGAAAGAAAGAAAGAAAGAAAGAAAGAAAGAAAGAAAGAAAGAAAGAGAGAGGGAGGGAGGGAGGGAGGGAGGGAGGGAGGGAGGGAGGGAGGGAGGGAGGGAGGGAGGGAGGGAGAGAGAACAAAATGGCTCTGTGTGCCCAGGAACTAGCGCCCGTACTGTCAAGTTCTGACATCCTGCATCACTGGGGCCTATGCATCCCTGTCTCCACAGAGCTCTGCATTTACAAGCTTGTCTTGAAATTGGGCATAAGAAAACACTGTTAAAGGTATGTTGTGTGATGCGTGATTCTTGTCACACCCCATCCTGATTAGGAAAGTGATGATCCCTGCAATTTTATGGCATTTCCTCAGTTCTATCTACAAGGTACAAGATATGCAGAAGAAAGCTTTTAACTTTCCTGGTTTTGTGCCCTGAATATCAAAATACAGAATTTACTTGAGCCCTTCAACCTAAAAGAATCTCAGTATGCTGATTGACTGTTTAGAAAAGAGGCAAAATTTAGCCTGAACTTGGAGAAAGTGATTACATCTGACTCTAGAAAATGAATTGCAATGAATTGCTCATTCCAAATGAATTAAAATCAAAATTTTGTTTGTTTCTAAAGAGCCCACTACTGTAAGGACTTTTTAGAACCTGTTGAAAGTTAATTAGAGGCAATTTTTTAAGGAAAAAAATTAAACCAAGTTTTATTTCTACATTAACTATGCATTTTATTAAACCATCTTGGACATTAATTCATGATAACTATCAAGAGTATGTCAAAGCCCATTTCTTCTTTTATTAATATCAGTACATTGATTAATTCAGTTACAAATATACAGTGTACTGAATTAATCTTAGTGTCATGCTAAAGATCAAATGCGAGCTCATGAATTTTAAAATTCACATTGGTCCTCACATAGATTTTCAACTTGCTTCTTCACCATAAAGAATTACTTCCTCATAAATAACACCTTTAGTAAAGGACAAGGCATTTGCATTCTACTAGGGTTGTTGTAATTCCATCCGGTTTCTCAAGTGTTCCACATGTCAATATCACTGCTAATAGTGGAAAAGCTGAATGCATTTTCAAAATGAGTCTTGGGTACTTAAAATATTAAGGAAATTGGCTTTTCCTTCTCTGCATGTCATCCTTGTTGTGTGTTTTGGTTGGAAATGAATCATCACTTCTCCAAAACAATACTTTTCTCAACCTAACTCTTACATTCTCTTCTGGAAGATGCAAATGTTCTAGTGAGCATGATGTGTGGTGAGGCATTCTCTCCCTGTCTGACTGGGAGTCATGGAGGGATGGGAGTGTGGTTTACACATTTCTACTACTTCCTCCTCAGGCCCTGACTTGGTGCTCGAGAACAGAGCACATGCCCACCGGAGCCATTCCTCTCTTCCTCCTGGCAGGCGGCCTGGCTAGGCCCACCTAACATATCCTCCTTTTTGTTTTTATTAACTGAGTGGCCCTGGGAAGCGGAATTCCGGGCAGGAAAAGTCTACTACCTCATTCCTTTGTTGTAGAGTAAGCTGTTTGAAGGCACAAGGACAGTTTTGGGTTTTAGCCAAAAAAGAAACTGGCTACTTTTCCTGGGGTCTTTTTACCCTAAACTGCCTAGCCAAATTCCACCTCCTATTTTACCACATCACCCTCTGAAGAGTCACCCCAATTGCCAATAGGTAATTGGAACACTGACCGCTCTGGACTCTTCAAAGGCTGAACAGGGAGGTAGATTGTGGCATTTGGGGTTCCCCTTCAGTGAGTCTATCTAAAAGACCCCCTGACTTGCATAACTGTTAGCTGTTAGAGGAAAAGAAAGGATCAGTTCTCAAGCTAAAAAAGAGACAAAGTAATAAGAACATCTCTGGGAAAAGAAGAAAAGTTCATACACAGTTTGACCCATTTTAATTCTAGCCTTCTATCTTACAGATTCATCCTACAAACATTTGAAGCATCTACTATGTAGTGAGCCCATGACTTGGTAACTGTTCAAAATCTATGAAAAATCTGTCCTAAACGTTTCCCCTCATCTCCCTTTGTTTTGCAATAACTCTGGATAATATACAGGCATTTTCACTCTAAAAAGTTGGAAAATAAATGTTAATGTTAAGTTATCCAATAACTCTGGATAATATACAGGCATTTTCACTTTAAAAAGTTGGAAAATAAACATTAATGTTAAGTCATAATGTTAACAGTATCTTAGAGGAAAAGTCTGTGGAGTGAAGAATTCCTCACAGGACTTTCTCTTCCCGTCCGCTCTTCCTGTCCCTTTGTCCCTCAATACCACTGGGAACAGGAAATCAAAGTGCCCATGCTTCTATGGAGTTCAGAAGAGGAAGCAATTAGAAACTAATCTAAAACATGGATGGTCTTAAATGCTAAAGATATTTTTATTCGGTCCTAGAGGAGGCCCTGTAAGATTTTAGAATGAGGAAGTAGCCTAGCTTACTGAAAGTGTGCTGGACAGCTTCAACTGTCAACATAGTCACGTAGTAGAAGGGAACCTCAAATGAGGAAGTTCCTCCATTGGACTGACCTGTGACTTTGTCTGTGGGGAATTATTGAGTGATATGGGAGGACTCAGCCTACTGTGGGCAATGCCACTCGTTGGCACTGTGCTGTAAGCAGGTTGCACACGGCCAGAAGAGTAGGCCAGTAAACAGCACTCCTCCATGATCTGCACTTTGGTGTCTGCCGTAAACTCCTACCCTGGTTCTCCTCCATGATGAACTGTGAGCTGTAAGTCAAATAAATCCTTTCCTCTCCACATTGGTTTCGATCAATGTTTTCATCGCTGCAACAGAAAAGCAAACTAGAACAGGAAGTAAGGAAGGGATTGTAACCGATAGACAGACAGAACCACCAGTAACAGAATGGCAAAGCTCCTTCTTCACCTAAAACAGAGAAGTTCCTCTGGCCAGCAGGGCCCCATTCTGGCTGACATCCAGACCAGTTCAACCAAGGCTGTTCTTGGACTTGGAAACATATTTCAGCTTAGAACAGTGGCCTAAGGGTCTTCTCTTCTTTAGGTTGACGAATCAAAAAATCAAGGTTCATGATCTTCCCTATACCTCCAAGAACAAAGACCCAGGCCCCCGAGGGGCTTTTGATTTTTATTTCCAACTCCCACTCCCCACTTGTACAGAGTTTTTGTCTGTGTGTGTATGTGTGTGTGTGTGTGTGTGTGTGTGTGTGTGTGTGTGTGTGAATTTCTTTACTTTTTGTCATTGTTTGTTTGTTTGTTGAGGCAGGGTTTCCCTGTAGCCCCAGATGGTCTGGAGCTGGCTATGTAGACCTTTGATCTCACAGAGATCTGACTGCCTCTGCCTCCTGTATGCTAGGATTAAAGGTGTGTACCACTTTACTGACCTAAATTTCCTCACTTTTAACAAAAGTTGAAAGAGATTCTTCCTGCTCTTTAATTCTTTAATTGACAGAGAAAACAAGCTTGAACAAGACCCCTAGATGGTAACAAAAGCTGCTTTTGCAGGCTCTCAATGCCAATACACACAGGTGGACATATGTCAAAAAGCCTTTAAAACCACCTGTGATATTTGTTGTAAAGATGAAATGAATTGATTTCAAACAGATACATTAAACTGTCAGAATCTGATGAAACAAGTAAAGGGAAGAGTGGCTAGGACAAGAACCACATTAAAACAGGATAAAAAGGGCTTGGGAAAGATAATAGAGAAGAGAGGAGTGGAGCAGAAAAAGCATAGTTCTAGACTGAAAGTGAATGGCTCTCTTCTGGCTGCTCTGCCCCATCACTCAGATGTGGAAGAACTGGAATTCACTTGTCTGTGAGCAATTACCTTTTTGATCACCAAGGTGTCTAATGTAAAATCAAGTCAACTGGAAAAGATTACAGAAATCTCCTAAAGTGAAATGTTTAAAATGTTCAGAATGAAAATAAGAATATTTCAAAGCAAAGGCTTTTAAAAATCAGTGATTTGGAAAAAATATATATTAACTAATTTGAGGAAGTAATGAAATTGACACAGATCCTTAGGCAGTCCTTGAACTTGAACCAACGTTCATTTCAAGCCAACCTTGGCCTAATCTTTTCTCCTCCTATGAGTTTCCTGTCTAACCTGTCACATTCTAGCCACTTCTGCCTTTGGAACATTTTAGTACAATTTGCATTTGATTTTTACGCTGATTGTCCCATGAAAACTCCCTCGGGGATGTGTAGTATCGACATTTTTACTTCTTGATACTTAGCCGGTGTTTATCACACAAATGATCTTCATTTATTCAGTAACATTTAAAATCAACATGTCCTCTGTATCTCTGAAAATATCTTATTTTTTATTTTTTTCAAAGCTTGGATTTGCTGCTTCTTAGTGAAACCTCGAGCGTGGGGCTGCCAGGGTCAGTGTGACTGGCTTATGTTGTCCATTTTGCAGTTGGGGAGGAATGTCTATCCTGCTGCATGTGATAGTCAAAGAAATCCAGCAAGCCAAGGGTTTGGAAAATGACGCTCACTAGCTGACTCAGACTACACAGGTGAGTGGCACAGGCTTGGGATGAGCGATCTCCTGCCACTCTGGCTCATGTCTGTAAGACTTCACTCAGTCAGCTTGCCGTGGCAGTCTCTGTTCTCCTGCCTCGATCACCTTCCCGAGCCAACTGTGCTTCTGATTGTACGATGAAATATGGACAAAGCAATTCAGAAACCCTGTTCAGATATCTGGTCATTACTCTAGGGCATCCTGACCCCTTACAGCATTGGTAAACATCAAATGTGACTAGATTTTTGAAACACAAACAGATTTTAAATTATTTAGCCTGATATATATATTCACCAAAAGTTGAAATGTGTGGTACCTGCTCCCGATCCCAAGTCTGTTATTCCTGACTGCCTCAGTCTCATTTCTTCTCTAAGGTACTGCTACAAAGTAGGCACTGGTCTCCTCAAAAACGGGGAATTTTTTTTTCTTTTTTACCTGTTTTCTATCCTATATGTATTGATATACATCTGTCTTTTCTAATCCCTTCTTGTGAATTTATTGTTCTTATTTATAAAACATTTTTTTCACTTGTTTATTTGCTAATTCCAAACATAAGAAATTAGAACTATTATATCTGACTGACTGCCTTTGATAGTGAAGATGTATTCCAACTCTGTTTCATAGATTTTTTATTTTCAGGACTGGAGAGATAGTGCAGAGGTTAAGAGCAGGGACGGTGGCCTTCTACAGGACCTAAGCTCCATTCCTAGCATCAACCTTGCGTGACTCACAGCTACCCGTATCTCCTGCTCCAGAGGGATCCAGTGGTGTCTTCTGGCCTGCACTGGTATTTACATAGACGCACACATACACATAGGTTTTCATTTCCGTCTAATGACCTCGAAGCGCCACTGGTATATTTAAGAAATCACTGACAATAAGTACAGCCAATGAAGACAGTATGGCCCAGGTTAGACTATGTGGTGAGCTCAGATCTCACAGCCTTGACCTCCACACACACCACTATGCACACAGCCTTGACCTCGAAGCATAATACTAAGCACATGGACCACAAACACCTCAGCTGACATGTACTTCCTATTTTCTCTGTCTCCCACTCTGGAGGCATTTGGGAATTTTAGCTAAATGAGGAAATACTGTCGGGAGCCATTTGCCTGTTTTTGAGCTATGCCCTAGCTTAGGGCTAGACAGAACAGTCCCAGAAGTGCTGTGGGAGCAGGGTGCTTTGATATGTAAGAATCTTGTGACTCCTGAATGGGAGTCTGCCTTGAGCCCAAGGCTGAGGACCCATTGTTAGTAGATGTGAGTGGCTTGAATATTTTCACATATGTAAATGCATGTTTGTTTTTGCTTGAACTCTTGATGGTGGTATTGTTCCTCACAGGTTTGTAAGACTATAACTACATTGGATATAATAAAGTCTGGGCCTCAGTATTGACTGAGTGCCCTCCCGAGACTATCTTTATCTCTCTCTCTTTTTCTCAATCCTAACTCCCCAATTCAGGTACAGTTCGATTTCTGCCGGTGGGCTCCAGCAAAATACCAAATCACAGTACAAGGAAGTTCTCCACTAAGATTCCATACACTCAGTTGAACTTTTTAAACATTACTAAGATAACTGTGATCAGGAAACATTACTTAAGTGGGAAGAACTTTAGAAGTTTGTCAGAAATGCTATGTATTTATGGTGTGATATTGTCATCATTAAAAGACTGAGTAGAGCCAAGCTTGGTAGTCCATGCCTTTAATCCCAGGACTCATGAGGTAGAGACAGGCAGATCTCTGTAAGGGCAGCCTGGACTACATAGAGAATTCCAGTTCAGCTGGGACTAGAGGAAGACCTTATGTCAGAAAGACAAAAAAGGGGACTGGAGAGATGGTGCAATGGTTAAGAACACTCGCGTAGTGGCTGACAGTCATCTGTAACTCCAGTTCCAGGGGACCCTTCACCCTCTTCTGACCCACACTGGCATTTCACAACATGAAACGGGTGCACTTACATGCAGGCCATAGTCTCATACACAGAAAATAAAAAGATAAATAGACAAAAATAAATATAGAGTAGATAACTATTGCTTTCATCATCTAGACATTTCAGGAGAATACCAGAGCTTTCTGGAGTCTGCTCTCTCCTTCCACCCTGTGGGTCTTGGGGATCGAACTCAGGTCATCAGGCTGGCACTAAATTTACTCTCTTAAAAAACTCTTCAAACAAAAGTTTAATTCCATGGACATTCAGAGGTAAAAGTGAACACCTCTAATAAGTTAAGTATGTTTTAAAATATTGTGAGAGTCAGAATTTTCTTAAGGAAAACTATTAAAAACAATAAACATGGATGATATGATGAAGGGTCCTATAAACCAGAGTGAGAGACAGCAAGGTCAGATGCGCTCCACCGCCCTGGTCTTCTCTCTAATGCCACTGCGTGTTAATCCATGCCCTATCTACTCAAGTACTTCCTTCTCCCATTTTATTGCTTCTCTCTCGATTTTAAGAATAAAGAATATTTTACCTGGAATTAGGAGAGGTGTCAGGAAAGGACCGTGAAAGAGTGTGCCCAGGAAAACCTGTGCTGAATGACCTTCAGCTCTGTCCTGAAACACCCTAAGACACACACGCACACGTGCACACACACACACACAAAAAAAAAAAAAAAAAAAAAAAAAAAAAACATGTACTAACAGCTCAAGGACCACAGTCCCTAGGGAATGGCTTTTTGGTTTTATTTGATTTGGATGATTTTATGTGAAGTCTAAAGAAGAATATATTTTCTTTATTTAAAAAATAGATAAAACCAGTACAATTGTAATATAGGAAGAGCAGAAGGCAAGATCTGCAGAGGAAGATCTCAGTCTACGGACTCAGGCTTCCTCTCCCCGCTCTCCCCTTCCTGTCCCTTCCTAGTCCTCCCTCTGACCTCTCCTTCCTCCTTCCCTCCCTCTCTCTCTCTCTCTCTTCCCCTTCCTTCTTTCTTTTATACCTTGAAAACATATTCCCAAACAATACATTGGGGTCTAAACAACAGTGCTAACCCCTCCCAGATGCATGCTAAATGTAATGTACATTGTTAAGAGTATTCAGAGGGGCTGCCTTTAAGAGGCGAGCAAGCCCCGGACTCTGCACTCTGGAACAAACTTGCTGCTGTTGCTGCGGTGTGTCAGTTGCACACTTAGCCCTGTGTCTTGCCCTTTCTGCTTTCCTTTCCACCAAGTGTGATGCAGAACAAAGACCTCTAGAGCCCCTTGGCCATGACTTCCCGCCTCCAGAACTGCAAGCCAATAAACTTCTATTGATCAGAATGTACCCAGTCGCTGATATTCTGTCACATCAGCAGGAAACAAACCAGCTCTCCCAGATAGACTTGTAGGACATTACTTGTTTATTTGTTGTTGCTAAAGCCATCCAGGTTCAAATGCAGAGCTTTGCTTCCCAAGAGTGCAAGGTGAGCTAGGAACCACATACCTTCCTCTAAATCCCTTCCTTCTCCTTCTTCTGCCTCTCCCACTAACTGCGAGTCACAGCTATCTCTGAACCAATATTCATTTCTTTGAGAGGCCACTTCACTAAC
The DNA here is from genome assembly GCA_035773235.1 of Eospalax fontanierii. Classification (NCBI taxonomy): domain Eukaryota; kingdom Metazoa; phylum Chordata; class Mammalia; order Rodentia; family Spalacidae; genus Eospalax; species Eospalax fontanierii. The sequence continues at coordinate 42,010,814 of CM069549.1, read as the reverse complement.
AGCTCTCTAGGAGACTGGAGGCTGGCTCTTGGTCTAGAATAACGTGGTTTCAATCCCAGGCACAACCATGCTCTGTGCTGTTAAATGTCACACACTCGAGGAGGTTTCATCACAGTATGACCCAAATGAGTTGTCCTTTTGTCTCGTAGTTTCCATCTATAGCACTAATCCTTTACTTTTTAAAGACTGTCTTTCTCGTTAGAAGGCAGGCCTCAGAAGCAGGCAGCTGACCACGCACGCACAGCAGCACACCCATGCTGGTCACGTAAACGTTCTCTGTCTCCAGCACCTTTGCCTGTGACATGGAGCTGGGCATTCCCGGCACTGCAGGCCCCATTCCCACTCCTGACTTTGGTAGTGAACTCTGCACTGATATACACAAAGCCCTCAACACAGAGATCATCTCTCTTTTTTCCTTAACTTTTTATTGAACTTTTGTAAATTTCATACAACAGTTCTTAATGAAATTTAGACCCCTCCCCCATCCATGCAGGACAACACAACACAGCCAGATTTCATGCACTCTGCCACATGTTAAGTCCTACCTAGTCAAGCATTTGTACCCAGATGTCCTTCAGTACACATTCATACACTGAAGTCTAGTCAGCCTATCTAGAGATCATAAGGAAGGTCTTCTCTCCCTCACCCAGCAGTGATCAGTCTCCCACAGCTCCCAGGCAGTGGATGGCGGGACTCCCACTTCTCCTGCTCCAGTCTGGGCCTTGGCAGATTTAGTCTGCACGGGTCCTGTGCTCGGTACAACCAGTGCCACAAGCTCACACGAGTAAGCGTCCAGGGGCCTGAAAGCCTCTGCTTCCCCATGTTCGTGAACCAGCCATGGCTCTTAAAATCTTTCCAGCCCCTCTTCCACAACAGTCCCTGAGCCATGGCTGAGTGAGATTTAATACAGGAGTCCTATCCAGAGATACCCATTCTACGGTCTCCTGTTTTCTAAAAGTTGGCCAGTTGTGGCCGTCTGTGTGCATCGAACTGTGCTGTACAGGAAGCTTCGTTGGTTCGCGTCGAGGGAGGCACTAGTGTTCTTCTATCCCTTGTTCCGCGTGTTCCGCGAGCCTTGGGCACAGAGGGTCTACTACAGATGCGTTGCCTAGGACTGGGCATCTCTTATCTGTCTATTCTCTGTGTGTGGCCAGTTGCGGATCTCTGCGGTAGCCTCCATCTACTGCAAAAAGAAGCTTCTTTGATGAGCGGTGTACAGATAACAGTGTCATTACTGTATTAGTAGCTGTAGTTTGCTGTGCCAGTCATTGTGGTTATTTGGCTTTGGGGCTGGGTTGGACCCCTAACTGATTTTCTCCCTTAGAAGCTTACATAGTATCTTCTAGAACTATGAGAGCTAGTCTTCAGGGAGAAGACTTCCTGTTCAGCTTCTGTTCCATTGCTCCAAGTCCTAGGTTGAAGAATGCCCATTTCTTTTCCCACTGTGCCTCCAAAACCTAACACAGAGCTGGTACCTAGACGTGCTTAACGAAATTCTGATGCTGTGATTCTGATACTTTAAAGTTAATGACTAGATATAACCACAAACAGAGGGTCTTGCAATGCATCTTCTCCCTGCCTCGGGGGTAAAAGTGCTTCCTGCCACTGGCAGCACTGAGCTTTGTCCCCGGAAGTCACAGGATGGAAGGTGATGACTGACTCAGGCAAGCAGACCTCACACATGTAACACACACTCAAACACACATCACACGGATACAAACATATCCACAAGCATATTTATACAGACACACAAATACATGCATTCATACCCACAAACACACACACACACACACAGAGGAATATCTCTATACACAGTATAAACTTTTTTCATTATAAGTCTGTGATCCATTATTTGCTTACTCTGACTACTTTTGAATCTTCCCACTATAATGATGAAAGTTTCAGAAGCAAAGTTGAAGGAATTTGCAGGTTAACACAGCGGATTATTATAGGTCAGGTTTTCTCTCCCATTAAACACTATTAATAAACTGAACGTTTGCTCTATTTTTACCTTCCTGTCCCAAATAGCTTACAAAGGACTCTAGCATTCCCTAATAAGACCAGAGCCCTGCTTAACTGGAGGAGTATAAATACAGCGCCCTGAAGTTCTTAAAATGAAGTAGATTATTGCATTGCATTCAGAAACCTGGAACAGGTTAGGAGAGAGTGAGGAAGGGTGGCTGTGAGGGAGCAGAGGGAGCAGAAAAGAGGAACAGGAAATGAACGGCCACTGCACCAGGCACAGAGAGTGGGGGAGGGGGACTGCCGCCCTGATCAAGGATTTCATTTAAGGGTGACGAAAATCTACAGTTAGAATGTGCTAGTGGTTTTACCCCTAAAAATACATTAGAAACTATTGAATCATATATTTAAACAATAAAACGGAGGTATATGAATTATATCTCAATAGAGCCATTAAAATAAAATAGATTTCCATCTAATACTTTAAAAAATATAGCAAATTCTGGGACTAGAGAGATGGCTCGGTGGCTAAGAGCACTGACTATTCTTGCAGAAGACCGGGGCTAAAATACCAGTACCCAGATGGTGGCTAATTCCAGTTGCATGGGATCTGACGCCCTCTTCTGTCCTGTGCAGGTACTGCACAGCATGGGTGCACTTACATGCATGCAGGCAATACACTCATACACACAAAAATAAAAATAAATCTCAGCAAAAATGTAGGACATTCTGAACATAGGGTTATTTTCAAGCCTCCAAATAAAACAAACAACTCAGAAGGCAAACAAGCAAACAAAAAAACAGTTGACTTGCCATGACTCAGGCCTGAGAAAGCACAAGTGGGTTGATGATCATGACAGAGACTAGGACAAAGGAAAATGGTTGTGAAGGAATTTGTATTCTCAGTTTCCTAAAAATATGATCTGGCTACAAAGGAAGCATCTACTGTTCCCTAAATGCAAATCTGCAGGCATCGTATCAATCTGTTGTTCATTGTGGAAAAAAGAACACAGTAGGATTGCTAGGAATGTGTGTTGTGTGCTCACTGTAAATGGATGTGCAGATCTTCAGACGAGTCATGGCATAGTTGCCACTACTGAACTTAGAAAGCCTCGGGAATGGATTCCATTACGGAGATCTGTCATCCACCTATCCTCCAAGCAGCCAGACCCACAGTGTTTGCTCAATGTGCTTCATTAGGAGGAGGGTCTGGATGGATAAGCACCGGCTCTACCACTAACCAGCTTCTCGGTCATTAGTCAAGTCATTTAATTTTTCAGTTCCTCATTTCCTGATCTAAAAAACTGGGATAGAAATGATATCAAATTTACCTGGTCTATTTTGTAGACTGAGAATCAGCTACATCTCAAATGCAACACAGGTAATGTCTGTTATCCCTATTCATATTTTTTATTTGTATTTATTTATTTATCTATTTATTTAATGTGTATGGGTGCTTTGTGTGCATATGTATGAATGGTTTTCATGTGTATGAGTGTTTTGCCTGCAAGAATGTATGTATACCCATGTCATGCAATGCCTTCAGAGACCAGAAGAGTGGGTCAGATTCCCCGGAACTGGAGTTATAGACAGTTATTAGCTGCCATGAATGCTGGGAACTGAACCTGGGTCTTCTTAACTGTTGTGCCATCTCTCCAACCCCAACTCTATTCTTATAAGTAAGTTTCTTGCTTTTTTTTGTGTCTATTTTCTCATTTAGAAAGAACGTACAAAAATAAGATTCTGTTAGAGCACTGTGACAATCACAGGAGAGTTAGAAAATGCTTTAGAATATATCATATCTATGCAAATACTAGAAAGTAAAAAATCCAATATTATAAACTGGTAAGAAGTTATTGCCTTACTTCAGTAGAAAATAGTTTTTAAACTTGATTCTTCACTCTCTAAGAGAAATGTTTCACCCAAAAACGTAGAAATTGTACATCAACATAGACAATAGCTACAGAAACAAAGACATTCTTGCTGGCAAACTCCCAGGCCTTAGCATTTTTCTACATGTAGAAGAGTGAGGCTTTTTCAGTACCACAGAGTGAACTACAAACACATAAAACAAAAACTCAAAAGCACCCTTGCAGAAGCAGGAGGTCTCTCCGTCCCGAGTCTCCAACTGCTCACTTCTGCAAGCATTCGGAGTGCATCAGTTCACAGAGCACCTATGAGAGATGCACGGAGTAGAATGAGCTTCAACAAAAAAAGTAGCATGTTCCCAAAAGTCAGGGTTGGAGGAGACAGCGGAGACAAGGAAAAGCCTCTGGATTGCTCCCAAAGACCTGCCTGACCTTTCACCTTCAGGCTGTTGTACAGTGTGTCCCAGATGTTCAGCAAATCCTGCAATTTCCCACTCTTGCTGTACCTTGAGCAAAAACATAAAAATGTCTATGCTGTCTGGCCTTTAAGGAGAGAAAAAGTTGTCCCCATGCATGATAGATGAACCTTAGCTCAAATAGCAGTTCACATAAATAAATAAGTTCACATAAATAAGAATTTAAGCAAATACTTGAAACTTCAGGTGCCATAGGGCATGGTTTTCCCTTAGTAGTAAAGAACTGGCCTCGCAAACACAAGTCCTAAATTCAATTTGTGGCACCACACACATACATGCACACATACACACATATGCACACACAAAGATGCCATTTTTTCTATTTCAAAAGCAAACATGTGAAAATAATAATACGTATATATAAAAGACAAAAAATTCTTATGTCTTAGAATTTAGAAACACCAAAATGACACTAGATCTACAGAAGTGCATGAATCGCCATGCATGTGAGACCCAAGCAGGCTGTGCCCCGCCCCCCTTCAGCTTAGCGGAAGCCCTTCAGCAGCTCTCTAATTAAACAACTCCTCAACCAGTCCCAAAGCACCTCACTTCAAATGCCCCTCCAATATCTTCCATTTACTTTTCTCCATATTACTGACCACATTTGAACTCTGTAGAACTTAATAATTATGTTTATTCATGTGTCACATACATTCAAAAATTAGATCATAAGTGATTAGTTCTTACTTGTTTTGTTAGTTTTCTCTCTTCTTTCATTAAAATAATTATAATAATTATAAACCAGGTAAACAAAAACAGCGATGATACCATAAAAAGAAATGTATATCTGTATGTTTAATAATATCTAAAATTCCCACCCTTAGTTTATCATAATTTGTAATTCAGGTTACAAATATATATATACACATAAATATAATTCTACTTTCAATGTATATACATATATTTATATTCACAGACACATGATCCCTGCTATATATCTAAGATTGTGTCCTATACTTGGAACATATAGAGGGAAAAGTGGACTCAGGAAATGGGCATATAAAAGAAAGTGACATACTCCTGAAGGAGTCTTAAGTCAGTGCACCACAGACACCTGATTTCCTGGCAGCACTAAAAAACAGCCAAAATACGGAACTCGCCTAGATACCCAACCACACATGAACGGGCAAAGAAATGCACCATCCATGCACAATGTAGCTTTATTCGGTCGTGAAAAAGAATAAAATTATGGCATTTTCAGGAAAATGAATGAAACAGAAGAGCATCAGGCTTATTAGAACACTAACCAGACTCAAACTCAGAAAGACAGATATTGGATGTGCCCAATCAAGATTTAAATACATACATGTATGTATGTATATACACGCACGCACACATATATGAACATGACAGTAGGAGGGTGCCGTTCGGAGGGAGAAAACAGACTGCTGAGAGTGAATACAGGAAGCAAGGGAGGGCGACTGGGAATGAGAAAGACGAATTTCCCATGCTTCTCTCATATTAAATCTAAATTTTAAAAGCATCTGAATCTACACACGTAGACGTACTTTAAGCAAATGTGGAGTACTGAGGAAGAGGGCAGGGCAGGGGAGAGGAGAGGGAATGGGGCAGAGCCAGGAAAAGGGAGGGGATGGGCACGTGGAAATGCCAACGAAGCACACCACTGGTATGCTACGTCAAAGCTTTTGATAAAAAATGATAGTGATGATACAATTGATACTATAGTAATAAACTGTCTAGGAAAGAAGATGAAACCGTTATCTTTTCAGAGAAAAAGGTGATGTCTGTGCAAGTACTGACTACTGGCCAAGCTTCTAGCCAGGATTAATGCAAGCTGCCATTCAAAGCACCATTTAAAAACACAGTTACACTTTCTATAGTCTCCATGATCACAGTGCAATATTGAAGGTGAGTAAGATTGCTTTTGCTTTGATAGATTGTCTCTAATTCTGACTAGGAATGAGAACCAGTAGATATGGAGGGTTGAAAGCAGAGTCCCCTTTCAGCCCACATTCTATCCAGGCTCTCATGTTCTCAGGTGTTGAAATCTCAAGGAGGGTTATCTTTCTTTATCTTCATCTTCTCTCTCCTGCCCTCAGTACTCCAAGGAAAGCAGAGACTTAGAAACCCCATATGTCCCAGCACGCCCTGTTTGTCATCCGCACAGTGTCATTTGGAAGTTCATCCAGAATCTTCCATTACAGGGTGTGGAGCAGCTAAGAATAGCTGGAGAACCTGAGGCTAAGCCACTTGCTGGGAAGTACTAAATCTCCTGCGTGACTCACTGTGGGATGCAAATTCTTGTGAGAGTGCTGATGAAGAAGGGAGCCTTTCTGAAGAGAAAGAGGGGCCCTTTTCATGGTTGCTGTGACTGCTAAGAACATCTACTACACAGTCTTTTGGTGAAAAACTAGCCAAGTTGTAGATACACGGCATTCCTGGATATCAGAAAGTTTCTCATATGCAGTTCAGACAACAAAATTGGATGGTTTCCATTCCAGAAAAATGTAAACTCTGAATTAAGCTTTGGTCATAAATGGCATCCCAGGCTGAGATCACAGAGCCAAAGGTTCAATAGCCTCGTTGTTTGTGCATTATTCAAGGCACTCTTAGTCATTAGTATAGTTGTATCAACCAAACATCTCAAAATATCCAAATGGATATAATTCTCAAATACACACAAAAAGACTGGAAATGCAACGAAATAACATAATAGCTCTGCACGATCCAGAGCCTTTTTGCTTTTTGTAATGTTTTAAAAATATTCTATGATTTTTATTTTACATGTAGGAGTGTATTACCTGTATGTATGCAAGTCCACCCATGCCCTGCAACGTCCACAAAGGTCAGAAGAGTGCATCAGATCCCCTGCAACTGCAACTGGAATTATTGGATGGTTGTTAGCCACCATGTGGGTGCTGGGAATCAAACCTGTGTCCTCTGCAAGAGCAGACAGTGCTCTTAACCTCTGAGCCATCTATCCAATTCCTATGCATCCTCTGCTTTAACTTTCCTGTTAGGATTGTAAAGTATGTTACATTGCCATGACCATAGTCTGTTCAATTACTTGCCCACAGACACAAAAGCATCAATCATATCCGTGCTCTCAACGAACATTATTCTTTTCATTTTAATTGCACGGCCGACGGTCATAATGAGTCAAAAATTAGTATAATGTCACTTGAACCTTACAATGAGATTGTGCATACACCTCTGCTTAGAGCAAGACTACTGTTTCCGCTTTTTCACCGTTCTTGCCTGGAATGAAAGGACAAAGGAGAGCCAGCTGCTCTAAACTGGGACAGGGGGCCCGGAATGCTCCTTATTCTCACAGGAGGTTTTAAAGGCATAAAAATACTAAAATCACCTTCTGATACACATTCAAAAATGTTTGTCCTTTCATACTGTTTCACCCTAGGAAATAACTGTTATTTGACTGTTTTGAACCACACAAATGGACTTCCCTACAGTGCAACCCATTAGACACGCAGGACTAAGACCTAAGCATGCCGCACCCACAGGCAAGCACTGCTGCTGCCATGTAGCCTGTGGCCTTGACATGGTGCACTGATGTGGGTTACACGTCTTGTCACTGTAAAATGGGCTAATGAAAGCACTGGCTTCTGTGAGTTTATCATGAGAACCAAGTAGTTACCAGGACACTGACCAGTAGGCAACACTTAGCAATGTTTCAAAATGACTTCAAACCACACCAACCAATCTTCCAGGCCAGAATCTCCCTTCCTCTCACAACAGCTTTCCAATCAGTATAGACTGGCACATAAGAATGACCCTTCATTCCCAACTCTGTTCACTTTTTCTATGAAATAAAAGACAAGCTCATTTCAGAAGCAAATGAGGATTCAGTTTACACTCAATGCAGTTTCTGCTTTAGAACCATATACTTCCAATTACAATTGGCCGTAATGTTTTCTCATAACCCTATCTTGGATTATCACTTCTCAAAAAGAATGATTTTTCTTAAAAGTTATCTCTAAAGAAACAGCAAGAGAAGAGCATTCTTGAACATGTAATAAGACAATGATTACAAGTCAATCTTTAGCACGTTTTATAAGCACTTCTGATAATGTTTATCCATTTTATGTCGATAATTATTTACTGTTTTGCTTATTTTGTATGAGTGTCTTTTAGAACTTTTGCTAAAAACAACTATAATTCTCTAAAACCAACATTGGTAAACATCACATAAGTATTTTTGTGTTAGAATTGCAAAGAGAATACAGGCTTTCTTAGTGGATGGTTGAACTAAACAGCCAGACTTCTGACTTCTTTCTGCTTTGAAAGAACCCAAGTTTTGACAGGACTTTAACATGTTTCCTGATACCCTCTGCCTCTACGTCTTCTTCTACTTTATTGGTGCTGGTTCTGTTGATCATCTTTGTCTGTGGCCACCCAGCAGGACATTCATCTCAGATGAGGATGATTCTATATATTTTCCCGTGGAGTCTCAAAAATAAAAAGAGTTATGTCTGTGATCTAGATTAATCCTCTGCTTTAATCTTCTAGCATACAGCAATCGCAATCCATCTTTTGCATTATGCACTATGAGCCCTACTGAAGAGTAAGGCCAACACAGAAAAGTCAGGGGATGAGGACAAGAAAAATAGAACATCAATGAAACACAAGCAGAGCACTTGATCATGTCGTTGCAATTCTGAAATTGAGCAAGGAAGTCCATATCTCTCTGTTTTCCCAGTTGTATCAACAAATAAATTATTATTTCATTATTATTATAAATATTATTATAAATTATTATATAATTATTATTATAAATAGTTATTTCAGTTGGATTTCTGTTACTGACAAAGAAGCATTCAGAATACTCAGCATGGTGGCAGTCGGTAGCAACTGATCTCAGTCTACAAAATATATAAAACCCTCAACATAGTGCTGGTCACTGGTGAGTATTCTAAGTTTAGCAATATACAGATCATGGTTTTGGATAACCATAGACCTCTATGTTTAGATTCGAACATAAAGATCTTCAATTTCTAGGGAAACTGAAATCCATGGAATTTGGAGAATTTTTCAAGTCAAATTGCTCTAAGATTAACCCAAATTTTCTTGCATCTCCATATCATACTTTAAAAACACTATCTGCAATACTGATACTAACAGAATTAAGACCTAAGTGAGCCATTAGAAGTTTTCAGGCATCGGAAAAGAAGTAGAATTTAGCAGTATACTTTCATACTGAGTGGAAGAAAATTTTGTTTAGAATTTTGTACATTTTTCAAAAAAATTAGATAATAATCAAGGAATTACATTTTCTTCACAGGAACAAAGGCAGTGAAAAAGACAAGGAGAAAACTCAAGATCTGAAGTGACTTACTTAAGTTAAAATTATTAAACATTCAAAGAATAGAAATTGATCTCAGCTCTACAAAATGTGCAGAACAATGTACTACCAGAAAAATGACTAAACCAGTAAGCCTAGTTGTCAGAATTCACTAGGTAGACTCTAGAGATCCTGCGAGGACAGGACTTAACGTGGGTGTGGGAGGGCAGTGGGGCCAGAGGCAGAGACAGGCACATTCTTCCAGCAGGAACAGGGAGACATTCCTAAAAGAAAGGACTTTTGAGCCGGCTTTACAGAAGACTTGGATTCCACAAGCCTGAGCTGGTAAGCGGTAGAACACAGACTTGATAAACATGCAAAAAGTTCAAAAATATTTTCCACACGAGGAGGTCATGGAGCCATAGGAAAGATGAGTGTATAAAATACTGGCAGGTGAGGGCCACTGGGAGCACTGAGTGACTGAGCTGGCAGCATTCTTAGAGCACAAGGGACAGATGCAAGGGTGTGCTCAGCATCTGCTAACAGACAAAACCTGCCTCTGTTACCTGCTGTAAGCAACGAATGAGGGAAAACGTCTTTATATTCCATCATTTTTGTTTCAACATTTAAAATTTTTGAGTTTGACTTTAAGAGTATTCAATCTAGCAGTTTTTATAGTAAGAAAAGGCAAAAACAAAATTTAAATCCCAAGTTAAAAACAATCTAGTACCTAACACCAGACTGTCAAATGAATGGTACAATCCAAACCTTGAAATACTAGGCAGACAGGCCGTATCACAGAGGAATATTGATGAGAACAGTACTGTTAAATGTGATAAATGGGGGGTCTTGAGAACCTCCCACAGAATTAGCATCTCTGTGAGTGAGCATACGGCAGGAAGATTGTATTCAAGGCCACTGAAGTGGTTACTGTCAGACAGGAAGGAGGAACACATGGCCAGTGTCTTCATTTTCTTCCATTTGTGCTTTAAATCCTTATAACAGGAAGTTTATATTACTCTTAGAGAATAAAAATGTGTGTGTGTGTGTGCCTATGTATGAAGAAATTTAATTTCTTTCCTGGGGGAAAGTGAATTTAATATAAGATAGATTCAGGGTTTTGATGTTTACACAAAAAGAAATGAGTAAATCAATGCAAACACGCTCTCCGCTCCCACGTGGGAACCTGTTCTCTCGCCACCATGCAGTTTAATCAGATCTTTTAATCAAACTTCAATCCATTTCTCTGAGTCTGAGACCATTCTTAAGCTGCTGTCAACATCTCAATCAGAATACAAGCAATGTTGAACTTCAGTGTAAGACAAATTTACGTAATATACTTTTAAAATAACTGAAAGGAAAGGGCTCAGCTCTCTAATTTCCTTTGGACATTACCTCAGAAGAATACACCAAAAGTGTTTAGTGATAGCCACAGTTGACAGAGGAGAGCAGTCCACATAATGCTGAAATAAAGATGGGGTTTGAGATGATACACTCTTTGGGAGTGTGTAGCTGAGAGCTACAGAACTTGTCCTTCGGGATAAGGAAGCCTCACCATATGCTAAACCTGTCTCTCAATTTGGCCAGTCCCTCTTACTCAAGTAGCAAACCATTTCCCCCTTCCTCCCCCACATCTAGCACTGGTCCTGTGGGACCTGAAGTATAGACTAAGACAAATGCCATCAGCACTAACCCAGCATGTGTGATTCAAAACCAGATCAGCCGAAAGTCCCGCGGGTAGCAATATGCAGCAAGGGCACACAAACCCTGACCCAGCAGCAGCGTGGGTACGCTGACTCAGCTGTTTCTTGGCTGTGTTGCTGATTTCTGGCTCTTTATATAAAGCAGATGCTTGAGGCCCTTGCTAAACATCAAAAGTACCAAGGAGCATTGTTCAATCACTAATCCCAAGGCCTTACCACAGCTATCTTTGGTGTCTGGTGAACCCTAGGTATTTCCTGACATCTCTACAGGATAAAAACCAAAAAACGGTGAAGAGTGTTAAGAATGTGAATAACCACATTTAAGACATTAATGACTTGTCCTTTCAAAAAAAAAATGTAATTGCATTATATAGCTTTTCAAGTAAAGTCCCACAGATACCCTGCCCTTCCTCACAATCCCTGACTTCCTCTCTGACACAAGTGAGCAGTAAGTCTTGAACTCAGCCAAAATAAAGCAGCTTCCCGGCCGTCTCCTCCCATCATAAAGGGTGCCATCAGTCTGTTCATGACCTACCAACCACTAACACTTCACCAGTGACTCATCCCAAAGCCTTCTATACTTTGGGGAGCCAAGGTGCTCTGGAGGAGAAACCAGTTCCTCTTACTTCCTCCATGGTAGCTAATGTGCCCCTCCCCCACTCCTCCTCTCCCTTCTGCTTTCTTCAGGAGTGAACGGAAGCTGGTAGTTCTTATAGTCCTTGAACACATACCACATGACCTGTGTCCTTTCAAATCATTACTCTTCCTTCTTAATAAACTCAGTTACTTCAGAATCCCCATCAACCTAAACATGGCCTCGCTGCATCTTTGCAGGTCCTCCCGGGGGCAGGACAGCTGTGTCTGTCCTGCTGCTGCCAGCGTCTTTTCAGTCCACTCGCTGCCGTGCTGCTTCACTGTGGGTGCTGATGGCCTTTTCAGAGACCTGAACTCAGAGTAGAACCTGACTTTTTCCTCAACAATAGTTCTAATTTTCATCGAGTTTCAGGTAGCACTGGTAGATGTCACCACACCTTCTCACCGGGACCAGCTCCTCTCTTAAGGCCTCGCTCTAAAAGTACTATGATTCTGCCTCACACCTTCCCTTCTCACTGCCTTCTTCAACAAAGGGGTTAGCTTCCTCCAAGAGGAGGCCCATATGCTACCCCCAAACTCTCACCAGGTGCTGAATATACAACATGGCAATGCTATAGAGTTAATTAAGATAGTCAACACAGAAGTTAAGAGCAGCAACCTGGGCTTGCATTCTGCATGTGCACCTCACGTGACATTGAGAAAGACTACAACTCCACAAATTTTGTAAAAAAGGTCCACAGTGAAGACCATGCCTTCACAACCATAGCTATTAGGAATAAATTACATAATGCAAATAACATGCACAGAACCATGGTTGCCACATAATAAACTCCGCACATTACATTTTCTTCATGTTGGCATTAATTTTTTGTTATTGTCTAGCTTCTAAACCCACTTTCATTTGGAACTGTTGACATTCAACAATGAAGCCAAGTCAGTGGGTTCCCAGGGCTCAATCATCTGTGTTCAAAACTGTGTCCTTCCTGGCCTCCTCCTAACTGTGAGCTCCCTTCCCATCTCTCTGCATTGCTCGCTGTCCGTCGTTAGATTATTTACTCCAGCCTTCACACATAAGCATTCTTTTTCTTACAGACATCATTCCTCCTGCTGGTTAAAGCTATAAATCACACACACACTTGCTTTAGCTCCAGTTGTGCAGTCCAGTTCCATGCGGTGCCCAGTGGTTAAACTGGCAGAAACTCAAGTTAAATGCCTGCAATGATGGAAGATGTTCCACATTCACAAAACCTGTGCCTCTTCAGTGAATGAAGAACGGCCTTCCTACTTCAGGCTCCTGACACACACTCCTCCTTCCTCCATCCTTGCTCCTCGTTCTGTCTTCCTCTTTCCTAGCAACCAAAGATGGGTCAGAACTCTACAAATCTTCCTTCTAATGCCTGTCTCCTTTCCACGCACCTACTCGTGTGCAGTTCCCTGTCCCCTGCGCCAAGAACAGTTTCTATCAAACCACTGAATATCTATGACACGGAGCAAGAATTACAGCTTCAAAACTAAACACTGCAGTTATGAATATCTCAGTCATGAAATTCTTCACATGGTAGATTCTGCATCCAATTTTCCATGATATAAATTCAATTTGATTGTTTTATTTCCAAACAGAAGTTATTTGGGTGGAAGATAGGTCAAGTTGCTGTTTTCAGAAAATAAAAAGCATTTCTAAACTTTCAACCCTTTGTGATGACTTTCCTCCGCCTGTGAGTGCTCATGCGCTCAGTTCCAGTTAACTCTAAGTGCTGGCACACATGGTTCTCCTCGTGTCAAGCACAGAAAATATTCACATACTTAGATGTCAGGGGCAGAAAGTTTCTCTGAAAATAGTTTCGATGCTCCTAACTCATTGATAAGGAGGTGAAGCACATTCAAGTTTATTCCCCTGTGGTCCTGACTATATCTAGAGAAAGTGACCAAGAATGCTAATTCTGACAAAGAATCATGAACAAAATCCGAATATCAAATAACAGTACATTGTTTAAATAATGTAGGGAAAAGTCAAAGAACATGAAACCATGCAAACAATGAGCCTGACTTACAGCAAAAGATTAAATAAAATACCATTTATAGGTCAAAAGAAACCATTGACTGAAATCACATAATGCCACTTTGGTATGAGTAATATATATCCACTCAAGCAGTCTTATGGAGATGAGCTCATAAGGAAATTGTTTTCTTTTGTTTAACTACTTTTATATGTTTTACAATAAAATTAACTGTTCAAAGAAGAAAGTAAATTTTCCTAACATTAGCAATAACAGCCCCTCCTCTCTGAAAGTAACACCTGTGCCAAAAGGTCAACGTTGAGACTTAAGGTTAATCAGGTATTTGATGTTCAAGGAAAACATATTTATTTAATGGAATCTTGGCACAAAAAAGATGCAATTTTCTGAAAATACTAGCTCTAAGGGAAATTGAGCTACCAGTGACAAGGCTGGTGGAAGTCACGGCAGGATAAATAAAAATACAGCCTCTCTGCTCAGCAACCTCCCCTAGAGAAAGCCTGACACTAAAGACAACTGAGCTTAAAGAATGTGAAATTCGAGGCTCTCCCAAGAGTGCTATTCCTCTCTCACCATCCATGGCGCTTCTACGCAAATGATACAGGTCATGATGATTCATGTGAAACGAATCCAGACTTTTGCCGCTAGTTCATTCTTTGAGAAGTTTAAAGTTCTCAGAACTTGGTCTTGGTACATTGAATCACCATGCTCCATGAATTTCTAATGAGGAAAATATTATTTGGCAATTTGAAGCCAAGTTTAAAATAACTGCCTAAATATAACATTTTAAAGTAAAACTGAAATTGCCTACATGTCAAGTCCAGTTCACATCCCATGAAGCATGTTGTGTTACGCTTCCGCAAGACTTCCTGGTCTCCCTGTCAGTGAAGCAAGCTACCCCAGCTGCTACAGAGAGACTCTGAGGGCACCACAGGAATTCTTGGATGTCTGATGTATTTCTTTGGTCAGGCTTTGCTGTCCTTCTTTCAACTGGTGCAGCATTAATTTCTCTGACTGAATTCCCCCTATAGGTCTCACAATGGAAGTACAAATTAACGGGTTTAGAATGAACCTCAAAGTCCTCCTTTGAAATAACATGATATTGGGAAGGAGTTTAAAAGCCTACTATCAATGGAATAGATTTCTTTTGAACACCTAAAATTTGGCAAAACAGTCATGTGCTTGATCTACTATGTGTTTCAGCAACTATGATTGAAGGCCGTTTGATCGAAATATTGCCTAATATAGCATTCATTAAAAAAAATACTCAGATATATTTTTAAAACGGTACTGAGTGATCCTGTAGCAGAGTTCCCCATTGAGAGGGGAACACTCTGATCCTGTGGAAAGGACGCCGCACAAGTAGTACTTGGCCAACCACCTCATGGAGACAGCAACTCAAGCCACATTACTAGAGAATGGTTGCTTGCTATTCTGTTGTCGTTCACTCTGAAAGAAAAGAAGCAGCTTTAAAATTGATTGTGGCTCTTAATCAGATCAGAAATTAGAGGCCAAAGTAATTGGCACATTTGTCAAATTTAAGAACTAGCATCTAAAGTGACTACACTGTTTACTGTATCTACTATGCATGTTGACTCTGCCATTGTAAGAGAAAGATAATACAAGTATTACTCTACTTTCAGTCATGAGAAGTTACCCTAAAAAGAACAGATTTATTGACATGTATTTTATATGACAGATAATTTATCAAATTCAAGCATATAAACCAATGATTTTTATTAACTTCATTTTTATTAACTTCATATTTTAATCATTATTTATTTTTATTTTAGGTATCAGAGTGTATTAACTGCATGCATGTAAGTGCACCCATGCCCTGCAATGCCTATAGAGGTCAGAAGAGGGTGTCTGGGGTCTCCCCTGGAACTGGAGTTACAGGCGTTTGTTAGCCACCAGGGGCTTCAAACCCAGGTCCTCTGCAAGAGCAATCAATGTTCTTAGCTACTGGGCTCTCTCTCCAGCCCCATTTTTATTAACTGTACTGCATAACACAATCTTCATCTTAAATCAACTTCAGAACATTTTTTAATACTCAATAAGGTTCTTCATGCACATTTACAGTTAATCTGTTCTGAGTCTCAAGACAAGGCACCAGCAAAACTTGTCTTAGAAACTAGGAGGAAATTTGTCATTTTTCTGGTGCTACTTAAAGTAGCAGGTGCATGGGTTCCCCAGATCTGAGTCACATATTCATGCCTCATGCTCCCAGAATAACAGTGCTATGACCTGGATGTGATTTGACTCCCAAAGATTGGTCCTTAATGAGGCAATATTTAGAGGTGGAATAGCTTTAAAGAATTAGGATCAGGAAGGATCAAGAGGGATGAGAAAGAAAAGGAGGAGGAGGAAGAGCAGGAGAAGAAGAAGGAGGAAGAAGAGGAGAAAGAAGAGGAGGAAGAGGGAGAGGGGAAGGGGATAAGAAGGAAGGTGAAGAGAAGGGAGACGGGGAGGAGGGAGAAGAGAAGTATAACCGACAGAAATGACATCTGTGTGTCTCAGTTTATCAGACTATTGAACCAATGGACCTGAAAGAAATCAAACTCTCTTCAGGAATCCTTTAATGGAAGAGAAAAAGGTCCCAGTCACGGGTGGAGTTTGTCTCCTGGAAAGATATTTCACACAGTACATGTACCACCCATCACCAGCAAGCACCATATTCCCTAACTCTGACAAGTTAGAGCTGGCTGGTTTGCTTGGCTTAGTGAACTTTGAAAAGAAGTAGGTGGACATAAATAAAAAAATATTTACAATAAACCCAAACACCAAAAAGAGAAATTATATATATATAATGCTAAAAATCTTCATTTATCTCAGTTTTCAAGATCAATCATTTCAATTCATTACATCTTAACTAATAATGAGAAAAGAGGAAACATTAATTTAAAATATCACTTTTCTTTAAAACAAATACAAATATGTCAGAAAATAAAACACAAAATTCACATTCATTTTTTAGGATAATACAGGGCATTTTCTGCAACTTTTGGCATTAGGCTATTTGAGAATATCGCTTTCTGCTTCTTGACTAAAGGCTGCCTCAAAGGAAGCAGCACTAGGCTAAAAACAACTTTCTGGTTGTTGTAAGACCTTTGTGGCAAAGTGTTCTGCCTGCCAACATCCTTGAGGACACTCAGGTGTTTTGAGACTTTTGACTGAGCTTATACAGAGCAGATACAACCAGATCTAAATTTTCCTAGATGTTGCCTTATTCCCTTTAACTCTATGACTTTTTCTTGTTCATGATGGCTTCCTTTCCTGTCAGTAAAAACTATTACTGAGAGTTGATGTTGAGGCTGCCGGTAATGTGTAGTTCCCACCTTCCCAGAACACCAGGCTTCATGTATACATTGTCTTCTGAATTAAGTTATGACTATGTAAGTTTTATAGAGAAGAAAATTCAGTCCGAATTTCAACCTTTCTAAACAACATTACTGTAATACCTGAATTAAAAGACAGTCTGACTCTTAGTATTAGTTTCAAGGTCACGAGTGGACTTGAACTCTGAAATCCACCTGTTCCTTCAGAAGTCTCATAGAACTGTGCTCCTGAGGTAATATCCATTCATTCTCTCATTGAAAAAGTATCTCCAGCATGAATTGGGGAATCCTAGAAGCTAGGATCCACCCTTATCTCAGTAGAGGACAGTGCCCTTTAATCCCTAGCCCTAAAATCAATCTCTCTCTCTCTCTCTCTCTCTCTCTCTCTCTCTCTCTCCCTCCCTCTCTCCATTACAGCATTACAGACAGCTGTTTCCATTCATCTCCTTATTTGAAATAAGAACAATACACTGCTTCAAGCAATTTGGCATGTGAATCAAGCATGCCCAAATGCATTTGCTAGCTCAGATGGAGAGCAAAAGTGGGGTTCTAAGGGATTAAGGTTGGGTGCTCAGGTCACAAGAGAAGCATCTGGCTTAGGGGACTTGTTTACATTATAAACAGAATTTTGGGTGGTGCAAAGTTAAGTGAAAGTCATTAGCTCAGATTATGTCCGTATTGTAAAAGTCATTCCTACACCTACTTTACAAACATGAAACCTAAAAAGATAAAGAAATTAGGTAAATTGTCCTGTGACTGTACCTGCTGTGTTTTCACAAAGCCTTTGTCTACAGCTCCTCTCTCCTTTACATCCTCAACATGTTTAGCCTTAATCACAGAACAATGGTTTACAGGTACATTCTCAAGGTGCTTATATAATTTCACATTTCACTAACCAGACTGTGACTTTTTGGTAATAACATTTGTTATTATATGGCTCAATTTAAGACCATTTTATTAAAGGATTATGACTTTAAAAAAAAACAATATTTCGTTCAGTATCGTAAAATCAGTTACCAGGAAGATAAGATGAAAACTCGGCTACAAGTATTTGCACATTTATTGAAACAGAAGAAAAAAAGGAAAAAGATGAGGAGGAGAACAGCGATGTCAGGAAACACCTCACCCTTTGGTACCAGTTCTACCAGAAAAGTCATAAAAAGACAGCCTTAAGCAATGGGAACAATTTAGTCCAAATGTCGTTTATTACAGATAAGGAGGGTGTTCTCAGTTCTCCATCCACAAAAAGGCGCTGTATAAAAGCCCAAAAGATGCAGAAACTTTTGGGAAAGAAATTGAGTTAAATCTAAATTAGTCATTTGAGAAGCAAATTAGACCCTGGTGAGATACCACCTGCATACTCTTCTCATCGCTGTCAACGGGCTTACCGAATCAGACCTCAGTGCTAGAATGGTTCAGTTTCACAGCCAAACTGCTGGGCTCAGGCACTAAGGCAGCCCTCGTAGACTCAGGAACCAGATCTGTCCAGTCCCTCTCCCAGGCCAATCTGCCAAAGGACTCCAGCATCAAGCTTGCCTCTGGACTGGCTTGATCTCCCACCCCAAATCTCTGGATGGATCAGTGAATGTTCTCCCAGTCAAGGCACTCTGTAAGATCTTAAAGAGATGACCACTTCTTCAAATGTGGAAATAGCATTGCAAGTCACAAGCACCACAAATAATTGGGGAGAATTTTCGTTCTATAAAGTAAAGCACCAAACCTAAAAAAAGAAAACAAAAAAACATGGAGATCTATGAACCACCTAGCCAAAAAATTCAAAATACTTATTCTAACTACATAAGCTCAATTTTCTATAAGACAGCAATGAGAGATAGCAAAACCACAAAAACAGTCCATGAGCAAAATTACAAGCAACAAAGAGATGGGAACCATGAAAGAGAAACAGAAGCAGCCTCTCAGGAACTCGACAGAACTGAACATTCATTCCAGGCTTCATCAGCAAGAGTGTGTGGTGACCAGAAATATCCGTCAGAGGAACATAATAATGAAAAAACTGACACGGCCTGTGGGATGCCAATGAGAGAACTAATTTAGGCCTTTGAGAAGTACAAGAAGGAACAGAGAATGCATAAGGTGAAGAACATTTACTTCAATACACAATGAGTTTTTAAAAATCCCCAAAATCTGGAGAAATAAGCATACTGGTCCAAGAAGTCTCCCAATGCCCAAATATGGGAGGTGTTGATGCACATTATCAAATTCTCAGAAGTCAATGACAAGAGAAGAATTTTGAGGACAGCAAAAAAACCATCAACGCTACATGGGAGTCACCTTAAACCACAGAACCTGGCATGAGACGTCATCCAGACCAGGAGAGACTGGAAGGCCACATTTACTTTGTGAAAGTCACGAGAGTGCCGTTCTCAGCAAGGCTATTCTAAAACCTGAAGAGAAGGATTATACAATAAAAAACTCAGTGAGAGTTTATCACCACGAGGCCTGCCTTAGAGAAAGTGCTAGAGTTCTTTGAGTTCAAGTGAAAAGATGCTACCAACACAAAAACATGAGTTACGAAAGGTCATTGTAAAGTAAGATATAGTCAAACCCAGGAGGCTCTTTACCATGTATATGGTATAGAAATTACTTTTAACTCCAACGTTAAATATATATGAGAAAAATATTTAAAATAACTACCCATAACCGTTAATGAAAGCATAATCTATAAAAGATGTGAATTATCATACCCAAGCATAAAACACGAGAGGAAGCAAAGTTAAAATATAGAGTTTCTGAAAATAAATTTAAAGGTGGTATACCTTAAAACATACAGTTATAGCCATAACATGTACTGTATTATTTAGTTATTTTAATTTGATATTTACATCAATTTTAAGCTATCAGTCAATGTAACAGTTTTCACTATTTTATTTTCATACATATCTGTCATTATAAAATATAAAATTTTTCAATGCGAGCCTCATAATAACAAAAAACTTAAAAGCCTGTAGTAGACTCACAAAGAACCTATACCAGAAACCAAAAACAAAGAACTATATTAGGAGGAAAAAAATCTGTCAGAACTGCAATTAACCAGTAATGAACCATGAGGAAGTAAAGGAACAAACAAGTAATGGAAAGTCTCATCTCAGAAAGTCCAGGGATACAGTGGTTTAACGTCTCAGCCATCTGAGAGTTAATACATTTCTCACAGTTTCAAAAATCTAAGAGCAAGTTCTTCTAAACTCGTTTTTCGGGACCTAACATCAAGAAAGAGAAAAACACTGTAAGGAGAGGAAATGTCAGGTCAATATCACTGATAACCAAAGGTGCAAATGCCTTCAAAAACTAGTAGCAAACTGAATGTGGTATCATATAGCAAAGATCATACGCTATAACCAAGAGAGACACACATCAATAAACATGATCCACCACATGAGCAGAAAGAAAAATCACACAATCATGCCAATAAAGGTAGAAAATGCATTTGACAGCATTCAGCATCCTTTCGTAGTTAAAATCCATCAACACATTTCTCATATAGGAGATGTACCTCAGGCTATATGAGAGATTTGCAGAGTCAGAGCCATACTTAGCCAATAAAAGGCTTAAAGGTTTTCTTCTAAGATCCAGACCAAGACAGAAAAAGTCACTCCTGAACTTCTGTTCAGTACAGTACTAGTAATAACAACCAGAGCAATAAAATAAACACAAAGAGAACACCAGAGGAAGAAAGTAAATCGTCTCTTCTGTAGGGTACATGATGTTATATGTAGAAATTTGGAAATACTTCATTTGAACTAATAGAAATATTCAGTAAAGTTACAGGGTATATAAAAAACATATCAGAAATCAATATTTTGACATATTGACATACATCTGGAAAAAGAAAACAATAAAGCCCCTTTACAACAGTTAAAACCAAAAAATTCAATATTTTGGAAAATATTTAACCTAAGAGTTAGAACATATGTATATTAAAGACTATAAAGCCAGTGATGAAAGAAACAGAAGAAGGCCCTTAAAGAAAGGTATTTTTAATTCATAGATTTGAAGAATTAATACTGCTAAAATGTTTATAACACTCAAAGCAATTTACAAATTCAATGCAAACTCCATCAACATGCCAATGATGCTTTTTACAAAAAAATAGAAAGAAGTCCTAAGTTATGTACCAAACCACACAAAAGCCCAAATAGTCAAAGAAAAAAATGAACAAAAATGGAAGCATAACACTACCTGAGTGCAAAATATACTACAAAGCTACAGAAATCAAAACAGTGTGTGTGGTATTCAGCATTAAAAACACAAAAGCCAATGAAAAAAAATAGAGAGCCCAGAAACTAATTCATGTATTTTCAATCAACTGGTCTTCAACAAAAGCGTTTAGAACACACAATAAGAAAAGAGGGTCTTAAGTGAATGTTGTTGGGAAAATTGCTCAAACCACAAGAATGAAATTTAGCATTACATCACATACCTAGAAAACCATATCAAAACAGAAGAACAACTTAACTGTGTCATAAGAAACCATAGAACTATTAGCAGAAAGCACAGCTTTTTGACACTGGTGTAGAAAATGATTTTTTTTAAAAAATACGACCTCAAAACATATGCAATGAAAGCCAAAATAGACAATTGGGACCAAATCTAGCCAACAAGATTCTGCACAACAAATGGAGTGGATGTTTTTCTCAGTAGTGCAAGGAAACACAAACCACACCTTTTAAAAAGCACTTAAAACATAAGGATATCAACTGGATATCAGAAATGCAAATAATCCGACTGAAAATGAGGAAGGGCCTGAACAGACATTTCTAGGACCAGACATTGACTGGCATATCAAAAGCTGCTCAGTAACCACTAGGGACATGCCAGTCCGGACCACAGTGAGACATCACTTCATGCCTGCTGGAAGCCATTATCAAAACCACAGAAGTGAAAACCTGTCATGGGAACACGATGGTGAAACTGGAAGATACTACACTAAGTGAAACATTTCCCACACAAAACAGCAAATATACATGATTTCCTCATATGTGATATCCAAAAACTACAACTCACAGAATCAGCACATCAATGGGGATTTAGAGGGTCTCGGGGTGGAACAACGCAAATGGGAGGTCGCTGGTTAGTTTTCAGAGTTTCAGTTATTCGGGACACATACTTCTGGATACTCACCATGTACCATGGTGTCTGTAACTTGGCACCTTTTTTTCCTAAACAGACCCACATTCACAGTTTGTGGTAGAAAATGCCTTGTGTAGAGGAGGGTGCACTGCTCAACCCTGTATACATTATAAGGATAAAGAACTGGAAGGTTTGTTTGAAGTGCATAATTACATGGTACATGCTACATCTGAATGGTGAGTTTGCCAGCTTGTACCATTGACCTCTTTCGTGAATTGTAAATATTGTGTGAGCTTAATTAGAACTCCTCCATCACTAACAAAGACAAACTTTTTTATACTTCCTGACATTTTCTATTTCTGTATCTGTCTTATGAGATTTTTAAAAATTTTGTCCACTTTTGCACATTGATTTGAAACTGCTTTTGATTGATAGGACTGAATATATGAAATGGAGAACTGAGTATTTCTAAGACTGCCTTCCCTCCCTTTTAGAAGGTTCTAGGAATGAAAAAGTGGGCACAAAGATTTGAATGAGAAGCTACAGCTCTTCAGTGTCAGAACCCAAGTTTAGGTCACGCGACACCAGAACTGATTGCTTCTTTGTCCAAATCAAGAAAGGCTGTAGCCAGTGGCCTGTTTCCACTAGAAGCAGTTCACTGAAATAGCGAAAATCACAACCTCGGGATCAAACGTGCCCCTATGGACCGAATGTACCAGTTTCTCCCTGTGTCGCTGCCTGGTTTATTTACACATTTTAAAAATGACAAACATGTAAAAGTGGAGGCTGAAAACGCATTGCTCCTGCCTTTTCTCCATTTTCACAGAAAAGCAGCTCCCGAGAGACCAGAGATGCTGAGTAGCCACCTTCCACGCTCACCATTAGTCTTCACTCACTCATCCCGCTTTATTTGCTCCTCCAATGTATGGTAACCTAACATTAG
This sequence comes from Eospalax fontanierii, assembly GCA_035773235.1. Lineage (NCBI taxonomy): Eukaryota > Metazoa > Chordata > Mammalia > Rodentia > Spalacidae > Eospalax > Eospalax fontanierii. The sequence continues at coordinate 41,987,567 of CM069549.1, read as the reverse complement.
CTCGTGTATTCTTTTGGTGCACGGATTATCATCAGCCCCGCCCTCCCCACCACTGTAACAATATTTCCATGAAGAACATAGTCTTATGAATCATGCCCACTCCTGTGTATCTAGAACAATGCCCAATAAATGCTAAGTACCCTAAGGATATTTTCAAATACGTGAGTGAATTACTGTGAATAAAAGTAAACAACCTTGAATTAACTGCTCAAGAATGCTAATGAAAGGCACCATCTAAACTGCTGATTTTCACATATTCAATACAGAAATGTACCTTGATAAAAAAGTGCCTGTGCTCTCAGTCTTGAACCAAATGTGCTTGCTTATTTGTGGCTTCTGTGGCAAGCAGACACTGCCCTCTTTAAGTGATGTACTCAGCATGAAGGCTCCTGTAGCCCGTGTTGATCTGGAGATAGCAGGAGTAGCAGCTGAACGGCACTGTGCTGGGATGGGCGTGGTCATGGCACGTGACAGCACCCCTATTTTTTAACTTTTCTGTTGTTTTTTCCTGTTTCATTCTCTTGCTCCTTCTTTCTTGGAATGAGTCTCGCTGCATTTTCTAGGGTAATCTTCAATTCCTGGGCTCAAGTGAGCCTCCCTCCTCAACGTTCTGAATATCTGGGACTGAGGTTTGTGCTACCATGTCTGGTCTGCAATTCTAAGAACTTTTTTAAAAGGTACTGTGTGATTTAAGAACATAATGCACCTACATCATTCTTAATGTCCACGTGCTACTCATTCTGGTCAATGAGTAAACAAACACCCCATAATTTCATTCATGAACTAGCACCCTCTCTTTCATCGAAAGAAAGTTTGAAGCTCAGCCTCATGCCAAAGAGACATTTCTGATTTGTTTTTTTGTTCACCAAGTTTCACTCCATTCTATCTTTAAACCTGAAAGATGCAATTGCCACAGCTGCTCCACGCCGAAGGTGCTCAGTGCCTTTCATTTCGAAAGACATGTGAGCTCCCACTTTGAGACCAGCTCAGTCATTAATGCACTTCAACACCGTTCACTCATTTTAAATCTAACACACTTGTTCCTCTGGAGCGATTTCACTTCTGTTTGTTTGCTTTTAAATGGCAGCTCCCAGCATGATTTTTTAGAAGAGAATGATTTAAAGTTTATCAAATATCATCATAACGTTCACTTTCTCTAACAAATTACTCAGCAAATGAATATGAAAATCAAATGTAAGCCATTTAAACATTGTACATAATATGATCTAAAATTACTGATTTCATAAAGCTTTGCTTATACTTTTAATGACTGAAAACTTTGCTGTTCAAAGATCTAAAGGATGTCAATCTTAAGAAAATTTTATATATATTTTATGGCTTATTATGCTTCCATCTCCCACCAAAGGAAAGTCTCCAGTGGTAAACTCCACATCTGTGGACACATAACAGGACACAGTCTCCGATGGTCTCACTTTCTTATGTGAAAATGAGGCTACTTACATACTATGCAGAAAGATAAATAGAAAAAAAAAGGGTTTTGTATATGACAGAAACTAAGTTATCTATTACATAAGAAAACTGGGATTCTGCAAGAAGCAAAAGTGGATGATATATAATACAGATTAAAAGGCTTGGTAAGGACAAAAAAGTTTAGTAGGTTTTTTGAGGGTATTTGAAACTAGAGATCAACATGTAAGAGTCATCTTCAGACTTTTCAACTTTATGGGTCGGTGTTTGTATTGGGGGAATTATCACTAGATTGTCAATATAAAGATAACCCTAAAACAAAAACATGGGGAAGACTGTAATCTCAGAGAAAAGCAGACTCTCTTTTGAATAAACTGGATGAGCAGAAAATTTTATGAAAATAAATGACATTGTTCTTATCTTAATCTTATATTATCTTAGGTGGTTTTATTATTTAATCTCACATTAGCAAAAAGTATATTGTCAGTATGCATTAACAGCAATGGTAAATATACAGTAACAAAGCTGATGTTCACTGAAGAGAAATTGCTACATGTTCCACAGTTGTATGGCAAAAAAACTTGGATTCAGACTTGGACCTGAATCCAGCATAATAATTTACCACTCATCACAGTGACTCTTTTGATTATTAGTCATAATCCTCACCTGTAAGAAATCACAGTCTCTTTTTCAGAATATTTCTTCTTTAGCCAATGACGTTTGTTAACAACAAATCTGATTATTTTTAAATCTTCTGAAAATTTACCACTAAGTATTTTTTTATTTTTATTTACTTTTATTTTATGTGTTTGAGTATTTTACCTGCTTACACATAAATGCACTATGTGTATACAATGCCCACAAAGCCAAAGAGGGCATCAGTTTCCCTGGAACCAGAGTTAAGAATGGTTGTGAGCTGCCATGTGGGTGCTGGGAACCTAACTTGGGTCCTCTTCAAGAGCAGTTCTTAACCTCTGAGGCATCTTCCCAGGCCATTACCACCACTTCTTGATGATTAAGAGATTACTCTGGATTTTTAATTTTTATTTATTCTTTTTATATATTTTTGAGGGTTTCATAGATGAATACTGTATTCGCATCATTTCCACCCCTGACCTCCCCCTCTAACTCTTCCCATACCCAACTACTCTCTCTCAATTTCATGACTTCGTCTTTGATTATTATTGTTACATATACACACAGAGAGACATATATATAAAGATTTGTAATCTAGTGAGTACATATGCTTTGTATAAATGCATTTAGGACTGACCATTTGGATCCGATAACTTATCAGGGAGCATGTCCCTGGAGAAAAAGTGATTCTCCCTCTCTCCGCAGCCATTGTTTCCTGTGTCTCTTCATCTTGACATTCAGAGGATCCAATGCCCTCTTCTAGCTTTCATGAACATTGTACACACATGGTGCACTTACCTACATGCAGGCAAAACTCTCATACACATAAAATAAACATGAGTTAATAATCTTTTAAAAGGAGTGGTGCTAAATCTCCAGATTTTTAAAAAATCAGATTTGTTAACAAAAACTCAGATTTGTTGTTTATAACCTTTGGATAAAGGTTATAAAGTGCCAGAGAAAAATCTACATTCAAATTGATAAGTATGCAGAGTTCATTTCGGCAAGCTTATTGTGGAGACTTCATGGGTGCAGCTTCCTTGTCACGTCCACAGAGCACTGTCGAGCAGCAGCATCCCAGATGTCTGTCTCATACAGTCTCCCTTTCCCCTCTTTCACGATGATCCCTGAGCCTTAGATGCAGGGGGTTTGCACTACAGCATCAACTGGGCCTGGACACAACACTGTTACCTATGGTCTGCATTTTGATCAGTTGTGGAACTTGGTAATGGTACCCATCTCTTGGAAAAAAAAGCTTCTTCGATAAGAGATGAGAGCTACACTTATCTGTGAATATAATGCTAAGTATTTAGAATAGTGTAAGAAACTATATTTGTTTATTAACATGACAGTAGCATATTCCTCTCTCGGATCTATGATTTTCCAGTTATGGGTCCTTAGTTATGTTTATAGAATCAGGGATGAACATTCCCTTATTGAGTGGGCCTACGTCCACTTGGACATATGTTCAGCATCACCTAGATAAAGGTGCTGCTATTGCACTGTCAGGGAGGTTTTGCTAGACTGCTCATCATGTGATTCACGGTCTGTATAGCTGGCTAGGGCTATCAGCTGTTCTTCTCCCTGGGCAGCTTGCACAGCATCTTCAGATTGTCCTCAAGAAGAAAGCTTTCATGCCAGGTACAGCTCATTTCTCCAAGTCTGTGTCTGCTGTATGTGGGGTCTTCAGCACTAGGGTCTTACCTTCAGGTTGTGGAAGGCAGTCAAAGGCTATGGGAATACCCTAGATTGTTTGAGAGTCTTTTGGACTATCCTGACCAACAAGCTGCAAAGGACGTTTCCCTTGCCTGGAACTGGGATTTTTGTTAGATAATCTTAGGCTCTATACACATGTGTGCGTGTGCACATGCACACACACAAATATATATGTTATATATGTATTTTTAATATTTTATTTATTTTTTATGTGTATGAGTGGATTGCCTGCAGGTATATAAGTGCACCCATGTCATACAATGCCCACAGAGATCAGAAGAAGGCATTGGATAACCCGGAAATAGAGTTACAGGTGGTTGTTAGCAGCCATGTAGGTGCTGGGAACTAAACCTGGGTCCTGAACAAGAGCACCCAGTGCTCTTAACTGTAAGGTGTGACTGAAAGGAAAACCCCTAGCAGTTCCAGGACTCAGGATTGACAGACACCTTGGCAGCTCCAGCCAAATGTCCAGAATTCACAAGCATCTGTGAAAAGGGACTGACTGCAGCTTCCTGACAAGATAAGCTTCCTGATACCAGGTGTTAACTATCTCCTCTGAACATCAGTCAGATGTCATGGGGATCCCCTCCCCAGAAGAAGGCCTACTGGGCAGCTAGGCTTTGCTAGCTTCCTCATCCCCCGACCTGGGGAAGCTAATTTCCCAACCTTAGGAGGCTAGCCCCAGACTAGTTTCCTAATTTTCCGAGACCTGGGGACACGAGTCCCATCCCCCAAGATGAGTGGGTCAGTTTCCTCACTCACAACTTGAGGAGCTAGTCCATCCCTTTAATAAACGTCCTGTTAATTCCCAAGCTGGAGTCTGGTTTGTTTCTGCTGGGTCTCACGAACCAAGTCTTACATATGGTGCTGAACCCAGGAGCAGGGACTCAGCAGCCCACCTGGGACTGGGCACGGTAGCAGTCTGACTTCTGGATATAGGTTTCTAAGTCAAACTTTACATATGGTGTACCAGTATCTGGAGTGAATTCCCCAGCATCCACGCAGGACCTGGCACCGTACATTCTGGCTGGACTGGCTGCTGGCTCCTCACGCACAACCCAGCACATTACTTCATGAGACATGGAGGTAGCAGTTCCTTTTCCCCCTCTCTAGTGCCCTCTCTGCGCTCGCTCTCGCTCTCGCTCTCGCTCTCGCTCTCGCTCTCGCTCTCGCTCTTGCTGCTCCCTCTCGCTCTCTCTCATTTCTGAGTGGCGCTGGCTCACTCACTTGCCCACTCAGGACCCCTGTCCATTTCATGCCCAGGCTCTGCCTCTCCTCATATGTGTCCTTTCATAGCCCATGGTGCCCCACAACTCTACCATTGGGCCTAGCATCCTACCAGGCCCTCAGACCAAAGGGTCCTAACTTATGCCTCTGCTCACCAATGCTGGTCCACCTAGCCTTTCCCTCTGTCCCACCCTCTGTGCCTCTCCCTCCAGCATGGGCATGGATATCTCTCTCTCTCTCTCTCTCTCTCTCTCTCTCTCTCTCTCTCTCTCTCTCTCTCTCTCATTTCTGGGCATTGGCTGCCTTGCTTGCTTGGACCCCTGTATACTTCTCATCTTCTCACAGTTCTCTTCTCCAAAGCAGTTCCAGAATACCAGGGGTTCCCTCTGGGTCCTAAGACCCAAATATAAATGTGGGAGGCTCCCCCAGTTTAGAGCTCTGGTCTGGGATATCCCGCAACCTGCTGTGGAATCTCCAGTACTCTGTACTTTGTCCCACAGCTGACCCCACTTTGTTCACGCTCCCCGTCTCATTGCCCTATCCTGCCTTCTCCTTTCATATTCTCTCTCTCCCGTCCCTGTCTCCTGACAGTCTTGATCCAGTCTCGTCCTCCTCGCTCTTGAACTGCCTTTTTCATTTTCACTATGGGCTCCTCTCAGTCCAACCCCCGCCCCCATCTTTTTGAGTTCTCGGCCTGTGCCACAGACTTGGCGCCCACTGCCCACAGCCACATGCCCCTCTCTCCTCACAGGGGACCAAAGCCTCTCAGGCCACAGCGCCTGCTCTCAGGACCGTGCTTCCCCCTCCCCCACGGCAGGTCTAAGTCCCTCAGGCCTGTGCTCTTTCCCTCCCTGGCTGCACAGCTCTCCCACTCAGGACCTTTGGTTCCCTGTGAGTCCTAAGACCCAACTCACTTCTATTCTGGCAGGTGCCAGATAGAGACCACATCTGGGATATCACGCAGGCAGAGACCCTCACCAGCAGGGCCGTCCCCACCAAGCACTCGCACTCCTGCGGCCGACAACCATCTTTGCTCCTGCTTCCATTTTCTTCTCTCGTCTTCTTTCATATTGTCGCTCTCCCCGGCTGTCCGTGCACACGTGCTCTCGCCTTCTCACACACGTGTGTTCTCCTAGTATGTCTCATTTGTGTATCTCGTATCTTGTATCCCACGGGCCTCACTCTGGTCCAGCACGCCCACATAGACCCATCCATTTCATAGCCCAATCTGCCCACTAACAAAGGTCCCAAGCCCCTCACCCCCCAGGGAGAGCCGCTGAAGAATGGCCTTTTAAATATTCCATAACCCAGAGGAACAGGAGAAGGCTGGCTGGGCCACCCAAGACACAAAGGGGTCAACTGCTGGAGGCAGCACTCAGGCTTCCCCCAAAGAAGGCTTCAGGCCAGAAGAGCTGCCAGGCCCACGCTTCAAAGTGCAACAATGAAGGACACTGGGCACAAGTGTCAGCGGACACTGGCAGGACCATGCCCACAATGCGGAAAACGGGGACACCTGAAGGAACAGCCCTTTGCAAAATCAAGGTAGGCCAGTCATGTGGCCCCCAGATCCCCCCAACCTCCCTCCAGATCTTCACTGCCAAAACTCATCTGCCAGGCCACCAAGGATTGGCCATGTACCAAAGCAACAGAGGAGGCCAGAGCTGCTGCTACAGTGGACAAAGGCCTGTTTGCCATAGGGGACCACATGGCCTGTCCTCCGGTAAGACACACCCTAAGCAGCCTTCCCTGGTGGGAGTCAGTGGGCCTCCCCACACCCCCAGGACTACTGTACCTCTTCCCTGCATTCTTTGAGATGTCCCTGACAGCCCTCACCCTTTTGTTCAGGCCTTGGAATGAACCCTTCACTGGTCTTAATTACTGCCTTTCTTTGTGATCTAAACTGTTTTCTCTGAAATAGAGCATTTCCCTGTCCCACCATGCCCTGGGCACCCCTATATAGTTTTTTTAATTCAGACAGATTATTATTATTATTATTATTATTATTATTTATTATTCATATACTCCCTCAAGGCCTAAGGCATTGATATTTTCTCTCTCTCTCTCTCTCTCTCTCTCTCTCTCTCTCTCCCCCCCCTATGATTTTTGTGTTTTCTATAAGCTCACCTGGAAATTTGTAAAGTATAATGTATACACAGGTAATATCAACTCATGAACATTATGCGCGCTCTTTTAGTAAGATGATACTGCACAGCACTCATCTGAGCCAAATAACCACCCTCTTCATGACTTCAGCTGTGTCTACTTGCAGAGGATCATCACAGTTGGGTTTGTCAAGCAGGGTCACTGGACCCTCGCCTGAGTACCCACTCCTCCCAGCCAGCTGTATGTAATTTTGCCCTAATCACAAATGACTCCTTAAGTTTTTTAACTATTAAATTCTTCTTATCTCCCTTCTGAAGCAGCAGCCATACATCCTGAGGGCCACCAGCCCCTGAGTTATCTCTGCTTACCTTCCCACCAGGGACTATGAACAGCTGCCTTACCATGATGAGGACTCACCAGTATAACCCATTCCATCCTCCTATATCATCCGCCATTGTCGCCCATAGAGTTAGCCTGAAGTAATCAGAGGAGAACATCACCCCTTTGCCCCGATGACACAAAAGGCTGGAATGTCAGGTGTAACTGAAAGGAAACCCCCAGCAGTTTCAGGGCTCAGGACTGACAGACACCTTGGCAGCTCCAGCAAAATGTCCAGAATTCACAAGCATCTGTGAAAAGGGACTGACTTGCAGCTTCCTGACAAGATAAGCTTCCTGATAGTTAACCAGGTGTTAACTATCTCCTCTGAACATCAATCAGATGTTATGGGGATCCCCTCCCCAGAAGAAGGCCTACTGGGCAGCTAGGCATTGCTAGCTTCCAACCTGGGGAGGCTAACCCTGGGCTAGTTTCCTCATTTCCTGAGACCTGGGCACACCAGCCCAGTCCTCCAAGATGAGAGGCTAAAGATGAGTGGTTAGCTTCATTTCTCCACCTGGGGACACTAGGCCCAGGCCATTTTCCTCATCTCGCCAGACCTGGGGAGGCTAACCCCCAAGATGAGTAGGTCGGCCTCCTTACTTGCGACCTAAGGATTTAGCCCCATACCTTTAATAATAAATGACATGTTAATTCCCAAGTCTTGTTTATTTCTGTGGGGTCTCAGAACCAAATCTTACATTAACCATTGAGTCATCTTTCTAGCCACGTATGTGTATTTTAAGTAAGTTTAGAAAATAATACTTTTTTGTGGATTCTTCAGACATAGTCAATAGTATTTGTCTCTTCCTCCTTCTCTCTCTGCATTATCTTCTGTCTACCCTCTACAGTTAAAGTCCCACACACCCCTGTTTCTCCCTCGATAGAGCTTCTTCTCCCCCAGCCCCATGATGCCGTTCTGCTTTCTGGGTGTCTATGACCACCATTCATTTATTTTTGAGGTGTTGCTACTCAAGTTGGTCTTGAGCTCATGATCTTAAATAATACTCACACATCTGCCACCTCAAGTAGCTGGGATTGCAGGGATGTACTTCCAAGGCCATCTTATCCATTTCAATAGACATCTCCAGTTCACCATAACAATGCCTGGATTCAAAATCATTTTGTAGAACAAAATTGTTTGGAGGCACATATACACATATCAAAATATGTCTGTCTCTCTCTGTCTCTCTGTCTCTGTCTCTGTCTCTCTCTCTCTCATTCACTTGGTTTGGGTACCCTGCAAATATTCTTTGAGAAAACATCCTTATATGGGGCACTTGAGCATGCTGAATTGTAGACATAATCTAGGAAAGCTGTGGGTGTTTGGCAAGAGACTAGACACCAAATATGTGGACTCCATGTGAGGTTGCAGTTGTGACAAGCCCTGGCTCCTCAGGATCAAAGAAGCATTGTACTATGACCAGTATGTGGTACAGTGTACACAGAAATGTCAAAAAAGAAAAGGGGTGTGTGACAGGAAGGAAGAATACTGCCACATATTAGAGATCCTCTCCGGACAGTTCAAACTGTGATTATTCAGTGTCCCATGTGTCAGACCAAAGACAAAAGTAAATTGGGAGCATCCACTCTGACCTTTAGCTACCAGTAGTGATAGTGGAAGAACGCCTTTTAAGTCCTGGCATTGTCACAGGTTCCAGAAGGTATGTGCATGTGTTCCTGTCCTAGTCTCAATACACCAACAACAAAATATTGATTTTTCACCCTGTAGTTACTGACCAAAACTTACTTAAGACCCCAATTCTGTCATCCTACCCTATGTGAGAGAAAATGAAGTTTTACTGTCAGTATAGTTTGAGTCTTCCTATAATAACAATTTTGACCACCCTATAAATACAAGTCAATTAGCCTAATGTATTTCCATTAAAACTTCAGTGGTTAATTGGAATTACAGAGAAATAAACTCTCAAGGTTTTGATCTTGGTTAGTCCTCACGATAACCTTTTGACATCAGTGCTATTATTACTATACACTTCATAAACAAGGATACTGCTATTTAGAGACATTAATAAGCTTCCCCGAGATCATATAGCTGGGGCATGCCAAGAGCACAAACTGCTCACAGCAGGACTTTCCAGCCAGGGTGACTCATTGCTTTGGAATCCCTTCATCTCTGTGTCCCAAGAGCAAAGCCAGCCAAATACTCGAAAAAGTAACTGAAACCCTTTTAAATTAACAAACTATTCCTTTAATTTAAAAAGTCTTTGCTCAGTACTTCATATTGTTTTTTCTTATAAACTTAAAATTTGATGGCTGCAAAAATGACTCCCCTACAATATACAGATACATGTTTTAACAAATATAACAAAAATGTATTCTTTTAAAAATACTACTTATTCTTTGAAAGTTGCATACACCTATACAATACGTATTGATGATATTCATCTGCCATACACATGGGCAGCACTAACTGGACCACTGTTACTCATAACGATAAAAATGAGGGCGTGAAGTTGGGACAGTTGTGGGTGGTGCGCTTCTAAATACACTCTATTGATTAGTACAATTAACACTGGTATTATCCTGGGCCAAATTTCAGAAACAGTTTTGATTTGCCTCTTTCTTTAGGGAAATCATGAAATTGCAACGTCTCATCACCCATGTCAGAACTCTCCATACATATACTTCCTGCAGATTGCAGAATTACACATGCTAAAATCAGGAAACACTTCAACTTTGCTATTTCCACATTTCCCTTTTATTGATGAGGAAATTAAGAATCAGAGAGGGAAGCAACTTGTCTTAGCCAAGCATGCTGGTATCTAGGACTTCTTTGCGCTTACGGTAGCACATGCATTGCATAGTGAACAGCGATAAAGGTGAAGGATGGGAAGACCACGGAAGTTCCCTAGCAGGCTGGGGACGCAAGGGGAGAACTCCATTTACAGCTTTGAACAAGATAGTTCCATGCCTTTGAACAAACTATCACAATGTTCTATTGGCTGCGAAGCTGATGGAACTGCAGCTAGCCATCCGTGGCCTTCATTTTTCTCTTTGTAGAGTCTCATTGACAGAGTCAGCCAGTATTTGAGGAAAACTGAGCTGACTTTCCATCTCTTTTCACAGACAAGGGCGCTGGCATTGACCCTCTAAGAATGAAGTAATGGCATAAAGAATGCCTTTCTCAGTCATAAAGTACAGTATAATGATGCGGATTGGATATGTTCGTATCTTTAAAAGTCCGTGTGTTGAGACCCTAATACCCACTGTGATGGCATAAGACCCTCTGGAGGTGAGTTCATGATGGAAAGTCTACATGAATGAGCTAGGAGACCTTACAAAAGAAAACCGAAAGGGCCTCTCACCCTCTTTTTGTCCTTTGGAGTTCCAATGAGATGGCAGCCTGCAGCACAGAAAGGCTCCCCAGAACCCACCATGCAGGACCCCCACACTTAGACTTCGGTCCCCAGCACCTGGAAATCAAGTTTGAGCTTTTAAAAAGAATGTCATCAAGCACACTGAACTTGTTCTTTAGCCTTCATCCATTTTCAAAGACCATAACAAATGGCTTTTATCTGTCAGAGAATTCTTTCTAGTCTAGAAATGAACCATGATAGCTGGAATCATCAGTTCTCTGGATTCTGCCCACAACTTGTTTGGGTCAGTTCAGTTTAGCTTGCTGTCCTGAAACATTTATATTTACCAGTAGCCTTCTTTCATCTCAAATGGGTTCCTGTTTGTGAAACACTTGCATAGAAATGTCATAATGAAATCCATTGGTTAACACAGTGGATATATGCTAATAAAAACAAAAGTTTAAAAGAGTCCCTATTTGAATAAAAGTTACATTTTCACCTGGCTGAATAGCAATTATAAATCTCCTCTTTATATGAATTCTAATATTTCCAAATCAATCCCAAAGGTAGCACTGAGGAAACAGATGAGATTGGTCACAAAAATATCACATATATCACATTTTATTTTCTGTCTCTGTCTCTCTCTGTGTGTATCTTTCTTCAACAACAAGAAAATAAATAACCTAATTTAGAAACAGACAATAAATCTGAACACTTTATCAAGAAAGATATTTAGATTATAAAGAAGCACATAAAAACATTTTTAACATCATTAGTATCAAAGGAAGGCAAAATCACGATAAAGTATCACTACACTACCATTAAAGTAACTAAATCAAAATTTAAAAGTAATAATAAGCCAAAGTGCTTATGAAAATATGCTGAACTTAGAACTTTCGCCCAGCACTGAAGGGAATGTCAGGCACTGCCATTCTTCAGTAGATCCTTCAGAGCTAAAATGGCGGCTCCTATATATCCACCAATTGGATTCCTTTGCATTTACTCCAGAGAACCCAGAACATCTCCACATAAACTACATGCACAACTGTTAATAGCTCTTCTATAGTAGCTCACAATTGGAAATAACTTAAATGTCCCTCAATGGGTAACTGCTCATATACACTATAGTATATCCATGCTATGGAGCTGTACTTAACAGTGCAATGATTGAGTTACAGATGTGCAGAATGCGAATTAACCTCAAGGACATTGTGGATAATAAAAATAATCAACCTCAAAAGACTTCAAATTACAGCAGTTCACTTCTCTGACAATGGCATAGCATAGTTGCTTTAGTTACTGATGATACTGCTAATGAACATACACAACAGATTAGTAAGAGCTATAAGCCTCATGTCTTAAAGAAACTTTCAGCAGGAACCAAAGAAATAATGTAACATTAGTCGAAGAAAAGTTATGTTAGGTATCTTCTTTCTTTTTAATGTAAGACCAAAAGCAATAGTTAATCAATAAAACAAGTCCCCCAAATTAATTGGTATTTTTGCAAGATACTTTATTACAGATGATATAGAAGTTACTTCCTTTCTAATTATGTGTCTAGTAAATTTTCAACATGTTATATAAATTTATTTCCTACTTTAAAAGGATATTATTTCAATTGGTATTAAGTAAATTTTAAAGATAATTAAAATGGTCTTAAAGTATAGAGAAATGCTATTTTATTTCTTCTTCTGAAAGTTGAACATTTGTCCAAGCTCCTCTAGAGGCACATATCAGCTTTGATTATCATGCATGATAATAAGCAGAAAGTGAATTGTGCTCTGAGTGAAGCAGTCAGTCACCACCCAGTGACAATGGGGTGCTGAGGTCAGGGCTGTCTGTGCTAATTACATGAATCTGGATTCACACTGCCCTGAAGCCAACATACTTGTCTGATATATGTTCCAGGCAACTGACATAAAATGTATTTTCTTCAGTTACAAAATGGGAATATCATATGACTCCCAGAGTTGTGGCTACGATTGCAAGTCTTCTGGGGCACAAAAAGCAGCCTGACTATTATCAGTATCCTTATCATCCTCGCAAAACTATTTGGTTTATCTTGAACTAACAACCAATGTGCATTTGTTTTTCAATTTTCATTAAATTAACATTGAATTTAAAAATCAGTTGAAATGATTTGTAAGCATGAAATCCTCAGTTATTTAGACTACTACAATGGAGAAATTAAAAAAAAAACCTATTTTCATACTTGTGGCTTTCAAAATGATAAGATCAATCCTTTCTGGGGATTATTGAAAGATCTCAGTCTAAAACTGTACCTAAATAAGGCATGGTATCTGCTTACTCCATACCTAGTCTTCACCTTTCTCTCCCTCTGGCATGTTCAACTCAACATCTGAGGATCCTCAGGGAGCAGCTGCACTTTCTACAAAGTGCTTGTTGAAGAAAGAAGCTGCGCATTTCCCTAGCTGATGTACCTCAGCCCCCTGACTCACAATCAGCACTGAGTGACATCAAGATGGAACTTGAAGTATCACCTAGCCAATCCCAAAATGGCCACAGAGGTAAAGGCAAATAGAGATCCAAGCACTCACTCAACACAAGAGGGTCAGAAACATATCAAAAAAAAAAAAAAAAACTACACACACACACACACACACACACACACACAGTCAATGACCTCCCATAGCAAAAGCATAAATAACATGAAAAAAAGACAACATGTGACCTTAAATAATAACTGTCCCATATTAATGGTCTCCAATGAAAGCAACTTAGATGACACTTGACACAATTAACTCAAGAGAAAGAACATATTCAAGATCTCAAAAATGGCATGAATAATGCTCAACTGAATGTAAAGACAGGAGTAAACTCCTACATGAAGACCGAGAAGACACAGACACTGTATGAAACCAAGAAGACACAAACACTGGATGAAACAAGGAAGACAATCCAACCATGAAAAGAGAATTCAACAGATAGAAATACTGATGGAAACCCAAGAGGAAATAGACTTTGAAATAAAAAAATTCAATAAATGTAACAAAATGTTTAAGGTAGCACCTCACCAATAAAGTAGATCAAGTAGATTTGAGACAGGGTAGAGGAAGTGAATCATTTAGTCAAAGCAAATGAGAACTGAAAACAACATGGGACAAGCACGATCTTTGAAACACCATGAAAAGACCAAAAATTATAGGCACAGACAAAGCAATTCAGGCCCAAATCACAGAAAACATAGAAGAGAAATTCCAAACCTAAGGAAAGAGATGCCCATCTATTGCAAAAGGCAAATAGAACACCGACTAGACAGAACTAGGAAAAAAAAATCCCATATTATATATGGTCAAAACATCAAAACTACTAAACAAAGAAAGGATATTGAAGGCTACAAGACAGATGAATCACATCATTTATAAAGGCGGGCCCATCAGAATAACAGCTGACTTTTCAATGGAAACTCAAAAAGCCAAAAAGACATGGAACGCCCACAGATACCAACCCAGACTGCTATACTCAGCAACACTATATGTCAAAATTGAAGGAGAAAGAACAAAATTTCCATGATAAAAACAGACCAATGGAATTTACAACCACCAAGCCAGGCCTACAAGGGATTCTAAAAGGAATACTTTGGACTAAAGAGAAGGATATGTAGATCCAAGAAGTCAGAGGAAAAACATAATGTTAAGACAGCTGTCAAGCAATAGAGGACTAAGAAAACAAACACCACTAAATAAAATAATTAACAGGAATCAATACACAGCTTTCAACAGGAATCAATACACAGCTTTCAACAGCAGCTTTGAATGGCAGTGGTCTCAAATCCCAACCACAAGACACAAGCTCATAGACTGAATTAAAAAACATCACTTTGCTACCTCTAGGAAATACACCTCACCATCAGGGATAGACACTACTGTGGGATGGAAAGGGTGGGCAAAGTTATTCCAAGCAAATGAAATCAAGAAATAACGAGGAATCACTAGTCTAGAATCTAACAAGATAGACTTCAAATCAAAACTAATCTGATGAGATAAAGAGGATGACTTTATCCTAATCAAGGGAACAATCCCTCAAGAAGGCATTACAATTCTAAGCTTACATGCACCAAAGTCAGGTGCACCCAGTTTTATAAAATAAATGCGTTTAAACATACAGCCATAAATTAACTACAACAGTCCTAATGAGTAACTTAATACATCACTTTTACCAATGGAAAACTAGGCTATCTAGATGAAAATTTAAACAGATATTTTAGTTAAATGACATCATAAATCAAATGTACTAACAGATATCTACAAACTATCTGACCTACACACTAGAGAATACATATTCTTTTCAGCAGCCTATAGAATGTTCTCTAGGTTCAACCACATATTGGGACACAAAGAACATCTCAAAAACACAGGAAAAATGCAATAATTCTTTGTTTTTTATTTGCCCATGATGGAACAAAGCTAAGTCTTAACAACAAGATAAATTACAGAAAATATACACAGCCATGGAGATTAAACAACACACCATTGAATGATGAAGAGGTAACTGAGGAAATCAAAAAGGGAAGTTTAAAAATTCTTACAACTGAATGAAAATGAAAACACACCATATCAAATCCTGAGATACAATGAATGTAGTCCCTAGAGGAAAGCTTATAGTTCTAAGTACCCATCTTAAGAGATCAGAGAGACCTCAAATAAATAACCTAAGCACAAGAACAAACCAATAGATGAGTAGAAATAATTAAAATCAGATCAGAAACTAATGAAATAGGAAAAAAACCAAAGAACCAAGGAAACAAAGAATTGACTCTGAAAAGAAAAACAAGGCTGCCAAATCCTTAACCAAATTTGCTAAAAGACTGACAAACAAAATTAATAAAATTAAAACTGAAGAGGGAAACATTACAAAAGATACTAATGAAATTCAGAAAATCATAGGATATACTTTTCAAACTATTTTTTAAATATTTTTATGTGTATTAGTGTATTCCTGCATGTATGTAAGTACACCCATGTCGTGCAAGGTATGCAGTGGTCAGCAGGCAGTATTGGATACACTGAAACTGGAGTTACAAACAGTTGTTAGCCACTATGTGGTGCTGAAAACCAAACCTGGTCCTCTGCCAGAGCAGCCAGTGCTCCTAACCACCGAGCCATCTCTCCAGCCCCTTTAAAACTATTAAATTTGAAAAATCTAAGACATTGCTGAATTTGTAGACACATATGACCTATCAAAATTAAAACCAATTATTCAATAAATAATTCAAATAAATCTAAAACCACCAAGATTGAAGCAGTTAAAAACTCTCCAAACTGTATTTTGGTCAAAGTCTTAAAAAACCCCAGGACCAAATGGATTCAGTGTAGAATTCTACAAGATCTTCCAAGAAGAGTTAGCACCAATGATACTTTCAGATTGTTTTATAAAATAGAAAAGAAGGCCCCAGAGAAGTAGATCAGCAATTAAAAGCACTGGCTGCTCTTAAAAAGGATCCAGCTCCCACCTGCTGGACAACAACCATCTGAAACTCTACTTAGTACCAAGGTGTCTGATTCCTTCTTCGGGCCACCACAGGCATTTCACAATATGGGTGCACTTATGTGCACACAGGCAAACACACACACACACACACACACACACGCACACATACACACACACGCACACATACACACACATAAACACACACGCACACACACACGCACATACACACACACATACACACACACACATACACACACACACACAAATAGAAAAGGAAGGATGGTTCCTTTCATGAAGCCAATGTTAACATGATACCAAACAGGATAAAGTCACAAAAATTACAACAAAGAAAATGTTAGGCTGATAACCCCAATAAAGATGCCAGCATTCTTAATAAAATACTTGCAATCCAAATTCCAAACCACATCAGACGACCATCACAATCAAGTCGGCTTCATTCCACAGGTTCAGAGATGGTTCAATAAATGTAATTTACCACATAAATAGATTAAAATACAGAAATTCCATGAGCATCTCAATAAACATAGAAAGGCTTTTGGTGAAAATCCAACATCCCTTCTTGGCTGAAGTCACAGAGGCTAAGGATTGAAGGAGCATAACTCAGCATGATAAAAGGCCTTTGAGATGGTTCAACAGCTCAAGGCACTTGATACCAAGTGTGATACCACAGAACAGCCTTGCGCCTACATGGCAGAAAAAGGAAACCGACTCCTGCATGTTCCTCTGATCTCCATACGTGCACCATGGCATGTGCGATGAAGCAAACAAGCAATCAAATAACAAAATGCAAACAAAATTTAAGGTTATCTATGACAAATGTATAACCAACATTATCTAAATGGAGAAAAAGTCAAAGCACTCCCTCTAAGATCAGGAAGGCGCAGAGGTGTACACTCTCTCCATCCTCAGTCAAGTTAGTGCTTGAAGTCAGCTAGAGCAATAAGACAAGAGAAAGAAACAAAGTTACACAAAGAGTAAAAGAAAATGTCAAAATATCCCTTTTTGCAGATGATGGGATCTTATACATGAGAGACCCTAAATACAGCTGATAAAACACTTTCAGCAAAGTGACAAGATCCAAAATAACAGACACAAAATCAGTAGCTTCCCTAGATATCAGTGACAAGCATGCTCCAAGAGAAATCAGGGAAACAATTCAGTTCAATAAAGTACCTGTGGATAAATCTAACCAATAAAATGAAACACTGCAACGAAAATGTTAAGACAGTGAAGAACTTCAGGAAGACATGGAATAGGAAAGACCAATGATGTTCATGAACTGGAAGATTCATACTGTAGAAATGTCCATCCCACCAAAACAATCTACCAGTTCAAGGAAATCCCAATCAAAGTCCAAGGTCAATTCTTCATATACATAGAAAAAAACCTAAATTAAATGGAAACATAAAGAACCAAAGATAACCAAAACAATCCTGGGCAAATGAGACCAGAGGGAAGCATCACTAGGCCTGGCTTCATATTACACCAGAGTCACAGTAATAAAAACAGACTGAGCTAGCAAAAACACAGACACAGAGACCAATATAGAAAGATGAGAGGGTGAGAGAAGGTGGATGGATAAGCGTGACCAGAATGGACTATGTATACATGTAAAACTGCCAAAGAATAAAATGTTAACACTATATATATAAAAAAGCTATGAAAGATTTTACCCACTCAAGGGAAGTGCCACAGTCTCTGTAACCCACTGCTCAGTGGTCTGGAGCACTAGCAAACGTGTAGAGACTAACACGTGCCTCCTGTCACGTTCATATAGCTTTCCATGATGCTCCTGTCAATGCCAGCAGCCTGCTGTGCCACCGCATTCAAACCTGCTGCTGTCAGTCCGCACAGGTTGCCCAGAGCGCTGCCAGGTCCAGCCCCAAGCCCAGGGGATTCTGGTTCTCCATATCATGTCAAGATATTATAAAAGACAATTTGTACTCACAACGGTGACTGAACAGGATACGTTAGAGCTCGGTCAGCAGAGGCTGACTTCCCTGCTCAGGCCCTACTATTTTTCATGAACAAACTCTAAGCATCCCGTCTTTCTCTTTCCTAGGGATGATTCTCCTTCTAAGACTCTTCAAAATCCTTTAAATATAGTCCCTTAATGTGTCAAACTACTAATTCTTCATATGTAACTAAAGCTTATGGAGAATGCAATTTAGCTTGGGGTCCCAGCAACTCATCATATTAGCAGACCTAGACATATAGAATCCATACCTGTGCAGATCAAGGTTTTCAGAGTACCACTTTGCTTTCATTTGGATGATGAAGTGCCAAGAACGTGAATCCTCTAGCCTTGAGGAGCTTGCAGCATCCTGGTGGCCAAGCCTGCAAAACCATGAGCACACCCAAGACTTCCATAGACCTCCTGGCAAATGACTCAAGCACATGGTCTCAGCTTGCCTTGTAGTCATTTCTGACATGCTGTCACTGAGCAGCGAGGTCATAAAAGTGTGAGGTTGTTACTGAAAAAAAGAATCATTCTGAGCCAATTGGAATTTCAGTAAAACTGAAGAATGACATTTATCCCATGGAATGTTCTCTATTTGGACCATTATGGTTCAAGGCTTTAGCAAACATGAATGCACTGCAAAAATACATTCATGGGTTTGCATGTTAATGTTCTGCCACACAGATGACCTATAAAATGATGTTACCATTCTGCCTAACTGCTGTGTTTTGTACCAGAAAGATGACAGACTGTTCACCATGTCTCTAAATTCCCTTATGTCAGTAATTTTTCTGTGTTCATTATTTTTACTTTCATAAGCAATATTGCCTAAGCATCATTATAATTAAATATATGTACATTTCTTTGCAACTAACCAATTCGTAGAGTGAAATTACCTACCCAGGAACATACAGTTCAACAATTGGTGACAGTGCATGCTACACTGCAGAAAACTATACTGATGTGGCTCTTGGATTCCTCTGTACATTTGACTAGATAGTTTATAGGAAAATCCTTCAGTTTAAAAACTATTAGAAATATTCATTTATTGGGAAAATATATTATATACAAAGAAGGAAAATACCAGGTAAAAGGAAGGACCATAAATTAGGATAACTTGAGCAGAATGAATAGGTTCTGGGTTTAAACCTCTTTGAGGGCTGAGATGTAACTCGGTGTGAAGCATTCATCTAGCAAGGGTGAAACTGTGGCTTTGATCACTAGCACTGGAAAAGGGTTTTAAATAAAACTCCTGTGAATCAAACAGCACTGCTAACTGTGACTCTGAGTTCCTGTGAAGTCTACACACTCACATGTGCTCCAGGATGCTGTACACGCTTCCTTCTCCTTCCACTCCACTTTGGTAAGTCTACGCCACAATGCTAAAAGCTTTGAATTTCTAGAAATGCTTCAATTTTACTTATGTGGTCCCCGTATGTGGGCATGCGATACAACAGTTTACAGGACAGCTCCATATCATGCCTTAGTTCCTACGTACTGTCAGACAGAGTACTGAGTCTGGGTAATTTATAAGATTCTGGAATCCAGAGTCAAGATCCAGACTGTATGTTTTGTGTCTGTGAGCGCTATTTTTAATACAGATGGTGGCTCCCTAGTGTTGAGGAAATAGAGGGGAAAAAGCACAAAGCACACACATTGCTTTGTCCTCACACAATAGAACAAAATAAACCCCTTCCTTCAAATGTTTTTTAAGAACCCAATCTCATTATTAGGTTACAACCACACAACCTACCCCTAAACACCCCAACCCTCAGCAGTAGCAGCACAGTGACTAGTTGAACTGAGGAGGGCATGCTATAGAAAGACAGGCGTGGTGGCAAGGGCTTTAATCCTAGCACTCAGGAGGCTGAAAATAAGACAGTCCTGTATTCAAGTCCATCCTGGGCTACATAAGGAGTTCCAGGCCAGCCTGAGCTACATATCAATACCATGTCTCAAGGAACAAAATATTAAAATTTTTAAAGTGCCACAACATTTATCACCTATTGATTGAAAAGACTCTCCAACATAAATAAAATATTAAGAGAAAGCTTTAAAAATAAGTTGGGGGCAGAGAAATGGCTCAGCAGTTAAAAGCATATACTACTCTTGCAGAAGACCAGAGCTCAAGTCCTAGAACCCTCATCAGAGGGGAACACAACACTTGTAACTCTAGCTCCAGGGGACCTGGTGTCCTCTTCTGGCCTCTGAGGGCACCTTCACCCACCTACACATACCACTGCCGTCACACATACATAATAAAATAAAAATCTTTTAAAAAATAAAGAGTTGCCGGCTCAAGGTGTCTGGTAAAATAAGTATTTCTCTTGTACTCTTCTCTTAGGCCTCTCAAAACGAGACTACAGGAATTTAGAAGCCCCCAACAATAAGAGATCTGGCAGAAAAGGAGAATCAGTATGAAAAACACATTGAGGCCTTCTAGAAGACAGGAAACTGAGTTGAAGGAAAGGCCCTGACGAATGCTTTAAAACACCGAAGGGCACTGGTCAAGAAAGGCAAGTCCCATAAGAGCTCCACCAGGAAGTGGTTCTGAAAGGACGTTCTCTGAAAGTATCGGGGCCTCCTCTCTGCCAGTCAGTGAACAAACGACTCCCCATCTGGACTAATGAATAAATGCATCTGGAAGAAAGAATGAATGGATGAGTTTACAGCGGAGCAGAGCAGACAGCCTGACCAAACATGCAGAAATTCGGAGATTAGACATTGAGCTCAACCAGAAAAGCAAAATCAGGATGGAAAATGTTCTGTTTCAGAGATTCCCTTCCCATATTCCGGAGAGCACCCCACACGTGGTGATAAGATTAATTCATGCCTTCAGCCCCACACTACCACACCGTGTCCCCAGAGAAATTACAACAGGCTTGAGAAAGCAAGCCTACTGCCTCCCTCATCTCCTAAAACGAAGGTTATCAACTCTGCATTGAAAATCCTGAGGTGGCCCCTGGATCAGGACATTCTGACATCTACAGGACACAAGGCCTATTAGAGAACAGGGTGAGAAGACAGGCGTCATGAAACGTCTGTTACCTCAAAGAAAACTGATAAAAAGGACCCTGGGCAAATGTTAAGTAATAAGTAATGGCAAAGGTCAGCAATTAAATCACAGATATCCTGCAACTGCGTTCTTAAAAATCATCTTATTTTCATGGAGGTGGTGTGCAAAGTGAAGCGGCCGGCTGTAATGTAATTCCACCGCAACGACAGTCTACCAGTCACTCCCTTAGGGGAGCTGGGTTTGGGACAGAACTAATACATAATTGTAATTCCCGTGATGATGACTTAGAAAATCTTTCCCCGCTGGTGCGGTGCGTTATAAATGTCACCCTGAAAGCTCGGTTAAAGCCTGCAATCCATCCACCTCGCTTCTGTATTCGCTAGCACGCAGAGCTACATCAAAAGCGCCATTCAAACAGTGCATCTCAGACTTACATTATCAGCAGACACTGCTTTAATTAGAAGTGGTTTTCAAAAGGCTGAACAGCTTCAAGATCTGGGTTTGAACCAGAAAGCAGAAATCTGGATCCTCATCATTTTCACTTCCCAACCCTCTCTGGGTTCTAATAGTCACAGCCCCTGTTTTTGTGAAGGAAGAAAGTGAAAACGTGGCTTGGATTTTGCCACGCGTTCCTCAACTTGCGGCCACGCAGGGCTAAAATGGAAGTGGCGAGCAGCCTGAGATTTCTGTGTCAGATGCTTCCCGAGGGTGAACTACAAAGCTGAAAGAGTACCGGCTGGCGAAGCCATTTTAAAAATAGCATTTGAAATATAGATCTTCTGTGTTTTTCTAAGTTGTTACTACTGATGAAGACACAGCATGTTGTTATTATGAGAAAGTATTTTACTTTGGGCTTCCTAAACAATACCAAGACTTTTAAATGCTTCTTTCTCCATCTATTTCACAATATCCTCCCATGATTCAATTCCTAAATCTTTGTTTAATCAGTAAAGACACTGGGAAAATATGCAATTCAATGCATGAGTATAGAACTGTGAAATTGATATTTTAAAAAGGCACCATCTAATAACAACTAATAACTCCTACCTATACCTTTTATACAAAAAAAAAAACAAACTTTCTCAGGATTCATCATGCTTGTTTAAGGATTTGGTTTGGTGTGTAAAGGATGCACTGAATCCACAGCTGGAGGACATTTTTCAAACACTTAGAAAATGCTACAGAGCACAGCATTCCTTGCAAAACCAATCCAAGCTCTCACTTTGTAGATAAGGAAACCACAGGTTAAGTGATTTGCCAAAGGTTACATAAACACAACTTTTTTTAATACTGTGCTCCCAGAGGAGGCCCCAGCAACCTTTGCATGACACTAGCTGGCACTTAGAAATCTCAGTTGCCATCAGGCCGCTTGAGTCCCAAATTCACGTGCAGGCACTTTGTGTGGGTTTTTATAGATAGGTGAGGATGGAGGCAGGAACACCAGAGTTCACATTTCACAGTCTCACCTTACCTACAGGCACACACGAGACTGCACTGACTTCTGCCGTACCATCCCACTACCCTCCCTTTTTGAATTTAAGGGCTATAGATTCTTCAAGAAATTTTTTAATGTGTTACTGGCTTTAAAAGAGAAGAGGCTAGAAAAATGTTAGAGTGGAATTGTTCCTTATGAAAAATGTATGAGCTATTAGTTGCTCATTCTGGTCTACCTGTTGATAGCTCTACATCTTCTCCTGAGAGAAAGCCAGAATCTCCTTAATGTTCATACGAGACCTGGGAAATCTAGGTTCTTTAGACACTGTCATCTTAATCGGTGAACTCCCTAAGACCTGGTGCAGAAGAATCAATCTTACAATCACTTTATTGGCTTCTCAGAGAGTTTTTGTTTGCCTGAGAAATGAGAACAAGTAAATAAATAAATAAAAATGCATCAATAAAGTCAGCAACATCATTACTTAAGATTCAAAAGAGCACTGAAATCAGAGATTCAGAGAAGCCTGCTCTGAAGTCCCTCCCTCTGCTCTCCAGCTGAGGGACAGTTACCTTACCGAGGGACTTCTTAGGAAGTTTTGCCCATCTGCTTTCTGAAAATAATTATTTCCACCGAGTATTTTGGATAGGAACTTATTTTAGAACTAAAGCAGTCTTTGGAGAAAAATGGCTAATAAACTAAAAAAACATGATAATGGGACCATCTTGAATATGCCATGCAGAAGAGCTGAATACATAATAGGCAAACCAAATATGGTAGAAAGAGCAGCCATGTCCCTAAACATGTTAGAATGCCCTCCATTCTCCATGACAGTGTCACACACTACACACTACACATGCACATACACCTGCATGCACATATGTACAACATACACACACACCACACATATACATAGCACAAATATTCACACAATATATATACACACACACAGCATGCACATTCACATAATACATACACATGCATACAACAAAACATACAAACATACACACACAAATAGCCAATAGCTGCATAAGGCAATTGAGATTTGGGGATAAATGAGCTCAGACCCACTTAAAGATAACCTAGACTATTCGAACGGACATGCAAGGAAACTTTTCAGTGAAATCACAACACAACACAACAGGAGTCATTAGTTCACTTTGAGTAGTGAAGAAATGAAGAAGATTCCAAAGCAAATGCTCCCACACCAAAGAAAAGGAAACATTTTCATCTTTCATTAAAATGTCACCCCCAAAATTTACTTGTTAAAAAGTAAATAACTATGCCACATTTCATTTTTTTTACATGAAATTACTATGTTAAAAATGTTGTGTGGCCAGAAGCAGCATGTACTCCATACCAAAAGTAAGCTAGGTAACACACTAGAAATAGCAATATAAACTTTTTACCAACCGCCTGAAGTACTGAATACTTGGTACCAATGAACTCTAATAAAACTCAATTCAAAGAAAAACAAATAGGTAGCTATTATGAGTCAGTACATTCCTATGTGAAACTCTCTACAATTGTTCTCACTATTAAGGCATTCTGATGACTACATATAGACCGGCCACCACAAACTATGTGAGAAATTGGGATGTTGTGCTTTGTATACTTAGGGTATTCCCAAGCTACTAAAATTTACCCTTATTGTTTCATAATCTACTTAGAAATAATTAAATTGAATTAATCATATTATGGATGGGGACTTCTCGTGGAATTTGTACTGTACCACTTAATACCCTGTCTTCTGCAAAATAATCATTCAGAATGTATATTGATTTGATAGTCTTTTTTCTGAGAACCCTTCTACTTGTGTTATCATTAAAGAGGCTCCCACAAAGCCCAACGTTGCTCAGAGAAAACATAAGGAACTATAACAAAAGCACTAATCCCATACTTTTCTGTTTGCCAACAGATTTGTTCATAGCAAGTAATTAATTTTATTCGTATCACTGGAGCTATGAATTTTTACCTCACTTAAAGATCTACCTCTTACTAGATTATCGCAGAAATTTACAGGCAGTCCTTTGTATTTTACTTTTACTCACAAATCCTTCAGTTTTGTTTCTCTTCAATATATTAAAAACTATTCAAAATGACCTTTTCTCTGAAGCCAAGAAAAATATTTTGGGGTAATAAACTTGTATATACCTGGATAAAAGTAAAAAAAATATGAGAAGCAAAGCACGTGAGTTTCTTCCCACACACCCGTCGATGTCCTGTCAGGTGCCACATTTTCTTCCCTTCATCTACTTTCCCTCACAGAAGCAATGTTTGGGACATGCAGAAACTGACTACTAGCTTGATTTGTTTCTAATAAGTTTCCATATAAAATGAGTTAAAGTATACATTCCTTTTGTTATTATTTTGTTATATCATTGAACATTCAATACTTGGAATAATAAAAATTGTCTCTTGAGACACAGCATAATAGAATAAAAGTTATTGGATTTGTGTGTGAGATTTATATGCTCTTATCTCTTAAAGCAAGAAGCAATCCTATGTTCCTGTGCTCGGAGGTGGTCATGCTCACTGTGCTAAATATGAAACATTTCTTTTCATTTCCATACTTTAATTGATATAAACATAAAATTCTGATGATGCACATAGTAGTCTGAAAAGGAAGTATTTTTAGAAAGTAGTCAAGATTTTTTTGCCTTAGTTTTGTGTATTTAGTAAAACATACCTAATACTAATTAGTAGTCATTTTTAAAAAACTCTTCCAAATTTTATTATAGATTTCAATGATACCGCTCTTGAATTTACTGTTCTATTAAATGCAGAACTATCATAAAATCAAAGGACTAACTTTTAAGCTATAACATGATCTCCCATACTCTGTGGCAGAGCATACTGCCTGGGGCATCAGAACTCACCTGCCACCCCTATCATAAGATGCGTCAGTCTTCAGTGTGTCACAGCTGTGTGTTAAACACAATGTGAGTCTCAAAGAAAGATCTACAGAAGTGTGTTCCCCAAACTATCCTGAGCTCGATGAGAACAAGCAGAACCACTTTTCATGAAGTCTCTCAGAAAACATGCGGTTCCTAGGAACACAGTTGGGGAAGTTAATGGCAGGAAACACAGAAGGCCACTCAGTCTTTGGCCTGTTACAAGGGAAGCTGTCACAACTTGCTCTTCCCACCTCCACCCCCAACATTATGATGATTGAAAAACTGGTCTAATATCCATCTGCTTATGAAAAAAATTCACTCAAGATTGATAGACTTAGAAATCTTTGAAAGATTTGAACATCACTATTTTTTCTGATTATCTATTGGTGATTAGACAAAAAGCAAACAACTTCCATTAGTAAGCACCAAAGAATCTTAATAATTACCAAACAGCAACAAAGGGAAAAAAGAAAAGTCAGTATTTAAAAGTTGATGGCAATGGAGAGATGGCCCAGAGGATAATGTGCTTGCCATGAAAATATGAGAGCCAGAATTCAAATCCCCAGCACTACTTAAAACCAGGCAGGTGTGGTAACTGCCTATAATTCTAGCACTCGGGGGGCAAAAGCAAGAGCTCCCCAGAGCAAGCTGACTAACCAGGCAAGCTGGAACCAACTGACACACAAGCAAAAGAAATTAGATCTTCATTCACCTAAGGATGGCAAGATAATTCTACTAGATATAGGTAGATGATGATGATGATGATGATACATAGATAGATAGATAGATGTTAGATAGATGATAGATAGATAGATAGATAGATAGATAGATAGATAGATAGATAGATGGAGAGGGACAGAGATTGAAATTTTAGCTGTTTCTAAGTAAAATAAACTCATGACTTAAAATTCTGTATGCTGGTGATTTTCTTATTTATTTATACAGATATTAACTTAGAATTTTTCAGTAAAGCCAACTATGTATGTTTTATAATGTGATACATCACTGTTCATTAAAATCTTTCTGAGAAATGCAACTTTAAATAAGATGAATATGAAACTATTATAATGTACACAGATTAAAATATTTTGGCAGAAAAATACTCTCCACTTTCAAAAAGCATAATTCAGAAACTTCACCATTTATAAAAAATATATTGAATAATTTTCAGACCATAGTGAACTCCAGAAAACTATGTTTTAAGCAATTTTTTGCAACCTAACCAATCATACTACACTATATTGAAGTGTTTGGATGCTGGTTCACAAAGTAGCCCTCTAGTTTTTGTTAAAATTTCTTTTACACAACTCTCTTACACGGTAGATGCTGAACATAAGCTAATCGTTTTTTATTGTGGTGTTATCACAGTTGCTACGAGGTGTCTGAGGCATGTGGGCATTTTGCGTGCCTGTCTATCTTGTTTCCCCAGACACTAGCTCCCAGAGTTCCCTCCCTCCTATGCTGCAAGCTGGATGTTCTTGTGCTTCCTCATCTGCAGCCATATTGTCCTCCAGTCTTTGGGAAATCAATCAGTGACAAGCCTTAGGCTTCGGCTGCATGGTAACGTTTATGAGTTTTCTGACAGCTGCTTTCCCTAAGGTGACAGTTTTTGCTGACTTTTAGATTATAGCTGTTTTCAAGGTAGAATGGGGCATGCAAAATGCTTAACCTTCCAGAAGGTGAAATGCTAATATATCAGGTCATTTCAGATAGTAAGAGACCATTTTCACATTGTGCGCTTGCTCCGGGACCACTAGGTCTAGTTGCAAAACTGTCTGTAATGTTTTACACTAATTTACGCTGTAAATTGTAAAAAGGGGGTCAGATTTCACACTAATTCACAGTACCCCTCTATTCACATATTCATTGACTCCCTATCTCTATCAAGCTTTCATTTATACTCAGAGTGTCTGAATTTTCCTTTGACTTCGAAATGCATTTCAACTTTCTTTTTCTATATATGTGTGTTTGTGTATATCTCTGGGTATGTCTCTCTGTGTGTGTGTGTGTGTGTGTGCATGTGTGTGTTTCTGGGTGTGTCTGTGTGTTTGTGTATGTGTAGAATTTGAGGTACATGCTTTTAGTAAGTCAAGTCAAAATAATATTCCCATATATTATATTTTTATTCTTCACAAAAATCTTTGAACTGGCTATTATTATCTCACAAGCAATTTAACTGAGATTCAGGAAGGTGGAACAAAATCCCAGTTTTCAATTTAGAAGCTGAGTAGCAATAATTTTCATGCAGATATTTGTGATTCAAAAACCTCATGTTATGTCTATAATACTCAACCTTTCAATAGCAAGGTCAAAAAGCAAAGTAATCTGTGGTCAATATATGCTAAATAGAAGTTCATGATTAATATTCAGAATGATTACCTGAGTCCCTTAAGAAAAGGTTATATTTTATCCAAAATATGTTTAAGTACTTGGGATTTTAATAAGCTTTAGAAATTTTCAAACCAGAATATTTTGTTCCATTTTTCAGTTTTCAATACTATTAGTAGTATATAATCCTTAACTTCAGATATTGGGAACAATACAGTACCACAAGTTTGGCCTTATAGTCAATAGAGCTTAGCTTTTTGCTGTTTTGTGGCTATTAAAACTCTTCCTGTATGATTGCAATGTTAGCTCTATAGCACAGTAAAGTTATAAACAAAGTTGGTCACTTATACCTAGTAGGTAATCCATAGGCAACACATTTTACTCCAGTATAATAAACATTGTGTTATAGAAGTACAAGTAACCTCAGTAAGCTGATAACTTAGCATCAAGGTCAAGCCACTTTTATGGCAAAAAAACAAATCCAAATGTTTACACTGAGTAAACTTTAACTTTAATGCATGAAACTTACTTCATAAAACATGAAAATATTCTGTAATACTTTCTTCTGTGCATAATCCTGGTATCATCACAAGAAATTGGTCTGGAACACTTGCTATACTTCATATCAATAAGTAGAACAAGAACTCAAACAAAGTAAAGGGAACTTAGTTTTGAAAACGGAAGGAAACCATATCATAATTCAATGAACAAGTTTGCCTACTTTCCAGTAATGGAATTTTATGTAGAACTCTATTACATTATTTCAGGAAGCTGAAACTCATTAAACTCATCAATTTCAAGATTATTGACCAGCAAAACACGGAAACAGAGAGAGGGTAACACAACTTGCCTCTCTGTGACAGCTGCTCTCAACCTGTCAATTACATTTTAAATCTGTGTCCACTAAACCTCAGAGTCTTACCGTCACTTTCTCCTTTAAGTTCTTGTTCTTCTCTAATAAGCTTCCTTTTTCACGCTTTTCAAAATCCATATTGAAAGAATGCAAGAGAATGGGAGAAAAAGGGAGAGCGAGAGGAAAGAGAAAGAGAGAGAGAGAGAGAAGAGTGATTCTGTCTAGAAAAATGCTGTGACATGCTTACATGTTAGATAATGCTGAACATTCCACGTTGTAGGAGCCCAGGACACTATCAGAAGCCCTGGCGATAATTTCTGGTTAGCTAGTGTTTCCATTTATAGATGCTAAAATCCCATAAACAGAGCACCGAAGTCAGGCAGCTGGTCCCAGATAATGATAAATGTCACTAAATATAGCAGGAACGCATCCAACATGCTTGTTTCCCTGAACCCAGAAAGATGCCTGTGACCAGCAGGTAAACACAGGACACAATAGTTGCTGGAACCAAATAGAATGCACTCTAGAATGTAGCCTAAGGAGTGAATTAAAAATGGCAAACATACAGTCATAGAGTGAATATGGACGGGCCAGTTCAGCTTTTTCAGACTCCAATTTCCATCCTGGCAGTGCAGGCACATGCTTCCCCTTGTAAATTTAAAAAAAAAAAAAAGAGGGTTCTTAAAGAGAAAGAACAAAAAAAAATACCTAATTAAAACTATACAGACATGCAGTGTGTAAGTCAAGAAGTGTTGCCAATGTCCTTCCATGAAAAGTTGGCAAATGTTATGAAATAAAACTGGTATTTTCCTTCACAAAAAAACAGTTTTGTTTCTCATTATCCTGAAATTTCCACTGGGAAGAAAGTTGTAAGAGGTGAAATTCATTTTTTCCAATGCACTAAATGTTTCAGAGTTCTTTAGAAAATATAACACGCCTTAAAGAAAACTGTGCCACTTAACAGTAATTAACTCTTACTGTGTTTCAAGGGAAAACAGATACATGGATGACTATAAAAGAATGAAAATGTCTTGCCAGATGTGGTGCCCCATTCCTTTAGACTCAGCACTCAAGAGGCAGAGGCAGGTGGATCTCAGTGAGATCAAGGCCAGCCTGGTCTAGATAGTGAGTTCCAGGCCAGTTGGGGCTACAGGGAGACTCTGTCTCAAAAAGACTAAAAAAAAATTTTTATTAATTTTTCCTTCATTTCCTAAGCAAACATTTGAGAAATACGTTGAAGATCTTACCTTCAGTGACTGTGGTGGCGCTCCTCAGCCAGGCAAGGTTGCTTGGGTTTGTTCTCAATCATGACGGAGAGATGAGGACATTAGAACTGAAGCATTTTGGAGGAAAGAAACTTGGTTTTGTCTCAGGGTGATGGATCCTGAAAACCCATATTTAGAACCCTAAGGAAAAGGAGTTTCCCCTTTTAGCACAACTCTGAGTTCCAGAATAAGAAACCTGTTGTCCTAACAAAGTGAAAAACAAGATCTTAAAAGTCTTTGAACATAAATTCAGGGCCAAGGCAGTTGTTGAAAACTTATGTGACTCGAGCTTACAAAATGTCTCGCAGGAAAAAAAAAGTCATGAGATGACTAGAAAAGACAACTCAGTTCTCACTGAGTTGCTTGCTGGATACCTGCAAATGAAGTCCAGTACCCACCCGGGAGAAGAGCCGTGGGCATGTGATGCCAGGCCAGCTGAGGAGAAAACGAGGGGGGCAGGAGGGGGCAGGAGAGGGCAGGAAGGGGGCAGGAGGGGGGCAGAAGGGGGCAGGAGGGGGCAGGAGGGGGACAGGAGGGGGGCACGAGGGGGCACGAGGGGGCAGGAGGGGGCAGGAGGGGGGCACGAGGGGGCAGGAGGGGGCAGGAGGGGTGTGCAGGCGCTACAATGGGGGCCAGCCACGGCTGGGCTACCCAGTAGTCTTTATGATAGTGATCTAAAATTAATGATCTGTCCTCAGAGTTCTGCCCCCGATAAACTCAAGATCTGCGCTTCTACTGGGGATAATAACTCGGCAGCCTGATACTCACCATGCCTTGGGTACTGCTTTAAGATTTTCTACACACTATCTCAATAAGGCCTTCAAAAATCCTCTGGAAGGTAGACACTATTATTTTCAGCATTATTATAGGCTGCATTGTATCCTCCCCGACACCATTCAGATGTTGAAGTCCTAATTCCCCAATACTCTAGAAGATGACTATATTTAAACATACGTAATCAAGGTTAAACAAGGTCGCTGGTGTGCGCCCTAACCTAGTTTGATCAGTGTTCTTATGAGGAGCGAATTGGGACATAGGTAATTACAGTGGGAAGAACATGGGAAGACTCTGAGCAGACAGCCTCCACGAGTCAAAAGGCGACACTAGAAGAACCAGTTCCAACTGAAACCTCAGACTTCTGTCCTGCAAAACGGTGAGGTCATAAAATGTCTGCTGCTCGAACCACCCAGCCAGTGCTATTTGTTTTGGCATGCCTAATAGTTAAAACTGGCAACTGAGTCCCCTGACTTAAGCTATTCTTTAGCCTCTGTGTACTTTAGCCCCTCTGAGCAAATGATGTCCTCATGGGCATAGCCAGGTTAGTGATAACTACAGAATCTTGTATTTCTGCTACCTATTCCATCCATCTTTGGAAATAGGTTTAAACTACATATATTTTAGGTATGGTTTAGAACAGGAGGTTTTCTTTTATAAAATTATGCCTAGGAGGTGGGCTCTACTCCACTTGGTGGTCAAATATCATTCAGTGATAGCAGGGAATGAGATATTCATATATGCAACAACATGGACAAAACCCTGAAAATACAGTTAGGGAAAACGTTAGACTCAAAAGGTACATACGGGCTGGACACATGGCTCCGTAGGTGAGAGCACTGGTTGCTCTTGCAGAGGATCTAGGTTTGATTCCCAGTACCCAAATGACAGTTAACAACTGTCTACAGTTCCGGGGAATCCGCTGCCCTCTTCTGGCCTCCACAGGCTTTGCATGAAACACGAGGACTTACACACATGCAGGCAATACACTCATACACATAAAATAAAAACAATAAATAAAAATATTTTTGAAAGGCCACATACTGTATTAACTGTATTATTCTCTTATGAGTTCAGAATGGGAAAAATCCATAGAAGCAAAGGCATCACAGTCACCCCAGAAGCTAGAGCATAGACACAGTGAGGGGTGACAATTGATGGACACAGTTTCCCTATTGGGCAAAAATATGTTCTGAAACAAGGTACTTATGACTAGACAACTCGGTGAAAACACTAATAACCAATGAAGTTTAGGTAGATATGAAAATGATGAAATTTCCAATATATGGATTATGTCTCAATAAAGTTGTTATTTTTAAATTTTTAACAGAATTTTAACTTTTTTAATGTACATTCTTTTTTCAGGAATATAATATACACACAGGATCACTCCAAACAGGAAATTAAAGCTCGTGCTGCAGAAGGCAAGCAAGAAGCTCTGTTCACAGGACTGGGGATTCTGTTTCTGGAAATTGCTCATAATGAGACACTGGCAGGGTAGCCGGGATATTTTTTAATCTACCCACATTTGCAATTTCTTGTCCCAGAATTGATATTAGAGCTGAAAAATTCTTAATAAAAATTTTAAATCTGTATTTCCTAGTAAATATTAGTCAAGTCTATTGTTTTGTGTCTTTGTAGAACAGCTGGTATGAAACACAGAACTAGATTCCTTTGTTCATGTATGAGGATATTATAATGTCATATAATGTGTTTATACTTTGGATAGCTTATGTGGAAACAAAGAATCAGAAGAGTCACTCAAACTTGTTTAAGAAAATGGCGATGAGTTTTAAGAAGGTAAATGGAATTTTTGGTGGCAAAATGAATTTTCCTTAATAATAAATTTTGTATGCACATTTTATTTTATCAAAAAACTGTGCTGTCTTACCCATCTGTTTTGTAAACAAAATAAGAACTTACTGAAAAAGTTTTACTTACAATAATAAATTAGACAAAAGACCCTCAGCAAGTAACAACCACGTCAAATGCTGCAGCCTCACGTCATTCCTTCCCGCCTTCACCGCGTGCTTCAGGAATAACTAACTTGGCCACAAATGGTGGTTCATGCCTAAAATTCAGACAGGTTCAGGAGGAATGCTTCAAGTTCAAGGCCAATCTGTACCACACAGTGAGTATACCTAAGCCACACTGTGAGACCCTGTCCCAATATAAAAAAGAAAGTCATAGAAAAGTTAAATTGTGCATGTGCAAAAACATCACAGATGTGATGACATGGGGCTATATTCAAAACCTAGGGGACAAGAAAATGTCCAGCTATGAAGATTACTTGTTCATTTCCGGATCATTTTAAAAGTAGTGCTTGCTCCATACCTGCCATTAAAAGAACTTTCGTCTTCACAGCCCGAGCACAAATAAATGTTCTTCTGCTGAAATAGTACAAGACAGAACACCCACAAGACATAGAAAACCAATGTGGGGTTTCTCTGAAAGAATGGCAGTCTGCGAAACACAGAGTGTTCAACCCATGACTTTCTCCTTCATACTCCTCAAGAGTGAAGACCACTGCTACTGAGACAGGAGTCCTCCTCCGAGATTCTTACCATGGGGTTCAGAATTCTTATCCTTCCGCATGGCCTCTGCAGGACCTGTATTCTCTCTGAATCAAGTTAGAGGCTGATGACACTCATTTAGAGAGGGACCAGGTGCCAC
Source organism: Eospalax fontanierii (assembly GCA_035773235.1). NCBI lineage: Eukaryota > Metazoa > Chordata > Mammalia > Rodentia > Spalacidae > Eospalax > Eospalax fontanierii. The sequence continues at coordinate 41,954,092 of CM069549.1, read as the reverse complement.
AGGCTGTCCTAAGAACCACCAGAAGTACGGTTACTATGGCACCAGGAGCCAGATGAAGACATGGCTTAGCGCCAGCCTGCGAACTGACCTCTTTCAAACAGCTACCTCTCCATCTATTGTGTTGCTCTTAATTCAGTCTTTAAGCCTATGTCTACAGAAGGCTCTGTTCCATTTGATGGTCAGGGCTTGGGGTAAGGGGAGGAGGCAGTGACGCACAAAGGGCCCCCAGCACTTCCTGTTTATTTATCAGCACCACCTGGATCTAGTTCTCAGCTTCCTCAGCTTGAAACTCAATAGCACCTCAAACCCTTCTGGAAACTGCCTTTCACTCTCACTTTTCTGCTGAAGGCTTTTGGCCTCATACTACCAGCACATCTGTAAGGCACCGTTTAAAACTTCTATGTGCCGGGAGTCCAGGACAGTCCCCGGACATGTCTGTGTCAACAGCTGTGAAAAGGTGATATCTACAGACAAGTGTCTCAAAGTTTAATTTATCACCATATAATAAACTTGTTTCATAAGCTAAAACTGCCAAAAGGACACAAAAGTAAATCCCAAAATGCCCATCTATGATAATTATGATAATGATAGCTCTACAGATTTGTACCTTTGAAATTACCGCTTTCAATGGAAAAGACCTTTTCTCTGAAATATTTTTTTTTTATTTCCTCCAATATGCTCTTTCATGTTTTGGTTCTGGGCCATACTTTCCAACTTTCCAATATCTATAAATAAAGACTTTTGGTCACTGTAAATGAAGGAACATATTCTTTGTAAAATCACATTTGAAATAGAGTATACTTTGAAATAGGAGAAACATATTTTAATCAAGTGAGAGCTGTTACAACTTTTGAAAACGTCTTTTTTAATATATGCACTTGAAAGCTGAAACTATTTTATGAAAATTTGAGAAGTAAAAATATAAAGCTGTAAGAATGCTAGCACATCAATTTTAGAAGCTTTTAAAGAACAAAGATTAAGACATGAAGTTAAATCCTTACCTGCAGAGTCTATAAAAATTATTAAAACCACTTAGGAATCAGAGTACAGCATGGTCCATTTTCTCAACCATTCTATACTTGATATATATAATTTTCAAAGGTGTTGGGTCCATTTTCTCCTGTTTGTGGTGATGTCTACAGAAGTGTTTGTTTGAAAGATTGTTGCCCTTCCATTTGCACTTAAGCAGTACATAGGCTAATAGAGCCCCTCTCTCTCTCTCTCTCTCTCTCTCTCTCTCTCTCTCTCTCTCTCTCTCTCTCTCTCTCCACTACTGGTGTTTCAGGAATAAAGTCAACAAGCCTGGTTAAATGGATTAGCCTGTAGAAAAAAGGATACAAATTGAACTGTCATTTGCTTGTAACTTCAGAAAAGAGTTCTGCATTGAAGGTTTCCTCTGTTTTCATGGAGTAATCAGATCAACCAGATTCCACACTGCCATTTACCATTCACTCTCCCCTAAACCCAGGAGCTTAGCTGTCATGGTGGTTTTGACAAGACAAATCACTTGGCCCCTAAAGTAACAGCTATGTGCCCTTTGAGACAGTGTGCCCAGGATATACTTTCAGTTTTATCAGTGGAAACTGAACCATGTTCCAAATGCAGCCTGCACTTACAAAGAGAATGCTTACCTTTCAGCAAACTTGGAAGCAGCCTACAGGACAAGAATCCACCAGTGAGATTGCGGCCGCATTCCCAGAGCAGCTGACCCTGTCAGTCTTTGGAAACGCTGTTTACTCTGTAACTAATATTGGATACCAGGCTCGAGAGACAAAAACTAAATTAAAAAGGAGTTAGGCATATACCTCATCCCCACTGGGACCACTTTTTGAAAATAGTAGTTGCTGAGTTCCCCCAAATGAGTTCTTTATAAAAATGTGTGAGCAATAGTGAAGATTTGAAGTCAAGTATTGAAAAGTTTCACAGTAGATCCAACTATCTACTTTTTAGTGTATTGATGAAAATTCTTTATGTCTCCCTAATGACATACATAAAAGGACATAGAACAGTAAAAGACAGCTGAAAATGCAGTTCTGTGTGTACTGAGTGGATTCTTAACATAAAACTGAAAGTTCTGAATTGGAATGGCTGTTACTCCATAAAAGGAAAGTTAAAATCATACAGCAGATGGCCCCTGACACAGCTGAACAAACTGTGCAATGGAGTTGCGCAAGTGCCTGCTATTCAACCAGCAAGCGAAGTCCAGAGACAGTGCTGACCTCCTCCACCCCTCCCCACATCCTCCCTCAGGGCTAATGAACTTCCTTCCCTGAGTACTTTTAGCAGAACTGAAACCATGTAACCCCAAAGACCACTAATTATGCATTCAGTTTTGTGCAGAAGATCGAAGCTTTGGCTCTTGAGGCTCCATTTAAATCATGACCAAAGAAACTCAGACTTGGAAAAGCAAATCATTACCCATTTATGCAACTGTATTTGGAATATGTATCATCCAAGAGTGCCTTCATCAGCCCATCTACTACATCATCCTACCTGCATTTTATAACACAAAATGCATTTTAAAAAGAAACAAATCACAATTACATGCTTGAATTTGGGATAACTCATATCCCCGTTGTCTTCCATTGTTTCCACTAATTAAGATCCAGGGTGACTATTTCTAAGTTAATATTTATGCCAAATAAACAATGTTATTGAGACATCATTGTTAGTCTTTTTATAGTCAGTTCAACAATTTGACAGTCATGATATCCACATCACAGTGTTTTCTGAGATAAGCAGAAAGTCTAATAATGCTGAAGGTTGGGTAGGCATGAACAGAATCATGTACAGTGATTTGTTAATGCAGACTGAATATGATGAGGGCTAAATTAAAAGTATAAATTATGTGCTTTGAAGAATGGCCAAAGAAGTCCATTCAGGTAGGGATGCTGACGGGGATGCTGGTAGGGATGCTGACAGGGATGCTGGTAGGGATGCTGATGGGGATGCTGGTAGGGATGCTGATGGGGATGCTGGTAGGGATGCTGATGGGGATGCTGGTAGGGATGCTGATGGGGATGCTGGTAGGGATGCTAGCAGGGATGCTGGTAGGGATGCTGATGGGGATGCTGGTAGGGATGCTAGCAGGGATGCTGGTAGGGATGCTGACGGGGATGCTGGTAGGGATGCTGACAGGGATGCTGGTAGGGATGCTGATGGGGATGCTGGTAGGGATGCTGGTAGGGATGCTGATGGGGATGCTGGTAGGGATGCTGGCAGGGATGTAGGGAGGGTTGTAGGGAGGATTGTAGGTAGGGATGCAGGTAGAGATGATGACAAGGATGCTGGAATAGATGCTGATAGGGATGCTGATAGGGATGCAGGGAGCGATGTTGGTAGGGATGTTGGCATGACTCTGCAAAATGCTGAGCTGGGTCATCCTGGTACTTGTCAGTAAAAATGGTCTTTGGGCAGAGGCAGCTAACCTCACATGGGAAATTCAAAATATTGGCCACAATCCATACCTATAGAGTTAGAATCTGAACTTTAACAAGATCCTTAGTGATTTGTATCAGCATTAGTGTTTAGAAAGCTCTTATTAAACTGCTTTTGGAATTGATAGAAAATTAAAGGAAATGCCAGGTATAAAGAAAAATAATGAAACCGGAATATGTGTCACAGAAGTGAGGAATCACGGGGCGAATGCAAGTTTATGGAGCACATAAGAAACATTGATAATAATGCAAAGCAGCACTTGACCATGTACATGGTGACTGCTGAATGATGGGACACAGTGCTATTCTACTCTGTGCTCAATAGCTCCATCATTTTAACATGAAAGGCTGAGGCTGAGGTTAAGCACTCTTTCAAATTCCCACAGACAGAAAAGAACAAAACCAAGATTCTAAACTAATGTTCGCTTCTGAGCCAGCATTCCATCTCAACCTGTTCTAAGCCAGAGTGTTCTATCCCAGCCCTACACAGACAGCAGAGAGGGCTGGTTTCACAGACAAGCAACCTGGCCAGTCCGTGTCTCACTTTTCCTTCCTTCAACTTCCACCCCTGGTAGACTCAAGAGAGAAGTCTGGTGATATTGCCTTATTTTGTGAGCAGGGGATTACTTTCATTAACCTTTTAAGGGGTGATGGGTGGTACTTTAACTGGGGAGGGAGGAGAGAAGACTATACTGGGGAGATAGAGCAAAAAGACAAATAATTCTTAGGTTGGGTGGAAAGCCAAAGGGAAATGCAGCATGTAATCAGTCCACTGAAATATATACATATAAATGTGCACAGCTGAAGACTATACAGAAAAAAGAAATCACAGCTCCAGGCAAGGGACATCCCTTCGAGTTGGTCAGGGTAGTCCAAAACTCCCAAAATAACATAGGAAATTGCCACAGTCCTTGACTACCTCTCAAAACTTGAAGGTAAGACCCTATTGCAGAAGACAGGCCACACTTTGGACACAAGACTTAGAGCCTGAGCTGATCTGGAAGGCTCCTCCCTGAAAACTAGCTTTCAAAGTATCAGAAGATGCAAGTTGACAAAGGAGAAAACCAGTTAATGGTCCTATTTTTTTAAAAAAAGCACCTGAAAGTAAAGGCACCTCATTTACTTATACACAACTGTAAAGAACACCATAAATAACAGAAATAGCCTGAGAACAAAATGCCCTGTTAAAAGGCATAAGAATATCCCACAGCAAGCACCAGACTCTAGGGGATGAGAGGCACAGGAACGAAGTCACTGGGCCAGTTTCTCCCCAGGTCCCATGAGCTCTTTCTGTTATTTCTTTCTTTTTCTTTCCTTTTTTTTTCTATGTGTTTGTTTTTCTTTGTATAAATACGTTTTTTTTTATTTTTCTAAAATTTCATTTGTGTGTGTGTGTGTGTGTGTGTGTGTGTGTGTGTGTGTGTAAGGGAGAGAAAACCCTTAAACTTCTGTCTAGTCTTGATCTGCTTGTCTTCAATCCAAAGCACTCATATAAACAAATTTACGTTGTCTAAATTCTGAAGTATAAGTTTTTGGGAGAAAGAATCAGATTTGCTCAGTCTGAATGCGGTACCCATCATGATCCAATCCACTGTGAGCTGTGGGGAGGACAGGGTAAAGACAGACAGGACCATGTAGTCTCAGCAAAAAAGAACTGAGCAAACATCTGGAAATGGATCTGCTGGAAACTGGGCAAACGAAAACCAGAATGAACACAAAATGCAGTTGAATGTGTCAGCGTTGTGGTAGGTTTTCCTCTAGTCTCTTCTCCATCCTTCCATTTAATACCGTTCCCTTCCATCCTTTTCCACAGCAGCAAGTTTTAGTTATGATGATGTGATCTTTAGTTATGATCTTTGTATCTGAATATAAAGATTTTCTTTTACCTTAAAGTTGGGGGAACATTTTAATTTTTTCACATGACAAAGATATTATTTTTATTTTGAGATGAGTTTTCGCTCAGTTGCTGACTGCCAACCTGCTCTGTAGCCCAGCCAGGTCTTCAAGTTGTAACCCTACCTCAGCATCCTGGATGATTCGGAAAGCTGTCTGGCTCTCTTTAACACTTCCCTGTGCCTCCGATGATGCCTTTAGAGATGAATGGGTCTCAGTGCGGCCTGGGAAATGACCCGTGTAGGAAGGGCCCTGAATGTCAGGGAAAGCCAAGGCAGCAGCTGATTGGTACCATGGTGTCAAGGACACAGTCCTCCCCCATGTCACTTCTCTCCCACATCCCAAGGAGGGCACATTTCACAACTTCAGAGCTCCCACCATCAAAATCATCAGGTCTGGTCTAGATGACAAGACATACCCTGGCTTGGAGTCTCAGTTCTCATGGCGTTAGTTTGTCGGTTAAGACAGTTTTACTATGTAGCCCAGGCTAGACTCAAACTCTTCAGCATTCTTCAAATTATCATACCCCTGTTTCCTACCCTGTTCAGTGCCATGTTTTATTTCATTTTCTCTAGCCAGTGTGCTGAGCTGATCTGTTCTGAAACACCTTCTAACTTCTAGGGAGCCAAGGGCAGCCTTGCCCCATTAAAATTTTCATTTTGAAGAAAGAAAGGGTCTCGTACAGCCTAGGCTAGCCTCAAATTGCTATGCAGTTGAAGATAACATTGAACTTCTGGTCCTTGTGCCTCTACCTCTTCATTTCTGGGATCACCATGTCTGATTCAAACAGTGAGGCAAGGCTTCCTGTACACTAGGCAAGTCCTCTACCATATCAGCTACATCCTCAGCACCCCTGCCACAGTATTGCTGGACCCAAGTCACCCACAGCCTCACATTTCTGAGTAGTTGCCATAGCAGACAAGTGACACCCAGCACGCAGCTCAGCTCTTCATACTAAGATAGATTTGTAATTGTGGTAAGATAGTGGTCAAAGATCTTTTGACAATGGTATTTTCAGCTTCATTTTCTGTCTACTGTCAGGAACAGATTTAGACCTCTTTCTGATTCACACTTCGAACAATGGCCATGAAATATGAGTAAACCAGCCATGTGTGTTGGCTCACAACATAAATTCTTGCATGTGGAAGGCCAAGGCAGAAAGGATTCCTGAGATTTGGAGTTCCAGGTCAACCTTAGTTACAGTACAAGACTGACAAAAAAATGAAAACATGAAACTAAGCACTTAAATAAACAAAGCTGTTTCAGCAAATCCACAAATGGCCCCTGGGTTTTCACCCTCGTGTAGAGGTTTCTTTAACTGAATGTTTGCAAGTTTTATATAATATAATCTGATGGTGGTTAGGGACGCTCACCTGTCCATACCCAGCCCCACACTGCTGTCCGCCCAATTTAATGTACTCTCTTATATGTGTCATACGTGTGTGTGTGTGTGTGTGTGTGCGTGTGTGTATGAAGTCAGATTTGTGTCCTAAAATGTCCTTCAGGGTGGGTCCATCCACTGGGCCCATTAAGAGTCCCATTCCTGTAATACATTGTCTTCTTCCAACCCAGCAGCCATCAATTGCCAAAAGTTTCTTAGGTAGGGTTGACTGTTTTATACATTTCCCCAAGTTTAGGGTGGAATTTTGTCTGGTTTGAGCTTGCCTAGGACTTGTGCATGTTGTCACTATTACTGAGAGTTCATATGAGTTAACTGACCAGCTCAAAGTCTGTTTCCTTGTGGTCATTCATGCCCTCCGGCTCTTACAGTCTTTCTACCTCCTCTACTGCAAAGATTTCTGAGCTTTGGAGGCATAGGTTTGAAATGGGCATCCTATTCAGAGATTATGTAACCCCCTTGTTCTCTGTACATTGGCCAATTGTAGGTCCCTGTGTTAATCACCATCTACTACATAAGGAAACTTCTGTGAGAGGTGGGACATCCTATGTGTAGAGGTTGCATTGACGATGCATCACTCAGTGTTATTCTGTAATAGTCTCCATCTGTTGCAAAAAGAAGCTTCTTTGATGAGAAATGAAAGGTGCACTTGTCTATAAATATGAGGATGCATATTTAGAATAAAGCAAGAAGTTACATTGGTCTAGGGATATGGCAAAAGTAGGTTTTCCTGTAGTATCTATGACCTGTCCAGCCATATTTGGCCATGTCTACAGTACCACAAAAGAGTTCCTTCCTATTGAGCAAGGCTTAATTCCAATTAGATTATCCCCACGATAAAAGGGCCACTACTGCACCAATAGCAACAGTTTGATAGACCAGGCATTACATTAAGCTTTACAGCGGGCTAGGATTATTGACTGGTTTTCTCTCTTGTCAACTTGCGTAGTGTCTTTCATTACTTTGAGAGCTAGTTTTCAGGAAGGAGTCTTCCAGTTCAGTTCCAGCTGGGTAGGATTGGTTTTCTCCCTAAGCAGCTTGTATAGTATCCTCTGATAACTATGAGAGCTCGTCTTCAGGGAAGAGGCTTCCAGGTCATCCAGCTCCATTGCTCCAAGTCCTGTGTCCAAAGTGTGGCCTCTCTTCAGCAATGGAGTCTTACCTTCAAGTTCTGGTAGGTATCAAGGGCAGTGGCAACAGCCTGTGTTGTTTTGTGAGTCTCTTAGACTCTGACCAACAAAAGAGATATTTGCACAGCTATGTTTATTGCTGCTCTTTTCACAATAGCTAAGAAATGAAAACAACCTAAATGTCCCTCAACCAATGAGTGCATAATGAAATGTGATACATTTACACTATGGAACTCAGCAGTGAAAAAAAGGTGAAATCATGAAATTTGCAGGTAAATGGATGGAAATAGAGATTGTTATACTAAGCGAAGCAACATTTTGATTTTTAGTTTAGCAAATGAATCAGCAGTCAGCAAATCTATTCTTCTTCTTCAGTACCCTTCATTCATCTAGCCAATCACTGTTTGAGATTCACAAATAAAATGACATAGGTACTTTGTCCTAAGAGAATTTATCCTTAATGGGACTGTTACATGAAGAATGTGAAAGATGGCATCCCTGAATGCAGTACATGCGTGAGACACATTGAATGCAGTACATGCATGAGACACAGCAAGGGAGCATGAGAACATCTGCACTAAGTAGATTCTCATTCTCTTTCCTCTCTCTCTCTCTCTCTCTCTCTCTCTCTCTCTCTCTCTCTCTCCCTCTCTCTGTAAATGTTGCTCCGAAATTGAAAAGTTCATTGAGGCATAATTTAGAATTGATAAGATCAGGCAATTCTATGTAGTTAATGTACTCTCCAAGTTAGGAGCTTATGTCACCACATAAAACCAAGTCTTTGTGATTATCTGTGTACCAACTGTGCATGGTTTAGGAACACAGGAGGAAATTTGGTAATTATCATTACCCAGAAGAACATAATTAGTCACTTTATAGGAAGAATTAAAACAAATGTTGTTATTTCCATTTTAATTTCAACAACTGGGGTTGACAAAACTCAAAATTGGTCTACCTACTTAAGAAAATCAGCAACTTGTTAACACAGTAGCAGATTGCATATAGTCCTCCTGTTCATAAATTAATTGGTGCACTATTCATGGAGTAATTGCCATATTGTATTCTGAGCTCATGAAGTTAACTGTCATGCTTCTCTACAAAAAGAGAACTCTCCTTTTCAGAGAACTGTGCAAATGCTCTTTCTAAAGAATTCAAAGCCAAATTGGGTGTGGTGGTGCATACCTGTATTCCTAGCAATAGGGAAGTTGAGGCAGGATTGGGAGATTAAGGTCAGCCTAGGCTGCAGTGAGACCCTCTCAAGAAAGGGGGGGGCAGTATGGAGAGAAAAAAAACAGGAGGAAAAAGATGAGAAGGCGTTTAAAAGCATCAGTTAAGATCTATCTGGAGTTGACTTTTGTGCAGACCTCAGTATAAAACCTGAAACTCTGAAACTGCTAGAAGAAAACATAAGCATTGTCTAGGAGCTGTCAGAAAGGACTTTCTAAAACCGGACATCAGTTGCTCAGGCATTAAGGCCAACAGTCAACAAAGGGAACCTCATTAAATAAAAAAGCTTCTGTACAACAAAAGAAACAACCAAGGAAGTAAAGTGGACACCCACTATGTGGGAGAAAATCTTCCCCTGCTACACATCCAACAGAGGATTAATACCCAGAGCATACAAAGAACTCAAAAAACAATGAAACAAGAAAATAAACAAAAAGATGGGCTAAGGATGTGAGCAGAAAGTTCTCAAAGAAATAAAAATGGCTAAGGAACACCTAAAGTGTATTCAACATCCTTAGTAATTAGAGAAATGAAAATCAAAACACTTTAGGATTCCATCTTACCCCACTCAGACTACCCATGATCAAGAGAACAAAGGACACCAAATGTCCGTGAGGAGCAGCGTGTTTAATCTGCGTCACTGCTGCTGCGCTGGATGACGAGTGGCTGCCATGGAAACGCCTGTGATCAGCACTGCAGTCTCCGTCAAGGGCATTTTCAGTATTCCCTCCTCTCATTTTGTCCAATTTTAAATTTTTTTATTTAATTTTATGAGTGTATGCCTGCATGTGTGTAAATGCATCTGTGTCATGCAATGCCCACAGAATGACAGAAGAGGGTGTCAGATCCCTGGAACTGGAGTCATGGACAGTTGTTAGCTGCCATGTGGATGCTCTGTGTCGAACCTGGGTCTTCTGCAAGAACAGCTAGTGTTCTTAACCACTGAGCCATTTCTCCAGCCCCCACTTTGCCCATTTTTCATATCTTTAATAAACTTCAATATAGGCCTTTTTAACGTTAGTTACAATGTCATCACTAACTAGAAGACTCATAATTTAAGACAGAGCCCCAGGGCTCTGGAGGCTGAGATGCGAAGATCATGATTCCAGGCATAGCAAGACTTTGTCCATATAAATAAGGAGAACAGGAGCCCCTACCCTTGAGCCAAGATGCCTCTAGCCCAATGCTCAGTGCTTTCTGTTGGGGTTGTAGAGATGCAGACAGTGAAGTGGCTGGGTCATGAGACCGTCCACTTCTTCTGGGAAGGCAGGAGAAAAACTAAATGGTGGCAGAAAGGAACCGAGGCTCTGCCATGGGAGGATCCCGTGCTCTGAGGCTTTGTTTTCTTTATCCTTCAAAATATATTTTTATTGAATTTTTGTGCATTTCATACAATACATCTTAATCATATTTAGACACCCTTCCCCATCTGCATGCCTCCATAGCCCTCTCACTGGATTTCGTGCATTGTCATATATGTTAAAGCCTATCCAGTCAAATTTGTGTCTCCAAATGTCCCTTAGTGGGAGTTCATCCACTAAAACTTAGTCAACTTTTCTAGCATCACCCCCTTAAAAAAGACCAACTCTCCCTCACTCGGCAGTGATCAGTGGTTCCTGCCAATGGCTCTTTAGCCAAGACTGGAACTTCTTAATGGAAAAGCCCAGTTCTATGCTGGGCTTTTGTCTGGTTGAGTTTGCATGGGTCTTGTGCATGCTGTCACCATTGCTGTAAATGCATGCAAACAAGTTCCCAGAAGCCTTGAAAACTCTGCTTCCTTGTGGTCATCCACCACCCCTGACTCTTATAGTCTTCTTGCCTCCTCTTTTAAAATGATCCCTGAGCCGTGGATGGCCCAAGTGTAATACAGTCATCCTATCCAGGGACACACACTCTATAGTCTCTTTCTCTCTACATTTTGGCCAGTTGTAGCAGTCTGTGGGTTTTGCCTGTATATCCTATAGCAATTCTGTAAGGCAACTACTTTTATTATCTAAATTTTACAGGTAAGAAAGCTACATCTAATAAATGCCAAAGCTCTTGCCTGGCTAGAAAGGAGGAGAGCTGGGGTAGTGAACCAGATCTTCCCAGTGCAGTCGCCGACCTTGACTCCCCCCAGTACAGACGCCGACCTTAACTGGTCAGAGCAGAGAAGCCCCGCACTCAAAATATGCATCTAAGTACCCCAGGGTAGACAGGCCCAAGAAAGATGGGGCAGGGAATCCTGGGGAGGAGGAATTTTGAAAAAGAAATGATGAGAATCAAGGATTAACAAGAAAAGAAAGAGTAGGTCGGCACGGGGTGATTTTTCACTGGGAAAGTTCGCTAGGGAAAAGGCAATTTTTCATATTGAAGAAAGGGGATGAGCCCAGATGTGCATCTGCTGGGCTCCAGTCAAAGAGACAAAGCCAATATGAATTTAAGGGACTTAATGTATGAGTTAGAGTTTATATAATTGTGGGACAAACAAGAGAAGCAATATTCTAGAAGGTAGTGTGGGAGGACAGAGTTGTAAATAGACTCAGGCTGGCTTCCCCTGAGAAGCCAAGCAGCATCCGCTCAAGGAGAGCTGTAGACAGGAGCTCTTGTGGGTCTCAAGAGAGCTATTGCCTCTGGTGGCTACTGTTCCTGATGCTGGGGCTAGGGTCACAAAGGGTCAGCTAGTCCAGGAGTTAGAGATGGAAGGGTCATCAAGAGAAGGACACCAAAAACAAGCCAGGACCTGCCCAGTTCCTTTACATGATTTCCACATACGTTCTCCTCTCTAATTCTACAGAAAACTCAACAAGAAAGGAGTTCTGGGAAATGTAGGTCCAAGTTTAATCCCATTATAATAGGTAGAATTCAACACAAGTAAACATCAGAAGGTGAGTGCAGAAGCTACATTTTAGAAGCTCAGGCAGGAGTGACTAGTGGAGAAAGAAATGACTCGAAAGAGACCGAAAAAAATCACTAAAAGGACTCGGCAGTTCACAGAATTGTTTTTCAGTGTTAACCTATTTAGTGCTGGAAATATAGCTATTTAGAGATACAACTGGCAACACTAATTTGGAAATGCTATCCACACTATTTTAGAAAGAGAAAATGTCTTCAAGATGCATGATTTTACCTCTCACAGGTTCCTCTTGAGTGTGGGAAATTTTAGCAGATTTTCAGTCGTGAAAAGTGTTCCTGCATTGCCAGGATTAAAGACAAGATTTCGGCAGCAAAGGTGTGAGGTGTGTTTGAGACAGCTGCTTTGCAGAGTGTCTGAGGCAAAGAAACAGCCCTCTTCCTGTTCCTCCAACTGCTGAGAAGCCAGGGCTCATGGCACTTGTTGCTGCCCCCAGTCACCAGGGTGCCTCACCGGATCTCCCCCCCTTGCAACGCAAGGACCTTAAAACTCAACTTGCAGAAACACCAAAAAGCTTCTCAAGTAAGTCCTCCATCAGCACCAATGTCTCTCTCTCTCTCTTCAAAGGGCTGTGACAGATGTCCCTCAAGAATCCTTGGATTGAGAGTTTAGACAACAGTGTTTCTTCTCTCCTTTCTGACATTAGTCACTTTGTCCCTTTAGAATCTACTTAGCAATGATCAAAGAGGGCCCGAGGCCTGATAGTTTCCTCTTGTTCTTTGTGTTACGGACTCTATCACATTCCAGAAAGTAATGAGTTTAATAAATGTCTTCCTTCCCCTACACTTGTCTGTATCGGTCTGTCTGCAGGCAGCAGCCTTCCACACTTGAGCATCATTTTTGTTTCAATCTCTATAGTGTAAAGTGGAATCATTTTATCGGGCCAGCAGCACTCTGGTAAATTACAAGGCAAGATACTGAATCAAAAACTTCATACAACTGTAAGCAGTAGAGCCTTTCATTTGACGGTCTCTGTGGCCACCCACAAAGCATGGGACACATTTCACCTGAATGCCAGTCACACATTTCACCTGAATGCCAGCAACATTCATCACAGATTCTTTCCTTTTTCTTTCTTTTTTTCATTCTTTCTTTCTCTCTTCCTTCCTTCCTTTCTTTCTTTTTCTCTCTTACTTTTCTTCTCCCTCTCTCTCTATAGATATAGACAGATGATACAGATATAGATGATATAAAGAGATAGAGATGAGATAGAAAGAGATAGAGATGAGACAGAGATGAGACAGAGATGAGACAGAGATGAGACAGAGATGAGATAGAGATGAGATAGGGATCGACCCTTCTCTGCTTCTATGGATAGAACCCAGGGCCTCATGCTTCTAAATGGGAACTCAGCCCTCAAACATTAAGCTATATCTCATTCCTTACAGATATTTCACATAAGAATTCACTAAGAGTCAGGGGAGTTGAAAGAGTCAGCTAGTACCAGCATATTTGTTAGCCATCACATCTGGAGAATTCAGTCTTACATTTGTGTTTCAACTGTATAATTTGATGAAAATTCTAAGATATCTATCAAGAAGTATTTTACATTATGTTTAGATTATAAATAAATCAAAAACGATTAATGTATATGAGTATATTACCTGCATGTGTGCAAGTGCACCCATGTCGTGCAGAGTTCATAGGAGCTAGAAGACAGCTTGTTAGCTGTCCTGTGGGTGCTGGGAATCAAACCTGGATCCTCTGGAAGAGTGGCAAGTGTTCTTAACCACTGAGTCATCTCTCCAGTCCCTGATCTCAGTTTTTAAACATTGCTTGGCACATAGTGAACTCTAATCCTTAAATGACTATATGTTAAATAATAATGGAATAAAAATATAATACACAATGTCTTCAATAACAATTCTGAAATGTAAAGTGATATTCCAAATAGAAGATACAGTGTTTCTGTTTTCAAGTAACAGATTCTCCCAAGAACAGTTACTTACCTGTTTCTTAAATAATCTAAAAGTAGGGGCTCTTCCTTTCTTCCTGAATTAAAAGTTGACACAGTGGTTGAACTTACTGCAGTTGATTTGTGGCCATAAGCAAAACGCTCAGTGACTTGTAGAGCCATGGGACCTGGCAGCTTTTAAGTCACTGAACCAACTCTATTGCCAAATAATGTCTGGACTCCTTGTTTGAGAAAAATTAACTTTGTAAAAGTTACAAAGTAAAATATTTTTAAAGATTTATTTTATTTTTAATTATGTTTATCCCTGCCTAAGACAGGGATTGTGTCAGGAGGCTTTCCCCACAGTTTATGAGGAGTGGTAGTGCAATTGCCCACAGAGGCCACAAGAGAGTCAGAGCGCCAGGAGCTGGAGCTACAGTGGTTGTAAGCAGTCAGATATGGGCTCTAGGAACCAAGTCGTCTAAAAGTATGGGAAGCATTCTTGACCACTGAGCCATCTCTAAGTATTTTAAGAGAGATATTTACTTGAGGAAAGTATACTACTCTGAGAGAAATCTATTATGCCATGTATGAACTAATAAAATTCAGAAGAAATGCTGCACATAATAAATCAATATTATTTGCTTTTTTCCAAATAAATTACATGCATACAAAGTTACTTATTAAATTGAAAGGATACTTTATTTCACTGGAAAGTAAACTTCAGGAACCAAGATATTTGTCCATAAAGAAAACAATTTGCTTTGCAATACAAAACAATAAAGTAAAAATCTACACAATTATTTTAATCATTCTTTCTAGAGGAATATAATGAACAACATACCTTACAGTTACTTTTATGCCATGGACTATGGTGTTTTTATAAAATACGTTTAAACATTAGGAAGTGTGTGTGTGTGAGTGTGTGTGTGTGTGTGTGTGTGTGTGTGATGTGCACCTGCACATGCTCTATGCAACCAGAGTTTGAAATGAGGCTGTCTTCCCCAATCATTTCTCTACCTTATTTTCTCAGGAAAGGCTCTCAGAAGTTTCTGAACCTGCAGCTTCCTACTTTAACCAGGCTGACTGGCCAGTGAGCCCCCAAGATCCTCCTGTCTGCAGTCCCTCAGCACTGAGGTTACACATGCATTTCACCATGCTCAGACTTTAAACTCTACCGGAACTCTGAACTCAGGTCCTCATGCTTGCTGCATAGCCAAACATTTTACACATTGTGCCCTATTCCTACTGCAAACATTATGTACCTCTAATAAGCCAACAGTTAATTTACTGATAGTTTATTCCAAGTTTTATAATTTCTAATGCTAATTTCAGCTACTATTTGTACATAAATTCAACCTAAACAGAGTTAGAATCCTTTTTCTCCCTATTGAAAACGACTTTAAAATGATCTATTAAACTATACCTAAGTATCAATTCAAGCACAATATCAAAAAAATACAAAAGGAAAAAGTATTAAAAACCATTTTCTTAGGAAAGCAGTGGGTAATGTGATTTTTAAAGTGTGGTTCAAGCACTGTGAACCAGGGATTTCATCAGCACTAGCTCCATCTTCTGTCTCGAAGTCATGGATCCTGAGGTACCAGGTTGGTACCTTCATCTGAAGTCAAAGGCTGGGTTGGGGCAATCTGAGGCACTGTTGAGATAATCAGAATTTGTTGACAAATGAGATAGAAGGATTTCCAAAGTGAGGAGAATCGCTGGAGACAGTGAGGAGAAGCCAGCAGCATAAACAAAGGCAGCAGCAGACCACAGTACCCCAGAAACAGGTAAAACACTGGGGTACCCTTTAAGGAGGAAAATTAAAAAGAATGAATAGGACATGTCCAGTAAGGACAAAGAAGCCAATAAGGCAGTGTTAAACACTCAAGAAAGCCTTTGCCTCTCTGACATGCTTACCAATGGAAGACATGTACATTGTTTTATGTAACACAATTAGTGCTGGGATCCACCTGTACATTATGAGGCTACATTAAAACTTGTATAGATTTTGATAAAATATAGAGAATCTCAAGGTACTAAATGCTCAGGCATATTTTTCCTTTTAAGCTATACTCCTTAACAGCCACTAAAGTGAAATTACTTGCAAAAATGGTTTAATCAAAATTCCAAATGCTAATGGGTGAATGTGTTATTTGCAAGCGTCATTTAGTAGGCACATTTCACCAAAATTAAGTCCACATTAATTTTGTGTTCTGAAATACAGATGTGAACCAGAAAAAGCCAGACGGCAGATAGTCGAGCCTTTGCCAAAAAGCCAGGTTTAACTGTTCCATGGCTGCTGCCGACTACTAGAACCGTAAACAGAGAAATCATCATGCTTAATTCTAGTTGACATTTTAAACCTGCAAAACATGAGATCCGTAAGGTCATGCCAGCTGTGCGGTCCCTATACTCTAAGATTTTACCATCCCGTAATAAAATATGCTCAGGTACATACTGCTTGTCTGGAATTTTATTCACAGAGAGCATGCATAACAAAAATTAGACCCACAATGAACCCTAATCTATGAGCAAAAGGAGTGGTCAGAGGAGAACAAATCTTTCTTTGAAGATTCAGTGAATCAGGCTTAAAAATGGAAGAAGTATGCTGTGTATGATAACACCAAATAGTCAAATATCCAGTCAAAGCTTAGTGGACAGTTGGATCAGTTATTCAATTCATGCTCAATTATGTATATCCCTGGAAAGAACATGTCATTATTACTAATTTTCCAGATAGTAGAAGGCAGTCTATGGTGCAATATCATAAACATGTGTAATGCTAAGCTCTAGCAAATGTACTTCTTAAACCTAACTTCTAACCTCATAGAAAAACAGTAGCTCTTTATCCTTGTGAGCTAAATGAGGCTTTGTCACAAAGAATGATCACTCAGAGTCCCTAACTGCCAAAGTAATATGTAAAAAGAAAAGATTGAGAACCACAGAACTAAGTCTCATGCACAAATAAAAATGGCATGGAATCCACGGAGATAGCAAATGTGAATTTATTTCCAGCAGCCTCAGTGGTAATACAAAAAGCCCTAACTCGGGGCTGGAGAGACGGCTCAGCAGTTAAGAGCACCCCTGACTACTCTTGCAGAAGACCTGGGTTCAAATCCCAGCATCCACATAGCATATAACAACCGCTCTAACTCCAATTCCGATCTGACACCCTCTTCCGACCTCCGTGGGCACTGTGAGACATGGGTGCACTTACATATTTGCAGGCAATATACTCATACATATAAGGTAAAAATATTTTTTTAGAAAAGAGCCTTAACTCTACCCCTCGTATGTTGGGTGTGCCATCATGGAAAAAATTTAACTATGACCTTTTAATATGCCATCTAGATATTTGCCACAGACAGACTGCCCCTTTTCCTATGACACCACGTTTTTAAAGTAGGAATCCATGGGACTGAAGAGATGGTTCAGCACTTAAGAGCACTGGCTGCTTGCTCTTGCACAGGGCCTTGGGTTCAGTTCCCAACACCTACATGGCAGCTAATAACCATCCTTAACTCCAGTTCCAGGGGATTTGATGCCCTCTTCTGGCCTCCATGGGCATTGCATATACATGCTTAGCTTCAAACACACACATATGCATGTACTTATATATGCTCATCTATGCTAGATCAAAATATACATATATGGGGGCTGGTGACAGCTCAGCAGTTAATAGCACTGGCTGCTCTTGCAGAGGACCCATGTTCAGTTTCCAGCACACACATGGCAGCTAACAACCATCTATAACTCTAGTTTCAGGGAATCCTGCACCTTCTCCTTGTCTCTGTGGGCATTCACACGTGGGTGCACTTAAATACCTGCAGGCAAAACACTCATGTACGTAAAATAAAAATAAAATTTAAATACATATATATATATATATACACATATATATATCTAAAGCATACCTGTGTGTGTGAAAACAATACTACTTAAGTATTGTATCACTCAAATCATCAGAGTGATGATGGGTTTTTATAAACTATGTTGAACAAGTTATCTATTTGTAAAAAATAAAATTTACTCGATTTGTGACATGGCATTTAGAAATAAATTCCACATCAATCCAGGATCTGAATGCGATAAACGAAACCATACAAACACAGGAACGATGAGTGTATGTCTCTGCAACATGAAAATGTGAAAAGACTTTTCTAATTGTGACTAAAACTCCAAATTCAGATGCATTTGGAAAAAAGGAGTGATAAATTGGACTAAATGAAAACTTATTTTAAGTTTCAAGGATAAAAAACGTAAGTAAAGTCAAATAACAAAATATAAGCCAGGAGAAAATATTTGCAATACATATAATATTGATGTGTCACAGACAAAGTGCTAATATTCCGAATAAATCAAAGAAATAACCTGAAATTTGAGGCAGAGAATCCTGTAGATAAGTGAGTGAAGATATGAGCAGGCAGGTTACAAAATAAGACTGAAATTTTTTCTTAAGCATATCAAAAGGTGTTCAACTTCAGTAACAATGATAATGTACACAACCTAAAATTATGAGACATCACTTCTTATCAATCAGATTGGAGAAAATTCACACCCTTCACAGTCTAGTTATTGCTGAGGGAGTGAGGAAGCAGGATTTTCATATAAAACTTAAAAATTATTATTTAGCTACAAAATGCTACAAATCCCACGCAAGGTAATTTAACAATATCTAGCAGGACTGCACATGATTTTTCCTTTACAATACTTGTCGGATTCTGGAAATCTGGCCTAAAGACTTCCCTTCAACAATCTGAAAACCCATAAAAAAGTTTATTCATCATGGCATTAATATATAACTGAGAAATTCTAGACGCACTTACAGGAGATTGTTGAATAGCCCTGGCACAGTCACACAGTGGGTGCCAGGGCTTGTTAGTTGGCTAGAAAAGGGAGAAGGTGAAGAGACTGAAGGACTGGAATGGGAGGAGCATTTCTGAGTCTGTCCACTGCTCATTTACTTTTGGAAGCAAGTTAATATTTCACGTGTTAAAAGGAAAAAAAAAACCTCAGAAAGGATCACAGAAGAGGCTCAGAGTAATGTAGGAACTCTGAATGGGAAAGGGTGCCATGAAACGCTGTCTTCAGGCCGTGTCGTGGCACCTGCACCCATGAACACAGCAACACTGGTACCCTGCATAAGCCCTGCGCGGGACTGGGTCCTCATGGAGGGGAAGCTCGTGAGGCCTCATGGCTCCCTGAGGGGCAGCCTGGTAACGGGGAAGCGGAGTCATAGTCCTCAGTGGTATAGCTGCTGATGAGTTGCCCTTGTTCAAATATATAACCCGCCACTCATGCTCAGGAGGAATCCCTAATTAAATGCACAAAAAAATGAAAGTAAGAGGGGAAGGAAGGAATTCAGCAAGATGGGTATGAAACGAGAGGATAATCAAGGGAATGTCATCAAAATAATCATATACAGGCATGAAGTTGTAAAATAAGTAAATTCAAAGAGAATAATATTTTTACATATGAATAAACCTTCCTCAGTTTATACAAAGTTAACAAGGGACGGAGAGGAGAGGCTGCGGAAAACCAACTGAGTGTTTGTCAAATGAAAAGGATAATCACAGAGAGCCAAAAGCGCGTCTTGAAAATGTGATTGAATTACCTTACAGACAGGTTTCCATTACAAGGCCTCAGTCTTGTGCAGCACAGTAAGATAAGAGAACTAGAAGCTGCCGGTTCTGAATCATTCCAGCAAGTGTACTTTTGTAATACATGTAGGTTCAGTGATTCTAGAACTATCTATTTGTGTTCTAGGATTGAGTAAGTGAACAGATATGCTGATGCTTTTGGAAGTCATGACTCTCAGTGTGAAATAGATCAAGCAAACATCAAACAGGCATGGTGTTCTGGAAAAACCAGTTCGCGTGTGTGAGGACCCTCTCTGTGCTGTGGGACCGAGGAAAGAAGCGGACAGGCCCGGGACTGCACAGTCTGCGATTTGAGATTTATAGGGGGAGTGGAGGTGATTGGTGGATGTGTGTTCTTGGTTAGCAATAAGACCAGTTGGATTTCCACAATTTGCATTAGAGAGAAGGATGTTTTCATGGTTTAAGACAATATAACTGGTTTATCTTAAGACAATAACAAAAGAAACATGGATAGAAAACTCTAGTTGTAAAGTTCCAGGTAGTACTTGCCAACTAGCGTGTTTGGTCTGGGATAATCTGGGACAAATCAAAAAGGCCACAGTTTTATAAAGTCAAATTCACACAGAAGGCAATGGAGATGAACTGGAGGTACTGATATAGACTTATGTTATCTAAATCCGGATGTGTTTGTATAGAGGCATGTATTTGTGTATATCTGTATGTGTCTGGTATATATATATATATATATATATATATATATATATATATATATGTGTGTGTGTGTGTGTGTGTGTGTGTGTGTGTGTGTGTATGCATGTGTGTATTTATATGCATATATTTCTGGATTTTCCAACTAAAATGTCTGGAAAGAGACATCCTGGGAAGAAGGAATATAGCTAAGACACACATCTTGATCTTTAACTCATTCTCACTAAAAGAAACCAGAGAGCTTTGGAAAATGGCTGAAAACAAGGTTCCAGAAGGGTAACTACAAGTTTGGAACATGTTACACCAGAATATAAGGCTATGCTCAAAAGAATAATAAGTATTACACAGACACACAGAGCCAATTTGAAAGGACTTCTGTTGTCTAAATCTAGAATAATCTAAGCACTGAAATTAAGATGATAATTACAGATAATGCTAACTGCACTGATTTGAGTGTGCAAGTTCCCCAAAATGCTACACGGACCTCAGAAGGCTCCTAATGAATGAGATTATTAGGAGGTCGAAGAGTTTTGTCAGCCCTCTGTCATGAGACAACACAGAAGGCGTCTCCGTGAAGAAGGAACCTAACAAGACTCAAACTTTGCTGGCGCCTCGGTTTCAGACTTTCAAGTATTCAGAACATGAGCAGCATGTTTCTATCCCAGCTAAGCTTCCCAGGCTACATTATCTTTTTAGAGCAGCCAAGTAATTTAAGACACATACACGCATGCATGAGAGGGGTTCTCTCTATAGCCGATGCCCCATGCTAGCCATCAAACTCTGAGAGAGCTGAAGCAGAGCCTTATCAATGTGTTACTCTCACAGGAAACTGGGCTCAAGCATGAATCCTCCACATCTGTCAGAGCTAAAGAAAAATGTAAGTGAAAATGAAATATCTGCATGCTCTTAAAGCGTTTCTCCATACACTGCTTATTGCTTGCTTGGGAAATAAGAATAATCATTTACAGTTGAAGAATTTGTGCAACACGCTCCTGTGATGAGAACACATTACCAATGAGGGGGAGATGGGCTCACTGAAAAGTATATATCACAAACATAGCATTTTGGCCTCAATCTCATAATCAAGAGGAAGCATCAGTAGATTCATAGTGAGGAACTTCTACTTTTAAAAAGCAAGGGAACACTTTCCTCAAAACTTTCAATGCCATAAAAATGGGCAAGGCCATGGAAATGTTTCAGAGATGAAGGTGACCTGGTAACCTGCTCCTAAGCAGATCTTGGGATCTTGTACCAAAACAAAAGCATTTCAGAGTCAAGATCTCACAATGGAGCTAACCAGATGATGGCAGGACCAATGATGACACACAGCACAGGAACCCTGTGAGCTGCCCACTTAAGTATCCTTGAAACAGCACCACTTGGCTAAAGTCTATAATATCCATTCTAAATTTATATAAATTGAAAAGTATAAAAATTTAAGCTATAATGAACATTATTAGGACAGTAGAAAATTAAGATATAAATTAGATGAAAGTATTAGTGACATATTGAATCAAGCTGACAGCTTCCCTGAAAATTACTGTGTGCGCACACGTTACTGCATGTGCATACGAGAGGCAGAAGGGAGCAGAGAGGAGAGGGACATCCGCACAGCAAGTGGCACAGAAAGTCGCTGAGACAGGAACCTGAGAGCCAGTTAGATGCATTTCCTTATACTATTCTTAGTCAAGAATGTTCTATTAGTTTGAAATTACTTCTAAATAAAAAGTAAAAATAATAAATAGCAATGGACCTTCAAGAAGTGTCAACCTTACCATAGACTGCATGACTTGTGAAGCATCTTAAAACTATATAGAAAAATAAGCACTCATTTGTTTAAAAAAAAGTCTGATCTCTCGGTTGGCATATTTAACGGTAGGTAAAATGGAGAGATCCAAGCGTTCATTGACAAAATCAAACCTAATGAAAATATCTGTCCCTCTGGAGTGAGGAAATGCCTAGGACCACAGGTAACCAGGAACCCTAAACTCCAGAGGACTCAGCTCACCAGCAGGAATCCTTCCAAAAGAGTTCATTCCCACATATTTTGTTCTTGCTAAGGAGCAAGTTTAAGAATGCACTGAACTTTTGGATCCTTGGGTATATCTGCTTTCTTAATGTCAGTACTTAGCTGCTAAGACAGCAGACGCAGATGTCTGATAAGCCCATCCTAAGAAGATCTCCGACACAGAGGAGACCGGGATGACTACAGTCTTCTGATATCTCCTCTGGATAAGGTGATATGACTGAGAACAATATTAAGAGATTTAACTGGAGTTGTGTGATGAAATTAGAACATCCTCAGTGGAAGTTTAAAACTGAGCACTGATACTCGAAGCAAAAATATTAAGTGAGAAAAAAACCTTCAAATTACCCTGTTTCCTCAGGCAGTCTAATAAGAATGCTTTTCTTTGATTTGGTAATTGCTAAAAAGTTTTACCCTTCTTCCTGCTCTGTGTCTTAGAGAGGAAAAAGCAAACTATAACATGATCTGAAGTAAAACACAGGAGGTTGAAGTGTGGATTAAATCTGATCAAGACCGCTACATAGTGTGAATGGCACTTTTAGTGAAGACAGTATGAAATCCTTTCCATTCTAAGAAATCACTTTTTAAAGGCACACACACACACACACACACACACACACACACACACAGGCAAATAAAACCCAGGACTGATAGGACAGAAGGAGAAAAGATGAACAGAGATAAAGACTAATAGAGGAATAAAAGAGGAAGGCTTTGGAAAAGTCGGAAAGAAAAACTGGAAAAGGAATGTTCGAGGCAGCTGAGGTTAACTGTCCTCTGGTTTTCACAGTGAGCGGAGCCAGCCAGCTCATGACAAGACACTGATGATATACACCCCAGGGAGCCTGTGAGCTGCCCTTGAGTGTACCTGAAATGGCATCACCTTGCTTAAGTCTATAGTGTCCATTCCGAATTTAAATAAGTTGGAAACGTAGAAAACAATTTACAAATGCATAGTTTTGAGAATACTACACTAGTGAGTATTGTGCAAAAGTACGTGTGATGGTTTTAGATCATCACTAAGAAAAAGACATGTTCAATTTTAAGAAGCCTGTAACTTCTTTTCTTTTACATATCAGATAAAATTTACAACAAGAGCCCTATCAGGAACCTACAACAGCCTTTACCTCACTGAGTGAAACATGGTCGCAGTTCTGTGACAGAATGGTGTCCATCATTATTATCAGCTGACTAATTCAGGAAATGAGGGTCACCCCTTCTGGTGATATTTGCTTATTTTCTAAGTCTTTATTCAATAAATTTTCTAAGTAAGAGGCATAGACTTGGCTTTTCATCATTCTGCAATACTGAAAACTGACTCATGTTTCAATCTTTTTAATATAAATTTCTTTCTTTTAGGAGCCAATTCTAATAAGAAAGCTTCCTGAGATGTAGATAAGAACAAGATGTTATTGTAGCTTTAACACACATTCAAACCCAGTCCCTGTGTATTAGGCCACCATATCATGTTACAGCCAGTTCTAAATCGGACTCGGCTAAATTGCTGCTTCTAGCTTTTAAGCTCTATACTTTTCATATTGCATGTAATCTGCTGGTTTGTACATGCACATTACTTTGTAGATTACATCTACTTTATGACCAGCTTCAGTGCTCAAGAGTAAATTTACTCAAAACCCAAAACTGGTAAATTTACCAGTCAGTCTTTACACTTGCTGCTTCTGCAGCACTCTAAGGCAAGACGGTAGATCAATCCCAACAGCCAGGCTTAGGTGCCGCACACTCAGCTGTGTGTGTGATCCCAGCACTGGGGAGGTGGGGTAGGAAGATCATCCAAAGCAATATCAGGATTTCATGAGATACATGAGAGCCTTTCTTGAAAAGCCCTAAACAAAATAAAACAAAAATTCCCCCAAAAAACAACAAACAAACAAGCAAAGAAAAAAAATCTATTCCTTCATTTTTTCTTTTCCTTTTCTGATCCAGTCCATTAGATTCCAGACTGTCTCCAACCCAGTTAGAAAATCAAAAGGTCAAGTGCAGAATCAGCAAAGGCCAGAAACAAAGTTGCTAGGGCAACAGAATGGAGACCTGTGAACTAGAGTTTCTCCTGCTCCTGGGAGAGCTGCACTGGAATTCTCAGTCGGGGGAAGCGTGACCTTCATCCCAAGAGAGCCTTGGTTCTTTGAAGCTGGCTCAGAATGCTGATGGAGTACAAACCCAGCTAGAAACACCGGGAAGCATAGGGAAGCATAGGGTATTCATAAAATTCGAACTGAGTTATGTGACCCTTCAAGGTGAGATGTTTGCAGCTTTGTGAATCAAGAATCTAGTGACCTTTTCTTCCCATTGTAAAACAGGGTTCAGTGAGCTCAGGTGAGAGTAATTTTACTGTAAATAGTCACAGTATTAATACTAGATAATTTTGTTTTCCTTTCTGAAACTTTGTGAAAGTAAACCTTTTCTCTCTTACATTAAAAAAAATTATTGAAAGGTTAAATAATCTCACAAATATTTTAGAAATTTCTGTATGCATCAATTCCCTTTCCCCACAGTATGTTTTCCAAGCAGACAAGAGAGGTTACTGAGACAGATTTAGGATCAATATCTGTGGAGGATTGGAACAATAAGGGATTAGACAAAGGAAAACGGCCGGCAAACCACTGTGAGTTCGCTCGGAGGCTCCCACCAGAAAGGAAGGGCTTTGTCTCCCTTCCATCTCCTTCCCAGTCACCAGAGGTCTGCTGCTCAGGCAGACGTACAGGGCCAGGTGGCTGCCTGCAGCTGAGGCAGACTCAGGACATGACATCTGTCAGCTGACTGTGACCACACCTTCCACATTGTCCAGCAAGATCTGCTCTAAAGTGGGCTCGGACAGGGCACTGCTGTTAACCAATGTCACCAGGCCACACCCAGCGGCTTCCCTCTAAAGCACGGCTGCTTCCTGCTAATGCATTCAACATTCCTAAACCACCTTTAAAGACGGGGAGAGTAACTTCTAAGGAGTCTTGCCTTCAGCTTATGCCCATGATAAAATCTAGTTTTATCAAGCAAGGTTGGCAAGCATTTTCCTCTGGAAAACTACTCTTTTTCTCATCCTTGGCCTAAGATTGCAGCTGTCACTAGCTGGTGATCCCTATTAACAAAAGAAAGAGATAGCAGCAGGCTATCATCTTCGAACACCATTTGGAGCCACAAAAATGAAAAACTGATTTCTGACATGTTACTTAGTTGAGCTCCAAGCCACAGCAGGGATGGGAACATGCTTCTACGTGACTGGGTAAACAGGAAGTTCTCACCCATGCCCCTCTCCTGGCTGCCTAAGGAGAAGCATCCAGGGACTCAACAAGCATGACAAGCCCTCTGCGGTGAAGCTGCCCCAGGGAACTTCCTCCCTTCCAGTGTGATCATCTTTATCGCTGCGCTGGGCGCTACAACCCGGCACTCTGTTTCATTGCTATGCAAATGGCACTAAAGATAATCACTTGTGAACATGTGCAGATTTGGACAGGCTTCCAGAGCCTGGTGCTGCTTTCACCCCCTCGATGCTGAGAACAGAGCTCTGGTTCCAGACAGCTGCCAAGGTCTAGACTCCAACAGTAACCCAATGCTCAAGTTCAGGGGGACCTTGCCACTTTGGCTCTTGATTTGCCCTAATTCTGATCTTCTCCATCATAACTGTGAATCCTTAAATAAATCTCTTCTGTACATGTTTTCTCAACTAAAAATTTCAGGGTCTAGTATATGCTGTGTATATCCAGGGCACTCTGTTGGGGTTTTATTCACTGCTATGAATTAGTCACCTTCAAGTAAAATTAAAATTTGAATCACCTACTAAATGATGTTCAGACAATAATGAAATTGTATGCCAATCAGGGTTCCTAACAAAAGAAAAATCAGTAATCGGCCTGAAACCCTGGGTGTGGAGCTGTATTAGACTGAGATGATTTTTCTCTTTAAGCCAACCCAGAGTTTGTTTAAAATACACAAGAACTTTGCTTTGTTTCTTTAAAGCTCCATTCAAACAGGCAAGCTACCATAAAGCGAAAAGGCTCGAAGGAAGTCAACTCTCCTGTTCTATCGGCTGAGACTGACCCCTGCTGGCTGCCTTCTTCTACACCATCACGTTCAGAAGTCACTGGCGAAATGATAATACCACCTCTTCTTCCCCATCTTCTGCTCAAGAATCACAGCTATTTGGAGAGGAATGCCCCAGGACATTCAGACAGGAGGGATGCTGAGTGTGCACACCACACAAGGTGTCAGCTAAACATGGGAGAACGAGGAGATGGCCTGTCAAAAGAAACTATTCCTACACTGAAAAGGCCAGAATTTCCTAAAGAATTGGTTTTAAAATGTCCTCATCATTTGTAAGGCTCTTAAATTTCTTAGTGATAATTATATATTCATAGGACATCAAAGTCACAGATAATGTGAGAGTAAAAAGAGAAACAAGCAAAAAATAAAATACAAGAGGGACAAAGACAGAGTGCAAGGGGTTACACAGAGAGAGAGGTAAAATGTGAATCAACAGAGAGCCACGGAGCCCAGAGCAGACAGAGTCCTGAGGGAGAAAGAAGACCATCTACTTCTCCCACCAAAACTGCCTGAGAATGAGCCCAAGAAAAGTGGTACAAGGACAGTTACGCTGCTTGCTGTGACATATCTCCTTTAGCTGGCTGGAGGTGAGAAGGACTGTACAGTCCCTGCTGGCCAGCCACCAGGAACAAGCTCTCTCCTAGTACAATCCCTGTTTCTGAAGCCAAAGATTTCATTTAGCAGTTTTAACGACAGGTGTACCAAGTGCTACTTTGTCTTCTGATTTCATTGCACTGAGGTTATTGTACCCAGTTTGGCATAGTCTGAGGAATTATGCAAATCACACTGGACCTTAAAGGAACTCCACCTGGATGAACTTAGAACAGCAATAGAGGGCTTGGGCCATCTTTAGCTCACATGGAAAATCAATTAATGTGCCGGATGTAGTGGCACATGCTTTTAATCCTAGCACTTGAGAGATGGAAGCACGTAGATCTCTTTGATTTCAAGATCAACCTGATCTACACAGATATTACCAGGTCAGCTGGGGCTACATACTGAGACCTTGTCTTTAAACTGAATATGCCAGCAAGAAAATTCAGTGGATAAAGTGCTTGAGAACCAGACTGACTATCTGAGCTCTAGTTCCTGGACCCACAGGGTAGAAGGAGAGAATCAACTCCTGAAAGCGGTGACACAGACCTGCCACACTTACATAAGCAAGCACACACACAACTAGTGAACTAACCAGTTAATTAATGAATTACAACATACAGGTGAAAATATCAGTCTGGATATGCTTACAGCTGACAAAGCATACTTCCTCTTCTACCCTTCTTTTTGCACTCTGAGTAGAAGTCAGAAAATCCTCATTTGCTTCCTGACTCCCCCATTTATTGAAAGTTATCTAATGCCTCCCTCTGCCAATCTCTGTTTCTTTATCTACAAACTGTAGAAACTTCTTTCCTTCAAAAGTTATGACGGTCGAGTGGAATAATACTGTCTACATGTACCGGAGACTATGGAATTGTTAAAAATGGTGAAAAACAAACTGTCCCTGGGCAGAGGAGGGAGAACCTGGTGGCCAAAGGAAGGCGAAGGAGCATGATGCCAGCACCACAGCCCCTGCTGAGCATTCTACAAGAGTGCTCAAAAGCCGTGGGTTACAGGGAGGTTACGCATCCCAAGTAAATGGGAATATTAGACAGACATGAGCAAGTCTCCTCTACAACTCTCAATGTTAATGCCAATGAATCTTCTATCCAGTACACATTTGAATAAGCTTGTTACAGATTAGTTTCAAATTGAAAGGCAATTTGAAAAGGTGTGTGAGACCTTCTATTTAGTCTAATTGGGGATTACAAGTGGCCTTATTAGAAGCTGCTAGAAGGGGACCAAAGGAATTTGCTCCTACAAGTAGATTGCAAGTTTGGGGTGTGTCCCCAGCCAACCCTTCTTTTTTTGTGTGCATGTGACTCAGGGGTCCTGGACTGATACATTTTTGCCCAAGTCCCAGGCATTACTGACTCTCAATTGAACATCTGACTCTGCAAAAATCGTGGCGATGGGGCTGGAAAGATGGCTCAGCAGTTAAAGGCACTGGGCGTTCTTGCAGAGGACCCAGACTTGATTCCCAGCGTCCACATAGCAGCTAATAACCATTGTTCTGGCATAACTTGCCAGGGTGTGTTGCTGAAGGCCAGGTTTCATTTATATCAATCTTCTGAACTCCACGGGCATTGCCTGATTCCAGAGCACTCACAAACATGCAGGCAATACACTCATACACATAAAATTTTAAATGAAATATTTTTGTAAAAGAAGATGGCCACACAGATTGGGGAAGAAGGAATCAGAGAGAGAGAGTCACCCACCTGTATGTTTCCAGTTTTTGGGATAAGTTTTTGTTTTTCTTATCTAGGACTTCGAAAACCTCACAGGACTAATTTTCAGGATGGAAGAATCCCCTAATTTTGCCTAAAAAGACAGCAGCATGAACAAGCGGACTCAGAAACATTCCTTGCAGTAGCAATACATGCTCAGTCTCGTTTTCATTCCCACGGCTCGATGGAGGTAGGCTTAATTATGACTGAGTTAGCATGAAGAAAGGATCTCAACTAAACTTATTTTTTACCTCATTTTTTAAGAATAACAATTTGTTTATTTTCATTATTTACGTAGTAGGATAATAGCACAATGCATTTACATAGATTGTATGTACACATTACATGCTTCTTCATTAATATCAGTGCTTTATCTCTTCCCCACAAAACATCAATGGGGCATATAAATACATACAATAAAGAATACTACACGATGAAAAATTTCACGTGTTACCTGGAACATTGGTTGATTCTGAGAGATCAGTGTGTCCCAAGCTTATAAATGTCATAGACTAATAGTAAAATTATTTCACTTTTATCCTAAGTGAAGCTAGAAGACATGACTGAAGGAGGAGCCCCAGCAGTTCAGGACTCAGGAAGACTGACAGAAACCTGGGACCAGAATTTTCAAACATCCATGAGAGGAGACTGACTTTTACAACTTCTCCAGGGTGGGATCTGCAGATTCCTGCAGAAGGGACTGACTTTTAGATAAGGCCTCTAAATCTGGGGTCTGCAACATTCCTGAAAAAGGGAGTGACTTACAGCTTCTTGGTCAGATGAGATGCCTGAAAAGGGGCTGCTTCCCGGCCAAGGGCTCCCAGTCTCCATTTAGGCCTCAATCGGATGTCATGAGGACTCCCCCTCTCCCCATGAAAGGGCCTGCTGACCAGCTGGGCGGGGCTTAGCTCTCACTCTAGGGAGGGGAGCTGGTATCTCTCTCCTGGTGAATTAGGCGCTCCTGGCTCTCTCCCTGAGCAAGCTTCTCCTTCCTGATCTGGATCCAGGCAAGCCAGCCCATTCTCCAGCCCAAGCCCCCAAGATGAGGGGGACAGTCTCCCCCATCTCCTTGGGGAGACTGGCCCCAGGAGGGCTAGCATTTCTCTACTATGGAGTGCAGAGAAGCTAGTCCCGGCTGCTCTTCTCTTTGCCTGACTTGAGAAGCCAGTCTGGTGCTCGCACCCTTAATAAACGGGTCCTGCTGACTCCCAGTGCTCTGGTCCATTTGTCTGCTGCATCTCTCTAACCCAGACCTTATAGAAACCAGTAAAATAATGAAAATTCGTTACTCTAAGTTGATCACAACTAATAGCATGATTCATAGAACCTGATCTACTGACATATTACAGACCATCACACAGCATACAGGTCACCCACACACAAAACTATGCAAATTGCTAATGCCCCAATGAAAGACTTTATAATTCTCAGTAAAAGTCATGTCATGCAGTGTAGTCACCTACGGATAACATACTGGTCAACTATTCTTCAGTTCAAGAAAATTCATTGAATTTGACCCCAATACGATAATCTAGGAAATTAAACAATTTCATCTTCAAAATGTCATTATTAAGGCAAGAGAAGCAAGTAACTATATCCATATCAAAAAAGTGTGTCTCTTGCCAGATGGTGGAACATACCAGAAATCCCAACATGAGTTTGAGGCCAGTCTGGGCTATATAGCAAGACCTGTCTCAAAAGTGAGGTAAATCCAAATAAAAGTAGATCTCTTTATATTTTCTAAATCTGACAAATATTAAGATTTAGTGACAGTGGTAAAATATTGACTTAAACACAGCACCAAAGAGCCCTCAGTGTGTGTTGTAGGGCTAACGTACTGTTGTTTCTTGGCTCATTGTCCGGAGAGAAGCACCCTTGGAAGCTGTGTCACCAGCACTGGCCAGTGAACTGTGCTGAGGGGGTGCTTCTCTGCAAGGCAAAAGTCCACTCATCAAACCACCTTAGTTTCACCACTTCCAGTGCTGAATTTTAAAAATGTAAAACTCATCTATATCACCTTCTATATCGATAAAAGTCACCTTACTCTGACAGACCCTAACCCTCAAAGGAGAGAGATGTTGGCTCCCTCCTGACTTGGTGAATAAATGAGATGGCTGAATCCCCTGGGCACGGCTGCTCTGTGAAGCCCTAGTGAGGATGGCTGTAATTTACTTCCTCTTAGCTCCTGCAAAAAACCAAAGAAAACAGAAAGCATGCTCTAAAAGTGACTGGCAGGAAGTCTCCAGCACAGTCTTCAACACACAGTGTTTTACGCAGGCTCACCATCAATTTTGTTGCCCACATTTGATTCTTTATCCTGGTTTGTGGTTCAGATTTTAGTTTCCTGGCTTTCCTAAACACATCTACTCAAAGGACCTCCCACATAAAACTAACAGATCAAGCAATCTATCCCTAAAAGGTAGATAGAGAAGAAAGCCAATTGTCAAAGTGTTACAGTAGTCTGTTCAGCTAAGACCGTTATGCCATGCAGTCATGGCTTATCAACTTTGAAATAGTACTACATGTAAATTTTACTCCAAGTGACAAGTACTCCATTAGAGCCTTTAGGTATGACTTAATTTCCATTCTTGAGATGTGCCATAGGACTCCAAACTTAGTGGACACATGTAGAGTTCTCAGTCTCAAAAAAGCCATGGAGGACACCTGGGAGCCAGACACTCCTTAGAGTTTAAGACTCCCTCACCCGCCTCTTTTAAATACAGAAAGAACCCAGCGTCTCTCTCTCTCTCTCTCTCTCTCTCTCTCTCTCTCTCTCTCTCACACACACACACACACACACACACACACACTGAAGCTGCCCCTCTCTTCTCCCTCCCACCCACTACGTAGAAAACACAACCTCCAGATCAGAATATCTCAATGTAAATCATAGCTTAGCCCCCAACAGTTGTCTAACTGCCCTGCTTTCGAACCTGTGCTTTCTCAATACCTGTCTACTACAAAGCATCTTTTATTGCTATGAAGATTAAACATGCTAATAGTTTGGGGGATGCTCAGTATTGGAGATTATGAGAAAGATGGGAGGGGAAGAAGAGATATTGTTGGAAATGAAATACAGCAGCAGGGCAGGCCAGAATCCTCTCTCTTTTCCATTAGAGAGAGATAAAGGGTGCTGCTGTTGCTGCTTATGGTTTTCATTTATCTTTTTTTGTGTGAATCACATAAGTGGGGTCCCATGAGAAGCTCTGATAGAAACTATGGTGCCTACAGAATGGAGAGCTGCTTCTTTCCCAGCTTGAAGTCTAGATAGGAATAAAGTGAGCTGAAAGGAAGTAGCAAGGAGCAAGAGGCCCATGCCACCGGCCCGGCAGGGATGCTGTGTGTCCTTAGGCTAAGAGCAGAGCAGGGCTATGGCTTCTTGCTGGCTCTCTACCCTAGATAGCTGACAAGGGCAAGAGAACTGGCAGGCCGCTAGGATGGGAGCCGAGGCATACTGGGAGATCAAGAGGTGAATCTAGGCCAGGGGAGTCCCTGGGAAGCTTCCAGAGTTGCTTAAACAGTTGATATGTGTGAGATTGCCACACTAGGGGTTTCTGTGACCAGCCAGGGTTCTGAGAAAATCAGCAGTAACTCTCAGAGGATACATACAGAGCCCTGCACAGGAAAGACACAGGGCTCTTGCTGCCTCCGTCCTCCAAATCACAGTGCATAAGAAGCCTGGGATGAGGAGAGGACTAGAAGGCAGGTGCACAGTCGCTACTCCAAGACTGGGACATCAGCCTGACCAGACAATGAGAAAGGAAGGAGCTTTAAATTACATACTCAATTAGAAGTTAAGTTGTGCTTGTTAGCCATAAAATCCAAGGTCTGAGGACCTCATCAATGCAGAACACACAGTTAAGCAAAAGTAACTTGGCAAGGCAGATTTTACATTTTGTAGAAGGATGGTTTGCATGGTGAGGCAGATCCAGCAAGCACACATAGGACCTGGAAGCTTGGTGGGCTTGTGCACGAAGCCTGTGTCTTTTCCTCATTGGCTTGGGTCTGATCTCAAAATCTTTCCTGGTTGGCTAGTTTAAAAGAATCAGTGTGAAGGGAGAAGAGCTCTATCACCCAGGCCATCAGGCCCAGGAATGCATCAGGGCTTTTCCTTAAACAAAAATCTTACAGGGTACAGTGGGATTAAAAGATTAAAATTCCTTGTCATAAACAGTTTTACAGGGTTTGAAAGAAAAGACTAATGTTTAGTGTTTATTACAATGTGGTATACTTCCATTCTCTACAGTTGTCTGCAACATTAGTATACCTGCCCAGAGCTCACTAAAAGACAGTGGAAGGTGCCAGGGGACCTAGAAGTCAACCCCTGCTGTGTGTATCCAAGTGAGATGAAACTGATATCCAACCTGGCTACACAGGATCACAACCATTACAGAAATCAATAGCACCTAAACCCAGCGTCCTAATCCCTACTACATAGCACATGGCTAACCGAAGGGTTTAACAGCCTGTAAGAATGTAGTTGCCGGGAATTATCCTTTTCTATATGTAATGCTGGGGTCTTCACTTAGCCTAGAACCCTCATTCTCTGGAATCTGATGCCCATGCCAAACCACTGAAGGGTCTCAAACTTGGACTCTGTAATCCATCCTCTGGCTCCACCAAAGCTGACTGGAAAGCTGGGGAGTACCAGACCATGTGATCGATCCCCAGATCATGAGATTGTCCAGGAATGGACTGACTATATGATCCTTAGGCCATGAGATTGCCCAGCCAGTGGAAATCATGAAATCTACAAGGGTCACCTAACTGACAAAATCATCTATCTCTTCTCTAATAACCAGAATTTAAAAATCACCACATTTAAAAAGTTTTTAATTCTCATACATCTATATGTTTGCTTATATGAAACAGTAAAATGTGACCATATCCTCCTACCCCTTTATTTGGAGATATTTAGACCAGCTCTATATGTGTATTCTGCATGGATTCCATTACAGGTACTCATTTAGCATCCATACCATATTTCCAGTCTTCTGCTCATCTTGCTTGTTACTGTTAGGAATTTGTAACCTCTTTGATCAAAAAAAAAGAAAGCTGAGAAGAGAGGGAAAAATGAAGGCATTAACTCATTTACAGTTTTGATATATTTGTCCAGCTCTGCTTGAAAGTTAGAAGATGTGGTGCTGGAGAGATGGCTCAGCGGTTAAGAGCACTGGCTGTTCTTGCAGAGAACCCAGGTTTAATTCCCAGCACCCACATGGTGACTAACAACTATCTGTGACTCCAATTCCAGGGACTCCGACTCTCTTATCTGGCTTCCACAGGCATTGCATGCATGCATGTATGTGGCACACTTACATACATGCAGGCAAAACACTAATAAACATAAAATAAAAATAAATAATATTTTTAAATTAATGTTTTTAGATAGTTTTAAGGTGCTTGTTCCACTTTCAAAACCATAAACTCATGAGACAAACCACTGCTGCCCACACTAGGACACCTACACCTCGGGACGATGCAGCGCAGAGTTTACTGGAGGCGGGAAAGAAGCCTGAGACATGAACATACCCAGTGGTCACCCAAGGTCAGGACCTGTTTCCCTGGCGTTGTTATCTTAGGTTGGCAGACCAGGTTAATTATTAGGTACGTGAATGATAAATAAGTAGAGACACATATCTTCGACTTCCGACTGAAAAATGACGACAGCAGTGCTGTTTTGGAATTTCAGGCCCCATTGAGCCAAGAATTTCCATTTTTTTCTTTGCTAGACTCTTTCCGGTCCTAGAACACAGTGCCATCTGCTGATACCTCAAGATAATGCATGCAGGCATAACATGTAAGCATCATTTGTGAGTAAAATGCTCCTGTCATTCAGATATAACAGCACTGTGGGCACGTTTTACACCACTGGAACTCCATCACAGGAGACTGTGAACTGGCATTTCCATGCTTTCTGAAAGAGTTCCTAGGTCCCTCCTCTTTCCTCTGTGTTGTAGGGTGAGTCTCCTGTAAATCTCAAGTATTTCTTCCTGGTTTGTGCAAACTTCTGCCCTTCTGACCTTCCTTCCCTTACATTCTATTCTTCTATAAAATATATCTCATGATGCATTCATTTAATCTTCCTCGGTCACCAGCTAGGCAGCTGTACCCACTTCACAGAAGCATGCCCCATACAATGTGTACCTGTAAGACAGCTCCTTGTCCTTACAAATTCTAACCAAGTACTATCCAAATATAAGCCATGCATGTAACTTTAAATCCTCTATTTGCCATCAATGACAGATAAGAAGCTTGTAGAATTTATCCTAATGTATTTAATCCAAAATATCATGCTCTCAAAGGAGTTCATATGAGAATGTTACTAATTCAATATTTGATATTGCCTTCAAGATCCAAGATGTGTGTGGTACATGTATCATACCAGTGTTTATCACATTGCCAGTACACAGCAGCTGCATGTCCAGTGGCTGTCATACTGAGTAGTGCCATTCCAAATGCAGAGCATGGCCTCTCCTTGCACTTTATAAATGTTTAGTAAGTGCTATAAAAACAGCTTTACGTAGGCAATGCTTTTAGATGCTCTCTGGGAAGATCTGCCTTTTGTGCATTATACATTAGGCCTGTGTAAATAAACACAAACAAGTCTCTCTCATAAAACAAAATGAGAAGAATCTATGGCATGGCATATCTAGCACCTATTTTTGTTTTAAAAACTCCTTTTAGAGGGAAGTTTTGCGCACCTGTATTTGAAGGTGTTTCATAATATCAAGTGGCAGTCACCGTAGTCCTCCCTGTGCACTGTACATCCACGGTCAAAATCCCCTCCTCCCAGATGTCCTGCCAGCCACACAGTGCACAGTGCACCTGCTCAGGGCCTCTTACACCTGCCAGATACTAAGTCCTAAGAGTACAGTAAATAATTTGGAAAATATAAGAACTTAGGTCAATGTATGTCCAATATTCTTTTAGAGTTCTGAATTTCATGTAGTATTTCAGTCATTCCACAAACAGAGTCTGGTACAATATGCTGTGTCTGCAGCAGAAAAGGTTAAGAGATATGGCCCTGCCTTCAAAGAAGCCCCTATTTAACTGAGTTAAAAGATTCCAGTCTAACCCTGGTTCAGCACTTCCCTCCCCAAGAAGCTCCTCCCTGGCACTGCGTGCTGCGCCTCATGTGCTGCCCTGTGCAAGCCGCCTGGGGTAGTCAGTGTGTCTATATCACTTTCTTCCATAAGTTCCTGGGAGCTATCTAGCAAAGAGCTGTCTGGAAAGAGTTAGGCCAAGTGGTGATTCCCCTTCTTATGGGCTTCAAATGATTAAATAACTCACTGGGAGTCAAAAACATGTAACTGAGCCAGCCACAGATAAACTAAATATTCTCACTCCTGGAACCAATTTCCACTCTGTGTTATGGTTCTTCTTCTGAACTTTGAGAAAGCATTTTCCAAATCCTTTAATTTTTAGTACATTATTCTTCTGTATTTATAATTAATTTTTTGTTTGGTTTCTATCTTAAGTCGTTGGCATATGGAAGCGAAGTCAAGCAGCCCTCTTCAGAATTCTGAGTGCCAAGTCCATGGCTCCACAGCCAGATAAATAATATCAACGATCCCCAAACACATCTGGGCATGATAGTCAGAGCCCTCATGAACTAATGTGCAAGTTAGGCATCATCCAGCCTGGCAAATAATCAGGTAAGTGCACAACCTTGACCCTACAGTCTGTAGACAAGAGAATATTGTTGAGGCTTCTGAGCTATCTGCAAAAGGAAGATGTCACTGAAGGAGGCTGGCCCCAGCCCAAGCTTCCCTTCAGAGCTGGATGGTAAACCTCTTCTGCGCATGCTTGCTCTTGCCCTGCTTCCCACGTGTACCTGACAGAACTGGTAGATCTTGTTTACAACCTGCAATAAATGTTGAGTTATTTCCTTTAAAATTGTCTGTCTGTGTGCGTGTGTGTGTGTGTGTGTGTGTGTGTGTGTGTGTGTGTGTGTGTGTCTGTGTGTGCATCTGATAACTCTGGAGAGACAAATTTTATTCAAGTTACTAGGAAATAACCACAGAGTAAGTAAAGTAGTTCTTTTCACTTTAAAGTATTCAGGAGATTCCAGAAAAGACTAATAAACAGCCCGGTGGCATATGCTTTTAAAAGTGAATGTTTTTATCTCATTTGCATAGCTTTATATAAATAATGTAGGTAATCTCAAAATGTCTGAAAAAGTCTCAGGTCCAGGGAGTGTCAAATATGTATCCTCTCTGTCAGTCATACCCCTGACCTTCCACCTCTTCTGAGTAGGCCTGGAATTTTTGCTGAATTTCCCTTGAAGACCCTGAGAACATGGAAAAATCTTATTAGACATTTCCACCTGTATCTCACGTCAAAGGAAAAGCACAAAATAGTACAAGAGTAACTGCTTTCTTCGGGGTAGCCACTCAGCTATGACGCCTGGGGTCACAGCCGACTCACCCATATTTGCGGACACATAGGCCTTGCCCATGCTTGCTCTCCACCTGTGACAAGGAACAACAATGTGCATCCTCATTACTGTTTAGATGTCTGCAGAGCAGAACTTCGGAAATTAGCAGATACCACTGAATCCTAGCAGTAAAAGCCAGGACACTGGTTTCCCTGGATGCTTGCTTTCAAGTGCAGGGGAAATAATCAAATCTGACTGAGGCTGCCTTTACAGCTCATGAAAATGAACTTTAGCATCTCAGAAGAACAAACGAGGTTCCATAGCTCAGTGGACTCACATAGCATTCAGCACTTACTCAAATGCAGGGCTTTCTGCTAGGCCTGGAGGTTGGGTAAGCTACCAATCCTGCCTTCAAGGGGTAGGCATTGTACTTGGAAAGAAAACACATGAAATGCACACACTCAGAGAGGAATAAAGTAATCAGGGAGTGCAGAAGCTGAGACAGGCCTGGACTCAGAGGGCTGACTCGAAGCCATGAGGCCAGAGCCTCATCTGCCATCCGGTGACCTCGATGACCCTGCCTGGGCCTGCCTTCCTCACCTGCAGCTGGAGCAACAGCTGCACACATTTTATCTCACTGTGCGATGGTTACTAACAACCTCTTTGATCAGCACTATTTTCCTATAGGTAACACCTAAACTCATGAGATAAGAATCATTTGAGCTTCAATTGAGGGAGAAAAGACTGTAGATTGGTTGATTAAAAAAGATTTCTTGGACTGAGGAGATGGCTCAGTCAGTGAAGTGTGTGCTGTACAAGCATGAGGACCTGAGTTCAGATCCCCAGCACCCACATAAAAACCAAAAACAGGAACTTCTGCTTGGGAGTAAGGGCAAAGACAGAGTCCTATAGCTCATTGGCCAGTTAGTCCACCTGACTTGGTGGTCTCCAGGCTCAGTGAGAGACTCTGACTCAAGAAATAAAGGGGAGAACTATTGAAGAAGACATGTGACATTGACCTCTGATCTACAGGCACACGTGCATGTGCACCTATGCACACATGTACACACACACATACATCACCAGATGCACAGAAAGGAAACACAGTTTCATCATCCGCAGTAAGACTGGAAGAGGACGAGGAGCGCCTCACTCAACATACTAGGAGCATTCAGAGGACAGAAAGAGTGATGCTGTTTATCTTTGAAAATAGGAGATGATATTGAAGGATGGGCGGGTGACCATTTCAGAAGATCAGAGCACCAGGATGAGCTTGGAGAGCTGGGTATCAGGATGACTGTGAATTTTACACTTTGGGCAGCAGGAGGCCTTTGAGGCACTTGTACAGGAAGATGACAGAATGTGAGGAATGTGTTTACAAGGTTAATTCTGCAGTCCTTGGAAGTGGGGCTTGAGAGAGATTGGGGATAAAGAAGCCAGGGATGATGGGATAAGCAATAAATACAAAAGGAAAGAATCACAGGGACATTCATAAAAGTAAGGCAAGGGCCCTCGGTAACAGACTAGAGATGAGAGAGGGGATGAGGACAGCGTGAGTTACTACAGTGACAACGGCAACAGTGACACAAACCACCAAGAGCCGCTGGAGTCCTGAACAGAAATCAACAGTCCACTCTGGACAGGCTTCAAGGAAACAGAACCATATCCAAAATGAAACTTCAACGGACACATGAGGAAGTTGCTGCAGAAAAGAAATCTGATTTTGAAAACTGAGTTGGGAACCCTCGCATCAGGGACAGCAAGGGAATGAGTGAGTCCATGACCAGCCCGGTAAATGCAAGAAAGACAATGCACAAAAGACATCCAGGGAAGAACGTGGCCTGCCTAAGGGAGTCTGACTTTCTCACCAGAGAGGGATTGATGGAGAAGGGCTCACGTGCTGCAACAGGACCACTGATGCCACACCGTGATCCACATCAGAGAGTGAATGTATGGGCAGAAAGGTCCTGAGGACAGGAAGGGTTCTATATCAGCTGTCTGTCTGTCATTATACAGAAAACTCTTCCAACTAGAAACTTCTATGTGGTTCTGGTAATACCTAGGGGCACTTTTAGGGACAACTTTTTACTTTTGTATTATTTTTTTACTTCCCAAAGGCCCCAACAAGAAGGTTTAAATTGTTAAAAGAATAAGAAGAGATATTCTAGAAGTTTATAAGACATTCTGCTGATGAAATGTTATTTTAACAATTTCTAAGGAATATGTAGATATTACAAATGACTTTCATAAATATTCTTTCCTACATTTTGCTTTTATTTATTTTAACATCATGATGGTTCCATAAATTTAAAGTAAAAGATAAGCTGTTCAATGAAAACTATTTCATATATAGTCATAATATACAGAAGTTATTTTTAAAATCTATCATATAACAGTTTTCATTTGGTATTACAAAAAATTAACATACAAATAATTGATGTCTAGAAACGAAAACATCACTAAACTAAAACAGTCAAAAACTACTTCATTTCAAGAAAATAATCCAAGTAATTTCTACTATAATAGAATAAAATTTACTTATAATATTATCATGTTCCTTTAAAGCAGGAACAACTTAGAGTCTTTCAATTAAAAAGAAATTCAATCATATTTCTGTCTGTACATTGAGGAGCAATCACATGACTGGTTATATACAATTTTTTCATCATGCAAAATACCTCATTTAATTGTTTTCTAAGGTCTAATCAAGTCAAATGAAGTAGTATTAGCAATTGAATTGTAAAGTTGTTAATGAGGGGGACACAGAGTCAAGAGGCTGACCTGCACTTCCCGCCTGTGTCTGCTGCTGTCTCTTCATGTGGAACTAGCAGGTGTTTACCATCAAAATGAGAATGGCATTCCTGTAGCAAATAACAGACTATATGAGAGGAAGAAGAGTTCCCAATGTCTTCGCAACCTGTTTTCCTACATGACAATCTTTACAGTTTATGGGTTTAAGACATTAGCTGCTGTTGAAGGCTTGAAGCCAAAGTACAGGACTCAAGAACAAGAAAGCACTGAGAGACAGATGAGATGCCACCCAAAGGGTGAGAAAAGAAGCCAAGGACTGAACAAAGTAGCTAGACAATTAGTCTCAAAAGACTCACACAATGAGGAGGATGAAGAACTGAAGCAACAAATCAAGGACAAGTGACCAATGGCAAAACAAATCCCAAAGGTCAGAGAAGAAATGTGTTCAATCCTGAAGTCATTTGTCAAATACAAATCATAATGTTATAAACCCTTCTTATTCTCCACAACAGATGACTTTATTATTTACTTTTTATTAGTTTTTTTATGACTTTATTTATTTACTTTTTTATTTTTTAACAGTCACAAGTATCCTAGGATATAGTAGGGCTTCTCTTTCTTTTTATGTTGAAAAAAACAAGGAAGATTTTCTTATACAACTACCTGCATAAAATTAAATAAGAATTTACCTAAGATATCTGAGGACCCTGGGCTCTATTCTGGAAATTCAGAGCAGCCTTAACAGACTTAGAGAAAGCTTCTGAAGACAATGAAGTAGATGTCTGTGGCTAAGAGCTTATTGGCCAGCCCCATTCACAAACACAGAGCTTCCAATCATCTTTCAGTGACCCTTTTAAACAATGAGCAGATAGACACAGATCACTAGGGGTCTGAGAACAGTACCTATTATGAAAGGCAGTGTTGAGAGCAAAACACAGGGAGAAAACAATGTATAGGAGATATATTCCTCTTATCCTGTCATTAGCATGCCCAAAGGACTCTGGGAGCTCAGTACTAGAATACATGCCTAGTGTACACAGGTCCTAGGCTCAGTCCCAAGTACAGCAAAAGTAAAGAAATAAATCCTTTCAAAAATATCCTCAAAGAGATAAAAGATGAAAGATATTGTATCCATACAAATACAAAACAGGATTTTAAAATATTCAAAGAACAGAAAGAAATAAAAAATCCAGTAGCAAGAATGAGAACCTAAGTAAAAAGAAGAAATTCTCAGAAGACAAAAACATAAAAGGCACAAAATACAAAAATAGAAAAAATATAACATTAGAAAAGTGTAACAGGTCAAAGGCCCTGTTGCATAAATTTTCTCATGGGGGTCCCTGCATTCAGCCTCACCCCGCCCTCCAGGTCTGAACCAACTGACCAAATGGAGAATGCTCTTTTTAAAGGGGTTTTTTTATTTCAGGTGAGCCATAAAGTTATTTTTACCAGTGACCCACCAGCCTAAAGCAGTCACAGAGGTTACACGCAAGTCTCTTTGTCCCGGGCACAGAGCCCTTTGTTTGTGGTGCAGGGCTCTGTCCATTCCCAGCCAGCCTTTCCCTTCCATTCACATGATCCATAGGACCGCAGGGACTTGGCATGATGCCTCCTGGGTCTTGGCCTTCTGCGTGGGCCTGGGATCCGTGCACTTTTCTCCTGAGTGGCTTTGAGTAATCCCGGCACCCCTCTCTGGCTTGTGGCCCTGTTGTCCCTCCTTCTCCCTGCCTCCCTCCTCCCTTATTGGTCAGAGGGCAGGACTTAAAAAAAAATAAAAACCTCAGAGAGAACTCCGTATTTACCATACAGGCCCAAACAGAAACTCCAGAAACAACAGCCAAAAAAGGAGAGAGGTTAAAATACAACATAAAACATTTCTCAGAATTGAAGAAAACTAGTTTCACATTAAAAGATACAGGGAAATCTTGACAAAATGGGTAAAACAGACCTTCACTGAGTGTTCTAGTTTGCTTTCAATTACTGTAACAAGACACTCTGACCAAAACCAACTTGGGGAAGAAAAGGTTTGTTGGATTTGTATCGCCTATGTCATGTTTCATCACTGAGGGAGTCCCATGCAGGGCAGGAACCTGAAGGCAGGAGAAACGCTGCCTCTTGGCTTGCTCCTCTGGCCCATGCTCGGCCTGCTTTCTAATACGATACTTAAAAACCTGCACAGGGGTAGCACCATCCACAGTGGCCTGGGGCCTCCCACAGCCTTCAACAGTTAAGAGAATACCCCACAGACATGGCCACAGACCAGTACAATGAAGACAGTTCCCTAATTGAGGCTCCTTCAAGTCAAGAGTATCAAGTTGACAACTAAAGCTATCCAGCACACTGAGGAACTTTAGAATAATGATAGAAACAAACCTGAAACCTCCAGTAACTTCCTTCTTACAATAAGAATGGCAAAGGACAACTCAAAAATTATTTCAAGAATTAGAAGTTGCCAGGTGCAGTGGTAACACCTTTAATCCCAGACTCGGGAGGCAGAGGCAGGCAGATCTCTGTGAATCAGGCCAGTCTGTTCTACATAGTGAGTTCCAGGCCAGATGGGGCTACAGGGAGACCCTGTCTCCAACAGACAGACAAACATATAAAAGAATTAGAAATCAAAATTATGAGGGAAGAAATTTCCAATCTGAAATCCTCTATTAAGCTATTGTATCAATGTCAGGGTAACATGCAACTCTTCTAAAGTGAGATCCAAAGGGAAACACTTTTCTAGTATACATTTTTCTCAGAACACTAACAAAGGATGTGTTCCACTCAAAGGAATAAACTAAGAACGAGGAAGAAGAGGAAACCAAGAATAAGGCCATTGTACATAACAGAAAAGTTTAGGGAATCTGCAAGAAGATTAGTACAGAGGGACAGGCTCAAAATCAACCAGGATAACTTTGAATTCCTGCCTTAGCCTCTCCATCATAGGGATTACAGGTATGCCCCAGGACACTCAGCCAAGAAGGTGGACTAAACATGATCTGAAGAAAATTATACTCATTTCTTTATTAGGAGGATAAAACAGGGCAAAAGAAATCAAAAGAGAAATTGTGGAGTAATACATCATGCTTAAAACTGAGAACATATTTAGCATACTGACAACACGTATTAACATGTTTAACATACTGAGAACATGTATTAACATCAAAGTTGTAGCAAAAGAAGTCACTATACGAATAGCCGACTGCCCAAAAAAAGAACTGGTCAGCCAGTTCCTGAAGAGCAATGGAAATGGGGAGAGAAGACAGATGCTCATGGGGTGCTGATTTTAATTAAGGTCTTTACAGCATTTCTAATTTCTTTCAATGGGTTTATACATAGCTTAAATTATTTAAATACAATCTTTCTTTAAAAAATGACTTATCCAGTGGGTTTAAGATCACTAGTTGCTTTTGCAGAGGGCCCAGGTTTAGTTCCCAGCACCTACATAGCAGCTAACAACAATCTGTAATTCAGTTACAAGTGATCCAATTCCCCCTTCTGGTCTTCTGGGGCATTGCATGACATGAGTGCTTTTACATACATGCAGGCAAAATGTTCATACACATAAAGTAAAAAAAATTTTTTAATTAGAAAAATAACTTACCAATAACAATTACTAATTTTTTATTAGTAGTTGCATTCTTCCTGGAAATAACTTAAGGTAAAATATCAAAAATATAAACAGTAAAAAAAGTAAACATGAATGTACGAGAAAACAGGGGAAAATTGGAATACAAAGTTTTTTTTTTTTTCAAAGAACTCCAAATTCATGATTGCCTTTTTTCTACTCTATTTCCTCAATTTAGCAGAAATGGGACTGTAAGCACTATCATTATTTGTGTGAGTTTCTGTCCAAGCCAGCTGCTTGGTGAGTAGATTCTGTAGATACTGTAACTCTTCTTGGTGAGTAGATCCTGTAATCTTCTTACATACTGCGCTATTATGCTCCAACTTTCAACCTGAGGCAGGTGAGCTGGAAAATTGTCTCTAACTTGCAGTCTAGAGCTGTTCCACTTTTCAAACATGAATCCATCTCCATAATGTTCACATGCCATCTCTGCTGCTCCCTAAGGACAACCACACAAAATAGAAGCAGTTATTTTCCTGTAGGCTGCAGGATGTTTTAAAAATACAAGCACACAGATGGGATGTATGTACTAATGCTGCTGACCCTGGGTGAACCGTTGCAAACGGGAAGAGCTGCAGTGCTCTCCTCTGAGAATAGCTCTCATACCTGGGGTGCTATCTGTCTAAATTGTAGATGTGATAGCTTAGGAACCAGGAAGGGTTATATTTTTCAAACACTTACCATTAGGTTCACTACTAATTCTTAACAGAGATTTATATTTGTCAAATAGAAACTCAACAAGCTCGGCATATACCATGAGTTTGGTAAGAAGGTTCTTGGAATTTGATTTAGTATATTTATTTTTCTCACAAACCTGATATTTCTCTTCATAAATAACTATAGTTTACCAGAAAGGAAATTCACCAGAATATTAATGGAAGTTGTTATTTTGTTTATGTGGAATATGTATTTTTATTTTTTGATTTATTTATTTTTATTTTAGGTATATGAATGGTTTACCTGCATGTAACTGCAACAATGCATGAAATGCCCTCAGAGGTCATTGGATCCTCTGGAACTGGAGTTACAGATTGTTATCCATGCGGGTGCCTGGGAAAGAAACCCAGATCCTTTGCAGGAGTAGCTTAACTGCTAAGCCATCTCTCTACCCCAGG
Organism: Eospalax fontanierii; assembly: GCA_035773235.1. Taxonomy (NCBI): domain Eukaryota; kingdom Metazoa; phylum Chordata; class Mammalia; order Rodentia; family Spalacidae; genus Eospalax; species Eospalax fontanierii. Next base: position 41,909,640 of record CM069549.1, on the reverse strand, counting down.
AAAATGCATCTTTAGTACCAAAACAAACATGGAAGAGATGCCAAGAGTCAGTGAAGCAGCTGAGCATGGAGATGTATGCCTGGAATCTAGCACTCAAGAGACCAGCCTGGGCGGACCTGTCTAAACAGTAGATGGATTATGGCTAGTGTCTCCATCGAGTAGCTATTTAGATATTGGAATCCATGACTGACAAGAGACAGCAGGATTAAGGTAGACATACATTAACATGTTGACATCATAGCAGCTACACTTAAGGCCAGGCTATACATGTACAGTGATTGAGAGCAAGAGAACATAGAAGAGAGGAAAGCCCAAAGATGGAGATCAAAAGCAAACAAAAATACAAAGGCCAAGCAAAAGAGCAGGTGCCAACCCCAGAGAGGAGAAGGGAAAATGAGAGGCACATGTGCCACAGAAGCCAAAGAACGGCCTGGATGCTTTGTGGGAACGATTGGCCATTAGATACACCCAGAAAAGGGGTACTTGTCATCCATATGGAGCACAGCAATCAATCCTGCTTGAGGCTGCTAAGCATAACTTTATGGCACTACTGCTCTTTCTGATGGTAGTTCTTTCCAGGGATGAGGGGTGAGCCAGAGGATGGAGATGGTGGGCTCGCTCAGTGTGAGGGCCAGCCAGCTCAGTGAGTAGTGTCTGTGCTTTCAAGACAACAGCTGTAGGAATAGCTGACAGGGTCATTACACACATGAGCTCACTGTGGCTGTGACTGTAGGCACAAGATCTACACCAGATCAAGCCAGTCAAATCCCAGCATGGATGGCAAAGGAGCTCACAAAGTTCCACTCTGAGCTGAGGAGCTGTTTTCAACTGATGACTGCTGGCGACTGGAGAGTCGGTTTTCTCCAGTGATGTGGCCCTGACAGGCTGCCCATGCTCCAGTGGATGGCCCAAAACCCATGCACATCTGTTAGCACTAATTCTGCTTTAAGTGCCTGTAAATTTCTCATTCAAAAGAAAATTAGATCACATTTTTAAATCATAATACCCACAAAAATTACAATACCGACTATCCCAGTTATTTTCTCTTGCTGAGATAAAACACTGGCCTGCCACAAGCAACTTTGAGAGGAAACAGTTTATTTTACCTTACACCTTCCAGTCCATCATGGAGGAAAGCCAAGTCAGACGTGCAGGGCAGGAACCTGGAGACAGGAGCTGAAGCACAGACCATGGGAGAACACTGCTTCCTACCTGGCTCCCCTGGCGTGTGCTCAGCCAGCTTTCTTATACAGCCCAGAGTGAGGCTACCCACAGTAGACTGGGTTCTTCCATTTCACTCAACAATCAGGAAAACGTTTTATAGACATGCCCATAGGCCTATCCAACAGAAGAAATTCCCCCAGTTGAGCTTTTCTCTTTCTAAGTGTGTCAAGTTGACAATGGAAGCTATCCAGAACAGACAAAAATAGGTGAAGAATTTAACAAAGAAGTAACTCAACAAGATTTCCACCCTTTTGCTTCTGTGCCTAGTTTAAAACAGTATTTCTTCAGGAGACCTAAAAGTTTTTTCAGAGGTCCTTAAGTCCAAAGCTTATTGTGTGACTAGTACCACAAGCATTGTGACTGGAGGTGGAATCCAGAGAAATCACCTATTTTATCGGTCACAACCAAACTTTTTTCTTGGGCTGTAGCTTCTTGAATTTTATAAGAAAAACTTTTTAGGAATTTCTGTGGGCTGCTGCTATTGATTTAGGTAGCTAAGAGGTCACCAAGTATTGATTCTTGCTTTGGATTTTCATAGGGAAACTAAAGTTGCATCAGCCTTTAAAGCTGTGTAAGATGATAACACTCATTTAAAATATAAATTTCTAGCCCAGAAATGATTAGTATTCCAAGAAATCAAGAACATCTTTAAGAGATTCTGGTTCCCTTCTGGCCCTCTAACTTCCGGAAGCTATCAGCACTACTGTCTGTAACTTCATTGTGTCTGGAAGACAGATGACTAGGAAAAACTAGGTTTATAAAATATCATTCAAGTTAAAGGTTTAACTGTTGTTGCTTTGCATTTAGAGTAGATATGGGGAAAATGATAAACAGCTTAGAAATAGAAATAACTATTCCTTTAAGTCAGCCAGGAGGAAGTAATTTGAGGGAGTTTTGCTGACTCTAACTATAAAATACCTTAACTGGGATGTATCAGAATAAGCAATCTGCTAAAACAATCAGCAGATTTTGAAAAGCCCAAGCAACAGTGAGAATAATAGCTAATGATAGCCATCCGCTCAGATCCTCTGGAGAGCTTAGTTACATAGAACATTTTAACCATTAAGAAAAAACATTCCTTCTAAAAAGCCTTGCTTCACCTAAAAGATGATGCCCTGTGAGAAGCAATACCACATCAACAAGCTGTATTCCATCCAATGCGAAGGCGAATTCGGGGCACAGAGATAAAGGAACTTGCTGCCAACCCCAACCACCTGAGTCTAATCCCTGGGAATCAACTGGTAGAAGGAGAGAACTAACAAGTTACAGTTTTTCCCCCCACACTAACTAATTTGTACACACATTTACACACACACAGAGAGAGAGAGAGAGAGAGAGAGAGAGAGAGAGAGAGAGAGAGAGAAACAGAGACAGAGACAGACAGAGAGAAATATATTTTTTAAAAAAATTTTTAGATAAAGGTAAATCTCTAAGTCTCTTTTCTCTGTAGATGTAGTTCAGTGATTGAGCACCTGGAAACTTGAAGGATCAATCTCAACACTGAAAAAAATAAGTGTTTAAGTCCCATAAGATAAGCTCTAGTATGAGATCAGGTGCTGGGACATTCAAAGTAAATTTTTAAAAATCAATAAAAAAGCATTCCCCCAGCCCCACACCTGTCCTTCTTCTAGACTGGCCCAGGCCCACACTTGCTCTTAGCACCTCAGATCTCTGGACTGATCTATTAATCCAGACCCAATCACCACATCCTGATACCCTGTATTCAGACCACCTTGATTTTTCAGTCTAGTTTGTTAGAGCCTTCACAGGCGGTCCCACCCCCAACTTGCCTTTCCATTCCTGAGACTAGTCCCCACCTCCAAGTTGTCTTAGATCCTAGAGACCAACCTTCTTCCCTGTTCTCCACTCGCCTACCAACGCACCAACTCCCAAAATCACCAGTCCTACAGAAGAGTTCTACAGTGAGAAACCTATAGACAACCCAGAACACAACTTTTAAAAAAACAATCATAAACATGATCAAAGAATTCAACGAATTTAAAGAACACACAAACAAAAAAATTAAAGAACTAAAAGAAGATAGGGATAAATTTCTGACTGAATTCACAAAAGGGAAATACTGAAGAAAACTCAGGCTGAAATGAAGAAGGAAGTCAAGAACTCAGTAAGCCAATTTGAGACAACGGGAGAAAGCCTCAGCAGTAGAATGAATAAAATGGAAAACAGAATGTCAAGACTGGGTGATAAAGTTGAAGAACTGGAGCACTCAAGCAAAGATTTATGAAAAATATCTTACAAGGCAGAAATGGAATATGCAGGAAATGTGGGACACCATGAGAAGACCAAATCTACGCAGCATGGGCACAGAGGAGGAGAATCTCAGGATGATGGTACTGACCAGAACTTAAACAGGATTGTAGAAGAAAACTTCCCAGAATTAAGAAAAGACACTCCCATACAAACACAAGAAGTACATAGAACACCAAATAGACACGACCAGAAATGAAACTCCTCACAGCACATCATAGCAAAAGCACTATGCGCACAGAACAAAGAGAGTTCTGGAAGCTGCACAGGGAAAATAACAAGTCACATATAGAGGAAAACACATCAGAATTACAGCTGACTTGTCAATACAAACTATGAAAACCAGAAAAGCCTGAACCAAAGTATCCCCAGTTCTGAATGACCACAGATGCCAACCCAGAATGCTTTATCCAGCAAAAATGTCTATTATAGTTGAAGGAGAAAGAAAAATCTTTCACAACATAAATAAGCTAAGAGAATTCATGTCCAGAAAACCAACTCTTCAGAGAATATTTGAAGCAACACAAAGAGCTGAAGAAAGGAAGGACTGTACCCAAGGGAACAGAAAGAACTAAATGAAAGTGTAACTGGGGAACCACAGAGTTAGACCAAGATGCAAACAGAAATTAAAATCGCAGGAACTAATACACGTCTTTCAATAATAACTTTAAATATAAATAGACTGAACTCCCCAGTCAAAAGACACCAGCTAGTTGAATGAACCAAGAAACAAAATCCATTCTTTTGTTTCTGAAAGGAACCTATCTCATCTTCAAAGACAGACAATACCTTAAGGTGAAAGGATGGAAAAAAAATATTCCAAACTAATAGCATGAAGAAACAAGCAAGAGCTGCTATTCTAATATCTCAGAAAATAGACTTCAAACTAAAACTGAGAAGAGATAAAGAGGGTCACTTCATTCTGATCAAAAGAATAATTAACCAAGAAGATACAACAATCATAAACATATATGAACTAGACTCTGGGTGCAACCAACTGTATAAAAACAATACTATAGAACTTTAAGACACAGATTAATCCCAACCCACTAGTAGTAGAGGACTTCAATACCCCACTAACTCCATTACACAGGTCAACTGGACAGATAGTAAACAGAGAGACATCTGAATTATGCAATGCTGTACATCAAATGGCCCTGACACACATCTACCAAATATTCCACCCAAGAACCAAAGAATACATGTTCTATTCAGCACCCTATAGAACTTGCTCCAAAAACAACCACATACTGAGGCACAAAAACAAACCTCAACAAATACAAAAAAATGGAATAATTCCTTGCATTCTATCAGAACTTAAAGCTTAAAATCAACACCAGAAAAAGGCCTAGTAACTACATGAACTCATGGAGATTAAACAACACACTCCTGAATGATGAATGAGTCAAAGAGGAAATAAACAAAGAAACACAAGTATTCCTGGAATTAAATGAAAAGGACAACATAACACAACAAAACGTCTGAGACACTTTCAAAGAATTCCTAAGAGGGAAGTTTATAGTTCTAAGTGCATACATTAAAAAAAGAAGAGAAAGCACAAATAAATGACTTTAAATTAAAACTAAAGAATTCTGAAATGCAACAATAAATGAACCCAAACCCAGCAGACAAGAAGAAATAACAAAAATCAGAGCAGAAATCAATGAAATAGAAACAAAGAAAACAGTACAAAAAAATCAATGAATCCAACACCGGTTCTTTGAAAAGATAAGCAAGATAGACAGACCTTTAGCCCAGTTAACCAAAAGAAACACATGGAGAACTTCCAAATTTCTTCTATGAAGCCAGCATCAGTCTAATACCAAAACCAGTAAAGATACAACCAAAAAAGAAAACTACCGACCCATCCATATCCTTAATGAACATAGATGCAAAAATTCTGTCAACAAAATATTTGCATACAGACACACATCAAAAAGATTATTCACCAGGATCAAGTTGACTTTATTCCAGAGATGTAGAGATGGTTCAACATAGTAAGTCAATATATGTCATAAAGCACATAAACAGAATCAAAGACAAAAATCAAATTATCATCTCAATATATGCAAAAAAGGCCTTAGACAAAATTCAACATGCATTTATGTTAAAAGTCCTGTAGAGAATTGGACTGGAGGGAACACACCTCAACATAATTAAAGCTATATACAAAAAACCCACAGCCAACATCATTCTAAATAGAAAAAAAATGGGAAGCATTTCCGTTAAAATCAGGAACCAGGCACCGCTGTCCACTATCTCCACTTCTTTCTAATATAGTGTTTGAAATTCTTGCTAGAGCAATAAGACAAGAGAAGGAAGTTAACAGAGTACTCATTGGAAAAGAAGAGGTCAAATTGTCCCTTTTGGCAGATGACATGATATTATACCTAAGAGATGCCAAACATTCCACCACAAAACTCCTAGAAATGATTGACACTTTCCATAAAATGGCATGTTACAAAATTAATCTATGAAAATCAGTAGTCTTTCTATATACCAATAACAAGCAATTGGAGAAAGAATACAAGGAAACCTTCCCATTCACAATAGTCTCAAAAAATGTCTCAGAATAAACCTGACCAAAGACATTAAAAATCTCTACCATGAAAATTTTAGATCTTTAAAGAGATTGATGAAGACACCAGAAGATGGAAGAACTTCCTATGTCCATGGATTGGAAGAATTAATATTGTGAAAATGTTCATCTTACCAAAAGCAATATAGAGATTCAGTGCATTCCCCATCAAAAATCCCAAGACATACTACACAAAATTAGAAAAAACATTCTAAAATTCATATGGCAGCACAAAGATCCTGCTATCCAAAGCAACCCTGAGCACAAGAGCAATGCACTGGGGATTACTATACCAGATGTCAAACTATATAACAGAGCTATTATCATAAAACAGCATAATACTTGCACAAAAATAGACCCATAGACCAATGGAATATAACTGAAGACTCAAATGTGAGTACATGCAATTTTTAGCTACCTGATATTGGACAAAGAGGCCAAGAACACTCACTGGAGGAAAGACAGCATCTTCAGCGAGTGGTGATGACAAAACTGGATGTCCACCTGTAGAAGAGTGAAACTGGACCCTTATCATTCACCTGTACAAAAGTCACCTCCAAATGGATCAACGACCTCAATGTGAAACCCGAAACTCTGAAACTTAGAAAAAGAACATTGGTCGTAACCTATAAGATACAGGTGTAGGAAAGGACTTTATAAATCAGACATCAGTTGCTCAGGAATTAAGGTCAATAATCAACACGTGGAACTTCATTAAACTAAAAAATTCTGTACAACAAAAGAAACAACCAAGGAAGTGAACAGAAAACCCACAAAGTGGGAGAAAAATCTTCACCAGTGACACATCTGACAGAGGTTTAACATCCAGAACATATAAAGAACTCATCAGTGAATCATGAAAGCAAGTGACCCAATTAAAAGATGGGCTAAGGATCTGAGCAGAGTGTTTTTAAAAGAAGAAATAAAGATGGCTAAGAAACATCTTAAAAAGTGTTCAACATCATTAATAATTAGGAAATGCAAATTAAAACCAATTTAAGATTTCATCTGCCCCCAGTAAGATTGACTAAGATCAAGAGAACAAATGATACTAAATGCTGGAGAGGATGTGGGGAAAGAGGAAGGCTCAGTCACTCCTGGTGGGATTGCAAACTTGTGCAGCCACTATGGAAAGCAGTGTGGAGAACTCTTAAAAAACTAAAAATGAACCTACCATATGACCCAGGTATACCTCTCCTTGGCATATACCCAAAAGACTCATCCTATTGCAGAGATACTTGTACAACCACATTTGTTGCTGCTCTTTTCACAACAGCTAAGGGATGGAAGGAACCTAAGCGTCCCTCAACTGATGAGTGGATAATGAAAATGTGGTCCATTTACACAGCAGTAAAGAAAGACAAAATCATGAAATCTGCAGGTAAAAAGATGGGACTAGAAATTGTTACGCTAAGTGAAGTAACACAGACTCGGGAAAAAAAACTGACATGTTCTCCCTCATTTGTGGCTGCTAGCATGAAATCCTTTTATGTGACTCTGTATCCTGATGTAACTGCAGGAACCAGGGAGGTAAAGGGGAAAAAGTAACCTGAGAGAGAATAGTAGGAGACAGGTGTTACTAAGAGAGGAATAGATAAAATGGAGGTTTTCAGATGGGAGAGGGAGGGAGGTTATACAAGGAGCTACAGGGATAAAGGAGAAGAAGGAGCTCTACAGAGGCAGGGCCGCGGGAGACTGGGTTATCAGGAGAGAAATGGGGAAATGGGGACACTTTAAATGGGGATGACATGGAGGGAGGGTTAAATAAGGAGAAAGAAAGAACGAAAGGAAGGAAAGATAAATAACGGCTCGCTAGTGTGAAACACCACAGGGAATCATATTAGTCTAAGAACATAATGACAATTTCCACATACAATATCTCTACATGAGCCCATGTGCACAGCTGAAGGCTACACAACAAGAAACAGTGCCAGACAGAAAAAAATTTCCTTTCAGTTGACCATGGTGGTTCAAGAGACTCCCAAAATTACACCATCTATTGCCACAGCCGTTGATTGCCTCCCAGAACTTGAAGGTAAGAACCTGTTGCTGAAAACAGAACACTCTTTGGAGACCAGATTTGGAGCAATGGACCTGAAAGGCTGGAAGCCACTTCCCCTGAAGGCCGACTCTCACGCCTCTGAAGAGAGATTTGCAAGCAGTCAAGGGAGAACAGCAAGCGGTGGTCCAACACCAACTTCATGACCAAATAACCACACCGAAGACCGGCACAGCGTATGACACTGATGCACTAGTGACACTCTTACCTTGGGAGGAATCGATGGCTACCTAATTGCTCTTAGAGCCCACTCAATGGGAGGAAATACATGTGTGGTACTATAAGCATTGCCAAACACACATGGCTGAAGAGGTCATAGATCTTAGAGAGCCCCAGGGCTGTGACATCCCTAGGCTAATATAACTTCTTACTAAGTGAAAAATATGTTTCCTTATATTTACCGTCAACTATCCCAGTCACCACTCATCAAAGAAGTGTCTTTTGCACCAGACGGAGACTACTGCAGAGTACACAGCTGGTCACACACAGTGTCTGTGAATTGCCCATGCCTAAATGGCACATTTACAATGTAACCTCTGTACTTAAGGCTCATGCAACATAGAACAAGGGGTAAAGAGGACACTAATGAGTCTTTCAACTCTCATTAATGAAGCTCCCTCGTGCAAGAGAGGACCATAACACAAAAAGTCACAAATGGCCAAAGTACAGAGCTAAGGAGTCTGCAGAGTGCGGGTCCCTGGGCAGGACTCCTGTATTAAGTTTCACTCACCCAGGGCTCAGGGGCCATGATGTATGGGAAGAAAGATTGTAAGAGCCAGTGAGGAGATGTGTGACCATATGGAAATAGAATCCTACAAGCTCCTGGGACCCTGCTCATATGAAACTATAGCAATGGTGTTGGCATGCTCAGGACCCATGCAAACTCAAGCAGACTCAAGCATGTAGCTGGGGAAATGGGCAGCAGGCCCCAAACTTTGCTGAAGAAATATCGGCAAGTGATTACTCTGAATAGGCTGAATAGATCTTAGTGGATGAACTTATACTGAGAACATCTGGGGACACTAACTTGATGCAATAGACCTTAACACTGATGAAACGATGTGTGGATTCCAGTTAGGGGAAAATGGGGTGTCGGTGAGGAAGGGTATATAAAATGATAAAGATGAATCAAGATGTTCTATATGAAATACACAACAATTCAACTTAAAAAGTGTGAGCACAACTTATACTGATAAATGCTTATCAAGGAGTTGTTTTAATAGCTCTATGTACATATAGCCAATTGTTCAAAGTTAGTCAAGGAATTCATTAGATAAATTCCAATAATTAAATGCCTCTACCTCTTTCTACTCCTTTCCTAAAACTGATCATTTAAAAGTTCATTAACAGATCCATCTTCAGGAAAGCAAACTTGATACCATGGCAACAGACTACCACACAAGGGAGAGTGCTGGAGAGAACCAGCACAACCCATCACTAACAGGAAACTCTCAGCTGGGCAGCCAGGTAACAAGGTCATCCCAACCCACATTTTTACAAACCAAAACCAGAAGTACTTTTCTTTAGCTATTAAACCATGGCTGCAAAGAGAAAGGTCTATTGCTATTCTTTTCCAGAACCATTTTAAAGGAAATATTTTCTTACATCCTGAGAATGTTCTATGTCTGCCTTCTTGCTCTGGGCTGACTGACGCTTCCTTCAACTTTTCATTACTGGCCTGAGTTTGTCCAAAAATCACTGTGAAGATTCCTTTCCCTGTAATGAGCTCTGGTGAGACGCTCTCAATTGGGCTCTTAGGAGATTTCACATGCTTCTTACCTTCTAACCCCTCTGAGACACACAAGTATAAGAACAGGACCAAGAGACTGGCCAAGCATGCGATGATGGAGCCATGACAGTGACTCACATGGTAGCCTGTCGTCCTAAATCAAAGCAATCGGGGTGATGCATGCAAATAGCTTTCCCTGGTTAAGCCAGCCTCATGAAAACCAATGCTAACAGAGAATGCCATCTGCCACTTTGCCGCTATTCCCTGGGGTTTAAAAAGGCAGCTCGACATCATCCGAAGCCATTCTGCCCAAACTCAGAGCAAAACTTCAACACTTAAATCCTGAGTGGCCTGTGAGCCTCAGTTTTCTCATCTGTCAAAAAATGAGGTTATAATGGAACCTGCGTGCGCGTTAATAAATAAGCTTAGTCTGTATAAGGCACTTAAACCATCTTGAACACAGGAAAGTCTTTAGAACTAGTGTCCGCTTCTTACACAGCATTATCTAATTTGAAGATTCAATTTACAACATATAACACAAATATAAATGAGAATATTTATGCTCACATAAGGAGCATATGAGAAGCTTTAGGACAGTATATTTTAATGTCATTTAAATAAATCAAATTGCTGCTTAATTCACATGCATGAACAGGCACTTGGGTAAGAGACACATGGACTATTCAAGTTTAAAACACATTTCCTTGTAATCATTCTGGGTGAGGCAACCAAGACTCAGAAAGACAAATGCCCTGTGTTCTCTCTCATATGCAGATGCTAGTTTTGAATCCTTAGATGTGTGGGTTTAAGTCGGAGGATCCATAAAAGGCAGGACACTAGTAAGGAGCCATAGGGAGAGATTTCAAAGAAAGTAGAACAGAAAAGCAGTGGTATGAGGGGAAGAGGGGTAATGGAAGAGGAGGGGTTGAAGGGTGACGCAGAGAGGGAGTGTGGGGAGAGATGACCGACACTGAAGACCTCGGAAAATTCCATCGGGAAACCTGCTACTTCCATACTGAAAAGCTCCGTGGCTATCAAATGCAGAGAGTAAGTGGCTGTGAGGTGCTCAGCCCAGAGTGACACGTCTACAGTGGAACCTCTGCACCTAAGACGGGGAGCATCACAGCGAGGGGCAGAAAGCGCGGAAGCGTCCGAGGGACTAGACACCTGCTTCCTTTAAAATCTTTCTGCCCCCTCTTCTGTGATGTTCCCAGAGTTGTGCATGTGCGCACACACACACGTGTGTGTGTGTGTGTGTATGTGTGTTGTGTGTCTGATTGAGGTGTCCTCCTCCCAGGTTTCTCTAGTTTGTGTCAAGCTGACAAAAAGTAACCAGCACACTTAGGGATCTCTGTCATTCAGAAAGACTTAGGTCAGCAGAGCTCTGAATCACTTAGTTCCGTGTCTGCATACCACATGTAATAATGGGCAATCCTGATTATCAACAGGATTGGATTAGTTAAGAAACTGATGAAGCATACCTGTAGAGGTGCTGGTCATGGCATTTCAGGAGATGGTTAGATCCTGAGGGCTGTGATGCAAAGGCTGGATTAATCCTTGGATGGACTCAGAATACAATGGCATTACTGGGGGTGGCAAAAGGCCACAGGAGCTGGAGCCTAGTTGGAGGAAATGGGTCACTGGGGATATGCTCTGGGAACCCGTATCTTGCCCTGGCTTCTTCCTGTGACTCCCCATCTGGTTCCCAGACACCAAGATGTGCACAACCTTGCTCTACCATACCCTCCACATCATGGTGGACTGATACCTCTGAAACCATGAGCTAAAATAAAGCCCTCCTCTCCTAGATTGCTCTGCCTGGTGTTCTAGTCATACTTGATGAAGGACTAATGTAGCCTACTGGGTTCTGAGCGGTGCAGAGGCTATGTGAAGGAACATGACTCCTCTGCTTGTCTGAAAGCATAGGAAGCAGAGCAGCATGAGGATGAGCCTCTCAGTCCTGTACTACATACATATTAGGCTCATATTTGTTCAGTCCTGTACTACATACATATTAAGCTCATATTTGTTCAGCAATAGCAATAAATACTGAAACCACATTCTAGTAAAACGGGAATAATCAAAACTGATAAGAAAAAGGAAATGTTCAAATGCAAGTTTTTAGAACTTAGCTTAGCAGCATGAAGAAACAGCAAATCTGGACACAAGAGAAAGAAAGAATCAGAGGCAACCCCTCCCCCAATCTTTAGGAAAGATTTGCTTCTTCCCCAGGAGATAAGAAATCACTTGAGATTTCAGGAGAATAATTTTAGTAAGTGACTACAGTGAACAGGAAGAGGCAATAAAATATCACATATTAACACATAGGAGGTATTTAGTATCTCAAGTAAAGATTGACTTTCATAGGAATGTGATACTGCTGATAATAAAGGTATTTCACCTTGAAAGTGAGTGGATGTAACTTCCCCAAGTTGGGGTGCCACAGGCTCTTCAAAAATGTCTCCGTTACTAACAAATGTGTGTGCTTGTGCAGCCATGGATAGATTTTTTCATGAGCATGACTTTAGTTTTGTACTGCTCCATTTTGAATTCTATGTGGTGGATGGGATGCGTGGCGTCAGAAACTACTCCCTGATCACAGACATCATTTCATCCCAAAGTCATAGTATGTGGGCTCTGAGCTTGAGCCCAGCAATGCATAGTTGCCCTGCTAGTGGAGAGAGCTCTTTTCTGGCATAACCTCAACAAAGAATTTTTTCTTAGGCTGCCTATCACTGACCTTACAGATACTCACTGAATCTTACTCCACAGACAATGGGCCTTGTCTCCTTTGCTTACTACTATGTCTTCTGTGACATATGCTTGCCACATATTCATTGCTCAGTAACCATTGGCTGCCTAAATGAATGTCTCCTCTGACATTCTCACAAGCTCGCATATCTGGCTCCTGAAAGTTTTGATTCTTCTTTCTCTTTTTATTTCCTTGAAATATTACAGTGATTGTATAAGAAAACACCTTTAAATGTTGCTGGAATTTGAATGATTCTTTTTATCAACTATCTGGATAAGTCTTCCCTTGTGGCAAAAGCATCTTTGCCTCGTCCCCTAAAATCTAGAAGAGAGCTGCTCTCCCTTAGCTTTGGTTTCTGCAGTAATTCTTCCCACCTTCCCCTGCCAGAACACTGCCTGGAGGAATAATTTGAGCAGCATTCAAAAGTTCTTAGGGCAGAGCATTTCTATTAATACTTTTCTGTATGCTTTATCAGAGATTTACCTATCTATCCTTTCATTGACCCCACTGATTTTTTTAAATATATCTCAAGTACGTTATAAATCATCAGTATGTGTTAAGCATTTCCACATATATAGCATCTGCTATTTAAAATTTCATCACAGTTTTTAGAATTTGCATACACTGTTATGCACTGGCTAGTCTTACAAATGTCTGGGGTCCAAAACAGGCTCAGCTCTGGAGTAAGAGAGTATTCGGCCACAGTGGTGGCTGCCCCTCAAGGTGGCACCCACAGTGATGAAAGCAGAGCCTCCGACTCCCATCAGCAAGGAAAATAGGTTGAATATTCTACAGGCCCTCTTTGCCTTACCTCCGGTGGACAGGTAAGAGAGGGTGAGTCTCTGCCTCGGAACTGTTAACATCAGCTCACTGTAAAATGAGTTTCTCATCTGTAATTCATACCAAGCCCCAATATGAAAATTTAGCTTACAGAGGTCCCTGAGCCAAACACTTCAAATTCAAAACATCAAAGATTTCTTCTCATAGGTAAAATTGTTTTCAAAAATCAGATTGCACATTAAAATTCAGCAATCCAGAGGAAATAAGCAGTTTGAGTTAAAAAAAAAATCAGTAAAATATGTTGGCAATTGTGACACAGACTTGCTGTCCCAGCACTTGAGAGCCTGAGGCACATGGACTGCCGTGAGCTCACAAGCAGCCGAGACTGCAGAAAGTAGCAACAAAAGTCAGCAGTGACAAATCACAGAGGATGACCTGAATACTGCAAAAATTGAAAATAGATAAAATTTTAAATAATCATTTTAACACTTCAAAGAAATAAAACTATTATTGGAAGTACAATGAATAATCAGGAGGCTTTCAAAGATAATGGCATTTCTAAAAGAGGACCAAATTTAACTCCTAGAAATGAAACTTTATATAGATTGAACAATGGTTTAGTCAAGGCTGATAAGAGAGTCAGTAAGGTGGAATTTAAAGCTAAAAAGCTAACCAGAAGGCATCATGATGGAGGCAAGTAATCATGAATAAATAGGAGAAAAAAGTAAGAGGACACATTAGGCACCCCAGAAGACATCAGGGAGAATGGAGAGAGCCAACACTGGGAAGATGATGCGTGACAAAGCTCTAATACTGATGAAAGATTTCAGCCCTCAGCTCACAAAGCCCAGGCAGGAAGCATAAAGCAAACATGCAAGTAAGTCCCCACAAACCTGCAAAATACCGGAGTACAAAAGAGACTTAAAAATTGCTACACAGAAAAAACAAACTACCTCCAAAAGCTTACAACTTGATTAATAACTAATTTTTTTCTTTAAAAAAGTATTTATTTTACTTTTTTAATTTTACATGTATGACTGTTTTGCCTGCTTGTGTATAAGTGCATAACCTGATGCAATGTCCCTGAAGCCAGAAGAGGGTGTGTGGATTCCCTGGAAGTCTGTTAGCCACCACATGGGTGCTGGGAACTGAATCTAGATCCTCTGCAAGAGTAGCCAATACTCTTATCTGCTAAGCCATCTCTCCAGCCACTAATAGCTAATTTCTTGCAGGATAATAAAACCCAAGCCCACCATGATGCCTTAAAAATATTAAAAGAAAATATCTGTCAATCTGGATCTACATACAGTGGTCAGACCTACGGAATAGTGAAGTAGATGGAATAGACATTACAATCTTGAAAAGCTTCCTCGTGCGGCGGGAAAGGACTGAACGGCACCCGTGTTCATACACTGCCGCGTATATCCCTGGAACTACCCCTTTCCTGTGACGTCCCCTGACGAGTGGCACAGCAGTGAGTCCCAAGACCACCACACCCACCCCTTACACTCCGTGTCCCGGTCTTCCCTCACCATAATCAGTCCTCTCAGCTACAGACCATCGCTTGCAGGCTCCCACTGGTCTCTTCCTCTAACCAAAGCAGGCCTTCGGCCCCGTGAGGAGATAGTGGGCTTTCTGCAGTGCTGGGATGAGAGCAGCTCCCCGGGCTGTGCATGAGGGTAGCTTGACAGTCCCCTTTAGAGTTGCCCTTTCAGGCCACTGGGGTGAGCTGCCGCCTCGGAGTATTTCCTGGGGAGCTGGGGAAACGCAGAGGGCCTGCTGGATCCGGGCTCCACAGACACCTCCGTGGCGGGAATCTCTGAGGACTGCACACCCGCCTCTAAACTACATCAGTATGTATACTCTTCCCACAAAGAATGACAAGATCCAGATAGCTGAAAGCAAACTTCTCTGAGTATTTAAGGCAAATATAAAGTCTACACTTTTGCTATTTCTTTCAAAAAGAGACAACAGGGAACCTTCCCGAAGTCACTTTATGAGCTGTGTATAAATTTAACGCCCAATGTTGACATGACTATTATAAGAAAGTTAAGTTCCAGGCCACTTAGAATCATGAGAACAGAAACTCTAAACAAAGCATCGGCATCTGAATAACGAGAACAAAACTGATAATTCATCATGATCAAGTTGAGCTTACTCCGGGGATCAAACCAGGTTGACTAGCAGTAATGAACGCAATACACATTACAAGTCATGTAATTTGCCATAATAACGGATAATAAAACACAAGTCGTCTCAATGGACGCAGAATAAGCACCGACAAAATTTAATAACCATTGCAGGGTTTTTTTTAAAGTTTTAGTTGAATTTTTGTCATTTTTGTACAAAATAATTTAACGGTATTTAGATCCCTTCCCTATCTGCTGCCCTTACTGTCCCCATCCAATTTAATATGCTCCATATATATGTAAAAGTGTATCTCCAAGTTTCCGCCAGTGTGGAGCTCTCCACTGAAGCCAGATTAACCTACCAAGACTCACATCCTTGAAAGAGACTGGCTCTTCCCTTGGGTGACTTTGATGGTTATTGTTTCCTTCTGGTCACATGCATAGCATTTTCTAGCACTATGAAGCAGAGATGAGGCTCTGACATCAGTACCAGCCTAATTTCTCCTCCATTAAAATTTTTTTAAGTGTCTTACCAAACTAGAAATAGAAAGGCACTTACTGACCCAATAAAGTTTATCCATTTGAAAAATATATGCAAGTGCTTTGCTTATTGGTGAAACATTAAGGAATTCCTTTTAATGTCTGGAGAAGATGCCTACTACAAGATAATCTCTTCATTAGTTTGAGATACTTGGTAGGGCAAGGCAAGAAAAAAGAAATGATAAGGCATAACTACCGGAAAGAATGAAATCTTCATTGTTTATCAATAATATGATTAGCTACATGGAAATAAATGATATATAAAAAGCTAAAGTTGGTGAATTTAGCAAGTGGACAGGATTAAGATCAATGCATAAAAATGAGTTGGTCTTACAAGGCAACCACGAAAAAAAAGCAATTTTAAAGATACAACTAGAATTCTGTTAAAGCTTCTGAAAAATGGCAGTTAAGCTGTACTAACCATCCTACTTGGGAAAAATTGTTATATATATATATATATATATATATATATATATATATATAATATATCGGGCTCATATAATAGTAAAAGATCCAAGGAAGAGACACAAGAAAAGGTGGCAACTACAGAACTACAGAGGTCACTAAATAAGATTCAGAAAGGTTCATCTTGATGGCTGGAAAGAATCTGGGTGTTCTGTCCATATCATAATGAGTATCAGTCAGGCAGGAATGCAGCTGAGAACAGAGGAGTTACTTGGCAAGTTTCAGATGGTGTTCTGTCCTTCACCTGGGTGATGATTTCATGCCTGCTTATGATAACCCCTTAAGCTGTATAATTTTCATATCTCTTCTATTTAATAAGAACAGGGTTTGAAATTCATATCTGTGGGGATGGAGAGATGGCTCAGTGTTTAAGACTGCTGATGGCTCTTGTAGAGGAGTCCAGTTCCTAGCACCTACATGGAGGCTAACAGTCTGTAACTCCTGTTCTGCAGGATCTGACTCCCTCTTCTGCCTCCTTGGGCACTGCACACACATGGTACACTTACACACATGCAGGCAAAACAAAAAAAAAAAACTTTTAAAAAAACTTGGCATCCATAACAGCTACTAACACTTTGCATAAAATTTAATTATAAAATATTAAGAAAACCTAGTTAAGTGGGTAGAAAGATCAGATTTTATGCAGATATTAATTTCATACAAATTAGCACATAAATTCAACTGAAACCCAAACATGTACTTTGGTGCAGTAAGGCAAGATGGTTTTATAATTTATATGAAGAATAAAATAGGACATAAATCAAAGTCAAACGAAAGCAGAATTTAAATATTTATTTATTTATACATGATGAGTAAAAGGTAGTCAGGAATAAAAGGCAGCTCAGCAGGAACAGATCAAAACCATCATCTACAAATGCAAAGTCTTCTGTCCTGGGAAAACTTCAGTCCTTCATTTGAGGATATTGATTCTTTCGGGCCCTCCCACATAATCCAGGATAATCTTCTCATTTAACTCAACTGATTCATTACAACTGCAAAGTTCTTTCACAGTAGCACCTAGATTAAGGTTTGCACAACTGGGCCTGGAGCCTAGACAAACTGACAGATCAAAGAAACTCTCAAAAACAGACAGGACATATCTGCTCAGTCCGACTTCCTTCTAGACATTAAGGTCTATAATAACATGGCTTAGGATGGAGTGGCAGTACACAGCACAGGGAGAAGGGAGTCAAGGCAGAAATCCAATGCCACATTCACATGTATGATGAAAGCTGAAAAACGACTAAGCTGGCATTGAAGATTAGTGAGGAAAAGTGGATTCATTAGTATGCAGTATTGGGAGAGCTAGTTATCTACACAGAAATTAATGATGGGTCCCCACTCATTCTAATACGCTCATGCACACGTGTGCACAAAGTGAGAGACCATAAAGGTTAGCCAAAAGCTCTCCTCCATAGGAAACCTTGGCTTCCGGTTACCTTTGTGATACTGTTGAGCAGCAATGCTGCTTGCTCTGAATGATCCCTAGCTGATGAACAATGTCTGGCCTGGGAAGACAATTCATAACTCACAGACATCTGGTCAGAAGCTTCCCTCACGCCATGCAGCTTGCAATGAGACATTTTCCTTGCCTGCCTCTGGGGTCTATAGCACATATTTAGACATAATTGGATGATGGATCTTCTGATCCTCCTATAAATTTCCCTGTATCCAAACTGTGGAGCAAAAGAATGGCCTCTGGAAAGCTGAGCACTGCTTGGGAGACAGATATAAGAAGACTGTTATAAGTTTGAGGCCTGCCTGGTCTACAGTTAATTTTAGGCCAGCCAGGACTACATAGAGAGACACTGCCTCAAAAAACAACAACAAACAAACAAACAAAAAAGGCTCCTGTGGCCCCTAAAGTGCTTGGTGGGTTGGTAGAATCTTATGAATCTACTAAGTTAATCTACACAATGGGCCCTGTTGGGGTGCTGTCGTCCCAGTTCTGAATCCTGGCTCTCTTATGGTGTTGCATAGGACTCCTCAGGCAGACAGACACCATCTTTCCAAGCTCTGTTGTGCCAGCATGCCTAAGATTGTCACAGCTGAGCTTGTTAATTGTTCATGTCCCAGCCAGGAAGGGAGCGGCAGGTAGGGTCACAGGACCCTCACCGGAGAGTCCAGTCACACCTCCCAACCAACCAGTTGATCTTAGTTGCAAAAGTCCTGGGAAAGGGGCAAGTACAGAGGCTGGGGAAGCTATGCACCTAGGGGAGACTCTCCTGCCAGTTCATGTGGCTGTGGGAAAACCACTATCAAGGCTTGGATGAAGACTTTCTTGTGCAGCCTTAGGTGGGGACACCCACACTCCTGTAAGTGACCCTCACACACTGCTCTGTAAGCAAGCCCAATAAATGAACTGGTTTCCCAGACTGCAGCTCGGTAAAATGATACCTTGGTTTGTCATTGGGACCAAAGGAGGAAGGGGTGGGCTTTGCTGATGCCTCCTCCCAAAAGGAACATGGGCAACATGTGGCCTATTCAAATAGGAAGTGTCTGAGTGGTCAAACTTTTGGGTACTGCATACACACAGACACACACATATGCACACACACAACATACACATTCCTCATGGATTAAGAAAGTCAAATATTAAGAGTAGTTTAGAAGAGAATTTAGGAACATCTGCTTATGACTTCAGAGCAAAAGCAAAAGGAATTTCTTATTTAATTTTTTTGAATTTTGTGTGTATGGGTATTTTTCTTGCTTTTGTATAAGAGCACCTATTTTGTACAATGCCCATAGAGGCCGGAAGAGGGCGTCAGAGCCCCTGGAACTAGAGTTACAGATGGCTGTGGAGGCTGGGAACTGAATCCAAGTGCTCTGCAAGAGCAGCCAGTACTCTTAACCACTGAGCCATGACTCTAGCCATAAAGGGAGGAATTTCCTAATGCAAGTCCTTTTTTAATTTTTATTTTTATTTGTAAACTCTTACATTTTATCTACCAAAGAATGTTAAAAAAAAAAAATCACAGGTCACCAACTGAGTGGCATTATTTTCAAAACAACTGAAAAAGTTCTACAAGTAAGAAATGTTCATGACACAAGAAGGATAAATAAGCTCCAGAGCAGCCAAAAGATAGATATGAGAATTTCAGAGAAACTGGTTATAATTTCCAAACAGTTACCATAAGGTCCAAATATTATTTCACACATGCCTTATGAAATAGTCACATATGTATAATTTGATACTTCCTATATTAATTAAAATGTAAAGTTTGATAGCAGTGGTCAAAGATACTTACCCACAGTGGCTATTACATACTGCTAGTGTGATTATAATTTGGAATAACTACTTTGGAAAACACCTTTGTGTCCCTAGTGAATCAGATATCACAAAACTTCTCAGTAATTCTAGACCAAGGACAGAAACTAAAGAGAAACACTTTTGATGAACTGCAGAAGCCGTGCTTGTTCAAACGGTCCCAGCAGTAATATTCATGATAGAAAAAATATGTCTGATGTCAAGAGATAACATATCCATATGTGATGAGAAGGCAAGCTACCACATCTACATGATGAGTCTTTAAAATGTTGTATACGTTGAAGAGCAAGATACAACAGGACATAGTCTATAGTTCTATTCTACCATGTTTAGAAACAGGCGAAGCATGCGGTAGATGAATGTGAAGTAAAGTTTAAGAGGAGGGCCTGCACCAGGTGTGATGATGCACATGGTTAATCCCAGCATTCAGGAGGCAGAGGCAGGTAAGTGAACGTCTGTGAGATCAAGGTCAGCTTGACCTACATAGGAAGTTCCAGGGGGCTGGGGCTAGGAAGACCCTGTCAAAAACAAAAACAAGCAAGCAAAGAAAGGGACGGACAAATATTCTGGGGTGTGATCCCTTGTAAAGCATGGCATGGAGGGCATGGGATGAGTTGGGCACACACAGGAACTCAGAGGCATGGCCACGCTCCTGTCCTTTACAACAGGTAAGGTGTAAACATGGACACTGATCTTGTTTCTACTGTCGTGCTTTTGAGTATTAACACAAAAACTCTTTTATGTATTACATACTTATTGATATAAAAACAAATTAAAGACCAAAAGGACCACTTTGGCTGGTCCTGTAGCAACATGCTGAAGACAGAGGCAACTTTCTGTTGCACCGTCCCAGGACAGGGTTGATGGTGGCCACACTAGAGGTAAAAATTACCTCTCATACCTTTCATAAGCTATTCCTTTCTGACTCACTCCCGTTAAGCTTCTCATCTAAAATCAAACCCTCAATCCCTAATATCAAGGCATCCCATCTCTAATTCCATAGCAACAGGAATATTTATCATACTTGGTTGTGAAGGAAGCCATTTTACCTTCATTTCACTGACATCATTGTCACCTGTGGAGCCCGCAAGCCTCTGCAAAATATTCCAAATTGTCAGATTCCTTCTTCCCCTTGGCTGCTTTCGGCAGCCCAACTAAAGCTGACGCTGAAGAGATATTTGATCAACTGTGGCATGTTGACTTAAAACAGATTTAAATCAAGGTACATAGCTTAGAGGACATGAAACCCTTTCAGGGTTTGGATTTCCATCACAGCATCTTCATCCTTCCACCAGATTCTCAGGTACTGAATACATTGCCTAAATCTGTTGCCTTTCCCCTCTAAAAAACTATGAGAGAGAATGCAAAATAACACATTTTTAATCGTGAGCTATCCAAAGTGAGAAAGGTACTCTGAAATACAATTAAAGCATATAAGAGTGAGCTAAACTAGAAAATAGTTTCAAGAGACCTAAAGCCAGAAAAACATAAAATATTTGCTCTTTGACCCATTGCTATGCAATGGACCTTGTAAACATTGTGTCTCCAGACAAAGCCGTATCTCCAAGCCTCAGGCTACTGAAGATCCACACTGAATGGCAGACCTCAGGTATCTTTAACAGGGACCTTCCACATCGGGTTCAGGGGGTTATTGCAACAGTGCTATTTCCTAGGTGGGGAGAAAATGGAGGGGAGGATTCACCTCTCCAGACTCTACTTCTAAGTCACCAAATACCACCTAGCTACACACGAAGCTGGGAATGTGGTCTCTAGTCACAAGGCCAAGGTTCTAGCTGAAACTCCTCAGTACCGCATTCTGTCCATATTCTGACATCTCTCAAACCAGGATCCATCTTACAGTTACTCGGCCTAGATTGAAGCTGTGTTCTTCCAGAATTGATCTGTACCTCCTTCCTCTAATAATCTAGGAGCATTACCAACATGAAATGACTAAATACTCTGCTTGAGACTTTAAAGAAAAAAAACAAAAACACAGTATGAATTTGGATACCAAACCCATGTGATTAGTGCTCCTGGTTTGAACTCTCAGAGAAAACTTCTCCAATCTCGGCAAATCTGAGAGGATTTGGTCTGCCTTCTGTTCTGAAGCAGGAGGGCAGGTAGCTCCTCTCTGGTCTCCTTCATTGAGGAGCACCCTCTTGGTACTGTACCCTTTGAGTGGTTTCTGCTTGAGCTACCCAATATTCAGTTGCTTTTCATTCCTACTGATAAAATATGATCAATAAAACCACAGTAATACCTCAGATATTATGAATTGTGGTAAAAATACTGGCAGGCAGGTGTGAAAACAACCACTAGATGTGTGGTACAATGAAGAAAACACTATTGACCCAAACTCTTCTCAGTGGAGAGATGACATGAACTTAGAATAAACAGTTTAAGAGCCAACTATATCTCCCTAAGGGGCATTATGAATGACGAATTGTCATCTATCATACCTGGGGGCATGTCAGAGCCCATTGCTGAGTGTTTGCTGTGCTGAGCTATGGAAGGATGCAGAGCAGGGCACAGCTCCAGAGTTTACAGTGGTCCTGGATGGCAAGAGCTCTCCTTTCCCACAGTCTCATCCTCTGAGGCAATTGAACTCAAATGCAAAATATAAGTTACAATGGTCCCCAAGGGTTTCATCTGTTTTTGGTAGTTATGCGTCTCAGTATGGTCTGGAGTGGGAAGTCTTGAGGACAAGAACCAGGATACAGCGATGGAGGTGGGAAGAAGAGATGACTGACGGATGGGCAGGAAGTATAGGCGGGACTGTGATGACCTTGCTTTCTGACCGGAACCACTGTGATACGTGTATGACAGTGATATAAATCACACAGAAAATACACAAAGAAGCAGGTTTAGATACTGGTATGTGGAGATCATACTGGTGTGTTTGGGATCATGCTATATTTGAGGTAACTCCTTATTCAATGAGAAAATGGGGCCAGAAAATGAACACTATAAACATGGTCTAGGAAACAGCTTTTCTTTATATTTAAAGGTCTTTGACTAATCAGTTGGAAATGCATGAAAGAAAAGTAGGACACTTGAAACTATAACAACAGTATGCCAAAGTTAGACAGCTGAAAATTTCATAAAACTGAAAATATCTCTAATGCTCCTGTTATGTAACATACATCCAATACTTCCTAAACCCTCTAAGTACCATACGCAATGAGTTCAATGATGGCAGTGCACAGATAAGGCTGAGAGCTGTGCTGGAGCGCTTCAGGTGTCAACCTGACAGCTGTGACTAGAGGGAGCATCAGTTGAGGCACGCCTCCATTGGTCTGGCCTGTGACCATGCCTGTGGAGTGGTGTGGGAGAGGCCATCCCTCTGTGGGCAGAGTCACCCCTGGGCAGATGGTCCTGTTTTATATAAGAAAGCAGGCTGAGCAAGGGCCAGGAGAAGCATCCCTCCATGGTCTGTGTTCCAGGTTCCTGCCCTGATTTCCTACCTTGGCTTCCCTTGATGACGGACTATGAGTTGTAAGCCAAATAAACCCTTTCTTCCTCAAGTAGGTTTCAGCCAATGATTTTAATCATGGTGACTGAAACCTAGGACAAGAACTTCTAAGTCATTTATGAAGAGCAGTAGGCAGGGCCCATCACAGTTCCCAGTCAGTAACAGTAACAACACAAGCTGGTGGCTGACCAACACACTTCTGCTGCCTAATGAAGTGGTAGGTCTGCTTTCAGCCAAAGTCACAGTCTCTGCACCTGCCTGATTGCCTTGCCTGGCACATAGCTGTGGAACTCCTCCATTTCTTTTGGGGCCCAGCAAGTCAGCCATGAGAACCTCAAACCAGCCTTTCCCCCACTAGCCACCAGTCTGTCACCGACCACATGTCACCCAACAGCCGGTCACTGACCACACACTAGTATTTCTCCTACCACATGTCACCCGTCACACGTCACTCAGCATTGACCCTCCATCTTCTTCCTTGGTCCTTTCCTTCACCTCTCAGTAATCAGTTGCCAATGGTTCCTTGGCTAAAGTCCCCCATTTCCCAGTTCTGTGATGGTTTTTGTCTGATTGAGTTGGCATGGGTCTTGTGTATGCTGACACCCTCATTGCAAGTTCATATGAGCAAGTTCCCAGAGGCCTGAAAGCCTGTTTCCTTATGTTCATGCATCAACCCTGGCCCCTAAAATCTTTCTGCCCTCTCTTCTGCAATAGTCCCTGAGCTGTGTGGATGGGTGAGGATTAGTAGAGGAGTCCGATCAAGGACTAGGCACTCTGGAGTCTCTTGTTCTCTAAATCTTGGCTAGCTGTGGCCTTCTGTGTGCGCCACTCTTTGCTCTATGAGGAAGCTTCACTGCTGAGAGTTGAGGGATGCATTTGTATTCTCTCTGCCACCATTCCATCATATTCCATAAGCCTTAGGTGTACAGGTTGGAATGTAGATGTGTCATTTAGGGCTGGGCATCTCTCAATCATATGTTCTCTGTGTGTGGCCAGTTGTGGAACTCTGTAATAGCCTCCATCTGTTGCACAAAGAAGCTTCTTGGTGAGTGGTATACAGTATACTTGTCTGTAAACATGTTTGTTGCTGCTCTTTTCACAATAACTAAGAAACAGAAGCAACCTAAATGTCCCTCAATTGGCAAATGAATGATGAAAACGTGGTGCATTTACACAGTGGAGTTCTACTCATGGGTAAAGAAAGACGACATTTCCAGGTAAACAGACAGAACTGGAGCCTCTAATACTAAGAGACTAGTAGACGCAAAAAATAAGAGTAACATATGTTCTTCCTCATTTGTGGATCTTAGCACTAATCCCTTATATGTGAGTACATATCCTGCTGTAACAGCAGGAGCCGGGAAAATGGAAAAGAAGCACGGTATAAAGAGAAAGAAGGAGCCCAGCAGGAAGATGTTCCCAAGAGGGAAATGGGACAGATGGAGGTAGTCACCTGGGAAGGGAGGGGGGAAAGACATACAAGGAACATGGAGGGTCACAAAGGGGAAGAAAGGGAAGATAACAGGAGGGAGAAAGACATTATTAAGGTGAAAATAGTGATATCTTTAACTGAGGAGGAAGCTTAGACAGCAGAGAGAGGTGGTGTGAAAAGCCAGAGGAAAATGTATTAACTCAACAAACCCCTGTATATACATACATACATATATATGATATCTGAACATGAGTGCATGTATATCTGAAGGCTATATAACAAGAATCAGTGCCAGACAGGAGAGACCTCCCTTTGAATTGTTGGTCAGTATAATCCAAGAGACACCCAAAATAACACAGGCTATTGCCACAGCCCTTAATTACCTCGCAGAACTTGAAGGTAAGACCATATTGCTGAATACAGGACATATTTAGAACATAGGACTTGGAGCAATGGAACTAGAACTGATCTGGAAGCCTCCTTCCTGAAGACTAGCTTTGTAGAGGATACCAAGCAAGCTGTTAAAGGAGAAAAATCAACCAGTGGTACAGCCCAGCTGTAAAGCCTAATAATCACAATGACAGGCATAGAAAGCTATTTCTTTTGTTTTGATAGAGGTGCTTTCAACTTGGGGAAAATGAAAAGCTATCTAATTAGACTTAAAGTCTTCGCACTGGGAGGGAACACGTGGGTGGCAATACACATGAACAGAGAAGTCACAGATCCCAGAGAAAACCTACTTCTGTCATATCCGTAGACAAATGAAATGTCTTACTGTATGCTAAACTCAGACTTTAAAACAAAGATTTATAGACTTTGAAAGTCACAGGAAGGATTCCAACCCACACTGTACTGGCAGTGTCATCCTAAAGAGCCCCTGAGAGTACAGTCTTCTTACATGGCTTGCTGCAAAAACATCTCCCATAATTTAAATTTATACTTAATAAGCTATCATTTTACTTTTATGCTTAATTTGTGGGTGTGGGTGTGGGTGTGGGTGTGTGCACATGTATGTATCTATACCCTGGTATGTGTTTGGAGATCAAAGAAGAACTTTCAGAGTCAGTCTTGCCTTCTACCCAATGTGAGTCCCAAGGATCAAATTCAGGTTGTCAGGCTTGGCAATTTCCTCAGCCCTATTTCATTTTATTTTCCAGCTTAGGGTATCCTGTCTACTTCTTGCTACTTTTTTGGGCAGAGAATATACTCCTTCATTGTAGTGGTCATTGTTGGCTTGCTTCACGAGGTCTCACTGTTTTCTGTTCCAGATCTTTACTTTGGAGCACATTTTCTGGAATGAAGCACTATTATATAGTAAATGCTTGTGTAACATATTGTTAGAAAATATAAAAATATTTTAAGCTGTTTAATAGGGACAGTAGTCAGCACAATTCCTGCCATAAAAACTAGTACTCATAAACAACCCTGGAGTGCACATGATGGTGCTGCAGGCAGTGGCTGTGTTTGTGCACAAAATAACTTTTGCCACGACATGCAAGCAGTACAGTCGAATTACTTATCAGCCAGGAACTTCTTTCAGGGTAGAGAGAAGACTAACTTCAATTTGTGGACATGCAGTGAATCTTAATTTTATATAATATTTTTACATGCACATAAAATAGAACCATATATATTTGGAAAAAGGCAAGAGGGCTATGAAAAGATGAAAAGGCTCACTGACTTCCTTCTCCAATCATATCTCGAGTACAGTGCTGAATATGTAAAGGGCCTTTTTAAATTGACGATGAAACTGAGCATCAAGGAAATATGGGGTCTACAAACACAGAGCTCTACTCTTAAAGTCTGAAAAAAATGGGAACCAGCACTCCTTCTGAGGCTTTCTCATTAACTGAATCTATTAATAACAAATAGCATCATAAATAGTTCTGTTTAGCAAAACCAAAGGGCTTCCCTGCATTAGAAATTAGGCGATGTAGAAACCAAAAGGACAGAGGGAAGGACATAAATATTTCAGGTTCACAAAACAGTGTGTGTGTGTGTGTGTGTGTGTGTGTGTGTGTGTGTGTGTGTGTGGTATGTATGTATATATGTTTTTATGTGTGTGAATACATGTGAAGACCTGAGGTCAAAGTCAGGTATCTTCCTCAATCCCTCTCAGTCTTATAATTTGAGACTGAACCTGGATCTCATCAATTCAGCAAGGCTGTCTGATCAATGAGCTCCACTGTGAAGGGACTTGCAAACCCTGGGGGTGGGGCTGCCCCTGGAGGTGGCATAATAGTAAGTTAAACAGCCTTGGCTTCAAGCAGCAGAACAGCAGCTGTCAAACTGTCAATGATCCTAGTTATGATTCAGTTTCAAAACCATTCAATTGTTGATCACATCAAGTGTTGTGAAGAATCAAGTAAACTGAGCAAGTGTACGCACTGCAACGTAGAGAGGGCTTGGCACAGAACAGTGGTCACTCAGTGAAGGAAAGCTATTATCTTCTCTTAATGCATCAAAATATGAGTCCCCTTGGTGGCAGATGGACTTAGAGACTCACATCTAACAAATACTATATAGAGAGAAGAGCATAACCTTAAAGGAGAGGGACCTGGCTCTGTTATAGATCCTTACAGAATGATTTGCTTTGGATTTTCCCTCATCTGTCCTCAGCCTGTGAGTTTCAGATCAATGACCAGTTACTTCTGACCATCATTCAGTGTAGGTCTCTGGGAAATGAACCTGGACTCCCCATTACTTTGCCTATAGGAGCCGTGTGTGGAGGTTCAAGGGCAGCATGACAATAATGGATGGGCTGTCCTAGGAAAATACATATGGGGGAAGAGAAGGCAGAGGGTAGATGCTGAGGAAGAACCGAGGCAGACGATGAGGCACTGTGAAGGAGAGTCATGGACGGCGAAGGCAGGAAGGTTTTAAGTTGGGATGAACCATAAGACCAGTTTATCTGACCGGGCTCAGCACTGAAAAAGAATAAAATTGGCAGCATCAGAGTTCTTCACATATAGTTGTGGAAAAGTAGTCCTTTATTAGGAAACTGCTTATGACTGGTACATACATGTTTACTGATTGCTTATATAAAAGGTTCCTTAATAGGCTGGGTATGGTGGGACAAAGTCTTAATTCCAGCACTCAGGAGGCAGAAGCTGGCAGATCTCTGTGAGACTGAGGTCAGCCTGGTCTTCATGACAAGTTTTAGGTTACCTATGGCTACTGGAGAACCTGTCTCAAAAAGACCAAAAAAGTTTCTAAACACAAATAGACATGAACATCACTAAATGGACTAAGTGCATTTTACACGCACACATACACACACCAGTAACCAAAGAAGATGGCAACAAAGGACAGAAAACTGCGAGGGAACTCAGGAGTAGTCAGAAGGCAACTGGGAGGGGAGGAAATGACGTAAGTACAACACTCATCATGGATGAAATTCTCAAAAAGAATTAATTTTTAAATTTGGAACAACCCTGTGGTGGTGATTCTTCAGGAGAGTTCTGTTCACAAAGTCCAATCAACAAAGCAGTGAGAGGTGAGAGCCAAATCTGTGTCTACCAGATGAGACCATGTAGCACTCTGCTGACCTGACCAGAGTTAACATGCTCTAACCACCTCTGGCCATCAGCACTTCCTCTCCTGCCATTAGCATGCCCTTGTGAAGAAGAGAAGCCTGAGGGCCAGCAAGCGGGTGAAGCGATGAGGGCACCAATGCCTATGTAGCAGGCCTGCACAAAACAAACGTGCTGTTGCCTGCCGCACACGGTCTATGGGCTCTGCTTCCACCTAGTGCTCTGGAAAGGTTGTGGGTGCGCTGATCTCATTTTACAAATAAGTTCACTGAGGTTTGGAGAAATTAAAAACCTGTCAAGGTCACAGCAGGTTTCACTGTGCTAGAGCAGTGGTTCTCTCCCGGAGGAGTAGAGCCCGAACCTGCTAGAAATGCACATTTGGGGCCCCACCCCAGATCTACTGAACCAGAGACTAGGTTCCCTGATAGGTTTCAACATGCTCAGCAGGAGATTCTAACGCATGCTCAAGTTTGGGAAGTTCTAGACAGTGCTGCCTTCAAGAAGACACTGCAGCAGACACCAGGTTGTGCTACCCAAGCAAGACGGGCTCGGCCACACCAAGCCCTGATCACCCTGAGATGCTCAGGGTGAGAGAACAGCCAGATACTCAGCTTTCTTGCCACTCACACTGCTCAGTTCTTCAGAGACGATGCAGAACTCCCATGGTAGCTATGACCAGGCAAAGGGCCCTCTCGGGCTTCACATTTGGTGTCATCATCTCTTCTAACAAGCTATCTACGACACGGGCTTGCTGCCTGTGAGACTGTAACAGGGCACAGGTAGTTCACTCAGTGTGCAGCCACAAGTGACAGACTGAGCATCAAAGAACTGCTTCAACTGGAAATAAGGACACACGGCCCCTGCTGCTAACAGCCGTGCAATGAAGGCAGGGAGCCGGTGTGGGAAGGGCATCTTATCTGCTGCCGTCGCTATACACTGCACTCCTTTCAGATGCTCAGGAGAGACCCCAGCATGGACGGCGTTCCTTCACCTGCCGGACTCTGCAAAGGCCTGCCTCCCTGCAGCACCTGGTGTTATCCAGAGGCAGCACAGACACATGGCCTCCCCACAGCCATCTTTGGCAATGCTCCAGATCCTCCGATGGTCCAAAAGGATTCAATTCACAGGCAACCCTAACCCAGTAGACCCAGCCCACAGCCTGTTCTCGAAACTTCCAAAACCAATACCGAAACTCACCCACCCATTATGCCTCTAGGCCAATGGGCAGGGCCAAAGCAGGAAGAACTCCCAGTGCCCGCACTGGAAGCCTGCTGCTTTGTTTTTCTAGGCAGTGATGAGACGTTTAGATAAACAAGTACTCACACCTCCAGCTGGAGGAAGTGCTGCCAGCACAGCTGTCCTGAGTGTGAGCTCAAGCCCGACACACACTGGCACAAGAGCCCACCTGCAAGGAATATTTTCTTCAGGTATTCAGTGTGGGCTGTTTGGGTAACTTTTTGCAAACTACTTATTGAAAGCAGTAAAATAACCTTTATGACTTACTTTGCGAAAGCGTCTAAAGCAGCATTTGTATTCTTGGGGTTTAGGCAGTATTGGGGAGAGGGTGCCACCCGGCTACACCCCGGGGCAAGGCTGGTTTCTTGCCCTGGACAGACTGCAGCAGGCTTTCTCTTTCTACCGCTAGGCGGTAGAGCCAGTTTCAAAGAAAGTCAAAAACTGGTTCGTCACACAAGTTTCTTATCTTCTGTTCCTGCCTCTTTGATTAACAGATCATCTCCACATGAGAGCGATACTACTTCTCAGTAGTGCTTTTTGAAGGGAGGGTTTTAAGTAAGAAACCATGATTCACCTTTCCAACCCCTCAAACTGCATAGAGATCAAGCTGCATCAGCATAGACTTCCCACTCTTCAGGACCTGTTTTTGTCCAAGACAGGGCTACTAAAAGAAGCAAGGATTACAAACAAACAAAAACAAACCATTCCCAGTTGCCTCACTCTAGAGTGAGCTACCAAATTTTAGGACATGTCAGTCTCTCTGAGAGCAGGTTCCTAAGCTGTCATTTAGGTAATGTGGAAACATTGCTTTTTTTTCTGGTGATGGCACTAACCAAGTAAGTTATCTCCAAAGATGGTTGAGGACCAACCCCATGAGCATTACCATAGCATCTGACATCAGACGCCAGTGGCTGGAGTAGGTGGGAGGTGGACAGGGCAGCCAGGAGTAGCTGAAGCAGAGGGAGGCCCAGCTCTGTGCAAATCTCACACAGTTCCACAGCAGTGTGTGTCCGTGACTCGGCCTAAACCTCAATGCATGAGGAGGACCAACATTAGCACAAACACAACTTTCATGTAATTACAGATTCACAGCTGTGGCTCGGGAGGGAAGCAGGACAAAATGATTAAGTGGAATCACCAATGCTAATCAGCAGAGGCAAATTTCAATTCCAACTCTGTCATTTGCTGTTTGATCTTGGGCAATTTGTAAAATCTTAGTTTTCTGCTTTGCCAACCTGATATGCAACTTACTTCGTGTAGTCATTCTGGAAACAGACTGTTCAGTTACCTTGGTGTGGGGAACCTGATGAATGTTCCGGATGTGGCAGCCATATATC
This sequence comes from Eospalax fontanierii, assembly GCA_035773235.1. NCBI lineage: Eukaryota > Metazoa > Chordata > Mammalia > Rodentia > Spalacidae > Eospalax > Eospalax fontanierii. The sequence continues at coordinate 41,878,838 of CM069549.1, read as the reverse complement.
TCCTGACTGACAAGGAGCAACTCATCACAAGAAATGGAGAATCAACCCTGTCAGAATCCAGGCCTGTCATAGAGCCTGGCTGCCTGCTTGCATGGTTTAAAATTCTTGTCCTTTTGGCCAGTGGACAAGAACAAAAGTCCTTCACGCAGCCTGTTGAACAAAAGTAGCCCCATCAGGTTCTACTGGTTAGTCTCCCTTTCCAGCCAGCGGTCTGCTTTTAAAAGAAGAAAACACTCAACAAGACCCAGCCGGCTCCACCTTCCCAGGTCAGGCTGCACAAACTTGCACATTTTTTTCCAGCAGGTTTTTCTCCATGGATGATGTGCATTTTAAAGCTACTTGTTCCTCCTTATCCAAAGGACCCTCTGGTCTCCTTTGAGAAAGGAGAAAGAACACAGCATGTGAAAAGAGAGGAAATTGCAAAAATCCAAGGTTAAACAAAGTCAAGATAAGACAGAAAATGAGCCCCACGGACTGTAACAAGAAAACTGAGGCCACGGCAAAAAGACATTTTGGAAACAGTTTTCCTCAATTAGGTGGTCAACACTTTCCTGGTAGAAACAAGTTTTACCTTAAGAGTAGTCATTAAGGCCAGGTAAAATGAAGAGTTTGGCAGAGACCACTGCTAACCTGACCATTAAGTAAACTCACTGGGTGAATTAAAATTCCTCTTATCAGAACTGGGCATGGTAGCCATGCCTCTAATCCTGGCACTTGCGGGGCAGAGGCAGGAGGATCACCAGGTTGAGGCTAGACTGGACTGGACAACAACAAATCCTCCTTACACACACATAACTTGGTGGCCTGAATATAAAACCGTAGAAGAGTTTTCGTGCCAAGCTCCCAGTAGTGTGTGCTCTGCCTCCTGAGAACACTGTCTTTCCGGGTCACACTCTCTGGTAGGGACTGCAGAGAGCTCCTAATGACACCACTGTAGTAGCAGCAGGACCTCTAGCAACAGCAACCATGCCCTTCCCGACAGCCTGTGTTCCATGCACTGCCTTCAGTTTGCCTCTGAGCCTTAAGATGCTAAACAGCCTAACTCAAATCCACGCAGCATGCCTGGGACTCAAGCCCACGGGCTTGTTGTTGAAAACCTTGAGGATAAAGTACTACTTTAAAGGGTATACTTCCTTTTTGTTCTTAAATTATGCCATTATTCAGTCATATTTTTCCTGAATGTATTTTAAAACACAATTTGGGGCCTTTAAAAAGGATTAACTTGTGTTAATACTCGAAGGTGAATGACAGGTATAATACCTTTGGATGCCTTGAGTTTTCCACAATAAAAAAGATGAGGATTATTTTAAATCATTGTTTTAATTGGCTCTTTGGAAAGCTGGGTGAAGTAAGTCCACAATGATGGGCGAAGGGAGTTTTCAACTCTCTGAGGATGTTACTAAGTTGCATCACATGCATTAATCAGCAGCTCCTGTGCACAGTCCCCACCACGTACCTGTCAGAGTGCCATGGCACAGGGCCAGCAGTTTCACCAGCGTCTGGGCTGGCTTTTCAGAGTAACTTTCTGACCCAGAAAGAATTTGTTCCCGCCTTCAGCCATTCATTCACCACGTCTTCCTTGGCAGGCAAATGTCTCAGTTGATGGCGTTTCTGCCCCCACAGATAACCAGGTCGCGAATTTTTAGCTAGAACTGATTGGTCACCAGTATTTCTCAAACTTTCCAGAAGACAATTAATATGTTGGTAATCATTTAGCAGTTTCTTTAGGTTCCCTGTGTGTCATCAACGACCTCATCAACTCCCTCCCCGCTGGGGTTACTTACATATTTATTTTATTATTTTACCCATTTAGATACAACTTCTTTGCTTAAAAGAGGAACTAAAGGGTTGTGGGGAAAAAGAAGTGGGTGAAGAGATTCTATCCAACATCCCTTCCTGCGTTTACCTGTTATCCCACAAGACAAACTGTGGGAGACGATGCTCCACCCCTTCCTAGAAGAAGGACCCGGCAGGGAGAACAGTGGCTGTCAGAGCTGCTCAACACCGTCCCAGAACAAAAGGTCAGGAACTCTGGGCACTGGCAAGGATGCTCTCACTTCACTCCCACCCTTAAAAAAAGCTGGGTGTGTCCTCAGGCTGGGACTGCTGAACGGACACTGATTATTAAGCTCAGATCCATCATCCTGAAGTTAAAGAGCATCAGAGTCAGCAAGCACAAAAGATGAAGATGAAATAAGTGGCATCTCCCACACCCAAACTCCAGAATAGTCAGGCAAATGTGGAATGAAGGAAAAAGCTGGAAGGAAGCAAATAATTAGGCACAAAGCATTTCCTACAGAAACTGAAACCGTATCCTCTCCCTCACCCCATCTCTGCAGGAGCCTACCTCGATCTCCGCCTCTATCAGTCCACTAAGGCTAGGACAGAATTGAGTGCAAATGCTGACCTTTATATGAAAACCACAAACAAAACACGCTGGGCAAGGTCCGTTTGTTTTTCACCTTCAGGATGACTCTCCTGAAATAAAGTCATACTTAGAGGTTTATTATAGTTTAAAATGAGAGTATGTCAGAAATGTTAAATGGAGAAAAGAAAATGCATGCCCACAGCTGAGGAGGCAAAGCTGGAAAGTGTCACACACTTTCCAAAAAGGCACACACACACATACAGACACCTTAGAGCATGAGAGGGGTGCAAACCAAGTGTACAGAGGAGAAGCTACTGTGTCTGGTTGCTTTCCAGGAAGTCCAGCTGGCCAGAAGCCACAATTCAACACAGAGATCATGAAGAAGGCATTTCTGAGTGCTGACCTGTGTGGGAACATGCCTCATGAGTGCAGTTCCCACCAGGGGCTACTCAAAACTAACTGGTAACTTAAGATACTTACTGAGCGGAAGTGCTTTGTCAAAGAGCTTAGTTACCTGCTATCATTTTAAACACACAAAATAATACTTTTTAAACACTATAAGACTTCTGATGTCCAGGGTGAGTTTATTTCATGGAGAAACACTTGTCTCACCCCTACAAAGCCACATGATTTTCCCAGACACCACACAGTGACTGGCACCTTGCACTTGTCTTTTATCACAGCATACAAAAAAGAAAACCACAGAAACACATTAAAACATACCTTTCCCCTTTAAATTAGCAGACTGCAATTAAATCTTGAAGCAGTATTTTGTTATAATTTGATTCAAACTATTTACAAATTAAATTGCACTTGGATAATGATAGCAACATTTCTATTTATGGTAGTAGGTTATTTTGTTTTATTGTGGTCTTTTATCTGGATATAGAACTTTTAAAGCTTTCTTCGACAGAATCATTCTTTTGCAACACATAATCTACTTACGCCCTGAATTTCTGAACCAGTTTTCTCTCTATGTCTTTTCTGCTCTACATCATTATACAAATGGCACGGGTCTTTGGAGTAGGCATCTGACACTGTGCTCCTTAGGACTTAGTCACTAAAAGAGAAAGTCCCTGAACTGAAGAATCAGCAGTCTAACCCTCTGGTTGATCTTTTTAAAGAAATCACCTGATATAGCTTAAAAATCACTCATAAATTCATCTTTTTTGGTTAACACACAAATCTACCTGGTAGAGTACTGAATAAAATGCAACACTGCTTTAAAATGACCACATTCCTGTTCCCATCTCTGCTCAAGGACGCATCGATTACAACTGTCTACAAGTGTTGTGACAGGACACAGGATACAGTAAGGCACAAAGTGGATGGTACAAATGAAAACAAACACTTGAGGCCTAGTTTGTTTTTCTGCACAAATATGAAAATATGTACCGTCTTCCAGATAAAATAACAAAGAAATACATCATTTTTGTTATGGAATACCTATACAAAAATTTTAAATTTACACCATCTGAGCTGCCAAAAAAAGGTTAAAAAAGTATCAATTTTCCTCATACATGAAGCTTCCTCCCATCATTAGGTCCATGAGTTAGGTTTAAAATGTCCAGTACTTAACGGAGGGAAGAGGGTAATTCTATTTTCTGCTCTCCCTCACCCCACATAAGACAGAAACGAGGGTCAGATGTTGACAGTAGTGTATTCTACTTGTTATTAACAACTGAAATTTGGAAACTGAGATGGAGGCTACTGGCATGATGGCGGACTGAGGGACGAGTAAGGCACTTTCTGGGAGAGAGCAGTGTCCCGCCACGGGGCACAGTGAAGACACAGGACTGCACGAGGCTCCTGCGGAGCACAGGACACCTCCACAGCAGGGAGGATGGAGCGGGCAAAGCTGGGAGGCGAGATCCTGCACAGACACGGCACCAGGTCACTGGGCGGGAGGCAGCGCGTCTACACAGACGTGGTCACTCGGTCAGTGGCGGGATTGAGCTGGTTTTTGTTGGAATCCAGTCCCTTAGCGGCATTCATGTCGTTCCGTAAATGCTCCACCGTCCTCTTCATGCTCTTCAGCTCCCCTGGGTGTGGAGTGGCTCTCCGCAGAAGTGTTCTCTAAAAACAAACAGTGGGGTGAGTGCTTTGGTCTCATTCCCTTACTTTCCAAAGTATGCAGCTCCAAGGCACTGGCATTCCAACACAAATCTTACAACTGGAGAAACTGGGAGGGAGGGAGTCTCTTCTCGGCCGTGAGCATCCACCAGGTGCTCGCCCATAGCTAATGGAACATCAGCGTGCCTTCTGTGTCTTACGTTGTCATGATAGGATGAATTACTTTTAGAATAAAGGAACACATTTAAAAATATTTGTGCAAAATAAGTTTCTATCAACCTAAAGAAGATAACAAAATTTAAGATATAATTATAGGATATACAGAAAGAAAAAAAATCCTAAATTAGGTTTACCAGAATGTTTTCCTCTGACCCAAAGTGGGTCTGGTTTCTTTCAACCCTTGAAGCACAACAAAGAAGGCCTGCATGTCTGACTTGGCCACTGGGTGTGCCATTCATCTGTTCTATTGATGAAAGTCCATACTCACAGTGCTGAGAGTCAAGTACCAACGTCTGGCCACTAGTGGAACTTCTTCTTAGTTAATTATGGCATGTACTGTCTCATAGCACAGCACTGATATCTTTCAAATGACCTACCTTGAAGTTTGGGTTCATACCAGGTCAGCAAGGAGCATTACTGAGACAGTAAAGCCCAAACTGAGATAAATACACTCTGACAAGTCTGAGGTGAGCCTCAGAGACACCGCCTTTGAAGTTACTTTATCGCCCTAATTCCCACTGTGCCCTGAGTCCTTCAAATGCCTAAAGTTCCAACTGCTGACAGCTGGATAACCAAGGAACAGTCTGCAGCAATAACTTCAAGCCACCCTTTGTTGGGGTGGGCGGCTGTAGGCACACCTTCCAGGCACTGCTTATGAAACCCAGTCGAATAGGAAGTTTCAAAAGCCAAGGTAAGCCAATAAGAAATTAAAAGCTGAGACATGAGACGTATGAGAGACATTTTCGAACATGAACAAAAGAGCAGGCATTCCAAACACATCTCTGATTTCTGAATGGAAATGTCAAGATCGTGCAAATAAGAGCACAAGACTCCCCATGAAGGTGAAAGTGGCCAGGTATGCTAAGAGAAGTCTGGTACTGAGGTACATCATGACCTGGGAAGCGCGTCAGCGTGGTTCAGCCATGAGAAGGGATAGAGACAACAAAAGACTTCATTTACACAAGCCAAAATGGACGAAGTCCCAATGTTAAGGAAAAATAGGGGGAAGATGGGAAACTGTCACAAAGAAATAAAAATGTCAAGAACTTTTCAAGTAATAACAACAAAAAACGTAACTGAAAGTTCTATTTGCTCATTTACATTTTGTGACTCAGTGTCTAAAAGTAGTTTTGTTTCCTAAATTTGAAAAAACCTAAATGTTGAAAGGTTAAACAGAAAATATTCAATATGAAAACAGAAAATTCTGTCAATCTCAGAAGGCCTTTGCTTCTGACAGCCTGTCTCCAGATCTCCATACCGTTTCATTGTCCTCTTCGTCCCTTTCATCTTCCACAAACCGGATTGCACTGACTCTGTGTACTGCACGGTCATTCCAGGCTTCGTCTGAGACATCATTGACTAAGCTCTCCAGAGCACCGCAGCGAGGCAGATTCTCTGCAGTGACAGGAACACATCAGCAGGGAAAGCTGGTACGACTGTGACTGTTGACAGCTATGTGGTAATTTAGTGGCTGCTGCTCAGAATACACAAGGAGCCACAGTGCCAGAAATAAGATGGGCAGACCACTGTTTAAACCTGCAAACCTCTGCTTTTTGTTAAAAAATAAAGCAAAGCAAAAAAAAAAGGCCTGGGCAGAATCATCCCTTTTTAATGATATATAACTCTAATTGAGATGATATAAACTATTTCCTAGACTAATATGTTTAATATTTTACTCTAGAATGTTGATAAACTTTACTGACGAGTCCTTCCATAGCTCTGTTTGCCTCGCTTTCTCCAGTGACACTCTGCAGCACTTTATCTGAGAATCTTAGCAGTTCCTCTAACACAGGGGTCTGGCAAGGTCACTTGGAATGCTCTCACCTTGGGGACTCAGTCTCCTAGGGCACTCTAGTGCCTAACAAATGCAGCTCTTTCAGTAAAAGATTTATAACAGCATTTTGTTGTTTGTGTGAATAATTTCTTAAATCACAAAATTTAACAAACAAAGATAAAATGGCTCAGAATAATTCACTGGGTTTAAAGACCGCATACCAGTGGTATCTGTGAATCCTCTAGTATCAGGCTGAATTTTAACAAGCTGCCATTTTGATGGGCATTATATTTTTGGCCTTACTATAATTCAAAACCGAAAGGCTGCTTTCAGAATCTCAGACACGATAAACACAAGTAATCTTTTCCTCTGAGGATGTAAGGGAATCTTTCCAGAGTAGCCCCACAGTTACCTCACCCAGACTGGCTCTAGGAACAATCAAACAACATCCAAGCACACGTGGGAAGAGGCCTATGGGTAGATGGCAGCTCCAGGTCACCGTGGCAGCCATGGGAATGCTCCCTTAAGTGAGATTCACCTTGGCAAATAGCTTCAGAAGGCAGCTGAGGAAGTAAGACACAAGTTAGAATCTTCTCCCCTGTGATGTGGTCTGTGTCTGTCTGGAATGTGAGCAGAGGCTGAGACTGGTTGTCAGATAACCACAGAGCCTTTAACTTCAAGGTGGTCAATGACAAAGGCAGGTGCTGCAACCTGGTAAAAAAAACACACACACACAGGAGAAGTCACAACCCCAAACGTCAGTGAATCAATTCCTGTCAATACAAACGTGGAGAAAATCAGAAAGATCTCCTGATTTCTAAGTATAAGCAGACACAATGCTGGTAACCAGATCTGCAGGAAAAGTCTGCGGTAAGACCTGCACTCCCACACTGTAGTCATCTCTCTCTGTGGGACATTCAGGCCACAGGACAAAAATGAAGGAATTTTAAGGTCTATCAAGGCCTTGAACTGGATCTCAACTGAAGAACATGAAGGAAAAACTCTGCGGAACTGGAAGGTCCCAGAAGCAGAAGTTCTTAGCACTGCAAAGGGCCACAGCCTCACTGGTGGGTGGATGAGAGGCCCTGAGATCACCTATTCTAAGCATCTCCTGGGGCAGTAAGAAGGAGAGGGCTAGACTGCCCAGAAGTTCACACTGTAGGAAAAACAAATTAAGTATCATTTTGCACTTGATACATCTGCTTTCTCCAGAGAGACTATTTCAGGGTCTCCCATTAAACTCCATCTTTCAGTTTCTAGGTACTCCCACCTCTCAGAATCCCAGGTGATAATTATGACTCACATCACATTATCTAGTTGGGAGATGAGGGAGATCATATAAAAACAATTTAAAAGTTAAAATGTGACATTTAAAGATTAGTTTTATAGGGTTGGAAAAATGGCTCAGTGGTTAAGAGCACTGGCTGCTCTTGCAGAGAACCTGGGTTCAAATCCCAGTACCTATGTGGCAACTAACAACCCTCCATAACTCAAGTTCCAGGGGAATCCAATGCCTTCTTCTAACCTCCATGAGCACTGCATGGCATGGGTATACTCACATATATGCAGGCAATATACTCATACACATAAAATAAAAATAATAAAATACTTTTTATAAAAGATTAGTTTTATAGTTATGCTTGCACAAAGATTTGAAAGACTGCAATCCATCAAATCTGTTTCATAAAGACAACCATCAGAAAGCATATATATCTAGTACTTGCAAAAAAAATTAGTTTAGTGCCATGGTTTTTAGTCAGGGAGAACTGGTCCCAGGAGACACCTGAGGTTTTTCTGGATTTTCTGGATTTTTTCTGAGATTTTTTTGGTTACCACACTGGGTGGGAGAGGAAGCCTACTGGTATGGAGTAGGTAGAGTCCAGTACAGTGGCTAAGCATCCTCCAAGACACAGCACAGCACCACACTAAGAATGGTCTGGCCCACATTCACCAAAGTACCAAAGATGAAAACTCTGTTCCAGTAAAAACCAACACTGCACACTAGGGAACCAATTTGTTGCACAAATGACTAAACCTGCATGAACACCAGTGTTCCAATTGTTCTAAGTATTTTACTTTACAGATGACTCAGAAACAGATGATTAAGGACTAATCACAAAAATGACTTCGTGAGAGAGATATAGTCTACCTCCCCGTGAAGCACACAGGAAAGCCACCTATATCCTGCCCATACAGCAATACTGCATTGGCAGACATCTTTTGACTTATCAAAATCTGAGGAGATACAGGAAGACTCTACATAGAAACCTGAAAAGAAGCTGAACTATAATGTTATAAAACTAATCTGGAAGACAAAATGATTTAATTATCTTAATAAATGAAGTGGAAAAATCAAAGGCTGCTGACATGATACAACAAATGTGTTAAACTTTAACAACAGCTTCCTTAAGATTTCTAAGGCACTAGTTATAGAGATGAGACGTATTTTCTTTTCTGGAACAGCAGGGGCAGTGAAAGCTGGTCTGCCCCATGTGCGTGGGCTCGGGGTGAAGACCCGTACAGAAGGGTTACTGTAACTTCCAAAGTCACAATACCCACGAGACTATCATGCTAAAGAGCCCTTCAAAAGACTATTTATTGAGCCTTAGTATCTCACTAATGGGGGCCACACATTTGTTATCTTTCAACCCTAAAATCTGTCCTATGTGGTGAGCGCATGTCAGTAAAAGGACACGTGGGAGAATTTGAAGGAAAGGACATTCTCAGCTCTGCTCTCACTTCACCTAGAGGGATCTGCTCACCACTAAGATAAAAAGTGAAATCTCTTGTGCTCACGCAAAAATATTTCTCTGCCAAAAGAATGGTTTATAAACATTCAAAATCAAGGAACTTAATGACATCCACTTTCCAGGCACTATGACAGAGATATAAGCATATGTACATACATATATGAATATCCATTATCGGGCTGAGGATATAGCTCAGTGGTAAAGCTCTTGTCTATCAAGCACAAAGCCTCATAGATGCAAACATACACAGACACAGACAAACATATCACCCATTACACATTGCAAAAGCATCAAGTACACCAAATTCTTTCATATTATGGAAATAAAAACTATTTTTTACTATAAATGAAACCTAATTTTACTAATTATTTTAAAGTAGGAGTTAAGCTAACATCCTCTAAATGTTAAAAATTTCAAGTGTTGTTCAAAATGCTTATAGGCAGTATCTCTGCTTTTCTCACTCACAACAGTCCGGGGGGAGGGGGGGTCAAAATTTGAAACCTGGCATAAAACAGATACTCAGTCTGCTCACCATAATTCCTCAGTAACCACCAGCTTCTCAGCTGAGCACTCAAGCAAAGGCACATGTAAAAGGATAAAAATAACACTAACAAATAACAGCTTCTGAGGATGACAAGTGGATAATAAAAGCCAAAATAAATTACTAGACTCCACAACAGCAGAGTTTATAATCATATTTTGACACATATTAATGAGCTGTCTGAAACAGTAGTTTCCCTGTGTAATCCAAGGATATGCTTCAACACAGATGCTGCTGACCATGTTGACACCACACACCAGCCTGTTCTCAACTGTTCTGTATCCAGAAAAGTGTTACTATTGGCATTGCTGTTCCTGAACAGCTACACACTGATTCTGTTGAGGCCAAGCCTCTCAGGACAGACTGTGGCCTGAGAAAACACACGCTCCCCTCTACTTCACCAGGAAGGCCATCCACCTACAAGTCTAAAAGTTGATAAAAAATAGATTTTAGCTTCCCAAAGGAGTTAATATCTGTTAAATTTAATTTGGTACCTTTAGTAGATTACCAAATAAAGAGAATCAGCACAAGAAACCACAGCCCCATTTGCATACATCCCTGTTCTACTCAGGATCATGTCCCCCAGGAATAATGTCTTGGAGGTTATTATTTGCACTGATAGTACAAGGACTAAACGAATAACCACTGTGTGCCTTTTGTTTCCCATTGTGTCTGTGGCCAGCCCAACCCTGAGTGACCTTACATGCTTCAAGAATATAGCAGCAACTGCTTTGTCAAATGTATTTAACAACTAAGTTGACTATGACTAAAATCTAATGTTTTATGTGCTTGTTATTTCTAAGTAGAATTTTTTAGTTTCAAGCACAGTTTTCAAAACAATCATTGACACGCATAAATGTTTAGAACACAATCACTGAGAAAAATTAAATATCAAACCTCTACCATAAAAGCCCCATGTACCCTCAAGTCTCAGCCCTTCTCTCCTAACAGAACTGCTATCAATATTTTGATGGAGGGCCAGATAAGGTTTTGTTTTAGGAAACAAGTTATCAAAACTGAATCTTACACCATTCAACACAGGCTTCTGACTAAGCATCCAGGTCTTCATGACTACAGGGAGAAAAATCTCACTTTTGACTAAATATTTCATAGTTTTTTTTTTGTTTGTTTTATTAGGATAGGAATACACATGCATACAAAACACAATATTCAAATGTCTAAATTATTTCTTCACTGAAAGACACTGTTTCTAGTATTTGGTACTATTAATACTGAAGTAAGATTCCCCAAGTATCCAATTTTGTATACTTGGAGAGTATTTCTGGACAGTTTAGTAAGAATTAAGGAATTCTGTTCTGTGCCCAAGAGTAGCTAAGGATACAGGACACTTCTCAATGTTAAAGAGGGCTTCACAGTTTACAAGTTGTACTTTAAAGTCACCCTTGCTAGAAGTTATCCTAACAGATCTACAAGAAAGATTTTGCAAAACAGCATATAGTACTGGCTGGCAGGTGCTATTTTTGTGTACCCAAGCAAAGGCTAGAAACCTGAATTTGTAGTGACTTCTCAGGGGGTGACATTTTGCAAGTTTCAACACTGATATGTGGTACTATTTTTTATTAGTTTCAATATTAATATTTTCAAACAAGTGGTAATTAAGCATTTTAATAGGCTTAAACTTCAGGTACAAATCTATACAGGTTTGGACTAAATGGTGCACTTCCATGATTCATATGACAGCAATGTAATTCAGTTTCTTAATTGGATTTCTCCACCCCAGCCCAAGCATAATAAAAATTTAACTTTCTTCTGGGAACTGGAAAATAACACCTCTACTCACATGAAACAGTTTTTAGACAGCAGAGCCATGTTTCTGCACAAGAATTAAGAATGGAAATTCAGGCTCGCCAGCGTGGTGACAACGAGGGCATGTGGAGTCCTGAGTATCCTGGGCAGCAGGAGAGACACAGGAAGGAAGAGCCCTTCCCAGGCTGACGGGGCTCTGGCAAGCCCCTGGTGCACTCCAGCGGAGACTGACATTCAGTCCAAGTCAACCCTGATTTCCAGCAACCACTTAATGGGTTTAGACTCTATCAAGATGCCCTAAAAGCATTAACTTTAAAAATGTGAGAATCCGGAGGTCACAGCTCAACTCCAGTTCCAGGTTACTTAGTCCAACTGTCAAGAATCCGTAACTGAGGAAGGAGTGTGGTTTGTGTCTGACCTCAGTGACCAGTCAATCAATAGTCTGGGAACTAGTCACACTGTCGGCCTTTATCACGTAAAACCACTGACCAGCCTTCCCTGGTTGAATACTTTCTCTGCTTTTTCTCGTTTATCCATGTCACATTGAAAAGCAAAGTTAAATTACTGTCAGAAGTGAAGCCTGTGATATAATACATCTTACATCATCATATTGCTCACCCCACAAAGCTATTAACTGTTTCATTCAGTCAAGTTGTTCACCAGACACCCATCATGTGCCAGATACTGTGATGGGAGAAGTGACAGATACAATGACACAGAGCCAGACTGTGCACCTTCAGGCACTGTCAGGTGCAGAGGGCACACACACAAGGCAGTCATTACACGGAGATCCAGAGCGAAGCTTCCTACAGAAAATAAACTGTAGGTGATAAGAACAAAGGCAGAGGTAAGGACAGAGTCTCAGGCGGAAAGGGTAACACGCACAGGCCCAGGGAGAAGGTACATTTGCCATGTGGAGTGCTGAAATTAGCTCCAAGTACTGGAATTAAGGAGGCATTCTGCATCCACCAAGCTTGGGCAGTAAGCAGATCAGATCTCTCGGGGAATGCTGCTGTTGTACCATGGGGACACCAACCTGAGAGGCTGAGTCCCTCTTTGATTCTGAATCAACTTGACCACCTGACATTGGTCAAAAAGCTTCTCACCCTAAAAATGTGTATATATGTGTGTGTGTGTGTGTGTGTGTGTGTGTGTATGTGTGTGTATATGTATATATATATATATATATATATATATATATATATATGATTTTATTTACAAATTCAAGAGGCTCTTGTGACTAGTACAACATATCAAGACACATGCTTAAGAATTAGTTTAACCAAGTGTGGTAGTCTGTAGCTGTGGTCCCAGCTTCCTGGGAGGCTCAGCGTCAAAGGATGGCTTGGGTTTAGCCTAGACAACACATAGTGAGACCCTGGAGAAAAAAGAAAAAAGATCAAACTGATTCAAGCTCATTTGTAGATAAAGAATCTCTAAGGCCCACTGTGACTTATAAAAGTAATTATAAAACTAAGGTAAAGCCTCTATGTCTGCTGCTTGGGTCAGTTTTAGAAAGTTCTCACTTTCTGGAAGCACTTCTGCTCTAAAGCATCTTATGCTCAGATTGTGATGTTTCTATTCTCCTGGCTCAATTCCTCCTGATCCCACTAAGAACTCTCTAGAGCCAGTACAACACTCTGTAAGGTGTGGCTGAGCCCAGACTGCAGAGATGCATGGCGAAGACTGTCTGGAGCTACATTTGTTTCTCTCCAGCAAGGCAAGCTAGGCCTTTCTTACCTGTTCCCCGCCACATCCAAGACGTGAAGCTCCACAGCCTGTGACACCTCTGCAGGAATTCGAGTTAGCCTATTGTCACGCACGCAGAACACAGCGAGGCTGCAGCAGCCGCCGATCTACAGTGGGAAGAAAGCACATCTTTCTTTTTTCCATTTTGAGGAGGGATGTGAAGGGTTAGGACAGGGTGTTCTGTTTATCGAACAGCATGAAAAAGATGCACAAAATTGATCATGAATTTTAAATCTCACTGATGACCATATAAAATTAATCTAAACTACACAAAATGTTAAACATGCTCTAAATTAAAGTTGGGAAAATACGTAATATAGTTCAAAACTGTCATTCTGAAAAATGTTACTTTTCCTTGCTGACCTTATACAGCTGAATCTGTTAAATGTTAACTAAAGAATGCTCATTCAGACAAGGGAATTAAACAATCCTGAGGCAAAACTGATACTAACACACAGAGTTCAAGGCCTGCCCAGCTGGCTTCAGTGCTCTTCTGCTCCAGGGCTAAGAAAGGGAGGGAGAGGCCTGTCAGATTGTACATCAGTTAGTACTAAATGTATTCCAACAGCTTTTGGTCGTAAATAAATGTGTTACCTGTTCTCTTGACAAAAACAAAATCAATACCACCAGAGCGAAAGGTAACACTGGTAAATGTACACATCTATCTTCAGCTGCTGTTAAACCGACACCCATATATCAATCAACAACTACATTCACTTCAAAATTCATTCTCTTTTTTAAAGTAGGCAATTCAAAGTTAACTGAAATTTGTACGTTTGGTCTTCAACACAGTGTGAATGGAGTTCAGTGATTTTCTTGAACAAATGAGCTGTGAGTTTTAGAGTCAGGAAAGCTGAACCAAGGGGGCTGGATAACTTGGAGCCAGACACAATGTTCTCCAGGACTCCATAAAGCTCTGCACTCTTCTGGTCTTCATCAGCCCCTCATGAAGGGATCTACTGTTGACTTTCCGACACACGGAAAAGTACGCTAGGGCTTCCCACTAGAGGAAGACCAAGAAACATGACACCATATCGATGTCTGAATATATCCTCTGTCCTTTCTTACTTATAACTGTACTTATGAATATAAATATAAAAAAGCAGAACGCATATTTGCAAAGTTGCCACACAGTTAAACTTCATTCATAATTCTTTTAATTATTCGTTTAAGAATATAAAACTTTCAAATGAACATACTTAGCTGTGGAGTTTAATGTAATTAATGTAAAAACATAAAAAACACAGATAAGCATTTGTTTCTTGTCACTTGGAAAGCACCCAAATGTGTAGAAAGGCTACAACTGCCCCCTTTCAGTTCTTAGAATTCACGTTTCTCATCCCAGTAAATATATATTTTTCACTACATTATTTCTTGGAGAAATGTTTTTCTTGTTTCTTTCTTTTACAGTATTATCAATAATCCAAAACTGCCTGGATGTCCTTGAATCTCTCAATAGACTTCCCAGAAATCTCTGGTCCATATGATAAACTGTCCTGGTTGTTTCTTTCGTAATTATGAACGAACACTCTAATGAGACAAAATGTCTCCTGAAAACCGTTAAGGCCATATGACTAAATTACTGCTTATTTGTACATACATAATGAAAGTACTTGACAAGGGTAGCGCCCATCCCAACTACCCAGCATGCACAGCCTACACACCTACCTAACAGCTCATGCAGGTATGTTTAGACTCTATTTACTTGCCTATCAAAGACTGTTGCTTCAAAGCTGTCAGCTTCTAGATGTTACAACAGGGACAGCAAAATTCTTCTTTGTTCTAGTAAGAACAGCAGAGGTTCTTGAATTTTAGAATACAGAGCCCCAATGCAGTGTCATAAAAGAGGTGGACCACCACTGCATCGTGTGCTGGCCTATCGCTGCTTAAACACTGAGGAAGGAAATCATTGGCTCTTCCCAGATCCCCAGGAATACCATAGAACAGGATCAAAGCCATGATCCTCTGAGGTCTGCTCTTTGAAAAGCTTAGGTAGTTCTGATAAAGAGCTCTTCATGGGAAGAGAGTTCTTATGGAGCACCACTCCCAACCCCTTCTAGGAGAGGGGTACCTGCAGAAGAGCCGAGTGCTGACGGTCTACAGATCTATAAAGGGCACCTTTCAAGGCAGCACTCAGCTGCCATCCTTGCCTCTGCTAGACTAGACAGGCTTTATCTCTACCCAAAGGAGGCACAACAGGTAATATTAGTCACAGAATCATCTTATGGATGATAACTCTGCAGAAGGCATAGAGAGTAGATACTACATTATGTAAATGGGTCAAGCATCTTGTCTTGAAGTTGTCCACTGTCTCAGTTACCTATAAGACACATGTTTAGGGACCCCACAACTATACTATGTGAATATCTTTAATTGTATCCTATGCATTTATTATATGGTAAAATTAATTAAAGTAGGTCGGAGAGAGTTCTACAAGTTCAGAACAAGTTAGTATCCTTAAGTATCTGAGGAGACTAGTATAAGAGTCCACTGTAGAACTTACACGTGAACTATCTACTACATTTGTAGTCTCACTTCCTCCACTTTTTCTTTTCTCCTTTAGTCTCACACCCATTTGACATATCAAGGGATAGAAAACAACTGTGTGCCCAAAGCCTCTTGGGCCCTGGATTGTCACAGCTGGCCATGTGACCTCCCAATCTCTAGTGTCTATGGTGCCTCAGGAAGAATGGCAACAAACAGCAGGTGCCGCCGCAAAGCGAAGCCCTAAGGAGGCCACAGCTACTCTTAAAGCGCATATTCACACCTGCAGACAGTCGGGAGGGGAGGCACAACATTTTGGTCTTCAAAAAGAAGTTATTAAACAGTCAAAACATAGCTGAACAGCTAGAGTTTATTTTGGATGTGAGAATGGGATGAGGAGGAAGGAGGGCTCACATATCCTGAGATCATCCATACATGGGTTAGTAAGGTCTGGTCACATGTTTTGTGGGTTTGGATAGGCTTACTTTACCCGAAAGTAACAGTAAGAAATTAAATGAAACCACACATGTAATTCAGTGCCTATCGTAGAACCTCGCCTATCTGCTGCTGCCAAATAAATGTGGCAGCCATTACTTTTCCAAGAAGCAAAAGCCTCAGATCCAAATGACACATCTAATCAACACCCAAGCATCTACTGTGCTGGCCCTGGCCATCTTTGATACCTGCCCATCTTAGAAACTGCCTTGCTGACAGCATATCCCAATTATATTTATATAAAATAGGCGAAGGGTCGATGTGAGATGACTACCACGTGTCCTGAGTCATTTGTGTGTATTTTTGCAGAATTTGAAGGTTCCTTGGGGGTCATCAGGATAAAATGTCTATATTACTTAGAAGTTCTGGGAAGTGGAGTCAGTGTTTAAATAACTTATTACCAGCTGTATAGGAAGCTGGTATTTTTAAACTTCCCTAAAACCACTAATAGCACGTTTCAAGAATACAAGGGGTTTAAACTTGGATTCTCTAAGATTTATAGAATGTAACTGGAAATTCTGCTTTAGCTGTTTTATGTCTGTTTTAATGCAAATGACACTGTCCTTAACTGTTCCGGGCACTGAGCTAACCCACCTCATGGAGGTAGGGCCTGCAAATCACTGAGCAAGCCTTCCCACAGAAGAGCTCTAAGTACTAACTGCCTGCAGTTACATTAGCCTGGAGGCAACAATCAGACAATGTACTGACTCAAAGCAGCAGTCCAGCTCAACCACTTTTGCTGCTTGGATTCCAGTTTGTAAATGCCTGTCCTGCTGGTCAAAGACTGTTTTCTCCTGGTGTCATCTTTTGGTATTGGTAGCAGAATAGAATTCAACTTGAATGGGCAAACAGGAAAACTCAAAAACAAAATTTGGCCTGAAATACAAGCTAAACAAAAAATATATGCATCACTTGAGAGTCCCTCATCATCTGTGATGTATTATTTCAATGTTTCCAACTCCATAAATATTTTTGAAATTATATCGTTTGGGGATTCCATGTATTATTGGGCCAATAACATCAAAACTTTCACCAGCAGCTATGGCATTCCTTTTTCTTATTTATCAAGTAACTTCTGCAGGCTAGAAAATAAAACTGTACACACAAGAAAGCACAAGAAAAAAAAAAAAAAACAGGCACCAGACCACAAAAGGATAATGAGTACTGGCATTTTGAGATATACTCCTCCACTGAATATGTTTATGGAGATATATAAATACACATACATACACACACATGCACAATAACAAAATAGTATGATCTTTGGCATATGTACAAGAACATGTTCCATTATTATTTTATTTCCAAAGGATTTTTAATTATCACATATTTCTCCTGCAACTTCATAGCAGCTTATTTAACAAACTGTCCATGCTTGTTGCTGTTAGTTAATTCTAACCCTTCTTTGCCATGTGGTCTTAGGTATGATACTTCATATTCCCCAGTGTTAGCTTAATAATCTGTGGGATGTTGCTAATGATTTACCTATACCTCACATAACTATTGTAAAAATTGTCAAGAATAAGCATTTTGAAAGCACTTGACACAAGAGAGTGGCCCATGATGGCTGCCTGAACACATGCTTGGCCGCTTCTGCATGTGCTTGGAATGGTGGTTTGAGCATACTTGCTGCTGTTATATAAAATGTGCGAGAGAGTCCCATGCATGATTCTTGGTGTGGATCAATGCAGTTTTGCTTTAAGGTTAAATTTCTACATATAGAATTGCAGAAAGTATATGCATGTTTTAAAGCTTCTGATGTTGCCATATCCCTACCATCAAAGGCCCTGACAGTTTATACGTGCATGATATAACATGCATTCCCTGCACTATTTGTCAATATTTAGTATTTTATTTAAAATCTTAAGAATCTGCTAGGTTAAAATTCTTTAATACTTCTGTAAGGGCTGGTGAGGCTATTTCACAGTAAGAGCCATTTCTAGTTGTCTGTCTAGAGACTTTGGTTTTGTCCACTCTATGATGGTACACCTTTTTCTCATTGAATGAAGGGGGATTTTCTTCATCAGAGTCATAACTATGTTTCTGTCCCCATGTTACATTCGTACAGCTAAGAAATCTTCCAGGCAGACAAATTCATCAGAACCCATCCCCAATCACACTAGGCTAGCTGGCCAGCAAGCCCAAGGGATCCAATGGCCTCTGCTTCCCCAGTGCCGGAACTGCAAGAACCAGGCCTGGCTCTTTGACTTGGGTTCTGGGAACTGTCCTTAGGTCCTCTGGCTAGTGAGGTAAGCATTTTTCTGACTGAATCATCTCCCAAGTCTCATCAATTGTTTCTTTCATGACTTGCTTCCTCTTTCAAATTTAGGAATACTTTCTCAGTCAAATGCATTCTAATATGTTTAGGTTTCATAGGATGTCTACTATCAGTACCTCATTTTAGAATATAAAGGGAACCTACATTAAAACATTTTAAAGTATAAAAAGAAAAGCAAAAGCTGTCCACAAAATGAACACTCTATAACCATAGATATTTATGAATATCAGAGTAATATTTATGAAAAATTGCTATCTGTACGTTGCCAGAATTTCTGAACACTTTTCATGGATACTCTGTCAATCCTAACTTCTGCATTTGATCAAGTAGACATGATAGTTGAGGCCCTCTTCTCATTTTGAGTCAGTGAAGACAAAAACAAACAACAACCCACCCTCTCCCCTCCCCCCCATGAACTCTACAACTCTGCACTTGTCAATATGCCCAATTTCTTTTAGCCAGAGGTTGTGTGAAGCTGGGGAATGTTCTGGAGACAGTGTTCTCATTCATCAGACCCATAATCACGTGTACAGCCTCCCATCTATCTAGGAATCACACCATTACAAGCATTCTTCCCTAACTCATTCCTACATCAGAAATATGAATTTTAAGGGACTCTCCCTTCTCTCCCAAACATATAATCAAGCAACAAAACAAGAAACAAAACTCACAAATAAATGGCTCAAGGACTCAGAAGCATGTCATGAGCAGCACATGGACCACGGTCACCTTCCCACTAGCACTGAGCGCTGGAGTCATGCCAACAAGCCACAGTTCAGTGAAGGCAGATGAAGTGGCTGTCTTTTACAATGTCTGAATAACTTAAAATGTAATTCACAGAAAAACATTCTTTTGCGAAATAATAATCTGAACAAACGTGGAAAACACATGACTGGATTCCAGGCCATGCAGTTATTAAAAACATGTATGTGGAATAGATGCCCATATTTTACAATGAGGAACACACAGCATTCAGCCACTCTGAATCTTCATGCACTTACAAAGCAAAATGGAAGTTAGAGATGCAGCTGCAGTCTGAACAATACTTACAAGATGACAAGTTTACCTGACTTTTCTAAAATTCCAAGCAGCTAACAATTAAGAAAACAAGAGACAATTTCATTGATTTCCAAATGCTTACTACAAGTAACACCACAAAATGCAAACAGAATCATTTACTTTTAGCCACACAGTACAAACATTTTGCCCTTAGTCACCTGGGAAAAGAGAGGAAATACATGCAGCCAGAGGGTAGGGAATGGTGCCGTGAACCAACACGTGCAATACGTCTCAACCAAGGTGAGACGCAAAGTTAAAGAAATACACATACAGGAGAAATGACACAGGACACCACACCAACGGCTATTAATACAAGTAAGGATTTGAGACATATAAATTGAATTGGTTTTCATTTCAGATTAGTATGTCATGTATGCAACTTAACCGTTCAAGAAAAAAGTAATACACTTTTTAAAGGAAAGACTCCAATCAAGAAAGTGCAGGGTTCCATCAAGTGGCATCAAGCATGGAGGTAGGGACGGCGTGCACACATACGCTTACTGTGCAGACTGGTGACTGGACACATGGGTGGGACACATTGGGTGGTTTAGTTGCTCAGCCCTGATGACACAAGCACTCAAACCATTTCTGCTAGGCAACAAACTGTGACCCGTGGCAGAGTCAGAGACATGCACGCAGTGAGCCTCTCCTCTTGAGACATGAGTTATGAACAGAACTGAAGAGAATCTACAGAGGATGCCGTTCCTGAAATCAAAACATTTTCTGCTTTACCAAGAGGCTGGAAGAAAAGCAGAAACTTTATGCCCTTGGAAAATTCTACGTGCCAGGGAAACAACCGTAATCCCAGAAAACAGACAAAATGTGACAGCTCAAATGCTTTTAAAGCTAAAAATATTTTCGCAATAAACTTAAGCAGACGCAACAGGTGCTAGATATAACTCGAAACAGAAACACCGAGGGTGAGTCTCATTCTTTTAAAACCAAAAGAGGACTCATGGCTAGATGACAGTGGCAGTTTTATAATAGCAAATCTGTAAAGCTCCTGTCTAGAGTATGTAGACCTGAGAAGAAGAATGAGAGGAGCAGAGAAGCTGGAGCCTTCTCCTCGAACATACCCTATGCCCAGAGAGTTCTAAAATGCCCAGGGTAAAGGCCACTCAGCCCTCCTTCACTGAATCAAGATCTTGCGCAATCTCAGGCCACATAATGGAAAAGCCAAGCTGTGTCTGAATCACTCACATTGCCCTGTTTTAACCAGCCAGTCACAGTAGCTGGGGACTAGGAAGTTCACCTATGGAGCCCAGTTCATGGCCTAAAGATGCAGCAGCCTCAGTTTCATCTGTGAAATGAGGAAATCATCATAACTTCAAAAGGACCCAGTTAGTGAACCTACTGGAGAGCAGCAAGGGCCACACAGGGCATGAAGAAAGCAGCTCTTTCTCTGCGGTGTTTCCGCATCTAATCCATTCCCACCCACAAGTGCTCTTCAGCAGCAGTAAAACCAAAGCTCGCAGTATCAGCTGTGTGTTGATTTATTGTTTACAGCATAGAACCAAAACGTTTTGATTCACGGAATCTTCACTGTGTCCCAGTTTGGCTGGGATATAGATGTGAGTATTTCTGTTGGAGACAGTTTTACTTAGATGCAGAGGCATCTAAGGGTGTGTCATGATTTTAATTAGTATCTTCTTGCATCTTACCCAGAAAAGACTAGGCACTGTGGACAAAGAAACAAGGTTAGGAGAAGAAAGAAGAAGCCCTTGTAGCCTGTAAAGTTGCCCTAGAAAAGTAAGTGGCCCTCCCATTCTGGCTGGTTAGATGCCAACTTTGAAATTATTCCAAGATAGATGGTGAAAAAGTCAAAACAAAAATGAATAAAACTGAAGTTGACCAGTGATCATGTCAAGGAAAGAGGCTTTCTATAGGAGGACCTAGCAAACAGGAGGCTTCCCCAACAGCTTATCTGATGAGGGGAAAGGAAGGGACATAAACTTAGCATCAGCCTGTGTTACTACTAATAAAAAAGCTAGCTCAACACTACTCTTTCCAGTACAGCTCTCCCAGGAAAAAGCACACCTTTCAAGAAAGGCACCAAGAACCTCCTTGTTTCATCTACTACGGGGTCTCTCTTCGGTCAGTGTTTCTACCTCCCTTGATAGAACTGAAATGCCTCTAAGACCACATAGTTGCTCTCCACAATGGGAATATTATTGTCTCTTTTCACTAGCTTGGACAAGTAGCAAGAAGAAAGTAAGAGGAGAAAGCAGGAGGAGAAAGCAGGGGAGGGGAAGGAAGATGAGGAGGAGGAGGAGGAAGAGGAGGGGAGAGAGGGAGAGGAAGAAGAAGCCGCTCTCTGTCAGTATGCCTTTGAGAAAGACTTTCACCTCAGACACAAACATGACCTAGTGTAAACTTCTGCCAAGAGGCAGGGCATTTTATAAGCACAATGGTTTATGGTTAAACACAACAGTAAAACCCCAAATCACCCATGTCCTCTGGCAAACTCCAAAATTACCCATTTCTGTCAACATGGTCGTTCTCTGTGTATAAGACTGCCATCTCCTCCTATTGAAGTACTAGCAATACACCCTTCTGAACTCTCTTTAATGTCACTGACAATCATTCTTAGATACAGTTCCTCCAATCAAGTTTATATTCATCCTGTAAAATGAACCACATGTCTTTTAAACATTAAAAATGTCTTTAACATTTTTATCCTTTAAGGCATTATTATTTTTTTAACCACCATGTTATTTCTTTAGAAACACATACCTCTTTTGGTAAAGACACTAATTTATTTCTGTCTGCATTCAAGTTGCTCAACTTCTTAAGTTTTCCAATGCTCTTAGGTAAAGTCTGTTAAAATAATATTTTTGTTAAAATAATATTTTGTTGAGGATCTTCACAGGCTTTTTAACATGGCTAAACAGAAAAAAACGTTATTCACAAGGATTCAAGAGTATCAGCAAAACAAAACAAAACCCAATACAACACTTACTCCTTACTATCAGATATTTTAAATGATCATTTTGGGAGAATTAGCCAAGTATTCTGAATTTATGTTGATATAGTTGTATGTTTAAAAGAAATGAAATCAAAGGCAGGGACAGGAAACATTTCTTGCAGAGAGAAAACAAATGTTCCTCCACTCAAGAAAGTGAGGATTTATATCCTCAAGATTCATCCTTGCCCTGCGTGTACACCAGAAAGGGCGGTGGCTTTGTTGACTACAGAAGCCGGAGTGCTGCACAGGTGCTACGCAGCTAGGGGAGGAGAAAGACCCAGGAGGGAATGGACAAGGTATGCAGGCCTGCTACGGGCAGCAGAGCCCTGTGGGAGCAGGCTGGGGCCACCGTGGGTCTCTGACACTACAGTAGAATCTGAGGGTGACTACAGTAGTTAACTATTAGGACTGGTGTTTGTAAGCCTAAAACCACAGCTAAACCAGGAATCCGAGAACACCTGCCAGAGGACAGCCGAGGAAGGATGCCGCTGCCTCCTTGCCAAGTCTGAACCAGTCTGAATTTTCATTCTTCTCAGGCTGCCTGTCTCTGCTCAGTCTACCTAAAGAACACCATTTTACTTAATAATCAATACAAGAGAAATGGAGCCTCAACACTTCTTTACTCCTCTAGCTAAAAGTCTAGCTTCATGTCCCACATTATAGATACAGAATCCATCATTATCCCTTTAAGTCTTTATCACAACACACAAAGAACACTCACCAGGAGATGATTTTCAGTAAGAACTAACTCTGTGAGACTTTCACAATCCCCAATGGATTCAGGCAACTGCGTGAGTCTGTTCTGATCCACCTTCAAGATTGACAGCTTCTTTAGTTTTCCTACAAAGTGTTATTTAAACTCATTAGTCATGATTGTTTTCCTAATCAACACGTGGTATCTCCTATCTGCTGCTCTTTTCTGTTTTAAATAATTACTCATTTTTTTTCTTCACCTAGCTTTTCAAATTAAAACTACATCCATTACTCTCATTTAAACTACTAAAGGTTGAGAGTTAGAGTAATTTGTTCAGAACATCAAAAAATCAGTAATTAAAACAACTCATTTTAAAAGGCTACCTAAAAATACCATGTCAAAGCGAGGAAGTTTAATAAAGAAAAAACAGTTGGTTCCTGATGGCATTTTTAAGAGTAGGAGGTGTTCTGTACCTGGGTGAGAACTTCATCTTACCTGGTATCATCCTTACTTAAAAAGAAAAAAAGGCTTACTAAATCATCTGACCTGTGAATGAACTGACTCAAGTGGTTCTGTATATGCAGAACAGGGCAGGAGCTCTCAGAAGCCTTATTAACAACTGAGTCCACTTCAATCTGAGCAGAAAGTCTTGAGGTAATGGAAATGCCCATAGGACTCTGGAAAAAAAGAGTTAAGTCCTCTCTGAAAAGGAGGAAAGTTCCAACTCTCGCTTTTCATCTGAAGTCAGGGAAGCATATCGGACAGGTGCCCTTCAGTATCCCATGAGAGCCTGGCAATGACCCCCCATCAAACCCAAGGACAGCCTCCACACACACACCCCCATCGAATCCGAAGACAGCCTCCACACACACACCCCCATCGAATCCAAAGACAGCCTCCACACACACCACCCCCATCGAATCCGAGGACAGCCTCCACACACACCCCCCATCGAATCCGAGCACAGCCTCCACACACATCCCCATCGAATCCGAGGACAGCCTCCATACACACATCCCCATCGAATCCGAGGACAGCCTCCACACACACCCCCATCGAATTCGAGGACAGCCTCCACACACACCCCCCATCAAATCCGAGGACAGCCTCCACACACACACCCCCATCGAATCCGAGGACAGCCTCCATACACACATCCCCATCGAATCCGAGGACAGCCTCCACACAAACAGAAGCAAAAGTCTACGGAAAATGAAACAAAGAAAGAATGATCTGGCCTTGGGTACAGTCATGGGGCAAAGACTCATCAGACTTATTCTGCATAATCAGTAATCTACTGACAGAGTTCCTAGTGGTTTCTACATGCCCTGGAAATCTGGACACACATTAGCATGCTCCACAGGTACAGGGCAGCTCAAAATAGGATTTTCTTTAACCAGATTCCCAGCAAGTTTTATAGCCTCTCCTTGAGTACGTCTGGTGATGGGCATTTGTTTCTAAGAAACATGAAGTAATTACTAACAATTACCTTTGCTTCTAAAGCTTCAAATAAAACTGAGATTCTCTACCCTTTTCATTTTGCCCATTGGAACTAAAGCTGTAATAAATCCTCTACAGACAGTCCTTCAGACTCCTGGACAGTCCCACTCCTGCCGGCCTTCTCCTATTCCACACTCCTGGACAGTCCAGCTCCTGCCGGCCTTCTCCTATTCCAAGCAACAAAGCATCCAGTTTCTCCAACACTTTCAAATGCCATGTGATTTTGAATGAACACTTCTACAAAGTCAAAATTTGTACCAGTTTCTCAACCAATACTGATCAAAATACAGTATCTGTATATCTACCAAGCTGGTGCTGCCATTTCATTTTGACTAAAGAGGAAGAGGTCCTCTGTCACACAGCTTCTTCTATTGAAAATCTTCCAAACTTCCTTTGATGCTTTGAGAAAAAACTAAAGGCAACAATCCTATGACAATCGAGGGTTAAACACAGCTTTTACTAGTTCTACATAGCCTAGATCTGCAGACCTGCTAGCTCATATGTCTATTTCTATGTATTTATTTCCCACACTGGTCTAAGTTCCTTTGTAGAAAGGAAATACCTGCATTATTTTTAAAGGAAATGGTACAGAATAATTAAAAGATTATTCCCAATGCATTACAAAGGTGCGTTTCCTTTAATGTTCCATCCCAACATTCATTTAAATAAGAGGACCAAGATCCAATGTGGACCTGAGTTCTAATAAGGTCCAATTACTGTCTCATAAACTATTCAGGATGCTGAGTTAGACATGTCTTAGCAAGGAACTATTTGCTTAAACACTTATTATTTGGGATAATCATCACTGAAATAATTGAGACATGGAAAAAGTAGATGTGAATCAATACTTAAAAAGGCTCCACCAAACAAGGCTGGGCCAGAGGAGTTTGAAACTTAAGACTATACTAAATATTCTTTGATTTTTCTTCTTTAAAAATGGGTAGGAAGGAGCCACAGGCCCAGCACTCGACAGTGGTGACGGTCACCAGTACTCCAGACATCAGGATGACAGTCGGTGAAGCTGTGTGTCAGGTACCTTTCACTACTTACCGATGCCATCTGGAACAGTTTCCAGTAAGTTCTGGGAAATTACTAAATCTGTTAAAGAAGTCAGACCACTGATTTCTTCAGGAAGTCTTTCCAACCTGTTTTCAGAGACGTCTAAGCATAGCAGGCTCTTCAGATTTCCGATCTCCTACATCAAAGGAATAGAAAGAGAAACCCTTAAAGCTGTCACAGCACAAAGGAATTTGCTGTGGTGGTTTTTCACAATCAAATCCCAGTTCTACATCAGAGAAGAGGCCAAAGGAACGTAAGAGCCAGAGGGCGGGAGGAATGCTGTGGAATGTCCTCAGGACTTAATGTGGCCACTGTACTCAGGAATGACATCGGGTGTGGTGGCTACTACCTGCATAAAACCTGCATAAGATCAAGGTAGTTTGAATTCCAGCACAAACAGGGCAAGGGTTCACAAGTCTCACCTCAAGCCAAGGAAGCCGATGGCTGTTGCACGAAGGAGTGTCATTTTCCTTTAGGGGTATGGCCCAAGGTAAGTTGCCCATGCTCCCATGATGGCCCTACACCCATGTACATACAGGTAACACTAACAGGACTCAGTGGGTTAAAATAAAAGAAGAGGACATGAAGTTAGGTGGCTGTACAGGGGGTGGGAGGAGGTGGGGGATGGGAGCAGAAGCTGGAGACAAGCAAAACACATCACACACAGAGGGATTCTCAAAGAATAAAAATATTTAAAAGAATCTCAGTTCTAAGGATGGTTTCTTTAGCATATGTACGTGTGTAAGTATACAAGTAAATTTCTAGACCCCATTCCAACAAAAATGAGAGGCCGTATGGATCATAGACATGAAGCCTCTGGGACACAGGTCCTCCACCTCAGGAGACAGAGGAATGAATGTCACTTTCCAGATGGGACATGCAGCTCCAAGAGAGAGCAGATGATGGCAAGGTCACACAATCCGGAGGGAAAGGAGGCTGGAGTCCAGTTTTCTATGCTTGGAATCAATCACTCCCAAGCACCTTAACACTGTAGGGTACCCTGGAATGTTCTCTGATAAGACACCATCTACTTTATCTTTCCTCCATAACTGGGCATGCTGGTTAGCATAAACTTCAAAGCAAGAACTTCTCATCAAAACTGTAACACAGAGACCCACTGATACCTTTAACATCAAACAGAAAAGAGAAGCTAACTAGGCTTAGTAAAAACAATGTACTGGGGCCTGGGGAAGTCCTTCGGTAGTTCCACCATTGGATTCAGCTCACCTTCACTTCCAAACCACACACTGTCCTTCCTATTCCTTTCCAGATGTCTCCTGTCCCTGCCTGCCCTATACTGAACTCCTCCTCATTTTACCGTCCTACTTGGACCCTAATCTTTGACTCCTGGATTGCAGTCTCGTTTGTTTGTTTGCTTGTTGTGGATTACTGCGAGTCTTGCTGTGTAGTCCTGCTAAGCCTGGTATCCACTACGGAGGCCGGGCCAGCCTGGAACTCGCAGGGATCCTCCTGTCTCCTGCTTTCCAAGCACTGAGACTGCATGTGCAGCCACCAGGCCCAGGCCTGCATCCCAGTCTTGACTGTTCTTTTCTAGGTTTATTCTACAACGCATGCTTTCTAGTTTTCACTTTGAAACATAGCTGGTCAATGTAAGCACACCACCTTCCAACCATAAAACAGTCTACACGAGTACCCATTCCTCAGTCTAGACTTGCCTTTGACGAACGCTTTCCAGGTTACCCCATCCGTTTCGCGCCTTCCCGCTTTGCCCCTATGTTCCCTGTCTACATTTCCAGACATTTCTGATCAGCCTCCTGAAGTTATCTCACTTTTCATTAGCAATATTTGTATCCTTTTTCTTTACATATCTAATGAAGACAGACCTTAATATATGTTTATTCTTGGTTTAGTACACATGTAAAATATTAGGGAAATGAAGACTTTTGAATAATCATTTATAGAGATCCACCGGAGCTCTGATTCTCTGGTATTTAGAATGCTCATGTCAACACGGTCATTCACGCACATCTGCACACACATATACCACCCCCCATCACGTCAGAAGTCTGATCTTTTACTGTGTCCTGATACTCCATGGTATCCCCTCCATCCTAAGGTTCTCTGAGTCAGGATTTCCCATATATTCCGAGTGAAATCCAAGTCTTGGTCAGAGGCTACCCACAAGGTTATTGATCTGTCTCCCTTTCCAACCTGCATCGCAAATCTCGGAAATAGAGTCTAATTGTTTGTTTCTTAGCTCCGTTAGTCATGAGGTGGCATCATGGTAACCTCGGTGCTCTGACAACCAAAATTTTACTTGAGCACTTCCTTCCAGTGTCACTTCCTGGCCTTGAGCTGGCACTCCCCACCCACAGCTCATGGTCCTCTCATTACTGGGTCACACAGTCAAGTGGGCATCATCCAAACTATTTTAAAATACCAACACCCATACCATGAAATGCACATTCTGTACACGTCAGAGAACTGAGTGTGTGATAGAAAAACGGGGAGCAGCAGAAGAAAGGCCTGCCGTGCTGGGGGTACTTCTCTAGGTCTGATGTGTCTAAACATGGACCTGCCTGCTGGACCCACAAGGTAACCGAGTATGCAGGAGTCTGTCCCAGGTCCAGTTCACTCAGAGCACGATTCTTGCACTTGGCAATAGTGAAGACAAGCCTGAATAACAGGGCACACCAGCTCAGGCCATGAATGTTATTTAGGATAAATAAATAAACACATAAAAGCCCTTAGTGCTGCTTTTACAGTAACTACCATAAGACAAAATGTGGTCAAAATGATCCCAAAGCACTTCAGCACATCATTAAGAGTAGCAGAAGCTTACTTCTGAATCATGGGTCTTGGCAATTTATAGATCTGTTGGGCTTGAAATAAGTTCTATGGCCATCAAAGATGAAATCAAGTGCAGACATGAACAAAAGGATATGTTTACTATTTTTAGAGATGGTGGACTGAGGTTTTCAATCTTCCTATGGAGAATGATGACAGCTCAAGACATTTTTCCAAATGGGTTTGTACCAATAATGCTTCTGTTTTTTGAGGCTCGTGTACAGAAGACCCCACACAGAAGAAGGGAGAGTACATGGTTAACTGTTGTTGCTCTAGAGAGAGGGGGAGATACCTTAAAACCTGAATTTACCTGAGGTAATTCAGACAGCTGATTTCCATCCAACCAGAGATCCTTCAGATGTAAGAGCGAGCCAATCGATTCTGGCTGAAACAAAAGGTGACGTTAGAGTAACAAGGACCCAGACTCCCACCCTCCACTATGGGGAAAGACTTCTCAGACAGGAACTGTGAGCCATAGCAGATGTTTGCTGTTACTTCTCTGGTATCAAGCCCCTTAGAGTGGCCCCAACTTTTCCCCTAGAATTTTAAACATCTCCACTTAATGCTCAAATCTCTAGTTCTGACTCTCCCACACCCAAATCATAAAGTTCTTAACCACTGTGAGTTAAAAGGCATCCATGAAGACATACGTCCCTGTAAGACATTTTGTGATCATAACGGACAAAGAAATACCAAATTTCTTTGATATAGACTTACCAAATTATATATTTCATTGTTTCCTAAATCAAGTTCTTCAAGTCTTCGTAGTTGGGTAAGAGAGCTATTTAAACAATCAACAACAACAACAAAAATAATGTTTAGAGAAGGTTAAGGCATACAGAGCAGCATTCCTTTCTTAAACTAGTTCCTTCCAAAAAACATGGACACTCTGCACACGGTGACTACCTTAGTCCCTTCAACATCCCCCTCTTATTGCCCAGAGACTCACTCAGGAAGATATGTAAGAAGATTCTCTCTCAGTTCCAGTGAAGCCAGGTTATAGAGACTAGAAATGAGAAGAACAAAACTGTTGAGGAAAGCCCTAAGGTTCTTTCAAATCTCCCTCCACCGTCCACAAGAAGCATCCCAAGATAGAAATACCACCACCTGCCACCCCTAACAAATCAACCAAAGTTTTACTTCCTAACTTAAAATAATACATTAATGATATTAATAGACGTATAGTGTGTTATGACTACAGGGTACTCTCAAATATCTTATACAGGACATGTGGAAATAACTTACGAGCCACTAAAAGACAACCACTCCCTAGACTAATATAGAAGCCAAATATGTCCCTCTCAGCTTCAGAATGTTGAAAATATGCTATTATAAGAAGGCTGGCGTCTTCCATCTCAAGGAGCTCAAAGCTCTTCTTCCTGCTGTCAGTGAAAGATCATGCTTTTAAGCATCTTAGACTGGTAAGATGGTTCAGTTGATAAAGGCACTTGTTGCCAAGCCCAATGATCTTAGTTTGTTCCCCAGGACCCCCATGGTGGAAGGACAGAATCAACTCATGCAAAATATCCTCTGACCTCCGTTCATGTGACCTGGCACACCCTGCTCCCCAAGTAAATAAATAAATTCAATTTAAAACTTAAAGTCAGATGCTTCATCCACAGAGTTCACTTGCTGTACCTCAGATCATCAGCCACCAGGGAGATACCTTCCCTTTACTACATCAGGGATAACGTACTGACACACCTTGCACCAGCTGACTCAATAAACTCCGCTGCCTCTGCTCTTATCTGTACTAAATCCTAGAATGGAGCTCTTTGCAGCAGAGTCTCCTGCCTCTCAGCTATAACTGAGTCCATCTGCAGCCCTGTGGACAGATGTTCTCCCCCCACAATGATTATCTAGGTCAGTTTCTGTCATGCAGTGACATTGTCACATAATCAGAGGTCTGCCCCCACAAACACACACACTGATAAGCACAGCACAAGTTCTGAAGAGAAGTGACCTCACCTCACAGGCACCTCAGCTAGTATCACTACAGTAACGTCTTGAGGTGGAAAAGTTTTATTATTGAGCATATGTGAGTTAGACATTATTCCAGCACTCTAATCTGCCTTAATCCCCTACTTTCTATATTTCCAACAGAAAAGGCTTGGACCATGTGGACCAAAAAGCTGATTTTTATAATGTCAGAAAGTAAAAATTTAGGTTACAATAGTCCTTCTGTCTATACGTTACACATTTGTACACACAGGCTTAACATTTGTTTGCTGAAAATATATATTAATTACACTACAGATTGTATACATTCTGTATCTCATCCAATAAAAAAACTGAATAAGAGTTTTCATTATGAAGGCCAAAGCAGGTAAGTGTCAAAAACACATGATTTAGGAAAAGTCCTATCCTTGCTTATAATAAGCAGTCACAGATTTAACACCAATGTCTTTTCAAATGAAATGTGACCATTTGGAAAGCTGCAGTTCCAGTTTTACTTTCTCTTAACCAAGTAGGTGTTCACATGAAAAATACCACCATGGAGAACAGAAGGTGAGAGCAAGGGTGGCCATCCAAGACCCGGCTGCACAACGCTGTAGCTCCACCTGCAAGGGGAGAGCAAAGACGGGTTCCCAGAGCGGAGTGCTCATGTCATTCCGACTTTTTTTTTTGAGAGGCGGTAAACCCTTATCTATTTTCACTGTTAGAGTGGTTAAAATCACTGGTTATATTTTATCTACTCAACATTCATGGCTTTCATGTCTATTTTGACAAACTGAGGACATCTACTGAAACAAGAGAGTCCTTTTTAAAAAAAAAAAAAACTTTATTGGACATTAAATGTACTTTAAGATTTTTAAGAATTCTTTTATAAAAAAATGCAACTGTGTGTATGGCGGTATCGTATGTGTAAGTGTAGGTGCTCAGAGGCCAGAGGAGGGCGCTGGAGCCCTGGAAGCTGGATTATTGACCCCTGCGGCTGATCAAATGCATTTAAAGGACAGTTTTACGCAGATTTTTGATCTAGGTTGTACCAAGCGTCTGCAGCCTTGGTCTGAACATCTCCCACCAGAACTCCAGAAGGGAGCTGGAAGGGGAGGGCCTGCATGAGGCTCTGTCACACCCCCTCTCATTTGGTCAGTGATGATGAGCATGTGGACAACCTTACGATGACACAAGTTGAAGGCTGAAGGTATGTCATGAACAGGTAAAGTGACAGCCTGGCCCATGACCAGGGGCTGCCCTCCCTGCACTACTCAGGTGTCTCAAGCGCTCCCTACTCTCTGAACTCTTCAAGTTGAACTTTGAAACCACCTTTCAGTCTCCAAGGCATTCAGAAGTCCACCTCCTTACTCCAACCGAGAGACACTTGCAATTTCACCATTTCATGTTGTTAAAAATAAGAGGATATTTTAAACTTTTTTAAGGAGAGCATGCATCACAGCTACCATGCATATCTAATATTCAAGCAAAATTACTGTTAACTCGCCTACAGACTAAAAGGCAAAGTTCCTACCTTTGGTAGACTCACACCCGAAATATCTCTTAGTTTCTTTTGTTTAAGAGAGGAAAATGTGAATAGAGGGGTGCTGCATTCGGCAACAAAAGCAACGAAATGCATTTCAGCTTTTTGCTTTAGACAGAGTCTCACCATGTTGCTCGGGATCGCTCAGAGCCTTGGGCCTCACTCAGAGCCTTGGGCCTCTGCTGTTTCTGCTGGACTCTAGATTACAAGTGTACAGCATCCCACCCATAGAAAAGATCATACGTACAACCTCAGAAAACTGAAAGTTAACACACATACACAAAATACCGGCCTTTCTGAGGCAGGGCTCCAAACTATTCAAAACTATGAAAAATAAAGAAACTTGAACATTAAAATCAGCTCCACAGACTGGTGATCAAAGTCGCTCTTGAGTCTGGCCTGCTTGGCTGAGATACTTCAATACTGGTGTTCAATGTCCCATAAAATAAATGTAGTATCTGTTATGGTAATTAGAGTTTAATATATTTTCCTTTCAAATAAACAGAGCTAGTCTTTCAAAACCTTACTTCGTTGAGACAGCCCTTGTCTGTAAGCACAGCCACGTCCCTTGCAAGAACACAAGTGCAGTCACTGTCTGCAGGAAGCTCACAGAAGTCGTCCCATCACGGACACTGCCGTGCAGGGCAGGCCCACGAAGGTGAGTTGCTGGCACGGCCACGCTTAACCTTACAGACACTGTCCAGAATCAGTGACTCACAAAACAAGGGACAGAAAACAAAGCAAAGGCTTTGGCTAAAGACTCCCTCCTCCTGCCTGAGCCTAAACATCAGAGTATAATCTGGACAGGTCATTCTCAGTCAGAGCACAGAGGCTGATTTGAAACATGGGACTGGTTCTTAGCAGCACCTTAACTGGGCCATACCAACCTATTGTGGAACATGACTCTCCAGACTGCTGTAGTAATAGCGGATGTAGCATAGAACCCATGTAAGTGCAATCAGGCCGAGACACTGAAATAGAAAGGAACAACCTCTCTCCCCGTCTCCCAGAATAAACATCAAGACTGTTATATATATATATATACATATATATATATGTATATATATATATATATACATATATATATATAAAACATTAGCCTGTTCCCCTTAAGGCAGCATAATCTATTTATTTCAAATATCTTTTCACCTCCTAAGGGACCTAACAATGGATGAGCGACTGTGAGGTGTTGCCTGACTAGGGAGGGATCTTATCCAATCTATGGACCTCAGAGCCTTAATCGCCAGGAGAGAGGATGTAACATGCATCTACCTATTACTTCAGTTAAAAACACAAAAAAGCAGCAAGCATTTTAAATACTTTTAGAAATTTGATAAAAAATTAGACACAAGATATAGTGTGAAAATTATTAGTCTTCAATAATCCTACTGGTATTAATGATACTGGAAATTTACTATAATGACATTGTTATAACTGCTTTACAAGGTCTCACACAATCAGGGAGTAAAAAGGCCCGGCTTCACCAGAAATCTGCATTCCACCTACTCTGGTATGTTACCTTTCATTCTGGAGTTAGCAAGTTAACTCTATGAACTGTACAGTTATTCATCTCTTTTATATCTACACAGTCAGCCAAAGTTTTTCTTCCATACTTAGGGCCTACCAATCTATCATGTGAGATTAACTTTTAAAGGACTGACACTATTTAACTAGAATTTTCCTTTATGCAAAGACAAGCAGGTATGAATACAAAGTCTCTTTAAAAATGATCAATTTGTTTATTTTTATGTGTGTGTGCTTGCATGAGTTTATGTGCATCATGTGTGCAGGTGGCCAGAAGAGGGTATCGTATTCCTTGGAGCTAGAGTTCCCAGTTATGAGCAGCTTGACATGGGTGCTGGGAACTGAAGACAGGTCCTCTGGATGAGCAGAAAGCATTCTCAACCACTGAACCATCTCTCCAGTGCCTACATACAC
Source organism: Eospalax fontanierii (assembly GCA_035773235.1). NCBI lineage: Eukaryota > Metazoa > Chordata > Mammalia > Rodentia > Spalacidae > Eospalax > Eospalax fontanierii. The sequence continues at coordinate 41,844,836 of CM069549.1, read as the reverse complement.
CTACTGCATTGCTTTCCTTGATTAGCAGATTTTTGTTTCCTGTTTCATCTTGTATATACTGGTATTTTAAAAACAGACGCACAGTACTTCACCATCTACACATACCTTAATATTTTAAACCAATTTCCTATTAAAAGACATCTGATCTTTCAATTTAGATTTCTGATAAGTTGAATTTCTGTTCAGTACTGCTGAAACGACCTCACCATTCTCTGAGACACACTACCCTTTGCCACTCTGACCATCTCTGCTACCAAGGGGTGTGTGGTAGTTTGAATGAGAACATCCCTCACAGACTCTAAGAATCTGAACACTCTGTCTCCAGCTGGCGTGCTGCTTTTGGAAGTTGGGGGGCATGATGAGGAAGCTTGTCACCGGTGGTGGGCTTCGAGAGTTCAATTACCCTTGCCTATTTCCAGTTTTGCTTTTACCGCTTCCTGTGCTTGCTCAAAGGTGAGCATTCAGTTTTCCCTTCAGGCCTCCTCTGCTGCCACACCTCCCCACCATGATGGAGGCTCATGGTGTTTCATCACAGTGACAGAAAAGTAATTAATACAGGATTGACAGGATGAGAACACCTACCAAGCCTGCCAGGAAGCACACAGTAAAACACTGCCTCTTGGCACAGTAACACTGTTTCATACAGTTCATAACAGCAAGAGAGAAGTTACACTCTTCTGTAAGTCAGAATGTAGGCTGTTATATTTTTAGGATTCTATTTCAAGGGTCTGAACGAATGGTTACTTTAAGGAATTCACATCTGTTTTCTACTGTGTTTTTAAAACTTTTTAATCCACTTGGATCCCCCTCCTGTTTTTATTACCAAAATTATCAAGAAAACAAATGAGAGAAACTTATACTAAACAAATGACAATACACTACAAAATCATTAAAATAGAAAATACTATACACACTTACAGTAGTTAATATTTTGAATGGAAACAACAATTCTGAGGGGAGGAGCTTCTGCTTACACAGTTACATTTCTGCTCTTTCAACACTAAGCTAGTATTTGAGAAGTTTCTGGCTAAAAATTTCCTTATGTTGGCTTTGTACTGAAAATGTGTTTGTGGGGAGGTACATGGGACTGAGTTGTGGCCTAACACATGCTACACATGTATTCTATCACTGGAAAAAAAAACCTGTATTTTTGCATCTGAAACAATAAATACTTTATAGCAATTTCTATACTTCAAAAAAGAATATTTAATATGCTAGTATTTTCTAAAAGAAGAAAATTTTTCTCGTCTTAGGCAGCACTCTAACACAGTACAAGTACGCAATCTAGTGCCAGGTTTTCTCAGCAAGGACAAGGGGTTCACTTGGTTCAAGTCCACTGAAATTAAGGTCACTGGTTCGAGGGCAGCATACACAAAGTCAGACCCCCACGCTCTAGTTCACTCTGCCAGAGAACCTAAGGCCTATTTGCTTCTTCTGCTTCTACCAGCATCACAATAACACGCTTACTGATAAGAACTGCTAACTGCTGGTGACTGCGCTGGGGACTATGCCAGCTCATTACCTACAGTCCTTCTCTAAGAGTGCCATGCTCTGAGAAGAGTACAGCCATTCAGGCTATCTTCTTTCTTACCGCATGAATTTAATAGCAAATAATAAGAAGTGACAGCTACACAAGTAGCACACTTCCTGGCACCGGTCATGGGCTTCTAAAGTACCCAGCATGTCCTGCCATTTCTACTGGGGTTTCACACCCTCCAGCCTTCACCCTGCTCTGCATCAGCTGTAATCAGTGAGGACTGACTCCATGCACCTTCCTGCTCACCAGCTGCCATGGGAATACCTAACACCTGGACTAGTAACCTCAGCACAATCCATAAACCAAGAATCTCCTCATTTAAAGTATACAATTCTATGTTTTTAGCACATTTTTTCACAAAATATGCAAACACTACAGTCTAATTCCAGAAAATATTTGCCCTCTCCAGAGGAACTGCATGCTCATCACCCTTCAGCCTCCGACAGCTACTCAAGTATTTTCTTTATACACTTGACTCTACACAAATGGAGTCAGATGGCATGTGACAACTAGGCTCTGACTTCTTTCACTTAACCTGTTTTCAGCGTTCATTCCTGTTGGAGCATACAACAGTACTTCATTTCTTTTTATGTCCAAATAACATTCCACTAAATGGATGTCTACTTTGCTAATGGACACAAGCTCGTTTTCTATTTGCTGGGTATTATGAAGAATGCTGCAGTGACTATTCATGAACAAATTTTTATATGGACACGTTTTCAATTCTTCTGTGCTGGGAAACACAGGCCCCAAGTTCAAATTTGAGAGCAGATCTGTCCACACGGATACAGTGGGACTGCACCATTTTATTTTCCCACCAACAGTATGTAAGGGCTTCCACCTCTCCAAAGCTCCAATAATCATGCTGTCTTTCTGACAGTCATGTTCGCAGGTGTAACGTGCAAATGTGTAAGAAGGTTCATGAACTACAGAGTTAAGGCCATGGAGAAGGAGGAAGAAATGACTATTCTGCTCACTTTCAGAAACACACAGGAAAGAAAACACGTATGTGCTAGAGGAATGACCCTCCCAAGATGACTCTCATTCTCAGCAACACAAACACAGGCAGGTTACTAATCCCTATTTTGCAGAGGATGGTGGCAGCATTTAGGGTACTGCAGCGAGAGCCTGTGTGCCTAAGGAGCACCCGCCCTTCAGTGGTGGCCAGCGACACCTCGCCCCGTTCCCTGCTTCCTTCTTTCCACAGAAGTCAGTGCAGCTGCTCCCACTATGTAGTGGAATTAGCTCTAAGCTTTTTGGCAACAAAGGCAGAAAAGTAAGTGTGATAAATGTCAGGAACTGTTACTAAAAAGAAAAAAAGCTCACCATTCTTTTGGCAGATGTTTTTCCCTAAAAATAGCCTTTCTCTCCTGTTAACAGCTCCTCATATCAGGAAAATTAAGCAGTATTACTAGACAATAGGCATTCTTCATTAGAAGGTTTTATGGCAATGGACGCTGTATTTTTCAGTTACTTTTACAACAACTCTTCATAGAGATATGAAGTCTAAGGACTATGCAGGAGTGCAGTTACCACAGTCCCGGTGCAAGCTCTCCAAAGCCATGACTCCACTACCTATGTCTCATGAGAGGAAGGAGGCAATCCTGTGTGGTCTGTCGTGTTTATTTATTGAGTGAGTAGGTGATGACAACATAGGCTACATTCAGATACAAAGAGATGTGACTAACCATACCTATGGGAGTCCACAGTGATGCAGGCACACTTACTAATTATAGACATAGGATTAAACACTGAATAACTAGTTTTCTGTATAGACAAAGGAGTGAAATCACTCCTGTACAAGAGGGTAGGTCAGGGCATCTGCAGACTTGGAATTTATGTCTTCCCCTTTCAGTCATTGCAGAACGTGCAACAAAAGAAGACTTTCAGACACTCAATTTGGAAATTTCTTTCCAGCCAATTTGAAAAGAAAGGAAACAGGAAAAAATTTTAAAGTTCACTTTCGTGAAAGGTTTTGGACTTTTCTGCTTGGTTTGCATAAGGTTCTCACCACAGAGAAAACTGTAGAATGCATGCTCTATAACAAACAACTATTATCTAAGTGTCTGAAACCGTGGTCTCCAAATTACACCAGGAAAATGTTTGTGGCAGACGTCGTAGAGCTGCACTCGTGCAACTGAGGCTGAACAGAGACCACCGGCCCACAAGGGCGCTGGCTCTCATTCTCACTCCCCACAATGACCTGGCAAGACTTGGGTGCCCTGGAGGGCCCAGGAAAGCAGTGCGGACACAGAGAATCACTGCTACAGAGCTTAGCTGACTCCCTAACAGATTACTATCAGTGGTGATCTCCACACGCCTACCTTTATAACCCTTACATTAATTTAAATATATATTATATAGTAATATATTGCATATGTTGAAAATATACATAAAACAATTTTATAGGACATAAAATATTATTTTATTAAATATTTTATTAAAAATAAAAAAACAGAATGTATGCTACTATAATAAACAAAAACCTTTTTGGCAATGGAACTGAAATGCTTTATTATTTTCTGCATATGTAGCACACACAATGCTTTATTATTTTTAATTTTTTGTTTTACATTTACTGACAAAGCAATTAGCTAAAAGTTGTCTTGCTTTCTTGGCTATGAAAGATGAAAAGGATACTTTGCAAAGTTACATTAATCAAAGAGGAACTGCAAAGTCAGGTGCATTTATTAAATCAGCCCATGAATTTTGTAATTTTCTTGTAATTATGGAAAGGTCTTTGTTAAGATTCAACTGATAAATTGCCATTCACAATGCCAATTAATTATTCATGAGAGCTAATAAAAAGCACTACAATTTTACATTTTTAACAAAAGGATTTGGGGGGGGGCGGAATCCACAGTTTAATAAAATAACTAGCTAGTTTCTAGTTATTGCCAACATCCCCTGTCCTCTGACTGCCTGAAAACCATGGGGCTCTGCAGAGAATGACCTGCTGTCATAGAAAAAGGCCAGCAAATTCAGGACACTTTCATTTTAGTAAACAAAAGATGTGGGGTGATGGGGATGCGGGGGATGAGGAGCCAGGTGATGGGTTAACCAAGATCAAGTGCACACCGAGTAGCTTCGTGGGAACCTAGGATCTTGCAATCCAAATAATAAAATATAGTAAAAGGGAAAGTACAATACACACCATGTGAAAAACACAGGATCTAATGGTTTAAGTGGGGATGGGACAGAAGGTGGGAAAAGAAAACAGGTGTGTTAACTGAAACTAGGGATGTATGAAGAAGGCTTGTGAAACCCCACTAGTCTATATGCTAAAGAAATACACAATTTTAAAAGGAGTTTGAACAGAAGTACCCCACATTAGTGAGCAATGTTGCTACCAGAAGAAGTTATTAGATGAAAATTTAGGTGTGAAGCATGGGGTATCTTCCTGAGTTATGGGTCAGAAAGACTCCAGAGACACCCAAACAATACAGGCTATTGTCACTGTTCTTATGTGCCCATCATAAAGGATGGTGGGAAACCACTACTGAAGATATCACACACTTTGTTTGCAGTACACATTGAAGTCTGTCTTTAATTGGCCAGAAAACTTTCTCCTTGCTGAAAGGTACTGTGCAGGCTGTTGGGGGAGAAAAGACAACAATGGTCTTATCCAGGGATGGATCCTGCATGTTACAATACCAACCTGCCAGGCAAGACATGCCCAATGGTACACTAACAGAAAGGCTATTACAGGAGTAACCAACCACTCTCTTGATTGGATGTGAAGCTCACTCCACAGGAAGGAATTCATGCCAAGTACCACAAACATGGTTCAAACACAGGGCTAGAAGTGACAGGTCCCAAGAAAGAACCTATTGACGTTCTTTTTCTGAATGATCATGTTGTCAAACTGCTCTCTAAACGTGCTACTCCTAACCTTGGCCAGAGAAGCTTCTTATTGTAGTGGTAGTGGTTAATGCAGAGACTTACTGTTCAAAGGGTTGAAAATACGCAACAGTGAGTGCTCAGCTGTAGAAGGTACATGTATGTTAACTCCTGACTCCCTGATGCCCACAGATTATCACAGAAGAGGGACAGAAAGAATGGAAGAGCCAGAGGATGGAGAGGGTGCTGAAATGCTGTTCTCTGGACACGACATACTGTTGTGCACAGGAGCTCGCAGCAGCAGCTACTCCTACATGAATACCTGTATGAGATCAAGCCAGTAAAGAGTCCCAGCATGGACTGGGGAGAGGCGTCTGTGGTCCCACACCTAGCTCAGGAGCTACTGGCAGCTGATGGCTGCTGGGGAGGGAGGGCCACTTTTCTATGGCATGTGGCCCCTGGTAGATTCTCCACGCACCCATGGATGATCCCACACTTGTGACATAAGGGCAGCATTAAGTGCACTGAGTGAGTTAATAATTAATACATTTCTTAAATGGGCAATTATGCTATCCTCCACACTTGTCCCTAAATTAGTAGGGGATGTTAACACAAAGGATGGTGTGCAAATGTGGGACAGGACAGAAACGAGATCAGTTCTGGAGAAGCACTTGTGTTGTGTCTGCTGTGTGCAATGACACATGCCGCTGTAGCTGAGCTGAGGGCGGGATGTCATGGGGCAGTCCTGACATGGCAGTACTTGGCCATGTGGTATGGACTGGCAAGCTTTCTTCTGCAGTACCTATTGTACAATGGATACAATGTTAAGACATGCAACTGAGGCTTAGCTATCCGCCAAGAAGAGCTTGCCCGCATAAGGCAGAGTGTGGGTGCCACCCTCCACCTGAGCCTCTGAACTGGAAGAAAATAAAAAGCAGGGTGGGGATGAGATACTGACAGTGACCTGTGCTAAATAGCCCCTCCTGGGATTGCAAAACTTGGAACCCGCAGGTAGAATCAGATGATGAGTAAGCAGTAAAGTAGAAGTGATCAAAGTTACCCCACCACAGGCCCAACTCTTAAATAGACGGAGGAAAATCCAAGAGAGAACACGTAGATCGGGTCTCAAGCACTGTCCCAAACAAGGAACTTATATCACCATGGAATACATTGCTTTTGGACAGCCTGAGTTGGGAAAGACTTCAAAACAAGCAATGAAAGAACTTCCCAGGGCCTGGCTCCTGAGAGCCAGTAATCAGCCTGAGTATAAGAAAGCAGGGAGGCTGAATGACCACCCATCCCTCCTGAGTACAAAGGCTACATAGTCTGAGGCAAAATAAGGGCAATCAGTCCCTGACGGACTGGCTCACAGGAGCCATAAGAACACCAGGCTCTCACCAGGTGAGGTTCCCCATGAGTATCAGACACTAAAGACCACAAAAAAGGGGCAGGCATTTCAGAGGAACTCAGGTAGTACCTGATGCCCAGTTCCCTGGCCAGAAAGCCAGATAGGACTGTGTTCACAGTGGGGACCACAGGAATGGTAAGGAGCGTTAGTGGCTTTGCTGAGCCCCATGGTGGGAGGCAATCCTTAGGAAATGTTCTGGCAGACCTGAATGCTTTAAACTGGCAAGTAAACCAATTCTATAAAGGTCCAAAGAAATCAAGAGATGAGAAAAAATAAAAATAGGACAAAGGGGGCCTGAGTCATTTGAAGGCAAATGTGACAAAATCTGTGATGAGTTGGAGTTCCTAGGGAAGAAATTGACAGAAAGACAAATTCAGTATCTGTGAGTCTCTGGAGTCTTAAAAGGTTGACCGTTCATAGAGGACGTAAACTGTACAGATAAAGGTGACTAAGCTTGTGTCAGGAGTGGACGGTTATTCCCCCCAGTAATTCATGTACATTTCTCCCCTGCAAGAAATATACTGGTGGTCTGAAACTGTTTGCCCAGCCTGGGGCCCTCAAAGTAGACACTGGAAGCAGTAACTGCCCCAGCTACAGCACTAGCCCAGAGCCTGTCAGATTCCAAGAAGTCTTCTCAAATGGCAGCACAGCAGTTGGGGCCTAGCCCTCTTCCCCTTTGGCCCCAGGGCAGGTCAAGCAGTTTGAGTTGGCAGCACAGAGGCTGTAGGAGGTGGGGAAATGTGCAGCCACCCTGTGGTAGCATCACACAGTGAGGCCAGGTAGCTATTGGACAGGATAGATCATAGAGGTCTAAATAAGCTGAACAAGCTGCTGGAGTGGGACTGTCACCAACAGTCCTATTTGGCTGTTGACTGTGCATACTACACTATCAACATGCCAGGCAAGGCTGGGTATGTAGCTCGGTGTTACAGCACTTGCTTGCCAGGCAAGATGGTCTCACTGGCACAACAGTGGCATGACTATTATGGGTGCAACCAAATACTGCCCAATTGGTCCTGAGGCCTGCTCCACAGAATGGGATTCATGTCTGATACTGTGAGCTTAGTCAGAAGCTCATGGCTGAGGTCACAGGCCCTAGTGGAGAAACTGCTGTTGCTGTTTTGCTAAATGGACATGATGTACCTGTCTAAATATTTATTTTTACACATCCATATATTACTTCTGGGGCTAGTCTTGGTCAGAAGCTTCTTTTTGCTGTAGGCTGTTTTGCTAAATGGACATGATGTACCTGCCTAAATATTTATGTTTACACATCCATATATTACTTCTGGGGCTAGTCTTGGTCAGAAGCTTCTTTTTGTTGTAGGCTGTTTTGCTAAATGGACATGATGTACCTGCCTAAATATTTATGTTTACACATCCATATATTACTTCTGGGGCTAGTCTTGGTCAGAAGCTTCTTTTTGTTGTAGGTGGTGGAAACCGTAGAGACTTACAACTTGTCAGAATTTTGAGAATAAGTGATTGTTGAGCACTAACCTTCCAATGGGTCATTTATATCACCCCTCCAAGGCTTGAGGAACACTCCAGAAAAGGGAATGTAAGAGCTAGAAGATATTTCCAACTTCTAATAAGTTTGTGGAGATGTAAATTCCACCATAATTCAGGGGGGGTGCATCTCCAATCCCAAGACTCACTCACTTTTCAAACCGCAATGAAATGCAGTATAACCACACAGCGTGGTTCGTGAGCTGTGCAGACTGGTAATGCCTGAAACCTCACTGACTAGTGTAGTGCTGTAGTCCTCTGCTTCTGGGATGTTTAATCTCCTTTCCATTGGCTGCATGGAAACAGAGCCAGTGGTCACATGGGGCACAGACTGAGCAGCTTGTAAGGTATACTTTCTCCTAGCACACCATTGTACAGTTCCCATGCATTACAGACAGAACAACTTCTGTCTCTCCATGCTGAGTACCCAGAGAAGCAAGAGCAAGCAAACAGGGACATCACCCTGGAATAGTTTAGATTTGAGAATGACAGAGAAGTACCCAACATCTATCTGTCAGGCACCACGTTAGACTACGCTAGCAGATCCAGTGAATGCAGCTCTCCCTTCCTTCAAGGGGGTCTTCAGAGCTGAGTTCTCAGTTAGTCCTGTCATAAAAAGCCAGTAGCAGGAGAAAATAAAAATGGAAGAAAAATGAGGTGGTGGCTTGAGAAGCTGAGCTGTATTTAAAAAGCAAACTTCCATCCCACAGTAAACAACTGGGAGTGCTTAAGAACAAAATTAAAATACCTTTCAAATTTGTATATACTAATTTTTCAGACAGCTACTAGCTTATTAGACATACATACTAAAAGTTGTTTAGACCTAATTACTTACTAATTAGTACTATTAGGTGTTTCTAAAAGCATTTAGGAAATTTACTGAGTCTGAGGGCCCTCAGAACCAGCTGCCTTTTGGTAGAATTGTGGGGAAACACAGGACAGGGACAGGAAAGGCGCATTCCAATTCCAGATCTGCTGCCAATTCCCCAAACTCTCAAATTAACCAACTCTGGGCAAAAAAAAAAAAAAAAAAAACATGATGAGAAATATGCTTGCACATGCCCCCAGTTTCAAGACACTGCAAGTCTGTTTGTCCTAGATAGAAGTCTTGGCCCTTTCCTAGCAGCCTGGGAGTTACTGTCCACTGTGAGGTCTGAATCCCAGGGAAACCCATAACTCTTCCAATTAGAGCCAAGTATATGTAGGGTGCCAAGAGGAGAAACAGAGGCCTGTCTTAACTAATGTTCCAAAAGTCAGTCTAACAGGACCCACAGGCAAGGCAACCTTAGGCAAAAACCCTACTACAGATCAGATTCTACAGGAGGAACAGTAAATACCAAACATTCTAATGGAAATTTCATGCCCTTTTCAACTTTTCTGAAATATCATGTAGGTGTGTTTGCTTTACAAAACCACATTGTCTTTGAGAACATTGTACTGGTTACTAAACATTTGGTTCATTACATATGTTAAACTATTTCAAGAAACCATTTGAGAATCCATTTCAGAAATTGAACTCTCTCCCCTGAGGACAGCTCCTAAGTGGCCAATAATGACTTGTTTAAAATGTAACACATTCATGCACATATGGGACTTTCTCAAAAGTGTATGATTCTAGTCAGGAACTCCCGCAAGGCCCAGGCTTCCACAGAGGTCTATGTTCTTTTATTGTTTCTACTAAGTCTCTTTGTACTAACAGAACACGCTATTTACTTGAACAAGCAGAAATCTTAAATCTAGTACACACACAAAATCCCAGTGTTTCTTGCCACAGTGACACAATTATTAAAAATGAAGAATGAAAAACTTTTTCATTTTATTTCACCAACCGACCTCAGGAGAATCAGTTAATTTCTTAATTTCAGGTTGAAATTGACATTTCATTTGGAAGCAATAGGCATACACCCTGCTGTAGTGGTAATACAAGTCAATTAAATCTATAAACAAAGCAAACGCACTGCTCTTATTATTGATAGACTATTGATACACAGGAAATCTTACAGTCAGAGATGGGTACAGGTATGAATGGAGGGTGGGATAGAGAATGTTACTGTTAACACTGTAAGACAAATATTAAACACACCCCACTAGAGGTGCAGTGGAGACTGAGCGGCACTTTGGTTTAATACTATTTTTTTTTAACAGCATTCAGTCTTTTGAAATAGCATGAAGTAGAACAGGGGACTCAGGAGTCGGAGGCTGGACAGGAGGACTATGGAGGCAGCTGGGGCTAAGAACGCCTGGGAGACGTGAACAAGGGACTTGAGTTCCCAGATCTCTTAGGAGGGCAGCATTGGCTTCAGAGTTTCAATGACTGCCATTCTTACTGATTTTTAAATTATAAACGTGTGAAACTTGATATAACAAAAGTAAAGAATAAGTCTGGGAACTCCACAGAGGGATGTTACTGTTTCCTTTAGGAACTGATATCATAAATTCAGAGTAAACCAGACTAGCCCTTCTCCCTTCCTCCCCTGAGAGTCAGGTATAAGTCTTAATCAGAAGCCTATCAGCATAAAGTTCAAACACTCATGACACCTCAGAAAAACCTTGACTTGCTGGAGGAAAGCATAGCCAGAGGAGGAAAGGAAGGGGACAGGCCTGTGTTGAACATGCCTGGGGCTCTTTGGAGAAAGCAACTTTGTAGAACAAACAGCTCAGATGACTGGGCTGAACTACTTGCTGCAGTTCTCAGAGAAATTTTGTTTTGTCTCAAAATTTAGGCAGAACACATAAACAGTAGGGCCTAACTTATAATGCTAATAATACTGTTCTACATGTTAGGCCAGTCCAGGAAGGCTTTCATTTTAACTGGTTAATTCAGAGCCACTGCTTCATCACTGAACTTAATCTATTCCACCTCCTGGAGAAATGGAAACAGTCTGCTGAGATAATCCAGTTAGTGTGTAGAATGTACAACAGGAGACTTCTTCACCATCATACACTGTTTTCACTTGTATCTATATAGGGGTGGGTTACCCTGTGTGCAGATGTGCATGGATGTATGTGCATACATATGGAGGCCAGAGGACAACCTTAGTGTCATTCTCAGAAATACTATTGACCTCCTTTAAGACAGGGTCTCATTTCCTGGATTATGTCACACTGGATTAGGTCACACGGGCTAGCCAGTGAGTCGGAAGAATCTTGTCTCTGCCTCCCTAGCACTAAGAATATGTGTGTGTGTGTGTGTGTGTGTGTGTGTGTGTGTGTGCCACCAAGCTTGACAGTTTTACATGGGTTCTTGTAAACTTGTAAACTCAGGTCCTTGTGCTTGTAAGGCAAGTGCTTTACCAACTGAGCCATCTTCCTGACTCCACCCCCAGTCTACAACCATTTTCTTCAAAGGATTCTATTTCTTTCCGTGGCTAAGTCCCTCATGAGTTCTGAAAAGCAGCAATGTGAAAACATATCAAGCCATCTGCCCCCCAATCCCACTGCTGCCCTTCTTGGGGCTACAGTTATACACAGTGGCAGGCACAGCTGTTAGGTAGAAGCACTTGGAGTGTTCAGGGAATCCTTCCCAGCATGGTTTAAAATTACTAAGTGGTAATTTCCAGCAGAATGTTGGTAAGTAAACTAGCAATTCTATTTAACTGCTACTTTGGAATTCACAAGTTTAAAAAGAGCTTTCAAGAGGCTGGAGAGATGGCTCAGCAGTTAAGGGTACTTGCTGTTCCCAAAGAGGACCCGAGTTCGGTTCCCAACACCCAAGTCAGGCATCTTACAACTGCCTGTAACTCTGACTCTAGGAAATCTGACACCCTCTTTTGGCCTCTATGGGTACTCGCAAGCATATGGCACATATACACACATACACATGAATAAAATAAACCTGTTTTTGTCTGAAAAAAGAGCATTCAAACAAATTAATTTCTTACAAATAACACACCGCAGCACATTTTACAATCATTAAACTGGAGACTGGAGAGACGGCTTACTGGGTAAGAGTGCTGGCTAAGATAAATGAAGACCTGAGTTAGATCCCAGCACTCAGATGCAGGCCTGTAACCCCAGTGCTGTAACGGGAGACAGGATCACTGGGGCTCCCTAAGTTCCAGGTTAGCAAGATACCTTGTCTCAAAGGAAAAAGGCAGGAACCCTCCCAGGGCAAAGGAAGGGCAGTGCAGCGTGGTCCGTGCCTGAGTGCACATACACAGTTCTGCCTGTCAAGACAGGTAGCATCAGACACCCAGTTAGAACAGGTGTCTCTATAAGGGAGGCAAAGGAATAGAGTGATGAAGCAGAACTAGCAGGGGTAGAAAAGCCAAAGCCGGGGCTTTGCTTTGTTTGGGAGTCTGTCTGGTGAGTGCAAATCCACCAAGCCAGGTTCTAGAACAATAAACTACTTTCTGGAAAGAAACCCTTGGTATCTCATCTCTCTGCACACAGTACATGCAACAATGGAGCAGGACACCTGATGGCCATCCTCCTCCAGCCTCCACATGCACACAGAAGCATGAGCACAAATTTACACCTGCACCCCCACACATACACTAACAAACAAACAACAATGGAGGGCAGGCAGGTGCACCAACAGAAGACGGGCTATGACCCTGCTTGAAGCCAATACTGAAAAATGGGCAAACAGTATTCTGTGCAGAAAGAAAAAGCTGTGAAGGGAAGGAGAGCGGCATAGGCCAACAAACCACCTTTTACCCTGACATCCACAGACTTCTGTAAAAACTTACTTCCCAATATTTTCAGGCAGAGACTGCAGTGAGATGTCATTTACAGAAAGACATGTTAAATTCTGTAGTTCAGGAAAGCTCTCTGGCAACCTACAACAACAACAAAATGTTGGTTTTAAAAGTAGAGCAGTACATACCACCAGAAAAACAAACTTCCCTCAGAGGTTAATTGCAACAACTTTCTGAAATTACCTTAGATTACAGCATATCTGCCTTGTCTTCCTAAATATATACCTGTAAAGAAAAAAGGCTTCCTCTCCCAAATACAAGTACCAGGCATGCTGATAGGGCAACACAGACATAGAAAGGATAGATGTGCAGCTCTAAGAATAGGAAGAGACGCTGTGGGGATGAGTGCTCTAGCAAGGAGAACAACACCGTGGGAGCTAAACTGCCCAGACAGCGTGTGTCCCAGCACCTGGGAGGCAGAGACACAGGGTCTCGGTGAGTTCAAGACTCGCCTGGTCTACACAGCAAGCTCTAGGCCAGACAGGGATAACAGTGAGATCCTGCCTTTAAAAACAAACAAACAAAACACTGAGCTGGTCATGATGATATACACCTTTAATCCCAGCACTTAGGAGGCAGAGGCAGGCAGATCTCTAGGAGCTCCAGGCCACCTGGGGCTATGAAGAGAGCCTGTCAAACAAAACAAAACAAAACCAAGAATAAACCTGGGGAGGAAAACTCAAAACTGCTTAGAAGAGAAGATTCAGCTAGTCCAAAGGATTTTACGCTGGACTCCTGCTCAAAAGTGTTCCCCATGGGGTGTGTAAGGCTCAAAAGCAAAGGAATCCTGAGACTTGAAGAGAGAACAGCCAACTGCTACTTTCTTAACTTTTTTTTCTTTTAATTCAAGATGCCATTTATTTAAGATAATTATATGCTTCACTACATACTCTACACAAAAGCACTTTTATATGTTCTGTAAACTCTACAAAAGTGTAAGGCTTGATATGAAATCATTATTTAAAATTCATAAAGATATTTTAGTTTCAATATTTCTATAGCTACCAGTATTCGGGGTGGGGGGGCATGACTAAAGATGAAAGGATCTTGGGACATCTACAATTAGATGGAGCAGCACACTGGGGAGCCAGAATCCCTTCCCTGTCAGCATGGAAGAGAGGCTTTAGTAGCTGTCTCTACAGAAAAATCTTTAATTCCCTTTTCTGGGTTCTTTTTTCTAAAAAAAAAAAAAAATTTCTTATACTTACTTTTGACATTTAATATAGGTTAATTCAGGAATTCAACACCAAATCCAGGCCCCCGAGAACTGGGTTTTAACAGAAACGTTTACAATATGTTCTTGGGAACAGTTACCTGGTGATTACTGCTTATAATTCAAAAGATGAAACTTATCTATCTTGCCTGAGTTTTTTCCAGAAAGTATATATCATTTTGTAATTTTAAAACTAGCTAAAATGCTCTTAAAGATAAGTAAAAATTTTTAAATGGGTGGTTTGCTTGTGTAAAAACCAAGTTAGCACACAGTTCTGAGGAGGAGAACCTTCTGGGGGGCATAATGCCTGGCATTCTCCTAGCTATATGGTCTTGAAAGGTCGGTTAATCTAGCCCAGCTTCAGTTTCCTCAGTCATATAATAAGTGGGCCAAGCCAAGTAATTATCAAGTCCCCTTCTGTTCAGACACCTTCTTAATTCTTAAAACTGGCACACCTGCCAAGCCAAAATGGCTTTACTTTAAGCAACCTGCCCAATATGAGGGCGGGATAAAAAAAGAATTAAGCTTCACATAATCTGGGTGTGTTCTAGTTGAGAGGCTTCAGATAATTGTGACGTCAAATGTCAGCAGACATTAGAAAAAGAAAACCAGAAAAACAGAGAAGGAGATTAAGCAGCTGAGAGGCTACAAGGCCCGGCCACATCACAGAGTGTCTCCCACCTGGCCCAGCACTGTAAGCTGCCTTAAAAGCTGAGTTTATAGTTTTGCTTAAAGAGTCCTGTTCTTCAACTTGGCCGTCGAGTTTTGAGATTCTGTTTTCTATTTCACTCACTCTACTTGTGAGGCTTTCCCCCTGTTGTTTAAAATTGGCTTTTTAATACCATCTTCATTTCAGCTTGGGTTTTCTTCAACATTGTTGAATTCTTTTGTGAATTCACTTTTCAGGTCCTTAATTGTTTTTGTTATTTTATTCAGTCACATACTTGTATTTTCTTGAGCTTCTATCACAAATTATCCCTATCCTCTTTGAGTTGTTTGTCTTGTAAGTTCTCTGATCATGTTTCTGATTGTTCTTTTAAATTCTTTATTGTTTATGCAAACACATGTGCCACAGTGCATATACATGTGCCATAGCATTAATGTGGAGGTCAAAGGACAACCTGTGGGAAGTTCTCTCCTTCTACCATGTGGGTTCCAGGCAAGCACCTTTACTGACTAAGCCATGTCACTAACCCACTGGGGAGTTTTTCTTAAAAAGCTATAGTTCTTCATATTGCTTATACAATATACAAAATACACTCCTTAACTAACTCCTGCTTTGTACTCTGCTCAGTAACTCCTCATCTTCCTTTTACATTGTTTCTATAAATACCACAGTGTGCATTCCAGTGTGCAGTCTGATCAGTTATAAGAAAACATGTGAAAAAGTCAACAATCCTTGAAAAAGACAGTGACGCAACCAGGCACCTTCAAGATGGGTAATCTGGTTGTATTCTTTGCTTGTTCTCAAAAATGATATTCTCTGTATCATAAATAGAAATGTAAAGAAGAAAGGATTACCTGGTCAGTGGGTTTCCACTAAAGTCAGCTACCTGTAGAGCTTTACAGAATGAGATGCTTTCTGGAATTTCAGGAATATCTACAGGAGCAAAGAAAATTACCATTGTTAACATTTTCATCAATTTCAAGATAAAATACAGCCGCATATATCCAGACACTATTACCCACAGTCAAATGTGGCACTGTGACTTATCACAACTACTTTTCTTGTCTTCCTAGTAGAAAATGCATTCTTAACAGAAATATATTAAAAGTATATCGCAATATACTCATACACTAAGATAAAAATAATAAATAAAAAAAGAACACAGACTCTGGATTTAATGCTTTAGATCACACAATTAAAATTGTGCTAACAATTTATGGTTGGATGGCTTACATATAGGTCAAAAAATGGTCTACTGAGAACGGTCTGGACATCTCATAGTCCTTGGCTTAGTGTTAATGAAGGGGTTCGAAGCTCTGGGAAATTGGAACACTAGAGTGGATCTGCTGTGTAAAACCCAGCCCTCCACAATGGGAGGGTGCAGAAGACATGCCCTTCACTGAAACTTCAAGAAACAAAGAGCAGACACCTGCTGCTCGTCAGGCATTCTAGACATGACAGGGAGGTCTCCACAGTATGGTACTCTGACAAGAACTGCCAGTTGATATGCCAAGGTGGATTTGAGGAATGTCATGGGGTCCCACCTCCAGATAAAGAGCTACTGACAAGCAATGGATACTCAGAGAGGGAGAATCAGTTTTCAGTTTTCTCCAAGGACTAGCTCCCCCAAGAGGTTATCTAATCCCAGCCCTAAACTCAGGCACATATGAGCAGTACTAAATGGACTCAGTGCTTTATATGTGTGTATTTATAAATGTAAGCTATATACATGTAACAATAATAAAGAAAAGGTCAAGAAACTGACAGGGAATGGGAGTCATAGGAGGAACTGAAGGGGGACTAGGAAATAATGCAAAAACCATATGTATGTATGAAATTCTCAAAAATGAAATAAAAATTTTAAAAAAAGAACCAGACAGACTGTGAGGGTACTTCAAAGTTCTGTTGTTACTTTTCTCTGTATGCCAGACTTTACAGTGGGAGTTACAGCCAATCATTTGGATGACTTAAACGCAAAGGGTCTAATTAGATCCCAGAGTAGCAAGCGTCAAGAAGGAGTACTGAATCACCAAGAGCGGGATGAACATACTAATACAAAGGATGGAGGTTTCAGTTCACAAGGTCTGACTTATGTAATCCTTTAGTGCTGGGTAATTAATCATGGTGCTCCCAGAAGCCAAACAGATAGGAAGACTACTAAGTTTCTGCCCGCTGTGCCTGCAACTACTGAGTTGCAACTGCTGTGCAGTTTCCCTCCTTGAGCAGGTTGGTACCTGGTATGCAGCTACTGATCTCCTAAATGCACTTTTCTGGGCACCTGTTAATAAGAATCACCAGAAGTGATCTGTTTCAGGTACACTTTTACTGTGCTACCTCAAGGGTATTATTACTTCTCCATCTCTGTGTCACAACTTAATTCACAAGAATCTGGATTCATCTCTTCCACATGGCATCACACTGGTCTACTATACTGATGACATTATGCTGACTGGGCCGAGTGAGCAAGAGGAAGCAACCACTCTTCACCATCAGAAGATGGAACATAAACCCAACCAAAATTCAAGGGCCTTCTACCCCAGTGAAATCTCTAAAGTCCAGTGGTATGGATACACACAGACAGGCCTTCTAAGGTGGAGGATGAGCTGTGCCTGGCCCTTCCCACCACTAAGGAAGAGGCAGTGTTAGACTCCGGAGGCTGCACATTCCCTACTTGGCTGTGTTATTCTGGCCCATATACCAAGTGACTCAGCAAACAGCTAGTTTTGAGTGAGGCCCAGAACAGGAGACGGCTCTTCTACAGGTCGAGGCATCTCTGCTACTTGAGCTGTATCCAGCAGCCCCAAAAGCGCTTGAGATATCAGTAGCAGATAGGGGCATATAGCAGATAGCAGGTATTAGGGGCCTTTGCAGACCCCCATGGGTGAACCTATACAAGCATAACCCAGAAGTTGCAACATTCCAGCCCTTTTCTGGGACAACTCTGAAACACAGTGGTGAAGGGAGATCTTCAGAATGAGCAGAATTTGGGGCCATGCACATGGTTGTACATTTTACTCAGAAGGAGAAGTAGAAAGAAATACTAGTTCATGGGCTGTACCCATACAGCTGGATGGTGGGGAACTTGAAAGAGCCATGATTGGAAAATTGGTGAGAAAGGTATTTGAGGAAGAAATGAGTGGTCAACTGACATAAAGATATGTGTCACATGTAAATTTTGACCACATGTTGCCCTCCGCACAGGATAATTTCAATAATCAAGTGGAAAGGATGACCCATTCCTGGCTGCTACTCAGCCTTTCCTCCTGGCTATCCATGCCATTGCCCAATGGGCCCAAGAACAAAGTAGCCAGGTGGCAGAGACGAAGGTTTTGCATGGGTTCAACAACATACGCTTCCACTCACTGAGGTGGATCTAGCTACAGCTGCTAATGAGTGCCAAATATGCCAGCTGCAGAGATCAATACTGAGCCCCAAACAAGGTACCATTTCCTGGGGGCACCAGTAAAGGGACCTGGTGGCAGGTGGCTTATAGGGGATCGCATCCATCATGAAAAGGACAGCACCTTGTCCTTGCTGCAACAGATACTTCTGGGTACGGATCTGCCTTCCTTCATGCAGTGCTGCTGCCAAAATTACTCTTCACGGACTAAGAATGCCTTAGCCACAGTCATGGCATTCTATATAGCACTGCTCCTGACCAAGGAGCTCACTTCACAGGCAAATAAGGGAGGCAGCAGGCACATGCATCCTGAAGCAGTTTGACAGAATGGCGGAATGGCTTTTTAAAGACACAGTTACAGTGCCAATTAGGTGGCAAAATGCCAAAGGCTGGGGCTGAGTCCTCCAGAAGGCTACATACAGCTCTAAATCAGCATCCAGTACACGACTGTCAAGTAGGAAATGTGAGGGAGGGTGGGATGGGAAAAGCACCCTTAGTGACCCACTAGCAAAATTTATGCTTCCTGTTCCTTTGAACTTGGGCTCTGTAGACCTAGATGTTTTGGTTCTGGGGGAAGGTGTTCTTCTGCAGGAGATACAGCAAATATTTCACTGAACTGGAAGCTAAGACTTCTCCTGATGTCCTCGAGTCAACAGGCTAAGGAAAGAGTTACAGAAGAGGAGTGAGTGACTCATCCAGAGTACACGGGGGGTAGGAGTGGAGGCTGGACTGATTCTCCACAATAGAAGAAAACATGCCTGGGGTACAAGAGATTCATTAGGGCATCCCTTGAAGGTCCCAGGTCCTATGGTTAAGGTCAATGAGAAACCACAACAATTCACACCAGGCAAGATGATAAATGACCTAGACTATTCAGGAATGGATGGTGGGTCATCCCTCCAGATAAAGAACCATGACTCGCTGAGGTGCTTGCTCAGAGGGCAAGAGATACACAAATGGGTAGTAGAAGGCAGGTCTAAATAAATACCAGCTACGGTGGCATAACTAGTTACAGGAGTGAGAACTGTCATTGCCAATTTCGTGAAGACAGTATTTTTATTTGTATGTATATTATGGTGGGCAGAATTATGACCTTGCTATTTTTTTCATTTGGAAATTAAGCATGACATAAGGAGATATAATTGGATATCAAATTGACAAGGGATGGGCTCTGTTTTTTAATCTTGGTGATCAATTTGACTGGATCTGGAATAAACTAAGAAACACGCCTCTGGGCCGGGCAGTAGGAGCGGTTCTTGGAAGGGTTAACTACGTGAGCAGAACCTTCTGGCAGCAGCCCAGACATGAGGCGGTCTGAGGGAAAAGCAGTACTGGTTTTGCCTGTTTGCCTTCTCTCCCTGCTGGCAAATTCATCCACCCTGTGCTGCCAATGTCTTTCACTGCCACCAGAACCAAACTTCTTTGACCTTCTAACATGGGTTGATGACCCATGGCTCTCCAGGCATCCTCTAGCCTCTAGCCAGATTGGACCTGCCGAGGCATTCAGCCTCATGGACTGTGCAGGTACCAGTGTGCAGGCAGCCATTTTTGGACTATCCAACTCAAATGGTACAGGCCAATCTAATAAATACCCTTTGTGGGATCTATTCATTCTATGGGTTCTGATCCTCTAGAGAACCCTAACACAGCCTACCAAATAGGGAAAAACCCTTTGCCAGCTATTAATCTGACAGTGGATAAAGAGTTAGAATGCATAACTAAAAAAATTAAAATAACAGAACAATAAATAATCCAACTACAAAATTGGCAGATAAACTGAAATGACAAGAGACACTATAAAGCTTGCAGCTTATCCCAGTGGAAACACCATTAGCTGATGTCCAAATGTTCCATAAGGGACACACAAGGTTTCAGACAAAAATGTATGGAAATAATCACCTTACCAGTGAGGCTAGCCTGACCTCATTAAAGAAATGGTTATTTGAATTCTACCACCCTTTCCTGCAGACACACCCAGTTTCCTAACCTTTTAAAAAAATATTCTGTAACTCTTCTTTATTTTCTTGCCCACGGCTATTACTACTGCCTGCCTAGGTAGGCCCCCACCATCCAGATGACCACAGCATCCTCCAGAAAGCCATCAATACTACATACCCTAATTTTCTGTATTTATTAAGCAAACTCTTTATCTGTACCTCGGTTTCTTATTGGTAACATGGACCATCACATACCTTTAAAAATAATGTTGGCAAATCATAATGTAAATCTGGCATACATTCAGAGATATGAGAAAGAAGACAAAGAAAGGACCTCTTATACTTTGAACCAATAAGAGCAGAGGGAAAGTTCAGGCACGAATGTGACACTTTATAGAAGAGTAAGGAGAGGGTGACCTAGGGGTGCAGCACGGTCTTCTAGCAGAGGGTCTAGAGAAAGAGCCAGCAAGATCTCTTATCAGACTGGTATATTCCATGCCTAACCTATCACTACTGATTTGCTGAACAGAGTTTCCTCTTCTATAAAAAGAGATAGTCACACCTCCAGCTTAGAGTTAACATTCAGATAAAGGAAGCCAACAAACTGACAAAGTCATTTCATTTATACAAACTTAAGGGTTTTTGCTGTCATTTTGATTATCTGAGAAGCAATAATGATTAGTTTAATCTCTGAATGAGCACTTATCTACCTGAGGATTAGCACTTCTAATACTCAGTAGTACTGAGGCTTTTAGCAACACATTAAGTGATATAACCCAAAACTTGCTAACACTATAAATATAAAACAAAATAATAGTTTAAAAGTACTTTTAATTAATTCATATTAGCCTTGTCCTTTAAAACCAGGAATAAAAATATCATGAAACCTGATACTTACAAAACACCTGAGATTGACTGTGAACTAATCTTTGCCCTGTACTTTTCTTAAAATGACCTTTAAATTCAGACCCGTCCTAGGCTATCAGTTCTGACTTTGAACAGCTTTAGAGTAATGAGCTTTAGCTGTGCTGCCAGGAAGATACAAAATCTATAGTTCTGCGGCATAACAGTTTCTGTGGCTCATGCAGACACTCACATTGAACCCAAGCTCTGTCAGTGCAAAACGGCACAAGGGGATGGGCAGACAGGCCTTCTGAGACAGAACACAGCATTCATAACAGACACTGCCACTCTGCGAGTGACTTAAAGGACATCCTTTGCCTTCCTCGCCCTCGTACTGCTTCCTCAACATCCATTCTAAGCACAGGCTGAGATGCTGCCGCCACCCTCCCCAAAGCAATGCGTGCTTAATTTATAAGCTTCTATAAGGAATACGCAGGTCACAACATCTTCAGGATTACCGTGGTAGCCCCTTCCTTGATGTTCATAGTACAAACACATCACCATTGCAAGAACCTCAAGGAGAGGAGACAGATCAGTCTCTACTGAGCACTCAGGGGCATTTCCCTGTGTGGAGAGCTATCACACATGTTAAATTTCTATGAATAAATAAATCACCCGTTGGCACTCCTTATTCTATGTAAACAGTCTCTCTTCTCCTACATATATCAGTAAATTATAATACCAGGCTCTTTCTACCAAGAGCAGCATGAAATGTGAAATAAAACAAAACTTGAGTCTTAAATATTTTTGTGACTATTTTCTAAAATTATTTAATGCATTTTGATGGAATTATGAAGTAGAAACTTAGAAGGGACTAAAACTACATAAAGAAGGTAACCTTGGGGCTGGAGAGATGGCTCAGTAGTTAAGAGGACTGGCTGCTCTTGCAGAAGATCCAGGTTCAAATCCCAGCACCCACCTGGTGGCTAACAGCCAGCTGTAATTCCAGGTTCAGGGGATCCGACACCCTCTTCTGACCTCTGTGGGCACTCCATGACATGGGTGCATTTACATACATGCAGGCAATACACTCATACACATAAAATAATAGAAAAAGTAATAAAATAGTCATTAAAAAAGAATACGGTGGCACATGCCTTTAATCCCAGCACTCAGGAGGCAGAGGCAGGCGGAAATCTGTGAGTTCAAGGCCAGACTGGTCTACATAGTGAGTTATAGGCCAGCTGGGGCTACAGGGAGACCCTGTGTCAAAACCTCTATATCAGTTAATTTGTCTTTTTGTAAAGTCACAAAGAATAACCTTTAAATCTCAAGATAGCATATAGGAAGAAGTTGAGATTTTATTTAAAATGGAACAAGAAGTCGGGTAAAGTAGCAAACGTGTAATTCCAGCACTCAGGTAAAGTAGCACACACATGTAATTCCAGCACTCAGGTAAAGTATCACGCATATGTAATTCCAGGACTCAGGTAAAGTATCACGCATATGCAATTCCAGCACTCAGGTACAGTAGCACACATATGTAATTCCAGCACTCAGGTAAAGTATCACGCATATGTAATTCCAGGACTCAGGTAAAGTAGCACACATATGTAATTCCAGGACTCAGGTACAGTAGCACACATATGCAATTCCAGCACTCAGGTAAAGTAGCACACACGTGTAATTCCAGCACTCAGGTAAAGTAGCACACATATGCAATTCCAGCACTCAGGTAAAGTAGCACACACGTGTAATTCCAGCACTCAGGTAAAGTAGCACACATATGTAATTCCAGCACTCAGGTAAAGTAGCACACATATGTAATTCCAGCACTCAGGTAAAGAAGCACACACGTGTAATTCCAGCACTCAGGTAAAGTAGCACACATGTGTAATTCCAGCACTCAGGTAAAGTAGTACACATATGTAATTCCAGCACTCAGGTAAAGTAGCACACATATGCAATTCCAGCACTCAGGTAAAGTAGCACACATATGTAATTCCAGCACTCAGGTAAAGAAGCACACACGTGTAATTCCAGCACTCAGGTAAAGAAGCACACACGTGTAATTCCAGCACTCAGGTAAAGTAGCACACACGTGTAATTCTAGCACTCAGGTAAAGTAGCACACATGTGTAATTCCAGCACTCAGGTAAAGAAGCACACATGTGTAATTCCAGCACTCAGGTAAAGAAGCACACACGTGTAATTCCAGCACTCAGGTAAAGTAGCACACATGTGTAATTCCAGCACTCAGGTAAAGAAGCACACACGTGTAATTCCAGCACTCAGGTAAAGTAGCACACATGTGTAATTCCAGCACTCAGGTAAAGTAGCACACATATGCAATTCCAGCACTCAGGTAAAGTAGCACACATATGTAATTCCAGCACTCAGGTAAAGAAGCACACACGTGTAATTCCAGCACTCAGGTAAAGAAGCACACACGTGTAATTCCAGCACTCAGGTAAAGTAGCACACACGTGTAATTCTAGCACTCAGGTAAAGTAGCACACATGTGTAATTCCAGCACTCAGGTAAAGAAGCACACATGTGTAATTCCAGCACTCAGGTAAAGAAGCACACACGTGTAATTCCAGCACTCAGGTAAAGTAGCACACATGTGTAATTCCAGCACTCAGGTAAAGAAGCACACACGTGTAATTCCAGCACTCAGGTAAAGTAGCACACGTGTAATTCTAGCACTCAGACCGGCTGAAGCAAACAGATCGAGAGCTCCAGGTCCGCCAGAGCTCCATTTCAAGACCTTGTCTCAAAAACAAATAAGCTAGTGAACCACAGAGTCTTCCACTAGTGAACCACAGAGTCTTCCACTAGTGAACCACAGAGTCTCCACTTAGCACCTCCATTTCCTACACTAGCATTACTATCTCCACAGGTTAAGGCGGCTTCCCTTAATGGTCCATGGAGCTAACAGGGTTAGCATCCTCATTTAATGCAGGCCAAACGTGTACTCTCTGAACTTCTACTTTCTCAAGAAAGGGCCTTCAGAATCTCTTTCACAAGTCTGTTAAGTTGCAGAGTGAGAGAGGGCACATGACAGTTATACCCATGGGTTGGACTTGACCTATCTTCTTGCTCTACTCTCATCCTGGACACACTGAGATGAGAGGAGGAAAGTAGAAGTCTGTCCATGAAGTAACTGAATATAAGGTCAGGAATTTAAAGACAGTAGTTCAATGCCACATTACTGATGTTAAACCAAATCATAAACAAACAAAAATAATACAGTGTAAAAAAATAATATCATCACAAATAAAACAACCCCCCACCAATCCTGCTCCTTTAGGAGCTCCAGGGGCAGAAGCAACCCTATGAGGAATCAGCAATTCCAAGTGAGGACATGATTACGCGAGCCTGCCGATGTTTCATGTCAGCATTCTCTGTTGTCTCAAGGCCTGCACAGGATGAACAATTCCCTAAGCAGGGTTTAGCTGTGTTGCGCAGTTTGGGCCTATAAAGAAAAAGGTGTAAGACATGACATCCAGGCAGGCCCACTCCACTATCTCCTCCTCCACTGCTAGGGGCTGTATCAAGCACCTTCTAGAGTTAATGACAGTAAAATGCTATGCAAAGCAACACATGCGATTACAGAACTTAATGTTCTATCCCACAGAGCACTGTCCCTTCCTATGAGAAGAATTCATATAGTACATTAATATTATTGCTCACACTCTGAGTTTTCAAAATGCTAGAACAAATTCCAGCAAGAAAATGTGTCCTGTGGCTCACCCTGGCTAGTACCGGGTCGACACTTCAGGTTCCAGGTGGCCACCATCGTATCAGGAGTACATCTAATAATCTGCTTTCAGCCACATTTTTAGCATAACACTTCCACTTTGGAAGAAAATTAGCATTGCTATCCAATTACCTATTACTTCTTAGAAAAGGTACCACTGGAATTAATCACCTGACACCTGCTGTTACCACCACTTTATACAGAAGTGGTAAATCCAAGATGCCGGAAGAGAAGCACAAGTCAGAACCAGAAGTAAGGGGTGTGACTGGAAAGAACTATTTCCTCTAAGCTCACTTGACTCCAAATACTAAGAACTGACCACATGGAAGCCTTTAAGTATCTGCAGTCCCAATCATTTTGCATGCATTCACCTCTAACCCTGCAACAAATACTGAGATGGGTGCTAGTGAACATGCTGAATGATAATACAAGCATCCAGTCGACTACTCACTACTGACACCCTGAAAAGCAGAGCTTGGGATCAGTCTCTCTGCAAGGAAAACTGCAAAGGGCTCATTGAAGATCTACAGAGCCAGATTTGAAGAGCTCCAGGCACACTGAAGGGATGAGAGGTACCAGAGGATAGATGTCGAGAGATACAAAGCCCTTTGTCAGGTGGACATCTTACACGGACAGGAGTGAGGAGCCTGGGAGAGAGAAGCCGCAAGAAGGCTTCTGTTTCAAGAGGACTAAGCAGGTAGAAGAAAAATAAAGGCACAGGAGGAGCCAGAGAAGTCCAGAGCACCGCCCGGAGTGTGGCCAATGCAGTGCCAGTGCCAGGCAAGGATGTGGACTAGGCTGCTAGGAATAAACTGCAGTCTTTGAAAGTGGTGAGAAGAGAAGGCAGACTACAAAGGCTTCAGGAGCCAGTGGACAAGGAGGAGGAAGAAGGGTTAGAAAACAGCAGCTATCAGACGCCAGTCCGCAAGACAGCATCTACGGTTGACAGAATGAGAAAATGGGGAGCACACAGTAAGGTGTTCTAATCGCAATACTAAATTAATTCATTCATTAGAATGGCTTGTTGCTTAATCTGAAAGTATATCCTGACTGGCAGGCAGAAGTCTCTTTATTTTTCAGTAAAGGCTGGCAATAGTTTGGGGGGGTGACTGAAATAAGAGGTGGCAATCCTATGTTGAACTCCACTAAATAAAAATTACACTCTGCTCATGTAGCTTAGCTTGACTAGCACTAATCTCATGTATATACAGCCTGAATCTAGTTTCATGCAATATTTTTAGTCAGCATGTTTTCTAACTGAGGCCAGTCCCATGAGATAAAGGATACTGCTTTCCATGTGTGGAGTTCCACTGGCATTAAGGGTTTCTACTCTCAGATTTCCACTTAGGGATGCTCATCTCAGTTCAGAAACTCAGTCACTATCATTATCAATAGAGGTCAGGGAAGGCATTAACAATGATGAGCTAACGCTAACCTACTCCAGAGTTTTGCAGACCTTACAATGTGGAGCTTAAGGGCTTTCTTCTGCACACAGACAGAACCAGTTCCCTAGAGCCTGATTTCGCAGTACAACTAACTTCCGTCACGTTTCCTCGTAGATCCTGGGCTCTGCTAAAGTCTTTCAGATCATTAGCACCTCCAACAATCTTGATCTTCATACAGGCTCATTGTCCCTGATCACACCTAAACTCTGAGAATCCAAAGACGTCCCTGAGTCTACAGTCGGCACTTCAGTTCCCACAGCTTTGTGCACTGAGCTGTCTGCTGCACAGGGCAAGGAGTCTGTGGATGCAGCTCCATTCTGCTCCTTTTCTGTGGAGTTCCTTTCACCCCTGCTTCCCGTGCTTCTTGGTCCACATCAAAAAGCCATAAAAGGAAAGAGATCTGAGATGAACAAGCACACCCGTCTGCTTTATTTCTCCACACTGGCTCCCATCGTATTCATGTACCCCACCAAGTCCCTCACTCACACACACTCCCTCCATGGATTCCCATCCTGTGAGCTGCTGAAAACAGAAAGCTTCCACCTGTCTCCAGAGCAGTACATGACAGTGCTTGGGGAGGAGACACCTTCAATGGGAATTCTAGATCTCATCTTGAATCTCCTAGTCTTTCTGGTTCAGAGAGACAGATGTGCAATTTTAGTCTACAGAAATAAAACTCATATTCAAAGACCTCCCACTACACTGAACTTCCAAGTCTGAGAACTTGAGGTAGACCATGCGTTCAGTAAACCTGATGACTAGAAGGATGGAGAAGAGAGTTAACACTCGAGGAAGGTGTCATGATCAGGGGAAAGTTCACTTTAATGTGTTTGGATTTGTTTTGTTTTGTTTTTTTAATTGAAAAATCTGAGGAGCAGGTACAAGCCTTTCCTCAGAAGACAACAGGGAGTGTAGCCACATAAGTGTGAACAAAGGACTCACGCATGAAGACTTCAGAGTCCACCTACATGACAGACAGAGAGGAGCCTAGGAGTATAAGGTCTGGCAATGGTGTGGAAGAACACATAAATGGAGGGCGGACTCAAGATGAGAACCCCAGGCCTTGCGAGAGGGAAATGACCACATCCCAGGGCTGCCACAGCCCAATGCACTTCTGGGCAAAAGTTGAGCACTGTGTGGACTTAGGAATGCTGTGTGGATGGAGGAAAGGAGAGAAGACAGGGCCGCACTGGGACAGAACATGGGATCCGAGGACATAGTCAGAGACAGAATGAAAACTCTACTAGAACTAAAACAGTCAGCAGTGAGCAGAACACACATGCTGCTGCTTGGGCTATGGGAAATAATGAATGCTGTGACTCTGGGGACAACCAGGACATCACAGTGCTTCATTTAGAATTATTTACTACTTGAATAAAACAAGGTCCTTGTGTGCCAAACAGGCTGGCTCATTAAGACAGTTTGAATGTTGTGCTGCAGGCTGTCTGACTCAATCCTATTTAAAAATATCTGGGATTGTCAAACAAGACTAAATATGAATGTAGGCTCTGAGTCTCCTTTTGCTGCCACAGCTGGTCTGCTGGTGATGAAAGAAACAGGCGCAAAAAGTAGAATTCCTTCGAATGTCCCATATTATCCCAAGCACCACAGACTCACCCAGGAGGTAGCCAGCCATGTACACAAAGCCCCAGTTCCAGGCATCCATTCCAGCATACATACAGGCTGACAGGCCTAGGCCTCCTCACAGGGCAGGAGTCAAGGCAAGACAGAAAAGAACCCTTGTTACGCTGTGTAAGTTTTATATAAGACATAGTACTTGTGCTGGCAAAAAAGTGTTACCTGTTGGGTATGGTAGCAGGGCCTGCCATACGGCACTGGGGTGGCAGGAGTATTAGGAGTTCAGGCTCCCTACTGAGTGTGGTAGCTCTGGGGAGGCTGAGTGAGGAGAATCACAAGTTCAAGGTTATCCTTTACAATGTGGTAAATTCAAGGCCAGCCTGGGATACATGAAATCCTGCCTTTAAAAAAAAAAAAAAAAACTGTTCCAACTAAGAAGGTTTTCATCTAATTCCAGACACCACTATCAAAATAATCACTACATTTCAGCTTTTCCTTCACCACAGAGTTGGCTTACACATGACCATGTCTTAAGGGACAAAATCTCTTTTCATAAAAAGAGTACTAAATTTCAGATTTCCTGTGGAAGAATAGGAAGAAGAAATGTGGGCAGTTTGGTGCTCATTTTACTTATCCTCCTTCTAAAACCAGTATGTGCGTATGTGTGTGTGTGTGTGTGTGTGTGTGTGTGTGTGTGTGATTTTAATGAAAAGCTATTTATACTTCAAGAAAAAGAGCAAATAAAACTTCAAAAATGAAATAAAAGTTTTATTCATCAGAACCTTCTCTTTTCACTCAAAATTACAGCTCACTGAAAACATTCCAATTTAATATGGTTAAAATACAGTTATTGGTAATTATATATCAAAATGCTCTAGGGGGTCTTCTATGAGTCTTCTAATGGAAGGATGTTCTGAGCCAGAAAGTCCAACTCTCCCTACAGACCGCTCTCTCATCCACAGAGGCCACAGGAATCCTTTCCCCTCGGAACACACCCTGCAGAGCCCATGCCTCTGGCATGAGTTTTAAGAAGCTCAATTTCAACGCTTTCAAAAGAAATACCAGGTAAGGTTAACCTGAGCTAGGGCGAGAGTCTGCAGGAGGGAAGAGATGAAAGGAAGAGGGTCTTACAGCCACCTCAGAGGAACACCGGAGCATTTACCTTTAGCAGTTCTCAGCCCTGGCCTAAGAGTTCAAAATGGCAGCCTGGCGTGATGGGTCTGGGGCACTGCCTCAAACCAACAAACCAAAAAACCAAACCTAACCAAAACCTGCCTCAGGCGAATCCATAACACAGCTGAACTCGGTATTGAACTTCGGTCCTCTGCAAGGGCAGCATGCACTCTCAGCCACTGAGCATTCTCTCCAGACCCTAAAATTATTTTTTTTAAAAAAAGCTCTCTAACTGCAATAATAGTTGGGCATTTTTTCAAAAATAACCCTTAGGGAAAAAGGCAAGGTAGAAAGGAACAAAGAAATCATTCTAAAAGGAAATTCAAAACATGTTTCATTCCTCAAACAAATGCTGTAAAGACCTTAGAAATGACAAGTTGTCACTGCCAGATGAAAAGATATTCATAGGGTTTTTAATTTCCTCAAAAGAAACACACCAGAACTCATACACTGAAGCTGCTATTGTTCCTTCAAAGCATCCATCACCTGAGACGCCTCACATACTCTCCTGGTGTTGGGACTGGGAATGTTTTCAGGTTCATTCTGTAAAAATCAGTGTATTCGCTATAATTTGCAGAAATTTCAAGATGGGATCAGAACAAAATACACAGTACATACATTTCAGCTAAATCACACCCTGAAGATGCTATGTTACAGCGTGCTGGGCCAACTTCTATGCCCTCAAACACCCTCGCAGACACCACTATCCAAATTTCTGGTGAAAAGAGAAGAAGGTGAAATGTTTACTAGACACTTGATTTTTGAACAGCAAAAATATCGTTCTGTACAAGTTGATCGTCTCTGGTCTGAAATGTCTGACAACGCAGACACAGTTTAGGTTTCCGGATTTTCGACATTTTAGAAACACTGCACAGGCCTTGCTACCCTTAATGCCAAAATCCACTTTGCTACTCAGTATGTTTCAGATTTTGGAGTAGTTCAAATTTCAGACTTTCAAATTAGGAATGCTACTGCAGTTTGGTGAGGAGGAGGAGCTGCCAGGCTGCGGCATCCTTCCATCCTAAATGTTATTTAGCATCTGGATCAATCAGGAACTACTGAGGTTCAGCTGTGTTCTAATGAATGGCTCCTACTTTAAGCTTAAAGTTGAACAGATTTTCCTAAATTTTAAAATGTGGGCTGCTGAGATTTTGCTCCAGAAATTCCAGCTGTACAGTCCTTGGATGAGGTGGATATATGGAATTTTAGCAAGGATTCTACATAGATGGTCTCAGAACACATCTGTAGAAACAACTGATCCAAGGGAACAAAGACAGGCCACAATCCAAAGTTTAAATTTCTAGATAGAATCACAGCTGCCATCAGCCTTGAAAATAGCTTTTCCTCTGATTGGATGAGGAGAAAGCCTTCTGAGTCACAGTCCTTTGAGCTGCTTTTTCCCATCTACCCTTGCAAACATACAAGCATAATTTTGCAAAGGTGGCTTCCACACCTCTGGGAAGAGATGGCATTGTGCCCACATAGTCTTCCTCTGCAACATGGGACCATACCCAATGTCTGACGTGCAGAGTGCACAGTTTCTAGGCTGTCTGAACTTAATGTAGAAGTCCTGATGTATTTCTCTATAAGGATCTGAAATGCACTGTAAATATCACAGCTTATAATTCAGGAAGTGCTAAGCCTTTTCATGTTCTCTACCACCTACCTACCAATATGTGAGCAGATTAACTCTACTCATAATTTGTTTAGTACAGGCCAGATAAAAGGTCTATAAATCTTCTACCTCATGGACCAGCACCATCTATATAAGAAGAATTTCTATCATTAAGAAAAAGACTAAAATAGTGTTCTTTGTTCTATCCAATTTATCTCTAAAATTATAACAAAGGGATGGAAATGATGGCACACGTGGCCAA
This sequence comes from Eospalax fontanierii, assembly GCA_035773235.1. Classification (NCBI taxonomy): domain Eukaryota; kingdom Metazoa; phylum Chordata; class Mammalia; order Rodentia; family Spalacidae; genus Eospalax; species Eospalax fontanierii. The sequence goes on along the minus strand of CM069549.1, from coordinate 41,813,946 downwards.
CCCCAGGAGATCACCCCTTTACTCATTCTTTCATTTATCCATGTAAGCAACTGACAGGTATGTTGGGCTGTGTGGCATCAGTTAAGGGAGCAAAGGTGAGCAAGATAGGCACAAGCTTTACTCACTATGATCTCAACAGTCGGGGAAGAGTTATAAAACAAGCGTAATAAAGCCAGGCGTGGCATGTTCACCCATGGTCTCATCTACCTGGAAGGCTGAGGGAAGAGGATGATTTGAGCATAAGAGTTCAAGCCCAGTCCGGGCAATATCAGGAGGTTCACATTTCATAACATAAATAGATAAAAATAGACTACACATAGTGGCACATCCTCAGTAACAATGCGGAAAGCCTTCCCCACTGGCAGTTTATAATAACCAGTTTTTCTAATCCTGAAAATAAAAATCCCAAGGTGAAATAAACCTGCAAGTATTATATTACAGTTCTCAGAAGGAGGGAACATTATCTATCTGTGACCCTCAAACATTAACATGGAATCATAGGCCTAAAATGATCACAGTTCGCTCTGGTCCTAGGCACGGTCAATGTCTAGACTCCAAAAGACAATACTGACTGACTAGTTACACTCTTCCTATTGGAACAGTAGCCATGCCTGGACAGCTCGCTCCCATACCACACACTGATCAGACAGGCATGATATGAGCAGGATGTTCTGAAACTCCTCCATCAATTAAGTCACCATTAGCAGCCCAAGCCACACCCCACCTTTGTGATCACTCACATCCTTTAGAAGGGGCAGATCCACAGGAAACGGTAATTGCTGCTGTTTTCTCTAGGAAATGGAGATTACTAATACTTTTCAAGTTTTCCTCTGAGCTCTTCAAAGGTTCAGGTACTGTACTGTACACTGTAACCTCCTCCATTTCCTGTCACAGATGATCCCTCCCAAGTAACAAATCCAGTGGAAAATTTTCAATGCATGGTTTCTGACCATTCCTCCCCCTGGGGCTCTATGGGCCCCCTCAGGGTGTTGCTTCCTGTCTGGGGGGGCGGGGTGCTGGCTATGATTAGCTCCCCTGGGTCTCATTTCTTTGCTTTTTTCCTCGAGTTTGCTTTTCTAGGCCTTTTCACCAGCCCTTTAATGGTGTGTATCCCAAGGTTCCATCCAGACACATCTGTTCACCCAGGACAACTGTCTAATCTGCAAGCGTGATCTAGTCCATGCCACCTGCCCCTTGCGCTGTTTCACTGGAAGAACGCTGTGCTGCCATCCTCTGCCTGCCCTCCACAGTGCCACTCAGCACTGCTGACCAATCCCACTGCTTGTTCTCAGATCTTGGAGTCCCTCTCTCTGACAGGCATGTCCTTCCTGCTCACCTGTCCTTCCACACCCCCAGAGCCTTCCCACATGAGTTCATGTGCACTGGAGCTTCAACCCTCACCACAGATGGATGCTTCTCAGGCTTCCAAAGCTTCCCCCAAAATTTCCGTCAAATCTCAAACCCTCGTTTAGCTGCTGTGGAACATCGCCATTTACAATTCCCAAGGCACCTGGCTCTCACATATCCCCAAATAAAATCCGTCTTCTGTCCTCGCCGTAGTCATTTCTTCACTGACTCCCATGGTGGGAAGTGGGAGTTTTTTCAGCCACAGACTCTGACTTGTCCTCCACCTCCACAGGCAGCAAGCCTGAAGCTAGCCGCACTCAAGCCGGATTCAGTTTCTCTACTCTGTTCCCCTCTCTGGTCTCTCCATCCCAGACACTGATGCCTGGCCTTCTACATTCAGGCTGTCCTCAAATAATGTAAAGCTCCCTGCTAGGACCGGGGAGAGGCACGGACCGCTCCTCTACTGAGACCCTTTCAGAGCCACTGACAGTTTTCAAAACACTGCTCCTTGGCAGAACACATGGGCCTTACAGATCCCAGTGCCATCTACATCGTTAGCTCAGTCTTCCACTGGCTCCAATAATACATTACATCTTCTCAAATCCATATTATCTCAGACCTTCTGACCCAAATCTACTCTACCTCATGTGCACAGATGAGAATATTTCTTTGTTTCTACTTAATATTTGTTCCTCAGAGCCTAACTGTCAGCATTCCCAGGAAGTAGTCTTGATGTTCCTTCCTTCCCTGAAAACAGAAGAGAGTCCTGACAAGTCTCCTTCAGGCAACCACTGAAGCCAGACTTCTATAAATTAGGGATGGACTTGATCTTCACTCTTTGGTAATTAATCTCCTAAGGGCTCTCACTAAGCTGTGTCTCCAGAATAGAACCCAAATACCTGGTGTCGTTTTAATTTTCAAACAATTTCTAAAAATCTGGTTTTGCCCTATGTCTTGTAAGACTCACAATCTATGTAGACAAGACATTTACTTGGCACATTGTTGTATTACATTTAATCAAGCATAGTTTAACTTGAAATATCTGAGTTTAATTTTTCATGTTTGGCACCTTGTGGAAGGTCAAAACAGTATAGTACGGTAATGGTTTGGACGTGGGAATAAACTCAATTGGCAGAGGGAAAAACTCCAGACAATGGAAGCATGGGCTCTAAGAACGAGCGACCAGGAAGAAGCCCTTCACGGCACATGCAGGCCGAAGGCTGCAGGTAGGCCTGCCTACAGCAAGAGTCAAAGAAAAGTGCCTTGATCCAGAGAAGAGAAGTAAGCTCTCCTCTTCGGTGACCGCTGCTGAACACACAAGGCCTAAAGGGAGAGGGGACTTCCGAGAGCACAGGTGGCTGGGAGATTTCAGTGCAGTACAAGGTACCTCTCGGGCACCTGACTCAATACAGGGCTAACCGTAAACTGGCACGAGTCCTTGTCTGGCTGTGCTTGCTTACCAGTTAAAGTCAGACCATGATACAAACGGTACATTCTGGGTTAGATAAGGAATCAACGAATGACAACATGCCAACCAAGCAGTAGCTCCCTGGAGTGCCTGCTGCCTCGTCAACTTGGTTCAAGTTTCTGTGGCGCTTTCACTCCTCAGCTCCCCAGTGTCTCCAGGGTTTCCCTAGGAGCTGCCTTAGGTGTTGGAGGTGTGCTAGGTGACCGGCCTTCAGTCTGCTTCATTTACTCAGATTCACTGCTCTCCTAACCCAGCAATCATCAGTCTTGCTGACCAGAAGGCCTATCCCATCAGGTATTACAACACCATCAAACAAATGTTGGACAATAAAGTTAAATACTTCAAGACTCAATTATTAGTACATGGCCCTTTCAACAAGTACTTGCACTCAGAAAACATGTTAGGTAAACAGACAACTATTGCTTCACTGCACTTCACAGAAAGGTGACATATTTATAGCTGGACTGCTTCTGCACACATTTGCCCACATACTCTGTAACTACAGAGCCACAGGGGCAACCAGGGCAACTGCCTCCCTGTCCTATCTCAACAGGAATCGCAAAGCAGGCCGACTTCCTAGACTGACTGCTCACCTCTTCCTGTCCTCCTGCTGACTTTTACCAGCATCCCCCTGGATCTCCCATCCGGTGTTATCCTCGCCCGTCACACCTACAACTTCCCATTGGTGCCACAGTGACTCTGAAAACACAAGTATTCACCAGTAACTATAAATAGATGCACAAGAAATGTTTTACAACCTGTAAAGCAATACAGGGATACCTGCATGAGGCTGCAGGATCCCAATTTGTGAAACAAGTTAACAAAAAATAAAATGAATGTCAAAAACACTGCTGATGACTATTTTTGGGTAGAGGGACATAAAATATTTACAGCAGGGAGAGAATCAGGATTTTAGAGTCAGTGTACCCAGGGAAAATCCGGTTCTACTCATGAGTCACACAACTGGAGACCAAGCAGTCTGAGACTTGGTTTCCACATCTCTAAAGGCAAGATAAAAACAGATGAGGGGAGGTGGTCTGAAGACTGAATGAGGATATGCTCAGCCTCATTGGTACATAGCACCTAGTACGTCTATCCATGAGAAAGAACTAGAGTTCTCTTCTGGGTTTACAGAAATGGTTCCTTATATTTACTGCTATTCTCTGTAAGTCTACGAACCCTGAACTATGAAAACGAGTGAGCCTGATAATAATCTCCCAATCATTTAACCCTGTCAAGATGCCTCTCTACTTCTTTGCAGAGAAGTCAAATGTAGTATCATTCACCAACAGCAAGTAAAAGAGAAAAGCTCCTTGCTAACTGTTACTCTGAGTGACGGAGAACGATGTCTCAAAGGGAAATTCCCTGGCTGCTGGGAGCAGAACTTCCCATGGACACACCAGTGAGATGAGAGTACATCTCAGAGGCAGGCAAATGCCAGACAGGACTCAATGTGCCCTGGGAAGATGTACATGCAACCAGCTGAGCACGCTCAAGCCCATGGGCCTGTGTACTAAGGTCACGACCATACATCAACCCTCCCAAGCAAAGGGATCAGTGCTTGGAGAACAGTTATGCCCTGAGAGAAGATCATGAATGGCATTAGTCAGCAGCAACCAGAGCCAGACAGCCTCATTTCTGGAGGGAACATTGCACCTGCTTCCAAGGGACGCTGACCACGGTCAAATCTCTGTTCTCTCTTCAATGGTAAAACTCCCATCCATTCTGAGTCATTCCTTCCTTAGATAAGTACTTCTGGAAATACACCAATTTCTTGCCAAGAAAGCACATCACCACCTCAGAAGTACTATGTCACATCTTTCTAAGAAAGCCCTGCTACCCTTCACTGGATGATTCTCTATCACTGGTCACAAGATTGTCACAAACCACCTGAACATTTAGTGATCCATTGTCTGGCTCTGTCTGGAGTGAGTAATTCAGGAATTCCTTCAATATACATACACTTATACAGTACACACACACACACACACACACACACACACACACACACACACACACACACATATATATATGTTTAAAATATTTTAAGGTAGGTTTTAAATTTCCTAAGTTTTGTGTTAATTATTGACTACTGACCAGTCACGGATGATGCTGGCCTGCTCGTTCTTGGTTTCTGTACGTTTTCAGAGGTGAGAAGGAAAGCTACCCTGTTCTCTTTCAGCATGCATCGGTATTTCCTAGGTACATACCCTCCCCGGAAGGCTGTGATGTTGCAGCAGGATCCTGTGTACAGTTTCTGCAGGTATTTACTAGGTATGATGGTTAAGTTTTTGCATTAACTTGACTGCATCACAGTGTGCCAAATTAAACATTACTCCTAGATGTGTATGTAAGAAATTTCTAGATGAGAGAAATGTGAATAGACCCACTTGGTAAAGTCACCTGTGCTCCCCAGTGTGACAGGTGCCTTTCAATGTTTTAAGGGCATGAATAAAACATCACATAGTTGGAAGGAGAAATTGTTCCTTTTTGAATTTTGTCTCCTGTTTAAGCTGTGACGTTGGACTTTGCCAGCCTATGGAATAATATCTGACTCGTCAGACCCTCAGCTTCAGACTCAGACAGGAATCAGATACTGGTTTTTATGGATCTCCAGCTTCCAGAGGGGACAGTACATGAATATCGAACTACTTAGGTCTTGAGGACTTCAAAAGACAATCTTGTCTTAGGTTTCCATCACTACAGGGGAGACTCTCTCTGTGTCTGTGTCTCGTCTCTGTGTCTGTGTCTGTGTCTGTGTCTGTGTCTCTGTCTCTGTGTCTGTCTCTGTCTCTGTGTTTGTCTCTGTCTCTGTGTCTGTCTCTGTCTCTATGTCTGTGTCTGTGTCTGTGTCTGTGTCTGTGTCTCTGTGTCTGTGTCTCTGTGTCTGTCTCTGTCTCTGTCTGTGTCTGTCTCTCTGTGTCTGTCTCTGTGTCTGTCTCTGTCTCTGTGTATGTCTCTGTCTCTGTGTCTGTCTCTGTCTCTGTGTATGTCTCTGTCTCTGTGTCTGTCTCTGTCTCTGTGTCTGTGTCTGTATCTGTGTCTCTGTCTCTGTGTGTGTCTGTGTCTGTGTCTGTGTCTCTGTGTCTGTGTCTCTGTCTACGTCTGTGTCTCTGTCTCTGTTTCTCTTCCCCTCCCCCTCCTCCTACTGGTGTCTTTTCTCTGCATAAAATGACAGTATTTCGGGATCCATTAAATGCCATGTATACAGATGACCTCATGTTTTTCTTCTACCTGCATTTCCCAGCTGCTTTCAGATAAGCTGTCCTTAAACATCTCCCACAAGGACCTAGGAGATGTGAATGATGCTGGGGCATCACAAGAAGGAGAAGCTTGGATCCCAGAGTGGCTGTGTGGAGCAGAAACTGTCACCACCTACTTCCCTACACCATTGTCCAAACACACGGTGAACTCTAAGTTCACTAGTAATAAAATTTCCCATTGTGTTGAAACACAGATATTTTAAACTCATGATATAGACTGATCATACAGGGCATACTATTTATCTGACAGAAAAAGCTCCTTGCGACACAGTTATCAACAAAGAGGAATTTTAGCTCTTACTTCACAATACTGTCATGATTTTATGACTCTTAAAAGTGTCAATGGTTTGTTAACAGATGAGTACTGATATATTTTATTTTAATGATATTATTAATTCTATAAAGCTCCAAGCATTACAAATAAATTCATAACAAATAAATGACATCCCAGGTGAGAATTTCACTCACTGACTCCACAGTTCGAGGGTAGCCTGGGCTACCTGTGAGCTTGTCTCAAATCAACAAAGGAAGAAAACAAGTATATATACCACTAAAGTCTAAGAATTATTAAAAATTAAAATCTCCTGGAGTTCAACACCAAACCAAAGCAGCTCCACATCCTGTGTCAGATCAGCCTCCACCGATAAACTGGCTGAGACCTTGGGTGTCAGGAGTGCTGAGCACTTCATTTTTACTACAACATGTCACTGTGTGCAGTTCTTTGTGTTCTCTTGCAGTGTTTGTAGATTTTCCTCTTTAAGTGAGAAAAGAACTTAACACAGAACCTTACACTTAGGTTGAATATGGGCTGAAGTAAAAATGAATGATAATGGGCTGGAGACAGGGCTTAGCAGTTAAAGACTCAGGTGCACAATGAAAAATCAACAACAGTAACAGAGTAGGGAGATGCCCGTCAATAAAGTCTTTGCCATGTAAACATGAGGATCTGAATGCAGCACCTAGCTGAGTACAGAGGCACACCGCCATAACTCTAGTGCTGGGGAGGCAGAGACAAAATCTCTGGGGTTGGCTGGCCACTCAGTCTAACTGAATTAGTAAACTCAGGACCAGTGACAGATCCTGTCTCAAAAAGTAAGGTGGAGAGTGAGAGAGGAAGCTACCCAGTGTCAACCTCTCCCCTCCATATGTGCCTGTGCACACGCGCGACACACACACACACACACACACACACACACACACAAAATTAAGGGACATAGCTAACTAAAACCATTTTTAACGTACCAACGTCTAAGCCTTCCCCCACCCAGAAAAAAAGTCCATGATCATTTTCATTACTGGCTTTGTACAGACATGTTAGGTAGACTGAAGACTTTAGTCAGTACTTAATGATCAAGCCATTTCTACATAATCACCAAGTACAGCCCGAGTAATGTCTCTTGCTTCACTTTCTTGCTAGGATCCTTCATCCTTCTCCCAGATTCATCTTTTCTAGCATGGCATGCTGGCAGCACTGTGTAACAGTGAGAGATGTACATGTGACCACCAGACAGTGGTACCACTAGGCCCTCAACTGCACCAAGGCTCAGCACTGCCTAGATTAAGCCAGATTCACATGACAAAATAGATGACCTCAATATCAAACGAAGCAAGCCGCCTGACCACTCAGACAAAACCACTTTTAGAGCTGGAAGCACTGATCTCGACACCTACAGAAACTGCCCAAGTGGGAGAAGAAACTTCCTGACTCACATGTGGGGTATGATTTTTTTTTCAGGAAAAACTACTCCAATTATTTTTGCTTCTTCAACAGCTTGTTGGATGTAAATCCACCACTGTTTTGGTAAAATCAACAAGGAATTTAGAATGTAAAGTCTGAATGAATGAAGATAAAAATGCCACTTAAAAAGAGAAATATTTAAAGAATTTATAACTAAAAAAAAAAAGTTGGCCTAAAAATATGTATTCATAGGTACTGCTTTCATTTATTATGGACTTGGTAATTAAAAACCAAGAGAAAAAGAAAAATTTATACAAACATACCATTTATTCAATATGGTCACAACTTTTCTGATGATGGAACACTAGCCAAATTAGAAGTCCGCTCTTCCAAGCCTATGCTTGACACAGCATGAGGAAGCAATCACCCTAGTGAAACCCTTCTAGCTAAGAGCAAAAAGACTGAGGAAGTGCAAGGAAATAAAAATCAGGCATAAAGTATAAAGTATGCTTATCGAAAGGGATTCGTGGTTTATCCCAGCTACTACAGTGCTTTAACGGATTTTATACAGTTTTACATTTAAACAATGTTGCCCCCAAAATATTGTTTGTAGCATGGAAATATAATAACTAGAAAGCACCACAGAAGCACACTTCTCTTCTATCTCTAAAAATAATTACTATAATTTGGAATGCAATAGGTAGTACTTTACTACTAGCAAATGAGTGGTAGACAATCCTATTTTTTCCTATTAACCCTCCTTCCTAGCCAAAGAGAAAGTAAGAATCAAGGCCTATGGCTGGAAAGCAGAAATGTGTGTAAAGAAAAGAATGCTCTGGGCTGAGCACTGTGTGGCTGTCCTGCGTGAGCCCAGTGAGTACAACTGTGTGCTCCTCTCGTAACAGCTTAGCAATGATGGGACAAGGACCTCTCCTGGTCCAGCCACCCCTCAGTGGGCTGAGCACAGTGAGAAAGGAGAACAAAGGATTCATTGTGGCAAGTCTGAAGTATGCAAGGGTAAAAGTACGCTTCTGGCACTCTTCTGGTGTGGGTGTATGTAATTATCACAAAGAAACAAAAACAGGAGAACTGTGCATAACTAATGAGGAGGACATCAAGCACTCACTCGTAAGTAGGCTTCTGCTTCTGGCAGACTCAAAAGCAAAAGTAAGGTCATTTCAGCAGGCTTCAAGCCTGGTTTTAGATTAGACAAACAAGCCCAAGGTTACAGACCACAGACACTGACCAGCCTAAGCTCTTGACACTAGGAAGACTATGGTACTCTGCTTACCTGTCAGTGCTAGCTGGCACATATACTAAAACCATCCTACTTTTAAATTCTCAGTAATTCCAGTTTGTAAAATTGTTAGCCAACATATGCAGTCACTAGCCTAAGTTTTCCCCGATGAAGCACAATTTTCCCTATGAGAGAAATAAACTCGAGATTTCTTTGGCACAGTATGCTAATACTCAGCATTCCCTGAACTTTCGCCATCTCAATTCCACCTACACACTTTTTGTTGTATAGGTAATACCCCTGTGTTCTTTATTATTTGGCTCATTCTTTCAAATTGCTTTTTTAATTTTAATATTTATTTTCTAAAGAAGCAAATTGTCTGAAATCACTAACAAAGCTACTTTTTACTGCCAGAAACCCAACATGTTATATAAATCAGATACAGTGTTAACAAGGTTTACAGACAGCAACCCATCCACAAAACTGAAACAGGATGATGTTCTCACCATGATCCAATATTAAAAGTTACAGTTTTTCAGTACCACTAAAAATGATCTCTGCAGTGTCTGGGACATGTACCTTATGCTTTGGGGGAAAACTAAACTAAAAGGAAAATGGCACAGTGCTATGATGTACGTTCAGATTACAGCATGGGTTACAAACCTCAATTTACTAACCTTGGAACAGGATTCATGAGGCATTAAGAAAGTCTGTCCTAGATCCTTGGAATGCAAGACCCTACTATGGGTAATACCCTTTCTCACACAGCCAGAGGCCACTTTCCTAAAACAGCTAAGAACCAGTGAGGACAGGAAGCAGATATGAAACCCCAACGTGGAGCCACAGACATCTCACCATGGAAAACTACCTTACACCTGAATTTTAATAAGCCTGTAAGTTTTGTAGACAAAATTAACAATACATTCAGATATCAATTTCAGATACTATAGCCATCCTTTAATCTGTGTTCAAGGAAAACACCTAGCTTCTTTTCTCTCAGAATATTTTGGTCACTGCTTATTTAACATGAAACTCTCATTAGTTTCATATGAGAAGCAGGGCCTCATTCCATTCCTTTACTTAACACAGCCCAGCAGGGTTAAGTCAACCCAAAGTTGCCTCAGCACTGACTGCAGAGCCAGGGCTCCAGCCTCAACTCCATGTCAACACAAGCCCTCACAACCTAGAGACCCTGACCCTGCCCTTCTCAGCGCCCTCTTCTCTCTACAACCCACATCTCCTCCTTTGACTTTGTGCCTGAAATATTAGAAAACAAAGCCATAAGAGTGAGTGTTTAGACATCTACAGAGTTCTCCTTGGCCCAGTAAGCAGCCTGATGAAAATTTTTCCATTATAGACTTTCTGAGAGAAAAAGACAAAACTTCTCTTTCATCTTTCACTTTAGCAAGGAAACAATCCAAGCGAACTTAAAAACTTAACTCAGCTCTAGCATATTGCCCTTGAACTGGGAATATCCTGAAGATTTCCCTACCCATGGGAGGTGCAAGGCTATCTGAGGCAGAGAGATGTTCAGCTCACAATCACATGAAGCTGCTGAGGGAAGTCTGCAAGTGCTGACTTTTAAGCTCCTCTGGGGGTTTGATGGACCAGCTAGGTTAGCATCCCCTGGGAAGCAAGGCAGAATCCCGTGACCCACTCAGAAGTATTACATCAGAAACTTCCTTGTAATAAAAACTCTCAGGTCATCCACTACCTGTTCAAGTTTAACAAGCAATAATCCAATAGTCTTGGGTGATCTGACAGCAACACCCCACCTTCCTCCTTCATGGTTGAAACACTGCTTTTTAAAAACTCGGGAACTGAAGAAATCAATGAAAAGTCCTATTAAGAAGTGGCCAACCCAGTTACACTCTTTCTATAAGCCAGAGGTTAGCAGGGAACCCAGACAATCAGCTCCTGTCTGCAGCAGGCAGCTTCGATTAGTGCAACACAACACCAGAGACTACACAGGCCTTCAGAGCCAGTCCCGGGCCTCTACACGTGCCTGATGAGGTACAAAGCAGGCTTCATACTGCTTCCTCCCAGACTGCCTCTCAGGCTGCTGGCTTTGTGACTTTTATTTATCTGCTCAGTTGCCTTGGAAATTCATATTGATGTATTTTTTCTGCCAAAAAATAAAAATCAGTAAAGTGGAAAAGAAGGAGGCACAGTGCGAACTGTCTGACCCAAAAGAGCAGAGTCCCGAGTCCTGCTGGTTACAATAACGGTCACTCTGTTCTGCTCTGTCTGTCAGGGTTCTCAAAACCTCAAGGAAAGCCTCGAACCCACCCAAGTTCCATGCTGCTCTCTCCCAACACAAATACCCAAATGTCCAGCAGGCTACTGAGTCAAGCCAAGGCTCTGTCAGTAGCAAAGGACAGTTTAAGCCCCATTAGCATTTTGCAACAGCCTCATGAGGCATGAAAAACGACTGGAATCTTCACAAAACTCCAACACCCGTGGAAGGCAAGGTTGGCACTGAGGCATACCAAAGGTAAAGGGTAAATATCCCAGGGACAGGAAACATGTTTATGTCCTGGCACTGATTTTAGGCAAGCTTAGCTTCTTTCAGCAAAGCACAGGAGGTTAAAAATATACACATGAGAAGCAGAGTGAAACCCTCCCTTCAGGCTAAAAGGAAGCACCATCCTGAGCTCAGGGAGCCTGGCACAGCCAGCCCCACCAACTTCCCAGGCCTCCGGGTAAAGGCAATGACAGGACTGGTAGCCTGCTCGGTCTTTCCTAAGGATTCAAGTCTTTTTCCTTCCTAATACCAATTTCAAAGCTGTTTTGTTTTTTTTTTTAATTTCCTCAGACTTTGTAATTTCAGTAATCATTTTACAATGTCCTTTTGTAGAGTTAGGACTCAGGTCAATACTAAGACAAGACCATTTTCATCATGTACCACGAGGACAGTCTCAAAAGCACTTCCGGCCAGGACAGAATAGACCTGGCCCCAGATCCAGTGTACCAAATACTGTTCACCATGAAAATGAGTAGGAAGGCAGGAACACTCTATACTTCTGACTCTCCTCTCTCAGAATGGCCGTCCCTGGAGGACCAGGGACCTATACTTGGGTTATACACTTGGCATAAAAAAGCACGCTGGAGGAGGGACCCCTCAGTTAGCAATGTGCCACTGACAGGTGGGTGCTGCATCAGGGGCAGAAGCCAAAAGGTGCACACAGCCCACAATCCTGGATCTGGAGGGACCACCCCAAGCAGTTCCAAGAGAGCAGGCCAGTACAGGGAGGACACAGCATCCAAAGCACACACAGTAAGATAGAGGCTATGAACCCCCAAGTGGTATCAGATGTAGCTGTTGGAATTTCAGTTCTGCTCCCATCCTTAAAATACAATCTACTTTATCTGAGCTGATCTTTAGATTGGTAATGAATAAACCATTCTAAAACAAGATTTTTTTTTTCCAGTACCTTCAAAGTAAGCAATAGTTTCCATGATAAATAAAAACATATACTATGTCAATGACACAATGCTTAGCCAAAAGACAATTCCCAATTTACAGAATTGGATAGATGACGGCAATTTAAAAGCTGTTAACTGCTATGTTACAGAAATGATCCCCTAAGAATACAGTGTCTAGGCTGATGGTTTCTAAATGCAACTTACATATTTTTGCAGAAAATAAAACAAAAAGGTATGTGATATAAGAGAAATGAAAGAACTGTTCTTTCTATAAATAATTCAGACTCTATTAGATCCTATCCTAAGGGAATTAGCAGGGCCCTTGTAGAGCTGACTCTCATCTCTAGAAGGGTTATACCAGGATCTGCCATGGAGTCCCACTACTCATGCAGTAAAGAATGCCACAAGGGTACAGAATACAGGGTTCCAAGCAGATTCCCATTTGCAAACAAGAGGTGTTTGGATATAAATACCTGTTGAATATACAATAAAAAGGGAGAGATCATCATAAAACCCCAAATCAAAATAAACTCACAAATAAACCACATAAATTCAAGAGGGTAGAACCCCTATCAGGCTAATTAGAAATAAATTAAAATGACAGAAGACACCCAAACATCAAGTAAGTCTGCTCCAGGGCAAGTCGGCTAGTGGGAAGCAGCCAACCCTCCCCTGAGGCCCACTTCTCTGCCCTCAGCATCCAGCCAAGCATTTGCTACCAGCTCTCAACATCATATTCAGTACAATGAGTGAGTGCTGGGCATGGCTGTGTACACCTGAGATACCATTACTTGTGAGGCTGAGGCAGGAGGATTGCCATAAGTTCAAAGCCAGTCTGTGTTACACAGTGCGCACCAGACTAGATAGGGCTACAAAGAAAGACCTTGTCTTACAAAACTACACAACAAACAAGGTCCATAATCTCTAGTTAACTCTAATCTAGGGTGAGACTGAACCTGCTATAGCAGCAGAAAGCTACTTATGAGAAATCTGATCAAGAAAATAAGAATCTCTGGCCTGAGTGGAGCCTTAACTTTCCAGTTTTGTCTGGTCAGTCACCTGGTCATAGAGTCACCTTATGTGGAGGTAAAGAGATAGGCAGAATACCTGGTTTATCAATGAGACGGTGAACTTTTCCTGCCTTATGAAGCAGGTCACAGACATGTAGTTTTCTGGAAGTCTGCATACTTTTTTGAAGAACTCAAGCTCGCCCCTCCTCTTCTTCTTCCTGTCTCTTTTCTAGGCATGCTTTCCCCAATACCCTGGGTTGCCCCAACATTTTAGGCTTTCTTTAAAAATCCCCGCCACATGTCTGACCTCCAGGACAGCACTACACAGTGTGGCTTTGTGGCTTTTCTCCTCCCCTCTGTTCTCCTCCTCAGGGCAGCTGCAGAGACTCTCAGTGTGCCTGTCCTGGGGGTGCTTCTTTCAATTGTAATAAAATCGTCCTAAAGCTTGTGATGGAGTCCATTCTTAAGTTCTTTCATGGATGAGACTAACTGAGCAGGCATCCCATTTTTCCCATTTCAAACCCACTTATTAAAAGTTTTTAATCTAAAATTTATGTTATAAGTTGGCAAATAGTTGTAAGTTGATTGAACTGTTTAACATGTTATTAGCCAAGTCATTTAACATGCATGCTTGGAATCCTGGTACTTGGGAGGCTGAGGTAGGATATTGAAAGTTCCAAGCTAGCTTGAGCTACATAGTAAGATCCAGGTTCAAAAAATTAATTGAATTAAAATCTCATTAATTTCCACAACAATGTTGATACACATAGCTTTTCGATAACCAGAAAAGGAGTGCCCGATAACTTTCTACAGCTATATTTATTAATAATGTCCCCAGCATCAAAAGAGATAAATGGACAATCCAAGTGGGATTGTTTTCTTACCGTTTCGAGACACGTCAAGTTCCACCAGCTGCATGAAGTTAGCTATTTCTGGAGGGAGCCGCTGAATTTCATTGTCACTAAGTCCAAGTTTTCGTAGTTTGACTAGCTGGAAAAATTGCTGAAAGAGAAAATAGTTTTATATAGGTTTCATAGCCCTTTGAGGTAAGAGAAAATTTCAAAACTAATGAAGAGTACACCAATGTCAAGTTCCTGATTTGGGTAGTATATTGTGGTCATGTGTGAAGATGTTACTATTGGCCTAAACTGAGTACAAAGGACCTCTCAATACATACAATTTTTGCAACTTCCAATCTACAACTATTTAAAAATCAACAAACAACTTCATAAGAATAAGTCTCAACTTTTTCCAGTAGATTGTCACATCTTCTATTTATAGAAACTGATGTTAAAGGTACAAAATTAAATAAACATACATAAGAATAATATATTTTTAAAGAATTTTAATGGAAACTATTGTATAGGTAAAATATAACACATTAATTATATTAAGACTAATGATGAATGTAATATCCCACAAATACGTGTACCAAATGGAAAAAATATTTTTGACCAAGAATCAAAAGTCTGTATTGGATGCCTCCACTGACCATGGCTGACTATTTGCTATTTTCTCCTATATCCTTTAAAAATGTACTGAAACAACACTAAAATGTTTAAAAAGAGATGGACATAAATATAAAAATATGGACTAAGTCTATGAATACCACTGACATGAGAAGCAAGGAGTAAGCTAGATATGCAACAAAATCCTCAAAGCTATAGAACAGTTAAACATCCATCTTCTGGAGTCCGCCCTTCATAACCAAGCAAGCGAGTTACGTGGAAGCATAAGGGCTTTGAGGGCAAGAGTCGGGAACCCCGACAGAGCCAGGGGGCCCAGGAAAGGCAGTCACGGAAATCTCACCCTCCCATTTGGGACAATCAGCCCCCTGGCATGGGCATGACCGACAGACACCAAGTATCCCAGAGAGCAGCTGAGATGATAAGCCCGACCCATGCACACAGTTTCTATGCGTGCCCAGCTCACCCAGCTCACCCAGCTCACCCACCTTCCCAACGCACAGATCTCTAATTTAACCAGAACTTAGATTCTCTGGACACCTGAGGAAAGCCTTCAATATGCAAGGAGAGTATACATACACAAACAGAGCACACATACACATATGCACACACGCATGTGCAGGACTACACACACGTGTATGCATGCATGCATAGGCGCACGTGAGTGTGATACACACACTTCAAAAGACACAAGCATTATGGGAACAAAAGAAAACATCAATCAGAAAGTATAACATCCTCAGAAAATTCAAATTGAAGCAGCATAATATTAAGAAGAAAAAAGCTGGAAAAAATGGAAATAAACTTAGAAATTCAAAAACTGTTATAGCACCCACGGAAGAAGCCAAGATAGTCGGAAGAATGAGATAGGAAATGGGAGGGGAAAAAGGCAGGAAAACTAAAGTTCATGTAATATGAAGTTCAAGGACAGGAATGTGCAGAATGTGACTTTCTAGTTGAAAAGGGTTCACCACCTGGACCACAAAATGAATGTGTTTGGATCTGAAACACAGGCTCGGGATTTGAACTCTCCTTCCCCAACTCCCAGCTGCTGTTGCTACAGGGAGGGGCCTGTGGAAGGATTAGTAGGGAGGGGCCTGTGAAAGGGTTAGTAGTAAGGGGCCTAGTTCACTTGATGGTTACAGCCCAGTTCCAGGCTTTGCTCCACTTCTCTGCATACTAGTCCACCACGATGTGAACAGCTTCTGCCCTGGACCCAAACTACCATGAAGACCTGCTCCTACACCCATGCCTTCTGCACGATGGGGGATTGAAACAATGGGCCAAAGTTAATTTCTCCTTAAGCTAATTCTGTCAGATATTTTGATTACAACAATAGAAAAGAAACTAATACAGAATGAAAAAGAAAAACCACAACTAATAAATACTGTGAAACATCAGAACTATAAAAAAATATGGTTTTTTAAACTTCCAAAGAAAAAAGAAATAAAGGAGAAAAATCAAAACAAAGCATCTGAAGTCAGAATGCCACTGAGCGACCTGATAATGGAAAGTCCATGAGAACACCTTAAAACACCAAGAAATCATTTCTCCACCAAAAAACTGCACCCAGCCATGTTTCCAGTCAAATACGATGATGAAATTTTCACATATTTGTGACTTTTCACATATTCTTGGAAATTTTTATTATTTCCTGAAACTTTCATCTATCAAAATGTGGATGTAAACTTAAAAGAATGACAGAATTTTCCAGAAAACAGAATTAACAAAATCCAAAAAGACAAAAGGAATCTACAATACAAAACCACAGAGACTCCTGCTTGTCCGCTGACTGAGCAGCAGGGCCCTGAGAGCAACCTGTCCATCCTGCAGCAAAGTATGCAGGCTCCCAGAAGTCCTGAGACAGAAAAAGAACACAGATCTCCAGATATATCTGATGTGCTAAGAATTACCAAGAGAGATCTGCAATTCTCAGAACATTTAGTGACAAATTAGAAACGGAAGTAGAGAAAACAGAATAAGCAAAGGGGGAGGGGCTGTTAGTCGAGGGAAGGCGCAGCATGAGAAGGCGCGACGATAGCGCAAACCTGAAAATGGTCGTGAGGGATTCTTAACAGCCATGACGGTGCGGCGGCCATGCTGACGAAACTGTTATGTCAGTTCTAGAAGAATATGGAACTATTTGCATTGAAGTATCAATTTCCACAAAAGGAAATCTATACATTGCTACGAAGAGGAAAACAACCAAGTTGAGACAGTAAACCATGAGAAGGATGGAGGCCTATCTATAAAACAGCCAGAGCTGGGGACTCTCAAAGCCCAGCAGTCCGGAACAAGGCAGGAGGCTGCTGAGCACTCCACAGAACACAGCTTATCACAACTGCCAACTACCTGTACACATTACTTTGATAAAAACTGCATTTACAGAGGAAAACGTTTGTGCCCAGATTACAGGATGCTCCAGATGTTAAATTTGTAAGATGATAAGACTTACACTTAGCAGTCTTTTCCTTTTGCTGGTAATAAAGAACTGGCCTTTATATAATGTTGCAGGAAGGCCTTTCCAATGGTATTGCCTTTAGGAACACAACCAGGTAATACAGAAAATAAAAACACATTTTCAACTCCACTTACAGACTCCTGGGCATCTCTCCTCATAACAGAACTGAAAATATCAAAAAATAAGCTGTAGTACACAAATATACCTTTGCCTCATATTAAAATAAGAAGCAGGAAGCACATTATAAATAAGGAAACAGCTAGCATGCTGTTAAATGATTCAGGAGAGGCCAATAATGAAAAAGTACTATTATAAAAGATAATAGTGTACCATGCAAATATAATTTTCAGTGAAAACAAAAGTTCAGGTTCTCTATGTGAAAAACCATGTGGACAAATGTGGACTACTAGGAAGCATATCAGGTGAGGTGGGATGCTCAGACTGATGCTCGGTGACAGGAATACTGCGTGAACAACTTAAATAAAAAGAAAGGTATTTTTAAATCAACTATGAATCTGAATGGCTTCTCCCAATTAGCTATACATGATAATGAAGAAAGTGCTTAAAGGGGGACTAAGCCTTGGGATTTCTTTAACCATCGAGTTGAAACTTAATTTCTTAGAAAACATATGAAGCTTCTTTGTACTAGTGTACTAAAGCATTAGCTAACACAAAAGCCATTGAAAAGACTCACATATGTGAATAACTGAGCTTATGCCAACTGTTCAGAGCCTGGCATTTTCATAATGCATCAATGTGTTTACTCAAGCATGAAAAGCTTACTTTGTTTTCCAGAAAAGACATAATAGCAAAAATACAAAAGCCATCACCAATTTCACACATCTAGGGACCATTCAGATATAATACAAGAAATCAGTGAATAAGGTACTTGGATAACAAGCAACAAGAGCCCACAAATCTCCACATCTAATAAAGGTCATAAGAAACAAATTTAAGGTTTCGTTCTACCTGTTAAAAGCATCCTCAGCTACAGCCTGTCACCAATACTGCTTTAGTCAACTTAGGAAGGCGCATACAAGATGTAAAAGCACGATGTGCTATGATCCTAAAATGAAACCAGTTAACTTCTCAATTCTTCCCTCATTAGCCTAATGGACCAAAGCCTAGTGTTCACATGTTTTAAATTGCCTACATACATGATTGAAGCAACACCACTCAAACCATACTAAATTCTCAAATTTTCAGCTTCCTTAGATAGGAAAAATAATTTGTAAGCTATAAACCCTTCTGCCTTGCTTTTGAAATCAGCAAGGGCACATGAAGAACAATTCCTGTAGCTGTCTTGGCAGACAGCCTCAGCACAGAGCAATCATGTGACAGAACACACAGACACTATTCTTCAAATATACATGTTTGATTATAGCTCACTGACCCACTTAGAGCACATTTGTCTAATTATACGCAGCAAAACCCCAACTGCCTTGGGTTAGTACACTACAACAGGCTTCTTATGGCCACTATTGTTGTTTTTATAGAGTCTTTAATTTAACTAAATAAAATATTTTTCCAATTCTCCTTTCAACAAGATAATATTCCCTTGTGGGTAATATCAATACTTTGTCTGTGCTTTCCAGATATAGGCAAAGAAAATTTCAGTTCTAAAATAGTTGTTTACTGTTACTACATAGAAAAGTATCAATCAGGCATACCCAAGTAGCCCATATTTATCCATTAGGTAGAGAAAAAAAAAAAACTGCCATGGGCTCACAACGAGTCAGCAGTATATAAAGAATATCATAAAACCCTAAAAACTTGTGGCTGAAGACCTCAAATTTACTCACCCATTTCCTTTCCTTAGGCAACCTCACCCTTCATCTTAGTCTTCTCCTTTCTGCATTTTACATAACTTGAATCAAAGTCCTATCTCTGTCCCCATCAATTTAGATTCCTTTTTGGTCAACTACCTATAAAGATATGGTAAGCCAATAGCATGTCCTTTAAAACCAGGACAAGATAGGGCACCCACTGTCACCATCTTACTCAATACAATCCTGGAAGACTGAGAACAAAGACAAGAGAAGGAACTTAAAGAGATACAAACAGGAAAGGCAGACGTCAAAGCACCCTATTACTAGATGACATGATCCTATACTTCAAATACCCTAAACAATACCCAGAAAACGCTTTTTGTTTTATGTTAGGTGTATGAATATATTGCCTGCACCTGTGTCATGCAATGGCCATGGAGGTCAGAAGAGGTGCTGGATCCCCTGGAACTGGAGTTATAGATGGTTGTTAGCTACCACGTGGGTGTTGGGAACCAAACCTGGGACTTCTGCAAGAGCAACCATTGCTCTTATTGCTGAGCCATACCTCCATAGCACTATAAAACTCTTAGCCTGATACATTACTTTGAAAAGTAACAGCATTCAAAAATTAACATACAAAAAACAGTAGCCTTTCTACATACCAATAATGTACTAGGAAAGAAAGAAATTAGGGGAAAAAAATTCATTCACAATAGCATCAAAAACTACCTTGAAATAAGCCTAAGAAAGGAGGTAGAAGACCTCTACAATGAAAACTTTAGACACTCAAAAAAGTGAAGATGCTAGAGAACAGAAAGCCCTCCCCTGTTCACGAATAGGTGTAATTAATATGATAATGGCAGTTATTACCAAAAATGATCCATATATTCAAAATTATCCTTAAAATTCTAGTAGCATTCTTTGCAGAACTTAAACAAAAATTCTAAAATTCCTAATATAAAAAAATCTCAAAGAAGAGAAAGCAATCCTGAGGTATCCCATACCTGATGTCAAATTACACTAGAGCCATCACAACCAAATACTGGCATTAAAATCAAGGACCTAAAAATAAACTCACACAGCTAGGGCCAACCACCTAATTTTTGACAAAGGTGTCATATATATATATATATATATATATATATATATATATACACACACACACACATACATATACACACACACACACACATACATACATACACACACACACACATATGAATGAATGAAAAAGAAGCCAGCCTCTTTAACAAATGGTGGTGGGAAAACTGGATTTCCATGTGTAGAAAAGTGAAACTAGATCCATCTCTCTCGTCTTGCACCAAAAAGAATCAATTCAAAAATGGTCTTAATATAAGACTTAAAGGAAGATCAGAAATTCAAGGCCATCAATAGCTACCTAGTGAGTTTAAGGTTAGCCTGGGCTACGAGAGACCCGAAATCAAAAAGAAAGAAAAAAGCTTTCATCACTTCTGTCAGAGTAGTTGTCATCAAAGACCAAGAAATGCCAGTGAGGATGTGGTAAAAGAGGAACCATGTTCACTGATGGTGGAAATGTAAACTGTTAACAACACATATGGAATCAGTGAGGATGGTCCCCACAAAACTAAAATTAGAATTAGTGCATGATCTGCCTATGTCATTCTTGGTTAAATGCCCAAATCAATGTATCTCAGAGATACGTGCACATTCTTGTTTATTGCTACACTATTCATGATAGCTAAGAAAAATGCAGCTATCCATCAATGGGTCAATGGAACAAGAGAGTATGTTACACATACACAATGGATGCTGCTGTTTTATTGCAAAGGAAAACAAAACCATGACATTTGCAAGAACATGGATGGAATGGAGATCAGCATGCTGAGCGAAGTAAGCCAGACCCAGAGAATTTTCTCTCGTATGTAGACTCAGATCTAAATATGTGTGCATGTATGTATGTAGGTCACTAAAACAGAAAGGGAATGGTGAGAGAAGAACAGAGAGCGTGGGATGAGGAGAGACCAGCTGTGAATGAAGGCGGGAGAGAAGCCCATTCGGAGAGGGAGGAAAACTAGAGAGAGAGCAGCAGGTGAGGGAGGTGGGGCGGACTCTGGGAAAGAATGAGTAAGAACACAGTCTGGAAGCATATGTATGAATCCCAGAATGAAGCCCTTCACACTTCCTTGTACAATAGCCCCAAAATAAATAAACAAATCATCAATCAATCTAGGAATAAGCCTAACCAAAGACATTAAAGACCTATTTGACATTTAATGAAAACTTTAAATCTTTGAAGAAAGAGACTGAGGAAGACATAAGGAGATGGAGAGACCGCCCATGCTCCGGGAGTGGTAAAATCAATATAGTGAAAATGACTATCCTATCAAAAGCAAATTACAGATTCAGTGCAATCTGCAATCAAAATCCCTGTGACATTCTTCACAGAAATAGAAAAGTCCCTCTTAAGATTTATATAGAAACACAAAAGACCCCAGATAGCCAAAACAATCCTGAGCACAAAGAGCAATACAGGGGGATTATCATATCAGACCTCAAACTACAGTACAACGCCATAAAAACAGCATGGTGTTGGTACAAGAACAGACTTGTAGATCAAGGCAACAAAATATAAAAGTCAAATATGAGTGCAATAGTTACAGCCCCCTGACATTTGACAAAGGTGCCAAGAACATACACTGGAGAAAAGATAGTGAATGGTGCCGGCAAAACAGGATCTCCATATGCAGAAAAGTGAAATTAAACCCACATTTACCACCCTGCATAGAAGTCAATTCCAAATGGATCAAAGAACTCAGTATGAACCCTGAAATACTGAAACCATTAGAAGAAAACATAGGCAGTACCATATACGATGTAGGTTCAGGAAAGGACCTTCTAAATCTGACATCAATTGCTCAGGAATTAAGGTCAACAATCAACAAATGGGACCTCATTAAATTAAAAAAGCTTCAATACAGCAAAGGAAACAATCAACTCAGTGAAGAAGAAGCCTACAGAGTAGAAGAAAATATTCACCAGTTATTTATCCAACAGAGGATTAATATCCAGAATATACAAAGAACTCAAAAAACAAGGAAGCAAGAAAATGAATGGCCAACTTAAGAAATAGATTGTAGATCTGAACAAAGAGCTCCAAAAGAAGAAATAGCAGTAGCTAAGAAACACCTTAAAATGTGCTCAACATCCTTAGTAATTAAGGAAATGCAAATAAAAACCACTTTAAGATTTCATCTAACCCCAGTCAGATTGGCTAAGATCAAGATAACAATGACAGCAAATGCTGGCACAGATGAGGAGAAAGAAAGCAGACCCTCATCCCCTGTGGGTGGAACTGCAAACAGGGGCAGCCACTGTGGACAGCAGCAGTGTTCATTCATTTAGAAAAGCAGAAGAAATTCTGTATTTGCTATAACAGAAGTAGAACAGGAAAAAAATATCAGGCTAAGTGAAATAAACCAGGACAAGAAAGGGGGGGGGGGGGAGAGGGAGAGGAGGAAGTATATATTCTTACTTAAACTTTTATTCTAAAGTGAGTGAACTCATAAAACAGAAAATAAAATTATAGTTACAGACACTATGTAGGGGTAATAAAGAAGCGATGGTCAAAGGATACAAGCTCTCAGAGCGAGAATGTACTGACTTATATGTATGTGTATGCACAGATATGAACATACATATATATGCCTACTGTGTAGCATGGTGAACAGAGCTAACAGTGTGCTGGACATTTTGAAATAGCTAAAAGTAGATATCAAATCTTCCTAGCACATATTTAAATATTAATAATTGAGGTGATACAACCATAACTAATGTTCAACTAATTAAACTGATTTAATTGTTCTACACTAAATTAATAAGAGTACCATTTGTATTCCATAAACATAAAATTATGAACTGCTGTTTTATAATAATAAATTGTAATACACACAAAATAGAAAATTTATACCCATATACTTCTGGAACCAGAAATATAAATAAATATGAAATGAGATAAAGGGCTTTTTCTCACTGAAACTAACCATTTCCTCTACAATCTGAAATTGGGAAAAATATTTATCCTTGACAATGTTTTTTTTCAGAAGACAAAAAAGAAAGAAACATTACAAGAGAAAAGTCATTCGTGCTCTGCAACACAAAGCTTTTAACAGGTTCGCGTTTCAGCTGCATAGGAAGACTGCTCTCAGACAACAAAGAAGACTGTTCAATGACTTCCTGACATAGCCCTAAAAATCTCAGATAAGCCGACTGGAAAGCGGCAGGTGAGCTTGCTATGGAGTGCTAGCATGTGTGTACTTGGGCACTATAACAAAGATGCCGACATTTATTTTGCTCAAAGTGGTTCCCCAATCTTTCTGTGCTCTATCCCCGACTATTAATGTCGTCATCTCATCCGCTGGCTTATTAAAACATTCTCATGGTGCTTTCATGAACCATTACTTTTTCGCTATAATTGATGTCTAATAAAGATGTAAATGCCCAAGCCCCACCTCCACCCCATTACTGAAATAGCTCAGAGACAAGTCACTTTGAAAATCATGAAGCCAGGAAAGCCATGGTCACTGTGATTGATCAGAAAAGTAGACAAGGTTGGCAATGATATTTGCAATCACTTGGACAGAAGAAACTTAATTAAAAGCAAAGCGATTAGGACATTTCTTTACACAGGAAGACCAGGCTGCCAGTACCCACAGTGCACTGACAGGAGTGCCACTAAGTGGGGCATGACAGCCTCACTAAGACGAGGGAAGAAAGGAATCAGCCCAAACACTAATCACAGGAGAAGAAGGATACACCAGCTGTCAGATGCAAGCAATCATTTGCCATGAAAGCTCAGGTACCTGGAAAAGACTTAATATGATATATACACATATAAAACAAAGAAAAATTATATATACAGTATAAACCTCACTTTGTTTTTAAATCTAATAGAAATAGGAGGGGACAAAAGATAAAGCTACTGAGAGAAAAAAACCTTCAGTGATTGTGGGTCATTCAACTTTATGATTTGTTTTGTATCACAGAAAACAGAATTGATTCACTGTGTAAATGTATTGTTTTTTTCCCATTTTAAACAACTGAAATATCAAGAAAAACCTAAAAAAAGAGGACTATAAGTAGTATACATATAAAGGAAAGAAATAAAGGAGCTAGAGATGTAGCTTAGTTGGTAGATAGAATGTTTGCATAGCATGCATGAGGTTCTGGGTTCAATACCCAGGAACCCATAAATGGTGTGGTAGCACATGCCTATATTTCCAACACTTTGAAGGTGAAGACAGGAAGATCGTAAGCTCAGTTCAAGGTCAGCCAGACATGGAGCTGTAGGGTTTGGTACTCTCCCGAAGAGCTTCGGTCTTACTCTGGTCCAGTCATTCTTCACTACTCCCCCATCCCATTCTTCTCTTTTGGAATGGAAATGCTTATTTTGTGTCACTGTGTATGTGAAGTATGTAACTTGTGTTTTACAGAAACTCACAGGAATCTATCTACCTTCTGGCTGAGCATGATGTCTCACATCTCTAATGCCAGCACCTGGATGGAGAGGCCGGTGGATCTCTGGTCTACATAGCAAGTTCCAGGCCAGCTAGGGCTACATGCTAGGACCCTATATCTAGGAAAGAAAGAGAGGGTTTGGAGGCTGCCTTCAGTCTCAGATGAAACTTGGACTTTCAAATAGTACTGAAACTGTGGAGACTTTTGAAGGCGGACTGAATGCATTTGCATTATGAGATGGCCATGTGTATGGGGACAAAGGCTGCAAGGCCATGGTCCAAGGCGAGGTCTGGGGGTCAAGCTGGCAGGAGTGGAGCTGTGAAGGTTAATCTTGATGGTCAACTTGATGGGATGTCGAACCATCACGGAAAAAGAATGCATTTCTCCTACCTGTCTTATGTCTTTATTTCCTGGATTTCCTTGGGAGTCAGGTTCCTTGTGTGAACATCTCCTCTTTCAAACTGTCTTCTTGACTTTACTTGTTGTGCTAAAATATGTGACAGAAGAAACTTAAGAGAGAAAGCATTTATTTATTATAGCTCATAATTTTCAGTCCAACTCAGAATGGAAGTCATGGTAGCAAGAGCTTGAGATAGCCAGGCACATCCATGACAAAACAGGAAGGCCTACCATTAATACGGATGGTAACATCCATGTGCTCGGGTCCCAGACCAAATACAAGGAGGGCGCAGGCAGCTAAGCACGAGGTACATCACTCTCTGCTACCTGAGGAAGGGCTTATGGCCTTAACGCCATCCCACCCCATCCCACCATGGTGGACTGTGCTCTCAAACTGTGAGCCATAATGAACTCTTCCTCCAAAACTCCCTGACTCCTAAGGAGATCCAGGAAATGAAAGGCAAGTGGAGAGCACTCAACACAAAAGGCAGGGGGTGAGAATCATAATAAATGAGTAACACCAGCTAAGAGAGGACAACAAGGGTTAGCAAGATGGTTCAGGGAGTAAAGGTTCTTGCCACCAAGCCTGAGTTTGAGCCCAGGTCCCCACTAGTGGAAAGACAAGAACCAACTCCCACAAGTGGTCATCTAGCCTCTACACACACACCCCATGGCATGTGCACAGGTACACACACAGATAAATAAATGCAATGAAAATCATTCTTTACAAAAAGAATGGGATAGTGTCTCCAGTTATCATAAACCATACCTATTAGACTCCTCAGAAAAAAAAAAATGCACGCCATAAGAATAGAAACAAAGATAAGAATAGGAACAAGGCATCCATTGAAAACGGATTACTCAGAGAAGCTGCATTAGGAAAGTTCTTTATGAACTTTCTCAGTAAGACACCAACCTCTGGACCAGCACTGCGTTATCTATGCAGGGATGGACTCAACAAAGAGAGAGAACTCACAGAGGCAACATGATGATTCCTCATCCTGCATGCACAGAATTTCCTAAGCTCGATCACCAGCTGCTTAGTGCTTTTTTATCTTCTAAAGCAATGACTGAGACCAAGTTTGATATTTCTAGAGAACAAGAAAGAAGAGCTAGAAGACTCTGTCACCAAAACAGTGCTTTAAAAGTTAATCTCAATCATCACTGAAAAAAGATCCAATCATTTTTCAATGCAAAATTTAATGGCACTTATAGTGAATGCAAATTAGGTGGAAAGGCCTTTGCCTAATATCCTCAATAATGCTGAAGAGTAGCAAATTTTTAAACCATTATCAAGACATCTTGAAAGGAACGGGAATAACCTGACTAACCAGTTAGTACAACACAGTCAAGGATTCATCTCCCAAACTGTGAAGTGCAGTAAGCTTTGCACTGAGAGCTATGATGTCGCTATATTTAATTTAGAAAGCTTGTTTGATTCAAGGTCTTGTCAAAATATTGTTCCAAAGCACAGGAAGGCTGTCTTCATGCAATAGATTATACTAAACACTGAAACAGTAACCCAGTCACCAGATGCATAGACTTCCCAAAGTCTCAGAGGACTTCCAGTGACTTACTAACAAGTCATGTGAACTGGATTAATTGTGCAATGCTGTTCATTCAGGGTCTTGAGCTCTAATTAGATCTCAAGCATTCTGAAATATAATTAACTATAATCACTGTGGAATGTAATGATGGAAAGGGCTGGCCTCGCCTTCAACATTTCCCTACGTTCTCTGTGTGCACATCACCTATAATATACCACAATGTCTGTACGATTACGATTTAAGATTAAAATTCTGTAGTTTTAGTAGAAGGGGTTCTATCTATCCAGACAGGCTTGCATTCCAAAGTTTTAGTAGCTCCTAAAAGGGTAAGCCTTGTAGCTTCAAAATAAAAGTGCTCATATTGAAATTTCTCAAACACATTAAATTCACACTGTTTCCTACCAGGTGACCTAAAGAGTTAAGTAAAACAGCAAAACGGAAAGAACTTGGCACACATCTCCCAACAACTCAAGAGTTACACAAAACAGCTCTCACGCTGACTGCCACATTTCAGCTTCAGACACCAAACTAGATAACGAATTCTAACACGAATCCAGATAAAGAACTAAAGCACAAGGCCCAGGCGAGAACCTTTGGAATTGCCCTACTGTTCAAGGCACAAGAGGAACCATCAGAACCCAACAGAGTCTGCTCCATTCTGATGTCCTGCAGCTCCAGCTAATTAATGCCAACATCTAGTAAGTCTGCTTTCTTTGTGAAAAGAAAAGGCAGCTCTCCCAAAGCCACTTAGTTAGTTAAAAGCTGTTTTTTAACAGTCTCTGAAGTTTATTTTTAGCATTTGCCAGCAACCTAGGTAAGAAGCAAAACACTCTTAACACTGTTCAATATAAAAATGCACAGCTATAATGGATGGTGGCCTGAGGCCACACAATGAGCCACAACACTATCACACACTTGAAGCCACAGTTCTTTCACTGTAACTAAACTCTTCAAGCCAGTTCTGGCTGTATACTTGCATGTGCTGGCCAGTTGGTTCCTCTATATAAACACTGTTTAATAAGGGCCAAACTGAGGGCTCATCACCTCAAGAGTTCTCCAAGTAAAAAATGTCTGTGATATGCAATCAAAAAACAGTTCATGAAAAAGAGAGTGGAAGGGCTAGGGAAATGGTTCAGCAGGTAAAGGGCTTATTGTGCAAGCTTGAAGACCAGAGTTCAGATCTCCAATACCCCACATAAATGCCATGTGGAAGTGGCAGCCCACTTGTAGTCTCAGCACTCAGGAGGCAGAGACAGGGACCCAAGGCAAGCTGGCTAGCCAGACTAGCCCAGTCAGTGAGATCTGGGTTCAAATGAAAGACCCTATCTCAGTAAATAAGAGAATGATCAAGGAAGACACCAAACATCAATCTCTGGCCTCTACACACACATGTATATACACTCACATGGGTACCCACACACAAATGACCACACACATTCAGAAAAGAAGAGTGGGATGGAAGAAAACTATAAGATACCTCCAAATATAATTCCAATGTAAATCTTAGGAGTACTGAGCATCCTTCAGCACCTGAACTTCCAGAGACAGCGACAGTTGTAGAGGAATTCCTGGGCAATTTTCTGAGGTAGCCTTCTATTCCCAGCTGCAGATTCTTTGACTCAGATTTATACAAAACACGTTAACAAGTCTACCTATGTCCTGGTTCGCTAGACCTATCATCAGCTGCATGGGGGTAAAGGGTTGTGCTCCTATCCTCATTCCTCCAGAAATCTCAGAAAGCACCTTCCTGAGCCTGAGACTACAAGGCCAAGATGTATCAGACTTCTTTTAAGCAAGACTTGTCATATGTAGAAGATAAAGCAATTTCAAAGTCAAATGAATCATTACCAGCATAGTTTTGAAAATCTAATTTCAAAAAAATTATAATATTGTTTTCTTTTTCTTCTTCTTCTTCAAAAGCAGCTCTAAAAGAGTGAGAACTGCTTCCAATGTACCAGATATTAAGCTAGGGGGATCTGCACACATGATTGCATTTATGCCTAAAAACTGCCTCCTCCAGGCTTACAAATGAAGAAACAGAAGCAGAGAGGGTACACTTCAGGGCCAAGTTACACAGACATATCAGTGCCATGATTGAGAGACATATTTCAAATCTACACTTATCTGTATCATCCAACAGGGGCTGAAGATGGCTCAGCAGTTAACAGCACAGGCTGTTAAGAGCACTGGCTACTCTTGCAAAGGCACGGGTTCTGTTCCTAGCACTAATGTGATGGCTAACAACCATCCATAACTCCAGTTTCAGGGGACCTGATGCCCTCTTCTGGCCACCATGGGCACTGCATGCACAAGGTGCACTTACATACATATAGGCAGGATAGTCATACGGATAAAGTAAGTACTTTTAAATTTTTTTAAAGACCTAGCAGCCACCCTGGGTACCTGAGACAGAAAAAACACTCAGCTAGATACCTCGGTTCCTTCCACCTGTACCTGTGACTCTAGTTATGAAAAGGAAAGGAAGTAGGTACAATAGTACCCAGACTACTGGGGTTTTTGTTTTGATTTTGTTTTCCTTAGTTTTTGAAGTAAGAGCTTCTAATTCCCCAGTAGGTTCTGTTCCTAACATTCATTTATGAATCAGCACTCTTATCTTAAACCACCAGCACTCCACCCTATAGGCAATCAGTATACACTGAACCTCAAGAGGGCAGGAATCATGCAAAGCAGCCACAGGTAAGGCCACCTTGGCTGCAAGTCCAGCATCTATTCTGATTCTGCCCTGGTAGCTTTTTCTGACCTCAGTTCCCATGCCCACAACACTCATGCTCCTACCCTAATGGGCCGTTTATAACTTTCTGTCCCCAGTACCTTTCTCCAGTACTAGCATCTGACTCTCCCCACATACCACCTCTCTGAAGCTTTACCCAGACAACCCATTTCCTAGTAAGAAAAACGAGAAAAGGGAGCAGCTTTTGTCAAATCTGCCAGTCTTGAAGTGCTGGGACGACTGTGAGGCATGATATGGCTCCTGGGGCCCACCTGCTAATGCAGTCTCCAAAACAAGGATTTAGGATCTTAAATGCTCCCAGTTAGATATTATGATGTAATAAGCTTTGAAAATGTTTGCATATGTTTTTTTCATTGCTATGACAAAATATCCAACTAAATTATCTTATAGAAGGAAGGGGAAATTTTGGTCATGGTTGAGAGTACAGTCTATCATGGCAAAGAAGGCCTAAGGCAGGAGAACGACACCAGACACCAGCTGGTCACACTGCGTCCAGAGTTAGGAAGCAGACAGGAAAGCTGGCACTCCACCTGCTTTGCCTTTTGGTTCTGGCTAGGCACTGAGGAACACTGCCATCCACATTTGGGTGGACCGTCCCTCTTCCGGTAAACCCTTATAGAAATGCTCTCATAAACACAGCCAGAGGTATGTTTCCTAGGTGATTTCAAATCTAGTCAACTTAACAGTGAAACATCGTATTTATTTACATCATCAAGTCTCAATCACAGCTATTAAGAGAATCACCTGAGGGAAGCAGCAACATCCTCCAGAACATGACAGCAAGGCTGGGCAAGTGTGGTAAAGTAGAGGCCAACAGTCCCCAAGAGAAAACATGTGAGCAGGAAGGAGTTGGAAAGGAGTTAGCTATTACAACTGCTCATGTTTATCCAGAGGCCATGGTAGCACATGCCTTTAATCCCAGCCCCCAAAAGGCAGAATCACGTGGATCTCTCTGAAATGGAGGCCAGCCTGATCCACATAGTGACTTCCAGGCAGGCTAGGACTAGGGAGACCCTGTCAAAAAAATAAATAAAAGTACAAAAAGGCTAGGGAGGGGACTGAAGATAATAAGGCTGGGGCTGAAGATATCCGATGTATCTCAGATTAAAAGCACACACACACTCCTCTTGCAGAGGTCCTGTGCTCAGTTCGCAACACCCACATCAGGCAGCTCATAACCACCCGTAACTTCAGTCCCAGGGGATCTGACCCCCTTTCTGTCCCCTGTGGGCACTCCACTCACATGCACGAATCCACATAGACATACACATATATACACAATTTAAATGAAAATAAAAATTTTTTTAAAAAAGAAAGAAGGTTGAAGAACACTGTATTGAGGTGATGATGTTCACATAAAGATATGCCACTGAGCCCATGTATTTGCTCTACAGTTGGCTTTGAACTGTGTAAACTTTCAGAGAAGCAAGTCAAAGATGATAAGGATGCGAAGAGTGGAGTGTAGCTTTAGCATCAGCACCTGGAGAACAGCGCATCTCATCAGATCAAGCACGTAACAGGATCCAAGGTGACTAATGGGACTTTTTATTCTCCTTTGCTGGTCTCTAAGCCAGGGTGTGGTAGCCAGCCCTTCTTATTTCAAGCTATCTGAAAGAACTAGAGAGATCCCTCTCTCCTGAACATATGGCAAAAAGAGTTTATGCTGGAAGAAGATGCCATCACTTTAAAATCAAAAATCAAAAAACCTAACTCCATTTCACAAGCAGGTCCTTCCAAAGGCCTGGGTTGTGGCAGCTGTGATGATCAGGCTGTCCACAGGAAAGACAGGCGTGTAACTGGGGGAAGGTGTAAAGTGCATTCTACGCAGGGAATGCAAAGTCTTCTAAGAGTGTGTTGAGACTGGTGGAGAGAATGGTCACTGCGGGCCAGCAAAGGAAAGGAAGGGAAACTGTGACCATCTCTCTGCTTGATAAACCTCTCAGAGCACAGCCAGCAAGCTACACAGATGGGCAGAAGAGGCCACCAAAAACCAGAGTGAAAGAGCAAGTCCGGCACAAGAGGATGGGAGCGAAAGGTGAGCATGCAAAGGTGAGCGCTGAGAGTGGCGTCACTGTGGCTCAGCTACTCGGGCTGCGGCTGCAGGAATACCAGCTCAAGGCCTGCTTGAGTCACAAAGTAAGTTCAGGGGCAAGCGAGTGAAACCCTGCTCAAAATAAAAGGTAACAAGGGGGTTAAGGACACAGCTCGCGGCAGAGCTCTTGCCTAGCACATGTGAGGGATTGGGTTCAAGTGGCAGTACTGGAAAAGAAAGTCACAGAAAACAGAATCGGATGCGTATAGAGATCACGGTCTCCGAGCTGGAGAGAACAGATGACCTGCTCTGCACTTCTCCACACCGGACAGCTCCCTCACCTGGACCATCGCTACCTTCCCAGGTTCTAACCAGCAGAGTTCCATTCAGCAGGTCAGCAGTGAGTGACATACTACAATTTATAAGGTTCTCCAGCAGACTCTGATGAAGGGCCAAGTCTCAGAGACTTTGGGGCTAGACCTGGCTTTATAGATGTGGAAACCAGCTGGTGGGACATCAGCACTGAATGAAGAACTCAGCTCCCTCCATCCACACATGCAGATGATTACTCCACACTGGCAGCCACCCTGTTCCTATCTGGCGTGTGTGCACACTCCAGAGGTGGACATCAGGAGTTTTCCTCTATCACGTGTCACCTGCAGCTTGCTGTTTTGACCAGGGTGGCTGACCACTGAACTCCAGGATCTCCTATCTCTGCTTTCTCTGCTTGAGGATGCAGGTACGAGATGCTGTGCCTGATTTTTATGTGGGTGCTATGGTTCTGAATTCAGGTCTTCATGTTTTAGTAGCAAGCCTTTACCCACTGATCCATCTCGTCCGCCCACGTCTTGTTCTGAAGTCACTATCAACTATGCAAAGTCCTCTTCCTTTTTTCTCCACCTCCTGCAAGAGAACACACACTGTGCTGCTGATGACTCCTGACTTCCCATGCCAGTGACCTGTTACCAATCCGGTGTCGATTTTCTTTTTCTTTCTCTTTTCTTCGCCCCGCCCCCACTCTTTCTCTTCTTTTTCTTCCCCTCCTTTCTTTCTCTCTACTTGTCCAATGCTGACAACCGTCCCAGGCAAGTCGCACCACAGCGCACTCAGTAGCACCTGGCACTGAGCTGTACCCTGGTCCTCTTTTTGGATCTTTTATTTTGAGACAGAGTTTCACAAGACTGGCTTTGAACTCACTTCACTCAGAGCCCAGGCAGACCTTCAACTCGCAATCCTTTCCCTGCCCCCCCCCCAGCAGCTGAAAGGACAGGCCTGAGCCACCAGATCCAGATTTCTAGTGCTAATTTTCAAAGGAATGGCAGTAAAGAGAGTTTACTGAACTCTTGAGGGAGAGGCCGAATCCAGGCTTCTTGGCCTAAGGCTGTCCCAATTAGGGATTATATTTTTAACATTAAAGCAGTCAAATTTTAGAATCTACTCCAAAGATTTCTGGGGGGTTTTATTGTGTGTTTGTTTTTGTTTTGTTTTGTTTTATTACAGCGACCCATTAAGAAAATTCAAAGCACAGTCCAAGATTTGGAACCTACTGCCATTACAAACTGTATCAAAGGAACATACGCGCCAAACTACAGAGGACAATGGTATGCTCCTTCCCATGTGTGGTTTGCAGGCAACAGTAAGTAATGCACAGGGCGCATGGCACTAGAACATAGTTCAGAACAATCAAAACTACAAGTCTGGGGATGAAGCTTGGTCATGCCCCATGAAGAAGTGAACGGGAGTCACAGAACCGCATGCCTATTACACCTAATCATGCCTGTGAATATCTGAAGACCCACCACGACAAAAGTTTTAGACTGGCTTGTTATGGTCCACTATCAAGAAAATAAAAGACAAACATTGCCTCATATACCGAACTAATTGGCAGAGTCCTCTGGGAGCGCAGTGAAATTCACTTTGCAAGGGTAGCCTACTGATGACAGGGCATGGTATGATGCGAGCAACAGCTGAATCAGACATGCTGCTGCTCTAGAAAGTGCCTTCAAGACCCTAGGGTACTATAAGTTCAATGTCCACGTGTTGTCTCCTCCTCCCATTCAAAATCCGCCAAGGCAATCTCAGGCAGGACCAGGTGAAGTACACTTTGACCTATAACTGACTAGCATAAGTACAGCACTTACAAGAAGCAACAAAGAAATCTAGAGATTACCTGGGATCATATGACAAGATTCAGGTTACAACACAATGTGTGTCACTGCCCTTGGTAAATGAACAGAAACACAAAGGAAATGATGGCCATGACAGGTACCAAAAATCACAGAACCTCTTTTCATGAAGATTCTAAGGAAGCAATCCTTCTGCTTCCTCCTCCAGAGTGCGGAGACTACAGGTACATGCACCATCTCAGTGCTACAAAGAACTTTTAAGCATAGAAATATAACTGGCTCCTATCAAGGGTTTCCATGCTAATAGAAACTTTAAATTCTTTAAAAGAGCCTGACAGATGAGTGTAGTAATATGTGAGAAGACGTGCCCACGCCAAGAGCTATGACTGATACTTCGAACCACTCAGGCTGGGCACACCACTAACTCCAGAGTCACAGTGAGGATGAAGGAAACTGATGGTCTCGGGAAGTTTGTAGAGGCAGGTGACCCTCTGACGCAAGATGTGAAACTCATCTACAAATGCACTGGCTACATTCATCAGGGACACACTGTTGATCTGCACAAAGTTTCAACTTAGGAAATGCATCCAAATGCCTAGCCACCTGTGGTTAGCTCAAACCGCCATCAACTGGACACAGCTTAGGTCACCTGAGAGGAAAAGCCCCAACTGAGAAATTGCCTAGACCAAATTGGCCTGTGGGCATGTGGGGTGGGGGCTGTCTAGATTACTGACTGATGCGGGAGGGGCCAAGCAGTCCTAGGCTGTATACCAAGGCTAGCTGAACTTGGGCCAGGGAAGAAGCCAGCAGGCAGCGCCTGTCCAAAGTCTCTGCTGTACTTCGCCCCGCCCTGACGCCCTCAGTGACCGGCTGTGACCTGAGGGCTGTAAGCTTCTACTTTCACTTCTTTTACTTTAGCAGACAAATTTCTGGTTTAGTTCGGTCTCTACTGCTAAAACACTCTGACCAAAGTGACTTAGGGGAAGGAAGGGTTTAGTTCAGCGCACAGTTCCAGGTCACAGTCCCTCACTGAGGGAAGTCAAGGCAAGAACTCAAAACAGAATCCATCTTCCTGATTCACAGAATATGCTTGCATCTCCCCAAAATAACATGTGGGTTAAAAGTCTGCAAGAATTCATGGGATGCGCTCTCTGGGCAGCCAATCTTCCTCACATTCTGAAGGATATTTCACTGGGACAGATAGGCAAAAAAAATACAATGAAGATTTAGTTATAGTCAATGAGATTTCAATACTTCGCTCATCACAGATGAAGTGGCCATTTGTCTGGTAACCCTGAATGAACCACAGCTAAAATGTGAACCAACAACCACTTCATAGTCCATGATTCTACTAGGAACTGGCCTCCTGCCCAGCAACAAGCCAGCCCTGGAAACCTGCCCTCTCCAGCAACCATTAGCAAGGTATGTTTTCACTGCTCCCAGTCCTGGCTTAGGAAGATAATGGAAATGCCAACAGCTTCCCTGGCTCTCAAAATATTAAAGGTGTCTGAGCTCGATTACAGCAGCTGGGACAGAACAAACCGCCTCTTATTCCTTCCTTCCTCCTCCACGCCAGGGCTGTACTTCATTAAAGTGCACTTTCTCTGGCTTCATGAGGACCTTTATTTTATGTAGAGCTGGCCATTTGTTTAAAGATTGACGAGGCCAGTTGAAAGCATGTTCCTTGCTCTGTCTGGTAGGTAGGCCTTGGCTATTGCCATACCTTCCCCCAACTCCATCTTCCTCCCTGACTGCTCAGTTCTTCTTGTTAAGGATCTGTACTCTGCATGACCGCTAACTTCGGCTGTGAAGAGCAGCTCTGGGAGCGCTATACATACACCATGGGGTAAGACCAGGGAGAAATGGCTGCTCCACACATCACTACTGTGGTAATAATATTCTCTTTGACAAGATTTTATTTCAAAAATCAGCACTGATGAAATCTAAATACTTTTTACTGGCCCCTTCAAAAAACAAAAAGTTAATCTCTTTACAAAATAAAAAGAAAAGGAGAATGAAAGAAAAGTCAAGCATGTAAAGACCAGCACAGTTCACCACATCCCTCCAAAGTCAGTCTCACAGTGCTGTACTGGTAACACGTGCCTTGGCTCCATCTTTAATAGTGCAGGAGCTTTGACAATCTACACGGAACAGTCTTCAGAAAGCGTACCAAGAGAGTCAATAAAAAAGAATGCAGAAGGGCTGGGCATGGTGGCACATGCCTGTAACCCCAGCACTCAATAGGTAGAGACCAGAGGATTCCCTCATGTTCAAAGACAGCCAGGACCACATAATGAGTCCCAAGTCAGGCAGGGCTACACTATGAGACCCTCTCTCAAAGATCAAAAAAAAGAAATAAAAAAAGAAGAAAACAAGGACATATTTCTTATACAATTAAGACCACCCAATATTTTCAGAAAAAAAAATGTGACACAAAGTAGAGAAACACCATGATGACTCATACTGAGAAGTACCTAGTCAGGCAACATGGCCACGAGGCTCAGAGGCACAGTTCCCCAGGTATTTTTAGGAACCCTTAGAAATGCTTTAATTCAAAGGGAAAAAATGAGTTTCAATAAATACATAAGAATGAATTCACTCTAGATTATATCTGATACAGTCATAAAATGGAATTTGCTGCTTATAGAGGAAGTAGTCGGGAAAACAAACAGCCTCCCAAGGGCCCAGACAAGTTACCTGTGGCCTCGTCCTCAGGGAACAAGCCAACTACTCAGGTCCAGGTAGATACAGGAACTCACAGAGCATTCAGGTACAGACAGCATTTACACAGCGCTGTTCTTAGAAGCCCCACAGGGAGCCACACTACAGCAAGCATGGAGCAAGAGAAGTCACTTGCTTTCAGCTATTCAAAGAAAGCTGGTGTAGGTGAAGGCTCGCTCTCATGTGCTCTGTGATATAACAATGAACATGTACCATACCTGAAGAAAAAGCACAGAGATCCTTCTAGGTAGCTGGCTCTATGGATCCAGAAAAGTGGTGACCTACACTGTCCTAAAGCACTGCCATTCTCCCTCATTGCTTTGCTCATTTCCCTTTAAAATCTTTAGCACATCTTGATTTTAAGATATGTGACTTCAATGTCTACCTTCTTCATTATAGTATCACACCTCAAATAATATTCCATGGCCTTCAATTGGGCACCTAAAATTCAGTGGAGTATGCATAACAGTTTCTTATCATATTCTACATAAAACAGAGAAACAGGCTAAAGAAAAAAATGAGGGGTGAGAAATCAGACTGACAGAATAGGCAATATCCATCTTACAAATGCTAACTGACAAGCTCCCAGTCCATCTGCTGAAGACCTGGGGCTTTCCACTGTAGATCTATGATGCCCCTAGGATAAATGCAGTATCTACCTGAGGGAAACTCCCTGCCCAATGCTTTAAGTGCTACTCGTCCAGACAGCACAATAAGCCTGATACAGACATGGCTCCATGTTATTCCAAGGAAACTGCATGAGAGTAGACGCTCAAACAGGTGAACTAATTTGTCAAGGAACATACAACCAGCAAAAAAGAAAAACAGTCACCTAAATTCCGTCCCTAGAGCCTACTTTCCATTTGATCATACAAATACTACAATTTTAGGGTTCCTGAAATTAACTAGTAAGTTGTATGAAAATCAGGCAAGGAAAAAGGCTCTTTAAAGTTGGCTGCAGTAAAGCTAATGTGCTAATCTAATTATATTAGATTTACAACAAAACAACATAGAGTCTTGCACTAAGATCCAAAACTCTAAAATTCAGTACAGAATTATGGAGACCCGGCTTAATGGCAATAATCATAAACGAGGCTAGGAAATGGGTTTAACTATAAGATTATGTGAGTCCAAGAGAGTTGTATGCTAAAACTCCATATACTAACTAAACTATAAAGTCAACAGGAATCCAACAGTTACCCAAACTTTCATTTCTGTTCCTGAGGAGAGGCAAGAATGTCTGCTCTCCCAAGATCACCAACACAAAGGAACCGGTCCAATTCCATTCCAGTCTGGGTAACCAAAGAGTCTCCAGTAGCTAGAGACTTAGCCCCACCCCAGCATGGATGGAGACTCAAGAAGGCTGAATGACTAGAATCCACGCCCAGTTAACCTTCCACCTCCCATAGGATCTACTCTCTTCCCCATCTTCCCAAGACCATATGCAATGGGATCAGGATTCAGAACAGCTAGAGATGCAGGAAGAAGCAGCTAATGACCCTCCCTACACCCACCTTCCAGGAGGGAATGAATGTTAAAGGGCCCAGCCAGGTGGGGGATCACCTGCAGGAAATCAATGCAGCTCTGATCCCCATGGAGAGCCATGGCTTGCCCTGAGGGAAGAGTTCCACTTCAGGCTGCATTCATAAAAGTGGTATTTCTCAGGGGATTGTGCTATGCCTGCTGGTTGATAAATCTCACGTCGCAGTTACACTGTGTTTTTTAAAAGGACTTGATGAGATCCAGCCTCTCTATAGATACATAAGCTTGCACATAAACAGACTAGGGAAATCTCTAGCTGAAAGGATGTCCGGGTCAGGAGTTTTAGGCACAGGCAGAGCCACCCCACTTCCCTCCTTCATGTTCCATCTGCCTGTCCAGCTCTCTGGTCCGCTGAGTAGAAGTTTCCTATTCCTTTATATACATCCAAAGTACATCCAGAATCTAAGACTAAATAACTCAGGGTTCTGCTAACAGCAGTTTAGCTCCCTGGAAGGTTAACAATGTATTCAGTCAGTAAATGTTTAAGCTGTACTTTTCAAGTACTTTGCAAGTCCCCTTTGAGTGACATCTAACTTCCCCTCCTTCCTAGTTTTTCCTGCCAGAAGCACAAATGCAAAAAAGATAATAAGGTGAGAGACCGGCAGCCAAGTGTTGTGTTTAGAAGCAAAACTGGAACAGAACGTCTTTCTCCAAATGCCTTTCCGTTTTGAGCCTTCACCACCCTGCCACTCTGCCACCTAACTTTCCAGTGAGACACTCCAGCGTTCATCGGAACTCCACTGCCTCCTTCTCTTTTGCAGCTTATTTATTCCCTCCAGAACTGGAGCCCAGGCATGGATGGTTCCCTTCGAGGATCGCCACTCCAGCCAGCAGGCAGCGCACAGCGCAGCAACCTCCGCTCTCCCTAAAAGCCTGGAAGTCAGCAGTAGCTCGCTACGTGAGTTTGAATGCTTGGCCTTGTGTGAATTCTGTCAAAAGATAAACGTGTATGAGGCGAAATTAAATGAGGATTTAAGTACCCACTGCCTTTTCCTACAAGTGAAAGGAAGTAGATCTGGCCATCACTTCAGTGGTCTTGATGTCTATTCTGGGAAAGAGTCAAGAGCACATTAAAAAGAAGAGGAAAAGGTTTTAATTTTGGAAGCCTCTTTACCTAGTCCCTCCCTCCTTGGCATTCTTCATCCTTGGAGTTCCACCTGTGAACATACACATATAAAGCCACACATAAAGCTTTTCATCATTTATAAAAATAAGATACTACACAAGGCTTACATCTACAGCCACGTGACAATCCATCCAACA
This sequence comes from Eospalax fontanierii, assembly GCA_035773235.1. NCBI lineage: Eukaryota > Metazoa > Chordata > Mammalia > Rodentia > Spalacidae > Eospalax > Eospalax fontanierii. Next base: position 41,774,943 of record CM069549.1, on the reverse strand, counting down.
ATCTCACTCATGGGCATTCACTTTATCTTCTTTTCTTCTGGGTTTTTAGTTTGATTTGGCTGTTTGCCTTTTTTCCTCCACCACAAAAATTAAGATACAGAATTTAGCTTGAACTTTTTTGAATACCAATATTACCATGAGTTCTATGGAAACAGATAGTGAGGCCTCTTCTCTCAAGGAGCTGGGAATCTAGTAAAGAAGAGACTCATACACAGATGTCCGCAATGCCAGGTGTAGGTGCTGGGCTGGGGTGAAGGGCATCTCTGTTCCTTTAGTAGGTAGTTATTTGGTGTACAGACAAGGCACCAGGCAGTCTCTTGAGGCTGGACTCCTTCTATAGAGGTTAAGGGTGAATTTTTTTCCTTCCTTTCTAAATACTTCTGAATTTGTCAAGGTTTCTAAAATGAGCATTGATATAGTTTCCATAATTGGGAGCAAAAAAAGAAAAACATTTCTTTGAAAATATCAACCCAAATGAATTCTTTTAGCTCAAAATTTAAAATTCTGGCTATTGTCTCAGTCTTACATGAATGTTGAAATGTTCTTCAAGGAGACAACATTAGAGTTTTAGAGGAAGTTCAGACTGTTTCAGATTGTTCAGCATAGATAACAGCATCCACAGGAGGCAGTGGAAGGAGACAGCACAGAAAAAAATAGAAATTAGCCACATCCTTACCCTTCCCTCCAGCTCTCCTGGCATAACTTTCAAAAGCAGTTTGCCAAGTGCTATAGTCTACATCCAGAACATCTCACAAACATACATGACTTACAAACTCAGACTCCACCAGCCTGAAACCACTGAGGAAAGGGGGAGCCTTTAAGGGGTGGGACCTAGCGGGAGGTCTGTTGGGGAACAATATGAGTCCAGCCCCTTGCTCTTCTTCCCTTTTTCTCCTCAAGGTAAAATGCTGTTCTGTCACACATTTGTATCATGATGTACTGCCTTGCTACAGGCCTGAAGGGAACAGGGTCAACCAACTGTGGACTGAACCTCTGAAACCACGAGCCAAAATAAAAGTAAACCTTTTTTCTTTGTAAATTGTCATAGATATATTTGTTAACAGCAGCAGAAAGCTCACTAATACACAAAGTATCCTAGAAAATACATGAAATCTTTAATGAAGAACATTAACACATCACTTATATATTCTTCCTATAATAATGCTGTATCCAAAGCAATGACTACAACCTTAGCTCTGTTTTGATTTTGGTAGTCCTAAGTGGATACAAAAGGCTTCTTGATGATCTCTGTAGTTACCGGGCACTTAGTTTAGGCACTTCTCTTTCTCCAAGTTCCTTAGTGTAAGATTCAGAAGCCTTTGGGAAATCAATTCTAATCCTAAAAAGTTCCTATAGATTCTGTCAGGTACCGAGCACAGGCTTATCTCTGTAAAGTAAGTTCAGAATACAGACCCAACATCTATTGTGTGTTCTAAGACTAAGTTATCCTGAATTTAATCATTAAGTCAAGAATAACGAAACATTTCCAAATCAGAACAACATGTACCATTTGGTACCATGTTCATCATCACTTATGTGCAGAAAATATCTACTAAATAATCCAGTGTCAAAGGCATTGTTAAAGCCTTTTCCTTAGAAAATGCTTCTGAGACTAGAATTAATACTAGACACACCTCAAGCATTTACCTAAAGAGCTCACAATATAAAAGCCAAACTTATGATTAAAATGTTGAATGAAAAGAGATCAGAGTCATTCCACTTCAAAAGTTACAAAGGAAAGATGAAAACTCAAAGCAACAGTAAGCTTGGGCCTCGCTGAACTTGCTCGAATCCCAATACAGGAAACATTTCGTTTTGACAACACTACAGGCCAAAGTATTACTTTTCACTACAAGTATTAAAAACAAATACAAATAAAACATTTTTAAAAACCTAGTTTGTATGTCTTCCATTAAGACCAAGATCATACTGTTGAAAGAGAAAGTTTAACAGACATGACTCTCAATAGTGAGTCCATCTGCATGTGTTTCTGAGTACAAGGGAATGGGAAACTCACTGAAGTTTGTCCACAGAACTCTGATGCCTCAGTTTCCATACAGGCACAAGCAGAAACCAATCTCACAGTCTCCAGGGCATTCCTGGGTCTTGGTAAACCAATATTATAAACAAGTGTCACCATATTTCAATAACCTGGACAGATGAGACCCCAGTTAGGACCCAGAATTATTATAGTTCCTCAAGACATGCTCAGTGTGCCTCTCTGTCTCTGTCTCCCTCCCTCCTGCCTTCCCTTCCTCCCTCTCTCTCTCTTTCTTCTCTCTCTCTCTGTGTGTCTATGTATGTTGTGTGTCTGTATATCTGTGTATGTCTGTGTGTGCCTATGTATCTGTGTATGTCTGTGTATATGTCTGTGTATGCCTGTGTGTACACACAAGTAGGTGGAGTAACAGAGTATATGGCAGAGGAGAAAAAAAGAATGGCAAATCTCACATAGGAAACTATGAAGAGGTGGCCAGTAGATGGCTGACTCAGAATGACTTACTACCCACTTTCAATCACCAGTGTTAACTAGAATATAGGACCCCCATTGTCCACATGTCTCACATAGTACTAGATACTGTGGAACACATGCAATAAAGTGCAGTGAACGATCATTACCCTTACAGGTTATATACTCCCTCTGACAAGTGGGTCAGAAATTCAGAATAGAGATTCCGTGTTTTGAATCGTAATGAGCATTGTGTGTGTAATGTGTGTGAACCAGAGCTGGGTGTTCATTCTAGTCATTCACAGTGCCCTTGATAGAATCATCATTCCCACTTAAAGAACTGAAATATTTTTTATAAACTGAGACTCAAACATGCTAAGTAAAATTCTGAAAGATCACATGATCATTATTCAGTAGAGATGGAACATGAATTTACATCCAATCAGTATCAAAGCCCCACACACCAGAACTCCTCACAGTGTGGCCTCAGGGCTATCAGCAAAAGTCCATCAGGGCCTTTGCTAAAACTACAAATTCCTGGTACCATCTTGAGTAATGGATCAGATTCATGGACCTGGGACTTCAGAATCCATTTCTTTAGAGGATTATGTGGGTGCTTCTGATAAAACACTAAGTTTAAAGCATTCTGAAGGCCAACTGAGAACAACCAGAGAAAGGCAGACTGGCTCTTGATTTAGCAAATCTTCAAGAGGTCTGGCAATGAGTCCAGATTGTGTTCAAGAATCATCTGCCACAAGTCAACAACAATTTCTTTAAAATATCTTAGGGAACCCATTTCTCAATGATCTTTCATCTCCCCAAAAGTACAGTTATGCAACTTTACAATCTACTTCAATATTTCAAGGTCAACAGAAATTGCATATTTATCTTAAAAAAAAAAAAACTAACTAGTCTTTGGTAGTGGGAAATTTCAACTATTAGTCCCTTAATAAACGTACCATATCTGAAAGCATGTTTTTAAAAGCCACACCGAAACAAGAGCAAACAAGTAATATGCGGTCAAGCAGGCCACGGCCTTCACAGAGCTGGGTGCTTCCTCCTTCAGCCAGGCTTTAGGACTCAGTGAGTGCAACTTCACAATCACATCTCATTTTAGAGCAGAATTATAATATTGCCCAGATAATCCACAGCCAAGGTCCTTAGACTTAGTTCTCTGATCAAATATATCCTCAAAGTGACAGAGCTTGAAAACAACAGAAATGGCCAATGGCATGTGTAGGCTATGTAAGAATAATTCCTAACAAAGAGGTGCACTTTGAATAAAACTCAGTGATTAACATGAAGACAATACATTCACTTAGCTGTGTAAGTCCCTTTTTACCTGCTAATTTAAAGAAAAGGTTTCCCCATTGTAATTGCACCTCACAGAGAATGTAAAATTGTACCGAATCATTACATAAAAGTATTTGACCTACACAATGCTTTGGCCAACTAACTTGAGCTGAATTCTGTAAGGAATGAGACTTGCTGGAAGGCGCTAAAGAGCTACTCATCCAATCTGCAGTTTCCCTGAGCCCCAGGCCTCAGATTACTATCAGGGGCTATTAGCAGCCACTGAAAAACTAATTAGCTTCTGACTTAGTTCTTTATCTTTAAAACTTGCAAGTCAGTTGAGAAGAGGGCAAAGGAGGATATTCCGAACCCAGCGCTGGGTTCCAGGCCAGGTCCCTCTACTCAGCCAGTATACAGCAACAGCCCACACCAGCTCACACCTGACTCTACAGCCCACACCAGCTCACACCTGACTCTACAGCCCACACCAGCTCACACCTGACTCTACAGCCCACACCAGCTCACACCCCTGACTCTACAGCCCACACCAGCTCACACACCTGACTCTACAGCCCACACCAGCTCACACCTGACTCTACAGCCCACAGTGCCCTTTTCAAATTGCAGAACAGTTATCAATGTTTAAGTGCTAAACACTTAAGAGTCAAGGACCCTTGCCACAGTCGACTTCCGGGGATGAGGGGTGTGCTGGGGAGGCACAGAATGAAGCGGGACAGGGCAGGCAGAGCTGCCTCCGCAGACAGGGCTCTTTGGTCTGCCACAGGTCTGTCTATAGTTAGGTCTTCCCGCCCTGTAATTTACCCACCTGGTACTTCTATGTATTTGACTCTGTGGCTCAGATGGAGCTCACCCACCCACCCACCATGCAAGCAGGGCAGCTCCTGGGCTTTCTTAAGGGCAGTGCCCACCACACCCCCTCTGCTGCTTGCTACCTACCCATGAGTCACTCCCTGGATACTGGCCTCAGCCAGGATTCCTTTCCTCCCACACATCTTCAACTTCAAATATCACAGATCTAGCTATGGTCTCCTGTATGGCCTCACCCCATTAAATCTCATTCCACTTCCTCTCTGACCACTTGCTTTGTGCTGGAACTCCCTTCTTCCTATGGACGTCCTAAAATACCCCAAATGCTTTCTCATCAAATTCTTCTTGGCTTCATATCCTATTTGGGTGGATCTGGTACCCAAACCTACCAGATTTGCCTGGATAGCCGAGCACTCCAAAGAAAATGGTGAAGGTTAGCATCATCAAAACTTCCTGTGTACAACACCCCTTCGCCCCACCTTCATGACCCCAGAAACACACATGGTCAACCCCACCTCGCTTACCCACCTTCAGCTTTCCACGTTCACGGCCCCTCCCCTCCAATTCTGACTGTGGTCGGCATTCATTGAGAATTCAGCTGTTACAGGAACTCCCTGACCACCACCAGACTCTGTTTCAAATCCGGCCAGTCACCAGACTTTGCCCCGGTTCAATTTCAAAATATTCTCTATCGTTGATGCCCTCAAATTCATCCACAAGACACCATCAGGATGAGGTCTCTAAATTTACATCTCGAGAGACATTTATCCACAAAATAAAAGTCAAACTCCTTCGAGTGCATTCCGGGCCAGCCATGATGGAACTCCTGAACAGCTCATGCCTCCATCCTGGGTTCTGTTGTAGCCTCTCCCTTCACCTGTGCATTCCCAGGTCTAAAGGAAGAGACTGCTGCTAGTGCCACAAGCCAGGCCTCCTCACAGTCCGACCTACGCAGGCATCTCATCACACCACTCAAGACACCTCTGGACAGGGACTCTGCACTTACTTTAACATCCTCAGGGCCTAATGACTTACAGTACACCATTCAATGCACAAAGATCTCAAGATCGCCACCTTATTGGTCTTCAAAATTAATATTTTACATGAAAAAGCATCAGTCTTTGGAGTTTAGCAGACTTGGACTTAACCTCAGCTGGTCTTTTTCCCACCTAAGTGTCCCCAGAAAAGTCCTCAGTATCAGTAAAAGAGAAAAAAAAGAGTCTACAAAAGACTGACCTGGGATAGAACCTAGGTGCATCTAGAATATGACAAGTACGCCAGCTCCTACTGGGATTTCAAAAATGAAACTGCTTTTACCTAACTCTCCCTGGAGCAGGGGCAAATTAGCCAGTATGTGGGCTGCACAAGCCTTGGCTTCAGAAATACTTCCTGCCTTTTGGCAATTTTACTCCTCATTAGCACCTCGGCTTAGAGGGGAGGAGAAGAGGAGCAGGCCAACATGACTAAGGATGAGCTATCTTCTGTTGCTACTGCTGAAGCTCTGCCAGCACAACTTGCTGACTCAGCCCACACGGCTGCTTTTCCTCTCAGGTGAGCAGCAAAGAAGTGCTACGACGCCTGAAGGGCCAGCGCTGTGCTAGTGCCCACGACACAGCCCACGGCAGACAGACAACGGCTCTGGAGAAACAAAGATCACTAGGTGTAGCAAACTACACCCAGGCACAGAACGGAGGCAGGTAGACACCAGACTGCTACGGGAGGCACTGGTTGTTTAAGGAGAGGGCAGGAGTCTCCTCATGGGTGGTCTAGGATGTATATGAAGGAGTTCAAACATCTGAACTACTACACACACACACACACACACACACACACACACAAATAGAATGCATGTCGTTTTTTTCAGTAGAATAGGCTGCTTTTATTTATTTTTATTTTTTTATGTGTACAAATGTTTCATGTGCATGTATGTAAGTGTACTACATGCATGCGATGCCCACAGAGGCCAGAACATGGCATCAGATCTCCTGGAACCAGAGTTGCAGAGGGTTGTTAGCTGCCATGTGGGTGCTGTGACTGAATTCAGGTTCTCTGGAAGAGCAGCCGATGCTCTTAACCACTGAGCCATCTCTCCAACCCAGGTTCTGATTTTTATTTGCCTGTTTTCTTTTCCTTTTTGGATCTCCTGTGATTCAGGCACTAAAATTCCCAAAGCCTGAGACAGACACATAAATGCAGTCCTGATGACAAACTGGTAAAGAAACAAACAGGGGCCCAGCCAAGTCCCACCCTCACACATCAAGGGAAACGTGAACCTTGACGGAGGGGCTGGTTCCCCGGAGAGTCATAGTGGGGCTGCAGGAATGGCTTCCCACAGGAGGTGACAGGGCAATGGAGAGGACATCCTGAGCAGAGAGCACGCGTGGCAGCAGCAGAGGCCACAGCCAGGAGCTTCCACGAGTTTCAAAATGAGTGGATTAGGATTTACCTCAACTTTTCTTTTTTTTTTTTTACCTTTTATTGTTTTCTTTTTTACTCATTTTTCTTTTTTCTCCTTTGTAACTGAATTTTAGCAAATCTCATACATTTTGATGGCATCTAGATCCCCTCCCTATCCGTCCTCCCTTCTATTGCCCCCGGCCAATTCCACGTACTGTTATTTTATATCTATACATATGATATATACAATATGTATGTATTAAGGCCTAAAGAGTCTAATTTGTATCCCCAAATGTGGGTCCATCCAGTGGAACCTGGTCAACCCACTAAGAGACGCATCCTTCAAAGACACTGACTCCCCCTCCCAACAGCCATCAGTTGCCAACAGTTCCTCAGGCAGGGCTGGAGTTTCTTACCCACTTCCCACAGCTCCACTGGGATGCTGTCTGGCTTGAGTTTATACCCTACCTACTTAATGTCTGTTCTCTTACAAAATTTCCTGGTCATATAATGAGAATCAAATATGAGGGAAATAACTACAAGCTTCATTTTTTTTTTAGAATACTCTGAAAAGATGAATCACTCTTACTGAAGACTTCTCCTAAGCAGATGCTGTCTGTGACTTTGGTGGAAGACACAGGGTCAAATGAGAGACATAACAGCTACCTGCTATTCCCTCATGGACAAGAAAGGTATGTGCAAGACCAAGCAGGCTCTTGTAGTCCAGCACCTGCCTCCCATCCTCCTCTCCTCAGACACGGCACAGTACCCACATACCATTCCTACCCTTCGCATCCTAATCCCTGGCATATCTACCTCCCACCAAAAGTCGGGGTGGGAGATGTCAGGCACTGTTTAGTCTCAGCCTCTCTGATGGCTACTGCAAGCCTATGACTATACCTTTCTTTTCTGCTTGGGAGCCTACCACACCAGCAACTGAGCAAGATAAAGCCCTAGCAGCACTGTGAGCTACTGAGCCCAGCCTAAGGTTATCATCTTCAGCCTCCCCATGTGTGAGATGTGTGAGACCACCAAATGCCTCTTTACCTGGAGACTCTCCAGTGGGATGTTTTTTGTTGACTGGTGGTGCAGAGTATTCCAAAAACATTCTGTCCAGACCTAAGCTCTATTAATTAGAAACTGTCAGTGAACCAAAAACATTGGTTACTGGGTGCTTCTCTGAGACCTTAGACTTAAACCTCAAAACTGAAGTAAAGCACTATAGAATGTACAAAGATTTTAGAAGATTATATATCAAGTACATATCACAAATAAATATTTACCATCATATTGCCTTTCAAAAGCATCTTTACATAGATTTTCTTTTTAAGCCTGAGCTACTCACAAAGGGTAAGGCATGGTAAAGCTGGAGAGCCCTGCCCCCATTAGGTGTACCTCGAGCCCTTGGGTGATTTCAGAGAATCACAAAAGTTGTAGAAAATACTGCAAACATCATACTCCCCAGGCCCCTAATCATGCCATTTGGGAATGTAGTTGTGGACAATGAGGCGTGTGCGGAAGTGTAGGACGCTATCAGGCACGGCAGGCACTGTGGTTTGAATCTGAAGTGTCTCCAACTCCTGTCTACAACACTGCTCCCCAGCCAGTCCTGAGACCTGGGGATGCCACAGAGCTGGCACAGATGGGCCTTTGCCTGGGGACAAAAGTGACAAGGGAGAGGTCTGTGAATGTTACACTCTTGGTCTCAATTCCAGCTTGCCTTTTTGGCTTCCTAGAATGTGGTGATGTAAGGAGTTTCCTGCACATGCTCTCGCCACTATGAACTGCCTTCCCCATACGATAGACTGAAATCCTCAGAAATCATGAGCTGAATGAAGTAAATCTTCCCTCAGGTTGTTTCTGTTAGGTATTTTTGTCCTAGAAAATGCAGTAGGATCTACTCTAAAATATACTTTTACTACGTTTAATAGCATCCATATGTAGCAGTATAAGAATATGTGTATTTCTAGCAAGTACACTAGGGCTTCCTCATAATACTGACCTTGCATGGTCAAAATGAAAAATGTCTCATAAGCCAATTTTCATTTCATGCCTTGATAATAGTGACAAGTAATCAAATAGCTGAATCATCATGAGCAGAATTATTACAGGGTCACTACTATGATAAAGCCAGTGTTAATAAGGACTCCTGTCATTTCCTCTAACAAGCATGCTTTTACTGTAAAAAATGGGCAAGGATTCCACTGCAAGCTACTTCCTGAAGATGAGAAATTCAGTACCAAACAATGGGCACCACTAATCTCTTTTGAGAGATTATGCATGAATGAGCTCATTAATATTTGGTAACCTGATTCTGAAAATGATCTCTCAGCTCAGTGTTCTTTTTATTAATGATACAAAAATAACCCAAACACCAAAGGTCTCTCTGCTGCCCTTCACAGAACACATGGAGCTCCTACCTTAGCAGAGGCTTTTGATGTGTTTGGCCCTGCGGCGGGAAGAAGCAATGGTTAGGAGCCTGACTCTTGAGAGATGCTCACTCCAATGCCAGCTGTGCTACTCAACAATTACGTGGTCCTGGCAAGCGGTTCAGGGTTCCAGTGTCCTCATCTGGAAGACCAAGGTAACTATGTGAAATATGTTCATTCTAGGTAGTTTAGAATAGACAGAGGCACATTACTCAAAACACACTTGGTAGACTTACTATAATTCTCATCACCCAGGTTTCCTCTCCTAAATTTCCACCATGACTAAGACACTTGTCAGCTCCTTCACAGCTATATCCAGTTGTCCAGTCCTCTGTAAATCAACAAGCTCTCATGTGCTTAAGATTTTACATGCATCAGATGATGAAAAGCCAAGCTCCTCACCTCCATTTCCCGCTGCTGTTCCTCTCATGCCAAGGCTGTAGCAAGCCACACTCCTGTCCTCCCGCCCATGAACGCACCAAGTTCTTCCTCTGTCGCAGCTGCCTCCCTCACACTGGTGCAGGAACCTTCTGCGACAGGAATGCCTGCTGACATTGCTCTCCACCGCACTTCCCTATTCTGTAGTTTCTTCCTTATCTGAGATTTGTACTTGATTAGCTGGTCACTGGCTATCTCCCATACCTACATGAAAGCTCCAGAAAGAGAGATGCTATCTGCCCTGCTGGATGGAGGATGCCTGAAGCACAGCCAGCGAGCACTCGATACATACCTGGAGTGAAGACGGGAAGGTGACCAAGGGCCTGTTAGGATCCCATTCCTGCACCAAACTGCCTCCGAAGCCCAGGACCAACACGGTCAGACCTAGATACTCCTCAGCAACACAAGAGCTAGAGCCTCTGATCCTAGCACACACCTCACAAAGTCACCGGGCTGACACCGATTCACGAGTACCCTTTAATGGTCAGTCCTTAAACTACGGTTCCCAAAACACAGTCTCTTTCACCTCAAACTACCCTAAATGGAAGTACTAGCACCTCTGAACTGCTCAAGCTAATGTAATAAGGACACAGAAAGTCCAGCCTAACTGCCTACTTCCCCGTTTTAAAGGCTCAGGGGAAAAAAAAAAAACCTAACAGGGAAAAGTTCAGTTTTCAAAAGTGTGTGTGTGTGTGAACGCTAACCAGAAAAATCTGCTGATCTTTCTTCCTTAATTGGTTCTGGGAATCAACAACTGACCACAGAAGGGTGCTCGTTTGGAGTGGCTTTGCCTGATTATCAAATCCTTGATTATAATGATTAAGCCAAGGCTTGCGGGTCTATAAAACCTCACTAAGCAACCTCAGAGGACATGTGCACTACTCTTACTGGGCTATCAACTCACAAATTAGGATCCCAGACGGTCAGAATGCAAAGACACTTTACATCACTCACACCTTCACTCAATCATTCACACAAGGGAACAGCCATGACACGAACCTAGCTGTCCCCTGGACAGTGCTGTTTTTCTTCCATCATCATAGATCCACACTCGAGGAATGCATGCAGTCAAGTGCTTCTTGGTATAATCTTCAATCTCTCTCATTTGTAGGTATGATCACAAGCCACTGTGTAGGGGTAGAGAGGAGTGGAGATCAAAGGACAACCTCGGGTATCTGTCCTTGTCTTCTACTTGTTTGAGACGAGATCTGCTCTCACTGTGGCTGCGTATGCCAGGCTAGCTGGCCAGCAAGTGCAGGAGATTCTTGTCTCAACTCCTGTCTCCTGGGATTATACCTGCAAGTGCTACTGTGCTCAACTTTGCCATGGATTCTGAAGATCCAAACTCAGGTTGTCAGGTCTGCGTGGCAGACTCTTTACCCACTAAGCTATCCCCCCGACCCCTCGTCATCTATTTTTAACTTCAATCACTCCCCCAAAGGGCTAAAACTTTCCCAAAGAATGCCGTTCAAGTATGCATGCAATACCCTCTCTGTGCCAACCACTTTAACAGGCAGAAAGAAGCACAGAAAAGGAAAGGTGTGAGCAGCTTTAAAGAACTTTCTTTGATGGAAGGCGAGATATTTGCAGTCAAGGGTGATGTCACTGGAATTCCACAGCAAAGTGGACAGAGAAGCCTCCTCAGACAAGTGTTCTTCCTGATCTCCGTCCAACGGGATGAGGAACAGTGAGCCGGGCAAAGCAGGGAAAAGCACACCACAGGCGTAATCACTGAATGAAGGCTCGCCAGCATGAAACACTACGTTGCTAACTACGCAGTGCTGCTGCGGCACCGGGCAAGCTGGAAGAGTGCAGGAGAAGGCGGTGACAGGCATGCTGCCCTGGCCAGTGTGGGGAAGCCACTCAGAAGTTTCAATTCCTACCAAGCACTGAGAGGATTCCAAGGCTAGAACAATGAAGGTCTCTGGGCCTCTCACACAAAACAATTGATATCAATAAGAATGAAATTGCATTGTGTTTCTTCCTGTGCTGTTCTTGCTATCATGCATGTTAACACAGTTTATCTTCACATGCTTTTAATGAGGCAGGGGCTATCATTCCCTTGTATTCAAAGATGATCAAACTGAGACCCAGGCACAGTGCAGATAAGCTGCTTATGTAAGAGGCCACAGCTAGAACAATCTCATAACTGCCATACATACCTTCTCCCCAAGTCAGAGATTCAGGTAGGAACAGAGACCTTATTAGAAGGAGAGATGGCTGGCTGATACACAGTCAGTATACCAAGTGGATGCCAAGCTCTGTGTTGCCAGACATTCTGCATGCCGCTGCCATCTCCAGAAACAAACCATGTTGACTCAAGGTGTCTTTGCGAACAGCCGCCTTGTCAAAGACAGCTGATCACAGTGCCTTTCCACTGTCAGACCCTCCGAGCCTGAAGCTAGAAAGCCAGAGCAAGAAGCAACTCCGAGAGAGCAAAGCACACTTGGTCTATGCACCCACCACTACATTTCAAATTCCAGAATGCTAAGCTTCACTCCCTTAATGAAGACTGCAGGCTCCTTGAAGGCAAGAGTGAGATGTTAGTCTCCCAAAGGTCTGGCACAAATATCCGAACAACTAACTAAAGCCCAAGCGCTCTTCTGGAAAAGAACTGCAGTCCAGTGTGAAGAGAGCAGAGATGACAGGGGCCAGCCTGCAGGTCTATTCCCAGCCCTCATAAAGATCATAAGACTCTGGAGACGGGTGCAACTGAGTCTTCATTCTCTTCCCCTATGTCCTCTCACCTGGTTTTTTTGAGCTAGATTTTCATGATGTAGCACAGACAGACTGGCTTCTGATTCACAATCCTCTTTGCCTCGGCCTCCCAACTGCTGTGTGTTACTGTGCCCAGCTTGCTTTACTATTACATGTGTATGTGTGAGCTAGGACACGTGCACACTGCAGCATACTTGTCAGAGGACAACATTCAGGCATCAGTTCTCTCCTATCCTGGTTCTGAGAATCAAACTCAGGCCATCGGGCTTGGGTGGCAAGGGCTTTTACCAACTGAGCCTTCACACAAACCCCTGCACCTAGCTTTCTTCATTCTCCTTAGATATGTTACTTCACTTCTTTGGGTTTGTTAACTATAAAATGGTTAGATATGCACACACACACATACATACACACACACTTTGCAATCTAGCAAAATCTATGAAAAATTGCATATATATATATATATATATATATATATATATACACATACACACACACACACACTGCTTTGTCCAGGAATTCCTTTTGAGAGTTATTTTAAAGACAAATTTGCATAGACATAGAACATAATATATACCAGCACATTTAAACAGCATAGTTCATCAAGGTGAAAATTTCAAAATAATGTAAATATCTGGTAACAGGAGAACAATTTTAAAAAGGATAAACACAACAGAAACCACATTAATCTTAGAATATAAAACATCCATACTGATACGGAAGATGTCTAAGACAGAGTAAAAGTAAAAAGAGCATGCAGCACAGTCATTCCAAGCAGAGGAGCCTTCTTTTTGTTCAAACAGTAATAAATACATGGCAATGTCTGAAGAGAAAACAGTTCCTAAGTATATTTTATTGTCTTTCTTCTCTTTCTGTCATTGTTATTTGCTTCTTGATATGTCTTGCTATGTAGCCTCAAACTCCCAAACCTCCTAGCCCAGTTTCCCAAGTGCTGGCATCATAGGCATGTACCACTAAACCAAGGTAAAAATGCAATCTTTTAAGAGTCAATTTTAAATGTTTTCACCATAAGAAAATGATAAAGATCTGAAGCAATAGATATGTCAATGAATCCAGGGTCTTCATTCCACCGTCCACACATGAACTATACCACTCTGTGCCCAAACTTAAGAAAGAAAGAAAGAAAGAAAGAAAGAAAGAAAGAAAGAAAGAAAGAAAGAAAGAAAGAAAGAAAAAAGAAAGAAAGAAAGAAAGAAAGAAAGAAAGAAAGAAAGAAAGAAAGTCATTAATGGCTGGCATCACTCCAAGTAATTTTTTTTCCTTTCTTATTTTGTCTATTTATTTCAACACAAGTCAATCTTATAATCAGAAAAAAAAAAAAAAAAAAAAACAACAAGGTGATACCCCAAGCCCAAGCTCTGGCCAGTTGCAGTAACAGCATGAAGCTCAGAGGCACAGATTCAGCATTTTTCAAATCAGGTCAAGCAGTCAGAACTCACTTCACACCCTGAGGGGTCTAGATGCCCCTTCTGGCCCTCACAACTGTTCATCTAAACTAGAGCTTGTAACTTTTACAACAGGTTATCTGACAGCCCTTCCCGATGCTTTCCCAAGGAGTGTGTGTGTGGACTGTGGAAGGAACGAAGACCACAGTGATCAGGACAGGCAGTCTTCTCCATCTAGCCAAACAACCAAGAAGTCAGCTTAGAACACCCTGTAATTAGGGGAACACCTCCTTCTACCCACACAAAATGAATGCATTCCTTGAGGTTCTTAAAAACAAAAATAACAATTTTTTTTCCAACAGAGTCAAATTCTCTAAGATCTAGAAAACATAGCTACTACAAGTAAACTCTTCAACAGTGATCAGGGTAAAAAGTTTAAATAGTGCATCTTCCTTCAAGGACTCCAAGGTATTTTGGTATTTTAAAACACACACACACACACACACACACACACACACACACACACAAATACCTATGCGCACACATACACCCCACTAGATCTTCTAAAATACCATATGCAATAGTAAATTACATTCCTGTCCACTAAATAACACCTAAGAGAAAATTAATGGATATGTGTAAGTTCTTCTATGCATTTACCAGGGCCTGGCCTGTGATGTCACCATCTTCCTGAAGTTCTTATGAGGCAGCAGACAAGCATTTCTAGTCATGCATTCAGGTCGGGGGCCCTCGGCAGTCAAGCTTGCCCATGACCTCTGAAAGCACAGTGAGAAAGAAGACTATGGTACTCACCTGCTGCATGTCCACAGAATGTGGCCCCTCCCTTCCATGCTTGAGAGTGTCATGCTAACACTGACAGTCTATAAAGTTGGTAGTGTCTTACTTTCTACAGATCTGCTGACAGTACAGGACACACACAGATATCCACATGTTGCTCAGAAAAATAAAGCCCATGACAACAGTATTTACCTTAAAAAAAAAAGGCTCTTCCCACCCTCAACACATCTGGCTGTACATTTTATTCCCAAGGTAATACCTACATACAAATAATGTTTTAGTTGCAAGTGTGCAACAGCAATCAAGAAAACCATGTCAACGAAATGGAGAGAAATGCTCAGTAATTGGTATCTCACATGTACTTAGGAGAAGCACCTCAGATGGGTCAGCATTAGGAGGTGGTACAGCAGAGAGAATCCAGCAAGTACAGGAGTGAGACTCATGCCACCTCCCTGTCCTACGAGAGCCCCATCATTCTTCCAGCCATGCCACTAGTAGGCCTTCTCACTTATCTCCCAACATGATCCTCTCCTCTACCCCAGAATTATCTTCCTAAGACAAAAACCTAGTTGTACTTCACCTTAGATACTATATTGGTTACTTTTCCAGCATTGTGATAAAAGGCCATGACCAAGGCAACTTACAGGAGTTTATTGGCCTTTAACTGTTCCAAAGGGATAAGAGACCATCATGGTGGGAGAGGCACCAAAAGCCTCCTCTGCCAACAGGACAGAGTACAATGTCTTAGCAAAACCAACATGGCCTACTATAGTCTGGTTCCTGCCCCTACACCAGTTCTCCACCACCACTCAGGTGCCCCTAAGCAACAATGTGCATGTTCCCTCTTCCCTATTCTAAATATCAGTATCTCTAAAGTCCCTCATTTCCCTAGGAAGTATGAAACTCCTCAAAGCTGTGACGGCCTCCGGCAGAGACTCCTCAATGTCCTCACAGTGCCAGGTCCCCCTCCCCGCACACAGGTCCCAAGTAGGCGGCAGACACCATACAGATAAATGTGTACATGGTGGGGGAGGGGAGTGTCACATGTTCCCAAGTCTCTTAACTAAGTTTCTTATGTAAGTCTCTTTCTGCATTTGAAAAACTAAAATTAAAATGGCTATAACAGGTTGTTATACCACATAAGAATAATGATCTATGTAAAACACTTAATACAATGCTTGGAACTTGGAAAGTGGTGGCTATTATAATGATGTCACAAACATTATATCTAAATGTTTTTTACAGAGACCTTAATCTCTACCAACCTGGGAAAATTACAACTTCTCTAACTCTGTTTTCTCACCACTAAGTACAGGGAATAAGGAAATACATGGGAAGGGAGGAGCCAACAGAGAAAACAATCAGAAAGCAATTAAGTGCTAAATTGTATAGCAACAACAGGATTATCTGAGAAACGAGCACTGTTCCCTAACTTGAGAAACATGTGGATCAGTAGAGAAAACATTCCCTTGGACCCCCCTTCATCAAGGCATTCATACTTTTTTTTCAAATTTTAACTGGCATTTTAGTCAGGTAACTCTTATTACACAGTCATTTAGGTATACAGGTATGTCACCCCTGTGCCTTAGCTCTTATATAACTAAACAACTCTAAAAATCCAATAAAAACAGAAAGGAGAGCCTGTAAACATGACAGAGCACTGAAGCAAGTGTGTAGACATGGCATGGCTGCTCACTATAGTACACAATGCCAAGGAGACGCAGGTTAAGAATGCTGACATCACAGTGGGCTGCTACCCCATCACCTCCCCACTCTCTCTAACAAAGCACAATGGAATCTTTGCTCATCCAAGTCCTGTCATCATCGACTCTAACACATTATTTCTGTAATGCATCCATATCTACTCTTCCACCTTAGCTATAAACAATTAAAGGGGTGCTCAAAGATTAGGCAATAAAAATTGTACAGTATTACTTATTTATAATGTCATTTAATGTGTTGTAGAATTTCTAATTTTTTAATTACTGAAAATAATATTAAATTTTAATTTTGGCTTAACAAGCTCCTTAGATAATCTAAAAATACAAAAAGCCTCTTTAGTCAGTTAAGAAACATAATAAAAAGTTCATATTCAGAAAGATCCACAACCTTTTAAATCCTCAGACTAACCCTGTAAAGTAAGCAATACTCTTAAAACCTGCAGAAACCATGGCTGGGAGAGAGTACCCAAGAAATGAGCATTGTCTTGAACTACCAAATCCAACACAGGAACTCTCTGCACCTTTAAGACAAGGACCAAAGAGCCCTGGTAAAAGATAACCAGCAAAGGGCAATACAAATCCAGGTGAAACCAACTGGGAGAATTCGAGAGACTGAGAGGGAGATGGTATTTTGAGGAAGAAACAACAGGTCTTGGTGACAAGATAGAGTAGAAAAGAATCAAAAATAAATCTATAGACTTCTGAGACAGGGAAAGTGACTGTCCCATGCCTCATAAACAGAACTGCTGAGGAAGGAATACCAGTTCCAAGGTGAGGCCTAAACTGAAGACATGGCTAACCTATCCTCAAATGCAGATGACAGCCCCTCGCACAGCTGCAGACGTTGAATGTGAGCTTACTATTCACAGAAGTATGTTTATAGTGCATACAAAATTATTTCAAGGGTGGTCAAAGGTGGCCAACCTCTTCAAGCACAAAAGAGATGAACAAAGATTTACAAGGCAAGACCAGCAGATTGTCAAAGAGAACTTTTGTCATCCATACTTTCAGCGAACTCTGGAGTCCGACCACAGGAGAGGGAACTATGATGGCCAAGAAACTAGGCCAGCCTTCTGATGGCAACACATGAGGAACCATCTATGAAACAAGCGATTAGGGGCCCACAGTGTGCCAGACAGCAGCCAAGGTTCAGACACGAACATCTTGTCCTTGTGCAGCTTACGACCTTGTTGGGCAGACCTACAAAGAACAAGTGGGCAAACACAGTATGAACCTATGTCATGGTAAGTGCTCTAGAACTAGGGAAAAAGAAAGCCAGATATAAGAAAGAATGATGGTAGGGGGACAGGAGTTTGAAGTACTTTCATCTGGCAATCAAAGATCAACTAGACCCTAAAAGGAGACAAAACATGAAACTATTTTATAAGTGACGAAGAACTGAGCACATTGACTCAAACTATGTACTGCCTCTATCCTAAGTACTGTAGTGGACTAGAAAGGTCATGGTAAAACTCCCATGTCTTTGGAGGTATTGAAGAACTGGTGGATACTGAGGAGAGACAGTGAGAATGTGCAGAGGGGAAGCCAAAGATGCCACAGATAAGCCGGACAAAACACTTCACTACATGGACAATCATCATTTCTGGAGTCAAACCCAATGGGAAAATTCTGACTAACTTAGAAAATGCTAGAAGAGTGACATGCTAATGGAAGACAAGCACAGGAAGATGGTTTTTATAAGAATCATCAACATCTGTGCAAAAGAAAAGTAACTTGACTGATCGAGACCTAATGGGCCCAAGGTTGGGCTCTGTGCATAGAGGAGGAATAAAGGCCCACAGTTCTGCAAGAGGTTAAGGTCAGACTGTCCATCTGTAGAAAACTTAAAAGCATCTAGCTGCGGGGACGTGTTGGGAGTGGAGAAGCAGACTGATGGGATCACCCAGCTAAAGCCAAGCTGAAGATGAGGGCTCTGGGCTGTCTGTGAAAAGCATCAGCGAGAAGCTGCCATGAAGCTGAGCCCCTCGCTGAGTGGTGCAGGAAGCAAAGGGTTCCACAGTTAGGTAAGTGGCCATCGTGCCTGTGGCTGATGAGTGAGCTGATGAAGTGAGGTGTCCTCTCTACCCTAGTCACCACATCTGTCCTGAAGTCATCAGTCTCGTCACAAGGCTGCAAACCGCTCACAGGAATCGAAGCTTCTTTAATCTCTATTCCTAGTAACCAGCAAATAATGGGACCTCAGTAAATATTTAACAAGGCCAAGTCTAGATGACATGAGCAAAGAAGGAAGGGCTAAACAGCTAAGAGGTCTGAAGTGTGTGAGAAACAGAACAGCCAGATTCCTACTGAGTGTTCAATGCTCTTACAGTTTACTGACAATTCAGGAGGCGGATGGTAGCCAGAGAATGTATATAAAAAGGTGCAGAACCCTGAAAAATCATCACAATTCTGAGTCTCAATTTGTAAATGAAGATGCTGGAGCAAATGAGAGGTTGTGGTCTTTCAGTGGAGGTGGCTATCATTACCCCAAAGCCTGCTGTCCCGGCAGGAGGCCAGGCTTCCCCTTTGGCTGTTTCTAAATTATGAACAATAAAACATCCAGCTGGTATGTTCACAATACTAAAGACCTTGAAGTCTGCAGCTAGAGTGGTGATGTGGGGGAGACAAGAGCATAGAGTCAGAGGCCAGGTGCACCAGGGAGCAGCAGTAAGGGGTTACACAGATCTCAGGGTAAACAGTGGCTAGCCCAGGGAAAGGCTGAATGAAACAAACATGCTTTCAAGGTGATTTTTTTCTGTCTGGCATGTACAGACCCAGTAGTCAGGGTGAAATAAGTCAGGGAGAAGTTCATTTTTAAACCTCAATTTAAGGACTGTTAGAGCAATAATTATCAATAAGTAAGATCATCCTTTGGTTTTGAAATGTTTATTGTATTTCTGAGAAGGTGCCACTTACCATCTACAGGAATACCTGACACTTTCAAATCCCTCAATCTCCTGTGCCAAGCAAAATTCTCTAGTATTACAGAAAATCCCACATTCTGAAGAAGGGGGTGAAAAGCCAGTCCAATCCAAAGGAAGCTTCCAGCTCCATGACAGGAGCACAGACAAATACACAGAGCACTGAAACGTTTGTCGCTAAGAAGTTTTCACTAAGTCTTTTAATAAGTTCATTTCAAAGCCCTTGAAAAGCATTAAGTTACATTTTCTACATTTCCATGCCTAACAAGTATACAACTTAGAGCAGGAGCTTATGACTTGAGTAAAACTTAAGGAAACTAAAAGCCAGATCATGTGTTTAAAATGCCTACAAAATAATAAGCGCCTGGGGGAACGGGATGGCTTTTCTACTTCTGAACTAAATTAAGGGGTGAAGGGATGCTTTGAAAAGATTCTAGTGAGGATAATCTTTATGATTACGCAGAAGAAGCCAAACAACCAATTCCACGGGAACCAAGGAAAGTTAATCCAAGAACAACCCTTGAAATGTTGAGAAAAACACAGTTCTGATTTTCTAAACGCTGGAGATCATATCAGATTTGTTCCAACAAGCCAGAACATCTAACCAGTGCTTCTCTGACAATGACAGGGCATTAGCGTCCACGAAAGGGCAAACAAGGTATTTGTTCCCAGGCTCAGGCCTCCAGGTTCTCTCCCCGCCTCCCAGCAGTCTTCCTATTTCCTGCACACCTTCGGTTTGCCACACACCGACTTCCTGTATCCACCTGGGGTTGAGATGCCTTCCTCCTTAAGAGTTAAAGCTAAATTCCAGAGGCAAATTCAAGGGTTAAAAGTTCACTGTCTATCCCCGCCCGGACCCTCTAGGCACCATCAGCACATATCACTAGCCAAGCCCGGCGGTGCAGGTGATGAATTTTCGTAAACAGCTCTTCAGAGGTTAAGCATCGCTGCCAAGGCAGACGTGGGCTGTGCGGCGGCTCTGGGAGGGCCAGCAGAAGCGGGGACCGGCAGGTGGAGCCTCGCCGACGTTCACCTCCGCGCCCACCGTGCAACAGGTTCCCGAAGGCTGCGCGCAGGGCCGGCCTCCGAACACCTGCACCTGCTCGCTCTGCCCTGCACCTCGCGGCTGCCCGGGGGCTGCTGGGCCCACAAGGCGCCCTCTCTCCAGCGCACAGCCCCCAGCGAGAAGGCCAGGAGCACATTCCGCCGAGGCTCCCTCGCGCGCTGCCCAGGTCCGAACGTCCCCTAGGACCTGCCTGAGCCCAAGGCGGGGCGCGTCGGCCAGGGACCGGGACACCGCGGCCAGCCCACCCTCCCCGCCGAGCGAGGGGACGGGACGCACGGCCGCCCCAGGCGACCCGGCTCCTCGGCCGCTCAGTGCTAGCCCCAGACGAGGATCTGAGCTACTCAAGGGCCCAGAACGTTTCTCGGGGGCCAGGGAACTACTTGTTAAGAAGCGAGTCTCTCGGTACACAGCGAGAAAGAACTTTATCCAGCGGCAAGGGGCCCGGAGAAGAGAGGCGGGCAGACGAGGCGCGGCGGCCGCCACCTGCCCGCAGCCAGGCTCGGGCGGCGAGGGACGGAGGGCTCACCTCGGGCAGCTCCCGGAGCTGGTTGGCGTCCAGCAGCAGCTCCTCCAGGCTGCGGGCATAGCGGTAGATCTCCTCGGGGACGCAGACCAGCGAGCAGTGGCGCCTGTCGATGGTCTCCACATGACGGTTGCACCGCCACAGGGGGATGCAGTGGAACATCGCCGCCGGAGCCGCCGGAGCCGGGTCCCGAGCCGCGGAGGCCGGGTGGCGAGCCCGCTGCGCCCCGCTGCGCCCGGCCCGCTCCGCGCTCGTTGCCCGCCCAGCCTCCTCGCTCGTCGCAGCGGCCCCGCCGTCCCGAGCGCTCGGAGGAAGCAGCGCGGGAGCCTCCGCCGCGTCCGCGCTCCCGCCCCCGCCCGGCCGGCGCTCCCCTCCCACCGCCGCCTCGCCGCTTCTTATGCGCGGCCGCCGCGCTCCGGGCATGCGCGCGGGCGCGACGAGGGCGCGTCCCGGCCGGAGAGGCTCCGCTCCAGGTTTTCCCGAAGATCCGGCTCCCGGAGGGTCGGAGGGCGGCTGCGGTCCCGGGACTCCGCCGGGATGCGCCGGGCCGGCCCTGGCGGGAGGCCCCTCGAAGCCGACCTGCTGCTGCGACTGGGAGCCGGAGAGAAGGCGGGCTGAGCGGAGCGACCTCGGGGTTGGAGTTCTTAGCGACCGCGCCTCTTCTAGCTCCCCTTCCCCAAAACTACTTTCTCTTCCGGGGTCAGGAGGGACCGCCCCGGCGCTCACCGTGCGCGGGGCAGCGTCGCCAGCTCGGACTCCCTGCGGCTTCGCTGCCGCCTTCGCGACCCCTGTGCGAGCTGCTCACCTATCCGGCCACCGACCGCCTGACCCCCGCCTGGGCCCGCACGCTCCCTAACCTGGGGGCCGCCGCAGTAACCGTGGCCTGTCTGCGTACTGAGGAAACCCCTCCTAGTGGCCTCGAGAGCATGTGTCAGAGTGTGCGAAATTCTCTAAGATGTTCTAAGCCAAGAGTCGGAGGGCAGAAAGGGTCCTTCCAGGAGCGTTTCCGAGCCAGGTCTGGTCCAGCCAGGTGATACGCCCTGGGGGACTACAGAAGAGGAACTGGGCCAGGAGACCCTCTGAGCCTCCGGCGTTTCTTAGACAGCAGCCTGTTCCTCGCAAAGGGTAGATTGCAGTCCGAGTAGTAGCCGAGGAACCTGGCAAGCCATTGTTGGGTGATAAGGAATATTCCTTTTCTGTTTGCACAGTTATCATCTCAAAATAACCAAACACGGTGATTGGGTCTAGACCAAACATATTAATAATGTATTCTTTTACCGGTCTCCTGATTCCCCACCCAGCAGCCAAAGCCCTACATCCTCTCCTTCAAATGTGTCCAATCTCCAGGTTCTGTCCGTGGCCTGTGCCAGGACTCACACCCTGCCACACGCATTCCTCCCCCAAACTGCCGCCGCTGAAATCTCGAGCCATGGAGTTAATACTATGCAGGACTAAAATAGAACATGTTCAATGGCCAAGGCAAAGTTTAGTTTCAAACTAGATTTTTCATAATCTTCTGTACTTTATAACTGCACAAAGCACTTTGCACCAGTGGAAAGGGAAAAGCGACGGAATCATTTCAACCCTACCAGGAGGGCCCGTTATCTTAACTAGTGAGGAAGGAAGTCCGACTTTTGTTTCTAGCCCACGAATTGCCACCTTGACTCTACCGTTCCAGCAAATGCATAAACTGCCACGCGGTCTCACTTCAACCTGTTTGTGCTGACTTGATTGGCACATTCTCACGGAGGACTTTGAGCCTGTACTCCCCCTTCATTCTTGCATTCCAGAAATGGGTAAAGCCTACTTTCTGCCACCTCCCCTGGAAAACTCTGGTTCCTGGCTGAGACACCTGTTGTTAGACATCTGCCAGAAAGATAAGCTGAGCTGTTAAATTTATAATTTTTCTCATTGCTGTCTAAAAAAAATCGAAGACCCACTCAGCTTAATCTTGTCAGAGAAACGCACACTGGATTATTTTAATAAATGATAAATGTGTTTTTTAAACAACTGATCTCTTGGAAAAATCCAAACCTCAGTAAGCAATGCCTGTGTCCCTCTCCATGATGCCTCTGCATTGTGATTGTTTTGATATAAGTGTTTCCAAAGGTGTCGTGGCCTTTTAGACAACGGGTTCCCTCACTTCCTTTACCAATCCTGGAAATCACCACGATGGCCACTTAACTATGATTGCTCAGTGGCTCAGAATTCCTAGCTTTCTGCATTTCCAAAGACCTGTCAAGAATTGTAATAGTCTGGTAAAACTATCAACACCTTGTCACCATAGAACAGGAAAGCAATTAACTCTTTACCTAAATAGTTTTCAGGTTTCTCTTGGTATCATTTCTGTATTCTTTTCTCATACAGAAATGAGTTATAAGCAAATTTTAAAAGCCTTGTCACTGAACCATGTTTCACAAGCTTCAGAGCTGTTTGAACTCTGATTATACTACCTAAGAACTTTTGATTTGGACAGGTTACTTAAATTTAAAAGCTCAAATTTCTTATCTCTCAGGCCAGGACAGTGAACCATGAGATGTTACTAGAGTTCGATGAGATCATGGGCAATGCACCAGGCAGTAAATACTCATATATACCTCATCAGGGAGCCTCAGGATAGTCCTCAGCAATTCACACCTGGCTGATCTCTGTAACCAACTTCTTTTCTTTCTCTGATTACTCACTTTGAGGAATCAAGTTTCATACAATGCATGGAAAGGTCTGCATGGCAAGAAATGGAGAATAACTGATAACAGATAGTGAGAGACCAAGGCTTCTTGCCTTCCATGGTCTGTAAGCCAATCTTCAGCCCTGGTCTTCAAGTGACTACAATACCAGCTGATAGTTTAACTAAAGGGTTTTAATCAAGGACCATTCAAGCTGCTCCCCAGTTTGATTCTCAGAAACTGTATAAGTCAGTGAATGTTTGTTGATTGGGCTGCTGAAATTTAGGATAATTTACTGCATAACGATAGACAACTAATAAATGCCACACTGTTCACCAGATGTCCTGGAAAGTAGCAATACAACAAAGAAGATAGCTCTTATCATCATAAGAACAATAAATGCTCATTTAATGGTTTATTATATTAATACCTGAATACTTCTAGACTGGTATTACCATTAGATTTTTAAAGTGGAAATCCAAAATGGCAGCTGATAAATGAGACAGAATGGAGAGTCAGCAGTTCAGACATCTGGATTTTAAAATGAGAGTTAGATACTACCATCCAATCACTGGAATCAGAAAACATACTAATAATCCTAGGTTTTGCTGAAGATTTAGGGTACTGGGAACTCGTCCATTGCTGACAAGAAAGTAAAATGAAGGAACCACCATGTAAATCTGAAGTTTCTCTTAAGTATATGTCTGCCCTAGTAATCCAGCCATTCTACCCCGTTGTTATTCACACACTAAAAGTCCATATAACGGTTTTTTATCAATATTGATGGTAATTAATGTTAGTCAAAAACCTGGAAACAATCTAAACATTCACTAACAAATGTTATAAATGTAGCACCCTGAAACAATGGAATACAGCTCAGTAACAAAAGGGAACAATGCTAGAGCATGTTAGTATATGAATGCATCTGAAAAGCAGCCTGTCCACAGAAGACAGGTACATCAATACAGACTGTATTATGTCACATATAAATTCTAACAAATGGAAACTAATACAAAGTTATACAACCTAGATCAGTGGCTGTATGCAACTGGACTTGTGAGGCAAAGGGCATGAGAGAATTTGGAGAGTGATGAAACTGTTCATTTTGGTGTTACATGCGTATATACATTTATTAAACTCATAAAGCCATATACTTAAAAAAGCCTTCAAGTGTATGAAATTTATGCATCAATGTATCTAACTTTCTAAAATTTATATCTAAAAACCTGAGAAGATGGCGCTGGGCAAGAGCACTTGCTGCACAAGCTTGAGGAGCTGAGTTTGACTCCTTAGAGCCTATATAAAAGCCAGTTGTGGTGGCTTGCACCTGTAACCCCAGTGCTAAGTATGGCAGAGACAGGCTGCAGTCTCGCCCTGTTTCCCCCCTCCCTCTCCCAGCTCACTGGCTAGCCAACCTGGCAGGAAAAACAGCAGGCCCCAGCTTCAGGGAGAGGGCCTGTCTCCGGGATAAGGAAGAGCATAACAGAGCAGGACATGTGATATCCCCTCCAGCCTCCACATCACACCCCAGGATGCACACCCCACACATGCATACAAATTAACAAAATATAGGTAAATGTATCCTACTGGCAGTTGTAAATTAAATAGCAGGCTAAGGACCATGTGATGACTGATGAACAAATGTTTACTGAGTGACCACCATATGCCAGGCACTAGGCTAGTTTTCTTGGCAACAAAGGGTGCAGCAGAGCTTGGAGCCTTCCTAGATGAAAGGCTGTTATCTAGGGAATTATATCAAGACAGAGCATTGCAATAGGATACAGGTTGATTTTTTTTTTCCCTAAGAGAACTTATAGATAGGCTGACCCTTTGATCTTTTAAGGGAATACATACGTGACCCTCTGAGGTACTTATACACAGATCAGAGAGCAAATTAAATCCTATGCAAAAATGAACACTGAGAAGACCATTCAATTTGCATAAAAACTCCAGAGCACTTTAAATAAATAAAATTCTGAGACCTTCATCCGGCTGCTCCAGAGATGTTATAATACTGCTACAAGGCTTCATTCAAACCATTTAGAAGCCTGAGCACTGACAGGATTCCACAGCTGAGAGGTTTAAAATTCAACAATTGTTATAATCAGAACCAAATCTGTCTACCTTCCTTGGCTTAAAAAAAAAAAAAAAAAGACATCTAACACAGAGCGTGATGGTGGAAGTCCTTAATCCCAGCCCTTAGGCAGCAGAGGCAGGCATATCTCTGCAAGACTGAGGCCAGCCTGGTCCACATAGTGGCATCCCGGTGGACTGGGACTAAGGAGACCCTGTCAAAAAATAAATAAAAACAACCCTACATCTATTTATTTGTTTGTGTGTGTATGTGTGTGTGCCTGTATGCCAAAGGGTGGGGTGTCTGTGTGTCTGAGTCTCTGTAGGGTGTGTGTGTGTGTGTGTACTCTGGCGCTTGACTACTCAGGTTATCAGGCTTTGTTGGTAGGTGCTACTGAGCAAGCTCCCTGGCCCTCTTCCCTTGCATTTTACTTAAAACATTTCACACATTTACATTCAATATAGTTGTGGAGTGGTTAGATTTAGGTTTTATTTTTTATTTTCTGTTTGTACCGTTACTTTAGTCCTGTTGTATAGTAGTTTAATCCTAATTGAAACCTTCCTGCTAGGAGACTCAAGAGACTTAAGAGGTCAACAGACAGTACACATGGGAAAGTAGAAAACTTGAGGCCCCTCCTTATCTTTCTAGAATCCGCAAACAACTACTGATAGATGAAACTGACCAGCCGAGCTTCCCAGAGGAGATCTGTCTGATCTGCTGAGCCGCTTGGAAGTTGTGCAGAGAGCTCCAGAGTTTTAGCTCTCATGAGTTGTCACCAGTGCTGGGGTGGGATTTGGTGATGGAGCTATCTTTGAGTAACTCTTCTCCGATATTCCTGAGCTTCTTGAATCTGTAAATGTACAACTTTTTCCAAATTTTGTCAAGATTTCATATGCCTTTTCTCATTCTTTTCTTTCAATACTCCTATTTTTTGAAGGGTGGAAATGTTTTATCATCACATGTAAACATCAGAGTCTGCCTCCTTCCATAGGTTGCTTTCCGTATTTACTCGGGATAATTAGTATTGACCTACCTTCAGTTCCTGGTCCCCTCTTCTCCCAGCAAGTTTCTGTTAACCTATTGTAAATATACTTTACCTAGTACCTATTGGCTCTAAAATTTTCATTGTTTTTTTTTTAATGGGGTAGTTTCTCTTTTTCTGCCAAGATTGCCTATGTACTCATTCATTCAATTTACACTTGGTTTATATCCTAGTCAATACATCATAATCTGAAAACACTGTAGACTGAAATTGCCTTTAGTTCCCTTGACTTTACTCAATAGCATGGTAACACTGCATATACTAGAGAGTGTTTACCATCGTGATCACGTGACTACCTGGGAATTCCTACTTGATGATACTGCCCAGCAACAGGAAACTGAGTCACTAATCCAAGGAAAGATCAAAATGAAAGTACAGTTTCTTCAATATAGTTGTGGAGTGGTTAGATTTAGGTTTTATTTTTTATTTTCTGTTTGTACAGAAAATGCCATCATAAAGTTGAAAGCTCTGACTGCAGTTCCCAGCACCCATGTCTAGCGGCTCACAATTGCCTGCTCCAGGGACTCTGATGCCTCTGGCCTCTGAGAGCTTCTGCACTCATGTGCACATATCACACACAGACACACAAATATATGTGATTTAAAATTATAAATCTTTTAAAAAATAAAAAAGTAAAGTTGAAAAATGGCAAACTGAGCCATCATGAGTCAGAGACCATCCCGTATATATTCCTTCTCATACTTGATCATAATTTCAATAATTGCTTTAAGCTCCTTGGAGGCTACTTTCAGTACCTGCCAGCTCAGACTCATTTCTCCTGATTGTCTTTCTAAAGTGTAGGCAATATTTTTCAATATCTTCGTATGCTTATAATTTTGGATTGAATTCTGGATATTGTGACTGACAGGCTTTCTGGGTTCTACAATAATCATCTAAAAATTGTTTTGCTTTTATTTTCTTCCATGTCTTTAGTTATCTTGGATGGAATAAAATTCCATTTTTATGGTTAATGGCAGTAAACATACTGAAATTTATGTCCAATCACTTTATTCTTAATTAGACGCCTTGATATCTGAACTTCATGTGCGTAATTTAGAAGAAAGCAGAGATTCCGGTAGTTTATATACAGGATTTAGAACTTCTCAATCACTTCTGGAATTGTAAAGATACTCACTTTCTAGTGGCTATGGTCACTCTAACTCTTATTTATGGAACTTAAGCTATTGACTAGGTCTGAATGTGAGTCAGCTTGTTTCTGTAATGGAGGATAGTGTACATGTATACTTGTGAAAATCTTAAAAGCAAAAGAGTCACCATCCTTCCAAACATAGATTCACAGTTTCTGCTCAGTTTGGGTCATCCTCCTGTGTTTGTAGATAGTTAATTTTTATATACTGCCCACCATTATAATGTTAGCTGTAGGAATGCTGGTTTCCCAGTAACTGCCCTCTTGTTACTGAAAGAAAACTTATTATCTCTGGATTTACTCATTTGTTTTGTTGTACTGTGATAGAGATCAAGCCCCTTCACACATGCAAAACACATGTTCTACTAACAGGCTCATCCTCTGCCCCATCTGTTGGAATTTACAAATTACAATCCCTTATTTGTAAAGTTCACAGATTTTAACAGTATAAGGATCATCTAAATGCTTGTATTACAAAAATTTTAGTCTATTCTTCCACTTATAAAAGTGACAAATAAGCCATTGTAATTTCATCCGTTTTTCTATTTTTTTTTTATAATAAATGTGCTAAGAGTCAAATATTGAACAGCATTTTGCCTTGGTCGGAATGGTCTAAAACATTCTCTGTTGTGTGGGGTGATGTAAAGAACTTGTGGTTTTTGCATCTGCCACTACTTGGGATAAGTTTTGAGTCAACTGTTCATTTTTAAAATTTTGTGTGTATTTCATGTTGATGTATGTAAGTGCATCATGTGCAAGCAACACCTGGGGAGGCCAGGAGAGGGCCTCAGATTCCCTGGAACCGAAGTTACAGATGGTTGTCAGCCTCCGTGTGAGTGCCAGGGACTACCCGGGTCCTCTGCAAGAGCAGCCCGTGCTCTTAATCACTGAGCCCTCTTCCAGCCCCCATTATTTATTTTCTTTATTGTTCTGAAGAGATTGTAAAAAATTCATCCTCTAAACCTGTTGAGAAGATTGTGGGTTAATTTAACAGAAAGACCTTTCTACACAGTAGAATACTACACAGCAATTAATCATTGTCAGCATTTCTTGCTTAGTTACTAAACACAAATAAGACTACCACATAAGTGCTCTGTTTAAGCAATCAATAATATAAATTACAGGACCTGTAGCTCTGAGGCTAAAAAGCATTTCAACCAGAAAACAGTTACATTAAGAAAGCCAGTCGAAGCTAACATATGCTAGACTGTCCTTTCCAAGCCTCGGCCTTAGAGCCAGAGTTTCTTCTCCAGTGAAGCAAGAAAAAGTGGACTAAAGTTTTGGGGAGACCAACAGGGAGCCTTTCCATGAGTTATGAATTATATGGAAGCCTACTAATGAAGATTCCTTCAGTATATGCATATACAGCATAAAAAGTTAAATGTGGTTACTATATAACAGGGGTTCAATGGTCCTAACAGACACCATAGGCTAGCAAATGAAAAGGGAGATGCCAGGAATGGACTCGCTCTTTTGGAGTTGTTGACCAGAGAGGTTCCATAGACCCTCAAACAAGATTGGCTATTGCCATTGCACTTGGTTCCCCAGCAGACTTGAAGGTATGCTTGTACTGCTGAAGATACGACATCTCTGAATCGCAGAACAAACAAGGAGAAATCAACCTGGAAGCTTCATATCTACTGGCTAGCTTTCATAGTGCTGGAAGGTGCTTTGTACATTACTGGAGAAAGGTAATCATCCGCCTCACCAGCTGTGAACTCTGTAAGCTACAATAACAACTGGCTCAGCACAATATGCCCACTGGCAAAAGAGTGGCATGAATATTATGGGAGTAATCAACCACCTTCTAATTGGATTTAAGGTCTGCTTCACAAAATGAAGTCCATACCTGACACTGTTATCAGGGCCAAGAACCTGTGGCTAAACAGGTCACAGATCATAGGGGAGAATCTACTACTATTATTCTGTTAAATAGACATAATAGTGAACTGACTTACAATGACTTACTACTGTAGCTATAGATCAGTGCATCTCTCAGTTTTCACCAGCAACTGACAATTAACCCAAAAACCCATAAATGGCCAATATGCAGAGAATAAGAGACTGGAGGATGCTCAGCCCTAAATGGGACACCTGCATCACACCCGCTCCTCCCAGGGCTCAAGGATCACTGCAAAAAAGGGGGTATAAAGATTGTAAAAGCCAGAAGTGGTGGATGAATGCAAGGAAACTGTGCTTTCTGAACTCAACAAGGCCGTTGCACGTGTGAACCCACAGCACTTACCACAGCAGGCACAGGACCTGTGAAACCCAAGCCAGATGGGCCCAGCTTGAATGGGAGAAGTAGGCAAAAAGCCCCAGCCCTAGCTGAGACCCCACTGGCCTTTGATAAATGTGGGAAAGAGTGAGTCAGTTTCATGGCACCAGATTTCGAGGGATAGAGCCATACCAAGGAGAATTTAGGAAACATAGGTTAGACTCAATGGCCTTTAAAAAAGACAGATAATATTAGAGGACATGAAATGGTGAGGTGTATGATAAGTCGGGGTGAAGAAGAGGGAGTGGGTCTGAATATGATTAAAATAATATGAAATTCTCAAATCAACAAAATGGTTTTAATTAAAATTTTAAAATAGCATGGAGAGTGATCGGAGAAGACTAGAGGTCTTTTCTATCTCTTTATTATGGTTAAGGCTTTGTCAATGTCATTTATCTGTACAAACAACAAATCTTTGATTCAGCATTTCTTCTTGAGTGTTTATTTCAGAAATTTCTACCCTAATCATTATTATTTCTTGTTACTTACAGCTTTGGATTTAGGTTTATTCTTGTTTTACTTGGACCCTCAAGTGCATCATTAGGTTATTTATTTAATATCTCATTTTTTAGATGTATTTTTATTTTTATATATGTGTGTCTTCATGTTAGTGGGTATTATACTTGGGTGCAGAGATCCACAAAGGCCAGAGAGGTACGGGATCCCCTGGAGCTGAAGTTACAGGTGGGTGTGAGCCGCCTGATGTGGGTTCTGGGAACTGAACTCAGTCCTCTGGGAGAACACGCACTTTGAACTGCTGAGCACCTCTCGGGTTCCTCTCATATTCTTCAACATAAGCACAGATTGTCCTTCTTACAACTCCCTGAGCTGTATCCCAGAGGTTCTGGGAAAGTGCTGCTATCATTTTTATTTGATTCCTAAATTTTTAGTTTCTTGTATGATTTCTTCAGTGGATCTCTTGTTAATTTCAGCAGTGTGTTGATCAGTTGCCAAATATTTATGTAGTTTTCATAGTTTTTCTTTCCATCGATTTCTAGTATTTCATTGTGGTCTGATGAAATACAGATAATTATTTTGATTCATTTGTATTTTAAGCTTGCTTTGTGGTCTACAATGTGATACATTTTGTGGGTCATTGAGAAGACTATATTCTGGATGTTTTGGATGGAATATTCTGTACATATCTGTCAAATTCAATTGATTTTTTTTTTTTGGTATACTTAGCTGTATAATTTCTTTGGTGAGTTTTAGGTTGCAAGACCCATCTAATTATGGGAGTTAGGTATGGAAATCTCCCATTAGTATTGTATCAAGATCTGTCTTATTTCATGCCTTTTAGTGTTTGTTTTATGAAATTTGGAGCCCCAGTATTCAGCACGTGTTTAGAATTGTTATCTTCTGAATGAATTTTTCTTTATATTGATATGTAGTATGTTTATTGCTTTTTCTGTTTCTGTGATAAAATACTACGACTGAAGCAACTTAAGAGAGAGAGGGCTTATTGTGTCTCCGGTGCCAGGGTGCAGTGTGTCATGGCAGGGATATCTCAGCAGTCTGAGCTGGAGGCAGCATCTGCAGTCCAGAAGCGAAGAATGATGCGTGCTGGTAATCAGCTCACTTTCTCATTTATACAGTCCAGTTCCAGCCCAGGGAAAGGTGTACCCACACTTAGGATGGGTCTCCCCACCTCAACTATCCTACTCACAAAAATCCATCACCAGCCTGTCCTAATTTAAATAGTCCCTCGCATGTGTGCCTGGAGGCTGGTGTCTCCTCGGTGGTTCCAGAGCTCTAAGGGGACAACCATATTGATCATCACAGCTAAAGACCTTCTTTATCTCTTGATTTGCTTTGGTTTGAAATTGTTACAGACATCAGAACAGTTTGCCAGTTTGTTTGGGCCTTTCATTGGCTTGGTGGAGTGATTTTCATCATTTGACTGTAAGTTTGTGGGGGTCTTTGCTGGCAGGTGGGCCTCTGGAGACGACAGTTGTATCTTGTTTTTAATCAGTTATTCTGTGTCTTTTTAATGACGAGCTGAGGTCATTTGCATCTGATGTTATTATTTCTATTTCTTGTGATTTTGTTGGTGATTTTTCTGGGTGCTTAGATTATTTCTAGTTATTTCCTTCTTCCGCTATTACTATTAAGGGTTTGCTGGTTTACCATGTTAGATATGATAGATACATTACTGTAATAAAATTCATTTTTCCCTATCCTCTTGTGGATAAAACTCCTTCTTCCTCCTCTGTGGATAGTATTCCTTTAAGCATTTTTCTGCAATGCTAGTGGGTTGGCATGAATTGCCTTAATTTAGGATTGTCATTTCCAGTCAATTTAAAAGATAACTGCTGGCTATGATAATCTTAATTGCCAGTTATTTACTTCCAGGGTCTGAAATATGTATTGATATTATACATTCTTCATTTTTAAGGTTCCCTATTAGAGATCTGGTGTAATTCTTGTGTGCTGGCCTTTTTGGGTGACTTGTTTTTGCTTTATAGCTTATATGTGTAAGTTTGTGTGCATGCATGCATGTATACGCATGTGTGTATAGTCATGTGTGGAAGTGCATTTGTGTATGCAGGTATACATGTATGTGGAGGCCAGGGGACAAACTCAGGTGTCATTCTTCAGGTGCCATTCACTTTTTTGTGGGGGATAGGGAACACACCAAGTGCCTACTTCCTAGCAAGCACCACTGATCTGCCTTTCTGCCTCCCCAACCTGGTCTTAAAAGCATTCACCACCATGCCTGACTTTTTTTTATGCGGGTCCTAAGGATCAAATTCAGGCTCTTATGCTTGAAAGGAAACTCTTTACTGACTGAGTCTTCTCCTTAGCCCCCTTACAGCTTCTAATTTTGTTTTTTATGCATTGTGTTTTTGACATCTTGGCTGTGATATGTCATGAAGAGATTCTTGTCCTATCTATTTAGAGTCCTAAATGTCCCTTATGTTAGGATGTTCCTTTCTTTCTGTAGGCTTGCAAACTTTTCTCCTGTGACTTCATTGGTTAAACTCTCTATGCCTTTAAGATCTACCCCAGCTCATTCTTCTACCCTGTGCATTCTTAGCTTTGCTGTCTTGAACAGATCCCAAGGTTCTTGGAAGTTTTCACCATGCTAATTTTTTCATTCATATATAATTAAAAGTTTTGTTACCTTGGCCTTCTCCTCTATTCCTGGAATTGCTTCCTCGATCTTTCTGTCAATGGTGCTATTTATTCTTTTTGAATTGTTTGTTTCACTTCTGGTATGTCTGCCTGGTTCTGTTTCCGAATCTGAACTTCCTTACTGAATTGTTCCATCATATTTTTTCATTTCTTCTCCACATTGCTGTTTCTGCAGGGTCTGTGTCTAGGAGGAGAGTGCCCCTCCCTGGCTGCTAATCCCAGCTTGGGTAATGCAGTGCACTGGGACACCAGTTGGCAGCCACTCCTGGATGCTTCTTGATCTCACTGATCATTATTTCTCTCCTCTTCAGCTCTTTCTCTCAATGGAGTAGAGTGTGTTGGTTTTTCTACTGACTCTTCTCTTCTGCTTGGTGGCACAGAGGCACCTTCTAAGCTTCCCTCTTACCAGGAAGAGCTAACAAATGTTTGCCCACCATTTTATTTGCACACAATACAAAGGGGCAACTTTTTGGTTGTGAGCTCTTAAGCTTTTGATGGCTAAGCCATCTTTCCAGCCCCAAAGTGGAGGGGAGGCAATCTTTCAAAAATATTTTTAGTGTATTTATATTTTGTGTGTTTGGGTGTTTTGCTTGTGTGTCTATAAGTGCACTTGTGCCGTACAATGCCCAAGGGGGCCAGAAAAGGGGTCTGATCCCTTGGAACTGGAGAAGCAGATAGTTGTAAGCCATCATGTAAGTGCTGGGAACCGCACCTGGGTCCTCTGCAAAAGCAGTCAGCACTCTTAACCTCTGAGCCCTCTCTCCACCCCAATTTGTTGTTCCTAATATATGAATATTTAATAAATAAATACACTTATTGTTTAAATGAAAAATTCTGCTAAATTTAAGAGTTCTACTAAAACTTAAAAAAAAAAAAAAGAATTTTGATGAAACTCTCAGTACCTGGCATGTTACAGTTCTACCATTGGAATCACTGACTTGCCTGGTAGAGAGGCTGTTCTGTAAGTGTATCTGGCTCTAAGGAAAGCAAGCATGCGGTTACCTCGTCCGTAACCATGTCCCACACAGAGTTGATTCCTGTCCCTTGGGGCTTGTTGCTTTGCCAAAGGGCTTTACTGAATAGTTAAACTAGATAATTATTTAATGCAACTGACATTGAATTTTACTTACTAAAAATTAAGTGTCAGACAATTTTATAAGCCCATATCTAATATACAAAGCCAAGCATAACTACATTTAGTCCTGAATATATTATGTTTGAGAATAATTGAACCAAAAAACACCTCAATTTCTGAGACAATCAGATTGTGAATCCTTATCAAATACTTTTAGTTTGTCTCAGACACAGTATATAAAAAGAATTGGGGGAAATTCACATTAAAGGTACAATTTACTAAAATCCACAAATATGTGGAATATAAGGAAAGCCATTATTTCTGATTTTTAATGTCTTACATGATATAGAAAACAAAAATTCATATTTTCAAGTAAAAAAGTAGTCATCCAGAATACAAAGTACAATTATGAATCCAAGCAACTAAAATGGGATCAGACTCAGTCCTGGCTTTCAACAGTGTCCCAGAGTCACCGTTCCATCCCTCAGGGGCTTAGCGCTGACCAGAGAGACAAGTATAAAGGCCCTGGCAATGCTGAAGTGACTGCAGTTCTTCAAAGTGTCCTGCTAGGAATGCATTTTAGCCTAAGTAGGCAGGGAAAGCTACAGGAAGCATTCTCTCTGGGTTTCCTCTTGTGAACATTTCCATTCGTGGTCCCCAGCAGTCTCTCTCCCTTCCCATTATCACACTTTCCCTGCTTCTCAAAGTAACTTAACAAAACCCACATACCTCAGAATGCGCATGCTTCAGTGGCTCTTATCTTCCTTCCGTGTGCATTTATCTGACTCCTCATTTCTTTCTACTTTACTAAAAGGAATTACATGAAACAGAATTTATTAAGAATGATTGGCACTTACAGACAACTCCATGATCAAAGGAAGCCTTAACAAAATAAGCTATCAGTAATTCATAGAAATGGAAGACCACAAAATGTCACACCTCCATTGTTGGATCTATCTTTTTAATTTCCATACAGGTGATACTTATAGCAAATACATGTTTTAGTATTTATACAATAAAACTTAAATATTATAATAGATATTTAATGCTTATAGTGCATTTTATTACTTCTATATACTCTTATATTTATACAATTCTTATTTTAAACCTAAATGTGTGTGCGTGTGTGTGTATAATTTGATTCATTTTACTCCATGTTTGGAAGCTACTACAACCAAATAGTACCATACCTGCAGAAAGCCAACAGGAGACTGGAAAAGTAGACAGGCCAGAGGGATGAGTCTCTGCTCAGGGAGGTGGCAGAAGTTCACTGTAACTTATTTGGGAATAATAAATCTTCTAGTTCCCTTTGGTGCTCCCTAAGGAAATATGTGAGTGTGAGTGTCTATGACCAAAGAAGAGAGTAGAGAATGTACCAAGTGGACAGCCAATGAGAAATGATTTTTAAAAAGCACACTGACTCAAAGGAAAAACATATGTTGAAAGGTCATGTGAGATGACAAACTTATCAGTACAATCAGCATTGCTACTATGTGAATTGTGTTGGAGTTCCATTACCAGTACAGTATATACCCAGCCTAGCGATGATGTTCCCACGCTGTCCACATCTCTTTTTTAAAGTTACAGCTACTCTATAAAAAGCAATGAAATGGGATAACACCTCAAGATGTCAAGCTACAGGCCATCAACAGATGCGGAAGGAAGGAGAATCAGTTTTCTCCAGGAACTAGATCCCTGAGAGGTTATCTAATCCCAAGTAGGGAACCCTAAACACAGGTACACAGGAGCAGCACTAAATGTACTCAGTACATTATATGTACATATGTATGTATATTTATAAATGATGTGACAATGATAATCAAAAGAGAGGACAAAGGGCTGGAGAAATGGCTTAGCGATTAAGAGCATTGGCTACTCTTACAGAGCACTTGGGTTTGAGTTCTCAGCACCCACATGGCAGCTGACAACCATCTGTAACTCCAGTTCTAGATGATCTGATACCTTCTTCTGTCCTCCACGGGCACTGCAGGACATGGGTGCACTTACATACATCTGGGCAATAGACTCATACACATAAACTAATAATAAATAAAATATTTTTAAAAGAAAGAACAAGAAATTGAGAGGGAGTGGGGGACATAGGAGAGCTGAAGAGGGACAGGCAGGAATGGAAATAATGCAAATACAATACATATATATATGTAAATTTCTCAAAAATAAAGAAAACTTTTAAAAAGAAAGAAGAGTACATATATGCAATGGATTTCATGTGTACAACTGTAAATAAGAGTGAAATCATGACATTTTGAAGGAAAAAAAAAGATCAATAAAAGCTTGGCCAAATCACAAACCCAAGCTATACTGTTCTGGGCAAAATCATGCAGTCTAGACCGACTCATCATGGTACCAGGGACGTTGTGGGTGTGCAATGCTGGGAACCCTGAGATCCTTTAGTCTTTGTACTTTTGTATTATTTTCTCCTTTAAGTATTGGCTGGACTTACTAACTTGCTAACAAATAAAATACACTGAACATCTCTTTTGAGATTAGATTATTTAAAAGACTATGGCTTTCATTTTGAGTGTTGAGACTCCTGTAACTCCAGCTCACATCCTTTTTAGAACTTTGAAGAGGAGTCAGCCAATCCGCCTAGCTAAGCTGTTTTCTGATCCCCAACCATAGAGAATTTGAGACGGTGCATGTGTGTTGTTTAAGCTGCTAAGCTTAGGGTAATGTACGAGCATCAGTGCACAACTAGTGCAACCCACTAGGAGCACTAGGAGCACGCGGGAGAGTTAAAGAAGCGGTGGGCAGGAGAGAGGTCAAAGTGCTCACTAAGTAGGTATGACATGCAAGAGAAGAGCCTGGTACTTTGCAGGTATATCTTGAGTTATTCTCTGCACACTATAATCCTGGCATCATTACCTCCGGGCTATGCACCAGTAGCCCCAAGTTATGTAAAAAAGATTATTTTATAAATAAAATATAAAGCAACTTAAAATTTTAGGGACCATGCGTTTGTGGTACACACCTTTAATCCCAGCATTCAGAAGGCAGAGATAGGTGGATTTTCGTGAGTTCCAGGCCAGCCTGGTCTACACAGTTCCATGCCAGCCAGGGATACATAATAAGACCCTGTCTCAAAAAGACCAAAAGTGAAAACTAGAACCAAATTTGATTTTATGTATAGCAACACAATTTACCTGTTAAATATATCGTACGAGAATGACTTGGTATCATTGTAAACTGAAGAAAAGACATTACCGAAGACATTTGTCACGTTGATCTATTTTGAAACGGCGATTTTTAAAAATTTGTTCTGAGGAGAGGAGTTTTGTAGCTTGAAAATTGTCCCTCTTCTCTTCTGTTTAAAAATATATTAAAATAACTTTAAAAATATACATGTCCTTCCCCAGAGCATAGTGGGTCGGGCCTTTCATCCCAGCCCTCAGGGGGCAGAGGCAGGGGGATCTCTGTGAGTTCCAGGCTGGCTGGGACTAGGGAGACCCTAACCAAAAAAAATTATACATGTCCAAAATACAGAGTAGAGGTGAGGAGTGAATGACAGGTGCAGGGTTGCTTCTGCATTAGCCAGGAGAGCAGAGTCCGGAGGGGACGGGATTCACCTCCAGGAGAAATAAAGGAAGAGCCTGGAAGCCCTTGAAGGCTGCATCCAGGAAGAGTGTGGAAAGGGAAGGCGGGGGACCGGGAGAAACAGCAGAACGCCTTGTAGCTGCGCGCAGCTCCCCCGGGGCATAGGAGCCAAGCGCCTGAAAGCAGCAGCCCCACCGGGGACCACCAAACCTCAAACTTCTGTGGCGGCGATTCCTCCGGCAAACAGGTCAATAGCAGTGAAACCGGGTGTTGTTACACTGTGACTCGGAGGGCGGTGACCAACAGACCCCAAGTCCTCATTCCACTTTCCTGTCTTTCTGTTTGGATTTTGTTTTGTGACCCATTAGGCTTGACCAGGACGGCTCACGTGAGTGTGGGTGTGAGCGGCCCACTGGAGCTTGAGTAACTCACCAGTGAATACACTAAGCACAGTGACTTCCTCCGCTCCAGGAGATCTGGCCTGCCATTGGCTCCCCTGGATATGGCCTGGGCCCGGGAGACCCTGGCCACACTCTGTGACTCAGTGGATTTTGTCTTGACAGAATCTTTTTTTTATTTTTGAGTTTATATATGTAGAGTGCATGAGTTAATGTGTGGGGGCACAGATGTGTGCAGGAACTCTACAAGTGTGGTTTGTATATGTGTGTGTATGTAGACCCAAGGTTGATGTTAAGTGTGTCTTACTTGGTCATTCTCCATTGAAGCAGAGTCTCTTCCTCAACCTGGAGCTCACAATTTTGACTCGTCTGGCTAGCCAACTTGTCCCAGGGATTCCTGCCCACTTGGACTACAGGTGAGCCACTGCACTCATCTGACTTTTACATGGGTTCTGGGGATCCAAACTCCAGCTCTCATGCTTGCATAGCAAGCACTTTATCCATTGAGCTGTCTCCCTAACACCAAGAATCTATTTTTCAAAACTGCCATATCCAGGGAATAGCCACAGGCCAGGAAGCCACAATTTGTTCTGCCACAGCTCCTAGGCAAGTGAAGGCCCTGGGAGATAGTTAGAAGCACAGGAGGGCGGGACCAGGACTGATCCCCAGGGAGAGGTAACACATGACAGCTGGCTCAGGCTGGGAAGTGCATAGGAGAGATAACCCTGCCCTGGGTGTCAGGAACAGATCTTATCAACTGAGAATTACCCTGGAATGTGGCCCTGTGTGTGAGGCCAGCCAGTGGACCAAATCCTGAAAGACAGTCACCTGTCATTCACTGATCAAGAACTCTAGAAAAGAAAGTCACAACACAGAAAAAATAAAAATAGATGAGAAACTCAGCAACATGGAAGAAAATTTTAGCAAAGAAATGAATAAATAGAAACAAAAAATGAATAGAAACTCTGGAAATTAAAATTTCAAGGAGTTAAGTAAAAAACATAGGAAGCATCACAACAAACTCAAGCAAGTAGAAAGAAGAGAATCGGGGCAAGGATAATGAAATACTACATTCAGACATCAATAATGGAAAAAAAAAAATCAAGATGACCACAATGTCCAAAAACTGTGGGATACAGTCAAGAGACCTAAGAATCCATGGCTAGAAGTGGCCAAGATAAACATTAAAGGCACATTGGATTTCTTCAAGGAAATTATGCCAGAAAGTTTCCAGATCTAGATAACAAAGTCATTGGAATGCCAGTGAGCAGACAGGCTCCTCCATGATACATTGCAGCCAAGATGTCAAAACTATAAGACAGAGGACAGTATTAAAAGCTATAAGGGGAAAACATCAACTCCCGAAGACAGAAGAGTCAGAATAAGCTCAGACCTTTCATCAACAGTCCCAAAAGCCAGGGATCATAGAAAGCAGGCTGAGCAAGAGCAGAGGGGCAAGCTAGCAAGCAGTATTTCTCCATGTCTGCGTGTCAGTTCTTGCCTTCAGGTCCTTGCTTGAGCTCCTGGCCTGGCTTCCCTCCATAAACAACTGCACTGTAAGCTAAAATAAACCCTTTCTTACCCAAGTTGGTTTTGGTCAGTGTTTGATCACAGCACTAGAAAGCTAACTAGAACACACCTTGCTGGTAAAGATATCCACAGACTGTACATCAAAGGAAGACAATCAATCAGGTAAGCAGACATGGAAAATAAGCTGGTGTAAATATTCTGGTATCTAAATAAAGTAGACTTGAAAACAAAATAGTCATAAGAGAAAAGGAAGCTAATACACATTAATAAAGGGAGCAATTCATCCACATAATAAAACAATTCTAAACGTGTATGCACCAAACATTGGGGCTCTTAATTTTTTTGTATGCTTGAGGCCTGAAGTCAGTTTCAGCTATTTTCCTCAGTTACTCCCCACACTTATTCTTTGTTTGTTTGTTTTGGGTTTTGTTTTGAGACAGTCTCCCTGTCGTCTCCTGTAGTCCAGGCTGACCTGGATCTCACAGTCCTGCCTCTGACTTTGGAGTGCTAAGATTAAAGTCATGTGCTGTCATGCCTGGACTTAGCTTTTTATTTTCTGAGACAAGGTCTTGCTGACCCTGAAGATGGGCTATTCAGCTGAACTGACTGGCAATAAGCTTCAGGGGTCTCCAGTCTCCCACACACACCCCAAGGCTGGGGTACAGTCACATACCACCATGCCTGGATTTTTACTTGGGTCCTGGGCACCCAAACTCAAGTCCTCATATTTGTATGGTAGACACTTAGCAACTGAGTCATTCTCCCAGCCCTGAGGATCCTAATTTTATAATACAAACACTAATGGACATAAAGCAACCACAGTGTTGCACTATAATATAGTTCGAATGGGCTTAAAAGATATCTACAGAATATTCCATTTGAGAAAAAGAGAATATGTTCTTCTCAGTAGCCCCCATAACCTTCTAGGCCACAGAATCAAAATAATCTCTTGTGTAGTGTCAGATCACAGTGCAATAAAGCCAGAAGTCAATAGTAAGAAAAGCTTCAAAAGCTACAGAAATACATGGAAATTAAACAGTTCATTCTTGAATGACCAGTGGATCATTGATTTCATAGAGGAAAATTTTAAAGTTCCTAAGATCAAATGAAAGGGAAAGTACAACTTACTAGAACCTTTGTGACACAGCTACAACAGCTTTAAGAGGAGATCTTACAGGTGGGATTGCTTACAAGAAAAAATAATCATAAATATTTCAAATAAATAACACCTGAAAGCCACAAAAAACAAGAATAGTACAAACTCAGAAGCATTAGATATCAGGAAATAATCAAAATCAGGGCATAAATTAATTGAGCTAACCACAAGAGAGAAAAGACACAAATCAATAACATAACACATGATAAAGGGAGGTTACTACAAATCCAGAGAATCATTAGGGAAACTTTGACAGCTTATATTTAAAAAAAAATACAAAAGTGAAATTTAAAAGCTATTAAAAAGCTAAATAGATTCAAACAATCAACAGGCTAGAAACAGTAATAAAAAGTCTGGCAACAAAGGAACACACTTTCAACAGAGGAGCCTGATGCAAATTCAACATACAAAACCCAGAAGCTTTTCTATGTATCAATAATAACGTAAGAAAGAAAGGGAAAAAAATCACATTCACAATAGATTCAAAGAACATTTCAAAATGAATAAACAAACAAACAAACAAAAAAACCTAACCAAGTAAAACTTTGAAGGCATTAAAGAAGGAAATTGAAGACCACACAGGAAGATGCAAAGACTCCCATGCTCATGGATAGGAAGAGTTACTTCTATAGAAATGACAGGTACTGAAAATAGGCCACAAAGTCAGGGCAATTCCCCATCAAAATTCCAAAGGCACTCTACACAGAACGAGAAGAGGCAACCTTAACTTCATTCCACAGATGGCAGGATGGCTAACATATCCATGTCAGCAAATAATACACCACATTGTCTCAAGA
Source organism: Eospalax fontanierii (assembly GCA_035773235.1). Lineage (NCBI taxonomy): Eukaryota > Metazoa > Chordata > Mammalia > Rodentia > Spalacidae > Eospalax > Eospalax fontanierii. The sequence continues at coordinate 41,733,103 of CM069549.1, read as the reverse complement.
ACAGAAATCACATGTTTATCTAAATAGAGGCAGCAACAGCATTTGAAGAAGCTCTCCCTTCCTTATAATAAAAACCCCTGAAGAAACTAGAATAGAGGAAACACACCTATACATAGCAAAGCTGTATATGGCTAACCTATAGCCAACTGTGCCAAATGGGGCAAAATGCAAACCATTTCCACTGAGATCAGTCATAAGACAAAGACATTTATTTTCCCCTGTCTTGGCGTAGTCCTTGAAGTCTCGGCCAGGGCAGGAAGACAAGAAAAGGAAGCAAAAGGGGTGCAAGTACAGGAAAAAGTCAAATCGTGCCTGATTGCGATGACATGACCCTGCACAGAACACGGCCACCGGAGATTCTCAGAACTGATATGCACTCAGAGAAGTAGCAGGACACAAAGCCAGCACAAAGTCAGTTCCTCATCTACGTAGTAACGAACATGCTGATAAAGAAACTGGCACAGCGATCTCCTTCCCAAGAACTTCCAAAATACCTCAGAATAAACCTTGCCAAGGAAATGAAAGACTTCCACAATGGAAATTTTGTATCATTGAAGAAAGAAGTTAGTGAGAACACTTAGAAGATGGAGAGACCACTCTGCTCATGATTGGCAGAAGTGACAGTACAAAAATGGCTATATTACCAAAACTGATTTACAGACTCAATGCAATCCACACCAGAATTTCAATGATATCCTTCACAAAAATAAAATAAAAAACAGTTCTAAGATTCAGATGGGAACAACAACAACAAAAAAAAACAAATAGCCAAAGCAATTCTGAGAGAAAAGAACATTGCCAGTATCTACGCCTGGTTTCAAATTATACTACAGAGCCATAGGAACAAAACCAGCACAGTACAGGCAAAACAAACATGCAGATCAATGGAGTAGACCAGGACCCACAAATAAGTTCACTTAGCTGATTTTTTTTTACAAAAGTGCCAAAAACATGATGGGGTGGGGGATAAGAAATAACCTCATCAACAAATGATGCCAGAAAACTGAATATCAACATGTAGAAGGATTAAGCGGTTCTATGTCCCTCACCCTTCACAGAAATACATTCAAAAGGTACCTAAGGTGTTGGAGACCAAGTGACCTCTGTCTTGCCCTTATGCACGTGTAACATCTTGTGACTCAGTGCAAAACATCCTGACACCTGTTGACACCAATTATGTTAGGCTGGAGTCTCTTGAGTGCCTCTTATTGTCTAGCAAACAAGCCCCCATACCTGTAGCTGCCTTGGCCTTGGCTCCTGGTTCTTCCTATGATTTGTATCCTAGCAACCTTAGTCCATGCCCCACTTAGCCCCTGCCTCATTTCCTAATGTCTTCTTCCATAACCTTATGATGGGCCTTTGTCTCTGTTAATTACCACATTCCTGTATGGGTGCCTGACTCCTCCAAATTATATATACCCCCTAAAAGAATAAAGATTTGCCGATTTGATCAGGAGATTGTCTTGTCGGCCCTCCGTGTTCCCTCTTGTCTCTTTCACCCCGGGTTTCTGAGGACTCATGCTCTACTGAGGCCAGCAGGCCAGGGCAACTGGCGCCCAACGTGGGGCTGTGGACCGTAGAAGAATGGCGAGTTGACCAAGATGGAGGCCAACTTTGGAGAGAAATGGTAGCTGAGGTGTTCACAGAAGGCAAAGGGACTAGGGCAGGACACCTTTGGGGAGCCAGGCAATGGAAGGCATTGAAATCACAGCCAAGAGAGAGGCTGTGATTGGCAGGCAGCCAGGCCTGGGCTAAGCTGAGTTGGGGTACAAGGCAATCAGGTAGAGAGACATGAGAAAGGCCCTGGGTAGGACTGAGGGTCGGATAAGTCAGGAAGGTTCAAGGGGAACTAATAAGCAAATGTCACTGCATGTGACAACACTCAGAGAAGGATACCCCAGGGGTCCCCTTTCCTGGTATCTCCCGGATGGAGCAGCCTCTTGGTTCCTCCCACCCTTTCTTCATATAGACAGTGTGGACCTGGCCCCAGGGGCAGTTTGCCAGCCCAGTGGCCATCTCTGAGTTTTCCTGAGGACCTGGCCCCAGGGGCAGTTTGCCAGCCCAGTGGCCATCTCTGAGTTTTCCTGAGGACAGGTCCACACTGTCTATATGAAGAAAGGGTGGGAGGAACCAAGAGGCTGCTCCATCCGGGAGATACCAGGAAAGGGGACCCCTGGGGTATCCTTCTCTGAGTTTTGTCACATGCAGTGACATTTGCTCATTAGTTCCCCTTGAACCTTCCCTGACTTATCCGACCCTCAGTCCTACCCAGGGCCTTTCTCATGCCTCTCTACCTGATTGCCTTGTACCCCAACTCAGCCTAGCCCAGGCCTGGCTGCCTGCCAATCACAGCCGCTACAGAGATTTTTCTCTTCAAGGCGCCTTCCTGGTTTTTTATGGACAGTGAACAGTAAGTTTTGCTATGAGACAAGAGACAAGTAAGCATGACTTGCTTGTTATGGGCCTGTAAGAGACCCTCAGGATGCAGGGAGTAAAAATTAGAAAAAAGGCATCATTCAGGAGTGTGTTATTTAGTCTTTGTGAGTTCGTGAACTTAATAAGGCTTCTTTCAGTGTTGAGTTTAAGTTTTACTACTTTGAGGTCTAAGAGAATGCACAGAGTTATTTCAGTATTTTTGGATTTGTTGAGGTTTATTTTGTGCCCCAGTATATGGTCATTTTGGGGAAAGTTTCAACAGGTACAAAATAGAATATGTATTCTTTGGTATTTGGATAGGATATGCAGTAGATGTCTGTTAGGTTCATTCAATAGATGGTATTCTTTAATTAAGATGTCTCTCTGTTTATTCCCTTTCCTGTTAAACTGATTAATGGAGCTTAAAGGTTTGGTAAAATTTTGCTAGGAATTCATCTAGGTCTCAGTTTTTATCATTTGAAAGATTATTGTATTATTGTTTCAATTTCCTTATGTTATGGGTTGTCAGAAACTATTTTTTGGTTTGTGTTCTGAGGTAAAACATTCCAACCTGCCTGGAAGCTCCTTCAGAGCTACAGGTGAGAAAGTGAGCTCCAGCAGAGCTCATTGCCCCAGGGCAGGTTAAAGTTGTAAATGCCTTGCCTCTAGAGTTCAGAAAAAAAAAAAACGCTTAAAAGGCATTCTATTCCTTCGACTTCTAGCCACCAACGTTCCCCTAGTTAAAGATGGCTAGCCTAAGAGCTTTCATACCTGTCTTTCATTTGGCAACATCGGGATTTTGTCATTTGTCTGTGTCTGTTTTGTCTTAAATGTTGTGATTGTTTCGTTATAGCCAGAGTAAGTTAAAATATGTCAAAATGCCACTACTTTAAATGTAAAATCAAGCAGTTATTCTAGAGTTCTTAGATCCCAAATTTGTTTGTGTCTGTTTTGTCTTACATGTTGTAATTGTTTTGTTATACCCAAAGTGAGTTAAAATATGTCAAAATGCCACTACTTTATATGTAAAATCAATCAGTTATTCTAGAGTTCTTAGATCCCAAAGGGGAAAAAAAAAAAAAAACTGTTAGATATCTAGAGAAATTTTCCACCATTTATTGCCCGGCAAGGCCCAAGGCTGAGCTAAAAAAAAAAAAATTTAGAAAAATGTTACATTTACAGGATATGGTTAAATCTCTGTCCTACAACAGCTCAAGGCTGAGCAGGCCTTTTATTAATTACTCTAGGTTAAATCATGTATATTTTTCCCAACTCCACACCTTGCCTAGGGTGCCTTACTTTCAAAAACAGTTCAGTCCCTTTACAGCTTGTAGTTACTGCCCCCAAAAAATGACTCAATAATAGCATGCTTACTTAACATAACAAAAGTAAATACAACAAAATTAAAATGTATATTTCTATCCCTGCTAGTAATTACTAAACTCAACAGCTCTTCTGTCCCATGTGAACCACTGAGTTTATTAGTAATAAATCTTTATATGTAAGTTTTTAATAACACGAAAAAATTGACTCTAAAGCTGGATTGCCCCCCCAGCCTTGGATTCAATTCTACTCATTATGGGATAAGGCTGGCCACCTTACCCTATAACAAGTAAAAGAAAAAACAATACAGACTCAGTACAAGGACATTGTGCTGTTAATAATACTAAGGGATAAATTAATTTCAACAGATTATTATTCATCTTCCTCTTTCTCGTATACTCAAGGTGTGACACTGGCTGCCACTTTAAATGCTGTTACATCTCATGGTACCAACACAGCCGCTCTTCTAACTACAGCTAAGCATTTTAAGTTTTGTAAACAAAACAGTCATATACCATACAATATAAAATATTTAACTGGGTGCCTTTTAAAAGTAAAAAAGTAATTTCTATTAGATACCATGTACTTATCCGTAATTATGGCCAACGCCCTTACTAAATAAAAAAAAAATAAAAATAAAAAAAAACATGTGATCAGGTCTCCATATCTTAAGTATGTAATTTCATCAATACAGCGACAGTCACATGGCCTGACTGCCACCCTAGACAAAACTTTTCAAAATGACATTGACCTACTTGACCTTCCCACCATCTTAATCCAGCCACATGGCATAATTCAAAATGGCCATACCCAGAAATTTACTGGTTCTGTACAACTCCAAAACATCATGATAATCTAAAAATCTCCTAAACCACAGGCAGTTATTCACATGTCCTAATCCTATTACAATCTATGTTTTTGTTTTGGTTTTCATTTTAGATTCTTAATGAGATCATAAAAAAACAAACTATCATAGAGCACAATTACCAAAACATTAGAGCACAATTATAAAAACAAAAAGGGGGAATAGAGAGTCTGTGACCTCACATTCAGCTCCAACTAGCATTGTTTAAAATTTTCAAAAATCCTAAATTTGTTAGACATTGGAGTAAATTAAAACAACAACCAGAAATACATGGCTCTGTGCTCCCTAGGGATGAGCCACAGCCTTTTGGATCCTGGCAAAAAATTTAAAATGTTCCAAGACCAGAGACCTAATAGATCTATAAAAAGAAAAAAAAAAATCTAACCCCTTAGCCCAGGAGGTAGAAGAGCCCCCTGAGGCCTATGTTTTCCTTTCACAGGTTGCCACAACTGCCAAAAACCTGCTATGGATCAACTTGGAATTGGGCAGGACAAACCTCCAACACCGTGCACCAACAGGCTGCGGTCCAATGGAAAATCAAGTCCGGCACCACCTCACAGATAGCCAGCCAGACAACCGCCTTCACAGCAGTGGACACTTGGTGGCCTGACCTACTTGGCCAGAGGGAACTGGCACATTGATGACTGGGACAGATATGGGGGGACAAAATGCCAAAACCCCCGGAAAGCTAAGGCAATATACAAAAACAGACTTAACTCCATGTATTATTGCAGACCTTTTTCAGGGAAAAAATGATTCCTATATGTTAGTAATAATACTGTACAGAAAATGACAACCAGTTACATCTAACAAACTTATGGGGTTTATCAAGGCCCTTTTTATTGGATTTTTATTGCTTGTCAGCTTTGGACTCTTGGTATTTAACAGAGTCATGACCTTTGTATGACAGTAGCTTGACTCCATGGCATCAAAACCCGTTTAATTATGTAATTATAGGCCAAGGTCTTGGAATGCCCTATATATACATGCATATAAAAAAGCTCAGGGGCTTCCCCGCACCTCATGAGCAAAAGGCTGCCATTACTTGAGAGTGTCAGACAAAGTACTACAAAGAGAATATCCAAAACTGGATATGTCGGGGTCTCTTAAAGACATGCTTAACTGCAAGGAGGTTCATGTCAAATAATAACTCAAAACCTCTCCCCAGCAAAAGACATGATTGCCTACAACAGTCCATGGGGGTAGGTCTCTGTCTTTCTCTCCATCTGCAGCCGTTACCACCACTCAGGGACCAAGCCTCGGATCTTTTTAATTTTTCTAGTAAAAGGGTGGAGATGTTGGAGACCAAGTGACCTCTGTCTTGCCCTTCTGCACGTGTAACATCTTGTGACTCAGTGCAAAACATCCTGACACCTGTTGACACCAATTATGTTAGGCTGGAGTCTCTTGAGTGCCTCTTATTGTCTAGCAAACAAGCCCCCCTACCTGTAGCTGCCTTGGCCTACACATGCCCTTGGCTCCTGGTTCTTCCTATGATTTGTATCCTAGCAACCTTAGTCCATGCCCCCACTTAGCCCCTGCCTCATTTCCTAATATTCCTGATTTCCTGATATTCATAACCTTATGATGGGCCTTTGTCTCTGTTAATTACCACATTCCTGTATGGGTGTCTGACTCCTCCAAATTATATATACCCCCTAAAAGAATAAAGATTTGCCGATTTGATCAGGAGATTGTCTTGTCGGCCCTCCGTGTTCCCTCTTGTCTCTTTCACCCCAGGTTTCTGAGGACTCGTGCTCTACTGAGGCCAGCGGGCCGGAGCACTAAGGGAATGGGGAGGTGATTCAGTGGTAAAAATTATTGCTGCACAAGCTTGAGGAACTAAGTTCAATCTCCAGCACCCACATGTAAAGTTCACCAAGCCCATGTGCCCACCTGTAATCTCAGTACTTGCTGTGTGCCACCCTAACCCCAGTTTAAGTGAGAAACTAATTCAAGGGAATAGGACAGAAAGTAATTGAGCAGGGCATTAAATGGCCTCTGGCCTCTGCATGTGCATGCAAGAGCACATGCACCAACACATATATGTGCATACCACACACACACACACGCACACGCACACACACACACACACACACACACACACACCAAAAAGAAATGGATGTAAGACCTGAAACTCTGAAACTATTGGAGGAAAACATAGAGAACATACTTCAAGACACAGGCACAGGCAGGAACTCTCTGGAAAAGACTCTAGTAGCTCAGAAAAGAATACTAAGAATTTCTGAATGAGATTGTAGGAAATTAAAAAGCTTCTGCACAGTCAAGGAAATAACTGGGTTTAAAAATAGGCTGCAGGATAGGGAAAAAATTCTTTACTAGTTTTGTATCTGACAGAGAGTTAATATTTAAAGAACTCAAAAAAAAAAAAAAAACCCAAACACCAAAACAACCCAATCATGAAATGGTCTAATGAAATGAACTATAGTTCTCAAAAGATGAAACATGAATAATCAATAAGCATATGAAAAACTGTTCTGTATCTTTAACCACCAGGGAAACACAAAGCAAAAGAGTGAAACCGCGTGGAGGTTTCTCCTCACCCTAGTTTGCTTGAAGAAACAAAGAGAGGCTTCAGAGATGACTCAACAGTCAGGAGCCCTGGCTGCTCTGGCAGAGGACTTGGGTTCAGTTCCCAGCACCCACAGAGTGGTTAATTACAACTGTCTATAACTTCAATTCCATCACAGGGGATCCAACGCCCTCTTCTGACATGTGTGGGCATTGCACTTGCATGCAGTCAAAACACTTGCACATAAAATAAAAATAAATCAATCAAAAAAAATTTTTTAAAGAAAACAGTAACAAATACTGGCAAGCATGTAGGAGAAAGGACTCCTGTACACTGGTGTTGGGGATGCAAACTGGTCCTGCCTCTGTGGAAGTCACTGTCAAATTCTCCACAAAACCAAAACTACAGCTACCATACAACATGGGGACACCACCTCTTGCTATGCACTCAAAGGACTCTAAGTCAGCACCACAGGACACCTGCACATTCGTCATTTATTATTGTAACATATTCAGAATAGCCAAGTTATGGAATTAGCTTCGGTGTCTGTTAACAGATGAATAGATAAAGAAATAAATGGATGCAACCTGGTGTCATCATATTAAGGAAAACAAGCCACATAAAGACAAACACTGTGTTTTATTTATGGGTACTAGAATTCTGCATATATAAAGACATATATATGAATGTGATATGAAAGCAGGGGAGAGGAGAAAGAAGTGGGAGAAGGGAGGAAGTCTGGGTCAAGTGGAAGAAATGAGATTTCGGGTGAATATGATCAAAGCATGTGATATATTTAAAAGAAAATATCTTCATAAACCCAACACCATGTACAGTGAATGTGTCTATATATGTGTATGTATGTATATGTATATGTTATAAGTGGCTGTTTCTGGGAGGTAAGGTCTAATGATGCCAGCATGAACTTTTCATTAGAAAGTCTTTTCTGAGGCTACAGAAATGGTTCAGAGCCCTTAAGAGCACTGAGAGCACTAACTGCACTTGCAGAGGATCCAGGTTCAGTTATTAGTACCACATGGTGACTAACAACGAACTCTCACTCCAGTTCCAGGTGATCCAGCAAGCATCCTCTTGTGACCTCCGTGGGCACTGCACGCAGGTTGCATACTTACTTATATTCAGGCATAAGATAAAAATAAATACATTATTTAAAAAGGAAGTTTTGCATTAGAAGCATTTATAGTAAAGTGTGATGTTGCATGCCTCTGATCTCAGCACTCTGAAGGCAGGAGGATTGCAGATTTTATGGCACCTGTGTACAGGCCAACCTTGGCTTTGTGTTGAGATTCTTGAAACAAAGCACAAAGGAACAAAAAGGAGAAAGGAACTGTTTATTTTACTCAATATGCATATAATAAGTAAATTATTTTATTTGATATATATATATATATATACATATATAATGATTAAGGGTTGATAAGATGTTGCAGTAGATAAAAGTTCCTGTTGCCAAACCTGATGACCCGGGTGCAATCCCTGAGATCCATATGGTGGAAGGAGAAAACCTACTCTTTGCAAATTGCTCTCTGGCTCTACACAATACTCTGTGATATACATGCCATCCACAATTAAATAAAATGACAATCAATGTATTAATACGTAAAAGTGATCTGAAAAGCAAACGTCAAAGACACAAAGTGGCAGCATTTTAGTAGGAGGAATTTTCAGTACTAGCATTTGCTATTCACTCATCACAACTGCAGACACATATTAACAATATGTGCTCTAATTGTGGGCAAGAAAGAGGCTAATATGTTATTAATTTATGACAATGAGTTTCTTGCAGGCCTTACTGGCATTCTGGATCTGCTCTCATGGTGCTATTTTCACATATTTCTTAGTTTTTAATGTGCCCTGCAAGGCTTCCTCTGGTCTGAAAGCATCCCCCAAATTCTTTTGTTAATTGTAACCATCAGTGTGACAGTAATAAGAAATGGGACCTTTACATTCTCAGGAATACGGTAAAAGACATTTTAAAAGAAGTGGGAGGGAGCTGTGAGTCCCTCTCAAAGTGACCACCTTTCTCTCTGCTCTGTCAAATGAGGGCACAGCGTTTGCTGTGTCTGGGAGCGAGGATGTATGGCACTGAGGCACCACACTGGACGCGGAGACCTGGCCTTCGCCAGACACTGAGACTGCTTGACCCTTGATCTCGGATTTGGAGCCCTCAGAACTATGAGGAATAATTTCTGTTGTTATGAGTTCAATTACCTGGGCCTCTGGTGGGTATTTTTTTTAAATAGTCAATACAAATCAATTAAGACAGGACTTGACTGGATTCATGGTCATTTTTGGCATGTCATGCTTCTGGGGTGAAGCCATATACTTCATCTTACAACTCTTGGGGAAATTGCAGATGTAAGTGTGGTTATTTGGTTATAGTGATCTCCACTGAATTCCTCCATCATTAGGGCATATCTGCTTCTTCTGAAAAAAAAGTCATGGTGTTGGGTGTATGCTGCTAGGCACCATAGAAAGAGGCTGTCCTTTATATGCGGGAAGGACCAGTGTGGCTCTTCAGGGTTGTTCTTCCTCCTGAGCGTGTTGCCTGGCCTTCTGTGCAGAGGTGCTTTCCCCACATATGGGAGGCACAGCAGAACCAGTCTCTGCCAGCTACTACTGTCTTCCCCAGAGCTGCCCCTCTGTGATCGCGGAGATTCTGCTTGGTACAGCTTCTGAGGGTAAAGGCTGTGCCCTTAACATCCCAGTTACCATTGACATACAAAATGTTGATAATTGTCTGAGAGGAATAGGAAGGCATCTTAAGAAAGGGACCCCTTTTCTAACCTTTACAGAGTCACATTCAGGCTAGTGGCTGAGATTTATGTCTCCTGTCCCTGTGCCCATAACATGCTACCATCTGTTCCTCTGGGGGTTCCCCTCCCCCAAGCTCGGCCCCACCAGACAATCCCCCATTGTTAGCTTATCATTCTCTCACTCTAAAGATGCTGCTGCTTCATACCTTGTATTAGGATCTTCATTAATTTATTTTCTTATGTTTCCAACAGATAAACCCTAATGTGGCAACATGTTTAGACAACCAAGGAAACCACAGGACACCAAATCAGTGCTTCTCAGTGAAAACATCTACAATTAGTGACTTGGTTGGTGCAAGATGTCCCCTGCTGGGCTCATTAAACATCAGCAGGGTCACTCTATTCCAGGCTCACCTAAAGCAACTCTCTGTTCAAAGCTGTCATGTCCACATCCCTTTGTGCTCCTTGTGGCAACAATTCAGTGTTCCTTCTCCCCTGGCTTTCCCAGGAAAGCAGTCGGCAATTACAGCCCACACTTGACAAGCTCTTTTTGACAGGACGCATCTGAAAGCAGCTCCCACAGGAGAGCCAGCTGTTTCAGGAACAGGGTGAGAGTTTTCTGCTTCTATTTCCATTGGCTCCACTTAAAAAAAAAACTTTTCTAGGACTTTGGAGGTGGTTATTTATTCTTGTACCATCACAATTTTCTTTTCTCAGTACAGAAGTCACCACATATAATTATGCTCTGCACTCAAAAATGAAAACAGAAGTGGTGATCACAGTGCTGAGCCTTGGCTTTCGTCCCCAAGAAACTCAAGAGATGCTCCATGTGTCAACTTTAACTTCATTTACTTTTAACACTGACTCAATCCATGCATCTGTGAAGCATTTCTGTCCAGAAATTAAAAGTACAAGCCACTCTGTCTGTCCCCAGATCAATGGCTTTCAACCTATTCCCTATTCACATTTTGGACTGTAAACATCTCTGTTAAGATTAGGGATCCTGTGTACGATGTAAGATGTCAAATAGCACCCTTGTCACTACCTACCAGCTGATAGTAACTCCCTACTCATGACAATCAGAAATATTTCCAGATACTATCGTCCTAATTAGCTTTGATTGCCAAGTGACACAGGCTAGGGTCACCTGAAGAGAACCTCTGTCGTGGAATACCTAGATCAGATTAGCCTATAGGCATTTCTGTGGGCGATGTAGGCAGGCCCAACCTGCTGTGAGCTACACCATCCCCGGGCAGGTGGTGTTCGGCTGTATAAGAAAGCTAGCTAAGCATGAGCCAGTGGCCGAGTCAGCAAGTGAGCCAGCAGGCAGCATTCTCCCTGGTTTCTGCTTCAAGGTCCTCCTTGAGTTCCCACCCTGTCTTGCCCCAGTGACGGACTGTGACCTGTAAGAGGAAATGAACCCTTTCTTTTCCTAAGTTGCTTTTGGTGAGTGTTTTGTCACAGCAACAGGAAGGAAGTCAGAACACAGGCAAACTGCCCCTGTGAGACTCGCTGCTCTCACACTGGTGACATGGATTATGTTCAGATTTCAGGGTTCATTTCATTGTTTCATTCTTTCGTTTAAAAGTCTCACAAAGCTCTCACCTTGCATTCGTGCTAATAGAAATAAAGTTCTTAATGTAACCTAAATAATTCTGAATGAGTTTACTAACTAAAGGGAAAGAGGGGCAGACAATTGTCTTACTCGATGCAATAGACCGATATCTTTTATCCACTGTAGGTCACTTCAAAAGACAAGGAGCTATTTTTTTAAAGAATTTGTGCCGAAATGCCATATTATTCTCTTTGCTTTTAAAAGTAAAATATTTCGGAAACTTTAGTTCAGAAATTCTACTACCATTAAAGCTAGTTTATGTCCAAGTACCCTGTGAAGTGATTGTTCCAGGCCTAGGGTGCTTATGTAGAGATGGAAGGTGACAGAATTTTTACAGCAGTTTCAACACAATGGATTTACAGCAGGAGACACTGATACTCTTTGTGTAGTGTAATGTAGCCAAGGACAAACTGGAACAGTGACAAGAAAGGCCTCATGAGACTTGATCCAGTGACTTCTGCCTAATACACTGTCTGCTTCAGAAATCCAGCAGGCAGTTCAAAGCCTAAGCTTTCTGAAGGGTGGAGTTCGTGCCAAAGATGTAATGACAAGAGAGCTTCAGAGAGTCTTTGCTTTGGAATTTGGCCCAGTCTCATACTATGCCATTCTTTTTCAAAAAATAGTTTATTCGATGTGCATGTGTATGTATGTGTGGGGTGCGTGTGTCACAGCATGAATGTGGAGGTCAGGGGACAACTTGTGGGAATTGATTGTCTTCTTCACCATTTGGGTTCCAGGAATCAAATTCAGGTCATTAGGCTTGGTGGCAAGCTCTTTGACGTTACACACTGAGCCATCCCTCCAGCTCTGCACCATAGGGCAGTCTTCTATATAAATACAACCCAAACAAGTCACATAATGTCTCCAAGCCTGAACCTCATCATCTGCAAAGGGAGTAAAACAGTCTGTGCTTCAGAAGATAAACATTAAATAAATTAGCACCCAAATCAGTTGTAATCCCCCATTGGCAAGTTGCATCTAGGTAGCACTATAGTTGTTAGTTTGGGAAACGAATCATTTTAACTGCTCTAGGGAAGAAAAAAAAATCCTATTTAGGTAGAAAAAAAGCAGTAAGGCAAAACAGGAAGCAAAAGAAATGAGAATAAAAAAAATCTGTGAATATCACAGGAGACTACTGGAGAGAAATTTGGAAGGGGAGAGCCCAAAGTTAGAGTTTGAGGAACTCAACTGACGTGGTCGAAATGAGAACCACGAAAGCTTGTGAGATGTGTGGCTAAAGTAATGTCTCTAGATGGGCTTTTTCAGTTCCTAGACAATTCATTCATGTAATTCTCTTGGTATCAGCGAAGCGCACCATCCAAGACTGCTCTCTGCTGGGCCAAAGGCTGCCCTTTTCATGAGGCTGGGATAAATTCTCTTTACATTTACTAAATGCCAGGATCCCCAGGCCCTGGTGACTCTTTGAGTCCTTAGCATATATCCTCAATAATAGAATATAGTTTCTTGGGCTATTAATAGATATTATATAAAAAGTGGATTCTCTGTCCAAAGAAATAAGGAATTGAGGCTTACAAAATATCTGAAGATGTTAAATATACTAAATACCAGAGCCTTTGAGACAGTAATGCTCATGGAGAATGTCCAAATATGCAAGGTAAATGTTTCCTCAATTTAACCAATCATGGGCACCATACACACAGCATCCCAGGGGACTGCCTCTTCTCAGAGGGTTTTCTGGGGCACTCATGCAACATCTTGCATTTGCTACCTTTTTCTTGGTGTGTAGAAAATTCTAATTTGCTCTAAATTCACACTGTGACCACTAGCGATGACTGTGCAGATGACTGTGCAGATGTCACAATGTTCGGGCAACACTCAGCTCTTCAACATCGGTAATACTTCCTCAAATAATGTGCCCTGAACCCCATGCAAAATGTACCCAAGTCAGAGCTCCTGTCCAGCTGTGCTGGCTTTGGTTTTCTCCACACTAGCCAGACATGAGACACAGCAAATCCATACACCTTCTCAAATATTCTACTCAGAATTATTAGCACCATGTACCTCACCAATTATGTTATTGGACAGATAGCAGATGGAGTTTACGTCACACTTCTTCAGTGAATATTTTTTAAACTACCCACTCAACATTTTTGATCTGAAAATACTCTTCAGATTTACTACTAGTGTGATTATGTCTTATGCTTCGTGCTTGGCATTCACAGTGAATTCCCTTTTTTAACTTGGCATTCTTTGAACCACTGTGATAACACATTGAAAGGAGAAGTGTATCTCCTGAGTCCAGACAGAACCTTTCTTACATCTGGGAGAAACAGCTGGAGTTTAAAGACTTTCAGGGATGAAGTAAAAGTTCTAGCAAACAAACCAGCACAGAAAGCGATGTGTGTCAGCGCACTCCACGTGCCTGTCCGTGAGCTCTTTGTGTCAGCGCACTCCACATGCCTGTCCGTGAGCTCTGTGGGTCAGCGCACTCCAAGTGCCTGTCGGTATCAGTTACACAGTCTACACCACACCAAATTTGTGCCAAATTGATAAAGCAGGATGCCATACATTTTTGAAACCCTCAGAAGCTCATATTTGTGACCTGAGCATTCCCAGCAAGGAATCAGAATGGAGAGCTATTGTCCTAAGAGAAATTTGGGCAGAGAACTGCAGGCCTAGTCTTCAAGCAAGTTCCGTTGGGACCAGAGGACGACTGAGCAGTTGGAAGAGGAGGGTGAATGAGGTTCATCAGTCAATGCCCCAAAGTATGAGTCCAGAAAGCAGTCCTTTTCCAGCATCCTGCTGCTCACACAGCTGCCACCAAAGCTTAGCCTCCCCAGACATCTTATGATATGTGCACATGTGGGTGCACTTATGTCATGCAGGCAAAGCATTCATACGCATAAAATAAAAATAAATAAATAAAATTACAAAAAAAGAAAAAAGTGGACAGCGATGGATGGGGGACACCAAATGCTGACTTCCGGCCTCCACAGGCACATGCCTACGTGCATGCATATGTACCCACAACCACATTAGCAAGTACATACACTATACACACACACACGCGCGTGCGCACGCACGTGTGCAACACACTCACCACAGGGAATCCTATTTACCTTTTGTATTTGTTAAGTCTTGTTTGGCAGCCTATTGGAGAAGGAAGCTTCCGTGTGCCTCCAGAAGAATGTATCTTCCCACTGGAAGAAGTGCTCTGTAGTACCAAATTCAGTTGACCCGTTGCCCTATAACATAATTCAACTCTGAAGTCTCTGTGATGGTTTTAGTTTGAAAGCCCTAATACATTGTGCCTGTGCTTATGTGCCTGTTTTTGCCTTTTCATGTTTTCTTAAATTGAGAACCCAATATTCGGTACATAAATACTTATAATTTTTATATCTACTTTGAGGAATTATTCTCTTTATTAATATTTAGTGGTCCTTTTATCTATTCTGACTAGTTTTTGTTGTTTTATTTTTTGAAACCTGCTTTACTAGATTGCTATGTAGGTTCCTACTTGCCTGGTAGTCTTCTGATCTCCTTTTTTCTTTCTTTGTTTTGACACAGGGTCTCTTTGTATAGCCTGACTGACCTCAAACTGACCCAGATCCACCTGTCTCTGCATCCCAGGTGCTGGGATTAAAGGCACATGCCACTATACCTAGCTGATTTCCATCTTTTGACTCTCAGTTTAAGGATACCTTTGTTAACTGAGTGTGTGTTTCTTGGAGACAACCAATAGTCAGATCTTATTTGTCAATACAGTTAGTTACTCTATGTCTTTTTATTGTTGAGTCCATTTGTGTTTAAATCTATGATTGAGAGAAGTTTGCTGTTTCTTGTGATTTTGTTATGTGTTGTTCTGGATGGTTAGATCATGAGTATTTCTTTTCCTCTAACCCTGTTAGTGTGAGGGTTTTTTGTATTGGACTTGGTTGATTCCTCCCTAGGCCTTCGTTGCTTAACTGTGCCTTTCATGGAAAGTATTCTGTTCTACGCTTTTGTAGATAAGATGCCTTTCTTCTTCCTCTGTGTATATGACTCCTTTAAGAATTTTGTGCAGTGTTGGCTTAGTTGTCATGAATTGTCTTAATTTCTGTTTATCTTGAAATATCAATATTTCGTCATCAGTTCTGAGAGATAACTTTGGTAAGTAAAACAATCTTGTTTGGCAGTTATTTGCTTTCGGGTCTTGAAGCTTATTATTCTATGCTTTCCTGGCTTTTAGAGTTGCTGAGGAAAGATCTGCCATTATGTAGGTAATTCTTCCTTTATATGTGAGTCAATATTTTTCTCTTACAGCTTTCAGTATTGTTTCTCTGCTTTGTAGCACTGACGTCTTAATTATATGTGGTAGAGTTCTTCTCTCACCATATCTGGTTGGGTTTATAAATGCTTCTTGTGTTTGGATATTGAAAGTAATAAGAGAAAGATACAAAAAAGATAAAAATGGGACAGAAAGAAGTTAAATCAAACCTGTTCACAGGTGATGTGATTCTAAACCTAAACGATCCTATAGATAGATTCCATCAAAAAATCATAGATCTGAGAAACACATCCTATCAAGTTGCAGTATACAAAATGAACATACAAAAGCTAATAGCTACCCATATAAAAAGGATGGGCTTGAGAAAGAAATTAGAAAAAGCATAAAATTCACGCTAGCTTAAAAATTCAATAAATAAGTAAAATACCTAGGAATGAGCCTAACCAAGGAGCCATCTATGATAAGACTTTAAGACATTAGAAAAAATAAATTTAAGAAGACACTAAATGATATAAATACTTTCCATGCTTCTAGACTGGCAGAATTAATATTGTGAAAATGATCTATTGCCAGAAGTAATCTGTAGAGTCATTGAAAACCCATCCAAAGTTCAAATGATACTCTTTACAGAACTAGAAAAATAATCCAAAACTTCCTATGCTAGCACAAAAGACCGTGACTATCCAAGCAATCCTAAGCAGAAATATTGCCATAGGCATCACAGGACCTGACCTCAGATTATACTGCCATGCCGTAGTGTCAAGCACAGCATGTTACTGCCACAAAAAAAGGTTTCATTGTTTTTTTCTTATAGACTCAACATGTTTTAATAAAATTTTTATTATTAATTCACAAAGCAGATATTAGTGTTACTTTGAACAATTCTTTATCCTTTGTATTATTGGAATAAACCAGTATAGATTTTGTGTTACTTTAAACAATTTGTTTCTTTTGATTTTCTTTATTATTAACCTTTATTCGCAGCAGGGAATTGTAAATTAAGTCCCAGGAAAAATTGTGGAAAATGAGTCTACAGCATCTGAACTGAAATCTCAGAAGTACTCTTCAGATTCTTCAGGCTTAAGAGACAGTCAAAACGAGTCTTCTGTTATAACTTTTTGAATCACTATGGGTGTCTGTGCTGCAAAGACGATGATGGTATCCTCTAAATCCATACTTTCTATACACTGTATTCTTGAATTTCTTTGGAAATTATGAAAGTCTCCACATTCTTCTCAGGTTGAACCTTTACAATTAAATCAATATGCCTTCAGATACAGACTGTTATTAGGCTGTTAATTTTTTAGAGTCACAGGTTATCCAAAGTGCAGAACAGTATTCGAATATATGTACTAAATGCAGCATTATTTGAAAAGCAAGTGACAGGATCCTGGTGTATCTTTTTAAAACCTGGTTTGTTAACATTAAGAGAGCTGCACTGCATGTATAAAGTATTTGATACTGATAAAATTATTCTTTTTGTTTAAGAAAATGTAGAACCAAACATGGTGGAGCAAGCTTGTAATCCTGGCACTCAAGACTATGAGTTTGAGATCACCTATGACTATATAACAAGACCTTGTCTCTAAAAGAAAGGAAAGAAAGAAGGATGGCAGAAAAGGAGGGAGGAAGGGAGGGAGGGGAGGAAGGGAAGGTGGGAGGCAGGGAAGAAGAAAAAGAGAGATTTGAGTACCACTCCACAATCATTAGGCCAGAACCTACAGATGAGTGAGATGCGTCTATCACAAATTAAGGTTTGAAGACACACTTTTGTTCTTGCCTGTCAGCTCAGAGGCCAGTGCATATGCATGCAGAGCATTTCATCCCTGCTTGTCACCCCAGAAGTCTGTGGTCCACAGGGGGGTTTAACAGCCTGTTGCTCCAGATGTCACTGTTCCAGGAGGATTTTAGCTCAGCAACCATCTTGCTGTCAGCTGGAGAAGGCCAGATCATCTCAGCTACCCCACCCACAAATCAACCTCACTGATCTCCAGTCTCCAGTACTGAACTTTTCACGGACTGAAACATACTCCTGCCGCATTGTGGACACCCTAGCTCATAACGTTAAAGGATACACATCCCTTCCACCCCAGCACACACTCCTGCTACACTGCAGGCACTTCAGATCATGAGGTCAGAGGTCACACACATTCACCCCTTCAGAGCACACACTTTGAGCAACATAGCTCAGCAGGTCAGAGCATTTGGGACCCGAAGTTTCTGCCCTCTGGTGCACACATTTGCCATACAGTGAGCAACCCAGAGCATGATATCAGAGTATACATGGTACCCCAGGTCCTCGCATACTCCCTTGTCGTTCCATGCACAACCAGTTTTGTGCCTGCATGGACCACAGTTAATGAGGTCGGAGACCTTGCTGCCCTGAATGCTCTGTGCTCCACAATTGAATTGCAAGCTGCACTGTGTCAAGATAAGACTGGTCAAGCTGAGGAAACATGAAGTACTAATCCAACACAGAGCATGGGTGTTCCAGAAAGAATTAACTGACAAACTACCTCTAGTTGTGCAAATAATGAAAACCCACAAGTAACATGAAAAATCAAGGTGTATCTCTTCAAAAATTATCAATCCCATAATAATGGCTCCTAATGGAAGCAATCTAGACAAAATTCCAGGTAAAGAGCTCAAAAGAATGATTTTCTGGATAGCATCAATTGTCAACTTGATACACCTGGGTAGAGGAACCCTCAACTGAGAATTTTCTCCATTGGATTGATCTATGGCCATATCTGTGGGGACATTGCCCAGATCATGGTGGGCAATGCCTCCCCTAAGCATGTGGTCCTGTGTTGACTAAGAAAGCAAGCTGAGCATTGACCAGGGGAGCAAGACAGTAAGCAGGGTGCCACTGTGGTCTGTGTTCCAGTTCCGGCTCTGAGGTCTTGCCTTGATGTCCTCACCTGTGATCTAGGAGATGTTAATTAACACATTATCCTCCCCGAGTTGGTTTTGGTCAGTGTTTTTATCACATGAATAGAAACTAGAACAAATTATTATAACCATATTCTGGGAACTTAGAGAACACAAAGAGTTCATGAATAAATTTAAAGAAGATATAAATCATTTTGTGAATGAACTCCAGGAGAACACAAAAATCTGACTGAAAAAGGAAGTCAGCTCAGAATATGAAAATAGAATTCAATAAAAGGACAGAAATATAGAAGAAAAACAAAACTGAAACAAAAATGGAAATGAAAATTTTGATAAGTCAAATAAAAGACTGAGAATACCAGAACTTGGAGACAAGGTAAAGAATGTGTTCATTCAGGAGAAGATTTTTTAAAATCTAGGAATAGAGCATGTATAATCATTGGGGCACCATAAAAAGGCCAAATCTATGATTTATGGACATGGAAGAATTCCATGTGAAAGACATGGAGAATATAGTCAATAAAACAATAGAAGAAAACTTCCCAAAAATTAGAGAAAGAGATAGACATCTAGGTACAAGAGGCATATGGTATGAACACCAAAGAGACAACATCAGAGAAGAAATTCTTCATAGCACATTACAGGCAAAGCACTAAATACACAGGTCAAAACGTATACTAGAAGGTACAGGAGAGAGGAACTGAGTCACATGGAAAGGTGGCTCCTCAGAATAACAGCTGATTTTTCAATAGACACTCTAATAGGTGGAAGGGCCTGGAATAACTGAAAGTTCTGAAAGAGTAAAGCTGTGACCCAAGGCTCCTATGCCCAGGAAAATTATGTCATAATTGGAGAAGAAAAACCTTTCCAAAGCTAAGAAACATTTTTAAAGTTCTCAACATCACTGGGTAGAAGGAAAATGTAAATTAAAACTAGTTTGAGACTCCCCCACATCCCATTTAGAATGGCTAAGATCAAGAAAATAAATGATAAGAAACGCTGGCACGGGTGTGGGGAAAAGGCAACATCTACCTACTGTTGGTGAGAGTGTAAACTAGTGCAGCCACTTGAAATTAGTGGGGTGTTTCTCAAAAAGCTAAAAGTACAACCTAGCCCATGCAACCTAGCCCTGTCTCTCCAAAGGACTCTCCACTCTGCTGCAGAGATACTCGCTCATGCATGGTCACTGATGCTCTATTCACAATATCTTAGAAATGGAATCAGCCTAGATGTTCATCAACTGATGAACGGATAATGAAAATACAATGCCTATATGTAATGGAGTTTTATTCAGCCCTAAGGAAAAATGAAATTAGCAGAAAAATTCATAGAAGAAGAAAATATTTTACTGAGACAACCAAGGCCCAGCAAAAAGAATGTCACATGTTCTTTCTATTAGGTGCATTTTAGCTTTGAATTTTTAGATTAAAAAAATAGTTGTTGTTTTTTTTTTTTCATTTTAAATGTATAGTTCTGTCTATGTGTGCACGCAGTAACTGCAGAGGCCAGAAGAGGGCATTGGATCCACTGACTAGAGTTACACGTGGTTGTTGGCCATCATGTGAATGTTAGGAACCAAACCAGGGCCTTCTGCAAGAACATCAGGTACTCTTAAATGATGATCCATCTCTCCAGCCTCTGAGAATTTAGATTTTTTTGTGTTCGAGTTAGACTGAGTAGCTGTAGAGGGCAAGAACCAAGAACGGAATCATGGGGGACGGTAAGTCCTTAAGGTAGGAGGAGGATAGGAAAACACATGTGCTATGAACAGAAGGGGAACACTAGCATGGAAACGATTAAAGAGAAACGAGGCAAGGGGGATGGAGAAAGGTGGAGACGCTAGGGAGGGTTAGCCAAACCCAGAGACGTACGAAATGGTCAAACAGAAAATCTGTTTTTTTAAAGTGCTTGAAGGAAGGTACAGTGTTGTAGACAGTACTGCTCCTGGAAGTCATAGGATCTTAAATGAAAATCCCACTGCCAGGCATAGGATAGCCCTCTGTGAGTTGTTGGCTAGAGAGTCCCCAAAGGTACTCAAACAGGATAATGCCATTACTCTTGGTTACCTACCAGAACTAAATAGTAAGACTATTCTTGAAGACACCACATATAGATGATGGGAAAATCAGCCTGGAACTGAACTGGAAAATTCCACCCTGCTAGCTAGCTTTCACAGTGCCAGAAGGTTCTATTGAGGCTGCTCAGGGGTAAAAATGATCAACAGTCTTGCTTAGCAGACCTTTCATGCTACAGTCTGCCAAGAAAAATATACCCACTGGTGAAACATTGGCATGACTGTTAAGGGGTAACTCGGTTATTTCTGATTGGATTTGCGGTCTAGTCCACACTCATGGAAGAAAGGGATGCATGCCTGTTACTGTGGAGCTAGTCAAAAGCCCATGGTTAAGGCTGAGGAGAAAATTTAGAAATGATTGCCTTACAGACACAAGGGCCTGAGTGTGATTCCCCACACTCACATAAAAAAAGCCAAGCATGATAGTGCCCTATCTGCAATCCCAACAATGGAGAGGTGGAAACAAGCAAGCTGCAGGCCAGTGAGAGACCCTGCCTCAAACAAATAAGCAAACAAAAGTCCATGCCTGTGGAGGGCACAGGCCCTAGAAGGGAATCTACTACTGTTGTTGCAAAACGCACCACTGCCCTCCACTCAGGGTTGTCCTCATAGACTAGAGCTGCTGTCAGCCCTGGGCAGAGAAGCTTCTCTGCAGTGGGCAGTGATTAACGCAGAGACTCGGTTGGTAAATGTGCTGAGAGTAAACGACTGTTAGGTGCCCCTAAATGGGGCATCAATATCACGCCCCCCATGCCAGAGAACTTTACGGAAGGGGGTGATAAAAGAATGCAAGAGCTGTTAGATGGGAAGGACTGCTGAGAAACAGTGTCTTCTGGACATGACATGGCCACTGCAATCACGAATGCACAGCTGCTATGGGGACCTGCACAAGACCTGCACAAAACTGGGTCATTCAACGTCCATCAAGGACCTGGCAAGGGTGGGGGTATTTGCGAAACCCCACGTTTACCTGAGGAGATGCTGGCAGTTAGTAGGAGGAGATACTTCGTTTTCTTCGTTTCAGTAGTCATTAATAAGCTGCCCGTGCACCCCAAAATAACTTCCCAACCATATTCAGACAAGCTACCCCAATTAAACTCAGTGAAGGGGAATAAAGAAATGAGAGCAGGAGAGGGACTAGTTGGAAAGAAAGCAGGACTAGGGGGTGGAGGTGAGAGAGGGAACATGGCCACAGTACACTTTATGCACACACACACACACACACGTGTATGTATATACTTGACTCTCCTCCAGGACATAATTCCTGGAAGGCCTGGACTACAGCAGAGTCTTTGTTTCCCCACTGGGACCAAATGGTGCTTTGCAGGTTTGTGGCTTAATGGAGCTTGACAACTGTTGACTGAGGGCTAGGGATGTAGATCAGTGGTAGAGCACTTGCCTAGTATTCAGAAGGCTCTGGGTTCTACCTCCAGGACCAGAGGGGATGAGCAAGGAGCTTCTGGTTGAACTGAGTAGAACCTGTGTCAGGGTGAGAAATGTGGATGCTAAGGTCATTGTCAGCACTGGAGGAAATAGCATTTCTTAAATTGCTTCTAGATATTCTAGTCCTTCTTTATATCACAGACTCTGTTGAGAACCCAAAGAAAGCTAACGGCCATTTTGCATTCCTTAAAAAAAATCTATATACGTTATTTGGTGATTAGTTCACAGATCTGTGGGAGCCCATTTATGGACTTGTTATGTCCATAGCAGATACAATGAGAGTCAAAAGTAGTCACTGACATTCTGGGGCTATAAGTGACTACTTGCCTTCGTCTTCAGAATTGATAGAGGAAAGAAAACTGTGTGTGTATGAAGTGTGTACATTTATATGAGTGTGAGCACACACATGCCACGACAAGGATGTGGAGGTCAGAGGGCTACCTTCAATGCTGGTCCTTGATGTCTTCCTAGTTTTAGACTGGATGGCTCATCCTTCATCACACATATGCCAGACCAGCTGGCCCATGAGCTATTGGGGATCATTCTGTCTCTGCCTCCCACCTTCCTGTAGGAGTACAGGAATTACAGATGCATGGACAACCGTGTCTGACTTTTATCTGAGTTCTGGAGATCCAAACTCAGATCCTTTGCCAGGCCAGGTGGCACATGCCTTTAATCCCAGCATTCAGGAGGCGGAGGCAGGTGGATCTCTGTGAGTTCACGGCCAGCCTGGTCTACATAGTGAGTTCCAGGTTGGCTGAAGCTACAGGGAGACCCTGTCTCAAAAAAAGAAGTAAAAAAAGAAAGAAAGAAAGAAAGAAAGAAGAAAGAAAGAAAGAAAGAAAGAAAGAAAGAAAGAAAGAAAAGCCAAACAAACAAACAAAAAATCTCAGATTGTCAGGTTTTCAATGCAAGAACTTTACCCATGAGCCACCTCTCTGCCCTGTAGTAGGAGTTTTTTAATGTACTGATGAAACTTTAAAGACTAAAGCAAAAATAACTTTATTAGAACATAGCAAAGACATTAATATAGGCCCTTACATGCATTGTCAAGGAATTGTTTTGACTCATGCTTTTCTTTTGTTCTGTGTGCTGTGAATTTCTTTAGTGATTGTTTTAAACTTGAACTAAACGTCTGATCTAGAATAGCTGTGGGCTTCACTAGAAGAGGAATCCACCAATACCAGATACAGTCTAGATAGGCCAAGCAATCCACACAGGAAAGAAGCAGAAAACTTTACTCACATGGGCTCCACACCAGACAACTAGTTTGCTATTAAGACAGAAATCAGAAAGGTCAGATGTTGTCAAATGCCACTGTGATCCATGTGCCTGGAACTGCAATTGTGGAAGGCTTAGTAATTGGGCTTGGCACAGAAATTCATTTTAATTAACACTGACAGTAAATATGTTTTCTTTTCTTCTTCCTTCTTCTCTTTCTTTCTTTTTTTTCCTTTGGTCTTTTTGAGACAGAGTCCCCCTGTAGCCCAGCTGTCCTGAACTCATTATGTGGACCAAGCCAGCCTTGAACTCACAGACATCCACCTGCCTCTGCTTCCCGAGTACTGGGATTAAAGACGTGCACCACCACACCTGGCTGTAAGGACATTTTATATATATAAACTAAGGTTCTTAGTCTTATTAGTAAAGAATTTAAGAATGGACGCTTGGGGGAAGTTTTATTAGAATTTAAAAGAAAAACACCCAGGGCAGGCAAGCTCTAATCTCAGCAGCAACCAAGCGGGGGAGAGTGAGGAGAACAGGGAAAGCCGTGCTGCTTACAGGGGTCTGGCACGCGGGGTGTCAGGCGCGGGGTCAGCGCGCCGGGAGGAGGGATGTTTTAGAAAAAGAGTAAGCAGCTATTCCGTAACTGCTCTTTGCTGTATTTTTATTGACTTTCAAAGAAATGTGGTTCTTAGAATCAAGGCCCAGAGAGGGATTGAACTCCAAGAGGGGGATGTAAAACTCTTTGCAGAAGCTCACATGGAACACGTCTCTATGAGAAGCAGAGCAGAGAGTGACAATGCGATTCTCAGACACCATCTGAAGTCAACAAAATGAAGTAAACATGTTGTTTTCTCACCCTTCCCATGAAACTCATAGCTATATATATGTTGAGAATAGTTTTCAGTGTTTTGCACATTACTCGTTATGACAAGACACTTTTTTTCACTCTAGTATTAGTTACAGGAAAAAATAACCTTTTTATTTTAGGGACTTGTGAATACTCTCACGGTTTAGATGTGATAAAGATTAAATACCAACTAATAACCTTTGTGCCTAGCAATTAATGGTTCTTGTATCTCAGATATACAGAAAACATCTTGCATAGAATAAAATAGGGTATGACTAAATAAATAAGATTCTCCATATATCATCAGATACACCATGACTCAAATCACACACACACACACATATATATATGTGACCCCAGTTTCCCCTGTATCATTACGCAGCCCAGATGGTAATCCCCGAAATATCTGGTGGCCTGGCATGAGGATATTACCCAGTTTTCTCTGAAGACAAAACAGGTAAGCTTTCTCTTTCTGTCTTGCCTTGGGGCTCTGAGCAGCTTGCACCGTGCTCAGCCTCCGTAGGAGAAGAAAGAGAAAAGGCCATTTTTCTTCTCCCTCATTTGTGGCCACGTAGTAGGAGGTGAATAATGCTAAGCTTAGTTCCTTAACTTCTCTGCCTGGGCCCGGGATCCTCCCTCCCTTTCCTCTTCACCGTGGTTCGCTCAGAGAACCTGGGAGACTTTGGATGGAGTTTGGGGAGAGGGAGGAAAGCAGAGGGACCCGTGGTGCCGTTGGCCGGCAGGCCCCTGGCTATAACGGCAAACGCTCCAGACCATGTGGTCCCAAGGCAGCTGCCTTTCTAAATGACAAGAAGCACTACACGTAGCAAACAAGTTGGTTCTGCCCGTCCAACATGGAAGGTCACAGATCCGTCTGATCTCAGCCCATGCCCGCCTTGAGTGGGAAAACTGACACGAAGGTCACTTTCTCCTTCCCAATTTCTCTCTCAGAGCAACAGCACCACCCACGGGCCTGGGGCGCACCTCCCCTTCCTTCCAGTTCTGTCATGGGTTCCCCTCCCAACTATAGCTTGTACCTAGGAGCCGAGGGGAGATTAGAACGAGATGCAAACGGCATCTCTTGGTGCTCACAGTTACGATTATCGGGTGATAAGATGTACAGACTCCCCTTCCTTGGGCTGAGGACATGGAGTTCTTTCCTCTGTTTCTTTGCTTTGTTTCTTCAGGTCCACAGACCTGGGCCACTTGTGCTTTCTCCTGATACGCCACGCTTACCTAACTCGGTGCCTTTTAGAGGAAATATGGGGATGACTGTCCACATTTAATCTGCAAGATGCATAGATCCCACAAGGACTCATGCCCTGATCAGGGAATGGGCTCATTTTATCATGGAGCTGAGATCATCATGGGCAGAAGGTAACCATATGATTTTGTCACCATACTGGCTGATGACCTCACCAAGACAGAGACAACCAAGTGACTTGGCCACCATCATAACTAGTAATGTCATTAAGATGGCAACAGCTAAGTGACTTGATCAACATCTGGGTTAATGACATCTTTAAGATGGTGCAACCATGTGACTTTACTGCCATCTTGGTTAATGCAAGCACGTGGCATAAACCAAAATAATGGCACTCATAAAAATTCCTGGTATTACTGCACCCTCAGGGGATTATTATACTTTCAGAATTTCCTGAGCTACCAGTATTTGGTCACACATTCCCCTTTTTTCTTCCTGGTTTTCATCTTTCTAGACATCTAATAGGATCAGGGAAATGGTAGGCACAGAGGAGACTGCAGCATGGGCTCTAGTGCTGTGTGATAAAGTCAATTTATTTCCTACATCAAGCCAAGGAGGCAAAAACAGACCTCCGTGCAAGTGTTTTGAAATTTTACACACTCTTCTGCCTGATGTATGTATTAGACTAGGGGGGACTTAGTGTTTTCTCAGCCTCCAATAGCTAGCCAGCTATGACTAAGAGCTGACATTTAGAGACGGCTAGTCCTGGGGAGCTCATGAGAATTTTCGGTGACTGAAGGCACAAATCACTACAGGGACCCAAAGAATAGATCTGCAGGTGCTAGACAAGCTGTTTCCAGGGAGCAACTGCAACAGCTGGAGGCATGGGTCTGCCCGAGTCCACCGGGTCTGCCCGATCTTTCCGCCCTGTGTCTTCACCCGATCTTTCCGCCCTGTCTCTCCATGCCTGCTTTTTCTTTAACTGAGAAGGAATATTGTTCCTCTTCTAGAGGGTCCTTTGCTTCTTGCCTGTCTGCTTTTGTTGCTGTGCCGTGTCCTGGGTATTCTTGCTTTTGTTTTCATGTTCTGGTTATAGTGATATGACCAGGCTAAGTAGAAGGAGGATTCTGATAAGGTCTCTTCTCAGGTTCTTTCTTTCTTTATTTACTTATTTATTTATTTGTAAGTTTGCTTATGTTTTTGTGACAGGGTCTCCCTGTAGCACTGGCTGGCCTGGAACTCACTATGTAGACCAGGCTGGCCTCAGTCTCACAGACATCCATCAGCTTCTGTTTCCTAAATGCTGGGGTTAAAGGTGTGCACCCTCATCCTTGGCTCCAGGTTCTTTCAGATGTTATTATTTTTTGTACTTTATATTTTCTAGGTTATGGAGACTTTTAAATCAATGTTATATATATTATAATGTGACTTTCTTTTGA
The DNA here is from genome assembly GCA_035773235.1 of Eospalax fontanierii. NCBI lineage: Eukaryota > Metazoa > Chordata > Mammalia > Rodentia > Spalacidae > Eospalax > Eospalax fontanierii. The sequence goes on along the minus strand of CM069549.1, from coordinate 41,706,221 downwards.
TCCAAGCAAACTGACTGAAAGCCCTCTTTAAATGGAAAATTCACCCTGAGTGCTATCGTCCTTGCCTCCCATCTAGGTTGAAAATATAACACAGACTGACATATTATAAATTTTTAAAAAGAACCAAAGGGAACATTTAAGGAAAATATTGAAGCCACAAGGGAACTGAGAGTCCCCCTGACTTATATAATCATTAAAACTTGGCTGAATTCCCTGACATATGAGGCTCAGTAGAAGTATTCCAGAGAGTTTTGTTGTTACTGTTTTTGTTTTTGTTTTTGTTTTGTTGTTGTTTGGCTTCGTTAGTTTTGTTTGGTTTTGGTTTTTTTGAGACAGGGTCTCCCTATAGTCCCTGCTGGCCTGGAGCTCACTATTGAAACTAGGTTGGCCTTGATCTCACAGAGATCTGCCTGCCACCATGCCCAGCCCTTGTTGTTTGTTTTTGATGGTTGGTTCTACGCAGGTAAGCTAAGATTAATCATGCAAAATTCAGGAGGAATTCATCAAGCTCACAAGGTACATTTAGAGCCATGTTGATAAAAGAGAATATCTAACAGGCTCCCCTTCTTCATAGTCCCTAATGAAGGAGGAGAAGACACAGGAAACTTAGGTCTCATCAGTAAAGGAGGGGGCAACTAATCTGACCAGCCTCTCCTTTCAGAGAGATAACAAGACACTCCTAGCCTATATCAGTTTGACTTAGACCTTAGAAAAGGAAATGCCTGATATTTTTCAGTACCCAAGCCTGTCCTAAATTTAGACTAAAGGATGAAAAAGTGACAGTGGTATTTTCTGGGTAATTCCCATTTTCTAATGGGAAAAATACCAGAGTACTTTAATGCCTTATAATTTGAACTCTTTGTAGGAAAGAGGGTACTTACTAAGTTTTTTTTTTTTTTTCAGTTTGTCTGCCTCTGTATGCAGGCACACATATAGTGACTGTAGGTAAAGGCTTCCAAGCAGTAGGTCACCCCAAGTCTAGTCACAGAAGATTTCAGGTTGAACACTGGTAAAGGTAAATACTTCTGTTTGCTTAATCCTCCTTAATCATGAGTGCTGGCTGTCACTCATTCATGATATTATAAAGTTTAAAGATACCAATGTGTGACCATTCACACATTGAAAGTGTTGGGGTCCCTGTGCTCAGGGCTGGCCCAACAGGACGCAGGGTCTCCGCCTTGAGGAAGTTAGAGGCTCGGAGTCAACACACAGACCCTGGGAGCTGGGTGGAAGCATGCAGAGGGCGAGCCGCAGCAAACTCGGTTTATTCAAGGAAGTGCAGGGGTTACATGATTTTTGTGATTTTTGTTAGCCAGTCATCCTATGGGGTCAATAGAAATCTATTTCCAGCAGATCATCTCGGTGCAGGTTCTCTCCAGATGCTGGGAGGAAGCTGGTGTCCCGCCTGGCCAGAGCGGAGCACCATGTCCACAGGAGCCATTCCCTTATTCCTCATGGCAGGTGGCCTGGCTAAAGCCCATCCTGCATTATGCCATACATGATAGCACTCTAAAGTAAGAAAAAAAATATCCTGCCCCTTGTCAATCCCTGTTCCGAATGCAAGACCCTGCATATTTTAATCCTCATATGGATAAATCTATGCAGATTATAAAAAGGACTAGTGCTTTGAGTCTAGCGTATCATGACTGGACTTAATAGCAAGTCTCCTGTTAAGTACATATTATATTGGTGAATTGTCATGTGCTGTCTGAACTCAGTAAGAAACAGGCTTTGGAAATTGTATTTTTGCCGCCACACTTCACACCCAGTCGTGTTTGACTCAAAGTGTTCCCTAAAGCCTTTGTGTTGGTCAGGTTAGCTCCCTGACTAAAGCCCTTGTGTTGGTCAGGTTAGCTCCCTGACTCTGGCAGGGAGAAAAGAGGACAACGAAACAGCCAAGAGTACAGGTAAGAAAAGTAAACACCTAAGTAGAAAAGTATTGACAGAAGAAGCTGTTGTTGTTTATATGAGAGTAGAAATATGCCTGTAATGGAAACAGATAATGGTGTGATCATCCATGGAGAGGAGCAGACCCTTTGCTTAAGAATATCCCTCAATAGGAACTACAGCATTGTAGTTTTAACAGAGATTCCCTAGTTGAGTTCTGCCAGATGTTGAAACATCGGTTTGATGATGTCTTACTGTTTATTGCTGCTTCTCTCTGTCTGCTACTTTCATGCATTCAAAACCAAATGCATGTGCTGTGGTAGATCATTCTCTGGACTGTACAAAGGCACAACAAATGATTTTTTACTGTCTTATATTTTCTATAAGGTTTTCCTGAGAACTTATAATGCTCCATAGTTTAATAGTAATTATATAGGCAATCTTAATTCATTATATTTCCCTATGTAGTTAGATTCAACTTTCTTTTAATAAGATGGTATTGTACGCACTATCCTCCAACTATCCACACAACTGCCATCTTCATAAGAACAGCTGTGTCTGCTTGCAGAAGATCATCATGGCTAGACTTGTTGACAGCTGATGCTCCTTCTTAGAGGAGGGGGCACTGGACTCTAATGTGAGTATCCAGCCACTCCTCCCAGTTAGTTGTATGTGATTCTGTCCTAACTGCATGTGGCCTCACTTTCTTGGGGAAGAGCTAGAGTACATAGTCTAGGAAAACTATGGCCTGGGAGTTCCATCTGTACAGCTGTGAGAAGCCATGCTCCAAGCTGGGCAAAGGCTTTCGGTGAGGCTGCTCACAGATCACTATCCTCCTGTCAGTGACCTCTCCCCTAGGCACTGTCTGTAACTAAGCCCAACAACCTCATGGACTCCACAGTGTGAACTTCGGTGGAATCAAACATTGGATTGTCCCTGGGACCTTTGGGGAAGTGATGAACATTGCTTAGTACCCCACAGTAAGAAAATTCTCACAATAGATGATGAACTTGTTGACGTTGCTATATCATATTGTATTAATAAATAAAATAAAATAAAATAAAACCAGTAACTAGGAAAAGAAATGTTTAGAGGATCTAAGATTGAAAATGGTTTTAGTAAAGGATTTCTGTGTGATGACACTTTTTCCTAAAATGGCTGGATGTTTCAAGAATGGGAAAAATAAAAAGAAAGTTGGATGTTTTGAAGCAAGTTATAAAGGTCTAAATAAGTTATATAAAGTAGGTAAAAGATGAGATTTAGAGATGTGCATGATCTTAAAATTTCTAAGGTCAATGTTCAGTGCACTGATAACAGCCCTCTACTTAAACCAAAGGAGTTATTGGTCCGTTTTGGGCAACAGTTACAAGCACTGGCTTAAAGAACAAGAATGTATGTTATTTAAGGTTTATTAGAAGTATTTGGTCTTTGCTCAACCTTTATTTAAACATTATATAACTAACCTTCTAAGTGTTCAATAACCATACTTGGAGACATACACCAACGAGCGAGGGATTAAAAGGGATAATATTTTGCCCCTTGCCCTCCAAGGTTAACTGGGTCCCAGGGGACTGAGGGGCATCTCTCAAGATGTCCTACAGTTGTGGCAAGTCACCGGTCCTCTTGCTCATGGAGCCCATGGACTCTACTCTGCCAGGTAGAATCTAACCAGCTTCCAGTCTTCAAACAGGAGTGTCAGTACAGAGGAAAACCTTTTCTCAATGCTTCCAAGCTAAGCCAGGGCCAAGTAGACTTCGACTCGTTCTCAACAGATGGAACAACTGGTGAAAGGAGACAGAGGCTCCCTCTGAGCCCAAAGAATCGTGGCGGCCAGATCCTCAACAGGTCCTGACAGCAAAAGAGTAAATGGATAATTGTGACCGTGTGCAAGGTCTTAACAGCTAACGGGAAAGTATAACCAAAGACTAAAATGATAGATTTTTTTTAACAGTTCAAGGAAAAGTACTCTCAGATATTAGGCTTAAATCCATATGAGACGTTATTTAGACAACTAATGATTTTCTTCCTGATTAAAAAAATGTTACCCAGATATAGAACATCAGAATCTTGGCTCAGTTTCCAACACTGCAGTACTTACTTGCAGCCAAAAGAAGAAGACCACTTATGTTTTAACCTAAAAATCCAACAATGATAAAAGCTCTTCCCTTTTCTCATTGCAGAAGTTACCTGGGAGGGACCTACCCACTCTGACAGCTCTCAGAGTGCCTGAAAACAGATCATATATGTTCATCAGTCTTGAATTCAGCCATGCAGGCCAAAAGATAAATGAGAAGAAACTCAATAGACAGATACTCTTGTGAGTCCATCAAAAGAGTCTAATGGACTTTGATTTGGACATTAAAAAATATCCTCTGCTCTAGCTCTCTGGCGCTCTGCCTAGGGTTAATGATACTAATAACTCTTGCCTTTACTTCAGCCTCAAGTCTCTTTTCAGGCATCAGTCAAGGATTTTCTTTCCTTTCTTCCCTGACACTTTAGATAGGTCCACTAGAGGGGGACCCTGACTCCCATACCTGATGCCCTCATTCAGCTGGAGGAAGCCAGATTGGTTGCCCCAACTCCATAATGGCAGATGGTTACCTCGTCCCAGTGGGGAAAGATGGGAACAGGGGGTAGAAGTTAGATAGGCAGTTTAGTGTAAAAAGACCCCAAAGAAAAGTCATCAGTTTCTTTCTTAGCTAGAAAGCAAAAAATGTCCTTGGGCCTCTTGGCAGCCTCCGTCTCACCAGAGACCAGAGATACCAAAAGTATTTGGGGGCTCTGATCTCTGATCTGGTTCCTGAATGATTTTAGGGTTAGCCTCTTCAGAAAGAGAATATTACAGTAGTAATAAAAGTCCATTAAAGAAAAATTCCTCATGGTCAAGAGAATAGAATCTTTGGCCCGGATGGAGACTTAACATTACAGTTAGGTCAGGTCAGTCACTCCAGTTAGGGATGCAGGTTCCCCTTAAGCCATGCTAAACAGACGGGCTGAAGAACTGTCCTTTAATGAGATTATGTACTTTTCCTGCCATGAATCTCTACCCCGATGCAGAGCTTAGCAGGCCACAGCCAGGCTGCTTCGTAGGTCTGCTCACTTTTCTACATTATTCAGAGAAGCGCAGCCTCTCCTTTCCTTCTCTTTCCTGAGCAGGCTTCCCCTACCACACTGGGCTTCCTGGTCATTTTGATCCTCCTCACTCCTTCCCCAAAGCTGCCCTCCCAGACACATGCCTGTTGGTTGGCTATGCGTCTGACCTACACGCCTACTTGAACAGCAGGGCTTTTTCCTTCTCAGCTTCCCTCCTCTGGGCAGCTGCTGAGGTCTATAGTTTGCCTGCTCTGTTTTGTTTTTTTTTTTTTGGTTGTTTTTTTTTTTTTTTTTTTTTAGTTTAAACTCCAATTGTCCTCAAGCCTCAAAACAAAGAAATCACAAAGTTGGCCCCAAGGGACATCGCTAAGACTCCCTGTAGCTAGTATCTTCATCTGCGTGTTCCTAGTGCCTTAGTCTCTGGGGTACTGTACAAACTAGATAATTACTACTTATAATACAGTTCTATCAAGGGTTGCCACAAAATAAGGGATATGTGCTATGTGTGCTATTATGAGAACACGGGAAATAAGATGACGTCTCCCCAGGGAGGTCCAGGCTGTTGACTCTACAGCTGAAGAAAATGAGCTTGTTGGATGAACTAAGAGCTGATTTTTCCCACCAGGTTAATACATGATCTGACTAGTGCTAATAGTTTCCTTTAATATCAAATTTGTTAGACAAGTCCGTGTCATTCTACATGAATCTGTTACACCTAAATTCTATGACTACTGAGTATGTGGGATAAGATTTAAATTTTTAGTTTCCCATGGCTATTCATTATTTAGAGATGAAATAGCAAATCCACAGGAATTACAGGGGGATACGGGAAAGACGGATGGAAGGACGGAAGGAAGGAAGGATGGATCTGAGCAGGCCAAGAAATTCATGAGACTCTATTCTGCCGGCATTCTGCAGCATTAAAAAGAAAATGTGAAAGCAAGGCTGAGGACTAAGTTTGGTGCCTGAGAGCTTGCCTAGGGACATCTGGGCTCAGTCCCAGGATGGAAATTAATTAGCTAAATATACAGTGCTCGTCCTGAGTTTTAGTTTCTTTTCTGATTTTCTATCTCTACAATAAACACACATTGCTTTTATGACTATAAACACATTTTTAAATTAATAAAATATGTCACTGGATCACTCCAAATAAATACTTAGAAAAGGAGAATTCAAATAAACAAGAATTAGATAGATATAAATTGAAGAGAAAACTATGATGTGCTGAAATCGTATGCTTAGTCGCTCATAAAAGACCAAGAGGAATTTCAGATACAAAACAGCAAAGGCACTAGCATCAGAACAATTTTCTTACAGTTTCAGAGTTCAGAAGGGTTAGTGTCTCCTGGAAAGTAGAGACTGGGCTGGGATGGTGTGGCTCGGTGATTCCAGGCTTCCTTATCAAGCTAGCAGTTGATCTCCAGCGCTACATTTAAAATGTAACAATAAGATAAAATAGAAAAGAAAAAAGTAGAAATTTACCACACGAAGATAGAGAAGCAGGAAGGCTGGAGGTAAAAGCTGTGACCTTCAAGACCCTAAACCCTACAAGGTGTGTGGGTTTTGGCCACCAGCATTTTTGATACCTTAAGAGCTTTGACTTGCAGAGTCAAGAGCTGGGGCCAGGGGGCAGCTTCCCACAGGTAGCTGAGAGCTGCAGGCCCAGCACCTGACTCTGGGGACTGGGCTTTCTCTTACCATCATCCTGCTCAGTGAGTGATGTGGACCCGCATTTCCATGGAAACGTTGCTATGATTATTTGACAAGATTCCAGGTTCCTACAGGTTTTCAAAGATAATTAACATCCTTTTTCACATTTAAGTTTGATTAAGGCCTGCTATTTTTTTTTATTATTATTCCAGTTGCTCAGGTTCAAAAGGAGGAACACTGAAATATTCCCAGCAGCTTCTGTGGAGGATTAAAATGTCCCTCTATGGTTAGAATTTTCCAGTTTATTACTGGGAAATGACTTGTTTTCCTCTAAAAATACCTTTCATGTCTCTGTTTCTAGAACACGTTCCTTAGAATTTCTTTTATTATTTCAATTGTAATTTAAAGTTTTTGGCTCTATTCTGGTGTGCACTCTAGTATTAGGGACTTTATGTACAAAGGCTGCAAGTAGAAGAAAACGGCGGGTTCATCTGCCTGACTCCCGTCTCTCCCTCATCACTCCTGGTTCTCGTCCCACTTGGACCTAATTCCCCATTTGGGTGTTTTGCTGTATTATTTTCCTGCTACAGCTGAATATCTGACAAGAGCAGTCAGAGGAGGCCTCTGGTTTTGGAAGGGACGCAGTCCATCACGGCGTCAGACGGCAATCTGAGTGCACAGTGGCTGTCCGCAGTCAGGAGGCAGAGATGCATGCTGCCCTGAGCTTGCCTTCTGCTTTTCTATTTACTCAGTTTGGGACCCAAGCCCATGGGATGGTCCCATCAGCCCTCAGGGTGGTTCTTCCCTCTGAAACAGCTTCACAAGCATGCCCAGAGGTGATTCTTAGGTGATTATAATTCCAGTCACACAGAAAATGAATATTAACCATCCATCATATAAACCCTTCTAAGCCTGCCGGAGAGTTAGCTCCAACACCCACAGGTATGGTCTTCCACCAGAACCCATCCAGAAGTGGAAAGCCAGTGTGTGGTGAGTCACCAGTCAAGAGAACAGAAAGACGGTTGAGAGGATCTGTGCGAGTAGACAAGGTCTGTGCCTTGTACACCTGGATAACGTTCCCATTTACTAATACCCTGAGGCGGGTTCAATCAAGACTGACACTGTCAAGGAAAGACTGACAAACTCATCAATTAATAAACGTGTAAATAGCGCCAAGCACATCTAAGTTATCCTGCCAAAGACTGAAAGGGGAAGATGATGTCTAAGGCCTGGGACTCATGAAAGGCAGGGAATCTCCAGAGGAAAATCTGATTTTTGACAGACCTGAATTTTAATTTCTTCTCTGTTCCTTATCCTCTGTGAATTTGAATAGAATATTTACCTTTCTCAGCTTTTCTTTGGAGATAATAGCTCTCACCTTAAAGGATGAAAATGAAATAATTTCAAAAGTATCCAAAACACTTGGTTAATGTTAAATGCTATTCTCTCTTAGGGGCTTAAATCCATGAATCAAGACAGATAACTGCAAAATTTTACAGCCACATGAAGCACAGAGAAGAAAAAGGATTATTCCGGTTGCGTAAGCTTGGGAAGGTGGCCTCTTCCCCTTCCTAATTTGTGTTCTGTCCTCAGCAAAATTTTAGGTGGGGAACCTAGTTCTTGAGTCCCTTCCTTCTCCACACCACTGTCTCCGGCCTCATGTTACCACTACCCTTTAAATGTTCATGTGACTCCAAGCCCACTGGTGTACCCTAACAAGGAAAGGCAGAAGGGGCGGCCCATTCCCCAAAGTCCAAATCCCAAAGTAAAAGGGCTGCCCTCTTCCAGTCACAGTTGAGTGGCCCCTAACCTTTAACATCCCTAATGTTTTATCCTCTCACCTAAGTGAAGCTTTCTTTTTTTCCCACACAGGCAAATCTCTTTTCAGAACCATCATCCTCCAGGAGGACATGCAGGCTGAGAGGGGCCCTGGAGCTTTCCTGGCTTCTGAGGGTCTTCGTTCCTTACTTAGATCCTGGCTTTCTGGCAGCTGCAAAATTTGAACAACAGTTCCCCTGGAGGCACTCTGGCCAGCTGGGAACAAGCCTACCTTGGCGGTATAGGATGCAGGTCCGCAGTGGCTTGTTCGAAGCACAGCAGAACTAGAGTTCCCATACTGTCCCCGTACTTTTCCACCATAAAACTTCCTCTCTACATCTCCTTTCTCAGCACCATCTTCTTAGCATACAGTCTACATATTAAGGTTTTTCGTGAAGCAAGAGCATAGCAAAAATTTAATTTCCTGTTTCAGAGATCACATCATTCATGAGAGAAGCATGTGAAAACAAACTCCTTATCAGATTAAAGGGAGGGGCTCATTGCGCGTTGTGACACACTTCGGATCTTCGCTTTTTCTGTTTCCCAGCCAGCCTGCATTTCTCTACAGTGAGTGTATGGAAATCCATACTTTGGAATGGAATATGGAATCCCCCTTTCTCAGTTTCTTCCCACCTGACATCTGTTGTTAAATTACACAAATCCTGGAGGCCACTTTAACTCAGCAGGGCCTTCCTGAAGTGCTACAGGCCTGGGTGGGCCTACGGGAAGGGCAGAGGCAGTGTGAAACGGAAGGACGCCCCATGACCCTGCTGAAGGCTTCGGCTGAAGGAGAGCCGAGCTATTGCATCTTCTGTGACCTCCATTTCCTGCCTTTAAAAGGTCCATGGCAAAGCCCTTCTTCAGTAATTCAATAATAAATGAGATCATTTGAATTCATAAACTCTTTGAAATTTGTGTGCCGGACACTATGTTGAGCAATGAAAATAAAGATTCTGGCAAGATGAGGTGCTTGCCCTCCAGCAGTACAAGACCTACCATGAGAGTCAAACACGCAGATCAGTGCACTGAGTGTGATTATAGAATGACATTACATTCGTCCTCAGGATGTTATATTAGCTCACAAAGTATAGGTAACTTTTCTATTTTTGTTCTTTTATTTTTTATTTATGCACATGAGGGTTTTGCCTGTATGTAAGTCAGTATGCCACATGCATATAATATTCATGGAAGCCAAAAGAGGGCATTAGATCCTCTGGAACTGGAGTTATGGACTGTTGTTAACTGCCATGTAGGTACTGGGAACCAAACCTGGGTCCTTTGCAAGAGTGGCCAGTGCTCTTAACCTCTAAGCCATCTCTCTAGTCTCTACAGAGAGCTTTTCAAATTACACATAGCCTCCCTTAAGACTAGCGTGCAAGACACTTGGTAATTTACTTCTTTAAAAATGACATGACTCAGATTAGCGGTGGAGTAAATGCCCACATAACCCCTTTCCCTCCCCAGCCCTCCAAGACTTCCATGGGCAAAGTAGGTTACGACCTAAATTTCAGCTTAAACTTATTTCCTGATGACACAATTCTACATCTTAACTCCAGGTTGTTGTTCTAAGTTCCAAGACAGTCATCTGTGAAAGAACAGTTTGGTGTGATCTGTAGGTCTACTTCCATCTGTTCCTCCTGTGTCCCCACACAATTTGACTGTGTGATCTTTAAGTCATCGTAAATTCCTTCCGTACGTCACACCATTTCTATCAGCCAACAAATCCAAGTGCTATATCTGAACAACGTTAGGACACAAGCTCCAACTCTATTGTCATTGTCCTGGTCCATATTGAGATCTATGACAGATTTATCCATTTTTTTGTGTTGATCTTGTTGTCTACTTTGAAATAGTGTTCCTTCTGAACTATGTTTCTTTCCTTCGAATTAATCTGATGGTATCCTAAGATTATTGTGGTGGTTTGTCTCCATCACATAAACCCCAAGGTTTCAGACTATGACTTATCCACTGCTGCACATTTGATTACAGAGTAGGTTGAAGGACTGATATGTGCTGGAAAGATGATAAAGAAAGAAAGAAAGAAAGAAAGAAGAAAGAAAGAAAGAAAGAAAGAAAGAAAGAAAGAAAGAAAGAAAAAAGAAAGGAAGGGAGGAAAGAAGGAAGGAAGGAAGGAAGGAAGGAAGGAAGGAAGGAAGGAAGGAAGGAAGGAAGGAAGGGTTACCTTTTGGTGAAGCAATTTATTGTCTGTTTTGGAAGGTACTAGAAGAATAAAGTGGATTAAATAAGTGACGTCTTCGAAGTCGATTGATTGAGTTGCATGAATAAAATGTTTCCTCGCATTTGAGAAAATTAAAACATAGAGAATCTTAGCATTAAACATGAATAAAGTGTTGCTAGAAAATAAATCTGGGGAGCTGGAACTGTAACTTGAACGATGAATAAGAATTTGAGCGCCTATGGTGGGCTGCAGTAAGGGGTAAAGAATCCGGAGGTAACAGTAAAATGCACCACAGTGCTGGAACATGGATGGCCATTCATTGCCCCAGGGGTCTAGGATGCTCAAAGACTGTGGTCAGGGTAAGAATGAGAGGATAGGCTGCAACATTCAGCCTTCATTCATCCTCCTATTCATATTTTTCAGCAAATATCTCAATTAAATATTCCTGCATACTGTTAGTGTTGTGAGCCACAGAGAGCTATCCTGGGTTCATGGCTTATGTCATCACCTTGCAAATCACCTATGAGTAGATTCTCAGTGGCGTCTCCATTGGTCTGTTGCTTCTCTTTCCTCAACCGCCACTCTGAGTCCTCACAATATGACTTTAAACTCAAATATTTCTCTCTAGTCTTCAGCCATAGATGAAAAATGTCACCTTTTAAATGAAAGTAAATAAACATGTAAAAGGGAAAGGAAAGCATCAGTAGTCACACACACATTCTTCTAGTACGAGTGTTTATGACAGGAAGTCTCGCGGAGTAAGGCAATTCCCTGCCTGTACGTTTCACATTGCAAATGATCCGTGCTCGGTCATCACTACTATTGTGTTAGGAGTCTTTCTTTTTGTGTAGTGAGTTGTCTTTCTTTATTAAATAAAACTCTTCTGGAATAGATTTATGGAAATGACTGATTACAACCCAAGCCTGGCCTGGGAAAGGCAGTGAAGGGCTCCTGCCGCAGGAGGGTGGAGAAAGACCAACAGCTGACAATTTCCTTTGAGTGTCTTGAAGTCTAATAGCAGCCCTGCCCTCATGACATAAATGTGCAGTGACCTGGAGTGTCAGGAGAGATTAAACCGGAACTCAACACCACATCACTGCTAGGTGGCCCACTAGCCAGCAAGTATGGAGACTCAGCACACTGCTGATTTCCCACGCTCTCCTCAAAAGAGTGATACGGAGCAGAACAGCCCGACATTCTGAACTATCAGGGCTTCTTATTAATGTCCTCACTGGTGGTAAGCTTTCCTAGCCATCGCTACAGGAAATGTGCATTACCAGCAAGCAACTACAAAATTGTTATTACTTTGAAATAAATTAGCTTCACCATCATAATAGCATTTATAGATACTTTAAAAATGAAAAATATATGTTTTAGCAATATATTTTATTCAGATTATCAACAAAACATGGCTCCTTTAATATCTGATGTCATTTGTAGTAGCTCAGAAGCTTACAGTTCCTTCCTGCCCCTCGCCTGTCTCTGCCTCAAGGTCAAGGTGTAGAGTAACATGCTCCCTGAATTTACTGATTTAACATTATTTTGATAAAAGGTTATTAAGACCTACTATGTTCTGAGAATCATACTATGGATTACAGAATCAAAGTTAAATTGCCCACCCCAAGTCTGGATATGCAAGTCTGGATCCATGCAGTGGGCTTGAAGGAGGGTGTGTTGGTTCTACAGAGGATGGATGGAAAAGCTGTCATCTACTCTACACTATTGCTGGGCAAAAATATCACTCAAAGACATAGTAACTTAGATCAGTAATCTTTGGACTCATGGTCTACCACTCAACAAATCAACTGGGGTGTTTGAATAGAGGCTTTAGGCTCCAGGTTCCAAGCAATGGATTAGAATCAGATCTGCTCCGCGGGCCTCTCATCCTCCCTGGGCCACAGTATGTGGCCATAGTGGGTTGGTCACTAAAGAGTGGCAGAGACCAATTATACAAAACAGTTCAAATCTCTGCTTCTGCTACATTACTAACATTCCATTGGCCAAAGAAAGTAAATGATAAAGCTCAAGGCCAAGGGGCAGGGAACGTACCATGGCACCATGTGTGGGTATGTGTGCCCTTAAGAGAAGTAAAGACTTGGAAACACAACAAATTCAACTTGCCACAAGAGAGGGCCTTTGATCTATGTCCTGAGACATGATTAAAAATTAATAAGGTTGATTTAAGCATTTGAAGTGAAGCTCAAAATGATGAAACAATATTCAACCAATGCGAGATTTTTCTGAGGAAGAGTTCAGATTATAATTTTTTATTATTGAATATTTGGATTTTAGTTATCAGCTCTTTGAAACTGTCTGTGTGGTGTTACATAGAAGTACAATTTCTAGCCTTGGCTCTGAAAGTTTTCCATATCCAGGACCCAAGCCAACTGCAGTCAGTCTCACCTGCAGCCTGTGAGTTTCCTTCCCCATAGTTACATCGTCAGACTTTCATATCTTCCTCAGCATGATAGTTATGAAATAACATTTCTTTTTAATGATCATTTCTCTGATTAATAGTTTGGTAGAACATGTATTTATATGTTTATTAGGTTCTGAGTTGCCTGACTTTTAACAGGGTAGACTTCTCAGTTTGTAAGTGTTGGGAAAATATAATACTTTACTCCTATAGCAAGATTTTCAAAGATATAACTGGTGTAACTGGTTTTGAAGAGAAAAGACCTAGGAACAGCTAGTTTTGACTTGATGAAGGACAGGAAAAGCCAGCAGCAGAATAATGCACAGGCAGGTACTTCGGGGTTTACGTGTCTTCCTGGTATTTGGGGTTTCAGTCAGTCATTCAGTCATCACCATTAAGACACTCCAGTGGAATAGTTTTAACTAAGAACTCTCTGATAATTTTCTGGAACTAATAAGATCAAGACCAAGGACAAAAAGTGAGTTTGAGTGCCTCTGTGATTTCATTGTCTTCCACATGCTGACCCCTGTGCTCTCAGTCTTTGGCGTGAATGTAAGGAGAATTCTGAAGGGTGTGTGGACGTGGAAGAATTGGTTAGGCAGCACCCTTCTGATCTGTCCCACAGTCAGCCTGAGAACCCACGTTTCCATTGTTAAAACCTCCCGGCATCCTTCTAGAATGTGATAAAACTAGACACACTTGGCATGGACTTTCACGGCCTTTCCATTTCATCCCAGCCTTTCTACCCAGCCCATCACACAAAATCTCCTGGGACCCTCAGTCTATGGCAAGGTGTCTCACATGTATTCCTTCCTTGCCCTGACATACTTTCTGTTCCCAGGAAACCTTCCTGGCCAGGGATGTGCTGGCTCACACATTTTCTCAACTCCTTCATAACTCAGCTCTCAAACCTCTCCCAGGGAGAATTTGTTATTCCTCTCTGGGTGCTTTACTAAATTAAAGCTAAAATATTTCCCCTTTTGGAAAACAAACTTTTATTCAAGGCACACAGCATTATTACCAAGAGACCTACTGGTGGAACCTGTCCTTCCTCACGTGATGGCCAGTTACCTCATTGCTGTGTTTGTGTTCTTGCCTTTGTGTAGCTCTAACCAAAACATCTAAGAGACCAGCTTCTAGGAGAAAGGGTTTATTTGGCTCACGGTCTCAGAAGGCTTTGTTTGTGATTGCTTGGCTCTGTAGATTTGGTGGAACATCATGATGATGGCAGCATCCTGTAAGAGAGCCCCTCACTTCATGGTGAACAGGAAGCAGAGAGAGGGATGGAGACTCAGTTAACCTTCAAAGATATACCCCCTACTTCCTCCAGCTATGCTCTGTCTCCTTACTTTCCCAGGATTTCTTAAAACAGAGCACCAGCTAGGGACCATTCAACATATGAGCTTGTGGGTGGACAGTACATAGTTTATTATCTAGTATTCATATAGACTCAATCATATAGTGTGTGCTTTTGTGTGCGGTTTCTCTTGCTCAGTGTTCCATGTGTAAAGCTGGTACACACTGCTATCCATGGTAGCTCTCCTTTCACAGCTTTATAGTATCATTTGTGACTACACCGAAAGCATTCATTTGTATCTTTAAATTGTAGATGAATCTTAGATTTATTTTTACTTTGGGTCATTACAAATTAATTTATTAATTCATTAATACACCTTAATCAATTGTTTTGATGCATATGTGTCCATGCCTTTGTGTTAGTCATATACTTAAAAGTAGAATTCCTGGGTCATGACACCTTTGGATTCTAACTTGGTAGCTACTATCTCACAAAGTGACTGTACAACTTTATACTCCTGTGAGTAAATTTACTTTATTTTGCTATTTTAGTTCCCTTTTGAGCTGGAGCTCACTGGCTACCAGCCCAGCTGAAGAACAGGAGCTCTGGTTCAGTGGGAGACCCTGTCTCCAGGGAATGACAGAGAGCAGAGAGAACAACTAGAATTGTTACGTCTCCCTTGTAGACAAACATCTTTGTTTGCTTTTTCTCGTAATTTGAAGAGGTTGACATATGAACTCTACTTATTAATGTTTACTCATTTGCATATATAAATTTCTTTTTTCTGTTACCTTCTCCCTTTGAGTCCCAATCCATTTTCCCATTGTCTTTTCTATCAGTCTCAGCAAGAACAGGCTGCCTTCTTCCTCCAGTTTCAGGAGTGCCTGTTACACACGCTGTTGAAAAAGTGACGGGATTCCAAAGAACCTTTTTGTTCATGTCCTCAAAAGTTCGTAAGTTGATATCCTAACCCCCAAGATTAGTAAAAGGTAGAGACATTGGGAATTGATTAGCCTTGTGAATGAAGTGTTCTTATAGAAAGACACCCCAAGAGCTGCTGTCTCTTCCACCAGAGGACTCTGTAAAAGCTACCCTGCACTCACAGTACTGTGAAAAGGAAAGTAGGCTCACTCGAGACACTGAATCTTTTGGCACCTAGATTAGAAACCTCCCAGTGTTCAGAACTGTAAAAAATACCTTTCTATTGTATATAAGCCATCATTCTATAGCATTTTGCCATAACAGCCAAACGATTGAGACAGCCATTCCAGCAGGCAAAGTGTGTAGTCATCACAAAGAGCCAGGACAAGTACACTCTTCTAGGTAACCTCAGAGACAGATGTGAAACATACAGAATAAGTCCTGGCTTACAGGGGCTCCTGTATCAAGAGGGAGGGAATGTTGTGAGCTCAAGTTCAAGGAAAGCTGCCTGGAGAGTAGCTAGGATACTTAGGGAAAGCTGATCAGCATGGGAAAAGGAGAAGTACTCTTGACAGTAAACATAGTAAACAAAGGCATGACCATCAGGGCTTCTCTGAACACTTCTGGGAGGCCAGATCCAATAGGAGCGTGGTAGGTGGTAGGTGATTAAAAAAGTGCTGAACCACAAAATAAAGGACTGTTGAGGAGCTGGCAAAGAATCTTGGACTTTACATGGAAGTTTCTTCCCCTATGACTCTTGACTTACTTCCTTATTAGGATACATACCAGAATGAATGTGTACACATAATGAGTGACCGGTGTTCAGTTTACTAATGTTTAATACTCAGGCCCTGGGAAGAGGTGATCTGGGTTCAGATTCTCTTCCTCTTCACTTCTTGACATTGAGCAAGACACTATACCTCTGAGAGTTCAAGTGCAAGGACGCTCTCTTTATCTGTAGAAGGGGCTGATAGAGGTACCAGGCTTGCTGAGTAGTTGTGAATATCAGAGAAAATAAAAGGCAATTAGGAAGAACTTGGTATTCAACTTTTTACATAGTAAGCATTAGCTATTAGTAACATAAATTTCCTTATTCCTATAATATTCTCTTTTCCTTAAGGATCCAAAATTCTGCCCTAAGAGACAAGACTTTTAAGGACTTTTATCCCCTTTTTAAAGTAGGATCTGGGTGTGGTGGCACACTCCTTTATTCCTAACACTTAGGAGGCAGAGGCAGGAAATCTCTGTGAGATGTCAGCCAGTCTGATCTGCATAGCATGTTCCAGGCGAGCTGGGGCTACAAGGGAGACTCTGTCCCCTTCCCACTCTCAAAAAAGGCAACAACAAAAATACCTTGTAAATAGGGCTGTTGTTTTACTGAGAAAGTTAACCTAGTAACTCTGCCACCTCCTACTCTTCCCAATTTCTTTGAGACAGGTACGAGCACAGCTTCTCAAACCCTGTGCAGTCAAGTAGCAGCGTGGTGATGTCTGCCAGCTTTGTTTCTTCAAGATTGCAAACGTCAAGTAGGGGAAGGATGATTGGCAGGCCTTATATTTTTGCCCATTATTTTGCTTTCAAGAGTTGTTTTCCTTTTTCTCACAAAGCTTAGCAATTCAGAGGATGATTACAAATCAGATGTATGTGTTTACTTTCTCATTCTGTTTTCTAAGCAGCTAGTCTGGAGCTGGGTTTGTTGCATAAAAGCAAAGACACCTCACCAGAAAAACTGAAACAAAACCTGGCATACAGTGCAGGCTGATCAGCAAGCTTCGGCCTCAGCGTGGGTTCTGCCTGTCCTTAGTGTGTATTGAACAGTCAGGAGAGATGAGCAGCAGGACAACAGCACAGAGCAAAGCCATGACTCAGAACAGTCACTTCACACATTCCAGTTCTGCAGAAAGCCACTGCAGAGAGTGAGATAAAGCCAGCATCCTGGATCACACAACCGTGCTCGGACACTCCTCCCTCAGGCGTGCTCTCCACAGCTAGGCTTAATGTTTTCACATCTGTCTCTCAAATCTATTTTCAGTTTTATATAGAGGATTAATGAAAATGACTCCATCTCATGTGATTAATGTCTCAGAAGTGTATTTTATCTGAGAATTAATAGAAAACATGAATAACTTTATTCAACTCTCCAAAACGGTAATATAAAGAAAACAAAATCATATGCCTAAGTTTAAAAATTGAAATTTTTGTTTTGATATTGAATTCAGTGACAGACCTTGAACAAATGTTCATTCTTTTAAAAAATCATGCAAGGCGGCTTGAAATTAGATCCTAGACAGCTATTTAAAATACTGCATTGATGCAGATTAGGTTAAAGTGCTGATGGGCTTGTAGACCAAAGATGGAACCTTAATGTGCATATGTTTTATCCTTAATCTATTCTCAGTCATTCTTTTCAGTTGTAACACCGTGGAGAAGCTAGTCCTCACTATGGTGCTCTGCTTTCTAATCATCTGTAAAAAGAGGACAAAATAGTACCTACTCAAGAGTGTTATAAAAATAAAGTAAAGCAAAGCAATACTTTAAAATCCATTATGAGCATGCAGCTGTTAGCGAGTAATATTGTAAAACAAGGGAGACAATGAAATTCCAAACAGTTGGGCTTTTTTTTTGATGATCATCACATGAATATATACGTATATATGCATATACATTTATTGTTGATTTCAACAGAGCTATGTAGCTTTGTCCATCACATAAAAGTATGGGAATTTGACAACTAAGGATAGAAATTTTTCTATCACATATCAAACACTTTCTTGTTTTCTAAAGTCATAGGAGCAAATTTTTATCACACTCAAACCACTCAGTGGTTTTTTGGGTGAGTGCAGAGTCACGTAAAAACAACAGGTGCAAGAACTCTTCCATAGGCTCCCTAATTGCAGAGGCGTTGAGGATTTGGAGAAAGAAGTCCAAAATACCCCTGAAACAGCTGTTGTAGGTATTCCTGTGGCTTGTGTAGGCCTCCAAGGTACTGATGTGGTAGACAACAGCTTGCTTGGACACAAGGCTGAATAAAACAGTTGGCAAGAGGATTAATGGATTAGAGAATAGGAAAAACATAGTTTAAGCCCTAAATTGGTTTCTGTGCTCCCCGAGACCCTCAATCTGCTCCGTGTCTGTTTGTTTGTTTTTGTTCTTGTTTCTTGCACAGCTTCCTTACAAGCTCCCTGGCTAAACTGTAGACTGTGCTCCTGGCTGGGACTTCTCATGACTGGCTCTTTCCCATTCTTTACCAAATGATGTTTCTTCACGGAAGCTCATCTTTCCCCACCTTCTCCCGTCTCTCTGCCCCTTCCTTTGATGAGGTTCAGCTTCTTTGTATTCATTATGTATTAGAGTCACTCAAGTCACTTGTTATCAAGTTTTGAATCAGTAGTATGTTAACTATGATTAATTTTCTTTAGTATGTTAACCAGATAATTTGGCTATTGTGTCACATAACAAAACAACCTAACCTAGATAAACACTCTTTGTGATTTTTTTTTCCTAAAAGGGTATACAGGGGACTGGAGAGATGGCTGATCAATTAAGAGCACTGACTGCTCTTGCAAAGGACAGAGGTTTGGTTCATAGCACCCACATGGCGGGTTAACAACTGTCTAGAACTCCAGTTCCAGGGAATCTGATGCCGTCTTCTGGCCTCTGTGGGCATTGCATGTACTTGGTGCACTTACAAACATGGAGGAAAAACATTCATATACATAAAATTTTAAAAAACAATAATAATGCATGTTTAAGTATAAGTATAGACAGGATGTCTATTTCTAACAATATAGAAAACAATAAAGTTTCACATTATGAAATGTCTAGAAATGTTGAATAAATTATGCCAGACCACTTTTAAAGTTGAATTTAAAATGTAGTGTCCACAGTGTTACTGCAGGGGACCTTTGCACGATGCTGTTTTCAATGGTTGAGAGGTCCTTAAATGAAAGTACCACTGCTTGGGAAGGGACGCCGTTCGTTTAACTCTTTCGGGTTCTGAAGGAAGAAAGCATCTTTACTGATATTTCAAAATCCAGACTTGGATGTGAAAAATCCACATGGATTTGGGGTTCATCTCTTTGAACTTAAAGCTTTCAGGCTGAACAAACTGATGTAAAAATTTATTTATTTTTGCCCCTGGGCAATTTGACAGAAGAAAATGTGGAATTTTCTAAAGGGCAATACTCTAATCCAGGACTCACAGGAACCTTGCTGACAGAGGCTTGTTGCACATGGATTTGGAATCCAGATCTACGAAGTGTCATTCAAGCAATGGAAGCAGTAGCCTGACTGAATGCCTAGGGATTTCTGGTGAGTAGACATAGAATGAAAATTCAGTGTGTTTAAAATAATTAAGCACACAAAATAAAAACATTGTAAAAATAAAACAGAAATAACCCACCCAAACATAATGGTGATAAACAAAAAATGCACTTACTAACACTGAAAACTCAAGAGGCAGATTAGAAAGAACAAAGTGATCATTAGTGAACTGGAAGATTACTCACAAAGAGATTAAGAGTCAAAAAAAAAAAAAGATGTCTAGCAGCTGTTTCAGAAGGAAACTATAGAAAATACAAGGAAGGGTCAATATTTGAAGATGTGTCTAAAAAGTTTCTAAAATTTTAAAAAACATGACTCACCAAATTCAGGAAGTTCAAAGAGTACCAAGAAAGGTAAGTAAGGGAAAATCCAGGCAGCAGGCTGGATAAAGAATGGGAACAAGACAGCAGCCCTTTAAATGGTATATTGTAAATTTCTTACACGATTATACTGTATTTACATCATTTCTGACGCTCCCTTTCCTCCCTCCAGCTCCTCCTGTGCCCTCCCACACCCTCTTCTATAATATTACTCATACACACACATACATATACCACACACACACACACACACACACATACACACACACTGACTCCAATTAGTGTCACATGCATGCCACATGCCTATATATGTGATATATCCCTGGCGCATCTTAAAGATAGTATCTTGCAGCAGGCATCGTGCTGGTCTTCTAGCTCTTTGTCATCTTTCTGCTCCCCTTTTCAGGAAGTTCTCTGAGCCTTAGGTCTAAGTAGGGGTTATTTTGTATGTCTATTAATTTGACTGGGCAACCCATGGTCACTCATTCTCTGCATTTTGATCAGTCGTGGAACTCTGCAGTGTCCTCCATCTTGTGCGAAAAGAAGCTTCTTTGCTGAGGGTGGGTGGAGAGCTACACTTACGTATGGACATAAAGATAAGTACTTAGAATGGAGTTAGAAGTTACATTAATTTAGGAGAATGGCAGGAGTAGATTCTCCTCTACAGTTGATGGCCTGTCTGGCCAAAGGTCTTAATTCAATGAAGAAACATAATCATAGGGTCTAATTTTGTGTTGATAAAGTAGAATGGAATTAAAGCATGATAGTGGTTGGCCTGGGTGTTCTAAAGGCTTTCCGGTATTTAGGTGGTTGATAGAGATGTCTGTTGACTCTATACTCTAAAAGTCACGTGTGTATGGTCAAATTGTAAATGCTGCCAGTAGTAGTAATGAAATGTATGCTTCTCAAACCAATGAGGAGCTCTCAAAAAGGCTGTGATCTGGTGCGATCAATGGACGATGTAGCTCAGAGCTGAGACTCTGTCAGCTTTATGAAAGTTGCTTCCATCCTCCACGTTCTTCCTCCCTGCTCTTGGTTATTCTGAACAAATTTCCTTTGAACACAACTTCTTAAACTATGGTTTGCTCAAACACATGGAATCGTGAGAAAATTGGCACAGTAAAAGGTTTCTGAATGTGCAATAATCAAAAATCAATTCAAACTCAAATGCAGTGAATCTGGGGTATTTCTGACAGTACTTGCCAATGACGTATTGTACAAATTCATTGAAGCCTTGGCTCTTGAGGTGAGTAGGGTCAAGCTTTTCAGGGAAAAGTCAGTCCCTCCAGAAGCCTTCCAAGACTCATCTCTGTTCCCAGAATAACCTTGGAACTCAAAGCCATCAGAAGTCCTTTGTGATAGTGGGAAAGCTAGATATCTACATGTGGAGGATCCTTATCTCTCATCTTATACAAAAAATCATTTCCAAAAGGATCAAAGACTGCAACGCAGGGCCTGAAACTCTGAAGATACTAGAGGAGAAAGTGAGAACTATATTACAAGATACAACATAAAGAAGGACTTTCTGAACAGGAGTCCTGCATTCAGGATGTAAGACTAACCATTGGATCTCATGAAATTAAAAAGCTTCTGTACCACAAAGGAAACTGGTAATCAAATGAAGAGGCAGCCTACAGAATTGGATAAAATATTTACCAGGCATCCATCAGGCAGAGGAATATTATTTAAAATGTACAAAAACCTTCAAAACTAAACACCGAGAAGGCAAACAACCCAATTAAAAGAACCGTCTTAGAACTGAACGAAGAGTTCTCAAAAGGAGAAACACTAATGGTAAATAAATTTTTGGTTTTTGTTTTTGTGACACAGGGTCTCACCTAGCTGGCCCAGAACTCACTATCCCATCCCAGACTGACCTCAGTCTCACAGTGATCCACCTGCCTCTGCCTTCTGAGTGTTGGCAGTAATGTATGTGCTACCACACCCAGAAAATAAATATTTTTTTAAAGTGCTCAATATCCTTAACTATCAGGGAAGTTCAAATTAAAACTACTTTGAGATTTCATCTTACTCTGTCAGAATGGCTATTATCAAGAAAACAAATGACTATACATGCTGGTGTGGGTGTCCGAAGGTAGACTTTTATTCACTGTCAATGGGAGTGCAAACTGTTGTAGACATTATGAAAGTCAGTGATGTGTCCCAAAAAGCTAAAAATAAAACTCATATGACCCAGTTATACTACGCCTGGGTGTGTACCCAAGGACTTCATACCTACAGCAGAGATGCCTCCACTTCCACGTGCACTTCCATGTGCACTTCCACGTCCACTTCCATGTCCACTGAGGCTGTGCTCACAACAGTGGGGAACAGAACTAGCATGGATAATGAAAATGTGGTCCGCACACAGTGAAACTTTATTCAGTGGTAAAGAATAGTGAGATTATGAAATGTGAAGGAAAATTGGTAGATCTGAAAACCTAGGTTACTAAGGTAACCTAGGCCCAGAAAGGCAAACACCACATGCTCTCCCTTACATGTGGGTCCTAGTAACAGACTTTTAGAGTAATGTTCTTAATGTTGAGTGCTGGTTAAGGCCAAAAAGATAGAAGGGGGCCATCAGAGGGAGGGAGAAGGATAACAGAACACACGGAAAAGAAAATGCAGTCGGGGAGTACTGAGACGTGGAAAGGGTAGGCTGAGAGAGGAGTGTGCAGGTAGGGACCGGGGAGTCAAAATTGAGGACATGGGAAAACACAGAAAGCTACTTAGAAGTTTATCAAAAGTATAAAATCAAAAAAGTTCTCAAAAGAGGTGCCTTCCAAGAATTGAAAATGTTCTCCGGAAGCCATGCCTAGTAATCAAAAGTCCCACTGCCAGATGTGGCTAACCCCTATGATAGTCACTCTTCTGTGGCTGTGGTAGAAACACTGATCAAGGGAACTTATAAAAGTTTACAGTTCCAAAGGGGCAAGAGAACATCATGGTGAGGAGGCTTGGTAGCAGAAGTGGCTGGAGCAGACACTCTGATCATACTTTTTACTTTACATAGAGGCTACTACTGTCCCTGTTCACGAGGGAGGAAGTAATTCTCTTCCAATGGCACTTAAGTCCCTAGTTCACCTAATTACCATGGTATGTGTGGTATGTGCCTATCTCCTCTGGCTACTCTTTGTTTTAGGTCCTCTCAGCACCATCTTGCCAAAGCCACAAGGTGCCAGCCGGTCAATTAGGATTTCTTAAGGCCCAACACTTTCTGGTATAATAGTGGCATATCTCTTGTGGAGGTAACCAACCTCTCTCTGGTTTAGATTTGAGGCCCACTTCATAGAAGAGAATTCATGCCTGGCCTATAAACCTGTTTATATCCATAGATTATTGCTATATCCAGTCTTTATAGGGAAGCTTCTTACTGAGATATGCAGAGGTTAATGCAGAATCCATTAACTGGACAAAGTGTTAAGACTAAGTTATGGTGGATGGTTGGTCTTTATGGAAGTTTGACTTAGAAATGTCCCCAATAGACTGAAGTATTAAACATTCGATCCTCAGTTAGTGGCCCTATTTGGGGAGATCATGGACTATTTAGGCAGTGTATCCTTGCTGTATGGAATAAGTAAATGACTTGGGGCTGGCTTTTGAGCCTCACCCCACTTCTAGTCACTCTCTCTGCTTTGTGTCTGAGGTTGAAGATGGGATTAGCTAACTTCCTATTCTGGCCACCTGCTGCCATGCCAACCCTGCATTATGAACACTAACCTTTTGGAACCATAAGCTAAAATATATTATTTCTTTCATAAGTCACTTTTGGTCATGATGTTTTATAACAGCAACAAAAAGTTACTGATACATAAGTTGGCACTAGAGAGTGGAGTTTTTGCTGTGAGGAATATGACTATGTTGTTTTTGTTTTTGTGTTTGAGGAAGATAGAAGACTTTGGAACTTTGTACTGAAAAAGTGGCTGAATGTTCTAAACAGAATTTAATTGGCTGTTCTAGCAGGAGCCTAGAGGACAACGCAGAGAATGAGGTGAAATGCGCAGGCCCAACTCAAGAGGTTTCACAGGGAAGCACTGTTTCTATTTCCAGCTGGGCTAGAGTCCAGCCATGTGATTTTGACAAAGAACCTGGCTCTAGTCTGATCATGTCCTAAGAATTTGCCTAAGGCCAAACTAAATCATAGTGGGCTGACTTTGCTGGCAGAGTGTAGTGGTCTGAACAAGAAATGTTCCCCATAGGTTTATGCATTTGAAAACTCTGTCCCCAGTCGGTGGCAGTGCTTGGGGAGGTCATGGAGTCTTCAGGGTACAGACTTGTTGGAGGAGGCACATCGCTGGACGATGGGTTTTAAGCCTTTATAATCATGCCTCACTGCCAGTGTTCTCTCTCTGCTTTGTGTTTATCATGGAAGATGTAATCTCTTAGCATCGATCTGCTCCTCCTGCCAACATGCCCATCACTTGTTATCATGCCTTCCCACTATGATGAATTCTCATCCCTCTGGAACCATAAAACAGTCAATCTCTTGACTGTGACCCAACTGCAAAATTTTAAAAAAGACAAATTACACACTTTCAACATATAACGGCACAGATCTACATTTCCATCTAAAAGGGAGCAGTGCGGGGCATGGTGAAAAAACAGTGGACCAAAGCAAGACCCAACCACCAAGTCCTGCAGCTCCAAGTCGGCTCTGGGATGGCCTGACTCCTCCAGCTTCGTGGCCTGCAACATACATCTCTCTCTCCCGTTGATTCCAGTCTCTGTATGCAGCTGAGTGGAGGAGGGAATCTGCGCCAATGTGTCAGGTTTCCGGCTACAAAACCCACGTTCTAGGTGGGGGCTACTGTGCATGACCTTCTCTTATCTCACGGCAAGAGCCCTGAGTAGGCAGGGAGTAGGCAGGGAGTAGGCGGGGAGTAGGCGGGGAGTAGGTAGGGAGTAGGCAGGGAGTAGGCAGGGTGTGCCTTTTGAGATTCTTTAACCAGCACCAGGTGGATTGCTTCAGTCTCCTGGACGCAAAGCTATGCTATTCATACAGGATTTTCTCCATATGGTATTTTATCAGTCACAGGGCCAAGAAAAGGAGATAAAGAAATATCCCAAAGTCAATTACCTTCAGGAGGAGAAATAACATGGGGAGATACAGAAGAGGGTGAGCGACTCTGGACAGGAAGAAAAGAAGGGGCTGAGTCGGCCGCGGGGATGTCCACACACTCAGACGGCAGTGCAGTCTAGGTGATACACGCCTTTGGCAGTCAGACGAACGTCCTTAAAAGTAGCTGATTTCATTTACTTGTGCAATTTCATCTCTGCCTTATCTGGTTCCCACATTAAAGGCCGTGTGTGTGTGTGTGTGTGTGTGTGTGTGTGTTGCTACCAAGAATGAGCTGAGGAATTTTGGCAGCAGGAATCAGGAATTCATAATGTTTCTACCATACTGGAGTGACTAAAGTTAATTTTCTCCTGAAGCTCACAACTTTGAGATGCAATATAAAACTTTTTAAATTAATTAATCTATTTTGACCCTTTTCACAGGATTCTGGAGCTTTACTGGGGCCTTCATAACTGTTATATCTTAATCTCCAGGGGCCTGGGGCAAGGTGGGAATCTGAAGGTTCCCAAGGAGATTTTCTTCCCCCTATTAGCATTTCAGTCAAAGCCTTAAGTCCTCAAACAGAAAGTGCAATGTGGAAGGGGGGTTCTTGCTCCTGCCTATTCAGATTCTCTCTTACCAGGACTCTGAATAGGTCTATTGTTACCTAGCATTGAAAATAGAGCTTTCTCCTTAAGCCTCACTGCTATTTGTGCTTGATCAAAATGCTTGGCCACTGCTTTCTATCTGTGAATGCTTGCATGTTTCCAAGGACTCTGCTGTACACATTTATAGGGAGAAAACGTATCTGTTGTTTCCCAGCTGTGTGTGAGGTGAGAAGAATCCAGTAAATAGGTACACATTTTATCAGAGAGATTAGGGCATGGATAGTCATCATTTACCCAACTGCTGTGGCAGGAATCCCCTTCTAAAATGTTACCTGTGAAACTGCTTTAACATCTTTATTTATAAACTCTTGACATCAGTGAATGAACCACCGGGTTAATTAAAACTCAGACTTGCCGCCCATCCTCAGCTTATAGAATGAGCCTTATTTTCCTTTGACCTAATCATAAGATATTCTTAAATATCATCATTTGTAAAAAAGACACTGTGACTTCAAACTCGTGAATCATATTGAGTCTGGATATGTATTTGAAGACGTTCACGATTTGCCAGTGACAACACTGTCCCCAGAGGACAGCAGTTTGGGGTAGTGGAGATAGCTTTAGGTGTTATGCTTTTCTCCTGGGCTTCCCTAACTTCCCAGCCCCCATCTTTAAAAACAAAGGTGGTGTCAGACTATCCTTTGTCTTATCAAAAGATTATTGCTGGTCAATTCAGCAAAGCTGACGGCTACAGTGATGTTCTGAGTTAGGTAGTCATTTCCTGCCCTGAGCCAACAATCAATTTCTAGTGTTGTGATGGGGGGGGGCAACAAACAATCGTTTAAAGTCCTGTGCTTGCCACCATCACCAACAAAACTCAAACACTAAGATAGCTTTGTTTGAGCTTGATTAAATGTCTCAGGGAGTATAATAGGCCAGTTGTGTTTTGCTATGCTCGATCATTACTCTAGAATTTTGAGTATTACCCTGAGAGATTACAGTGCATGAAGACTGACAGAGCCCCAGTTTGCTCAGGTTCCCCAGCACTATGGGGAAAAAGTCTAGGGCAGAAAGGGGGCAGCTCATGCTAAGAGGGCTATCAGAGTCCCACCCAAACTTACAGTAGCGAATAGTCTGTTCCCCCAAACACAGTTTTCTTGAGGAAATGTTCTCGCTGAATATGACTACAGATCTTTAAAAGATCACTTCAAATCTGTTCTAGAAAATGTCAAAAGAAAGCAAGGCAGGTAGGAGGTTGGAGGGCTTCCCAGTCTTGCCGTGTCCTGTGGTGTGGGAACCACTAGAGGGCAGAGGAGACCACTTCAGTCACCCAGGGCCTTGTCCTCAGCGGGGAAGCAGTCGTGCTAAGAGTTGGACTAAATTATGAACAGACCTTTGAACTTGCAAATCTCTCACCTGGATCTCTCTCTAACTTTCAGGAGGAGAGAGGCAGGCGGGCGGAAAATACTGTGCAAATTGCATGGAAACAGAATTTCATTGAAAACAAGATTCATGCCTTTGATACCTTTTTTTTTTTGAGATATGGTCTCCCTATAGCCCCAGCTGGCCTAGAATTCACTACGTAGATCAGGCTGGCCCCAGTCTCACAGAGATCTGCCTGCCTCTGCCTCCCAAGTATTAAAGACATGAATCACCATGCCCTATTGATAGACTCTTTTCTTAAAATATTCCAGCCCCTCCATTTTTCGAACACTGTGCTTGGCACTGGGATGTAACCACAAGTAGCAATGAACTATTTTCCTCTATATGGATCAGGACAGGATAAGTAAATTAACCAAGAAACTACAATGTAGCACTGGAGAGATGGCTCACCCGTTAGGAGCACTGGCTACTCTTACAGACGACCTGGGTTTGGTTTCCAGCCCTTACGTGGTGGTTAACAACTGTCTGTAAATCCAGTTCCAGGGATCTGATGCTGTCTTCTGGTCTCTGCAGGCACTTCATGCACAGGTACACTTGCTCGCAGTCAAAACACACAACACATAAAATAGATAAACTTTTAAAAAAAGAAACTATAATGTTTATTTGCAATACGAATTTCAAGGAAGAGAATATAACTCAGAACCGTGGAACAAGGAGAGAGCATTTTTTCACAGACCTAATGACTGGGCAACTCTGGAGGCTTAAAGACCAAACCAGAAATTACTGGATGAAGGAGTGAAAAACACACAGACACAATCTTTTTTTTTCAAAAACAAAGTATTTTTAGTCTCATGGCTTCTGTGATGGGGGAAAAAAAAATCAAATGCAAAACAAGAGGGAAAAGCTAAAAAAGATGATTTTTTTTTTTTACCACGTTTTTCATAAGATTTGGGATAAAAGCAACTCAGGAAAGAATACAGCATGACTCAGCAGTTTGCATGTCTGCAGAGGTAAAGGCGTGTGTTGGGGGTGGGTGCTCAGGCAGGTCAGGGCAGTCTCCAGAGAGCCGAGGACTGGGGCTGACATCACAGGACGGTTTCCTCACAGGTTCCTGCGGAAACATGCCCGGCTTCTCCAGCGTGCCTGCTTTCCTTGCCAGTGTTCCTGGAGAAATGGGTGCAGTGGACGGCAGCTGCTCTCCGTCCTCCGTCCTCAGATCACTCAAGGGGCTTCTAAGAAAACTCCCCCACCTCAGAGCTCTGGAGTGTCTGAGAACTCTCCAGGGGACCCTACAGTGAGGTCTAGGGGGTTCGGCACCCGATGAGGCTTTACAGGAGAGATGGAAAACTCAAGTAGAGACATGGGAAACAGTACTTTTTTTTAGTGCCACTAAAGAATTCAGCCTTCTTCTTCTGTGTAAACTTCTGCCTGCACCTTCAACACCTTGGGATGGTTTACAGGTGACATCAGCTATTAGGATGAAAATTATATGAAAACAAGAAGGAGTTGCACAGCAGGGATACAATGCTGCAAATGTTTATCATGAGTCACCTTTAATTGTGGATTTTTACATTTTTAAAAATGTTATTTATTTGTATTTTATGTGTATGAGTGTTTTGCCTGCACGTAAATGTACCACATGCATGTCAGGTGCCCACAGAGGCCGGAAGGAGGCATCAGATCCCTTGGAACTGGAATTACAGACTGTTGTTAGCTACCAGGAAAGTGCTGGGAACCCAGTCCCAGTCCTCTGTAAGAGCAGTCAGCGTCTTAACTGCTGAGCCAGCTCTTGTGTCGGACCTAGCTTTAGTCGCTTTATCTTCCTCTGTCTGCCACCTCTCTGCCTTCTTCATCAGCAGAGCGTAACGCTGTGATAGGGAGATGGAGAAAGATGTAGGCAGTGACAGTGGCTAAAGGTGGTACTGTTGGTACTAGTCCTTGTGGTGACCGCCCCTTCTCCCTGGAAGGCTGGTCTTTCCACCCTGAGCTAACTGCAGGCCAAGGTCAAAGGCCCTGGTTCCTAACACCGAGGCTCTGCCTAGGTAATCTCCACACTGCAACATCTCACACCTTTGGTCCCAAGACAGATGGTATCCAAAACAGATGATCCTGTTCTGGCCAGAAATCTATACCAATTAAGTCCTCTACAGACAGGAAGGGGAGGTGGTGAAGCTTTGAGGGTGGAAAGATGTGCCAGGCAGCTCCTGACTCTGGCTCCAGGACATCCCACCCCACTCCAGCAGGTAGACAGCCACTGGTCACTCACAGTTTGGAGAGTTGAGGATTTTAGCTGCTGCAGCAGTTGTGAAGTAGTAGATAGTCAAACGGACAGAACAAAGTATCCAGCAAGGAAGATTGCTTTGGAATTTCACCAGGAGAAAAGCAGACACTAATGTAAAAGGTAGCTCTCACCTTTAACAATGTTGTCATGAGCTGTGACTGGGACAGTCTGCTTCTGCAGAGATAAAGACAGAGTAGCATTTTGAGGTTATTAGAAACAGTGGTTTACGCCACAGAGAAGTGACACGGGTCCTTTCCACACACTCGCATCCACAGTTGTACACGGTGCTGTCAATGTCCTAAGGGGACCAGCACTTCAGGGAACGCTGTGGTATAATTGAGTATCACTCTGTTTTCATAATGGGTCTATGCCTGGATGGTGACTGCTGTTGCAGGGGAAAACATAATTTGTGGGACTGCTTGGAAGCCTGAATTATTGTTCGTTTCCCCAAAGAGGATCTCTGTTGAGCACAAGGAAAGGAAGACCACAGGACCACTTCCCGTTCCCTGCCTGGGATCTTGGTGGTCCACACTGGCAGAATTAGAGCCCCACACCTGCTTAGGGAGTGGGGCTCTAATGGGTTTAGTTTTGTTTTGTTTTTCCATTTTACTTTTTAAAAGGTTAAAACTGGCAAGCTTCCTTGTTTTCTATCTTTGTGCAGCAGTCTTTGGAATGCTCGTTTAAATAAGGCTCTCTGACCTGCCTGGCAGGGCTGTGGGTGTTTGACCCCCATCGTTCACATGACTCTGCATCCCAAAGTGGCATTGAAATCAAAGTTATAGGACAGGTCAACAGAGCATCTCTGAAATAGAGATCTGCGGTGTAGCAGATTTGCAAAGTACACTGTGCCAATATTAGTCAAACAGTAGTTTTTTCAATCCTTAAAATAACCTATCTGGAAGCTGGGGTAATCAATTCCACACTTTCTATAGGAAGACAGAAACTGCTTAGGAGGACATACCCACTGATGACTAATGCATCTGCCAGCCAAGTCCGTGATTGCCGCATCCACAGCAACGCCTGTGTGACGACATGTCTCCCAGATGGTGGGTGCTGAAGGATGGAGGGATGTGTGCTTTTCGGAGCTTTGCCCCCAGCGGTTCCCTGGCGATCAGCCCGACTCCTGATACCTGAACGAGCACTCATTAAACACCCATGGTGTTCCTGGTCACGGCTCGCAGCACTGGCTTTCTTATCTGGATTTCTCATAAATCTTACTTTCATGCCCACATACGCTTTCTTTCATTAAAGCAAAAAATATTTTTAATGAATCAGTGAGTTTAAAGGAACTGGCATAGATGTTTCCTCCCCTGATTTAGGCTTTTAACTTAGCAGTTTATGACCTACATAATGATTTAAAAAGTAATTTTGGGATCTTCATGAACTCACTTGAGCAAAAAGAGTTAATGATATAAAAAATAAATAGTGACCCTGAGAAAGTGCAACTAGAAAGATTAATAGGAAATAGTCACAATAAATCTAACTCTTCAAACAAAGAATTGCAGAGTCTGGTAATTCCCACTAGGTACCTCAAAAAATATAACCTCTGACCTGCCTGGCAGGGCTGTGGGTGTTTGACCCCCATCGTTCACATGACTCTGCATCCCAAAGTGGCATTGAAATCAAAGTTATAGGACAGGTCAACAGAGCATCTCTGAAATAGAGATCTGCGGTGTAGCAGATTTGCAAAGTACACTGTGCCAATATTAGTCAAATATTTTATATGAAGCATATTTTAGAAGTTGTTTTGATTCAAGGCCATGAGAAACTTTAAAAATGTGTCTAATAGTGCCAGTCCAGTTTCTAAAAAACTGGTACTGTTATGCCCATCTGGCTATGACAAGATATACTGAGAAACCGCAAGACGTGCTGAAAGAGACAAAACAAGTATAATGATTAAATGTGTATCTTTTCTTTGTTAAAGTTTGTAAACTTGCCAATTTTCTCCTGTAACTGTATAAAATCTTAGTGAAAACTTTAGTAAATTTCAGCAGAATCAAACCTCCTCATAAGTCGTGTCTGTCTGTCTGTCATTCGCCGAATCCTAATTCTCCTAAGCCTTCACCCCTGCTCCCCCTCGGTGTCTGGTCTCCAAGAGGGACGGTCCGTGGCACGTGATTTTATTCACAAAATCACAGCTGCTGTGACTGTTGCTGTCAGGTTTGGAGACTATCTGGTATGTGTTATTTAAGTATTGACAAAGCTGATTTTTAAAAAACAGAGTCAAACTTAAAACAGTACACGTCAGTCATTTTAGACAGGAAAACAGAGCCATTCTAAGTCTTACATGGTGTGGACTTAGCTCTGAAACCAGATCTTGTAGAATATGAGAACAACTGGTAGGAGAAAGAAGTCCAGATGAGAGACAGAGGGTCAGAGAAAAGTCGTTACAGGTCCCAGGCCTCAGCATGGTGGTGTAAGTATGTGAGGGAGGGGCACTGAAGTTTGAAGGAAGATGTGAGTTGCTTTGAGCATCGTCCACCAAGCAGGACCACCGAGGAAGAGCTCACAGAGAGGCCTATGGCAACGTCTGCCACCATCAATCTTCTACTGCTAGGCTTCGGCCTGGAGCCAGGTGGTGGGTCTGAGGCCAGTATTGGAGACCAGCTCTAAAGCCAGGGAGACAACCTGAACAAGGAGCAGAGGACAGCCAGGGCACACTAGGTCCGCAGCCAGGGCACACTATGTCCGCAGCCAGGGCACACTAGGTCCACAGGCTCTTTGTGTCTCTGGGTCACTCTGTCCTCTAAGGCTAACTGCCTCCCAATCCCATCCTTCATGATTCTTTCCAGTATTTCTAACCTAGGATCAGACAGAACAGGATTGTGGGATGCATGTTCCCTAGTCCTGTCTGCCTGCAGAAAAGCTAGCAGAGCTCTGTGAAGAGCAAACCAAGTGGCCCTTTAAATAGTTCGGATAGTCCGTGAATGCATGGTCAAGGTGCAGTACTCCTTTTGGAATTTAAAATAAATCAGTGAGTGTTGTTAGTAATACTTTTGATTTTCTCTGTAAAACAAGTATGACAAAATTTAATACAACTTTTAAATTTAAGCCAGAATTTATCAGTAGGCTCACAACTGTCCTTAGTCTGTAAGACAGTCCTACTGTTATCAAGAAAAACTGAGGAGATACACATTAAATCTTCATTTTTAGACCCAAGGAAGCACCCACCCTGATAACCTTCAAATGAGCCAAGGTTCCATTTCACTAAGTCTGAGCAAAGGTCTCCTCAAATTAAAAGCATTCTGGGCAGATGCTTCCTTATTCACGCACACTGTATTTATGTTTGGCTGGTTCTTTTATCAACTGTTCTCAGTAATATGGTCTTCCTAGAAACTCTGAAACAATAACCAGTGAGCATTGCACTAAGTGTTTGAACTCAATCTCCTGCTTGCCTGAGTAGCCACAGGATGTTTGCAAAAACCTCCACAGCTTACAGACCTGCATCTGGCTAATCAGTCAGAACGGGCCTGTCATGAAAGCTGAGAGAATGCACTGAAGATGAAGAGGAGGCTTCAGGTGCCTTCTCTACGTTTTCTTGCCTAAAAATATGACAAAGTAGATACTTCTGGTTTACTATAATCTCCACATTTCTGGAAATGTTTCTCTGTTGCTGTTTCTTTTAAGTTCCAGGTTCTGATATTGAGTAATTCATGAATGTAATGCTTTTAGATTTTGCAGTGAGGAAGATTTCTTTTAAAACTAAAGCTTAAGTGAACTAAGAAGAATGACTCAGTATTTAAGCATCAGGGCATTCTGGTGCTGCATTTTTCCACAGAAACATGAGCACAGTGGCCTCTAGTGGACACAAAGGATCCTGGGTGCCCGAAGCTCATTGTTGCGGCCATTTAGTAAATGAAAAGCTGTTTGTTCTGATCTGAAGAAATGGTCGGCTTCTACAGGAAATCGTGGTCTCTCCTTCCCACACTCCCTCTCCAGTCTCCACTCTCCATCATCAGGAGATTAGGCTGATGGAGATTGCTGGATTTCACCCTATTGTATGTCCTCCAGTCCCCTCTGCTTCTGAGAACAGTCCCAGGGCCTCAACCACAGCCAGGCAAGTGTCTCTGTCACTGTGGGGCTTCAAGAAAGCACAGAGCTGGGTTCCCCTCACCCCTGAATTAGAATCTCCAGGTGGGACCCAGGAATTGTTTCCAGAACCTGGCAAAGGTCAAAACCCACAGTCCTCACCACCGCCTCTGACTACAACCATCCTCCTGCAGTAAAAGAGAATTTCATTTTATTTTGCCATTTTTTAAACAAACATTATTTATAAAAGGAGAAATAAAAGTACAGATATTCACAATTCCAGGGGAAGATTCTACAATTCTCTGCACATGGCCAGTCTCCCACGAAGAGGTGCGCTAAGTGGCCATTGATCTTCGATGCTGTTATATCCTTGCAAGGTGTCTGCAGAAACAAGTGAATATAAACATCAATTAACATTTCTCCCATTTGTATAGAAGGGCAATACATCACACAGAGCTTACTATGCCAAAATTTACAAAGTTTTGCACTTTTCTTAACGTTACATCTTTTACTTTTAAACATAATTTATCATTACCTTGCATGCGCATCTCTGCACGCCACAGGTCCAGTGTGGGCCACCAGAGGACTCTGCAGGTCAGTTCTCTCCATTCACCTTTACGTGGGTTCCAGGGATGGAACTCAGGTCACTAGGCCTGTGCAGCAAGTTCCTTTAGCTGCTGAGCCAACTTGCTGAAAATAAGCTCAAACTTTAAACAAAATCCAGTGTGAACTAGATTTCTTAACTTACAACTGAAAGCCTCTCAGTCACAACGATGAGCCAGGCGGTGGGCAGTTACCGGGAGTCCACATCAGGGCCACATCGGGGAAAAACATGGTGATGTTTACAGTGTAATCCGAGCCTTGAAATTTCATTTAAAAAATCCCAAGGGTCAAACCCTGGAAAAGAGAAGTCAGTTCTCCTCCTTGGAGTACAGAGCAGGAACAAATATGTGATGGTGGCAGCGTGGGGCTTTAGAAATGCTCTTCTCTTCTGGGACGTGAGATGGCAGCAAAGATCTCCAGAAACTGAAGTGAGTCGCCAGCACGGAAGGCACTGAGCTTCTAACTAATGCTTTTTACCTGCGGTCTGTTCGACTCAGAACATTACCTTAAGCAAACCAAAGGGAAAAACTTGATGAAGCGTTGCTTTTTTTTGTCTCAAAAATCCATGTAAATGCCCTGGGAATTTTTTCTAAGGGTCTAGAGCCAGAGTACCAATTAATCCCGCCCCCGCCTCCGCCTGCTCCTCCTCCTCCTCTTCCTCGTCCTTCTCCACCTGCTCCTCCTATTCCTCCCCTCTTCTTTCCCCTTCTCCGCCACCTTTTGCAAGTCTTTTTTCCCACCGTCCTAAATAGCCAGTTCTTAAAGGGTTTTGAAGGGGTTTACATCCTTCATTTCTCTGCTGCAGACTGATTTGTGCCTGGATTTTCAAGAGCCTTTGGCACATTCTATAATTTTATGCATTAAACAAGAGCATGGAGGCTAGGGGGCAACTCAGTTGGTAGAATGCTGACCTAGCATTCATGACTTCCTGGGTTCAGTCCCCGGCACCGCATAAATTGATGTGGCGGCATATACCTGTAACCCCAGCACTCCAGAGGTGGAGGCAGGAGGATCAGAAGTTCAAGGCCATCTTGGCCACATAGCTCAGTTTGGCCTCAGAGTACTCCACCTAGAAGTTTCTGTCAGTTTTGTAAGTCTGCGGCTAAAGGGTTTTAAGGAAATCACGAAGCTGCTTTCTGCTCTTACCTCCCTCCACTGCTTTGCCCATCACAGAGCAGAATGGTGCCATGTGCCAGATTCCGCTCCCAGGTTCCACGGCCCCACCAGCCAACCAAGCTCCTGTATAGACAAAGGCTTCTGCCATTTATGAGGGCCTAATCTATGTACAAAGCCCCTGCACTGATAAACTTCTGATCAAAGAATTAGAAAAAATAAGAAGATAAAAACTACCCTTAATCCTATTACCAAGAGCAACTTGTAAAGGCATATCTATCTAACAACTTGCAAAGGTGAGTAACCCTATTCAACTAGGATAAACAGAGGTCGATCAAAATGTGCAGGCATAAAAATGCATTTATAGTACATGAAACAAGACAGGAGTTAGATGAACAGTATATTAGTTACTTTTCTCTTTGCTGTGACCAAATACCTCATAAATGCAAGTGGAAGAATGAAGGATTTACTCGTGGCCCACAGTTTGAGGATACAGTTTGTCATGTCGGAGAAGGCACTGTGACAGGAGTGTGAGGAGCTAGTCACGTGGCCACCACAGTCAGGGCTGGAGGAATGCTGGTGCTCCACTCACTTTCTGCTTTTCCAGTTTTTTTCAGTCTAGAACCTAAGCCCACAGAGTGGTGCTGTCCACATTCAAGGTGGGTCTTTCCCTTCAGTTATACCTCTTTGGAAACACCCTCATAAGGCACACCCAGAAGTGTGTCTCCCAGATAATTCTAAATCTAGTCAAGATAAAATGAAGACCACAGACAGTAAAAATTTTTTTAGTGTCAATGCATTTTATGCAATATCTGGGATACATTTTACTCATAAAAATGTATCATTTATCTGAAATTGAAATTTTTACTGAGTGCTTTTATTTGCTAAATCTGTTGACCTCAAGTACACTGTTAACTGTTAAAAGCAAGTAGCCAGTCAACCCTTAAGCTCAGATTGCTTATTTTTAGTAAAGAAGTAGGTTTGCACACATAAAGATGTTTACACAAACCTATACACACATCCTCACAGATTCTTAAAAACAATGAAAATTGTATGAATACAAAATCAGTTTCTTTCCAATGTGATGGAAAGAAGACTTTTCTTTTTTACATGCTTCATGTTGCCTCTGCTTTAACTATTAGCGTATTTTGTGTCAAAGTATTTTAAAGAAGTAATGAATGCATTATGAATAAAAATGGATAAATAAAAAAGTGAAAAGCGGGGCTGGAGAGATGAGTCAGTGAGGAAGAGCACTGACTGCCCTTACAGAGGACCCTGGTTCGATTCCCAGCACCCATAACTCCATAACTCCCGTTTCAGGGGATCTGATGCCCTCTTCTGATCTCCCTGGGCATTGCACAACACAGGTACACTTACATATATGCAGGGGAACTCATACACATACAATAATTATTTAAAAGACTGAAAGTTTCTATACAGTACACAGTTGATTAAAGAGACAGGCTACATTTAATTCTGTCCGTTTGCTTACCCCTCATTAAGATCTTACCAGCTTACCAAGAGAGAAGGAAAACTAGGCAGCCCACTGAAGGCACGGCCTCCTAAGGAAGGCTTCAGATTTCAAGTTGACGAATGAAGTCCAGGCTCATACTGAACACTGGAATTAGATTCCCTGTGCACCATCATAGCAAACAGAGTCCCTGAGAACCAAATGTTTCCAGAAGAGTTAGGGAACTTGGACATTGACACAATCTCAAAGACCTGTGTTCTATGCTGAAAAAGTTTTAAACTGTGTCCTTTAGATACTGAAGGCTTTTCTATGCATTAAAAAAATCAGAGAAAACTTTAAATCATTAGGGTCTATCTAACACCAGCAATCTCGTACATTTGATCTAATCTCTACAGGTGACACAGAGCCCTGGACTTAGTCTATTTTAGTGAAATCACACCCCCAAACATCCCCCACTGCCTGTCCCACTTGGTATCGCACTTTCATTTTTGATACCTCCGACCTCCCGCACCTCAAAATAGTCTACCAGGCAAACCATTTGTTCCTTTGGACTCTATTTTTAGGATGGCTTTCCTTTGGGCTGGGCCAATAGAACAGGTGCAAGAGTTGATTTTAGTTCATCTGTAATGAAAAAATAAAACATAATCCGCACATTTGAGAGATTCTGAGATCTGCCTGACCTGCTGGATGCATCTTAGCAGGCAATCAAGGAGGAAGCCGCTCTCTTGTAGACCAACTGGGGCCACATTTAAGGGCAGTCATGATGAATTTTCAGGTATTAAAAATGAAATGAAACAATAAAGATGAAGAGACTGTTTACACCTTGTGTTGGTTAATCACAAAGAATTCAAATGTGTATTACAATCTGAGGGAGTGAACTGGGTAGGTCAGAGTGATAAGTTATA
Source organism: Eospalax fontanierii (assembly GCA_035773235.1). Taxonomy (NCBI): domain Eukaryota; kingdom Metazoa; phylum Chordata; class Mammalia; order Rodentia; family Spalacidae; genus Eospalax; species Eospalax fontanierii. The sequence goes on along the minus strand of CM069549.1, from coordinate 41,668,868 downwards.
AATAATATTTTTTAATTTTATAAAAATTTATTATTCTATGCAACACTGAGACCTTACAGAACTGTTATCTTACCCGACCAACCACCCAATGAAAGAGGTTGCTAGGAAACAAAACAAAACAGAAAGTTACTGTTACCTTCTGGAACATTAAAAATGTACAATTTTATTTCTCATTTCCTAGTCTTTCTGAACTAAATTTAAAAATCAGTTAAAGGGGGCTAGAGAGATTGCTCAGTGGTTAAGAGCAATGGTTGCTCTTCCAGAGGTCCCAGGTTTGATTCCCAACACCCACATGGTGTCCAAGAACTATCTGTAGCTCCAATTCCAGGGAATTCAACAACCTCTTCTGCCCTTCATAGATACTGAATGACATGAGTTACATGCATGTAGGTAATACACTCATATACATAAATTAAATTAAATTAAATATTAAAAAAACAGTTAGGCTCCACTGGTCCAAATCTGGTCTCCAAAATATGTCCTGCTTTCAGCAATAGGGTTTTACCTTTAAGCTCTGGGAGTAATCAAGGGCTGTGGCAATAGCTCATGTAATTTTGGGAATCTCTTTGACTATAAGAGACTGGTCAGCAACTCAAAGGAAGGTTTCTCCTGTCTGGCACTGTTTCTTGTTATGTAGCCTTCAGCTATGCACACGGGCTCATGTAGAGACATTGTATGTGGAATTTGTCATTAGGTTATTAGGCTAATACGATTCCCTCAGGTGTTTTACAGTAGCTAGGCATTATTCATCTCTTCTCTCTCTCTCTCTCTCTCTCTTTCTCTCTCTCCCCCTCTGTCTTCCCTCCATGCCATCCCCATTTAAAGTGTCCTAAATTTTCTCCATTTCTCCCTTGACAACACCAGTCTCCTAAGGCCCCGCCTCTTTAGCTCCTTCTTTCCTGTTACACCATATTTCCTTGTATGACCGTCTCTCCCTGCTTCCATTTGAATAGCCCCCTTTTATCTATTTCTCCCTTAGTAGCAACTGTCTTATTATTCTTCTCTCCTCCCTTTACCTCCGTGGTTCTTTTCCATTTTCCTGGTTCCTGCAGGTACATCAGGATACACATGCACATATAAGGGTTTGGTGCTGGGACCCACAAATGAGAGCATATGCATAATTTATCTTTCTGATTCTGTGTTACTTCACTTAGCATAACAGTTTCTAGTTTTCTCCATATACCTGAAAATGTCATGATTTGGTCTTTCCTTACCGCGGAGTAGAACTCCATTGTCCACTCATCAGTTGAGGGACACTTAGGTTGCTTAGCTATTGTGAAAAGAGCAGCAACAAACATGGATGTACAAGTATCTCTGCAATAGGATAAGTCCTTTGGGGATACACCAAGGAGTGGCATAATCAGGTCAACTGGTAGGTTCATTTTTAGTGTTTTAAGAGTGCTCCGCACTGCTTTCCATGGGGCTGCACGAGATTACACTCCCACCAGCAGTGAGTGAGCCTTCTCCTTCCCCCACGTCCTCTCCAGTATTTGGCTTCATTTGTTTTCTTAATGTTAGTCAGTCTCAATGGGGTAAGATGAAATCTTAAAGTGGTTTTAATTTGCATTTCATTTCCCTAATTATTAATGATGTTGACCACTTTGTAGGATGCTTCTCAGCCATCTTTATTTCTTCTTTTGAGAACTTTCTGCTCAGATCCTTAGTCCATTTTATAATTGGATCACTTGTTTTCTTGATTCTTTATTTGAGTTCTTTATATATTCTGGACATTAAGATTCTGTCAAATGTGTCACTGGTAAAGATTTTCTCAGCTAGCTCTAGGAGAGCACTATACAAAAGCCAAGAAAGAATATCAATCGATGACCTGACACCAGCTTCATGACCAAATGACCACACTGATGACTGGCACAGCATTCAACACTGGTGCAGTAGTGGCACTTTTCTCTTGGGCCCAATAAACAGTAAATGGTTACTTAATTGGTCTTAGAGCTTACTCAATGGGAGGAAACTCATGTGTGGTACTGTAATCACAGCCAAATACACACGACTGAAGAGCTCATAGATCTTAGAGAGATCTCAAAGGCTGTCACATCCCTAGACTAATGTAACTTCTTAGTGAAAAATGTTTCCTTATATTTACAGCCAACTATCCCAGTCACCACTCATCAAAGAAGCTTCTTTTGCACCAGATGGAGACTACTGCAGAGTATCACAGCTGGTCACACACAGACATTGTCTATGAATTGCCATGGCAAGAGCAGCATATCTACAATGCAGCTTCTACACCCAAGGCTCAGGCAATATAGAACAAGGACTAAAGAAGTCAATGATGAATCTCCCAACTCTCATTAATGAAGCTCCCACATGCAACAAAGGACCAGTAACACAAAAGGTCACAAATGGCTAAATCATGGAAATCAACAATCTGCAGAGTGTGGGACCCTGGACAGGCTCTTATATTAAGTCTCACTCACTCAGGGCTCAGGGACCATTGTGAAGAGAGGGTGGAAAGACTGTAAGAGCCAGGGAGGAGGGGTGTGACCACACGGAAATAGAACCCTACAAGCTCCGGGGACCCTGCTCATATGAACCTACAACAATAATTTTGGCTTGCTCAAGACCCATGCAGACTCAAGCAGACAGAAGTCCAGCATGGCACTGGGGAAGCGGGCAGCAGACCCCAACCTTTGCTTAAGAAATATTGGCAGCTGATTACTGTTGGATGAGGATGGGCTAGCTTTCCTAAAGCCAGGGACTCTGGGGAGGCTGACTAGACCTCAGTAAATGAACCTGCACTGAGGTCACTTGGGGACTCTAACTTAACAAAATAGACCTTAACACAGATGAAAGAATGTATGGGTTCCAGTTGGGGGAGTGAGGGTGCTGGGAGGGAAGGAATACAAAGACGATCAAAATTATTGAGATGGTCTGTATGAAACACAATGATTCAATAAAAAGAAATATTAAAAAAAATAACAGCTAAAATAACAGGAGAAGAGAAGACACGTGTTCCCTTTGTCCAGAAGATGATAATCTCTTTTCTCCTGCCAGCAGTAATCACAGCAGGTCACCTGTGTCTTCACAGTGTATACACAAAGCCCATCACCCTTCGGGTGGCCAAAAGCGACTTGAGTTTCTAAGATGAAGAACAGAAGGACCAGCCTGGAGTTCAAAAGACAAGTAGTCACTGAAGCTTGCTTCCTAAGTGATAGAACATCTGGTCCCAACTCAAAGTCCAAGGTAAATTAATTTTTATCCCAAGTTTAGTATCCCTTAAGGTAACTATTATTCTCACCAGGTATAATATCTCAACCACTGAGAATCTGGCTTACATAATGCTGAGGCACACAGCAGCACCAGAGAGCACAGAGTTCAAGTTCAAAACATCTCAGCTGGAATTACAGCTTACTGTTCGCTCATGTCAGAGGGAACCAAAGATGTCACTGTCCCAAATGTGTCCTATTATCCAGGTTGACAGGCAGGGTCAAAATTCCACTTAATGCTGCCCTTCACTTCCCTGCCCCAGAGCCTGCCATCATTCATGTAGAGTTACCCCTAATGAACATTTTTAGACGTTTCATCATGAACTGTAAGTAGCAATGACTCAGAAGAGAAATGAAAGAATTTGCCAAGATGGGAATGTTGGCACATGCCTGTAATCCCAGCACTCAGGAGACTGAGAAAGCAAGATGTGGCCTTGGCTGCATAGCAAGTTTCAAGCCAGACTGGGCTCCATAAAGAAATACTGTCAAAAGAATTAAGGAAAGAAATGATGGATACTCCAACCTTCGTCTCCCTCCGCCAATGTGAACCGTAGTGTGTAGAAATGCAGTATTTGCTCATATTGCTGAAAACACTCAGTAGTGCTCATCTCATGTGTGGCATTTAAGTAAATCCGTAATAATGGTTTCATTGCTCTATCAGCCACCTTACAGCCTTCAGGAACAGTGCCACAGTGCTCACTGTGCAGCATGAGAAAACATTCCCCACGGAGCTCACGAGGCAGCAGAGGAAAAAAAGTTGTAGTTGTAGTATAGGCAGGAAATGCTGAAAGACACAGACAAGGTGATACGGGAGTCGATTCAAAGGACCAGTTAGTTACATTTGGGAGTAGAGCAGGCGAACTCGGGAGGGAGGAGTCAGGCCTCGAGGGGGCGGGTATTTTGTTATGTACAGAGGCAGTCTGGCGAGGAGTAGCAGGCGCCTGAGCGTAGGGAATTACATGAACATGATCAAGACGCAGAAGTGAGGTGTTCGGTTTCATCAGCATGAGGGAACTTCTGGAGGACCTAGAGGAGAAAAGAACTGGGAAGTGTGAACAGACCTCCCGGTACTCCCCGACGCACTGACGCGCCCCAGAGCACAGAACAGGGTACGAAGAGACCAGGTGACATGTGGATGAGTACATGAAAGACGTCCATCATCCGACATCACAGCGCAACTGAGCACACGGGCACAATGAAGCTGAGAGACGGAGTCATCTAAGGGTGTGCAACTCCAGGTCCCAGGCCAGAAACCTAAGGCCATCTGACTCCAAAGAGGGGATTTCAAATAGTGTTATCTTCAGTATCACTGTGGAAATGTGATGTTCTGTTTGACAATACAGACATGCCATTCAGTTCGTACTGTGCTTACTCTGACTTTAGATAGTGGTGACAGAAAATCCAGAGGGTTGTAGAAGGCCAATGTGAAATAACTGATTGTTATTTCACTAGGAGAAAAGAGAGCCCAGAGGGACGCAGAGCATCAATAAAAACACAGTGGTTTATACTGGAGGATAAAGCAAGAAAGAACTATGCAAAATAACTGCATTCCAATAAATGCTTGTAGGTGTTGGAACGCCTGTGGTTTGGGTAAATTGGCTCATTTTTCACAGAAGCTCGGTGAAGTAACATCTCCTAAGAGAGGACTTTCATCCTTTATATCAGTTGTAGTTTGCTTTCTTTAACTGCTCTCCACAAACCTGATTTTCCCCATGGACTCTCCCCCAAGTCAGTGCTGTTTCTGTCTGCCACCCTTGCGCACACACCCTGTGGCTAACTTTCTGTTCATGCCTGGGAACGGGTTCTGCCTCTTCTTGGCTGGCATCAGAAAGATTAGGTTGCTTAAAGACAGAAGTTCAAGAGAAGACTCTGATATCTCTTTTCTTCAATAATAGCATTTTCTCTTCTAATGTTTTTAATAATTTTTGAGGATCTCCTATAACGTATCTTGTTTCTATTATACCTCTCTCTATCTCCTCTCAGACCTATCCTCACCTTTCTACTGGCCCCCATCTTTGAGTCCTATTTTTTTTAAGCTCATTGGGTTCAATTTGTGTTCCCCAGACACTCTTGGGTGTGGACCCATCCCTTGGAGCCTGGTCAACCTGCCAGTAATCATATCCTTAAAGGAAACTGGTCCTCCCTCTCCCAGTAAGAACCATCTGTCAGTAGATCCTCAGCTAGTGGGACTTCATTTGCACAGTCCCTCTGTGCTGGGATGCTGTCTGGTTTGAGCTTGTGCAGGCCTCATATATGCTGTTACACCCACTGCAAGATCATGTGGCAGCTGCCCTGCTGTGTCTAGAAAACATGTGGATTTTTTTTGTAGTTATCTACCACCTCTAGCTCTTCTAGTCTTTCTACCTCTGCTTCCAAAATGATCCCCGAGCCTTGAGAGGGAGAGACATGATACAGCCGTCTGATTTAGGGCTGAGCATTTCACAGTCTCTGTTTCTTGTTTTGACTTCTTTTGTAGTTCGCTTTTTCTTTGTTAAGACAGGTCTCCCTTGTAGCCCTACAGCTTGGGTCTCGTTATGTAGACCAGGCTGATCTCTGTCTCAGAGCTCTGGCTGCCTCTGCTTCCTGAGTGCTGGATTGAAGGCATGTGCCACCACACCCAGATCACTCCAGTACTCTCTACACTGGACCGGTTGTGGGTCTCTGTGTTAATCACCATCCACTGTGAAAGGAGGCTCCTCTGGTGAGAGCTGAGAGATGTACTAGCCTGTCAGTATAACAAGAAGTCATTAGGATTTGGTTAAATACTATGTCCCTTTAGAAGGATAAGAAAAGTGACCTGTGTCCACAACCAGTGACCTGTGTAGCCACAGGTTCTTGGCCCTAATAGCATTGCCAGATACAGGTTCCGTCTTGTGAAGGCCTTTAAATATCAGAAAGTGGTTGATTACTCGAATAACATTCACACCACTATCGTACCAGTGAGCATATCTTGCCAAGCCAGTCATTTTTGTAGCTCACAAGGTTCATGACTGGGTAAGACTGATGATTGCTTTTCTCTTATGATAGCATGCATAGCACCTTCCTACACTATGAAAGATGGCTAGTAAAGATGAACTTTCCAGGTCAGTATCAGCTTGATTTCTCCATGTTTTATGATTCATGTATGCAGTATCTTCACAATAAGGTCTTACCATCAAGTTCTAGAGGGGAGCCAAGAGCAATGCCAATATCCTGTGATGGTGTAGGTCTATGGGACACCTTTGGTCAACAACTTCAAAAGAGGTAAACCATTCCTGGCACTGGGCTTGTTGTTTGCTAGCCTGTGGTGTCTAGTAAGTAACTGTATCTCCCAACCCCATTATGAGGACATTTTATTTAAACTATTTCTGTTTGTATACATATATGTTTTAGGATGCTTCTATACTACTAGGTTTCCAAATTACATTTTCAAAAGGCCCTTCGTGTTAGTTATCCCTCCTCTAGCTCGCCTTCCCATGGCCTACCCCCCTCAACCCTTCCTGCTCTGTTATTTCTCTTTCCTCTTTAGTTCACTGCATTCTATCTCCCCTCTATGGCCTCTTACTAATTTCCTGACCTCTATGTGTTTTCCAAGTGAAACTTACATATTCAAATGTTCAAAGATAACATCCAAATATGAGAGAAAACATGTCATGCTTATCCTTTTGGATCTGGGTTCCCTCACTCAGGGTGATAGTTTCCAGTTCCATCCATTTACCTGTGATTTGCATAATTTTTTCCCTAACAACAGGATAATGTTTCATTGTATAAATGTACCACGTTTTCATGGTCTCTTTATCAGTCAATGAACATCTAGGGTGCTTCCATTTCCTAGGTATTGGGAATCTAGAGCACCAGGGAACATGGATGGGCCGATATCTCTGTAGTAGGATTGAGAGTCCTGTGGGCATATGCCTCACAGTGGTCTAGTTGGATCACATGGTATAACTATTCTAGCTTTTTGAGGAACATCTACACTGATTTCCATAATGGCTGCACCGGTTTACATTCCCATCAGCACTAAGCAAGTGTTCCCTTCCCTTCACATCCATGCCAGTATTTGTTGTTATTATTTTTAATCTTGGTCATTCTGACTACAGTAGTATGAAATTTCAAAGTAGTTTTAATTTGCATTTCCCTAGTGGATAAGAATGCTGAACATTTAAAAAAATATTTCTTAACCATTTGCATTTCGTCTTTTTAGAACTCTACAGTTAGTTCCTTGGCCCAGTTTTTAAATGGGTTGCCTTCTTGGTGTTTCGTTTCTTGAGTTCTTTGTATAGTCTCTATGCTAACTCTCTGTCAGATGTATAGCTGGAGCTAAAAACTTAGCATTTTTCTTTCAGTGGATTCAAGTTTTCTTTAGTTTGGAAATTCTTATCTCCTAGGGCATCTGTTTGTGACTGGGGATAGTTGTTTGGGGTTGAAACGAATGAGGTGTAGTTCTTGGATTCTTGCTCCAGTTAGCTCATTTCATTCCCAGGAAGAGCCAGATGGGACAGTGTTGTCTTCACCTTCATAAATAAGGAAATGGGTGCAGAGAAGTGAAATTCCCTCATTTCCTAGTTAGATTCATGTTGGAAGCAGGCAGAACCCATTTTCTCAAATCCTTAGGTTAAGTTAGCCTCATCTGTGAGCCCTGCTGAGTCCCAGCGCTGAATGTTAACATGGTTATATTTACTTCAGTGTATTGGCCAGTAGCCCTAGTCCTTCATAACGCTCCAAAGTGTATGGACACATATTTAAACCACTTAAAAAAGTCAGATTACAAATCTGAAAGCTAATAATGCAGAATATCACATGGAAGATATTACATGACTGTATCACTTGCATGAGCAGTGTTGTGCCAAACAGCCATGTTGCAAAATCTCATTGCTTAACACAGTTGCCCAGATAGATAGTATCTGTGGCTGCTAAATGGCTCTTTGAATAGCAAGATCTCTGCAGGCATCTAGTTTGATTCATTTTAATCATAAAATACTTTTATACTTCTTTAAAATCGTTTTACTAGCATATATTAAAGTTATACAAAGTCAAAGGTTTCAATGCCTTTCCACACACGCATGCAATCTGCTTTTATCGTGCTCACCTCTCCTGTTACCTTTTTGCCTCCGCTTCCACAGGAGCACCCCCTTTTCATTTCTATTTCCTGTCTTTTCCTGGATTCCACATATGGGACAAAGCATGCGGTACTTGTCTCTGTGAGACTGGCTCATTTTACCTCACACAGTGTTCTCCATTTTCACCACTAGTCTTTGGGACATGGTGGCAGATAATGCAGAGTGTTGTGATATAGTTGGCTGTAGTCAGAACAGGGTAAGAGGAAGACAAACTTCCCAAAATCACAGAGCATTGAGGAAAAAGAGGGGAGTCCAGGTGCTAGAGGATAAGTTCCTTTACAGTATTAACACATGACCTGAACATATTTGAAATCATTTATCATATTGGCCAAAGTGACAATGATGTATTGTAGAGAGGAGCAAGTCCCTAAAGTCATAATTTCCTAAGGAAGCCAAATGATTTACCATTGTCTGTCCTTTGGTATTTAATAATGTGGCTATTTTGATAAATATAAATACGCCCCCCAATTCATAACTTTAATCCTAACCTCCAGATGGATCTTAGAAGCTGATTAGGTCATGCGGAGTGAGGTCCTTTATAAACATGCACAAGGAAACCTGACCATTTCTGCCACCAAGTATTTTAGAATATAAATACATATTTCTGTCTACTATACTTTGTAAATAATATTTATTGACAAAAATATTTATTACAATAAGGTTAAACAATAATGTGAAATTTGTCACTGTTGTTGCAATGTGGTTTTACCATTTACTCCCTTTCCAAATTCTCCAACCCATACAAAGTTTTTCAAGGCAATTGTGTTGTTTCTTAAAGAAAACAATGCTAATAAAATGTTCTATTTTTTAAAAAAAGAAAGAAAAATTGAAAGGATTTTTTTTTTTTTTTACAGTGGAAAATAGTGACAACTCCCTATATGTGAAATTCTCCCGTGTCAGGTTTGAAGGGCGCCATCTTGTGGCCTTCATTGTGTCTCTCAATGAAACTGCTTGCTCAAAGGTGTCACAGAAAGGTTTGTAACATTCGTGCCAAATTGGACTCTAGAGCACAATCTCCCTGCAATGCACAAAAACTGGGCTTCCTCACTCTTTCGCCTGCTCTGGGTTCTCTTCACGTGTTTGCCTTCACCACTGGAAAGTGCGCTTAAATTTTGCTCAGTCTAATTTTCTTTGCTCTTTGGATTTATGCTGCACACATTCCGTCCCCACCTGCTAGTCTCACTCCGCGAGCTTCAGACGAGGCTTTCACCTCCGTGAGTCTTGCATTTTCTTCAACATCCCTCTTACCATGTTCAGAAAAGCCTCAAGCTGAGGGGGTTACATCTTGATAAACTCCCTGTAAGCTGAAAACTTTCCAAGTGATTCATTTCATACATCTGACCAACCTGGCACAGCGTAGCCCATCATGATTCAGTGGCGACTGGCTGCTGCTGCCCAGCACCGCCCCAGATCCCACGGAGAACATCCCGTGTTGAATCACTGTGTGCTAGGGCCTATGGAGAATCTCTGTCTCTACTGCTGCTTCTTTCTGGAATTCTCCCCAGGTTCTGCTTAGACCCGCTTTCTCCATGAAGTTTCCTTCAATCACCTCTCTCAGCTGACTTCTGCTGTATGATTATTTTGTTCTGTTTTCATGACTAAATTGCAGCTCCATCAACCCAAAGACTATATATGTACTTTTTATTATTCTCTGTTAGGACCTCCAAAAATATTATTTGAATAAATACACTGATAAATTAAAGCAAAAAAGAAACAGAGCTTAAGGTAAGGCTGTTCGTAGAGTCAGAATAAGAAACACAAAAGGTGAGTGACAATGTACTAAAGTGCCCGGGGGAAACGGAAGGTGGCGCTGACCCCACCTGAGCAGTCCAAGAAGTCCTTACAAGTGAGGGCATCTGAGCGGAGGCACGAAGGGCTGGCTCTGAAGTGGAGCCAGTGGCAAGGCTGCGTGAGGCAGGCAGGAGCGATGGGAGAGACCGGGGTACTCAGGTGGTCTATGGGGGCACGCGGCTACTGGAGAATGAGCGGGATGGGCAGGCACAGACGACAGATCTTACAAGAATTCTCTTAAAACTTATTATAGTTTTCACAGGGCGGAGAAGACTCCATTTCAATGGCTTTGCATCTTAAAAGATTACTTGTCAAACTACAGAATAGAATGGGTTGGGGTAGAAAGAGGGGGTAAGGTGGACGATGAAACGATCTAGGAACGATCTTGAGTGATGTCATTAATCCAGAGAACCCAGTAAGGACCGGGTCGAGGGTGTGGAAAGAGAAACAACGGTATAATCCGAGGGCTCCACGTGCCAAATGAAAATGTGGTACATTCCTTGTAGGAGAAAAGTGCCACGAAAAACATGTTCAAAGCTTCTTTTTCTTTATGCCTTCCCTTTCTACTTGTTGTGGCACTTTAAAGTATTTTATTTAATATTTAATAACATTCTCAATAAAAACTTAAGCTTTACCTCTTTGGCATGGGTAATGGGGTAAAAACACTTGGCATTGTGCAATATGAAAGTTAAACTGCAAATGCCGGTTTAAAAACACAAATATCAAGAGTTAGGGTGCAGCTCCAGGTAGAGTGTTTGCATAGCATGTGCAGGGACTTGGGGTCAATCTCCTGCATCGTGTATTCAATCAAATTTAAAATGCAAATATCAGAACATTTGACTTGTATGTGTGACACAAAATAACACAATTTGTATTTCATAAGTGATACTGGAGTGTGCTTGGAGCCAGTGGGGAAACATGAACATAAGTCAGGTTCAGAAAAGCTGAAGGCATGAGAGGCTTCTCCAGGCACAGAGCGGTCAAGGGTTCGGAGATGTTGAGACACAAGTGGGGCAAGTGAAGGCTCCACTGGTGCCCATGAGCCTTGTACCACAATGTGTGATCAGGCATGGTGACTGCTGGGTTCGAGGAAGCTGAAGCAGGCAGCTCCCTTTTCTACGCCCCGGCAGTGGGGACAGTCCAGAATCACCCATGAAGACGGTACAAAGCAGAACACCACAACTCAGGCTTTCAAAGCCCTGGGCATTGCTTCAATCCCAAAATAATATTATTAAATTTTTCAAGGTACGTCAGGTGTGGTGGTACACACCTTTAATCACAGCCTTCAGAAGGCAGACAAGTGGGTCTTTCTGAGTTTAAGGTCAGCCTAGTCCATATATTGAATTCCAAACCAGACAGGGCTATATCGTGAGACCCTGTCTCAAAAATTTTTTTAAAAGAATTTCAAGATAGCTAAAAGAGCTTTAAGCTTTGCTGATCCTGTGAAACTGACCCTGGACAGAGATAAGGATGCTTATGAGGTAGCAGTGTAGACTGATGGACTTCACTGCTCATATCTAAGCTTCACGGGATGCAGGAGGTCTATAAAGAGAGGTGGAACCATGACAAACAGCCCTTTTCTGTCTTAAGAGACAGACATACATGGAGTCTTAAGCTGTTTTCCTGTTGCTGTGATGAAGTACTCTGACAACAGCAACTCAAGGAGAAAGGGTTTGTTGTTTGTCTTTCTGTCTCCCAGTTCCAGGTACAGCCCTTCACAGTAGGGGAATCAAGGCAGGCAAGCAGAAGCAGTTGGTCACAAAGCCCCACAATCAGGAAAGAGAGAGAGAGATGCTCAGCTTTCGTGTCTCCATTTTATACAGTCCAGGGATTGGTCCTCCCATAACACACATGGCTCTTTTCACATCAATAAACACAATCAAGAAAATCCCCCACAGGCATACACAGAAACCCTCACCCAGGCGAGTCTAGATTCTGTCAAGTTGATAACACTATCACCAATGACAATGGCATTAACCCTGATTGGAAGGACCTGTGATTCTGTGTTTGAGTCCTTTGTAGTTTGGCATTTCCATCTACCTGTTTCCTCAGCAGAATCTCACTATCAGTACACAATTGACTTTCAAAGAAATGGAAAAGATACCTGGATAATAACCAAGATTTACACATAAAAAAAAAACAACTCCTTGTGAATCTCTTGGCTCAGGCAGATACCCTACCAGTAAAAACTTTAAATTAGGAAAGGAAGGTTGCTCAATGGATTAAGCACTTGCCACGCAAGTATATAGACCTGAGTTCAAATCCTCAGTACCTAAATAAAAGGTGGTGCAGTAGTGTGCACCTGTATTGTAATTTCAGTGCTCCTACAGTGAGATGAGAGGCAGAAACAGGAAATTCCCCAGGAAATTACAAGGCAGCCTAAAGTCCTCAGCAGCAAACAAGAGACCGCGTGCTGTCGAACTACGTGGAAGGCAAAAACCGACACCTAAGGTACTCTGCTCTTCAGTGTGTGTTGTGGCGCATGCATACCTTCACTCACACACATGAGCATGCACACACACATACATGCACACATCGTACACACACAAAATTTAATTACACTATTCCTTAGCTTGTCATTATAATTAAAATTATTGAAATTTTTCTAATGCTTGCACCAAGGAAGAAAAAAGCCCTGGATCTTATTTCACCAATATATTCAGTAGCAGGTGCATATCCAGGTCCAGTGCTGCGTCACAGTAAAAGAACTGGTTTATCATGACTCCTAAGGAAGATGCTAACTCACTTTTAACAGTTAATTCACTGCTAAGGGAAACGTTTTCTGATGCTTTCTGTACTTTGAAAATTAGGTACCCAGGGGTCTAGAGAAATGATCCAGCGGTTAGAAGTACTGTCTGCTCTTCCAGAGGACACATGTTCAGTTCCCAGCACTCACATGGCAGCTCACACCCATTTGTAACTTCAGTTCCAGGGAATCTGACACCCTCTTCTGGTCTCTGTGGGCATTGCATGACATGGTGCACTTACATACATGGAGGCAAACACTTATACACATAAAAAACAAAATATAATATATTTTAAAAATAGGAGCCCAAACGATGAAAACGAATGGCCATTTATGGGTGCCTCTTCTGTGCACTTGAGCTCTGTAGTGACACAGCATAGACAGACCCTTACCCTGATTGGGTTATAAATCCCGTGAGGGGTCACCCCTTCACATGAAGTCTCCTCACGGAACTTTGAGCCTGCCATCTCATCAACATTGTCAAGTAGGCAATAAAAGACAGAACAAAGACCAGCAAGCTAGCGTGTGTATAATTCAAGGGAGAAGGCAGAAGTGGCATGTGCCTGAGGCACAGCAGTTCTTCCTGGCACAGTGCACCCATTTACTTTTTAACTTTTCTCCCAGTCTATTAAAGGCGCTCATCTTCTGTTGAACGAATTAAACTGTAACTAACAGCAGTGATCACTGGTAACCAGTGCAATGTGTTATAGGAAGCTCCATTATACTCCAAACACAGTTCCACCCAAACAAAGCCAACTCAGGATTTTATGTGGATCTGAGAAGAAAGTAAGTGAGACATGAGTGGGCCCTTGTACAAGTTCTTACCTTGTCTTGTTTTATGCAGAATGAGTGCTACAGCTTATTACATAAGGACAATAAGTTCAAACTTAATGAAATAGATGAATGGGTGGGACCCCTGGAAATGAATAATCATCTCACATTCTAAAAATGCTCTATTACAATCCAAATTCTGAGAATTTAAATTAGCGACTAACCGTGGCTGCTAGACTGAACTCAACACCATGAAACTGTGTGCATTTGTCCAGAGCAGTCTTTAAGAAGTGAGTGGGAGTCAGGGACACGTGTGCTCCTGAGCATCCGGGAGCCCCGCCCTTTTTGTCTCAGGCACCCACCATATCTTCCCTGTACACACGGGGTGCCTGGTGTAGAACCCACTGTTTAGATTTGTTATTTCTGTGACTGATATTGAGAAGTCTGCCTGTAATTGTGTGTGCGTGTGTGCGTGCGTGTGTGTGTGTGTGTGAGAGAGAGAGAGAGAGAGAGAGAGAGAGAGAGAGAGAGAGAGAGAGAGATTTGAGACGTATGGATCAAAGGGCATGATTTTCTGATAAGCATGGATCCGAACTTCTAGTTCCCCAATTCATCCTGGAGACACAGTTTCAGTGATAGAATGAACGAGGCCTGACTCAGAACTCAGCTTATGAGGCATCTGAAGGAACATGTTCTCAGCATTCAGGTTCACTCTCGGCCGTAAGGCTAATGTTAGAAGTCAGGCTGTTTCTTTGTCTGGGCATAACAATATATGGTACTGCTAGCTCAATCAGTAATCTAAGCTGTGGATGAAATGAGTTCATTTTTCTTGTAGCTCTGATGGGTCATTTGCAATAGATGAACATGTCTTAGAAGTGTGCCAGCTGTGAGCAAACAGTTTGGGCTCTCAATTTGTAATATTCTAGAAATTCATAGGAGACAGTTTAGGAATGTCTTGTCCTTGTCAAGCTCTGTCCAACTGTACAGCTCAGCTCTCAACTAAAAATTCCATCTGTAAGAGAGAAAGACTCTTACAGTGTCTGTTAGGAGGGCCCTAAGGAATGGATCATCTCCACCTCAGCTTTTGTAGGGCTCAGGTCTTAGGGTATTCCCAGTGCTGCCTTCAATGATGTTAATCTGAAGTTGAACTATAAGCCTCCAGTTATGTGGATTAAATAAGATCCGTTAAAACTGGGGCCAAATGAAGCCTATTTAAATCACTTAAATAAAAATGTGAATATTCCTTTATATGATTGGCAGGATTGCTCCGTGGGTAAAGGTACCTGATGTCAAGCACGATAACCTGAGTTCAATCCTAGAACTCACAGGGTGGGAAAAGAGAACGACTCCCACATGTTGTCCTTTGACTTCCTCATGCGTGTACACTTGATATCTATGTGCACACACACATACATTCACACACAATAACTAAACAAATGTAATAAATATATTTTAAAAATAATCTCTAGCTGGGCATGGTTGCACATACCTTTAATCCCAATTCTCAGGAGGCAAAGGCAGGAGGATCTCTGTGAGATAGAGGCCAGCCTGGTCTACACAGCAAGTTCCAGGCCAACTAGGACTACACAATGAAACTCTGTCTCAAAAAACAAAATAACAACAACAATAATAGCAATAAGCTCCACTATATTCAACAAATATTTGCACTAAAATGAACAGATTTCTTTCTTTTATTCAACATACAAATCCTGCGTTCAACTCTATAAATATTTCTGATTTCTTGGGATTACCATTTCAAGATTCGTCACATAAACAGGTGCAAAGCCATTTGCTGAAGTTGGCTATTGTTCAAATAGCAAAGCCTCGTCTGGAGTTGAGCATGCTTGGCTGCTGTTTGTGGACACTGCGGTTCATTTCCGCTTGAGCAAGGGGGGGCTACATTCCCACTTGAAGTTCACGCCTAGCAGCAGGCCTTTCATACAACTGAAACTATCTTGGAAAGTCGTCTACTTTTTGTGTGCTTCTTCACACCAGACCTCACACTCTGAAACTCTCAAATGGTAGCTGTTGCATAACAGTAATACATACCTGGCAAATGTTTTTCCCTACTATAAGGAGTTATGCTAAGAAGAGAGAAACAGGCTGGAGTCAGCACACAGTTGATGAAGGGGCAAGCTCCTGTGGACTCACCTATCCCCACCCCAGTCCTTATAAGACAGTCAGGGACTAGAGAGATGGCTCAGCAGTCACAGTGTTTGCTGCTCTTCCAGAGGACCTGAGTTCTGTTCCCAGAACTCACATCATATGGCTCATATCCACCTGTAACTCTAGGGGATCCAACGGCCTCTTCTAGCCTCCACCAGCATTCCCACCCATTCTTTCTCTCTCTCTCTCTCTCTCTCTCTCTTCTCTCTCTCTCTCTCTCCTCTTTTTACACATACACATAAATAAACAAAATAAATAAAAATGAAAATGATAGCTAGATACCAGGGAAGGGAGTGTTGGACCAAAGGAGAGTGCTGCTTCTCTTTCCTCTGTCCCAGTACAACTGCCAGAGCGGAGCGGGAAAAGGAAAAGTCAAAAGTGATCATGGGCTTTAAGGAGGCACATCATTTACCTGGAAGAAGACACAGTATTCGCCGAGTGGGGAGAGCATGTGTCTTTACGAGGGCTGACGGTCTTTCTAGTAGTCCTTCCAAGAGAGGTTGGGCACTGGGCAAGAGGACCCCAGGAGCCAGGGAGTGCTGGTCCCTAGGAGTCAAATGCCTCTTTCACCATGATTCCTTCTGTCATTCATTGCTACTTCAAATGTCAGCTTCCCAGACACACTTGGTCCTCCAGAGCTCAGCCTAGAGTCGTGCTATCCACCCTTCTGGGTGAGAAGAGAATAGAGGAGTAGACAAACCATTGGGAGATGAGCACTGTGGACGTTAATTACAAGACAGATGATCCTCACGCATCTCTGATCTCTGCAGGTACTTCATGACACGGGTGCACTTACACACATATGGGCAGTATACTCATACACATAAAATAAAAATGATGAATAAAAATATTTTTAAAAGAAAAGGAAATAGTAAAATGAAAATATAATCCCAGCTCCTTCCAGATTGTTGGCATCTGAGCTGTTTCCACACACAAGGAATGACAACTGCAGTAATCAATTCACAAAATTGATATGGAAATTAGAGATATGTGGAAAATGATTTTCCCTGGGTGCTCAGAAGAACATAATGATATCATTTATTTAGGTAATGCCAAGCATATGTTTCCTTTCAAAACATGCGAAATACTACATGTTCCTGAGATAAGTTTTTTAAACCACCATATTTTCAGAAGTTTATAGGAATTAAAATGTTCATCTCTAAAAATTATTCTACCCTAAAAACAACTTCTGATGTTCCTACTATAGTAAAGTGGGACGAGGGGTCCTCTTGTCTCTAACAGATGAAAATGCCTACAGGTCAGAAAGTAGCTGTTTGCCATGTACCAGGATTTGTGAGGAACATCATTTTCAATTATTCTTATTCAAGCTGCACACTAACCATATGCAACAGTTACCACTTTGTCCTCAGAAAGAGCTTAAGAATTCAGAGATAAATTGGCTAAAACACAGCAGTTAGGAAAGTCAGAATGCAAGTGCTGGCTCTGAGTAGAGTCCTTATTCACTAACCATCAACAGTCAGGGAAATACGTTAAAGAAAAATAAGGGTCTATCTGCAGTCTAGAAAGATGCAAAAGAAAAAAAATTTAAAAACCCAGAGTACCAAGTAACTCAAAATCAGCATCAACAGGCATAAGGGGTCCATCTTTGCTATGGATCGATGTAAAATTAATCAGTCAGGTGACTCATTATCATGAATTTGGACATTAAATACTCATTACCACTAGCCATATTACTAAAAATAACCATTCCCAAGATTCCAAAGTTGAGTTTCAGATCCTGAGCTCATAACTACTTCACGGAGGTGTAGGTCACCCTGCCTCAGCTCCAGTGTCAGTCATCTGGAGTGAAAAACAAGAATGGCGATTGGGAAATGTGTAGTGATCAGGACCAGTTTCTGACATGTCCCTGGTGACTAGGCATGCTGCGGTTGTGCTGGTCAGTCTGGTTGGAGCTTCAGCACCTCACAATTCCATGTGTCCCTTCTGCCTCTCAGCTCCTGTCAGCATTCACCCTTGGGCCTCTGAGCGCTATCTGACTCATTGCCTCAGGGTCATGAAGACTTCGGTAATTCTTGTTTTCTTTCTTTTTTTAAATCCAGGGTCTCGCTGAGTAGCCCAGACCTCCAAAGTGCTAGAACTACAGGTGTATTATTACTTCTATATTAATCTAGTATTCTACCTTTTGTTCTTTCTAGCTCATCACGCCTGGTGTAGCCAAGAAAAAGAGTCATAAGGCTTGTAAATGGAAAGAAGCCTGTGCCACACCTATCTGGAGCGGTTTAAAAGACTCTCTCAAGGCAAGCCATGCTAATGTTATACCTAAAAATACTACAGTTCAGAGAGTTTAGTCCCCTGTCCAAGTTCATCTATTTGTTTTTATATTTCGTTATCTATAGTGGGCTGTGTGTCTGCACGTGTGTACACGTGTGTGCATGCCAATGCCACAACACAGGTCAAAGATGTGCAGGTCAGAGGACAGTCTGTGGGAGTCGGCTCTCTGCTTCCACCATGTGGGTCCCAGGATCAAACTCAGGTTGCTTTACTCACAGAGCCACGTCACCAGCTCCCAAGTTCATCTTGGTGTGAAAGGTGATCACACTGTTTACACTACACCAGGGTTTCGGGGATCCCCGTGTTCCAGGCCAGCCCGAGGGGACCAAAGGTCTCCACTGTGGGGGGTGAGTAGGCGCCGACTCAACACACAGACTCCGGGGGCTGAGTGGGAAGCAGGAGGTGCCAAGCTGCTGCAAGCACCCTTTAATCAAGGAAGTACAAAGGGTCTTATAGGTCTGGTTAGCCAACGGCCTTATGGGGTCCTGACTGCAGCCAATAATAGTCTGGTCCCAGGTAAATCATCGCGGTGCAGGTTCTTTCCAGATGCTGGGCAGAAGCTGGTCTCACGATTAGCCAGAGCAGAGCGCCACGCCCACGGGAGCCATTCCTCTCTTTCTCCTGGCAAGTGGCCAGGCTAGACCCACCCTGCATCATGCAACACCAGGGTGTTCCTTTCAAAGATGGAAATGAAATTTTACAGTGCAAAACTTTGAAAAATCCAGCTCTCAGTTCAACTTATCAGCATTCAAGGAAATAAAATTCTTGAATTCAATTGGGCTGAACACTTTTTTCTCATGAAACAAATAATTCAGCTACGGTATGGGTTACATGAATTCTCCAGAGCTACTCTTCTTTTACATATTTTATCAATTGTTTTTATTCCTTTTATGTGTACAAGTGCATTGCCTGCATGTGTGTTAATGCACCCATGTCATGCAATGTCCAAGGAGGTCAGAAGAGGGTGTTCAGTCCCCTGGAACTAAACTTAAGGATGATTGTTAGTTGCAGTGTGGGTGCTGGGAATCAAACCTGGATCCTCTGTAAGAGTAGTCTGTGCTCCTAACACTAAGCCATCTCTCCAGTCCCCAGAGCTACTCTTAAAAAAAAAAAAAATCTCTTACATATAGTAACTACCTGCCAAAGATAGAACTTTTATACATGAAGACAGGTTGCGTACAGCTTTAACTACGGCTAATGGTTAATGTGTCTTGGACACTAACTGACATGCAAGTCACCTGGGGGACCTTCCAGCACCCCTTTATCTCATCTAGAGATCTTTCAGCACCATTTATTACACTTGGGGATCTTACAGTACCCTTTGTCCCAGCCAGGAGGATCTTATCTCATGGAGAGAACTTACAGCACCCTTTATGTTCAGGACACACCTCCAAGATCTCAGATTATATCCAACCTTATGTACAGATTATGCTTTTCTCCCATGAGCCTTGCAGTGTTGTCACATAGTATCAAAGACAGGTTATCTTACATCTTTCATGCCCTGGAATCTTCTTTATATCACTACTTTTGTGTTCTGAGTCATTATTATGTAAAAGGGTGACTTGAACACAAGTCTGGTGGTACCACAATAGTCAGTGTGATAGCTGACTAATGGACTGAACAAGCAGTGGGGCCACACCAAGCAACAAGTGATTCATGCCCTGGGCCAATGGGGAGGGCTGGTGTAAGGCTTCACTATGCTCTGTGCATAGCATGCAGGAGTTTCCCTCCCAGTCTATGGTTAATCTTTAAATTTATTCATTTTAAATACAGTGTTTTTAAAAATTCCATTTCTGTTAATTTAATTATGAGTTTCTTAAGTGACTGCTGAGTTTTATATCTTACTTGCCAGGCATAGTGACCCATGTTTTTAATCCCAGCACTTGGGAGGCAGAGTCAGGAGGATCTCTGTGAGATCAAGGCCAGCCTGTTCTGCATAGTGAGTTCCAGTCCAGCTGGGACTACAGGGAGACCCTGTCTCAAAAAAACAAAACAACAACAACAAAAAAAAAAACAAATAAAAGAAAGAATTCCAAGATGTAAAATATATACCCTTGGTTTCTCTGCTACTATCTGATTATACCTGTCATTAAATAATCTATTTGATGATTCATCCATATACAAAATATACGGTTTTATTTAAGATTTGAAATAGGGCTCTTTGTTTCTTTACTTACAAATACTAATTTCAGCACCACTGATTGGACAGGAAGCCATTATTACTCTGGGCTTAAATGTCTCCTTTATTATAGGGTTAGTAACAGGCAGATGCATATTTTATATGGTCTTCATAATCATATACCTTTTTGTTGGATTTAATCTTGGATATATAGATTCCAAATCATCATTCTAATTGAGTCTGACCAATATATGAATGACAATTTCACATTTAAGTATATTCCTCTCCTCACTGACTAGCTTATAAGACTTTCATACAGTCTAATAATTGTTGTGCTGATTGTCCTTGGAGCTATAGATCTTTGACAACAAAATTCAATCATATAAGACTGATAAGACCTCAGTAGATGAGCTAGAAAGATGGCTCAGCGACCAAGAGCACTGGCTACTCTTGCAGAGGAATGAGTTCAATTCCCAGAACCCACATGGTGGCCAACAACCATCTGTAGCTCCAGTTCCAGGGGATCCAGCACCCTCCACAGGCATCGCACACACATGCAGGTTAAACACTCATACACATAAACTAAAAATAAATAAGTGAAGAAAAGTCTGTAAAAGAATAATAAGTCCTCAGTAGAGGAAACTTAAAATGTAGAAAAAAATTCTCCAACTACAACTGCAACTATTTTGTTTTGTTTACATCCATTTTCAAGTTATTATATTTGCATAGTTTCCTCTTCATAATTGTAATTATGAAGTATAATTAGCTGACTTTCTTTCCTTTGTTGGGGTGTGTGTGTGTGTGTGTGTGTGTGTGTGTGTGTGTGTAAGTCAGTGTTCTACAGCATACACGCAGAGGGCAGAGACAACTTGTGGAGTCGGCTCCCGCCTTCCACCTTGTGGGACTTGAGCTTGCTGTTGGAACTCAGGGAATGCACATTGGTGGCAGGCCCCTTTACCAGCTGAGCCACCCTGCAGGACCTGGTTTGATTTTTGGAAGAATTAATGCAATCAGTATGCAAAACCATCCTGCTGGGGGCTTGCTTGTTTCATAAGGAGCCATGTGCTTCTGGCTAATGTGACTTCTGTTGTTGAGAATGACTGTTCTGGGTCCGACCCTGTCTGCTGCTGTGAGCCTGGCTTGCTGACGTTCCATATCCCAATTATAGTTGAGTGTAATGGAGTGCCCTCTCCTCGTACCACACATAGCTCCTGACCTCACTGCACACTCAGCCGTTCCATTTCAGGCATTGGAATCACTCTCCCAGCTCTGGTGACATGCAGGTGGCCTTCCTGAATATACCATGGTCCATGTCATTCTGATAGTCAAAGATTTTCACAATACCTCCTGGGACACAAATGAGGTTGTGTAGCATGTTTGGGGGGTGCTGATCTGCTTCTCCTGCATCATTTTAAATCTGATGTCTTGCCTGTGTGGAAGGCTCCTTCACTTTGTCTACCCGATTTGCCCCTGTGTGTTCACGTCTGCACAGTGCGAGGCCAGGCAGCTACTCCCCAGTGGTTGATAACTATTCCTTGCTGTCCGGGGTCATGAGAATCACAGTTCGGCCACTGTTTCTTTATTACTCTTTGCCGCCACCCACCCCCGCCCCCATCTCTAAGTTCTAAAAGGCTCCCCACCTTCTCGTACGTGCACACAGGGCCACCCAGTGCCTGCTTCAGAGGCTGCATGGACCGTCTGTGTGCCCCCACCTCCCACTCCAGTGTCTGTTTCAGCAACCAGTTCTGTGTAAACCCCCACCCATTTTTACAGGAACAAAATCTGTTCTCCTAATTTGGTCCCCAGCATGAACCTCTCTCTTCCTGTCCTGTATTTCTCTAGCCAAAGAAGTAGGGGTCCTGTGAAAAGCCATGTTACATACCAACTCACACCAGCAGGGTGGTTTCTGACCTCTGAGGGCACTTTGTGACATGGGCGCACTTAAATACATGTAGGCAATACATTCATACACACAAAATAAAAATAAAAAATAAAAAAGAAGTCCCTTGTTTTGAATATTAATTCAGTAAAGCTAAAGTAGAGAGTGTAGATAGCCAAATGAAACACTCATGTAGCCCAGTTCAGGCCTCTGTGGCAGAAATGAGTCACCCTGTTCCAGATGACCTAAGATGGGCTTCTGAATCCCTGGGTCCCCACATGGCTTTGCCTCCATCTTGGTTGACTGTTCATGTTTTCCAGCTCTCTTCTTGACATGTAGGAATCAGCTCAACTGCAATGTGTTTGAAAATACAAACTAATTAATTTAATTTAATCCTACAGTGCATTGAACAAGGACATGAAGGGGCCACCTCATGGAATGAACACAGATTTCAGGAAAAGGAACCTACACCTATTTCAGCAGCTCAGGTCGTTTTTGATCATCACACTCTCTCCAGTCCAGTCGCTTTCTGCACAGTACAGAGACACTGTGCTGTCCAGGAATGTGGAGGCGGCTATCAAACCTTCGGAATTCGATCAATTCTGTTCAAAGACAGCATTTGCAATTTAGACTATTTGAAGACAAGACCTAATTTATCCCAGTTTTATAACCTCAAGCCACGGTTTGAAGTTTTTGAGGTTTGGGATCTTTTTTGAAAAAAGGCTTAAAAAGTTACCAAAAATTTTCATATTTTTCTTGTTAGCTTTCTTCAGCTTTTGACAATATAATTCTTGATTATGGTGAAGCAAAGCTTAACTATTTTACTGGAGACAAAGTTCAAACTGCAGCTCAGTGGGGAAAAAGGAAGAATTAGAGGCAGACAGAGAGTGGGGCCATCACTTACTGAGGGCCACAGGCAAAAGGGACTCTTTAATACTTCACTTTCTTAAGGAAATTCCACAATTCCACAAGAGGGTGAGCTTCGTTGTCTGATTTCCTCTGGTTTTGACCTTGCCTAACTCCAGAGTGGGGGAGTCACTAGTTCAAGCAATGAGTGGCAAATGTCCTAAGCACCAACCATGTAGCAGACACCACACTGAATACAGAGGTACAGGAGATGACCACATGATCTCAATCTCCAGGACCCCACTGGTCAGGGAGGAGACAACAGAATGACATGATGTGGGCGGCACCAGATGAGGCATACCATGGCATTGTGGAGACCAGACAACGCTCAGCACAGGCTGGAAGATGACCCGTGGAGGTAGAGCCGGGATGATCAGAGAAGCAGGGGACTGATGGAAAGGTATTAAAAGGTATTACTGACAAATAAAATTTTGTAATCTAAATTCAATGCTGTCACAGGCTCAGTCAATGTCTAACTTTAAGCTGAGCATTCTGCCAGAAAAGCAGGTTTTCTGAATGATGAGCTTCTACATTTTAGTAGGCGCCACACCAAACAAGAGTCTAGCTTTCATATGTAGATTTTTCCATTAATGATACCTTCAAGCAGCTTTTATTTATGATATGCTCTTGCAATCATTAGGGAATCATATTCTGTATTCTCAAAACTATGTCACACTCCTAGAGGAGTTTACAATAAATTATTTCTACATTTGTAAGTGTGTTTCTGACAAAATGGTGCTGTTGCCTTTAAAATGTCATAGCAAAGCATGTGATTGGCAAGTACCACTTACCTCAAGAACCACTTAGCAAACTGAGCACAGTCCAAGCACAACTGGTGCTTTGGACAGTATTAGAAAGCTGCATGGATCCCTGAGAGAGCTACAGTCTCCCTTGAAGTTTTTGTCACATCGGGTCTCGTGTCTGTTTCCAAAAGAAGAGCTTTGATGGACCTTCAGATTTTCTATTATTGCCTTCAAAGTTAAGTGTTTGAAGCAATAAAACACATCCTTTTGTTCCCTTGATTAAGACAATGTTTCAAGTATATTATCTGAAAATTCTTGGAATATGAGCTCTCTTATCTCTATTATTCTTCATGAGGGTGGTTGTCACAAGCAACTCTTCTTTCACGCAAAGATTATTTATTTATAACATCTTAAATATGAAGAATGGTGTTTATTGTCTCTTGTGACCCACCTTCAAGTCAGGTGTTTGTAGTGAAGACATGTCCACTAATTTCTCTAGCTCTTTATGATACTCGAATAGAACTGACTTGAACTTTTGAAGTCCCGGCCATCAGACGTTCTATGCCAGGGATCAGGGAGTAGCAGTCCAGGTCCTTAGACTTACGTCTGTCTCCCTGGCTCCAAGTCAGTGCTCAGCTGAATTCCAAGCCCTGCTCTGCTATGGGTTTCCCATTCTGTCTGCTCCGGGCCACACTGGGTGACTTTTCATTAATTTCTACTCAGACATCTCCCCGGGAAAGTTACATGTAATGGATTCTACTGACATGCTATGGCATAGAAAACATTTACAAAGTAGAAGGAGAATGTGGCCAGATGCTGGACAGAGTGACTGCAGGGAAAGATCTTTTGGCTCATGGTTTTAGGGTGTCCGTCCCATGGCCAGTGGGTCCTATGCATTTGGCAGAACATCATAGCAGTGGAAGCATGCGATGGAAAGCAGCTGTTCACATCATGGTAGGCAAGCAGAGGGTAGCTGTTCCCATCGTGGAAGCAGAGAGCGAGAGAAAGGCGCCAGAAGCAAGATACCCTCAATGGCCGGCCCCCAGTTAGGTCTGACCTGTAAAAATTTCAGAATATCTCAAAATAGTGTCACCAGAGAGCCGATCAAGCACTCAAACCCTTGAGGGGCGTTTCGTGCTTAAACTAAAGTCCTCTTGCTTCCTTAATTCTGGCCTTTCCCTCCCTTCCTTTTTTCTTCTCTCTCTCTCTTTCATTCTTTATTCTTTTTCTTTATTTCTTCCTAAAGGTGAGATTTTGCTATGTTTCTCAGGCTAGTCTCAAACTCTGCCTAAGTGGCCTCCTGCCTCAGCCCCCCAGAGCTGAGAGGAACAGATAGACGAGGCCACTACACTCCGAATTCCAGTTCCTAGCTGGCAAGCTTTTGCCTTCTGATGCTGCATAGCTGAGAATTCTAATCTTTGCTTGGACTTCAGTACTAGTATTACCCATGAGTTTGTTTAAAGGCAGACTCTCAATTGCCCACCCCCAGACCTAGCTACCTTTTAGAAGCAAAAGCAATTTTTACAATATTCTCAGGTACTTCCTGTGTGTGCATTACTTTGAGGATAGCATTCTAAAACGCTCTCAGCAGTATAAGTAAACAACCAACTCAACCACCAGAATCATGACCTGCAGTGGGCAGATGTGCTCTGGGGCCTGGATGTCCGGCTATTCCCTCAGCTATAAGCACTTCTTTAAAAACTTATTTTAGCTAAAGAATTCTTGTGAGTTGCTGTTAGAGATTACTATAATAATTTTTTAAAGCATAATACTTTCCATATTTAAATTTTTCTGTGTTGTTAGCGTTAATTTTTATTCTATAAATATTTATGAAATATTGATATGACTATATGCTAGATGTCATCTTGGTTCTGAGGTGAACAAGGATTCAGCACCTTTAGGATCTCATTTCCTTCTTACTCTGCTCAGGCTGTTTTATATTCATTTGCTTGTGCGTGTGTGTGTGTGCGCGCGCGCGCAAGCCTGCGCGGTTGTTTGCATGTACATTGGGACTGGGGGTTGCCATACAATGCATGTGGTGGTCAGAGGACAAATTACAGGAGTATTTCTCTCCTTCCTCCAAGTGGGTCCCAGGGTTTGGACTCAGTCGTGGGACTGAGCCATCTGGCTGTCCCTGTCTGCTTTGGGGTCTGCCTTCAGAAGCTTTCCTTGCACACACCCTCAATTCTCTTGTTCTAGGACTTCACCTCAGTCATTTCATTCAACGTGTACTCATTCATCCCATCCATCTATTCATCCATTCATTCATTCCTTTACTTATTTGGTTAGTAAGAAAGTATTTACTGCATACTGGGCTCTTGGGAGTTATCAGTAAAGAAAATGGAAAATGATCCTTGTCCTCCAGGCTTACATTTGAGCTGGCTCTGTGACAGACACAGGGTCGGAGGTTGGAGGATGAGATGACTACTAACAAAGGAAACAAATAAATGGCATAATCTAAGTCCTCAAAATTCTGCTGAGGTCATATCTCCACATTCCTAAGCATTCTGCCTAAAATGTCAATCTCATCAGCATACCCTTTTAATTAAATAAATGAGAGGTAGGCCCTCATTGCTTTAAAAACAAAGATGAAATTTCTCAATATATACTGTAGCCTACTGCCAGGTTCGTTTTCCAGCCATGCTCAGACCTCTGTGTTCCCTGTTTATTAGTGGCTGAATGCTTGCATATGGGATCTATTCTGAAAACTTTTATCTTATTTTTTATTGAAGTTTTGTGATTTACATACAATATATTTTGATGATATTTAGATCCGTCCCTTATCCACACTTCCCCTTATTGCTTCCTGCCCAGTTTAATATAGTTTATTATATATATATATATAGTAAGACCTGTAGAGTCTAATTTATGTCCCCAAATGTCCTGCAATGTGAGCCATCCACTGGAGCCTGGTTAACCTATCAAGAGTCCCACCCTTGAAAGAGGCTTTCTCTGTCCCTTCCAGCAGCCATCAGTTCCCACGATTTCTTAAGTTGGGTCGGGGTTTCTTACCCACTTCCTCATGTCTATGCTGGGATTTTGTCTGGTTTGAGCTTACATGGACTTGTACATGCTGTCAGCATTGCTGTGAGTGCATATGAGTAACTAACCCGATGTCTGGAAAACTGTTTCCTGGTGGTCATCCACCATCTCTGGCTCTTACAGTCTTTCCATCCTTTCTTCCACAACAATCCCTGAGGCCTGGGAGGCAGAAGCTTGAAATGGGTGTTCTATTCAGAGACAAGCACTCTGCAGCCTCTTGTCCTTTGTATATTGGCCAGTTGTGGGTTTCCGTGTTAATCGCCATCTGCTGCATAAGGAAACTTCTCTCTCAAGAGGTGAGAGCTGCATTAGGTTATGGGTGTGACAACAAGTCATTGAGAGTCAGTTTAAGGGGCTGGAGAGGTAGCTCAGCAGTTAAGAGCACTGGCTGCTCTTGAATAGCATCTGGGTTCAGGTCCCAGCACCCACCTGGCAACAACCATCCATAACTCCAGTTCCAGGGGATCCAACGCTCTGTTCTGACCTCCATGGGCATTGCACAATACGGGTGCACTTACATACATGCAGGCAACATAATGATACCCATAAAAATCATAGTAAAGAGCTAAATTGAATACAGTAACTGTTTAGTAGAAAACTAGTATTAGGTTCTCCCCTATGTCCTGTGAGCTGTCTGGCCTCAGGTCTGAGAGTGTCAGATACGGGCTCCACCCTAGGAAGTGGGTGTTTTAAGTGGATTTCAGACCAAAAACTATTTCACTGAAATATCTCTTAGATTTTGCATTTTCTACTGCTTACTGGTCCCACTGAGTCATAACTGTACCTGAGATACTAGCCTATTAAAATGAGTATCTTGAAAAAAGAGTGGACCGAAGGACTAAAACGTGATAAAGCAAATTTGGGATAGGCATCACAGTAATAAAGTGACCTCTAGCCCCTAAAAAGAAAGGAGGAGAGTAGGGAAGGGAGGATCAAGGTGCTGTCTGTGTAAAAATGAAATCAAGTTTTTGGTTGGTGGTGGTTTGCTTTTTGTTTTATTTTGTTTTGTTTTGAGACAGAGTTTCACTACTTAGCCCTGGCTGGCCTAGAACTCTCTATGTAGACCAGGCTGGCCTCAAACTCACAAAGATCCACTTGCTTCTGCCTCCTGAGTGTTGGGAGTAAAGGCATGTGCCACCATACCCTAGGAAGCTAACCTGGGAAGACGGCTGTCTGGAGAGAGGGGCTGCTCCTCAGAGGTACTCTCCATCAGTATCATCATTACAAATCATTACAAATATCATCAATATTGACAAGAGGCTGATTTTCGTATTTGATTTATTATTTTGTTTTCTAGAGTCATGTGTATGTACAAACATATGAACATTTGGGTGCACATGCATGTGGAGACCCAAGGTTGATGTTAGAATCATCCCCATCTCTGTTTCACCTTATTCATTAAGGTATGCTCTCTCAGTCAAACCCAGGGCTCATCCAAATGGGTAGTCCTGATAGCCAGCTTGATCTGGAGATCACCTGCCTCTGTCTTTGGAGCTAGAATTACAGATAGGCCACCGTGCTCATTTCTGGGGATTTGAACTCCAGTCCGGAGTTCAGACAATTCAGAGTACTGAATTGTCTCCCTAGCCTATTTATTTGTGTGTGTGTGTGTGTGTGTGTGTGTGTGTGTGTGTGTGTGTGTGTGTCTGTCTGTCTGTCTGTCTATGATGTGTGTGTGAATGCAGGGGCATGTGTCACAGGGTGCATATCTAAGTCAGAGGACACCTTTTATGAGTCAGTTCTTTCCTTCCACCTTGTAGAGAGAGGCCTCTTGTTTCTGCCCCACTGTGCCCCAGGATAGCTGTGCACCCCAGGATAGCTGGCCTGTGAGTGTCGTAGCAATTTTCCTGTCTCTGGCCCCCACTTTGCCACAGAAATGCCAGAACTGTGGATGAGAGCCACAGCATCTGTCTTTTTGTGGGATCCAAGGATTGAACTCAGGCAGATGTTTTACATGTTGAGCCATCTCATTGGCCCAAGGGTGATTCTGTAGTATGGTGAAAATAGGGTTGAATGCTCTGGCCCTTCACCTGCATCAAAGACGTGGGGCACACTGGCACACACCTGTGGTCCAGGGCACTCGGAAGGTTGAGGTAGGAGGATCTCTTGAACCTAGGAGTTCAAGATTAGCAATATCACAAGACCCCATCTCAAAACTAAAAGAAGAATCACTTGAACGTGAACCATTAAATAAACCTCTTCTTTGTTTCTCCCATGTTCTGTGCTTGAGATCCATGAGTGGAAACAAAAAAATAAAAATTGTAAGATCAAGTCAGGCATGGTGGCCTGTGCCTACATCCCCAAATTTCATGAAACTGAAGCAGGTCAAGAGATGCGAGAGAGCAGAGGGGAGAGAAGGAGGGAGGGAGGGAGGAAGGGAGGGAGCGAGGAGGCACAGTAAGTGTCTGTTCTATAACACACCAGTTTTGAGGCTTCCCTAACTCTCTCCCTTCTGTTTACAGGGAGTTCTTTACCAAGTGGCTATTTTGTCCTTAGAACCAACCAAGTTGCTATCTGTCTTTTTATTGATTTTCCTAGAGTTTACCCATTTGGGCCTAGTTTTGACATATTGCACTACATAAATTGTAATTGAACTCTCTTGCTGCAAACAGTCCTCAGACACCTGCTCTTTGGAGGCTCAGCCTGTTTCTTCAGCTTTTTCTTTGTTGTGGTTTTTGTCACACATCCCCAGTACGCACAGCTGCTGAAGGTTTCCTCAGTCCCACATTTACAGACGCTGAGATGGAGACAGTGCTTACACATCACCTGACTGATGAAGAATAATTCGGGTATTTCTTTTCCACCATCTATTTTCCCATTGCTGCAGCCATTTCACACTCAAGGTGCATATTAAAAGCCTGTGACCAATTACAGTCCTTCAAACTACTTTTCTCTTGTGAAATGTTGCTGAAGTAGATCTTCCCCAACATGCATCTGTGTAAGTGTGTGTCTCAGACCTCCCTGCAGATCACGGGCTGGCTTTATTAAACTGAAATGTTAGCACTCACTAGAGTGTATAGAGTCCCATGTTCTAGTAAACATGTGTGCCTCCTCCACAGAACAGTCTATTTATAATCACAATCTTCTCACAGAACCTGAGGTGACCAGGCTTTTTACCTTCCTTAAAAGTAATTTTTACCTTTAACTTCTTTTCTTCTCAAATCTTGCTTCCATCCATTGTAAGCAAACACCCATCTTGCTAATTTCTTGCTAACATCTGTTAACTGAGCCCTTGATGAACAACAACAAAATATGACCAAGTCAAGAAATCCAGCCTCTCTCTAGAAGCCAGAGCACAAGCCTCTTCCCTGTGTGGGCCGCAGTTGAAGGCCAAAGGGAAGCCTGGGGCTTAGACAGCTCCTGGCCAGAGCGCAGGCTCAGTCTGCTTCCTCCAGTAGGATGTCAAAAGGCTATTCTAAAAATTGCTGCCTCTAGAGCATGTCAGGTGGCAGCAGTGACTCCCCACCCGGTCCCTTCTCCCTCCCTTCTCTCTACAGATCTCCTCCCAAGAGGAGTCTGCTGTTAAACCTTCATCATTCCCAGCCCAGCGCCCACTCGCACAGGAGGGAGAAGCTGGGACAGCACTGCCGACTCCTGCCTTCTGGACCCTGGGGTGTGTACGGCTGTGTGGTGGAGCCGCTGGCTCCTGCTTTCTGGACCCTGGGGTGTGTACGGCTGTGTGGTGGAGCCGCTGGCTCCTGCTTTCTGGACCCTGGTGTGTACGGCTGTGTGGTGGAGCCGGTGGGGTGTCGGAGCGTTTGTGCTTATAGAGCTCCTTTCCTGAGGAGAGCCTCCATCTAGGGACAGCTCAGGACCCTTTATCTGAAACTGGGAGGTAGGACACATTTTCTTGGAACTTATGAACTGTTCTAAACAAGGAAACTGACCGAGGAACAGAAGTGTATGGTGATATGCATAAAAGTCAAGCTGCATGTATTTTCCAATGATAATTTTGTCTCTAAAGTTTATGATGAGTTTTACTTCTACCGTTTTATAGAGAAAAGGAAGCAAAGAAAAGTCATGGACTCTGCTAATGAAGTTTAGAAGCCTATGCTTGCTTGTATTAGGTACCATTTAAACATTTGGTACCACTTAAGTGAGATATAATTTTATCCATTTTAACTGAATTAGTAGCAAAAAATATCAGATTAACTCTTGACTCCCCAAATATAACTTCTTGACAAAATAACTCCCCCCTGAAAATATCCTATATTTGTTATTTGACAAAAAAGGTGGAGTTTTGTTCTACAGGTGCACAGACGTTCATTATGGTCTGTATTTCCTATTTAAAGTCATTTGGGGATGGAATGAAGAAGTAGAACCCATCCCCTTCAGATGCATTTAACTTAAAATGGTAAGCAGTAGGCAGGTTTGTTTCTATTCCTGGAGGCAAAGTTGACAAGCCCTGACAGATGCAGCCTTTGGTATGTGACGGACAGGGAGCAAGCACAGCTGATTCACAGCCTTGGCAAGCGGTTCCATGGGATCCCGCTCCTGCTGGCCTCACAGTGACACTGGCCCTCAGCACAAGAGTTCCTCAGTGTGCCCTGTGCAGTGTCTCTCCCACTAAACAAGGGTTGGTGGGCAGCGGGAAGAATACTCAAATATAAAGGGGCAATCTCCTAGATGTTTTCACCGGAAATCAGGTTTAGACTATAATGTGCTCTATTGAAAGTCAGTACTTTCTCATGGGCTTTCCCACTCACAGACGAGGGCACTGTTAGGTTTCTGTTTCTTGGCAACATCAGCCGGGCCATTTTGTTTGTATTTTTGGATTAAGGGCTTCGGGGAGAAAATTTGTGAGAAAGGTTCTGTGCCACTTTCGAGAAAAGTAACATAAAGACATAGGCACAATGTGTTTTAGGGCGGTCCACAGGGTTCATGGATCTGCTTGGAACGAAACTCAGAGCAAGGTTGTCAGATAAATACAGGGCACCCAGTTTCTCCCTGGAATCGAAACTATGCTCTAAGGCACCGTTGGTGTGGATTTGGAAAGAAGGAAATGGGAGTTATTTTCACAGTTCTGTTGCTCTGTGATTTGAGCAATGTGAGTGCCGATGTGACGGTTTGGAGGTTTGGGACAATAAAGGCTGGTAAATATTTTCCCAGATCATAGGCCCTAGGTTGGGCCGGGGGTTTCACACAGTTTCTGGGTCAGGAGTTTCTCAGTTTAGCTGGGTCTGAGGTAAGGTTTACTTAATCGGGCTTGGGTCCCATTAATCCTTCAACCAATACTAATTTTTTTGATCCTTATGTCTTATATCCAGAGAAAAGAATTACAGCAAACTTGGTGTACAGTTCTCTACGCCCAACAAGTAAAATCCAAGCACAGCTCCTACCTAATTTAACCGTGTGAAATTGACACAACTTCATAGTCAATCTAACTCTTAAAAGGAAGTACTTGGTTTACTCAATCAACAAATTCATGAAAGCCCTCCTTGAATGTACTTATATTTTTGGCTGGCCCAAACGACTGGAGTTTTATGTCCTGACTACCCTTAACCGATAAAGAAATCCATGGGATTTATGTGTCTCCAAACAAATTTACTTTATCCTTGAAAACTCTTTTCTTCAATATTTGGGTCTGGAAAGAACCATTTCAGAGTCTCCATATGTATAATTTGATTTTATAAACCACAGGGCTTCCTCACCCTGTATCAATTTTCTCACATTGGAAAAAGCTCTTTTCACCTAGATAGTTTTAACCTATCTTGGAGTATTAAGGAGAAAGCAAGATAAAAGATCCAGGTGCTGTATGGGTGACCTTATGTTCTTATATAACCATGGAGAAGTTTTTAAATCTCCCAATTTTGATTTCTTCATTCATAAAATGAACATTACAAAACGTGATTTCTAAGATTTCTGTGGCATTTAAACTTATAAAATGAAATTATTTAAAGGTAATCCAGGACTCAAGCCAGTAAGCTCTCTCTTTTGTGTGTGTGTGTGTGTGTGTGTGTGTGTGTGTGTGCGTGTGTCTTTATGAGACAGGGTCTCCCTATAATTCCAGCTGACCTGAAACTGGCTATGTAGGCCAGGCTGGCCTTGAATTCACAGAGATCCACCTGCCTCCTGCCTCTGCCTCTGCCTGCTAGGATTAAGTGCATGCACCATGACACCCAACTCACACTAAACTATTAACTAATACTACTAGAAATGGAGGTACCAGTTTATACTTAATGTATATTAAATATATAATATATAATTCATACTTGGTGATTTACATTTTTAATGACTTATTAAAATAATTATAAGTACATAAATATGTAAATATACTTTGACAAGCACAAGAGAAGATGAAAAATGTGACGATTTGCATAAGCCCCCCTCCCAGCTGCTTATACAGCATTGAATACTTGATACCATCATCTTGGAAGCTGACTGGGAGTCAGAGTCCTGGTGGGTGTGAGGAAGGGAGAGCTGTGTCTGCTAGCCTTCTTCTAATCCCATGGGCAGCTCTTCTGCAGGATCCAAGCTGCTCTGGGTGGAACAGGGGAACGGGGCTGTGGCATTTATGGTCAAGGGTTTTCTGGACTCCCTCCAGGGAATGCAGCTGTAGCTCCAGCAAGTTAAAAAAGTCCTTTCACACGATGCACCCTGTGCAAAGTCTCTTCTCTGACCCGAGAAAGGAAGAGGCAAAAAGGACTGGTAGTGTCTCCAAGCAACTGCTCATCTTCCACCTCGGCTGCTGAGGCTGTACCTACCTGACTTTTCCAGCACTTCCTACGTCGGCAGGAAAGCTGTGAACTAACAGTCACTAGTCCCAAGACCAACCTGGAAAGTTCTTATTTCCTTTGATCACAAAGGTGGCAATTCATCCAAACCCCTGTGGGTAAGAAGGGAAAATCAAACATGTTGTGATTCAAGAAAAATGGAAAAACAGTCCTGAAACTCCTGGTGAGGGCAGCTCAGCAAGAGCACACCCCTCAACATGCAGTCTCACCAATCAGAACCTCCTTAATGTACAGGAGCCACCATGACGGCCCTAGCTGCCAAGCACGGGCACCCCGGAGTGGATGACCGCAAAGGATTCACCTGGCTAGTAAAAATCTGTAAACAGTAAGTTAAACTGCATCTAGCTTTCCATTCACATACAAGTTAAATAAAAAAGAACAGAATGCTTTCAAAATGTATTCCTCAGTAGCTAGGAATTCTTGACTATTTGTGGATAAATGGAAGTGAGCTAAACAGTTCCACCTTCATCTAACGCACACAGCGTGCTGCCCATGTATAACTGCGCTCCTTTAAGACTACCTTGCAGTTAAATATGTTTATGGGAAAATACTGCTTGTTCAAATGGCAAGGTAGGTGTGGGTGTGTACACCCCGTGTTCTATGCCTTATGGTCCCATAAATGCCTCAATCTGAGGGTCCTGAAGAGTTTACCAAGGGCCTTCCCTGTCTACTGCAGGAGTCCTCTCTGAAATAGGGGCCAGAGAGTGATGCAGCTGCTCTAAAGCATTCTACTGGCCTGCAGTCCTCCTTAAAACCAAGAGCTTGGGGACGTCTTTTGTGGCAGAGCACTTGCCTGGCATGCACAATGGTGATAAACATTTTGAGAAAAGCAGTGGCTTTGGAAAATTAGAGAGATGTAGCTAGAGAGGAACAGTTTTGGGGGTGAAGGAACCAATGAACATCTCTGCAGTCTTGATAACAAGGCCAGAGCTTCAGGACAGGGCTGCTCCTCAGGCTTCTCTGAGGGATCTTCAAAGAGCACCTGCTCCAGTGAGCAGCCAGCCCCAGTAGTGAGCCCAGGTTGGGCTGAAAGAGCCATTCTGTGAAGAAAGACTAGGGTGATAGACGGGATGATATCCCATGAACACACCACTCCCACAAAGCTATCTGCAGGCTCTGGTTCCAATGGTCTCATAAATGCTCGCCTACCTGCCTTCCTGCTCTACCTTCTCTGGTGAGAGAAAGAGAAACTACTGACCTCCATAAAGTGAACTGTGGGCTCTTCAAGAAAGAATCAGAAGCTGAGCATGGTGGTGCGCACTTTTAATCCCAGCACTTACAAGGCAGAGGCAGACGGATCTCTGTGAGTTCAAGACCAGATTGGTCTACATAGCAAGTTCCAGACAAGCTGGGGCTACAGGGAGACCCTATCTCAAAAAGACCAAAAACTAAAACTAAAAATAAATCAGAAATCCTACTCTACTAAAAATTTCTATGTAAGAAAGGCACTGATTAAAAAAACAAAACATGTATTTTATTTTATGTGGCTGTTTTGCCTAAATGTACATAAGTGTACCGCATGCATGCTACAGAAACCCTGGAATTGTAGGTAGGAGTGGTGGTTAGTTGCCATGTGGATGCTAAGAACCAAAGCTGGGTCCTCTGGAAGAGGACCTCTGGGCCATCTTTCCAACCTTGAAGGCACTGATTTTTAAAAGCAAAGCAGTCTGGGAGTTGTAGTACATGCCTGTTATTCCATCACTTAGAAATGACGGTGTGAGACCCTGTCTCAAAAACAAAAACAAACAAAATCATAAGAGAAATCATGTACATGTAGGAGGTAAATTTGTCCCTTAATTGATTTTCTTGTACTCATAAATCAGACCAGCTAATGTATCAGTATGACCCCAGAGAAGTGGGCCAATAGCAACAGAGATTAGGGTAGGGTCCCATGGGTGAAACAGTCACAATCAAGTAAAAAGAAGGAATAGCAGGGGTCACACAAGGCCCTTTCTTCATCCTCTAAGCTCTTGATCCTTCTGAGTATATATCAGTTTATCAAATTCAACTCTTCCCTGGTTCCCACGCCTGCTATGTATTGGCCTAGCATCCCCTGCCCTCTGAACTTGGTTATCCTAGTCCATACAAGCATGTTGAGCCGTGCCTCCCTGCTTCAGCTTGAGGTGTTTCTTCTAATGACCTTTCTCTCATGTCCACTTGTAAAAACGCTTCAGTCACCAGGGCACAAGAAGACTTAGGTCAGTCTGTAAACCTGATGCCGCCCAACCAAAACTGTCTCATCCGAATTCTTATGCCCAGGCACATGGATTCAGTGTGTTCTGTGCAGTCTGTATAACGTTCTAAGGTTACCCCTTAGAAAAAGAAACACTATAAAAATAAAAGCACTATGCTCTTTAGGAAAGTACCATTTCTCTCCCTGGAATTTTTGAAATTCCCTAGAAATATTTACATGTTCCAGAAATTTCTCTTCGGTTGCTGTTTGCCAACTTTATTTTGGGTCACTGTCTAGTCACATCCCATGTGGCTCCTCCTCCTTCTTATGAGGGGAGTCTCCATGACGCTGTGGTGTTTTCTGCAGGTTCTTTCTTTTATTCTTAAAGAGACAACAAACAAATGCTATTTCTACTTTCAGTGAAAATGCTTCAACTTCTTTTGAAGTTTTCTTTTGCCCAGTACCCTGCTAAACTCTTATGGCCACAGTTCCTTATTGTAGTCACTTTTCTCATTTCCATAACGTGAAATAGGAGAAGAAATGTGCACTGGCTTACAGTTCAAGGAAGGCACATGACAGGAGCACGTGGGGACTGGTTACATTGTGGCCACAGTCAAAAATGAATGATGAAGTGAAAGATGAAGGCTGGCACTTAGCTCACTGCTTCCTTCTTCACTCAGTCCATGGACCAAGCCTTTGGGGTGGTGCTGGCCTCACGAAGGGAAAGTTCTCCCTGCTCAGTTAAACCTTTCTGAAAATGCCCTCATAGACACACCCCAGAGGTATGTTTCATGGTGATTCTAAATCTCCTCAAGATGACAATTTATGAATCACAACTCCAACCTTTGTCAAATTCATATCCAAACACATCCCTTTAAGTGATGATAATAATAACCCTGTTCCCCAGTCTTATGTTCATTTCATAATTCAAGGTGCATTCAGTCTAATTTCAAAATTCCCCATTAACAGTCCCAGCACTGTTTAAAAGTCCTAAGTCCAAGTCTCTTTCTAAAACACACAGCAATCTCTGAACTGTGAGCTCCTTAACATAAAAAAAAAAAATTTAATACTTCCAATACAATTGCACAAACTAAACACTCCCATGCCAGCAGAGAGGGATAGAGGCATAGAAAGGAAAAGACTGAAAGCAAGACCAAACCCAAACACACACTAAATCCTGCAGCTCCACGTCCAGCATCTAAAGCTTGTGAACAATTTTCTGGCTCCCCACAGCTTATCAAGCCTCACCCTCTGACTCTGTTGAGGAAGCACATACAGCCTATCTCTCGGGCCAGCTTCCTTCACTGCCGTGGCTTTCCTTGAGAGACATCCCATGGTTCTGGCATCTCTAGGATCCTGAGGTCTTGGTCGCAACTTGAGCTTCACCTTCCCAACTTGACCCAGTGGTTTCTCAGGACCTCCTTGCAGACTTTCACCCTTGCCACATACTGCCTAGCCCCAGCGCTCTCTAGAACTGTACAAAGAGACTCCATGACCCCCTCCGTCTTCCATGCTGGAAAACCCAGTGTTTCTGTGAACAATGCTGCCACGCTCCTCTGCATCCCAGGATGGAGTCTGGCCCTCTTGGACCCCAGCTGTGGCTTCAGTAAGCCTTGGTGGGCGAATCTTCAAAACCACTTCCCTAGGTAGCTATTTTCGAGCAGGGAGCTCCTTCTACAGTCCAGACTCTTTTTAAATACAGTTTTGTTTTCATAAGTTGAAGCCTTCAGTGGGTGGGCTCTTGCCTCAAGATACTTGTTCTTCTGACCCACTGCAAGTACAGATTTACTGTAATCTCTTTAACAGTTATGGCTGCCTTCCCAGCACTCACCTTGTCTGCAACTTTAAACTGGCTCATATTCTTTTCTTCACTAACCTGGACACATTTTAGAGCTTTTTGTCCCATTTGTTGCTCTTTTCTCACTGTAAATATGTATAAGAGCTATGAATAGTAGCCATTCCCCAGTGTGAATGGTACCCTGCCTTGAGACTCTCTCAACCAAGTTAGTTCATTACTTTGAATTCAGTCTCACTCAAACTCTCAGGACACAGAAAGAACAAATCCAGATTCTGTGCCAGAATATAACCTGAATGGGTTTTAGTCCAGTTCTTGGAAGAAACCTTATTCCCCCTTTGAAACTCAAAAAATAGTCACTGCATTTATGCACTAACACTGGCAACCCTATGAGGCAGATATTGTTTTCTTTTTTATTATTTGATTATTTCATACATGTACATAAAATATTTTGAACATATACACTTCTATTAGCCTTTCTTACCTGCCTCCCACTGAAACCCTTCTTCCCAAAATTTCCCCTCTTATTTACGTCTTTTTTTCCTTTTCTTCCTTTCTGTTTTTGTGACCCACTCTTTAAAATTTTATTTTTAGCTAGTTTACAGAGTAGTAGGTTTCCTTATGGCTTTTTCACACTTCCTAAGTGTTAGTTCACCTGAACCCTGCGGACACCTACTCCTGTCATCCATCCCCCTACACGCATCCCTGTTTAACCCTTTCCAACCCCAGTATTACACACATATCCTGGGTCATTGGGATTCTGATCTGACTGCTGGAAATGGCTGGACAGTCCAGTAACATCCATTTTCAGGGCAGGCTGATTCAGCAGGTAAAGATACTATATTCTTCTCTAGTCTACAATCTGAGAGATTATGAAATCAAGCAAAGGTCATACACTAGATAAGAAAGGGAAATGGTATTTATACTGCTATATTTTCATTACCATTTGATTTTAATAGTGTTCTAATTTCCCTTTTAATCTCTTCTTTTGGTCATAGATTAGTTGGAAGTATGTTATTAAATATCCAAATTTTGGAAGCTAAGTGGTTTTCTTAGATTATATTATTATCAGTTACAGAAGTCATGTAACATGAAGTGCTTTGAAGCTTGCTGACACATTTCTGTGACTCTGAATGCACCATGAACACACTAATAGAATTTGTACCTTACAGTTACACATAATGTTCTATTAAAACAGTGATTAATAATGTTCAGATAATCTACAAGGTCAACTGAAATATTTTTAGGCCCCTCAGTTGTTAACTTTTTCATATATAACTATGGAATTGCCTATTTCTCCCTTTAATTCTGTCCCTTGTTACTTCATGTATTATGAATACACACATTTAGGATTGTTACCTCTTTAAGTTGAATTGATCTTTGTATCATTATGGAATTCTATCTCTGTAAGGTTTGGTTTGGCGTGGGACCCAGCAGAAATGAAGGAAAGACTCCAGCATGGGTGCTAACAGCGCCGGTTTATTAAGGGCACGGGTTTATTAAGGGCACGGGGCTAGCCTCCAAACTCAGGAGTGGAGGAGCTAGCCCCCTTATTGGGGCACCAGGCTAGCCTCCCCACTGGGAGTGAGAAAGCTAACAGCTCCTTGGCTGCTTGGTGAGCTTTTTAAATGAGGGAACGGTAATTAACAAAAACCAGCCTATAATCGGTGTCAGGAGCTTATCTTGTCAGGAAGCTTATCTTACCAGTGTTAAGGAGCTGCAGTCAGTCCCTTTCACAGATGCTTGTGAATTCTGGAAGTTAAGCTGGAGTCACCAAGATGGCCATCAGTCCCCGAGTCCTGGAACCACTGGGTTCTCTTCAGTCACATCTTACAATCAGTAGTAAAGGTTCTCTTTTTTTTTTTCTGTAAGTCTATTTTACCTGCAACTAAATTAGTCACAAGAATCTTCTTGTGTTTCTTATTTCTTGGTGAA
Organism: Eospalax fontanierii; assembly: GCA_035773235.1. Lineage (NCBI taxonomy): Eukaryota > Metazoa > Chordata > Mammalia > Rodentia > Spalacidae > Eospalax > Eospalax fontanierii. Next base: position 41,629,453 of record CM069549.1, on the reverse strand, counting down.
TATTTTTCTACCCATTTATTTTCTGTGTATCTGTGTCCTTATAGTAAGTCTCCTGTAGATGGTACATGCATGCACACACACATATGTATGCTTTGCCTTCATGTGTCTGTTCTGGAAATCTGTGACTTTTAATTAGAATGTTTTGTCATTAACATGTAATATAACTACTAGATGGTTGGATTTAGGTTTAACATCAAATTGTTGTGTTTGTTCCCTCTAACTTTCTTGTCTGCTTTTGAAATCAACTTAAATTTATCCATAAACTTTTCAGATATACTTTGCCTATTTTAAGGACTCCATTGTCTAATACAATAGTCATCAGTCACTTGTGGCTAGTAAATGCTTAAAATGTGACTATTCCAAAGCAAAATGTACTAAAAGTCTAAAATGCACACAGAATTTTGAAGATTTAGTACAAAATATAAATTATATTGATAATTTTATAAAATTTGCATGCCAAATGATAATATTTTGTATATGTTAAAGTGAAAAATAACTTACATTAATTTCAGTTACAATTATTCTTATCTTTCTAATGCAACTAGTAAAGTTTCTAGATTGATATATGATTCATATTTCTATAGGAAAGCATTGTTTAAGATATTAAGACATGCAGAATTAATTCCACGGGCTTTATAAGCTTATGCTGTGTCTACCACTTCACATAAAAGATGGAAACCAAGCTGGGGATACAGCCTGCTAAGAGAATGCCCACCTAGAGTGGGACCCCAGGATTTCAAAATAAGGACAGCAAAAAATGCTGTGTGGCTGATTTTGGAGAGGTAACTTAACTGATAGAGTGTCTACCTAGAATGTACAAAGCCCTGGGTTTCATCTTTAACACCACATAAAGGTAGGCATAGTGCCTGCATACTTGTAATTCTAGCACTCAGGAAGGAAAGGCAGGAGAATCAGAAGTTCAAGGTCATCCTTAGCTATGTAGTTGGAGGTCAGCCTGGACCACATGAGACTGTGTCGAAAACACTGGAGATAAGGCAGAACCGAATGCACTGTTCGGTTCTTTCTACTCTGTTACGACTATTTTGTGGCTCCGTTGTCTGTTGTTGCAGTGGCGTGATTATAAACATCATGAGATAATATTGTCATTTTTGGTCTGCGGTCATATTATTTTAAAAGAACTGTGGTGAGAAGCCAGTCTCTTACAGCCCTCCAGATGTTTATCATCGCTGGTGTTCCTAAAGGTTCTAGATTCCACTGGCCTTCCCCTTTTTGGATCTTTTCTAGAATTTTCCCCTCATCGCCTAGTGAATGTGGTTGCCCCAAACTCTGTCCTCTGGTTCTACAAAAGAAATGCTTACTTTTGGAACTTTAGCTGTCCTGTGCAGTACCAACTGGAGCCTGCTCTTAAGCTGAGCCACCGAACTAGTACATGAGGGGGGCACTCACTCTGTATTCTCTGTAACTGCTGACTCTCCTGCAAACGCAGCCCCACTCTGTTCCACACACCTTTCACTCCTGTCTTCTGCTTCTGTCCCACCTCACCTCTAGCTTATTGTAGCTATACTCGTGGAAAGCTATCTGGAAATTCGTCAGACTTTATTAAGGATAAAAAACATGCCTCATTTAAAGATGGCATGGAGACTAACAATGTAGAAAAAGAATTTACAGCTCTCAGCTAGAAATCATTTGTTCTAATGTCCACACATGGAAATTTTTGCTGACCATTTTTTCCAGAGACCCAGCATATCAGCATGTTATTTTCTTAAAAGAGAGAGAGACTTCCCTATAAATATTTGGTATGTGTTAAATAAATAGGAATATGATCACCCAGCCAAGCAGCTACCCTGAGCCACTCTGAATCCTTCTTGCCCTCCCAGATGTTTCCCTGGACTCTCCAAAACTCATCATGATCCAGGAAATGAAAAACTACACAGGGTGCCTCAGAGGGGCCTCTGGGACTAGCTTCAACACAGTAGTCTAAGTCCATAAAGGCCCTGTGTTCTCAGTTATTCATGTTTTAAATATCACTTTATGCACCACTAACAAAACAATCTTCTAATGAAGGATAAACAGAACATATGGCTTTTCAACCTGAAGCACTCAGATGAGTGATCCGTGTTCAGGATTTCCTTGAAAGCCCTTCATCTGCATGAAGAAAGTTCTGCTTATCCGGGTTCTTCCAGGAGCGCAGACATGGCCTTCATTTTCTCTGTCGTAAAGATTCCACCATTCGCAGCAAAGTGCTGCCCATGCAGTAGTAGGTGTCTGAAAACTTCCTGCTGAGCAAAATATGTTTAAGTCTTCTCAAACGAATCCAACAAGAGGGCACTCAACACGTAAGTCAAATGCACTTTAGAAATTGACTGCATAAAGCAGTAAGAAAGACTATTTGCTCTTTAAAGAAAAGGGGATGTGACTATGACCTTTTGAGTGATGTGGGAAAGTAAAACCCCTGTGAAAACAAGCAGCCTCCTCCTGTCTCCTGCCACTGGCTCCTGTCCTGCTGGCCAGGCACAGGGACACGGGCAGCAGGGGGGTCACGAGAATACAGATCCTTTCCTTTTAAATCCTCTGGCCAACGATTCCATTACATTGTAGTTACATAGGCTTCTTCACATATAATCAGGCTTCACCGAGAGTGCTAAAAGGTTCTTTTTCCATAGTACTTTGTAATTTTATGTGGATTTCTAAATTTTAATTGAGGAAAACTTCAGGGTGATCATAATTTGCTTTTTGATTAGATTAAGTCTTTCAAATGATACTTACTATTCCATAATTACTGTGCAGTTGAATAATCACTTGGCAAAACACCTTATGAGGGATTTCATTTGCTACTATACATCTTTCTAGAATAATAGTCAATGTGTGGTGCTTGTAAAAAAGTGAATAAGATGTGTAGTGAGCTTGCTGTCTTTAATGTTTTTTGAAGATTAATCTACTTTATGCCATTATAAAACTATTATCTTGTAAAAAGCTTCTCAATATAATCTCTTGAAGTCCAAGGCATAATTAAAATAGAACCATATACCCTTATTTCTTGTTTAGTAAGCTCCTGACTGTGACAACGTGCTTGCTAACATGGCACCCAAAAAGAAGACCGTCAAAAAGAACAGAGCAGATATCAACGAGATGACCATCACAGTGGAAGACAGTCCCCTGAGCAAGCTGAATGCTCTGAATGGGCTGCTAGATGGGGCTGACGGCCTCAGCTGCATTTCTTCTGAACTAACAGACACTTCTTATGGCCCCAATCTACTGGAAGGGTTGAGTAAAATGAGGCAAGAGAGCTTTCTATGTGACTTAGTCATTGGAACCAAAACCAAATCCTTTGATGTCCATAAGTCAGTGATGGCTTCATGCAGTGAATACTTTTATAACATCCTAAAAAAAGATCCATCAACTAAAAGAGTAGACCTTAATGATATTGCCCCTTTAGGCCTAGCCACAGTGATTGCATATGCCTACACGGGAAAGCTGACCCTCTCTCTATACACAATAGGCAGCATCATTTCTGCTGCTGTTTACCTTCAGATCCATACTCTTGTGAAGATGTGTAGTGATTTTCTGATACGAGAGATTAGTGTTGAGAATTGCATGTATATTGTTAACATTGCTGAAACATACTCCTTGAAAAATGCAAAAGCAACAGCCCAGAAATTTATACGAGATAACTTCATCGAATTTGCCGAATCTGATCACTTTATGAAGCTTACCTTTGAACAAATTAATGAGCTTCTTATAGATGATGACTTACAATTGCCTTCTGAGATAGTAGCATTCCAGATTGCAATGAAATGGTTAGAATTTGACCAAAAGAGAGTGAAACATGCAGCCGATCTCTTGGGTAATATTCGCTTTGGTACTATCTCTGCACAAGACCTGGTCAATTATGTTCAATCTGTACCGAGAATGATGCAGGACCCGGATTGCCACAAGCTGCTGGTAGATGCTATGAACTACCACTTACTACCATATCATCAAAACACACTGCAGTCTAGGCGAACAAGAATCCGAGGTGGCTGCCAAGTTCTTGTGACTGTTGGGGGTCGTCCAGGCCTGACTGAGAAGTCCCTTAGTAGAGACATTTTGTATAGAGACCCTGAAAATGGATGGAGCAAGCTTACAGAAATGCCAGCCAAGAGTTTTAATCAGTGTGTGGCTGTGATGGATGGATTCCTTTACGTAGCTGGTGGTGAAGACCAGAATGATGCCAGAAACCAAGCCAAGCATGCTGTCAGCAATTTCTGCAGGTACGTGATAACTTATTGGTACTAGAAAGGGAATTTAAAAAGTGGGGAAACTGCCTTGACACGGAATTAATTGTGCCTGTTACCTTAGTGCGTTAGCCCAGTAATAATAATGATGATGCAGCTGTAGCTATGTTCTGTAGTTCATATAAAGGACATTCAAACACACACACACACACACACACACACACACACACACACACGCAATACCCTAGATCTCTTTCATTTAGTTTGTAGGTTAGCATACATGATGGCCAGTCTCACCAGGCACTTTCACACACGTGTCATCATACTCTTCTTATTCGTTTCCATCTCCCTTCCCCCTCCTCTCTCTCCCTGGTCCTTCCACTTTCACACTCACAAATTCCATTATCACCTCTCTTTTAAGAGTTTTCCTCCCCTTCAATAGTCCCTTTTCTATTTTCACCACGCGTGTGCTGGTGTGCATACTACACACACACACACACACACAGAGAGAGAGAAAGAAATTTAAATTTAAATTCTGTGTATGAGAGAAAATACAGTATTGTCTGAGTATGACTTATATCTTCCTTAACATAATGATCTCCAGTTCTATCCATTTCCCCACAAATGTCATGTGCATGTCTACCTCATTTTCCTGTGGAGGGTCACCTAGACTGATTCCAGCTCCTGGCGTTTGTGAACAGAGCAGCATTAAACATGGAGGCTCGCACCTTCATGGTGTGCTGACTTGGAGTCCTGCCGGTGTGTAACAGGAGTGGGTTTTAGGGAAATCTACACTGATTTCCAGGCAGTGCGTCGGTTTATAGTCTCAGGAGTAGTAAGAGTTCTTTTCCCACATCCTGACCAGCAGTTGTTTGTTTTCTTGATGATGACCATTCTACCTGGGACGAGATGGAATCTCAAAGCAGTTTTAAACTGAATTATGCTGATGGTTAAGAATATTGAACACTTCCAAATATTTATTGGTCATTTATGTTTCTTCTTTTGACAGTTCATTAGTTCATTTATTGAAATTTTTGAAGAGTTTAATTTTTGCAGCTGTCTATGTAATCTAAATATTAATCCTTATCTCATATATACTGATGTATAGCAAAGAAATTCCCTCCCATCCTGTTGCCTGTCTATTCATTCTGGTGCTGCATGCACCTTAGATGTCTAAAACAAGTCTGTGAGACAGAAAAGGAAGACAGGATATTCCCATTTTATGTGTGGAAAACCTAACAGCCAGAAAAATCATAACAGTAAGGGGCAGCAATCTGCATTTCTGCATTCTCGTAACTGACTTTTAAAAGAAGTTTAGTTTTCAAAACTAAGTATTAAGAAACAATAAAATAAGAAATGAGGAGATGGCTTAATGGGTAAAGTGCTCTCTGCACAGCCTGACGACCTGAGTTTGGGTCCCCAGAGCACACACAAAAAGGTGGGCACAGTAGCACATGAATCTTTGATCCCAACGCAGCCCTGTAAGGAGGTGGAGGTGGAGGGGAGACAGGAGAATTGCTAGAAGTTCCCAAGCCACTTAGCCTGGCGGAGGACTCAATGAACAAAAGAGATACTGTCTAGGTGCAAGGCAAGGAGCAACACCCGGTGTTGTCCTCTGACCTCCATATATGCACCATGACATTTGTGTGCCTACACTCTCACATCACACACACACACACACACGCACACACACACACACACACACACATCTTACCCACACACAGAGAAAAAACAGTTCAAAATTCCCTTGAAGTTTAGCTATTGACAACTGTGAGGTACATACCTGATAAACAGAATAAGATCATTAAAATGCAACAGCGAATGAACTCTAAATATTTGGAGACTGAATAACAGAAAATATCATTACAAGAACAAAATATGCTCAAAATTAAACCTCCATATATATGCAGTATTCCACAGTCATGTTTACGCCTGGCAGTAGTACGAAGTCGAGCAATGAGCAAACATGCACTATAGGTATTCTTGCAGTTTCATGATGTGTGTGTAGACGCCATGAAACAAGAATCAAAGGGCTGGAGAGATGGCTCAGTGGTTAAGAATACAAATTGCCTTGGAAAGGACTCATTTGGTTCCCAGCAGCCCTGTCAGGATTTGAACAACTACTTGTAACTCCAGTTCCATGATGATCTGATGCCTTCTTAACGCCTGAGAACCTGCCCTCATCTATACATACCCACACAGAGACACATATGCATACACTTGATTTTTTAAATCTATAAAATGAATCTTTTTTGAAAAAAAAATCCAAACAATTGACTTTTGCCCCTTTTCAGTTCTGGGCCATGAACCTGGTCTCACCTATGACAGGTAGGTACTCTGCCACCGAGCCAGAGCTTCCGCTCTAGTGATCCACTTCTACCAATACTTGAGAATTTTGCCTGGGAGTGAAACGGGACAAAAATGTGCATCACTCTGAGGGAGCAAGTCCTCTGCTCACAGTACTGACTTCTGTACTGAAAACACTAGAGCTCTAAAAAATCTCAACCATTTACCTACCAATAAGCAGTGGAAAACAGAAACGTTTTGTTTTGTTTAAATCAAGCCTCTGGGGCTGGAGAGAGGGTCAGTGGTTAACAGAGGACCTGGGTTCGATTCCCAGAACCCACATGGCTGCTAACAACCTCTGTAACTCCAGTTCCAGGGGATCCTCCACAGGCACTATATGACACTATATGCACTTACATACATACAGGCAAAACACCTATACATATCAAATAAAAATATCAAAAAAAATTTAATCAAGCCTTTGTTGACAGTTGTAGACATGAATTCCATGGATCTGTTTGAACAGATGAGAGAGCTCAAACGGGCGGATGGGCTTTCTATCACTGCAATGTATGGCCAAGACAGATGTACCAGTGGGGTCTGTAAGGAATGGAAAAGTCTACCAGGCAACTCCTGTCTTAATTAGGCAGCAAGAGAGAGTCAGGGGTCCCTGGTGTCGGAAGATGGCGGAATCGCCCTTAATGTGTCGGTTCCCTCTCGACACACTCAGCCTTTGTCCTGTTACCCACAGGCTCACCTCGCAGATCCCCGTGGGTGGGGATTTCTGTGCACCCGGTTTTACCCGGCTTTTCTACGCGGGGCTCTGAGCTCAAACATTTCCCTATTCCTCGGGGCCTGGGTTTCCAGGGGTCACACGCCTTTCTTCACGGGCTCGGCGGAACCCAGGTGCGGCGGGCGGCGGGCGGCGGCCCGGGTCCAGCCCCGCGGCCGAGCCGAGCCCGCGCTCTCTCTGCCTCCGCAGGTACGACCCCCGCTTCAACACCTGGCTCCACCTGGCCGGCATGACCCAGCGGCGCACGCACTTCAGCCTGAGCGCGTGCGACGGGCTCCTGTACGCCGTCGGCGGCCGCAACGCCGAGGGCAGCCTGGCGTCGCTCGAGTGCTACGCGCCCTCCGCCAACCAGTGGCAGCCCAAGGCCCCGCTGGAGGCGGCGCGCTGCTGCCACGCCAGCGCGGTGGCGGACGGCCGCGTGCTGGTGACGGGTGGCTACGTGGGCGGCGCCTACACGCGCTCCGCGTGCGCCTACGACCCCGCGCGCGACGCCTGGCAGGAGCTGCCGCCGCTGAGCACGCCGCGCGGCTGGCACTGCGCGCTGGCGCTGGGCGGCCGCGTGTTCGTGATGGGCGGCAGCCAGTTGGGGCCGCGCGGCGAGCGCGTGGACGTGCTGGCGGTGGAGAGCTTCTGCCCCGCCGCGCGCCGCTGGAGCTTCGCGGCGCCGCTGCCCGTGGGCGTGAGCACGGCGGGCGCCTGGGCGCTGCGCGGCCGCGCCTACCTGCTGGGCGGCTGGAACGAGGGCGAGAAGAAGTACAAGAAGTGCATCCAGTGCTTCAGCCCCGAGCTCAACGAGTGGACGGAGGACGACGAGCTGCCCGAGGCCACCGTGGGCGTGTCGTGCTGCGCCCTGGCCATGCCCAACAGCGTGACGCGCGAGTCGCGGGCCAGCTCGGTATCCTCGGCTCCGGTCAGTATCTGAACCGGGGAGACGCGGGAGTCCGGGCGTCTGGCCCTGGAGAGCCGCACACAGTCAGCCCCAGGGAAAATAGGTACTGTTTACTACAATGATGGCGATGGCAAGCCCGTCTAGAGCTGCGTCTTCTTGTCTTGAAATTCTTGGTGTGGCAAAATCTACCTCTTTTTTTAAAAAATAGAAAGAAAACGAGCTGCGGGCTGTAGCAAACAAAGGAAGCAGTTTCTTTCTGCAGCCACTGAGTGGCCAGTGGAGTTGGCTGTAGGCACTGTTTCAAAGAGGTGTGCTTCCTAAACTCATAGCGGGTACACCCACATTGAGATTTTCTGCACTCTACCCACGCCTATGTGACTAGGCAATTTACCACTCAACGGTTATTTTCCTGTTTCTATTCAGGAAGTTGAAAATGCTCATGTGCAGGTTATACTTTCAAATGGAAATAGTCTAGATCCATAAAAACTTAATTCTGTATTTCAGCATAATTTCTTTTCCTCCATTTGCCTGAATAAAGACCTTTTAAAGGCACCTCATGCCAAAATCACAAAGCTTTGAACAAGATCTGACTGGAAAGGAGCACATTCTAGCTAGGGACGCACAAAGTGCCAACTTTGAGTTAACGGTGTGTCCCTGCATCCTCTCCTCTAAGCCCGAGTCATTTTCTGTCATAAAATTCTACTTTCAGAGAAGAAGCTGTTACCAGTCATTTAATTTATAGTGTAAATTTCAGTTATTTTATCCTTTCTCCCAAAAATGTTTGCACTTTATCTCTTATCTTTATACTTTATATCCTGAGAGCTTTACCTGTCTCTGTAGGTGTGTGTGTGTATGTGTGTGTGTACGCTTGCTTGTGCTAGGCATTGAACCTCTTGCATGCTAGACAAGTTAGACATCTTCAATCCTCCTTGTATTTTGAGATATTGTTTTACCAAGTTCCCAAGGCTGGCTTTGAACTCACTCTGTAGGACAGGCTGGCCCTGAATTTACAGTCCTCCTGTCTCAGCCTCCCAGGTAGCCGATATTATAGACCTGCTGCAGACCCGGCTCTGCGAGCCTTATTGCTACCCTAGACAGATTTGGTTAAAGTCAGAATAGTCTCTACCTAAGCCATGGAAAAATCACCAAATAACACTATGTTCTTGAAGATCCCTTGAGGCAGTGACTGGATGAACGAATCAGTTTGCCTCTGGATGAGTGCTGTTTGCTTCTCTTGGTTTCTAAATTTAAATCCAAATGCATATTTCACATGAAAATATTAGGATGATAACACGTGCTCTTTATGATTTTTGTTAGTATCATTTACTGCGAATTGCTTTGCAAATCAAAGTGTACCCTCGTGCGGCCACGTTTCTCATGTATCTGCCAAGTTTGGGGGAAGGGGAATGATTGTAGTAAATGATACATATTTTCCTTTCTTATAAGTTATCTCTTTATTCTTTGATAGTGTGTTTGTTTTAGAAAGGAAGTGCCTATCAATTATGGGTTATGTACAATTAGATTTTTTTTAAAAAACAACAGTTTTAAATTGTTAAATATGGATATCTGGAGCTGTATCTTGGCTTTCATTGATCCCAGCCTCTCCTCTCTGAGAAGATGTTAATGTTGTACTTATGATATCTATAATCTATATCTAAATACAGCCATCCCTCCTTATCTGTGAGTTACACACTTATAGATTCAACCAGCCATAAGCTGAAAATATTTGAAAACTTTGCTTATGTACTAAACATGTACAGACTAGTTTTTCCTAGTCATTCCTTAAGTGAGACAGTACAACTATTTACATAGCAATTGCATGATATTAGATATTATAAGAATCTAGAGGTGATATCAGTTATGCAGGAGGATGTGAATGAGTTATATGTAAATACTATTCCATGTGAGTGAGTTCTTTGTAAATGGAACATGAGCATCCACAGCCAGCGAGTGGGGATGCCCTGGTACTCGTCTCCAAGGACACTGAGGGATGGCTGTATCTTATTCAGCTTCAAAAAAGTGGTTCATACAAAACATTTGTGGAACAACCTTCCTCCTTGCCCGTTATGAAAAGTCTTATTTTTGGGTATTTAATTTAACAATTACACTCAGATACAGACTATAAACGTTGCAAGTAAATATGACATTAGTATAGAAATACTGGGCTGTTTCCTTACCTCACACAGAAAAAAAATGAGTTTCTGTGAGGGAATATATTGTGGAACAGGGTAAAGCTCTGACTCAGCTCCTGGTTTGTCGGTAACAGGACTTGAGCTTGCCTCTGTCTTCGCGGCAGTACTGTTAGACAACCCACCATTTTGGACGCAGCTTTGGAAGCCTGTGAGAGGGAGGCTGCATCTTTCCATGGTTCTGTGTACACCTTTACAACTGAAAAGCCTATTGTTATTTAGCGGGAGAAAGTGCTTCATTGTGAATTACAGATGATAACTAAGAAAATAGATGTAAAATTTATTGATGCACAATAATAGGTGTTTCTCACATTGAGATTTTTGGGGTGTTGTATAAAGAAGTAAAAAAAAAAATCAATGAATTGTAGCTTTTTTTAAATTTAAGACTGAAGAGACTGAAGTGAGTGGAGCCTCGCCTATGAGGGTCTGGCAAGGCGGACCGTCCAGAGCCGCGCCCGCTGTCCAGAGACGAAACTGAAGACTTAGTAGAATGGATACATTATTTGAAACTACCGTTTAACTTATTTTCTGTGTTGTTTATCTGAAGAGTCAGAAAGCACACAGAGCTGGGCTTACCAGTGTGCAATGTGGTTGACAGAGTATGTAGGTACGCAAGGGCTGGTGGAAGTTTGAACTCCAGTTCATCCAGCACTGCCAAGAGAAAGACAGAAAAGTATGCGTTACCTAAACGATGTGTGTTATCTCTGGGTTCTTAAATCCCTCTGGAAGTTGGTGCCTCTAGGAAACACAGTCCACTTTCTAACAGAAAATTTAACTTTATTTTATTATGGCTTATGCTTACTTATCCAGTAATACTTCCAAGGTCTTAGGATCCAACAATGTCCCTCCTTTTATTTTTCTGAAAGGACTTGTGATTTTTGTAATGCCTGAGTTCTGTGATTGAATAAATGCATTGGGTCAACTATCCAAGAAATAGTATCTTATGCAGCATCCAAAACAGTGAAACTCAAGCTGTCTTTTTCAGAATGGGCTAGAGACCTGATAGGAAAACCTCCAGGAAACCAGACCTTAGCACAGCCTGTCCACTTTCAGCAAGGCTCTTTGGGGCTATGCTGAGATCTCTAATGGGCAAGTTACTTTCAGTGCACTGAGTGATCTTTATTTTTACTTCCTATGTTGTAAGCATGATCACAGATAGAAAGTCAGTGATGGTACAGGTTAGTGCAGTTCTCTAGATGATTAGATGGTGGTGAAGTGGGGGAGGGTATAGCTGACGTAATGAGAAAGTGAGTCCTGAGTGGCTCCGTACTTTACGACACAGCAATAATTACAGTATGTGATTTTACATGTACGTAAGTAAAGGTTACCTGGAAATAAGTGTTAGGTCATTATCCTGGTCAAGTGTCCAGAATTCAGCTAAGTTACTAAGTTAGATGGACTAAAATTGTTTCATTTCATACATTTTCCCTCAGTTATAACCGAATGAACTGCTTCAAAATATCTGAATGAACCTGATTCCCACCCCAGCCACTGGCGACTATGCTCCTAGTACAAGGCAGCAATCAAAGGAACTCTCTTCACTCTTTCTAAGTCAGTAAAAATTATACCAAACATCCTTCCGTGGATAATTACTGGAATTAAAGAGAATAAAACATTAACAGTTAACCCTACAGTATTCTATTTGGCGTTCCCTCTCAGGGAGTTTGATTAAAAAAACAAACAAACAAACAAACTTATCTTGAACAACCCTAAAAGTTTTTTTTTTTAATTATCTAGAAAATTTTGGCAGAAAATTTGTTTGCTTAAAACATTCTGGTAATATATAAGGAACAACAAACAAAAATGTATGTAGTGTTATTTTGTAACCTCATCACTGTTAATAAAGACACATTCAGAAAGAGCTGATTAAATGCTCAAATGTGGGTAGTTTTTGAGTATTATTTCTTTGATGATTATAGTGTTTTTTTCTCTCTAGTTGTCATTTTTATTTACTTAAAACAATAACAGCAGCAGAAAGAAATGATAATTGAAAAACTGTTACAGAAACTTGAGGACTAGAACAAGAAAACAGCTTAAAATATTAGTGACTTTTACTTCAGACAGAAGCCTAACTGTTCTCAGTTGGCCATGATTACCCTGATTATTTCAAAGTTAGAGTAAGAGCATTTTCTACTCCTGTTCAGGTCTGAGAAGTGGGAATAAACCCCAGGAATTCCATTTTGATGCAAACAGGAAAATTTATTTACATAATTTGGCAAACAAAGAAAATCAAGTGGCTAGCCAGGCTGAAGTCCCTAAAGCCAGATCAGAGGACTGCACACGTCCCCAAGGTTCAGCCCACTTTTAAAGGTACTGTGGCTGTGCAGCTGTGCTGGCTAGTTTAACCTTGGAATTGGTTGGTCCAGAACCTATTTGAGGGAATTGGGGCGCTGACTGCTCTGGCTTCTTCATAGCTGGACAGGGGCATAGGTTGTGGCAATTTGGGGTACCCCTTCAATAAGTCTTATCTAAAAGACCCCTGATTGCATAACTGTTAGCTGTAGGGAGAAAAGAAAATCCTTAACTGGTGCCTCAGAGATGTGAAGAAGTAAAGGCAAGAATAGTTAGCGTTATACATTCTAAACAGGAAACCAGAAAAGTCAGAACCAGGAAAACTTCATATATCCAAATTAAAGTCCATTAAAATTTCTTGCCTAGGACTTCCAAGATCATCCATTTATTGGGCTCCTCCTTGTTTTTCTTTTGGTTGCCAAGGCTGGACTTGAGAGCCTTGAAGTCAGGATTTGTTTTCAGGCACCTTGATAGTTTGCTTGAGTGACTAGAATCGATGTAAGTTCCCTCCTAAATGGCTTCTAGATGGGGAAAGAAAAGAAATTAGCCAACAACTAATGAATAGGTTAGAATAAGAGTGGGCTTGGCTTTCGTGGCCACAGGTGTGCACTGTAGTGTTGAAGTGGGCCAAGATCTGAAGTCTTACATCTGCATAGCATTTTCTGCTTAGAACAAAAACATTATTACTTATATTCATTTAAACCTAATGTCTTGGAAGTATAATTCCTTGTATTCTTAAAGAAGTACACCAATCATTTTAACTTTTGGTTATACTTTTCTTTTGGGTATTTAAGATTATATAATTGTCCCATATGAACCAATTTGGTTTTACTCTTAAGGTCAGTTGAGTATTTGTCCCTCAGGGAGGTCACATGGGCTTCGGAGGAACCCCTGGCTCCCTAGGCCTCTCAATATCGTTGTTAAACACCCAAGAAGGTTAGTTCCACCAATCTGATACTTTTAATTACTGTATGCTATGCAGCTACAGGTTTTGCTTGGGCAAATAAACCTTGACTATACATATATTTGTTCATCAGATTATTTGAATTATTAAGAAATTTTAAGATTATTTATATATAATAAATATTTTTTTACCTAGCATTTTCCTCTGGACAGATCAATACAAACCCTCGTGTTCCTGCTCTGAAGTCATAGATCTTACCCTAAACCTGCTTTTTTTATATCTATGATTATTCTATTTCCAAAAATACAGGTTAGCTTAGAGACTGAAGCAGGCAGAAAAATTTCCTTTTGCAGCAGGCTATGCCATGATACCAGGAAATGATCAAAACCTTACCGTATAATAGAGGCTCAAAGCTTCCTCCCCATTCAGCCTGAACTAAGGTGCACTCATCAGAGAACTAACCTTGGCAAAGGGAAAAAAATTAACATTTTTACTGGTTCTAAATATGTTTACAGCAGCATACAATTGTAACATTTAATATGGAGACAAAGGGGGATTTCTAATACCAGAGGGACCACCCACTGCAAATGCCTCATATTACAGACCTGCTAGAGGTGGCTTCACTCAGGCTACACTTGCCAGGACATCAAAAGGACAAGCAATACCTCTCCATTACTAATAACAGAGCTGATAAATTAGACAAAGACATTGTCCTAACACACCCAGATTTCAAAACATCTAAAATGGACTCCATTTTAGTGCTATGGACTCATAGCACTCCAAACCACACAGTCCAATTCTCACCATCCCTAACTCCCAAGACCCTCACGTGTTTCTACATTCTTTGTTCCACCCAGCAAGTCAAACCCTCTTCATAGTCTTTAAAAAATACTTTCTGGTTCAATCTGAAGAAAAAGCCTTTCTCCAAAAATTCTCCCAAATCTGTGATATATGTCTGTGTACTAACTCTCAGTCTAATCTCTGACATCTGCCCTTTCCCACACATCAAATGAGGGGACTCCTCCTGCCTGCTGCTGGCAAATTGACTTTACTTATCCTGATGGGTAAGGTATTACTAACAGGTATATGGGTGACCTGAGAGTAGTTGCATTGCAAAGTCTTTATCCAGCATGGATGTTGACTTTTCTATAACTTTATGGGTCAAGTCTTCTCTTGCCAGCTTTCCAGATTTCCTTCCCAAATGCAAGAGACCATTTGTGATTAGGATAAAATTACATACAGCCACTGGGAAGAGTAGCTGGATACTCAGGTCCAATGATGCAGCATCATCTTAATAAAAGAACATGTAATGCAGATTACATAATAAGATAATTTAATGAATTAATATTACTCATATACACCCTGCAGTTTACAAGTTTCCAGGTAACCCTTAGACCATTAAAAAAATTTTTTTACTATAAAATAGAAAATTCCATTAACTATTTTTGTTAGATATTTTATACCATGAGATAACAATAAACTTTGTTGAAATTAGTTTATCCCGTAATAATTTTTAATAGTATAATATCTTTACTCTGAGGCTGTTTTGCTCTTTTCCTTGTCAAAGTCTTAAAAAACATCAAGATAACAGGCTAGAGTCTGAAGTGGGAGGGCCAATCCCAACTCCAGAGTCAGCTTCTCTGTGAGCTCAAACACCATGTGACAATTTATCAGTATGATTTACACAAAAGGCATTTGTCCTTTTTATAACCTGTATACATTTGTCCAGACAGGCGAGTCTTTTCATCTGCTGAGTCATTTATCCAGAACAGGGTTGATTAATTAAAACAGAACATTTAATATTAAGATATTATTTTATTTAATATTTTTAACTTTTTGAAGCCATGGATGCTTCACCCAAGATCAAGCAGGACTAGGCTACCAGAAGTTTCTGTCTTTACCATTGTCAAACCTGAGTTCCCCTCTGGCTGTACTTAATGTATACCAGAGGCATGAAAACTTATATCTGTAATTAATTAGTTTGTCTATTTATGTCGGAGGACGCTCCAGCCCCTCCTCTGTTAAGGGGTGGCAGATAAGATAATCCAGACCTATTGGACCCTGAGTCTGTGTCCCACCCAACGTGGAATCTGGCTAGCCAAATTATGTAAATAAATTTTCCGTTTTGCATCAAAGTGGAGTTCCTGGGGTTTATTCCCACTTCTTGGACCCTAACATTTTTAGAGGTCCCACCAAAATCTAGGAGCATAAAACCTGCTGTGAGCATGCCAACACAGCTGGCCTCAGTGAGTATTGCTGGTTATCTCTCTCTCTCTCTCTCTCTCTCTCTCTCTCTCTCTCTGCTTTTCTCTATTTTTCTCAGTAGTCCAAACAAACAGGGACTCCATGAAGATCGGGCAGATGTGCCACTAATTAGAGTGGGATGGAAAGGCATTAGGAGGTCCATTTATGAAATTTTGAAGAAGAAAGGATATCTAGTCGATGGTCCTTAGAAATGACCCAACTACACTTGTTTGTTTACTTTCTAGCCACGCTCATGGGTTGATACATGTGTACACTATATGCTCTCGTGACAACACCAACCTTCCACCCAATTCCAGATCAAACACACCCCTTAAGTAATAACAAAGAGGAAAAGGTGCGTTGGATGGGATGGATGCAGTGGGATGATTGGCTTGACATCCTGTACAGCACCTTTCCTCAACCTTTTCAAGAAAATATCGTGATACAGTCTGACTAGCATTCCGTTTTGCCTTGGTATTCAGTCATAACTTCAGAAGTGACTGAAATATTCAAAAACACAAGGCTTTCTTTCATTGTTAATGTTTAATCCAGTAGAGAAGTCAAAAGAAGTAATTTTTCTTCAAAATATATTTTATTGAATTTTTATACATTTCATATAATAAATCTTAATCATATTTAGACTCCCCTGTGTACCTGCCCCATTGTCCTCCCATTGAATTTCATGCATTCTCTCACATATGCTGAGGCCTATCAAGTCAAGTTTGTGTCCCCAGATGTCCCTCAGTGTGAGTTCTTCCACTATAACCTTGTCAGCCTGCCTAGCATCACTTCCTTAGAGAAGACCA
Organism: Eospalax fontanierii; assembly: GCA_035773235.1. Lineage (NCBI taxonomy): Eukaryota > Metazoa > Chordata > Mammalia > Rodentia > Spalacidae > Eospalax > Eospalax fontanierii. The sequence continues at coordinate 41,612,875 of CM069549.1, read as the reverse complement.
ACTCTCCGTCACCCACCAGTTGATCAGCTTCTCACAGTTCCTCAGCTAAGCTTGGAGCTTCTTGCCCATTTCCCCGGTTCTATGCTGGATTTTTGTCTGGTTTGAGTTTACATGGGTCGGGTGCATGGTGTCACCATTGCTGTAAGTTCATATAAGTAAGTTCCCTGAAGCAAAAAGTAAGCTTTTATTATGTAGTAGACGTTTGTCTTCACCCCACCATCACAGCCTGCTCAAAGGAGGATCAGTGACGGGAATGAACAGCTCCGCCTGCCTCTCTGTGTGTTGTTGCCCTGAGCCATTTCGCGCTTCACCAAAAGGCCCCATTCCAGCTTTCTCTTTTCTTCCATCTTGGAAATAGCTCTACTTTCAATTAGAGAGGAAAACTAAGCAGGATCTACTTTTGCTAGGTCAGGTATGGGAACTATCTATGTTGAATCTGCCCACATCTCTTTGTCTACCTATATGCAAGGGAGGTAGGAAAAGTCTTACGAGGCTGTGGCTAGAAAGAGAAGGAGAAGTAAATTGTCACGGTGTCTAGAAAAATGAATGGGCACTCATCTTCTCTTGGTTATCAGAAGGGGAAAGAGTTTGAAGCAACCTGCCTCCCACTGAGAACACCCCTTTGACTCTGCTCACACCTTGGTAGGGATTTCTTTTCTCTTTTGTAGGTCATAAGATGTACATTCAGCTTTCCTATCATACCTTATCTTTTCCCTTCAAGTGTTTTCTCAGCTCAATACCCTTACAGGTCTGTAGCATGAATTAAGTGTATTCTCACGCCTTCAGTGTTTGCATAAATCTGCTTCCCACACACCATCAAGAAAATACGTGCAGTATTTTTAAAATGCCTTCTTCACCTTTCCCATCCTGGATTTCTATCTCTCTTCTTCTGGAGATGATTATCATTACTATTATTATTTTATGTGTATGAGTCATGCCTGGATGTATGTAAGAGCACCCATGTTGTACAATGCCAGTGGAGGACAGATGAGGGTATCAGGTTCCCTGGAACTGGAATTCGTTACTGATGGTTCCTAGGTACTATGTGGGTGCTGGGATTCGAACCTTCTACAAGAATAGCCAGTGCTCTTAACTTCTGAACTATCTCTCCAGCTCCTCCTTCTGGAGTTCTGTAAATTCTTTTTTATTTTAGTTCTTATAGCATAAGGTTGCATGCCCACTGTGTATTCCTGTGATTTAATTCTTCTCACTCCAGCCATGTGAGGAAGTTCTCAATACTTGATCATCTGGGGAGAAGTGCACACATTAAGAAAGCTTAGAAGAGGGTACATGTGCATATTCTCAGTTGCTGTTTTACAAAGTTATGAGGGAGGTAAGAAGGAAACCAAAATGGTTGTGATCTGCCCCCCTCCAAGTCTTTAGGTTTAATGAATCCCATTTAATGCAGAAATACACGTTGAAAAATGTCCTGTGGCATTTCACCTCTGCATGTGTGCATCAGAGAAAATCATATGTGCAAAAACAGCTGTTTCCATTGTTTAGCAAATATTCAGTGGATATAACTAGGCCCAAATAGAACATCCTCACACACAAAGTATTGTTGACGCAGGGCCAATAAAGAGCCAGAATCTCCAGGAGATGTCTCTGTTGCCCCAAACACACTGGTTTAGAGGAGAGCCATCTCTGCAAAGAGTAATTAAATTAGCAAGGCTCTCCCTTCGCCAAGCTCTGTGCCCCTGGATCTCCAGAGAGGAGAGAAACGTAAATTCAACTGTGTGCCTGCCCCTCAAGGGATCAGTAGTGGTCACAGTTTCCTGATTCCATTTTCTGGTTATTCTTTTTTTTCTTTCCTCAACGTCATGATCACACCATCTCAATTCCAGGGACCTACCATCTGGGCTGACCCATCACCTGTAAACTGCACTAGTCTGCAGGAGATAGAAGCATGGGGTCAGATGGGAGTTTTTCTATTTCTGCCCAGCTCTCTCTTGGCGTCAGCACCGTGCTTTGGTGCTTGCAACCCTGTCCAGCTCTTGCCAGTGGCCCCTTCCCAGCCCAGCTCCTTCTGGACTCCTATCCCATCACAGATGACCACCAGGGTTGCTAGATGACCATTTCTGGTTGCTTGATCTGCTGTCTCTTTAAGAATACACATCTTCAGAGTGAAGACTTGTCTGCCTGATTCTGGCTACACTTCCACTGTGCAGAAAATGTCTGGTGTCCATCAGGAGGTCATTCTCTGGGGTGAGTGGATGAAGAGCAATAAGCTATTGTGAGTTACTGCTTGTTAATTCCTGTTCCAACATTACTCATTCATTTAGCCAATAAATGAATGTGAATCACCTCCCTTACCCCAGGAATCCCTAGAGGTAAGTACAGTCAAGCACAACCATGTAATTAGGACTTCATCCAAACTGGCTGGAAGCCAAAAATTAAATTGCTTGGAAACATTATAGGTGGAAAGTGTAACACAACCAAATCTTTACTCTCCGTTTCTTTAAGAGACTTCACAAGATTGATATCTCTGTAGCTGTTTCCCCATTTTTAATTATGTGCTTTCTCCTGGCAACTGCCAAATAGTCTAAAACGTGTTATAAGTAGATTCAGTGTTTATCTGGTGATTACTCGATGCTCACTTTATTTACATTCATTTATACATATATATATGAATACGCACATCATTTGATACTGTGTGTATATTTATAAAATATGGTATGAGGTAGCTATTTGGGGATTAATAGAATGTTCTGGTCCTATTACTTTGCCCTAAAAGAGAGCTAAAATAGTTAACATTGATTCTCAAAGGTGGCAATGTCCTTAGTGATGTGAGGAAGTCTTGAGAAGTGGAGTTTCCAAACAGACACCCAGAGGATTTTCCACCTCAAGAATAGGAGACAGATGAGGGCTTCATAGGAACAGAACACTGTATCCAGACCCTGGTGACCTGTGAAACCCAAGACCAGCCTCCATTCGTGGCTCTGTCATTTCCCTCATGGGTAAAGATACTAAGGACAAGTCACTTTCGGCAGAGTCCTGAGTGATGGATAGGAAAGCTCTAGGCCTGAGTCATAGCATGTTAGGAGAGTGAGGCATTATGCAAAGAAATAAACAAATCAAACTCTACTGTGGATTGGCCCAGCTCTGGCTTCAGAAGATGACTTGGTGGACTAGAACCTAACCCCAGGACGAGTATGGGAACACAGGCCAAAACACAGCAGGGCTGTGAATAGAACGTTACCATTGGCCGCCCCATCCACGAGTGCTTGTTTTAAACCAAGTAAGACCGAGCCCCTCAAAGTCTATGACATGCTAAGATATTCTCATTGATCTGTCCTGTAATATCACACTTGAAATCCAGTCCTCTGCCTCTGTCTGCCTGTCCCTTCCTGCACACACACCGACACACATGTATGTGTGTGCACATATATGGCTTCTTCAGGGGAGAGGGACTTCTGTGACAGTCGTCGGAATAGCAGGGCTCTGGGTTATAGGAGGAGATTTTAAAACATTAGACAAATAAGCTTCTTCCGAGGATATAGGCATGTGAGGCCTCTGCCGCGGTGTGTGCCACAAATACACACCGGCACACCTGTGCATAGGAAATCAGTTTGGGTATAGCGAGGCTTTGATTCTTCCTGAATTTTCTGTGGAGTCTGCAGTGGCCAGAGCTCACAGTAGGCTCCTCTGCATGTACCGAGCCTTTTCCATTTTTCTCCAAACACTGCACAGATAAGAATTTGTCACTTTTGCAGTGGGCAAAGTTACAAAGCATGTGTTTGCTACGCCTGGCCTCCTCCCCTCTAGCCCACTGGGGTCTACCATGGTTCCTAGGTATTTGCTTGGAAGACAGAATTCTCTGGCAAGATTCAGTACTGTCTGCTGTGGTGTGTAGAATACTGGCAACTAGAGGCAAAGCTATGATACCCTTTAGAGCCACGGAGGACCTGCTGACTGCTGCAAAATACCAGCTTCCAGAACCTAGAGCACTTGTGCAGTACCCTGTTGGCATGGTCTAAATACTAGAAACAGTACCCACACCTCTTTGGGCTTCCCAATGATTGTAATTTCCACTACTATAACTATCTTTGCAACAAGGAGCCAACATATTTTGAATACAGAAAAGGGCTAGCCCAAATATCTTTCTGGTTGGGCAGAGATGGGTGACATGCTAAATTATGGTGTGACTGGGCTTGTTTACAAACCACAAAGACTCAATTTATTTGAGTAGAACCTGGTCCTTTGAAGCTACAAGCCTGTGTTTGGCAGACTTGGCAGAAGTGTGAACAGGGGCTGGGCTACTGTAGCTCCATAGTAGGGCACTTGTCTATCATGTGCAAGGCCCTGGGTGTGATCCTAAGCACCAATAAATAAATAATACATAAGCAAATCCCATCCAAACCAATCCACCTTTTCACTTGAGGATACCTTAGAGAAAAGCAAGGCTCATAAGGTTTCAGTCCATGAAACACTGATGGCTCAGTTCCAAAGACAGACATAGTCTCTGAAAGAAACTCCCAAATCACTCCAGTTCCAAGTGACTGACTCAAAATATATGTTAAAGGCCTGTTAGAAGAATGTAGAACAACTTTAGAGGGAAATAAGAGTTTGTATGAAAAATGTTGCTCTTTAGAAAAACCTAAAATAGCTTTCACAAAGAACTTGGGATGAAAGGAAAAAGTTGGGGAATCTAGAAACATCAAAATAATGCTAGTGGGACTGGAGTGATGGCTCAGCAGTTAAGAGCACTGGCTGCTCTCGCAGAGGACCTGGGTTTGATTCCCAGCACCTACATAGCAGCTAACAACCATCCATAACTCCAGTTCCAGGGGATCTGACATCTGACCTCTATGGGCATTGCACAACAAAAGTGCACTTACATATCTGTGTATGAGGTTAGACACTCATACACATAAAAAATAAATAAATAAAAATAATAATAGTGATCAATGGTTGAAAACTCCAACACACCAGGTTATAATGATGAAGTGAACTGGCTGTAATATCCTACTGAAACTATGCTGACAATGTTTTGTTTTGGAGACTGTATGGATAACAGCAACTCGGAAGAGAAGATGAGATTACAGAACGTTGATCATGCAGATGTCAATTAGACACCGTCGTTAAGAAAACACACAGTACTGCTAATGTAAATGTTTTCCTCAGCATGCTTACAGGAGAAAAGAAAATAACGCAAAGTTTACAAATGAGATAGAGTCCCTGAACTAAGCAAGCACTCTTGAAGAGCCACAGCTTGAAGGAAAGAGTCAGCAGCTCCAGCCAAATCTTCAAGAGCCTGGTTGCATGACGTGAGACCGTGGAAAGAAAGCTGACAGAGCATGAACTTGACTGAGGCACTTCCCTTCAAGAAACAGACAAACACCACTGAAAACTGAGAGCATAATTCTTCCAGAAAAACAGCTACAGATAGAGAAAGAACGGCAAGAATTAATTTCCTTCTATTAACTGTATTACTCTCCCAGGGCACCTCAAAAACGTATTTACCAGTACTTCCGAGCAAGAAGACACTCAAGACCGTTGGAAAAATTCTACACTCACTCTTATTGAGGCTCAACATAATAACACAAAAATATTTTTAACGTGTAGGCAAAGTGTCACAACAGACTAAAATGGCTGGAGCAGAGCTCAAGTCCCAGTGTTTCCAAGTTGCCATGCAGTCGGCCAGTTAATGCCTCCTCAGATGTCTGTATTCTTTATTCGTGTTTCTGGGTCCTGCTCATATGCCATCCATGACAACAGGGACTTTGTGTAATTAAGATTATGGCTCTTGATGTGCAGAGATTATCTCAGACCACTTAAATCTGGTCCAGTTAGCCCTCAAAAGTAGAGAAACATCTTCGACTCAAGACAAAGATTCAGAAGCCTCCAAGCACACAGTGGATTTTATGTGTTCCCACTGGCTCTGAGATAGAGATACTCAAGTCTAAAACTGAAGACAGGCCACTAGATCCAAAACACCCTGCCAAGCTAAGCTATACCTGTGAACTAACACAACCGAGAAATGAGAACCGTGTGTCATCCCAACACATAAATAATGCTTTGTACAGCAGTAGTAGAAATCTAATGCCCATGCATCAAACAGGTGGATCCAGGCTAAGACCCTCAGGGCACACCTGGATCATCAGGGGAGGAAGATACTAATGCTGTGAGGACTTGGGGATCTGGCATCACATGCAGGCTGGATGCAGCTTCAGCATCCAATCCCTGCACAGCACAGCCACAGATCTACCTGCTTCTCCCTGAGAGCTGTTTGAGCCCCTCTTCTGTAGACTGCTCTGATTTCGTATTACTCTTGCTCTTACTGAGGTTCAACATAATTATAGTCCTAAGGCAGTATGTTTTTAAGTATAGATAGTATAATATTACCTCCACTTTCATGGACCCAGCATAAATATTATATTTTATTGAAATAAAGCCAGGCATGATGGCCCAAGCCTTTAATCCCAGCACTCGGGAGGCAGAGGCAGGAGGATCTCTGTGAGTTCAAACCCAGCTTGGTCTACATAGTGATTCCAGGTCAGCTAGGACTACAGGGAGACCCTGCCTCAAAAAGACAAAAAAAAAAATTTATTGAAATATAAGGTACTTAATTACTTAAGTACTATTGAATTGGGACAGGTAGAGACATTTGAAAAAAATCAAGATTAATCATTTCTACATGTTGTAACAATTATTAGAAATCAATAAAAGTAAAGTCCAAATTTATTGACTTGTGCCTATAATCCTAGCACTTGGAAACTGAATTCAAGGCCAGCTGGGTGTCGTAGTCAGTCAGGACTACATAGAGAGACCCTGTCTGAAAACAAAATAAAAATAAACATTTACCTCAATACATTTTTATTGGCTTACAAGATACACATACACATTATTAAATCTCTCAACCCACAGCATCTTCAGTTAAATTTTACTGATTTTTTTTTTTTTATTAGAATAAGTCTAAATATATAGACTCATTTAAGGGAGTTGATGTTGACAAAATCATCCTTCTTTATTACATCTTAGTAGCAGAAAATATATCACTAAGTAAATAATAGCAGTTCAACTAAAAAAATAATCTCAGTGACGCTGAAGGAGAGGATGCGGTCGCGACCCCCGAGGCCACAGGCGTGCAGAATTACGAACAGTTGCTTTTTGAACGTTTATGTCAAGCAACCTTCCAGGCTTGGGAGACCAAAGATGGATGGAGCACGTCTCACCGTCTCTAGAGGGAGAGGAAAATGAAGCAGGAGGGGCTGTGGAGACGACTTGTAAACAAATTAAAGCTGTCTGATGCAATATCTGTAATTACAGGAGTACGTGGTGGACCTCATGGGATTACTGCCGAGTGGATGGAAATTTTATCTAGAGGGGTCAGAGTAAATGAGGGAACTTTGAGCTGAGTTCTTAAAATGCTCTGGAAATTCAGGGTTCTTGTGGGCCATGTGGTATGTTCAGAGAGCATCTTGAACTCTATACTCTTGTCTCTCAAACCTACCGGAATGCAACAAGAGTTGAGACCTATCTGCCTGTCTTGTGATCTCTGGAAGGCAGTTTAAACTAGATAAAAGACTGAAATTGCTAAACGAATAGTCTGGGATCTGGGGTCTGGGTCAGACTCCACACCTGTAAGAGTTGTCATGAATCATAACCGCCCTGTCTACTTCATCAATGGTTATAAAGGTAAAGTTAGATAACGTGCTTGAAAGCACCAGGATGTGCCACATATTTGTCCAGACCGTGACAAATTACCTGTAGCCAACATTAATTACCACTATGTATCCAAAGAACAGATCAATATATGTGAGTGATTCCTCAGAATTCCATGGCACATTTCTCCCCAAGCTCTGCACACAAATAAAGAATACAGACATCTGAGGAGGCATTAACTGGCCGACTGCATGGCAGCTTGGGAAGACTGGGACTTGAGCTCTGCTCCAGCCATTTTAGTCTGTTGTGACACTTTGCCTACACGTTAAAAATATTTTTGTGTTATTATGCTGAGCCTCAATAAGAGTGAGTGTAGAATTTTCCAATGATCTTGAGTGTCTTCTTGCTTGGAAGAACTGATAAACACTTTTTTGAGGTGCCCTGGGAGAGTAATCCAGTTTTAATAGAAGTTCTGCCTTTGACTTCCTAATATTTTTGAAGGATAAGTGGGGCATGCTTTGTTACCCCAGACTTACAGAAGAATGAGGAAGATGAAGAAGCCAAAGAGACAGAGTTAAATCAGTGTGTGAAATCCAGCTTCTATTACAGATGACATTCCACACAAAGTCCACAGAACACCAGAAGGGAATGAGTGGTACTTTCTAACAAATATTCCAGAACAGATAAAGACACATTTGTTCTATCCAAAGCAACCAACAGTAAAATTCATCCTTTCCAACATTCCTCTGAGGGGGAGATCATGCCTCTCAAATTCACAGCAGGGGGAAGCCCTACCTGCTGGCACATTTCCTTGAGCTTCATGGGGACTTGTTCTGATGTAGTTCTGGGTGCAGCTCTCTGCCCAAATACTACTAATAATCTCTGGTAACAGCTGGCTGAAGCAGCCTGGGATAGCCTTGCCACAGCCCTAACACTTCACTTTTTTGAAATCTCCTGTTCTAACTAAACAAGCCCATCACGGCTGCAAGAGCAGCCTTCCACAAACTCAGGCATAGACAAAATACAGCTGAATTCTGTACCATGGTTATAAACATGTCTCAAGGTCTGGCTTCTAATAGGGTCTTTATTTCCCTATTACCCGATCTTCATGGCCTTTGATGCCCACATTTCTATCAGCATTCTGGTTTGAGCCTTCATCAGAATTGCTCAGTATGCTCCACTGAAGGCTGAGCTGCTTAAACTGCTTCTCCATGCTGCTCCAAATTCCTCCCATGAGCCACTTCTGCAGTCCCTTCCACATCCAAGGCGTGTAACAGTGGCTTTCCCTCTTGTTACCACTTTTCTGAGCTGTTTGTGTTGTTACCATGATAAAATACCTGAGATAACTGACTTACTAGCAGAAAAGATACACCTTGGCTAATGGTTTTAGAAGCTTCCATTCCAGACCGGGCAGCCACGTCACTGTGGGTCTCTAAAGAGTGCAACGTAACACAATAGCGACACCTGATGTACTAACCACTACCTCAGAAGCTAGAAAGAATTAGCCAGGGCCTTGCACACTGCGGGAGCAGGTCTAAATGAGCACTTCGAGCTGCCTCAGGCTCATAGGTAGTCTAGGCTGTCATCAAGCTTGTGATCTTCCTGTCTCAGCCTTTTAAGTGCTTGGGTTATACACATGCACAAACTTCAGTTCCCTTTGAGGGTATAATTTCAATAATCTAAGGACTTCCTACTAGGCGTCCCCTCCTAAAGGTTCTACTACCTCCCAATATCACCACCCCAGCGTTCAGGCCTCTAACATACGAATCAGTGAGAGCAAGAAAAACAAAAGGAAGAGAAGTGGGAAGATCTGAGAAACTCACAGGTCAAGAAAGAAGCAAAGACATGACTAAAGAATATGAAAAACATTAACACTGACTGGGCTGGAGAGACGGCTCAGTGGTTAGCACAATGGCAGCTACTGCAGAGGACCCAAGTTTGGTTCCCAGCACCCACACGATGGCTAACAACCATCTGTAACTCCAGTTTCAGGGGATCTGACACCCTTTTCTGGTCTTCATGGGCACTGCACATGTATAAAATAATAAATAAATCAAAAAAATGTTAAAGATTAGCACTGATAAAAAGATAAAAGAATCCTAGTATTTTGCTAGGATTGGAAAATCAAGATGGAAGGAGAGATGCTCGCAGAGCATCTTAAGAGTCTACAGCAACGCCCCTCATCACAGGTTCAAGTGTCACACTGTCAATTCTTGTTACAGAAATAATACCCAGCAAAACCAATGCAAGGGAAGGACTTACTTTGGCTCACAGTTTCAGGAGTAGGACAAGCCTACTCCAGCCATACGTAGTAGCAGCAGCTTACAACGTGGCTTGGCACAATAGGAAGCAGAAAACTCAGGCCCTAAGCAAAGGCCTGACTCATCCCCATCAGCCATCCTTCCTACCCCAGGGGTTTATCAGCTTCTTAAAACAGCACAGCTGGCTAGGGACCCAGTGTACAAACACATGAGCCTATAGAAGACATATCACATGCAAACTACAACTTTGCAGATTTCATAGGTACCCTGTTCACCTAGGACCATTCCAGGGTTCATTTGCCCATGTTCAGGTGGCAAGGCACTCCAAGACCACAAAAGTTACAATTCAAGCAGGTCACACACAGCTCACGCTGGTGGCAGTCTTGAGCATTGCTCACCTGATACTATTTTATAGGCTTACAGAATTCAAGAGCTATGAGATCACGGTAGCTCCCACAGTAAGTTATATGAACACTACCTGTGTTCAGGAGGTCAGACAATACATGGCTTTGTTCCATTTCATAAACTCAGAATCTAAAGAAGCTAATACAGTAGAAACGGGTCTGGTTTTCTAGTTGCTAAATTTGCCAAACTGCTGTTCCTTTTTTTCGGAAAAGCAAGCTTGGGGGCCAGGCTATGTGATGTAGGGTGGGCGTATCTGCATGTCTCCCTCTGGGCCAGTGCATACTGGAACTGTGTGAGTGGAGCTGAAGTGGAGAGGCTGGGAAGGTAGAGGTGCCAGAAACATCAACACCCTCCGGGCAGAAACGAGACAGCATAGACAAGCTGCTCAAGAAAACATCTGTGTTGGCTCCAACTGGATGAGCTATAATAGGCACGAAGGGCTTGGGAGCACTCGTCCCATTGGAGTTCCCTGGCCAGACAGGTAGCTTAAGACTTCATGGTTTCCCTGACAATTTTCATCTTCCTGATCCATCTTGTCCATTTCTTTATTTGTCCCTTTTGGAATGGGAATAGTTCCCCTGTGTATATTTTACCATTGTTTCTTGGAAATATACTGTTTACATCTTGATACTTACAAAGGCTCACACACTATTTTTCTAGCTCCAAAGGCTTTGGGCCTGGAATTTTGAACAAATCTGGAGCAGTTAAAACTTTGGGGCTCTTGGTGTCACCAGCTGGTTGAGATTTTGCTCTTTTAGACAGAACAGGCGAAGTGCGGTCTCTGGGGCTGAGAGCTCTGAACCTAGGTGCTAATGGCGTTCAGCACTTTGTATTATGGCTCCAAGATGTGTGTCCAGACCTCTCAGCTTTTACAGCGCTCCTCTCCGAACTGTGGTGCCACAAGCATTCGGATGAGGGCTGCAGCTTCGCCCTCAGCAGCCAGAGCTAGTGTTTCCTCGTGGATCTCAGTCTTGGCTCTCTCCAGCCTCAGCTCTTAGCCACTCAGGAACTGTTCACCAGTCCTCTTGCTGCTAGGGTGCTTGACACTGGAGGCCCTGGTGCTGTCTGGTCTTTATGTGGTCAAAGACCATCTGTGGGCAACAAAAGCACTGAGCTGACTGGGGGTGGAGGGAAATGATGAGCTGGGTGGGCCAGCTCAGTAGGTAGCACTTGCCACCAAGTCTGGTGACCTGAGTTCAATCTCCAGAACTCAGATGGTGGAAAGAGAGAACCAATTCCCAAGGCTTGGCATGTACATACACATGTGCAAGTGCACGCACATACATAAAACAAATGTAAAGTTTTAAAAAACTAAGATGAGGCTTTATATGGACCTATGCTGTAGCATACCAGGACAGTGCAAGGTGAAGAAGTTCTCACTGACTGAGAAAAATGCTTATGTAGATAGCTATAAAGACATACACACTGTCTCCTGTCTGATAAACAAATTTTTGTAGGGTCTGGAGAGATGGCTCAGCAATTAAGAGTACTCACTGCTCAACCATGAGGCCAGAGTTCTGTTCCCAGTCCCCACACTGAGTGGCTCCATGGGCACAAACACACACAAGTGTGCATACATACACATAGACACATACACACTGTAACAGAGTAGACTCATTTTCCCTGCCTCCCACGAGACCCTGTGAGAACTTAAGACCCCATTTGATATCTAATTTTATACAAGCATCTTATGTGAAAGAAGATTATCTAAGCTTATGCATGCATCTTGTGTGAAAGGAGAGTATCTAACCCCATGCAAAACATCTTAAACAAATAACCATTGTTAATGATCACATCTGTGTCTGTGAAGTGATAAAGGTCCCTAACCAAACCGTAGAGACCCCATCTTACAGCAGTGACATCCTGTTTTTTTGAGGAAGGGGAACTCTGAGCTTGACATTTTCTCATGGTCTTCAAGATTGGATATAATGCCAGGATGTGTCTCAACTGGGAACAAAGGCAATGACTGAAATGTAAACATCTGCTTCTAGGGACTTGGATGGGAATTTTGGGTTGGATATTTTTGAGGCTAACTTGTACACAGTTTGTCCTTGTCTATAAAAACTGGATGCTACCATGAATCAGGGCTGCCTCTCAGAACTCGCCCACTCAGAGTTCGAAAGTCAGCCCGGCTGTAATAAAATCTACCTTGCCTTTCTTTTGCATGTTGTGACTCCTGTTTGACACCCTATAACATATACAATAAAATAAATCTTTAAAATTTAGATTGGGGAAGGCGTTCTAGGTCTCCTCATTCCTGAGTTCTCAGCTTGACTGGAAAATAAATTCATCTTCAGAGATGAATGGATATTTCCCCAGCAGTGTTGGGCCGACCCACACAGGGTTAGCGTCACCAAGCCCCTAGTTCTAGAATGGAGTCCACAGTGCTGGCCTTTTGGAAGTGGGATCTAGCAATAAGTCCACCTTTTCCATGTTCTTGGGCACAAAATAGGCATCGCTCCTTTGCAGTGTGATGGTCTCTCTTGCCATTTCCAGTGTCCCAGCCTCCTGCACAATTCCATGCTAGTGGTGGCTTTATAAATAGAAAGGAAATGAAAGCAACTCAAACTCTTGAGCAGGCTGGAAACATGCACAAAGCAAGACTTCCCCTCACAAGCTGCTGGCTGACTCCTGTTTTTAAACTTGAAAACATTCCCAGAAGAGCTGATGGGTTCATCTTTGGCTCAGGAGATGCAGATCCAGAGACCTCCTAATCATGGTCTGTTTAGTGACACACCTGTCAGCCTTGCTGCCTCAGAGAGAGGAGAGGTTAGAGTAGGTGGGGCCGTAGACTATGAAGGTCGGGGTGCACTGTAGAACCCTTAAAGGGTGGCCATGACACAGGTGAGCCTAGAGTTGGGCTTCTGAGAGAGCAGTATAGTGAAGTTACAGGGCCGAAGACACCGTGAAGTCAAGTGCTGCTGTGGAGGTCAGTTTGGTAAAGGAAGGAATGGATGTGGGGCTGTCCCTATTTCCTGCCACCTCCCGAGAAAGAGATACCTGCGATTCAGCTGGTTAAAAGACAGAATAATGTGAGGCCAGAAGTGTGCAGATGTGAGCCAGTGCCCGCCATGGAGGAGGGAGCTGTCATGTTGCATGGCAGGGGAAGACCCGAGGCTGTAATTCCTGCTGAGAAGAACCTCAGTGAGCCAGGCCTTCCGGGGCGCCCTGCGGCTTGCCCGCCCAGCGGGCCCACAGCAGTAGTTGATAAAGCACTCTAGTTTGATTCCAGGGTGACAGAGAAGTAACACCCAACAAGACGCCTGCTTTCTAATTCTGATTTGGAACCTAAAGTAGCCAAGGAACCTGAAGCTTTTGTCAGTTCTCCAAAAGGAAAGGTGATCTATATGTTGAGAAGAAATGCTAGGCTGGAGGACTTTGAAGATGCTGAAGTGTAAGGGGATGCTGAAGATGATGATGCTGTTTTCACGAAATCAGTGATCAGGGTCATCTCCAGAGCAGACTTTACCAAGAAGTTGGCAAGGTCTCCCCAACACTCTGTCACACAGGGAGCACCCTGTGACTTCCAAAGTGAAGGGGAAAGAGGAATCAGAAACCAGCTGTGGAGGGATCCAGAAGAAACCCTTCCCTGGCTGTACAGGAGGGCTCGCCGTCCAAACTTCAGGCAGCAGCTCAGTGTGCAATGAGCTGTGCTGGTGGGATCCTAAGCTGTAGATGAAGATGTTGAGGTGCGGGGTGAGTCTGACCACCTGGGAGATGAGGCCTCTACAGCACCACTGTCATGCTGGGTGCGACCAAAAGGGAAGAATTTACAAGAGCGTTTGTCATAACCAGAGCATCTTCCTTTTGAAGAAAGAAAACTCCAGTATGCAACAAGAAAGTTAAAAAAGATGCCCCACAGGTAGGCACCATGGTGCAACCTGTAGTACCAGCTGCTTGGAAGGCTTAGATGAAAGGACCGCTTGGGTCAAGAGTTTGAGACCAGCATGAGCAACAGACCCACATCTTGGGAAACAACAGACCTTATCTTCTAAGGGAAAATGAAATAGTTTTTAAATTAATTTTTAAATCTAAAGTGTTACTAAACAACACAAGTTTAATAGGGATTCATAATTTGGCAAAGGATTCCAAAATCTTAATAAAATAACAAATGGAAAAAAATTAAATTGGAACTGGAGAAATGGCTCAGTGGTTAAGAATACTGACTGCTCTTGCAGAGGACCCAGGTTCGATTGCCAGCACCCACATGGTGGCTGACAACTGTCCATAACTCCAATTCCAAGGGATCTGACACCCTCTTCTGTCCTAGAAGAGGGTACATGACACTGCTGCCCTTACACACATGCAAGCAATACACTCACACACATGAAGTAAAAGTAAAATAATACGATCTAAGAAAATCACTTAATTTCTACTTACATGCATGCATACACGTAAAATAAGATAGAAATAATAAAATATATTTTAAAACATAAGCTTTTGCTTAGCAGCACTGTGCAGGAATGCTATGCCTCCCTGTCTTGACTGTCATGGCTGACGAGGTGCTCCTCCTGATCTGAGTGGAGACTCCTGCAGTGTGGTGGGGTCATCTGAAGGTCATCTGAAAGTATCCTGGAAGAGTACAGCTTCCTGGCAGGTTATCTCAGAGCCTCTGCAGTGATCATGGTTCAAACAGAGGCTCCCTGGGCCGGTGCAGGAGCTGTGAAAGGTTTGTCTCTGGAACAGATGCACTGGCAGCTGCAGCGGCCGTGCCTTAGCCTCTGTGGCCAGAATGAAGTCTTCTTGGGCATCCATGGCTGAGAAGAAGTCTCCCTAAGAGGGTGAGAAGCATGTAAATGGTTAGGGTTGTCATGATGATGGCTTTCTGGATCCTACAAGGAGCAACTACTCGATTGACAGATCCTGCTGTTGTGAAAGTGGCAGAGCTGAAGTCCTGGTTGCCCCTAACTCCTGTGAAACTCAGGAGGGGTTGTGGTAATGCTGCTCGCAGCCAGCCAGACTCAGGAGCAGGGACGACAACTCCATTCCGTACTCACTCCTAGCAAAATGACTTCACAGGAACGAAGAAAGTTGGGTTGGTCTCCCATAAGTCTGTCTGAATGAGATGGGATGAATTGTGAGATATACATGAACCTTTAGCAGAAAACTGCAGAATGCAGTGGTGTGAATAAGTATCCCTCAAAGGTCTTTTTAAAATTGAAGGTCGTGGTGTTTTTCATAACAGTTGAAGGTCAGATATCACAGGTGTTGTGGAATGCATGAATAGTTATGCATTCACCTTAACTTTGAGGTTTTTTAATTTTGTTTTGTTTTGGTTTTTTAGTATTTTATTATCTTCACTTCGTGTGTATGAGCCTGCATCTATGTAAACCCACCCGTGTCATGCAATACCTGTGGAGATCAAAAGAGAGCAGCAGATTCCCTTGGAACTGGACTTACAGGTAGTGGACAGCCGCCATGTGGGTGCTAAGAATCAAACCCTGGTCTTCTGCAATAGCAGCCAGGGCTCTTAACTGCCACAGCGTCTCTCCAGTCCCTCATTTTGGTTTGGTTTGGTTTATTGAGACAAGGTCTCACTATGTAGCTCTGGCTGTACTGGAACTCTCCAGATAGACCACGTTGGCCTCACACTCCCAAAGATCTACCTGCAGAGATCTGCCTGCCTCTGCCTCCCTACTGCTGGGATTAAAACTGTGCACCATCAACACCAGCCCCAGCTTAACCTTTGAAATAATTTAGGTGTGACACGTTCAAAACACAACTATATTTTTCATAATGACACATAATGTAATTCTGGTTGATGTGTTAGCTTTTTTTAAATCAAGTGTAACAAATACCTGACATAAATAACTTAAAAGAAAAATGATTATTTTGACTTACAGTGTCAGAGGCTGGTTTCATTACTGTGGTTTTGAGATGAAGACTGCACATCAAGTACAGAGTATGTGGAAGAGCCCAGCAGGACTGCCCAGAACTTTGCTTTACTAATCTAGTCATGTTTCAGTCCAATCAATTGGACTAAAAAGATTAACCTTCAGAATGATTCTGGGTGAGATGGTGGGTGAGAAATGGTCTTTGTGTGATGTGAAGAAGAGACAAGTTAATAGTGATGGACTATTTCAAAGAAAGAAAAAGAAGGCCTGGAGAGATAGTTCAGCAGTTAAGAGCACTGGCTGCTCTTGCAGAGGACCTGGGTTCAGTTCTCAGAACTCACATGGCTGCTCACAACAGTTCCAAGGAACCCAACACACTTTTCTAGCCTCTGTGCACATTGCATACCTTGGTGCACATGTAGATAAAACACTCATACACATAAAATAAAATAAGTAAATAAAAAAGAGGGACTAGAGAGATGGCTCAGAGGTTAAGAGCACTGAGTATTCTTCTAGAGGACCTGGGCTCAGTTCCCAGCACCCACATGGCAGCTAACAACCATTCATAACTCAAGGGTTCTGACATCCTCTTCTGGCCTCCACAGACTTTGCATGACACAGGCACACTTACATACATGCAGACAAAACAGTCATACACATAAAATAAAAATAAATAAATTTAATTTTTTTAATGTTTAGAAAGAAAAACAAAGGAAGAACATCAGAAATTCGTAGGCTGGAGGGGCAGGAGGAGGAGGTACAGGAGCTGGAGGTGTAAAAATAGAAGGACTTGATGGAAAGGAATAAGCCAAAGAAAGCTCCAGGCTTGCAACCCCCAAGTAGGGGAGAGTCCCCATTCAAAAGACATGCCAGGTAGCCTTGTGAAGAGACCCTTCTTGTTTCTGCTTCTATATCTTCTGCCCATGTTCATTTTTCTTTTTTAAAAGTTATTTACTTTTATTTTATGTGCATGAATGTTTTGCCTTCGTGTATGTAAGTGCACCATGTGCATGCAGTGTCCTCAGAGGCCTAAAGAGGGCATCCGATCCCCTAGAACTGGAGTTAATGGAGGGTTGTTAGCAACCACGTGAGTTCTGGGAACTGAGCCCAGGTCCTCTGTCAAGCAGCCAGTGCCTTTAACTGCTGAGCCATCTCTCCAGCTCCTTTTTAATTTTTTCTTAATGTCTAGTCTTGCTCGGCTTCTCACCTGTGGGGGCTTGAATGAGGAATGTCCCCCCAGAGGCTCAGCATCTGCAGCCGGTGGCCCTGCTTGGGAAAGTTTTGGAGGTGCAGGCTTGCTGGAGGTCGTATGTTACTGGGGGTGGGCTTCAGAAGTTCATAGCCTGGCCCGGCTTCTCGATCACTCTGTCTACTTCCTGTTCATGCTTGAAGATGGGAGGTCTTACTTTCTGCTCCTGCTGCTATCCCTGCAGCTCGCTGCCAAGCCTCTCCACTGTGATGGCTTCTTAATCCCCCGAAACCAAAAGCAAGCCCAAATAAACTCTTTCATCTATAAGTTGCCTTGTCATGGTGCTTTATCACAGCAACAGAAAAGTAACTAATATGCCAGATCGCTCAGTACACACCACAGTGTTCTTGTTTTAGCAAAACGTTTTGGAACGGAAGCAGAATCACTTTGGTCTGCCTATTACTACTTTTGCATCAGTTGCAGTAGCTTCTTCAATTAGCACTTTACATTCGGTATGATGCTGGAGATCTTTCCTAATGCCCTTAATGTCGTGGCTGAGGATGTACCTGTTGGTCTGCACCCACAGACCAGCCTTACCCCAACCCTAGTCTTACATTAACATTGTAAATTCATCAACTGGAAAAACACAGGCAACTGAAAAACAGTGTAACCAATAACCTAATACCAGATGTGCAGATCCTGACTCAGAAACAAAAAACATAAAAATCAAGACACTGTTACTCCTTCAAAAGTTAGACATTCTAGTCAGAGTGCATTGGATGAAAACCCAAAGGCTTTGCTTACTGATGAAGAATATTCAGTGAAATCAAAGAGGATACAAATAGACTCCTGAATGAATAAAAGCAATGCATACAAACAACTGAGTGAAATAAAGAAGTCAACACGGGGTACGAGAGAGGAATCCAATAAAGACATTGAAAATTTGGAAGAGGTTCAGTAAGTCAAATGAAACTTTCACTGGAAAGCGTCACTGTTAAATAAAGTGGAGTACTATCAGATCTTGAAGACAAGGCTGACGACACAGTAACAAAGATAAAACAGAGAGAATAAGCTGTGCATGTCAGTACAAATGAGCCAAAATTAAAATGTCAAATTTATGAATCATGGGCATAGAAAAATAAAAAGTGCAATTTAAAGGCATAGAAAACATATTTTTAAAAATGGCTGAAAATTTCCTGTGTGGAAAAAGACATAAGAAGCATTTAGAATGCCAAACATATAAGACTAGAAAAGATTCACCCCATGTTATATGACAATAAAACCACTAAGTATACAGAAATAAAGACTGTTGAAAGCTGCAAGAGAGGAGCACCAAGATGCACAGAACAGCAAATCCATTCTGAACACCAGCAGATTTCCCCATTGGAACTCTAAAGTGCAGGAAGGGCGTGGGACGACGTACTTCAGGTTCTAAAAGGCAATCGCTGACAGGACAGCAAAGCCATCTATGACGGAAGAAGAAAACTTCCCATGACCAAGTCATTCATGACCTGAGTTGGAACCCTGATGATTCGTGAAGGAGTCTTACACACTGAAGAGAAAGATGAATACATCTAGAGGTCACAGAAAAAAATAAGCTGCCCTAGAATAGCAGAAAAGCAAAGATTAGGACAGTACCAAATATTGAAAAATAATAAACAAGAGGAATTAGTATGTACTGTTCAATAATAACTGTGGATACTTATGGTTTCAATGCTCCAATTGAAAGTCAAAGAATAGCAGACTGGAATCCATCTATTTGTTGCCTGCAAAAAACAACCCTCAGTGGCAAAGATAAACACAGTGTTGGGGTCAAAGGGTGGAAAACACTTCACATTGATTAAGGGAGCGTCCATCAAGAGGATATAATAATTCTGAACATACATACACTGAACATCAGCATAATTCATTTCATGAAACAAACACTACTGGATATAAGGTATGAACTGACCACAGCACAAAAGCTGGGAACTTCAGGACTCCACTCTAATCATTGGCAAGTAACCCAGATAAAAGAATCAACATCATTTTGTCCATTTCCCCACGGTAACACCTTTCTCCTACTGTTCTTCTCTCTCAGGTTCCTTCTTTCCATCGCCTCCTTGGTTCCTTTCTATTTTCCTAGCACATGTAGTAGGATACATACTCTCATATAAGGATTTGGAGCTACAATTCACAAATTAGAGAGAACATACATTGTTTGTTTTCCTGAGTCTGTGTTACTTCACTCAGTATAAAAGTTTCTAGTTCCATCCATTTATCTGCAAATTTCATGATTTCAATAGACCACATTTTCATTATCCACTCCTCAGTTGAGGGACACTTAGGTTGCTTCCATCCCTTAGCTGTTGTGAAAAGAGCGGCAACAAACATGGATGTACAACTATGTCTACAATGGGATGAGTTCCTTGGGTAAATGTCAAGGAGTGGAATAACCAGGTCATATGGTAGGTTCATTTTTAGTTTTTAAGAGTGCACCACACTGATTTCCACAGTGGCTGCACAAGTTTTCAACCCCAGCAGCAGTGAATGAACATTCCTCTTTTTCCACATCCTCTCCAGAATTTGGTATCATTTGTTCTCTTAATCTTAGTCAGTCTGACTGGGGTAAGATTAAGTTTTAATTTGCATTTCTCTAATCACTAAGGATGTTGAATACTTTTTAAGATGTTTCTTAGCCATCTTTATTTCTTCTTTTGAGAACTCTCTGTTGAGATCCATAGCCCATCTTTTAATTGGATCATTTGTTCTCTTGATTCTTTGTTCTTTGAGTTCTTTATATGTTCTGGATGTTAAACCTCTGTCAGATGTGTCACTGGTCAAGATTCTCTCCCACTCTGTGGGTTTTCTCGTCACTTCCTTGGTTGTTTCTTTTGCTGTACAGAAGTTTTTCATTTAATAAGGTCCCACTTGTTGATTGTTGACCTTAATTCCTAAGGAACTGATGTCTGATTTAGATAGTCCTTTCCTGTATTTATATCTTATAGGGTACTGTCTATGGTTTCATCTAATAATTTCAGAGTTTCAGATTTCTCATTGAGATCTTTGATCCATTTGGAGTTGACTTTTGTGCAAAGTCAAAGATAAGGGTCTAATTTCATTCTTCAACAGGTGGAGATCCAGTTTTGCCAGCACCATTTGCTGAAGATTCTGTCTTTCCTCCAGGGTGTGTTCTTGGCACCTTTGTTAAAGATCAGGTGGCTGAAATTGCATGCGCTCGTGTTTGGGTCTTCAGTTACGTTCCACTGCTCTATCTATATGTCTATTTTTGTGCCAGTGCCATGCTTTTTTTATGACTATAGCTCTGGAAGGGGAGAGGGGGTTAGACAAGGAACTGTGGGGGTAAATGAGAAGAAGGAGCTCAAGAAACAGGTACCATCAAGGGGAAAATGGAGTACCTTAACTGTAGAGGAAGGAAGGAAGGTTAGACAGGGAGACAGAGAAAAGAGATAAATAATTCCTAGCTGATGTAAAAAATCAGAGGGAAATGTATTATTTATAAACCTAATGAAAAGTTGCATATACGATATCTCTACATGAGTCCGAGTATTTAGCTAAAGGCTATATATCAAGAAACAATTCTGGACAGGAGAAATTTCGCTTCAAGTTCATGACCAGGGTAGTCCAAGAGACTCCCAAAGTTATACAGGCTATTGCTAAAGTCCTTGATTGCCTCCCAGAATTTGAAGGTAGGACCCTATTACTGAGGACAGGACATATTTTGGACATAGGTCTTGGAACAATGCAGTTGGAACTGACCTGGAAGCCACCTCCCTGAAGGCTAGCTCTTGTAGTTTTGAAGAACATTATGCAAGCTGCTAAGGAAGAACATCAATCGATGGTCCAGCCCTAGTTTCGATACTAATAACCACAACAATGATGGGGACAGCAAACTATATTGTGGCAGTACTGCCCTTTCATCTTGGGGATAATCAACAGCTACCTAATAAGACTTAAAGCCCACTCAATGGGAGGAAATTCATGTGAGGCAACTACACATGGCTAGAGAGGTCACAGATCTTAGAGAAAACCCAAGGCTATCACATCCCTAGACAAATGTAATTCTTACTATCTGCAAAATGCAGATCCTTATATGTACACACAAGTATGTTAGTTACCACTCATCAAAGAAGCTTCTTTTGCAACATATGGAGACTATTACAGAGTTCCAGGAGCATCACACACAGAGACTAAGTGTCTGTGAAATGCCAATGATAAATGACACACCTACAATGGAATCCCTACACCTAAAAAATCAGTGGAACAAGAGGTAGAGAGAACCTCAACTGTCATGAACAAAGGTCCCTCATGTAGCAGAGGGCAATGAACACAAAGGACCACAAATGAGCAGAGTTTGGAGAATAAGTCTGCAGTATATGGGTCCTTTAGACAGTACTCCCATATTGAACTTCATTCATCCAGGGCTCAAGGACCCCTACAGAAGCATGGGTGGAATGATTGTAAGAGCCAGGGGGGGAGGTGCATGACCATATGGAAATAGAGTCTTACAGGCTCCTGGGACCTTGCTCACATGAACTTACAGCAATGGTGACAGCGTGCACAAGACCCATGCAAACTCAAGCAGACAAAAATCCAGCATAGAACTGTGGCAATGGGCAGGAAGCCCCAATCTCAACCAAAGAACTATTGGCAGTAGCACTGGGTGAGGGAGAGTTCACCTTCTTTAAGGGAGGGACTCTAGATAGGCTGACTAGCCCCCAGTGAATGAACTTGCACTGAGGGACATCTGTGGGACACTAACCTGACTGGATAGGCTTTGTTTGACATAAATGACAGACCGCATGAAATCCGTTGGGGGGAGGGGTGCTGTGGGAGGGTGCTGATGGAGAAGGTCAGTATAGAGATGATTAAAATGTTGTGAATGAAAGACACAAAAATTCGGTAAAGAAAAAAAAGACATATTGAATGCAGGGCCTCGGGGCTTCAGCGTTATCCCCTTTAGTCGCTCCTGCAAGGAACGACTTAAAATGTTAGTGAAGTTATGTGTTTAAAGGGTATCTGTTTCAGTCCCCATGGTCTTTAGTCATTGAATAAGAAAATCTGTGTAAAAATTTTTTTTCAAGTGCCATATTAACATTAAAAAGTCAACATCAGAGTTAGGTAACACTACAGAGCCAGTGAACTTGAGGTATCTAGCTAACATTCCGCACAACACTACAGAATACATAGTATTCTCGGCAGTCCATGGAGCTTCCTCTAAGACAGAACGTACATCAGCTGCATAGGGAGTTCAGGACTGTCTCTGACTTTTCTACGTACCTATGATGAGTGTGTGAGTATTAAACAGAACAAAACAGGAAAACAATCCCATTCATAATAGATTCTAAAAATATTATCAAGGAATCACCCCACCCAAAGAGTGGAATGGCCTCAACATGAAAAGATAGCCAATCAACATCTTTAGCCACCAGGGAAATGCAAATTACAAGTATACAGAGATCCCTTCCTTTCCACCCCAGCTGGAGTGGCTACGGTAACGAAAACAAAGGCAGACGCTGGTGAGGGTGTGGGAAAAGAAGAACTGTTATTCACTGCTGGAGAACTGTAACACTGCACAGTCACCACGGGAATCAGTATCCATAAAAAGTTAACAAATGGAAATACGGTCCAAGGCAAACCATTCCTGAGTATGAACCAGAAGGAACCGAAGCATATCACAGAGCTATCTGCACATTATTGTGTGACACTTTTCCTGGGGGACATGAACAAAGGTCTGCTTACCTCAGATAGGGAACCAGTGACAGACCAAAGGAAGGAGACCACCCAAGTCCAACCCTTGGTATTATTTATAGGAATACGAGCGAGGGCTTGCTGATAGGAGCAGAAGTGACTCAAAGACAGCTGCATCATCAAAGCCCTCCCCATCATGTGTGACAATTCACAAAAGCAAGAAAGGAAACCTGGAGCACACCGCACACCCTGCAGGCAGCTCAACAGGGTGGAGACTGTCTTTTCCTGGTCTGAGCCTCTTCCAGGCAGCTCAGCTGATCTCCCAGCAGCCCTTAGGGCTTATGTATGCTTGGAGAGGAAGGGCAATTTCAAGGACTTTCTGGAGCTGTTTCTTCCAGAGTTCAAGGTGTGGCCTGGCGGGATGGTATGTTTCACCTCCCTTTAGATGAATATTTTCTCTTACAGGAAATCACTACCTAAAACACATCTGAGTTTATTGCTTCATTATTCACAGCAGCCAAGATACTGAACCAGCCTAGATGTCTGTCAACAGATGAATGGATTATGGTATGGTTTATATGTACAATAAAACTTTTATTTATTTAGGGTGTGGGTGGTTGTGCACGTGTGGAGGTTGGAGAACTACCTTAGATTTCGTTTCTCCTCAGGCACCTTGACAGTACACTGTGTTTGAGACAAGGTGTCTCACTGGGCCTGGGGCTCCCTGTTAGGATTCCCTAGTTGACCAGGCAGCAACCAGAATCTGCTTGCCTTCCCTCCCCAGCACCAGGATTACAGGCATCCACTACCATGCCTCGCTTTTTGGGTGAGTGCTGGGGTTTGAATGTGGGGAACCAGCTAGAGTGACTCTGTTTTAAGTTGAACTCCATCTTAAGGCCAGAGGCTAACTTCTCCATTTTGTCAACTTTTGCTGTAAGTTTTCAGTTGCAGCCACAAGGCTGTAGATTAGGGAAGTCTGACCATGTCAGGCAAAGAAGAGCATATTGAGACCTTATAAGGAATAAAACAGAACCTTGTTGCCCTGAAGATAGCAGACAGCACATTCCATTGCTCTGAGGATAGCCTCCACCAATGAGAAGCCCCTTTGTCATTCCCCAATCAATTTAAAATGTGCTTGGTGCACGTGGGCTCCCTGGCCAATCAAAATGCGGCACTGTAATGCCCCTCCTCTCTTTGTCTCTAGTTAATAAAAGGCCCACACCCTTGAGGATCGAGGCTCTCAGCACAGATCCACTGCGTTGGTGAGGTCTGAGAGTCCAAGCTTACGCATGAATAAAGGCTCTTTGTTTTTGCATACACTCTGGACTCCTTGGTGGTCTTTGGGGAGTCTGTTCTCTGGGTATTACATGAATTCAGGTCCTCATTCTGGCATGACACGTTACTGACTGAGTTATCTACACAGCCTCCACAACGAACTTTTGTTCAGCCATTAAGAATGAAGTTATAGCCAGGCATGGTAGTGCAGAATTTAATCTCAGCCCTCTGGAAGCAGAGACAGGTAGACCTTCGTGAGTTCTGCCAGGATTACATAATGAGACCTTGTCTTAAAAATATTTAAAAAGAAATTTTTGTTTTCAGAACATAGAACTGGCAATTATCATGTTCATCAAATAAGCCAGACTTGGAATGATAAATATCCCATTTTGTTTTCTCTCATATTAGGAGAGAGAGAGAGAGAGAGACAGAGAGACAGAGAGAATGACATGAAAGTAGAAATGGAACTGTGGTGTGAGGAAGGAGCCCAAGGGGAGAGAAGGAGAAAGACAAGGGAGTGCAAGGCAGAGCACCTTGTTTTCTCACATATATGGACTCTAGATTTAACTGTTTACTCATATATATACATACATGATGTAACATGGAAAGGCGAGGGGGCATGTTTGATGGCAGGAAGTGGACCAATGAGGGAAAAGGTGGTGGACTGTGTAAAGGTCATTGGGAGGTAAATACGAGCAAAGGACAATTATATAAATGCATGAAAAGAACTACTATAACAACAACAACAACAACAACAAAAAAAACACCAAAAAGGAGCTGGAGAAATGGCTCAGTGGTTAAAAGCACTGGCTCTTGCAGAGGAATCTTTGGTTCTCAGCACCCACATTGGTGGTTAACTGCGGCGGACACCCTCCGACCAGCAGAGGAAGAAAGACCACCACTACAAGGATTCTTCCCGGATCACACTTTATTGGAGAGCCTCTTGGTTGACAGATGGGCGATGAAGGCAAAGGGGCGAGGGCAGGCCTGTGCAGCGGCTTATATAGCATGGAGGGCAATGTGTCTACATGGGATTGGATGTAGGCAGCCCGCCACAAGCAGAGCCACGGGATTGGCTAGGGACATTATGAACTGACGCATGCGCAGCCTTCGGGGTGGCTAGCGCGCCAAGGCATTGCCTTATATGGAGTTATTCATTACAGACGGCTCAGGAAGTCGGCACCATCTTGTAATGGCGTTGACCGGCTCCCTGCAGCTCCCCTCTTTTTCTTAACTACTAGCAAAACCCTAGGAAATACAGCGTTCCCAATCTGGTCTTCACCTCATGATGTGCCGACCGATCAAGGGAATAACAGGCCAAACAGTCTTTCCTAAGCCCGTGCAATGGGCGAACATTCCCCGGGCGTGCAAAGGCAAAGCCTGGGCCAAAAATATCCCTGCCACTGCCCATCCTCGTGCAATGGGTCATACTGATCCCGGAGGGTGCAAGGATCAGGGCAGAACCAGTTTTTTATTCCTTTAGGGCTGCCAGCCATACCTGAGGGGATACTCCACATTCCAAGGCGGCCAATGCCTGGGAAATAATAACTTTGTCCCTCTTTGCCTGTGTTCTCATCCTGCAAATTAACCATAGACACAGTATGCATCCTCCAATGCAGCAAACCGCGAACATGCCTACCCCCACCCATTCTTTAAAATGTGAGAATACAGAGGAAAACCAAGAAACAAACCCATTCGCCAGGCTGGGGTCTACACGGGTGGAATTAATGGTAATAACAGCTCTCCGAAGTTTTTCCAAATCGGCATCAAAAGCATCACTCCAATTACCCACCAAATAATTAGACAATTGTCTAGACAAATTTGCTGCTGCAGAAACGTTATCATACAAAACACTCGTAACACACAAGGCTTGAAATTTCCATTCACATCCTAATTGGGCAACCTGCCACAATATATCAAGTTGTTCTTGCACCAAATCTATTCTTTGGTTTAATATCATAATCCCTCCCTTTACTCTAGAATCTAAGGATCGTTGGGAATCCAAGGCCTGTGCAATACTGGAGGCCATGTCATTAAGGGTATCTGCAGTCTGAACAGTCTGACTTAGGGCGGTTCCTGCTGCAGTAGCAGCGGCAGTAGCTGCAACTATGGCAGTAATCACTGCAGCAGTGATTCCAAAATCTCTCTTAGGGCGAAAAAGAGTCAAGGTACCAGGAACCTCCACAGGGACTGGAACCCAGCAGGGTATTCTAAGTACCAAGGCGCTTTGTCCTAGACTAGATTTCCAACATTGTGCAAGAGCACAGGTAGTATTAGTACAATTATTAAAAGTAGAATTAGTAAGTACAAACATAAAGGGTGGATATAAACAAACTGAAGTCATAGAATAATCTTTTGGAGTTGTTAAATTCTTATTAATCTGAGTTACACCACCCAGTGTTTGGAAGAATAAAGCTTTGGACACATCCTGTGATTTAACCTGTGATGTTGTCATATTAATGGTAACATTACTATAGGCTACAGATCCTCCTTGCAAAAGAACAAAAGGTGTTAAATCCGTACAGTTTCCATTAACCCCACATAGTAGCCATTTTGTAAAGGGATTATAGCGGGCATCCTGTAGAAACATTCCTTGTTTCCATAGATCTGTATTATTTACTCGGCCACGCATATCTGGGGAAAAGGTAAAAAACTTGCCTGCATCTGCCCAATTAACAGAAGTGGACTGACAATTGGTCCAGGGCCAACGCTCCTGTTCATATTCACCCTTGCAATGTGGAGCAAGGCGAGGCTGGTGAAGTGTATCTCTTGGATACCAGCCTGTAACATTTGGCATAGTCCCATTAAACCAAACAGCAAGATCAGTGGCCACCATATGATTACCCCCCTTTCTACTTGGCTCAAGTTTGTTTGACTGTGACCTTGAAGTTACTAGGTTTACTTCTGGAATTTTACCCTCCTTAAACCACGCAAAACTTTGTTTGCTTAATGAAATACAGGAATTACGAGGTACATCAATTGTAAAACACAAGGCACCAGTCTCAACAAAACTACGAGGTCCCTGAAGAAACTCAACAATGGGGTCTTCTGAAAGCAATGGCAAACCCAAGTCCTTTTCAGTCGTAAAGAAGCGAGGAAAAACCGCTGCATCATGGCGAACTGGAACGGGTATCAGGAAAGTAGACAAGAACCCCCAGCGCTGCTCTGCGCCACTAGGTGTCCAACGCTGGATCAGCATGTACATCATCAGTAATTTGCACATTATTTTTGTCAATGGCGTCCGCTTCTTCACTGGCCACGTCCGAGGAGGGTCGAACTGTTCGCACCAACCGACTGGGGACCCAATGAGGTACTTCATTATCCTGAGGAAAAACATAAACAGCTCCCCTGGATCTGTGAACAACCAGATCTGGTCCTGTTCATTATTTGGTTAAGACATTTTTTCACATGACCATTTTGCGAGATTTTGAAATATTTTTTTTTACTATGTCTGTCAGCAGCAGACTGGTCATGGGGGTCCAAAATGAGATAATTTATTGTAAAAAGGGCGAGGGAAACTCGCTCCTTAGGGGTTGCGTTCTCTGCAACGCCTTTCTTTTGCTTAACCAAGATGGTTTGTAAAGTTTTATTAGCCCTTTCCACTATGCCTTGGCCTTGTGGATTGTATGGAAGGCCAGTGGTATGGGCTACTTGCATTAAAGCACAAAAGGCTCTAAAACCTGAGGAAGAATATGCTGGGCCATTATCAGTTTTTAGGCAACCTGGTTTACCCCAGGCTGCCCAGGCTTCAACAATTCTGACGGGGGAATATGCAAAAAATCCCCGAAGTCAATTAACATTCCCCAACAATTTTTGAAAATCATTCAGGGTGTGTAAATGTGAGGTACAAATACGTAATTTTTGTGGTTTAATGGCAGTTGGAGAAACAACAGACCCTAAAAATGAAACTATATTTGTTTGTTGGACTTTGTCTGGTGCAATAACAAGTCCTCTTTTTTCCAAGGCCTTAACTGTAAGCTTAAAGGAATCATGCATGATCAAGTTCCTGGTTGAATAAAGCAACACTGGCCCGTATTGGGTGCGTAGGGTGGGCGTGCTGTAAGCCCCGCCCCTCGCTTTCCGTTTCCCGCCAAGACGGCAGCCGCTACGGAGGCCCCTCCTCTCTCGGGGGGGTGCCAGGGCTTTGTTGCCCCAGGGATGGCTATGTCTTCCTCCTCCTGTTCCTCTTCAGATACTTTTTCCTTTTGTTTTATACATTTTATATCTATTTCCTCTTTATTGGAGCTTTGCTCTTGTATTGACAAGTGCGCAAACTCCTCCAAGGAAGGGTACAAGGGCTTAGGGGGTGGTAGCCATTGCCCCCCCTTTTTTGTATCCCATTTAGTGGGATTTTCATTATGACTGGCTTCTTGGAGCTCCTCTTTTAAACTTTTTTCCTTTTGTTTTTGCTTTTTCTTAGGCCTTACTTGCATTTCCCCACTTGCATCTGATTCTAAAAGGCTGTCCTGATGTTTTATTAGCGCCGTTCTACCTTCCTTGATAAGGCTGGGATGATTTCCTTTGCTGAGACACGAGTGGACTAGTCTCCAATAGGGGATGGTACCTTTTCCTAATTTTCCCTCCTCTTTGGCTCTTTCTAAGTCTTTACCCAATTTTTCCCATGAAGGGAGAGAAAGGTCTCCCAAGACCACGAACCATGGAGCAGCCACATCCAGGTCCCTGATGATCTTTTTGATGGTTTGATTGGAGACTTTAATGTCTCTTTGTCGAAGTAACTCCTTAATGGGGGTGATGAAGTCCCCCCCAGGAAGTTCTGAGCTATGACCCTGACCCATAACTAACAAACTTGCTACCAAGGGATCACTTTCGCTTTTGTTGCCGCGAACTAGACAGAGTTGCGGCAGCACGCTTTAGTAGGGTCGTCACAGCGCAGACAGCGACAGCACAGGGAGACCATGACAAACCAGGCAAAAAGAACAGCAGAGGCAATCAGGACAGTCTGCAAATCAGTCACATGCATGGGGATGACTTACCGGTACTTTCCTCTCCGTGTGTCGGGTTCTGAATCCTTCCTCGGCCCCTCGCCAGGCAGCCGCGTTGTACCCTGCATCCCGGGTTTCGGCACCACTTGCGGCGGACACCCTCCGACCAGCAGAGGAAGAAAGACCACCACTACAAGGATTCTTCCCGGATCACACTTTATTGGAGAGCCTCTTGGTTGACAGATGGGCGATGAAGGCAAAGGGGCGAGGGCAGGCCTGTGCAGCGGCTTATATAGCATGGAGGGCAATGTGTCTACACGGGATTGGATGTAGGCAGCCCGCCACAAGCAGAGCCACGGGATTGGCTAGGGACATTATGAACTGACGCATGCGCAGCCTTCGGGGTGGCTAGCGCGCCAAGGCATTGCCTTATATGGAGTTATTCATTACAGACGGCTCAGGAAGTCAGCGCCATCTTGTAATGGCGTTGACCGGCTCCCTGCAGTTAACAATAGCATTGCACACATATAGTGCATTTACATACATGCAGACAAAATACTCATTCACATAAAACACTCATTAACAAAAAACAAAACACAAATTAAGTGCCACAAGCCCACCCTATGACTTGGCAGCCAAATATATCTTCTTCTTCTTTTGAAGAGTCTGGTGGTTGGTTGTAATTACAACTTGCCACAAATTGCAATCACGTGAGTAGGGAACCTCAACTGAGGAACTTTCCTGACTGCATTAAATGACGTGGGAAGACCCACCCCAAATGTGGGTGGCACCTTCTAGTAGCAGCCCAGATAAAAAGGGACATGGCAGAAGGAAGAGTATTCCTGTTTGCTGTTTGGACTAACCCCTCGCTGCCAGCTTGATTTATCTACTGTTGCTGGTGGTGATTCCCTCACGGGCATCAGAGCCAGTGTTTCTAGGCTCCTGTCATTGACCGAGGAAGAGCAGCTCTTCAGGAAATCTCCAGGTCTTAGTGTCCAGATTAGGACTGCTGAGGCAATTCCCAGGGTCTGGCCAGTGTGAAAGAGTCACTGTGAGACTACTGACTACTGAGGCAATACCCAGCTTCAAGGGCTGACCAACTACCAGATCCTCAGCCTCTCAGTGTGATTCAGCTGTCCTTACAAAGGATAAGCCAGCAGCGTTTACTGACCAATGAAGAAACGGTTCCCTGTAGCAGACAGGGGACTTGAACATGAGTCACCCTCTTAAACTATTCCTAATCTCCAAATACAAATGATAAGAAAGCATAATTCCATCTAACATGATAGAACTGTACTATATACAACCAAAATAATAAATTCCTCCCCCAAATCTCAGTAATTTCAATATCTCTCAGAAATTCAGATCCAAGCTTTCCTCTGAGATTCAAAGCCAAATTTAACAGTAAGCACCCATTTTTTTTAAAAAGTTATATACAGTTCCAAAATGTAATGGCATAAAATAAACATTTCCATCCCAAAGAGAAGAACTGAACAGTAGCAAGGAGGGGCGCAGGCCGGAACCCACAGGACACTCTGCTTCCATGTCCTGCACCCAGTGGGCTTGGGTAGCACCCTGCCAAAGGCCTCGTCATTTGCAGCCCACTTGGCCTCCCGGCTGAAGCCACTCACGACTTGCAGCCTTCTTTGGCGGACGGGCTACAGTCCTGGCACCGCTAACTCCCTGGTTTCTTGATGGTATGGCTGGCTTCGCCTGACTGCTTCATGCATTAACCCCGCATAACTTTTGCATTCAGCTCCAAAGTTCTGGATATGCACAAAATTTATTCTCCAGTTCAGTTTCCAATAGAGTCCTCATTCTCTTCTGAAACTGCAAAAGCAGTCTTTAAGCTCTACAGTTTTAGTAGCATCTTGGTCTTTGGAGCTCCTACTGCAACTGGCCGGTAAGCTCCCTGCACAGCACTGCAGGGACTCTTTAACTGTCGGTCCAAATGTGTTCCAAACACACTACACACTGCCGGGGGCTCGGGCTTCCCCTTGAAGTCTGGATGGAAGCCTCTCACCCCACAACGTTTGTGTTCTGTGTACCTGCAGAGGCAGCATCATGTGGAAGATGCAGTGACGGCCACCCGTGGGGCCAGTACCACAGCTGGAGCAGTTCAGGAGTAGCTGAGTACAGAGAAATGTTCCCTACAAGCCTTCTGCTGCAGGGCACCCCAGAACTTTCTTCTAAAGCAAAGGTTTTGAAATGAGTCACAGCCTGCTTTTTACTCCTCACCTGCGGCTGCTGTGATCTGGCCAGTTCCTGGGATGCACTCAAGGCACTTCCTATTGTCAAAATATATGGTTGCTTTTTATGGAGCTAATTTCTTGGCTCAACTTTATACCTTTCACTCGTAAAACTGAAACTTTTCAGATCTTTCTTTTCTGCTTCTTGCTTCCAATTCTCATTGTAAACCTTGCAGAACATAAGTGTGTCCCAACCTGAATGCTTGACTGTCTTTAAATTTCCTCCATCCTTTTAGTTAGTCCAAAAACTTTGTTTGGCTTCACAAAAAAATCTCAGGACATGAACAAAATGTACACAAGATGCCAGAATGCAACACAAACAATCTGTAGCCCCCAGGACAGCCGTCCTCCCCACCAGAAGCCTCGTGGACAGCTGTCCTCCCGGCCTGAAGCCTCGTCTGGCACTTTCCTGCGTGCACTCTCTCCACTTGCTTCCCACCGTCGTCGCCCACTGAGACCACTTTTGCAGTAGCTTGGGCCTTCTTTAGCTACATGTCCAAACTTGGCCAACTTCATCCTGCAAACCAGTTCCCAAGGCTTCTGGACCACATAGTCAGGTGGTCACAACAATAACCTTCCTCATGCTCCAGATCTTCCATATCAGCTAACTTCCTTACAATTGAGACAGTAAACAATTACTTTGGTTCACAATTGCAGAGGGCTCAGACCTTAGCTGGCATTTCACTTGATATGCACCTGGGATGAGTCTACACGTGACAGCAAGACTGCATGTGGTAGGACAAAAACAGCTCATCACATGGTGGACAAGAAGCAGAGACACCATCTGTGGACCATTCTCCCCTCTTTCCCCATCATTTTACCTGCACCCCCACCTATTGGGATGGTGTTACCTACATTCAAGGTGGGTCTTCCCCTTAGTTAATCACCGCTGGACACCCTCTGGAAGGCACACCCAAAAGCAGACTTAATATAGACATTTCTTGGTCCAAACTGACAGTATTAGTCACCCCCTTGGTTATTTCTGTAATGACTCTAAAATGGGGGAGGGGATATCACATGGTTTTTGTTGTTGTCATTCTTGAGTGGAGGGTAGATGTTGTTTTTCTTACAGTGTTATGTAAATTACTTGCCACCCACAGGAAAAGTTGATCTGTGGAAATGCCACACACAGCATGCACATAAGCTGCACATCCTTCACCAGGCACAGGTGTTGCTGCAGTGACTGCGGCCTGTGCAGAGGCTGCACACGTGAGTACAAGTATCCATTCAGACATACCATGGCAGCTCTGGCTGGTGGCTGTCGTGTTGCTTCTACTGTACCTGTTCTTGTATCTGTTATGCTCCATTGAGTTTATATTGACTTCTGAACTTATGTATATAAGAAAGTTATATTAGCCATGAAAATTATCCCTCTTGACCAGTGTGACAGCAGGAGGCGCTAGACTACAGGGTCCTGCCCAAGAAGCACTGGGCTTAAACTCTCTTCAAAAATATATTCTGTCCATAAGCAAACAAACTTTCAGATAACCACTATTGCTAATTTTTTAATATTTTAAAACATTTAAATTTGAGGATATTGGAATTTCTGGTGAATAGCACGAGCTGGAGAAAAATGTAACTTTATATGACATTCACATGGCCTTCACATTCATACCTACAACATGATTAATCCATAAATTACCTAGAGCTGATTTCTAAGCACAAGAAAGATCCTGCAACCTTGACACTGTCTGTTGAACCAGATTTCGTATTATATGAAAAGGACACAGGAGCCAGATGTGGTGGAGCTCGCCCTTAGTCCCAGCACTCCAGAGGCAAAGGCAGGTGGATCTCTGTGAGTTCAAGGCCAGCCTAACCTACATAGTGAGTTCCAGGACAGCTGGGGCTACAGGAAGACCCTGTCTCAAAAAAATAAAGACAAAGGAAAGGGAAACATTGATGATTTTGGTAAAAAACACATTACAATATTCAGGTTCAGTAGAGCAGTACATCCCAATAGAAAGTCAAGGATAAAGGTAAGACATTGTCAGCCAAATGCCCTGAGTTCATAATCTTAGCTTTGACCCTCAGTCTTGTAGTTTAGCAGGTGTATGGTAAATACGGAGTTTTCTCTGACATTTTTTTTTTCAAGTCCCGCCCTCTGACCAATAAGGGAGGAGGGAGGTGAGGAGAAGGCGGGACAACATGGCAGTGAGCGGAAGAGGGGCGTGGGGATTGCTCAAAGCCACTCAGGAGAAGTGCCTGGTCTCGGGCCCAGGAAGCCACGTTCCAAGTCCCTGCAGTCCTAAGGATCATGTGAGTGGAAGCGAGATGCTGGCTGGGAACCAACACAGAGCCCCATGCTGCAGACAAAGGGCTTTGTGCGCCACCTCTATGGCGGCTTTAGGCTGGCAGATCTCTGGTAAAAATGACTTTACAAAATAAATCAATCCGTCTAAAGCACATTCTCTGTTCGTTCAGCCGGTGCAGACCTGGAGGGTGGGGTGAGGCTGAATGCGCGCATCCAGCCATGAGAAAATTCATGCAACAGCATGTTTTACTGATCATCACTGTATCAGGCCCCTTAGCTCCGCAGTGAGGGCTGCTGACACACCTGCCCACAGTATAGGAAGAATGAAAGGGTTTGTTCTCTGTCAAGCACCTAGAGGATCACTAGGTAAAAATTAGCTACTGCACTTCTGTGAAATTTCTTACCTCTGACTCTAGAGTAAGTCCATCAAAATAGCACAGTATCAAAGCAGCCTGGTGTGATGTGCGTATGCTTCTGCTACCGAGGTACATGATGTTCTTTGGCCATGAATCATCATGCATGATCAAATTAAGGGAAAAGGCACTGAAAGAAAACAGAAACATCAGAAATTTCCCTCTGACAGGTGCAAACTAAAACAACAGGCGTCGCATGAACATCGGCTGTGTATTCAGGAGGGTTAGACAGTGCAATGCTTTGTTATATTTCATGAGCTCATACTACTCAAAACAGCTAATACAGGAGAACAATAGCTGACATATCTGGTTTGTCAGTCATGTTACCAGTACTTGACAGTTTGCCAAAATGCCCTTGGCAGTGGCCTTGACTTCACATAACAAAAAGAGTGAAAGTTAGAAAGATCACTTCTGTTTGACTTCTTAAAAATCCCAGATTGCCTTCATGAAAGATAAATAGAAGTGAGATCAGAGAGAATAATAGCCTGCCAACATAATCAGGTTATTCACTGAGCTCAGCACAGACACAACTGAACAGCAAGGGGCAGAATGTTCATAGGGCGCTACAGAATCTGAGTTACTTTGGCTCTAGTGCTATACATTAGTTTCCTGATGTTCCACCGACTAGATGGCTTAAAACAAAAGGTATGTATTCTTTTGCAGTGCTGGAGGACGTATGTCCAATGTCAAGATTTGAGCAAGCCTGGTTCCTTCTGGAAGGAGAATCTGGTCCATGCTAGTCTCTGCTTCAGATAGTTACCAGCTATGCATTGCATTCTTTAACTTATAAATGCATCACTCCAATCTCTGTCCATTTTCTCATCATCATCTTTCCCCATGTGCTTCTGTGTCTCCACACCATGTTCTCCTCACTCTCTGCATATCCATGTCCAAATTTCCTTCTTAGAAGACCAGCCATACTCAATTCAACCTGATAACACTTGCCAAGAACCTGTTTCCAACTCTTGATTCACATGATCAAGGACTAGAATTTCAACTCATCAATGTAACTGGCAACAGGTGGTAAACATGTTAATAGCTAGAAAGAATTTAGAGTCTGTCAAGTTCTTCCCACTGGTAAAAAATGTTCATTTCTAAGATAAGGAAGGCAAACATTTGGACTAGATTTGGGCTAGGATATCTCTCTTCTAATAGTATTTCACTGAACTTTTATTTTATTTTGTGTATGAGTGTTATGCCTACATGTATGTAAGTGCACCCATGTCATGCATTGCCCGTGGAGGTCAGAAGACGGCATCAGATCCCCTGGAACTGAACTTATGGATGGCTAGTAGCTGCCATGTGGGTTCTGGGATTCGAACCTGCATCCTCAGTGTTCTTAATCGCTGAACCATCTCTCCAACACTCACTGAACTTTCATTTGGAGGTTTTCCTAGGTTTTAGAAGAAATTATATTTGCTTTGTTTTTATTAACTGTTTGTATATGTAACTTACTTGAAAGAAAGTAAAATTATGAAGGTTCTATAATCAACCACTGCTGTCAGTGAAATTAGAAAAGAAAAACTAACCTTCTCGAAGTTACAGAACTCCTACCAGAGGCTTGGTATGTGTTAAGAGTTTCAAGGGATGGGAGATGAAGAAGAGAAAATGAGGATCTTCCTTTTTAAGAAAACTTGGAATCAGATATTCAAGCCTTGTTGCATGTTAAAAGCAAGAAGGGAGTTTGGTTTAGATATATTATCTTCCAAAGTCACAAGTGTAAAATACAAGAGAAATATCAGAGACTTGTGACCATGAAAGCAAAATGGTTCCTTGGGGTCCCTATCCTTTAGGAAATTAAAAAGAAAAACTTAATCAAGGAGAGACTGAAATTTATTGTTCTCTTTGCCTTTGTTTTTAAAATCTAGATCATGGGTCAATAACTGGTGCCCACGTACCAAGGCAACTCCTGCCTATTTAGAAAGGTCTTATTGGTGCACAGTTCCATGTACTTGTTTGTACCTATGACTCCTTCTCACCACAGTGGCAGAGTTTACTGTTGCCCAAAGGGACTGAAATACTATCCGGAATTTAAAAGACATTATATCCCTAGGTAGGAAATTAGGAATTAAAGAACACTATATGTCACCAACACCCTACACAAAGATTGCAGGCAGTAACCACCATAAATCCCTGATACTACCATTTCTTAGACAAACCTATAAATTTAGTGATAAAAAAGCTTGACATTTGGGGCTGGAGAGTTGGCTCTGTGGTTAAGAACACCGGCTGCTCTTGCAGAGGACCTGGGTTCGATTCCCAGCACCCTGTGGGAATGATGGCTTACAACTGCCTGTTACTCCAGTTCCAGGGGCTCCAGCACCCTCTTCTGACTGCATTGCATGACACAGGTGCACTTAAATTTATGCGAGCAATACTGTCATGCACATAAAAATAATAAATAAAAAATTTTAAATTTGACATTAATACCTATTGGCAAAGGTAGGTCAGGTTTAAAGAAGAAAGTAATCATAAAAATGAGGTGCCAAACCCAATACTATCGGAACCTTAGGACTGAGAAAAAAAGGACTGAATCACTCTGTAAGCACTTAGAGTGTTATTATGTTAGAGTTCTTTTATGCTTAGAGTAAGAAATGACAATCTTCTCATCCTTCTCTATGATCACTTTTTGGTGTCGCACTGAAATTGGCCGGTTTCTCCTCATTATTGTCTTACTTCTCCTCTCCTTTTCCTAGGGCACCAAACCCTGACAGGGCACACACAAGCCGTGCTGCAGGTCTGGGTTTGCTCCAGTCCCTTCCTCAGTATCCTCAGCACTCTGGCCCCAGGGATCAGATCTTTGGGATCCTACATCCATATCCTTCCCCATCTGTCTTTTGCTTTGGTCTGATAGGAGCCCGGCATCACCTCAAACAGGGCCACCTGGCCAGCCACTATGGATCAATGCCTCAGCTGAACTGTCTGCCTTGTTTCCCATCAGATCATTGATTCCAGGCTCTGCAGCAAAAGTGCCAACCTTGATCTATCCTAGTCTGTCTGACCTCATCATTTTCCCCCTAAGGGCACAAATGTCCAGTTCCTACTCTAAGCCACAGAGACAGCTAACATAATATGTTGGCTATTTCCTTTTTAATGACTCTCTTTCTGTTACTGTTTCTGTGTTAACTCATCTTACAACACACCAGAACCTGAGGGGTCTGCTGTTCCTATCTTGTGAGAAAAATTAATGTGAATGTGTGTGTGTGTGTGTGTGTGTGTGTGTGTGTGTGTGATTACTTAGAAGTGTGCCTGACTATACTAATCCCATTGTGTTGGATGTTATTTTAACAAGGTATTAAACAAAGACTATTAATAGTTTCTTAGATGCTACATGTGCTTACAGAGATTTTGGAATTGAGCATCTCCTAATGATAGAATTCATCTTCCAGTTGCTGAAGCATTACCTCGTATCTCTTTTGGATATACCGCAATTCCTGTTTTCACATGGAATACCTTCAAAATGTGCTTTTACATCGAATGAAGGGCAAGAACACTTATTTTAAGTCACTGAAATCCACTTATGCCAATATAGGAATGATCCTGGAACCTACCCAAGCTTTGTCTAAGAAATATTTTCTCATCTTAATGGGATGTCTTTATGAGTTGAACATGAAATGCTCCCACAGGTTCATGTATTGAGAGTTTGGTTGCCAGTTAGGAAGTGATTGGATTCTGACCTAATCAATGGAATTCTCCTTGGATAGATTCGTAATGTGACAGCATTATTGGAGGGTGTTAGAAAGTAGGAAGGGAAGGCGGAGAGGAGTTAACAGTCCTCACAGCTAGAGAAGCCCGAGAGTGCTGCAAGCGCAACTGACTAGTGGCAGTTATCATGGGAGTGCAGAAGAGAAGAGCGCACCTGGGAATCCCGACAGGAAAGACTTCCTGAGATTCCAGGTGGGAATGGGCACTGCATCTGGAGCTGGACAAGAGAACATTGTGTCACATTCTGGCAAAGAACTTGTGTATGTTTTGTCCAGAGAATGAATGCTTTGGGGCTTTCTTGGGCCAAGGAAGACATAGCTTCTGAATAGATTAGAGTCATTAAAAAGAAGCTAGAACAACAGATAAGATGCCTGAACACATACCAGAGACTGACTTGGTCCCACGGATCACAGGCACAGCGGTCCCGAGGTTTTAACTCATTTGAAGAACTTTGCTTTGAGAAATCAGTTGCAAGTTTTGTGTACAGGGCCACCTGGGGAATCACTTCCTCATCTACCCATCCACTCAGACTAGCCAGAGGTACCGCTTATGTGGGCAATGGGCCTTAGCATTGTCTGGATGGTGCTAGTTTTACAATTATGTAGAATGTAAGGATAGTGGGGTCATGGAGGCTTCCACCCAGATTCCAAAGGAAGAAGGAGAGGTGAGAGGATGAATAGTAAGGTTAGAATTGCTCAGGCAGCCCCTGAGGACAATGCATGAAGTTGTGAAGGAGAACCCCAAGATGCACTATAGACCCTTAGGTTGTCATAGTTGCCAGACACATAGAATGTCTACTGAGGAAAGTCACAGTCTATGAACAGAGCCAGCCCAGGAGAGGGGTCATGCAGACGGCAGCTAATAAGGCCTAGTGCAGATCTTCCCAGTCATATGTCATGACACCATTTGCCCTGAATCCTAGATGTGGAGCTACATACAGGATTTTGGAACCCTCCTGGCTTCGGTCTTGCTGGACTGATCCTTCCGTGGCATTCTCCCATTCCTCTCTTTGGGATGGACATGCTTATTATGGACCACTGCATGTGTATGTTGGATGTAACTTCATTTTTAAATTTTGTAGAGAATCACAGTTAAGTTTGCCTTCTGGAGCAGAGAAGACTTTGAAATTAAACTTCTAAGAAATGCTGGAACTGTGGAGGCTCTTGGAGATGGGCATAATTTATTTTGTGTTATGAAAGTCACACGAGTCTTTTGAGGTTTAGCAAAAGACTTTTGGGATGTCATAGTTTGAATACTAAGTATTCCCCCATGGGCTTATGTTGGTGGTATTGTTGCCAGTTTAGATTGCTCCATTTATTGATTCATAAAATAAAGGTCTTTGAGGGGATGTGGCAGAAAGTGGGAGCCAGAACCTGGGAGAAGGAGTTGGTCCCTGTGGTGAAAAGACACATCTGTCTTCTCTGTCTTTGCTTCCTGTCTGCAGCATGGTGAGCAGCTTTGCCCCGCATCATGACAGTCAGCTCCACCTCAGACCCCAGAAGTGGAAGCCCACGGACTGAGACTTCTGACACCATTAGATTAAATACGTATCCCCCGCTTTTAGTTGATCTTTCTTAGGTACTTTTTACCACAATGAAAATATGACTGATCCAAATAACTCTTATCATTTTACATGTAGTAAGAATTTTTTCCCAAATACTACACAGAAGTACTGCTAAAAGAGATAGTATATTTATTCAGCAAAACCACATTTCTCTATGACAAAATGCATCCATTTTTATGTGGTGCTAAATTATCCATGATTAAGATATGCTGGACATTTATTGCCCATTCCTTGAGCATGACTTTTTTCATGACTTATATCTTGCCCAGTGAGCTCTCAAATAAGCCAGCCCAAGAGATGGAGCTGCAGCAAGAAGTGTGTCAGAAATCAGGAAGTAAAGACGCCACTTCTCTGGCAACAGCCAGATTCAAAATGGGCTTGGCTCAAATATCACTTGGAAAAACAGCCATTATTCTGTTCTTAACATTACCTGTTAGGTGTCTGCTCCAGAAATAACAAGGTAAGAAGGATAACAAATAATAGGATTGTGGGTAGCAGAACAATAGCTTGGTAGATGCTGGGACAGTTGAGGTGCTGGGCATGCGTCCACATATAAGATAATCTGTCATCTTTAGACCACGGGCTCTTTTAAAATGTTGGAGTGGGAGTTGGAATTGTACTTGCCTGCTGGTGATGGATCTCTCCAAGACCTTTGATCAACACAAATCCAGGAGATCTTTATGACATATACTTAGTTTACTGCTTTTCTTATCTCCAAATCAATCTGTATCTATCACTAACATCAAACTCTGAGCTCGTTCAATTAAGATCCTGTCACTTCTCACTCAGCAGTCAGTCAGTTGATCTCACCCATCTTCTACAAAAATCTCCATGCAGTATTCAGATTGAATAATTGAGCTAATGGGCCCCTCGGAACCCCTCCAGTGGAGAGAAAAGTAGTGTCACCCTACTCTCTGGTTCACTCTTCGGGGTCACACACAAATGAGCCAGGAATGCTGGTCCATTCTGACATTAACACTGCAAGTGTCTGGATATGGGGCCCTGAAATAACAATGAAAACTAACGAAGCTTCTCCCAATACCACCAGGTAGCACAAAGTCCTTTCAAGCCTGCAAATGTTTGTTGCACTATCGCATCATCTTCTAGAAAATAGCAAAACAAATGTAGTAGGCTCCCAATTCCCAAGCCTGTAACCAAAATGTATGATATCTTCAGGAATAGTCTTACCATGTAATTCTGGTAGGCAACCAAGACTAATGGCAAAAGCCCATATTGTCTGGGGAGCCTTGAGGACCTCTCTGGCCAACAACTCATAGGGGTGTTTTGCACACAGTACACTGATTTTTTTAAATTTCATTTATTTATTTTTATTTTATATGCCTGCATGTATGTAAGTGCACCTGTGTGACAATGCCCATGCAGGTCAGAAGAGGCCATCAGATTCCCTGGAACTGGAGTCATGGACAGTTGTTAGCCACTAGGTGGGTGCTGGGAACAAAACCTGGGTCCTCTGCAAGAGTAGTCAGGGTTCTTAACAACTAAACCGTCTCTCCAGCCTGATTTTATTATTTTACTGAATTTTTTAAAATTTCACACAATATATTTTGATCATACTTGGTCGCCCTCCCCTATTTAGATGTTTTGTAGTTCTCCCTTCCAGATTTCATGTACTCTGTCATATCAGATTTGTATCCCTAAATGTCCTTCATGTAAGGGCCTATAGAGTCTAATTTATGTCCCCAAACATATGCATGTATGTATGTATGTATGTATGATCATAGAGTACACTAAATTGGGTGGGGGCAGCAAGGGGAGTTGTGGACAGGGGAGAGGATCTAAATACCACCAAATTATATTGTATGAAAATCACCAAAATTCAATCTAAATGTGTTTTAAAAGAAAGAAAACCAACTCTTCCTCTTCCAGAAGTTACTGATTGCTGGCAGTTCCTCCACTAAGGTTGGGACTTCTT
Source organism: Eospalax fontanierii (assembly GCA_035773235.1). NCBI lineage: Eukaryota > Metazoa > Chordata > Mammalia > Rodentia > Spalacidae > Eospalax > Eospalax fontanierii. The sequence continues at coordinate 41,571,557 of CM069549.1, read as the reverse complement.
CCCCACGTCTCTATTTCAATGTGGGGATTCTTTTCTGACTTGAGCTGCTATAGTTCACATGAATAACTTCCCAGACGCTTGGAATACTGTTTCATACTGTACTGACTACAATACTGTAGTCATCCACCACCTCTGGCTCCTGCAATCTTTCCACCCTCTCTTCCCAAATGGTCCCTGAGCCTTGGGTGACAGAAGTTTGGCTTTGGTGTCCTGTTCCAGACAAGTACTCTGCAGTCTCCTGTTCTCCACACTTTGGCCTCTGTGGCTTTCTGGGTTAATCGCCATCAGCTGCATAAGAAAGCTGGTGAGAGTTGAGAGGCGCATTGGTATTCTTTCTGTAGCCTGTTCCACTATGTTTCCTGAACCTTACATGAACAGGCTGAATTGTAGACCTGTCACTTGGTGCCAAGCACCTCCAGACTTTTATCCTCTGCATTTGGTCAGTTGTAAAACTTTTTTAAGCCTTCATCAGTTGCAAAAAGAAGCTTCTTTGAAGTGGTCAGAGGTATATTTAGAATACATGTGTCCTTATATTTCCTTTCTTAGTAAGAAATTACATTGGTCTAGAGATAAAGAACAGACATACTTTGGACACAGTACTTGGAACAATCAAGCTGGAACTGACCTGGAATCCTCCTCATTGACGAATAGCTCCTACAGTATCAGAAGACACTATGCAAACTACCAATCAAGAAAAACAATCAATATCTCATCCATCTGTATAGTCTATGATCCACAACGATGACCAACTTAGCTAATAATCTCTACTAGTACAGTAGTGGTACTACTACTTTTGGGGTAATCAACAGCTGTCTAGTTGAACTAAAGGGCCTCTCATGGGAGGGAACTCGTGTGTGGCCCTGTAAACATAGCCAAATGCACATAGCTGGAGAGGTCATAGATCCTAGAAAAACTGATTTTCCTTTTTTAAAATTAATTTATTGTATTAAAATAATTTCTGTTCTTTGAGAATTTCATACAGTGTATTCTGACCCTATTGTGACTGCCTCCCCATCCCTCAGACCCACTCATCTCTCTACCCCATCCCACCTTCTGTTCTTTGTTAAATGTGTTACTAAATGCTCCTGTATCCTGTTTAACCTACCAGTGTCATACCCTTAAGAAAACTGACTTTCTCTCTCTCAGTAACTGTCGGTAGCCAGTATTTCCTTGGCCAGGTCTAGGGCTTCTTGCTCCCTTCCACCCTTAATGCTGAGGTTTTGTCTAACTTGGGCTTGAATAGGTCTTGTGAATTCTGTCGCAAGTGTTGTGGGTTCATATGTGGAACTGTCACAATTTCCTTATGCTCATCTATCACCTTTGGCTCTTATAATCTTTTCACCCCCACTTCCACAATGATCCCTGAGGCTTGGGAGGAGAAGGTATGATATAGAACATGCTGAAGTCTCTTATTCTTTGTATCTTGACTAGTTGTAGGACTTTTTGTTAATCACCATCTTGTGGAACAAGAAGCTTCTCTGGTGAAGTTGAGAGATGCACTGATCTATGGGAATAGTCATCAGGAGCTGGTTTAGCACTGTGTTCACCTAGCAGGATAAAAGTAGTGACCTGTGACCCATGACAACATCCAGTACCACAGTTTCTCGGCCTTGATAACAGGGCCAAGTACAGTCTCCATCTCGTGAAGCAGGCCTTAAATCCGATCAGGAAGTGGGTGGTTACTCCTCTTACATTCCCACCACTGTTGCGCCAGTGGGCGTGTCTTGCCAGGCCAGTCATTATTTTAACTCAGGGTTCACAGCTGGGTAAAACTGGTGATTTCCTTTCTCTTCAGGTAGCACGCACAGCACTTCCAACACCATGAAAGCTAGCCGGGAGACATGAAGCTTCTAGACCAGTACTGTCCAGGGAAAGATTCGGCAGGGTACCAGTAGGGTACAAGAAGCAGGTCATTTTATTTAGGATGCATCCAGGTCCAGTGGGTTCAAGCCTCAAAATCTGGACCACAAGGGGAATTAGCATGCATCTTTTATGCCTTGGGCACGGAGTTACAGTGACAGGGAAGCTTACATATTGACTGGCTGCTAGCACAGTCTCAAAATTAGGCAAATTATTATAGATTTAGAAAGAAAAAAATGTTTTAAAAAAATCCTCTGAAAATCATTGCATAAATCTCCATCTGAGATAAACAGAATTGAGGAAAATTCATCGGGACATAAGACCAGTGGTTCTAGCTAGCTGTGTCAGTGTGATAATCACATATTTGTCATCTGAAATTTTCTGATAGAGACAGGAGAAAACAAGGATTAAAATCCATATTTTCTTAATATTCCACCAGGCTCTATATGAGTACCAGCTTGATGTTCCTGTTTGTTCTACAGCTCGGGTATGCAGTATCCTCAGCAATAGAGTCTTACTGCCAAGTTCCAGCAAGAAGCCAAGAGCAATGGCAATAGCCAGTATTGTTTCAGGACATCCCCCACTGCCACGGGGGTCAACAATTTCAAAAGAGGGAGCTCGTTCTTGACATTGGGCTTTCTATTAGCTAACCAGTGGTATGGAAGGGAGCATTGTCCTACTGTCTATGGGGTAACTCCATTTAAACCATTTTTATATATGTATATGTATATACTTTAGGAAGCTTTTACAGGAGTAGCTTTCCGTATGACGTGTTCTAAAGGTCTTCAGTGTTACTTATCCTGTCCATATTCCGTACTTTAACTTCTTGTCCTCACCACTCAGCCCTCCCCAGTCTGTTATTCCCCCCCCCTTCACACCACTGCACTCTCTCCCCTCTTGTGAAGCAGGGCCCTAACTAGTTTCCTGATCTTCAAGATTTTTTCACTTGAAACATACATATCTAAAGATTCAAAGCCAGTATTTAAAACCTGTGAGGCCTGCATTCCAAGCTCTTTTTTATTACACGTTTTGAGTTAGCCTATTAAGCAGATTTGTGGGCGGCCTTCCCGACACTCTTCGTCTTCCCAGCCTCCTCCCATTCCATCCCCATTTTCGAGATTTCCATGCCTAATATGCCGCACACTTTCATATCTGGTATGTTGATGTAACAACCAGTGAGTTGTCCACACTCCAGCAGATAACTTCCTCCCCATACTAACTCTTACCCATGTTTACTAAACTAGCCCCTATTCATGCTTTTTGACTAAACTCCCTCCTACCCATGTGAACGCTTCCTGTGTTCTCTAACTGAACTAACCCTTATCCACGCTCTCTAACTAAACTAATCCTACCCATGTTAAACTGAACTGAATCCTACCCATGCTGACTAAGCTAACCCCTACTCATGCTAACTAAATTGACCCCATGCTTTCTAACTGAACTCAGTGGTTTAAAAAAAGCCACAAGAGTAGGAAGCAGGGCTATTTGGGCGGAGGAAAAGGGTCAGAGGAAGAGGGAAGGGAGAAGAGCAGATAATGAGGATTGAGTGTAATCACGACACACCATATATGTGTATGAAAGTTTCAAGAAAAAAGGAAACTATTAAAAAGAAGAAAATAGGTTTCTGACTATTCTTTCGATTCTAAGTATCCTTTATCTAATCCTGCCAAAAGTTCTCCTTTTCCTTCTGTCTTATGAATTCTCCTCTTGCAGTGAGGCCAGGCATTCAGCCCCACCCTACCCCCAGGTTTGAACCAATTGAGCGAACAGAGAATGCTCTCCAATTGGAGAAAACAGTTTATTCCGGGTTACTTACAAAGGATTCATCCTTTTCTGGAGAGAGACAGAAATTTCGTATGGGGGATAGCCAGCATTCTGATCAGAAGTCTGGTGGACCTCTGCACGCGCGCGCACACACACACACACACACACACACACACACACACACACCCAAGATGGAGACATGCACATGCAGGGCCTCAGTGTTTCCTACCCAACTTTTTCTACTCCCCCCCCGCCCCCGCCCCTCACCACTAAGTCACTGGTTGGTTAGAAAGTAATTGACTCTATTGGCTTCATTTGTGTCAATCACATTCTTGGGCACATGTTCCTCAAGGCAGAGAGGAACGCTGCAAATTTACCCAGGTCTATGCTCTTGACTGCAGTCTCTAGTCACAAGTCGAGGATGAAGAAGAAACTCCAAAACTTTCAAGACACCACCAGATCTTACAGGTCGCCATGCATCTCAGGAATAACCATCAGGATTAAGTGGGTGAATGGAGACTTGGGGTGTAGTTTGGAGTTACAGTACTTGCTAGCATGTGTAAGACCCTGGTTTATCTCCAGCACTCCAAAAAATGTGAAATTTCTCTTTATAGAAAGGGAAAGGAAGGGCTGGAGTGATGGCTCATCAGTTAAGAGCACTGGATGCTCAGCTGCTCTTGCAGAGGACCTGGGTTCAAGTCCCAGTACCCAGATGGGACAGACCAACTGGGGCTACGGGGAGATCCTGTCTCGGAAAACAAAACACGCAGACAACACGCACAGTTGTAAAAACCTTAGTGGAATGCTCAGTTCTTTTTATTTTTAACTAGAGGAATTTCCAGCATACCTTAAAGTAGACATAACAGTATTATGAGCGCCCCCAATACCCACGCCACACTTCTAATAAGTATCAAGTCATCACCAACTACAATCCCACTCCGTTCAATTTGAAATCAAACACCCAGATGGCCTACATGCTCCCATACTGTTCAGTATTTGCGCTCAATTTGAACATAAGCAGAGCAGCATCACGCCGTTTGAGAAATGATCATCACTCCTAAATGCTACCAAATGCTCACTCAGTGTTCAAAGTACTCCACAGTCTAAACCATAGATCATTTCCCACTTTTTTGACTTTGAAATAATGTCAAATTTATTGAAATTTTGTAAAATAAAATGATAGGTAGGAGCTTAAGTACCCTTGGCCAGATCCACCAAATGCTCACGTCTCGCCACACTTCTTCACCTTCTTCATCTCTCTTCTGTGTCTCCAAGTACACACATGTGCATACACACACACCTCTCTTTTCCTCTGACACATATGAATCAGTTGTAGCATTTTGCCCCTTTCTATCTAAATATTTCAGAATGTTTCCTAATAAGTACACTCCCCGCAAATAATCACTTGGCAGTTATGAAATTTAGGAAATTCAGTCTTGATATCTATCAATAGGCTCTATTCGTATTTTGCTGATTTTTCCCAATATAATTTTTACAGTTAGAGAACCAATGCAAGGTCATGAGTTGTATTAGTTGTCATGCCTTGACTTCTCTGGCCTGAAAGGTTCCTGAGCCTTTCTTTCTCCTGATGGCAACACCTCTGAGGAATGCAGAGCAGTTAGAATAGGAGCAGTTTTCATTGTCCATCACTCCTCAGGATCTGCTTCGCCTCTGCAGATACAGCTGTGTGACTCTAACCTTTGAAAATATATTCCTTGTGATTCACTGTCAGAAATCTGTATTGCAACATCTGAACCCATAGTCAGGTACAGAAGTTCAAGGCGAACCTGAAGATGGCAGTAGCTGTGGGCATGGGGATGCCTACGTGCTGCCCTGTTGCTGTTTAACCCTCACGGCTGCATGAGAGAACAGGCCCGCTGACCACACCCACCTCCTGCACAGAGCCTGAAGCACAAAGAAGTCCCTTGACTTGGCCCAATCACATTGCTAGATTATGACAAAACATGAAGTTCCCCCCTAGCTGTCTGGCACTAGAGACATCTGTGAGTTCCTTCTCTCTTAGACAAATTCCATCAACTGTTTTACAAGCATTCTGCTTAATAGAGTATCTGGTCTTCATGGTAAGTTGGCAGTGGTTATGATATTGTGAAATTCTTAGCTTTATTCCATGTTTCCTGGCATTCAGCTTCTAAAACCCTTTTGGAATTTCTGGAGTGACAAGTGTCTTTTGTATGCTGAGATGATTGGTAACTGGGGGCCCTTAAATATGTTCAGGATGGGAGATGGTGGGGCACTAGAAAGACTTAGGATGAGTAGAGTTGGAACTTTCAGTTCTAAGGCCTGACCTCTATTTCCACGGGGGAGTCACTGAAGGGCTAGCTGTTCTTAGTGGCCGATGATTTAATCAACTGTGCCTATGAAAAACTCTCCCTAAAAAGTCACAGGAGGCCAGGGAGATGACTGAGGAAATAAAGTGTCTGCTGTTCAAACATGAGGACCCGAGTTCGGATTCTCAGCATCCACATAAAAAGCTAGGTACAGTGGTGCACACCTGGGTCAGGGCAGAGACAAGACAATCCTTAGAGTTCACAGGCCCACCAGTCTAAGTAAAACAGTGAGCCCCAGGTTCACAAAGAGAGATCCTGTCTCAAAAGTAAGGCAGAGAGTAATAGAGGAAAAAACCTGATGTCATCCTCTAGCCTCTGCATGCACAACCTTTCTCTGTGTGTTTCTCTCTGTCTCTCTCTCTTTCTCTCATACACACAGAGAGAGAGACAGAGACAGAGAGACACAGAGAGAGACACAGAGAGAAGGGCTGGGTTCAGAGCTAGCTTTCACCTAGCTGGACATACGAAGGTACCTGGAAGGCCTAGAGAGAGCAGAGACATCCCTTCTCTTCCCATACCTCTCGCGCTAGACATTTCTTTCATCTGGTTCTTGATCTGTATCCTTTGTATAACCCTTTTCAATAAATCACTGAGCTTAAAGTTCTGTGAGCCACACTAGCAAATTAACCAAGCTGAAGGAGAAGGTGATGGTAGACATAAAAGCAGGAAATGGCAACACCTGGGCAAAGGACCAAAGCCATGTTAAGCAAGTTAAATATTTACTCAGCTGACAGAAGTAAATATTTCATTTTTTAATTGTTACCTACTTCAACCAACGTTTAGCTAGTGTCCGCCTTTTATGGAGGAACATATCATATATTTTTGGGAGCAAAGTCCAAGAGTCTGGGAGAGCAAATAAAAGTTTACAAAAATTCTGAGAGAACGATTAAAGTAGGGAAAATTTAAGAAGATATATTTTTCTTTGATAGTGGGAGCTTTAAAGTAGGCTTAGAAAACCAAGGAGCTGGGTGGACGGCATTAGGAGCGTAGTGAACTGATGAGGTAAAGATCGGGGCTTGGGAGCCGCCCGCCCGTAAGCACTGGAGCCTGCAGGGGGAGGGGAGCTGTGGGCTCACCACCAAGCGAAAGAAAGGAAGGGAAAGCCCCTCAGCCGTCCTTCCTGTGAGAGTCTCTCCAGATCACTGTGATTCAGCCTGTGATACTTTTTTGCCATGGAGTTGTTGCTTTATCACATCTAACTATCCCTTAGGAAAACACACTCAGTGCAGGGAATGCATTTGTTCCAGTTACTGTATATGTATTAAGTAGCACATATCTATCTGAAACATACCTACCTAAAAGCAAAGAGAGCCCGCATCAGCTTTCTATCAGCAGCAGCATGCCATTGGCTCGCACATTTGCCCTCTTGCTGACTCATTGTGACTACACTAAGCTGTGCTGAGCTAAGGTTTAGAAATTCATGCTATAAAGACAAAGCCCAATATCAAATTCTCAAACGCCTGCTCTCTGCTTCAGTCACACCTGGGTATACGTTTAGTCATGGTTTGAGGCACACATCCACAGCAGTGCTGAGACTGCATGACTACAGAAAATTAAATAACTGGACCTGAAGCAAGGTCAGTGAAATCTGATTTTTTTTTTAATACGTAAGAATACCGTAAATTATCCACAAATTCCCTGAACTGATGTACATATGTGTATACATATATATATATATATATATATATATATATATATATATATATACACACACACACACATTATACATTGCTAAATGAAAACTTACTTAAAGCTGCACCTGGGGGAGGGGAGATGCAGGAGCCTGTAATCCTAGCTACTGAATATGTGGAAACAAGAAGACCTTAAGTTCACGACCTCATAGACCACAGAGTGAGCACAAGGCCAGCCTGGGCAACTTAGTGAGTCCCTACTCAAAATAAAAGTAAAAGAAAAGGGATCAGGAATTAGCTTAGTGGGCCCTTGCGTAGCATGTGTGAGGCCCTAGGTTCAATTCCAAGTACCACAAAAACCAAAACAACACAAAAAGTCTTTTAAAAAATCTTAAATGACAGAAAATGGTAGAAACTTGAATTAAGGCAACAGTAAGCAAGAGGTACATAAAGTCTTACTATTTATTTTAATTTCCTTTCTTAGTATTCAGATGGTATGGAGGTGAAGGAAAAGTCTCCGTTCACCCTCTCTGAATACTCTCTGGGATGAACTGCCAACACACAGCCTAACAGGAAAAAAGATACAGCAGTTAGCTGGTGTGCCCACAGTGCAGTCATGGCAGTGTGATTCTCCACTAAGCCAACGAGGGTCATGTGATAATGTGATTACTCCTGACTCAGTAAGACTGGGGAGTGTGATTACCCACTAGTGAGGACTGGGTGCCTATACACCCTTCCGTGTGTGGAAGAGAGCAGCGAGAAAATACAGGCAATTCATAGGGATAGTGAATGATTACCAGGGCGATAGACAGGCTTGAAGACAAAGAGGAGCTGATAAAATGATTCTCTGGAATTGTTCATATCCCAGGGAGACATGTTATCTTGGGACAAAGTCTATCCCTGAGCACTTTGATAAAGTTATGAGCGGAAGAGAATGGAAGGCAGTCATGTTCTGGTCTTAATGCAGATTAAAACATCCCTTCCTAGGCTGGAGAGTTGGCTCAGAGGTTAAGAGAGCTGGCTGCTCTTGCAGAGAACCAAGGTTCGATTCCCAGCACCCACACGGCTGCTAACAGCTTCCTGGGAAGGGCGGTAGAATGCAGTGATGAGGGGAGAGGGGAGCATTAGAGCAGGAAGGGCTAAATGGAATGGGGAATGGGAGGACAGGGCAGAGGAGGGAGGCTAGGAAGGGATAAACACTAAAGGCCTTTAGAAAAGCAATATGGAAACCTACTACTGCGGAAGTGTCTTAAAGTATGTGCATATATGTTACAAAAAAAGATTAAAAGGAATCACCCTATAACAGGAGAACACTGCCATTTGTAGACATCATGAACTAATTAAAAAACCCTCAATACCAGGAATGGATTCTCTCTCTAGAAGCTATTGATCAGGTCCCCTAGACCTTCAAACAATCCTGGCCATTGTGCTTCGTAAACCACTGGAACTAGGCAAGACTATTGCTGAAGACACTATATACACATAGAGCAAACAAGAAATCAAGTTGGTGCTGACTTAAGTGGTTAACTTACGTAGTGCTGGAAGGTGTTATATATGCTACTAGAAGGAAAAATAACCATCAATCCTACCCAGCAGAGAACTTAGTGAACCAAAATGACAATTGGCCTGGCAAAGACATACCCAGAGGTGCAAAAAGTGGCACAGATGTTATGAGCACAACCAACCACTCTCTGATTGGATTAAAGGTCCACTTCTTAGGCTGGAGCGCATAACTGACACTGGTTTCAGGCTTAAGAAACCTGAGGCTAGACAGTTTCCAGGATATAGGAAAGAATCTAAAACTAGTTTTCTACCAATGACTCTTAATGACATATTGTTATACCCATAGATTAATGCATCCCTCAGCTTTCACCAGAGAAGTCTCCTTATACAGCAGATGGTGCTTAATACAGAAATCTACAGCTGGCCAATGTGCAGGGAACAAGAGGCTGCAGAGTGCTCATCCCTGAGTAGGACAATGATATTAAACTTCTGCTTCCCAGGGCTCAGGAATCCTTTTGGAAGACGAGGTAGAAAGATTATAAGAGCCAGAGGTGGTAGATGACCACAGGGAAACAGAATTTCCAGACAGCTAGTCATACATACTCACAGTGTTGGTGACAGCCTGCATAAGTCTCATGCAAGCTCAAACCAGACAAAATCCCAGCATAGACATGGGGAAGTGGGGTAGGAAACTCCAACCCAGCCCAAGGATGCTGTGACAACCGAAGGCTGCTGGGAGGGGCAGAGACAGTCTGTTTCAAGGATTGGACTCCTGGTGGGTTATGTGTGTGTGTGTGTGTGTGTGTGTGTGTGTGTGTGTGTGTGTGTGTGTACATTAAATCGAGCTGGGGGCAATAAGGGGAGGTGTGGATGGGGAGATATAGATACCATCAAATTATATGAAAATCACAAAAATTCAAAAAAGATGAAGAAATAAGAAAATAAAAAAAGAATAAAGTTTTTCGAAAAACCATATTGAGTAGTTCTGAATTCATATTGAGTAGTGCTGAAATTCTTCTCTTCATCTAAGGTCCCAGTCTTGGGTTTTCCTGAGTTAAGCTCCCTAAAAGATTAAGACAACTCCTCAGGCTATTAAGGGTGACAGTGTAGAGCCTCTGCCCCTCCCCCCGACAATGCCAACCTTGTGCTTATGTCTCGGATTCGGTTGCTCTTAACCCTTCCATTACGTGTGGCCGTGTAACATGTAACCTTCCGTGCTTGTTTTCTTTGACTTCACATAATATTTGCATGGTCTATTTTATTTATGCTGTAGTATGTACTGGAATTTACTCCTGACTGAATATCTTTTTATTGTATGCATTATCACATTCTGTTTTTTAGTTGACAGAAATTTGGGTTGCTTTAGAGAAGGGCTATTATGAATAGAACCACTATTTAACATTCATGTCTAGATTTTTCTGTGAGCCTATGATCTCAATCTCGTGGGCACAGACCTAGGAATAGAATTGGCTTGTATTTTTAATCACTGTGGACATACCTTAGAGTAGAATTGATCCATGTTCTCAATTCTTGTGGACACAGACCTAGGAGAAGAATTGCTGGGTCTAATATGATTTGTCAGGACGAGTTATGAGTAATGAGTAGCAAGTAATGCATATAAACAATCACGGCACCTGCTGTATGATAGGCACTTGACTGTGTGCTATTACTAACTATATTTATTAGATGGGTCTCATATAAAACAAATAGAAATATATCAGATTAAATTAGCATCCAGAAAAATAAATCAAGCTGTACTGATATGGGAAACCCCCTCTCACTCCAACATTTTAGCAGTGGTTGAAATATACATATCCAAACTTCAAAAGAAAAACCTCAAAATCTTCAGGTGCCACAACCATAGAAGGCCCCCACTGCAAGCAGTCAAAGCTGACGCTGCAGATGTCAAGCGGGGACCGGTGAGCGGCTGGAGTCAACTCGATGGGGCCTCAGATTTTTAACATGCAGACAGAATCTGAAGCTCCTAGAAGTAAGGGCTGGAAAGGTTTGTCTCAGCAGAAACTCTGCCCACCAGCTACAGTGTGGAAGCAGTGGCTTGCCCTGAGTCATAGGAGACAGGGACTCAAGAATGTGAAGCCCACCAGCCCGAATCAGTGCACAGTGGCATTCTGAGTTCTCCCTGTTTCTCCACATTATGAAAGCCTCAAGCCAAGGGACAAAGGTACTATTTACACAGAGGCAGTGAACACCATGGAAGCCCAGCGTGCTCCACAGAAATCAATTCATGATGAATCTTCTACAGGCTCATGCTAGCGAATGCACAGAGCTATAGCTGTCTCTGGAACGATGCTCACAGGACACAAAGACCAAGATGATACTCAATAAGTACACCGTACACAGACACAAGGTCCCACTCAGAGAACTGCACACAGTAGCAACCTGAAAATGAATGCATAAAATTCACAGGGATGAAAGGAAGAGATTGCATGCTGAGAGAAAAGCAAGCAAATTTTACAGGGAGTTAAATGGAATTGATTGGCGTCAGGGACTGATTTGACCTGAATTGAACTGAACTGAAAGATTATTACCCAAGCTTGGTCACAGACACTGCCGAAGAATAGAAAAAAAGTAGGAAATAAATAGGGATTTTCTAGAAATAATTTTGAATTATTCTAAAATTATTTCAAAACTTATTTTAAAATAATCATTCTAAACTTCTTGGTTTAACTCCTAGAGGTTTGGATTTTGTTTGTTTGTTTGGGGAGTTGGGGGAATTGTTTGGTTTTTTTTATTTGGGTTTTTGGGTTTTTGAGACAGGGACTCACTACATAGTCCTGGCTGGTCTGGAACTCTTATGTAGACTAAGCTAGTCTTGGCTTCAAATTCACAAAATCCCTTGAGACCTGGGATTAAAAGGCATGTGCCACCGTATTTGGCTAGAGTGGGGATCTTTTGTCTTGTTTGTTTATTTTTAGGACTTACAGGAAAAGGTGCTTCACGTTGCCTAAGTAAGTATATATTTATGGCAAGAGAGTATTAGGAAAGCCAAAGTGGGAGAACCAGCAGGGGGTATATTATCCTGTGAGTGGAATACAGCCTCCAAACCCAAGGGTAAATGTAGGTGCAGTGAACTGAAATAAAAATAAGTGAAGAAAAGAGCTGTAACATAGCAGAGTACTCAGGAGTGTGTTTACAAATAACAGACACACCTAATAACAGCCAAAGCTTAAACAAAAAGTTTGCCCTGTTCAAGAAGAACAAGAAGTCAAGAGCCATCCAAGGCTGGAGAATTCAATGGACTACTTCTAGTTTTTGCATGTGCCATCCTTAGAACGAGACTTAGAATGAGCTGAATCTTCATGTTTCCTTCTCTTTGTGGCACGATAGCTATTTATATTCAGATATCAAATCTGCATTCCTGTCAAGTAGAGAAATGGGGATGGGCAGGGCTCAACCTGTGTTAGGAAAGCACAAGCTCCCAGAGTTCACCTTGCAGGATACTGTGGAGCCTGCAAGACAGCCTGGTGAAGCAAAGATGTCTAGTGTGGCACACTTGATAAAATTAAGCTCTTTGAAAAGAAAAAAGTGATAAGAATTGACAAGAGCAGGGTTACTTATACAGCACAGAGACGGAACACCAGATTCGACTGGGAAGGCCCTGGGTTCGCTTCCCAGCATGACCTCACCCTCACAAGATACTATGACTGTGTTAGTCATTAAATACTGAGGAAGTTACCAAACAACTATGTAAAGAGATCTTAGTTTGAATAAGCACGAAGTTTTTCCAAGTCCATAATACCTACAGACAGAAAGAAAACGAAAGTATTGCTGATTTTCCTCTCATTTTAGACAGGTTCCCTTTTCAAAATACACACAGCACACACAGAAAATACAAAGCAAAGTTGAAAACTATGAAAACAGAAATTTCTTTGTGACCAATTTTATGACATATACTTATGTGACTTAAGACAAGCTATTTTAAATATGAATGTATTTAGTGTGAATGTTTATTTTACATGTTGCTGAAATACTTATGCTTTAATTAGAGGTTCTGCCCCATATCTTATTTAGAAGATTATGTAATAAAAAAAGTATCTTTTAAATTTCAAAGCCTAATGGTTTGAAAATGGGATTTTTAAAACAAACTTACAAAGAGGATCTCAGTATAAATAGAGCTTGACAGATATTAGGGTAACTGTTTTGATTTGGGCAGGAAGAAACAAGAAAAAAAAAGAGGTCCTGAATTTTTGAGACTCTGGAATAAGATCAGATGAATATCCTGTTTCTTGAATGGCCAGTTGTTTAAATTTGAGTGATTTAAACCATTTATGTAAGCTGTTGGCTTGGAACAAAGGCATGGAGAATTGTTTCTAAGTTCTAAATATGACATACAATCAAAATCTGACCAAGTCCTAGCTTGGTTCCAGGAATATCACTGACTGTGTACTTAGTTCAGTGCTCCTGCCTATAGGATGTCAGAGTACAGGGGTGAGTGCTTAGGAAATCCTCACTCTTACCATGAGCTTTGCAATACAAAGATAGCTGACCTCCTATGAAAACCGTGGGTGTTTACAGCACATTAGCCGAATAAATTCGTGCACTGTCTTGTTTAATACCCATATTCTCTTATACAAGCACTGCCTTCTATAAGAATTACGTAAGACAGTCTCCTATGGTTCAGAAATACAATAAACTAAACCTAACTTCAGCTTTTTCAGTTTTTTTGTGGCAGAGGACCAAGGAAGTGATTACACCAGCTACAGCAGTGCTCCTGAAACTTAACGTGTATGAGAACCACAGGGGAAGGGCTAAACAAGACAGCTGACACCAAACCTGACAACTTGATTTCAATCTCTGATACCCACACGATAGAAGAGAATCAATCTCCACAAGCTTCTCTCTGACCTCCACGCCTGCCCTGGTAGGGGCAACCCACATCCATACACACATGCACACAAATAAATCAAATATAAGGGAAATATACATTTTAATTCAGGCTTCGAGTCCAGTCCGAGATTCTGCTTCTCCCAAACTTCCAGGAGATGCAGATGTTGACTAGGAGACGACCAGCTGAACAGCCAAGGCATAAACTTTCCAGAACTCTCAGTTCTCAAAGGATTCTCTGTAAAAAAACAACTCATGTTACATAGCTGTGAAATAGACTATAGCAACAGAGTAAGAATGATTTGCTACTGTAAGTCACTTGAGTAGGGGCTATACACCTCAGAACATACACCTCAGAACATAAATACACCTCAGAACATACAGAAAGTCTTACTGGGAACTTGATGTGCCTTAGAAGTCTAGTCAACTTACCAAGATGGTGATGAATGAGCATAATTGAGACGTAGGCGAAAACCTCTAAAATGAGAAGGCTTCGTTCTGACATGCACTTTGAAAACTGTAGAACTTATGCCAAGATGTTACTGAAATGTAGTTAGGCCCAACCTTGAGAAAACGAGTTTTTGACTCAACCCCTGTACCTCAAGTACAGTTGGGTAATTCTGGAAGATTTAGTTAATATCTTGAGTCTCTTTCTTCCAAGGAATATTTTGACCCCACAAACAAACACAGTTTAATCTAGATAATAGGCCTTAAAGAAACAGAGCAAAGTGGAGAACCCCTCAATAGAGTAGAAAGGAGTTCCAAGGTGGACAGTTTCGGCAGGGCCTGTCACACTAAACAGACTCTCTCAGCATCTCTCCCCCAGTTTGTGTCTTATATATAACAAAAGTAATCTTTCCTACAGAATGTTTCCCTTACTGTCCAGCTCTGAAATAATCTGACCCTCACTAGTTCTGCAGAGACAGAGAAATACTAAGTCATTTTCTGGAGCAATCCCATGAGCGTTTATAAAGACATCTACTTGTGTAGCCACAACTGCAGTTGTAGACTGAGCATTTTCACAGTCATCAAAGCCTCTTCCTGGCCCCGCCCCGCCAGTCCTGTCTGTGTGCTCTCCCCTGCCCGGCCAGTCTGCCTCTGCCGGGCAACCAAGGATCCATTTTCTCTTCTTACTTTTTTCCTACTTTAGAGTGGAATCAATGAAACCATTTACCGTGTAGCCTTTTGAGTCTGTTCTGCTTCACATACTCTTTCTGAGATTTGTCAGCACGAGGACTTCACAAGTATTTGACCAAAACTGTAATGAAAAATATTGAAAAACTGAACATCAAGTAATTAAAACTCACAATGTTGTATAAGTGTAAAGATTTTATTTATACCAAAACAAAACTCCTAGCTTTAATGAAAACAAAGTCATACATAATATTTTTAATATCAGCCAGGTGTGGTGGCACATGCCTTTGATTCCAGCACGCAGATCTCTGTGAAATCAAGACTACCCTGGTCTACATAGTGAGCTCCAAGCCAACTATGCCTACAAAGAAACCCTGACTCAACAAAACAAAACAAAACAAAGCTCACTTTGCTTATTTCATTCTCTTCCATGGCATCCACTGTGATTGTTTATTTGTTTGAATTCTCAAGGCTGCGGGGGCAGCTCAGCGGCTGAGCACACTCTCTGCATGTATGATGTCCTCTGTATGGCGGCAGCACCACCAAAAACTGCAGTCCAAATACAATATCAGTTTTCTATTACAAATTAGTTGTGTCAGATGACATTTCCACAGGATTTAAACTGTTAGAATGTTTGAGAGTAAAGATGGCATTTTGAACATGAAATAGAATCATAGATAACAAGTTTTTGCAATTAAAACATCAAAGTCTGAGAATGCGTTGTCTAATTTTCCCTCTCTCCATCTCAAATGTAAGACTGAGATTCTATAATCTCATACTTTTGGGTCTGTATCACTGTTCCCTTAATAACTGATACTCTGAATCAGTGATTTCTAATTATATATATATTTATTCTTATTGAACTTTTGTGCATTTCATACAATACATACTAATCATATTTAGACCTCCTCCCCTAGCTGCACCTCCCCCCTAAAGACCCCCACTAGATTTCATGCATTCTGCCATATATGTTAAGGACTATTGAGTCAAGTTTGTGTCCCCAGATGTCTCGGCATGAGTTCATCCACTGGAGCCTGGTCAACTTATCAGGGTCACTCCCTTAAAGACCAACTCTCCCTCACCCAGCAGTGATCAACTGCCAGTAGTTCTTCGACTATAGTTGGGGTTTCTTGCCCATTTTACCAATTCTACACTGGGATTTTGTCTGTTTGAGTTTGCATGGGTCTTGTGCATGCTGCTACCATTGCTGTAAGTTCATATGAGCAGTTCCCAGAAGCCTGGAAACCTGTTTCCTTATCATCCACCACCCCCGGCTCTTACAGTCTTTCCATCCCTCTCTCACAATGATCTCTGAACCCTAGGTGGGTGAGGGTCAATATAGGAATCTTCCTTTCTGAACATCAGTCTCATTGTTTCAGAGGATACTAGGCAAGCTTCAAAGGGAGAAAATCAAACAATTATTAAGCTTTAAAGTTTAATAACTGGGTGCTAGAGAGATGTCTCAGTGGTTAAGAGTACTGGCTGCTCTTTCAGAAGACCTGGATTGGGTTTCCAGCACCCACATGGCAGCTCACAACCATCTGTAACTCCAGTTCCAGGGGACTGGATATCCTCTTCTGGCCTCTGTGGTCATTGCATGATATGGGTGCACTTACATACATGCAAGCAATACACTCATACACATAAAATAAAAATAATAAAATATAAAGCTTAATAACCACAACAATGACCAGCTCAGCCAACTATCTCTATCAGCGCAGTAGTGGCACTTTTATCTAGGGGGTGATCAACAGTTATCTAATTGGACTTAAAGCCTTCTCTATGGGAGGGAATTCATGTACTCTAAAGACAGTCAAATGTACATGGCTGGAGAGGTCATTTCTCTAGGGAGAAAAATCTAATCTGTCACATCCCTAGACAGACATAATTTCTTACTTTATGCTAAATGTATCCTTATATTTACAGACAAGTATCTCTGTCACCACTCATCAAAGAAGCTTCTTTCTGCAACAAAGAGAGACTATTACAAAGTTCCACAACTTGTTAAACACAGAGAATAAGAATCTGTGAGATGCCCAGCCCTAAGTGACACATCTACAATGGAACCTCTACAGCTAAGGCTCATGGGACGCAGCAGAACAGAGGCTAGGGAGAATATCAACTCATCTCCCACCCCTCACCAGCAGATCTCCCTAATGCATCAGAAAGCGATTTACACGGAAAGCTACAATTGACCAAAATGTAGAAAATAAGAGACCGCAGAGTATGTGTCCCTGGATTTCTAATTTCTTAATATTTCTTTTTCATTTAGATTCTGGTGATAGGACTGGAGAGATGGCTCCGTGGCTAAGAGCACTGACTACTCTTGCAGAGGACCCAGGTCCAGTTCCAAGTACCCACATAGCATTTAACAACGGTCAGTAACTCTGGTGCCAGAGGATCTGACACCCTCTTCTGACCTCTGAGGGCATTTCAGGATACAGATACACTTACATGCAGGCAATACATTTATACACATAAAAAATGAAAATAAATAATAAAAGTATTTAGATTCTGGAGATATTTTCATAGATCATATAGTTCATATTAAAGTTTAATACCAAATATGCTTTCAATGTAATTTTTCTAATTTATTATCGGCAGAATAAGCTTTCTATTTAGCTTGTAACTTTGTACAGTTTGAATATAGAGCTTCATAGATATTTTTACTTGGAATAAACATTATCTCATACAGATAGGCTTCATAAATATATAAAATATATTGAAACAAGGTTCTTTATCATAGCATCATATATTTTGTATTTTATATTACACCTTTTAATATCTGATAAATATGCTTAATTAATATATGGAATGCCTTCATAGCATTTAATCTGGATGTCCATTAGATCCAGATATGTCCATTATAATTCATGTCTTAAAAGAGACATGAAAACATTTCCATCTGTTCATGGAAATAAAAAATGCACATATCCTTACACACAAAACCCAAACTTGTTATCTATTATAAAAGCAACATATTCACACAATAAATTAGGATTGTGAGTCCCACACATCTTGGTGACTTGTAGAAATTCTTCCAGCCTTGTGGTCGTAACTATTGCAAAACTCGCAGAGAAGAAGCTCAGAAGCTGCCTGGGGCAGGAGGCGGTCTTATCTAAAAGGCTCTCTTACCCTGTCCACCCCAGACCCTTACTCCCTGACCTCTATGTTTGGTATTTTAATTTAAATAACACATAAAAGGGAAATGAAGAAAGGGCCCATGAAACTCCTGCTAATCTGGCAACAGAGGTATTAAATTCGATCTAGAAAACATGAAAGACCATGAATTGTCTTTAAATCCACAAAGCAAGTAAATCAAATTACCCAGTATAATACTTTAGGCAATATCAGGGACATTATAAATTAGTGGTCAACAGGATAAACTCTGAGCCAGGCAGTCTAAGATCAAGTTCCAATCAAGCTGTGTATTTCAGAGGTAACCCCAAGAAAGGGAATAGGGAGATTAAATAGGAAGAAGGCAAGGAAGCTCAGCCAGGGACAAACCAACTCAGTTCACCACAGGGGCAACTGGAGAGTCGTGCACCTGGGCACTGATGAAGACACTTCAGAGTCATCCCAACCAAGACCAGGATGCTGGACCCACCCACAGCCCTCCATCCCCACTGGCTCAGGGTGCTCGGGGATATTAGCCATTCTGGCTGGCCACATGTGCAGCTGAACATGCTCTTGGGACCAGAGGGAGGGCCTGAGGCAGAGCGCAGGCACTCACAGAAAGCAAGCGCGCAGACGGGGGATTAAACAGGGATCCACTGACCACATGAAGCCCACAGAGTGACAATGCGCACGTGAGCAGTCTAAAAGCACTTTCAGAGACACCTTCATGTTTCATTTTCACTACAAAGTCTGAAGGGTTTATACTGGTGGGATTTTGCAAGCAATAAAACAGAATATAAAATAGTAGATGATTTTCCTAAAGTCACACAATTAACTGGCAAAGCAAGAAAATGGACTTAGGTCTTTTCTTTTTAACTATCATTTTCTTTTTAACCATCATAATCCATCTTATACATAGAATTTAAAAGAATGGAGTGGAAAAGAATTTGTCAATAACAATCCAAGTTCATCTCCAGGCCTTGTGCCATGAGAGATATAGAAGAAATCAACCTTGGAAGGAGCAATAACATCCACAGAGGTATTTGTTGTTCATGTGGGTGGTGTGGGTGTGTGTGTGTGAATTTCCTGATATATAAAACATTTATATTCCAATTGCATATATGCATATATGTACAGTTAAATAAAAAGTTATCATCCAGAGTGGAGGAACTTGACTCTCCTTAAGGTGACAGAGTGAGATTGTTTAGAATTTGAGCTGTGTGAAGGTTAATCTTGATTGTCAACTTCATGGAGACAAATCTCTGGACACACTTGTGGTAGAGTTTCTACTTTAGGCTGAGATGGAAGACCTTCCCTAAATATTCCACAGGCAAGGTCCAAGACTGAGCAAAAAAAGAAAGCGAGCTAAGCACTGGCTTTCACAGCTCAGCTTCCTGAGAGTGGGTAAATGTGACCACTTGCCTTTGTCTTGTCTTCGCCACCTTGATGGACTGTGTCCTCTGCGGTCAGCCAAAATAAATCTGTTCTTAAGTTACTTTTGTTGGATACTTTGTCACAGCAACAAGAGGAGTAACTAATACAGGTTAATATTACAATCAATTTTTGAGACAATAGACCATAAATTCCAGAGAGAATTAGAAAGATTTTAGACGTTGGAGAGGAATGTGACGAGTCAGAAGAGAACGAAGGAAGCACACAGTCTTCCCCGCTCGGTCACTCCCTCCCCGGCCACACTAGCACCGTGTTCATCTCTGACCACTTCAGATGCCCCCATAGACCTTTCCACTGTTTTTGTAATGTTCATTCCTCAGCTAGCTACCTGGTGGATCCTTTACCTCCTTAAAGAGTTCGGCAGATATAATCGCCCTGGCCCCCTCCTTAATATGGTGTCCTAGCCACACACCTAGCCTTACACTGCTGATCCACCACTGTAATTTTCCTCTTTTCTATACGACCCATGACCCTCTGGGGTCCTGTGCAGCTATTTGTTTATTGCATTTTGGATCTTTCTTACTAAAGTGTAAGTTCCATAAGGAGATTGTATCTGTGCGTCATAAACTGGCGTGTACCTACCTCCTACAATAGCACCTGTAGATGGTGCATGAACATCAGTTAAAAGCGGAATGAGTGAGATCCAGACATAGTGATTATACACCTGTAAGCCCAGCACATAAGATGCAGAGGCACAAGAATCAAGAGTTTGAGCCCAGCCTGGGTTTTAAAGTTCATGCTAGTCTGAGCTACATATGGGACCTGGTCTCAGAAATACAGAAAAAAAAAAGTTTAAAAAAACAAATTAGCCTTTGGAGGATCAATGTGCTGTTCTTTACCTTCATAGCACATTCGTCTCATATTCCCGGAGACTGAGAGGCTTCCTTTTTTTCTGCTCTATCTATTTCTAAACCATGTCTTCTGCAGTTCTTTACCCTTTAGTCTAGAAACGAGAAGTCCCTGCCTTGTGAAAATGCACGTTTCTTCTTAATTTACTTTCAAATAGTAGTGTTTTTGTTTGCCTATAAAGTATTCATAAGAGGTGATGCAATAACTGAACTGTCTCCTGTCTCTATTTGGAGCCCGGTAGATACTGGGGACCATATTTTGGTTTTATTTGTCAAATAAAAGATAGGATCACTCAGCAGTCAACACTGGGTCTAGACACTGTCCTTGTGTTCTTAACACTGTTTACTTTCATAGACTAACTCTGTCTGAAAACATTTACTCTAGTTCCAACAGTCAAAGCTAAAAGACAGACTCCAGATTAGAGAAGAGGATGGAAATGGCCCATCTGTCAAACACCAGGGAAAGGCTAGAATGGCAAGCCAGAGAGAAACGGAGTCTTAGTTTAGAGTGAACTCATTAGTGGAAAAAAAGAAAAATAACTATGCTTTTAAACAATCTTAATGTGTCCAGGTGCCTAAAGTCTAAACTTGTAAGAGATTTAAAATATGAAAAACATAGAAAATGCACAATAAAGTGTGGTGTTGCCATGCCACATTACAGTTAATACCTGAAGAAAACAGCCTGACTCTGAACTTTAGTTTTGAAGACTGGGCTTGAACTCAAGGACACCCATTCCCCCAGATGTCTCTTGGCACTGTACCATGGAGTCAGGCCTCATATTTTATTCCCCATTCTCCAGCATCAATTCTGGGGGGCTACAAACTTAGATCCACTCATCAGACAATCCTGCCATACCATCCCTAGAACTGAAACATCTCATATACACAAGGTCTAGCAATTCCTTTCAATCTACATTGTTTTCAAAGACCCTGCCGGGCTGTGCTTTGATATGTGAATTCTTAAACATGCCCATATTCATTCACTATCTTGGGGTGGAGTAGCAAATTGAGGTTCCCAGGAATCAAGACCAGGTGACCAGTTCATAAGAGCATAGGATTCAGCGAGTTTGCCACAGTGAATTAAAACTCATTAGTCCAGATTCTGTCCATTTTATAGAAGTCATCCCTATAATAGAGAAAATACACAGTAGATAAAAATCCTCAGTAACACCATTTCAGTCCTAAAAACTATAATCTGATGCAAGGAGAATAGAGGCTGAGTGACTCCACAGGACCCCAAGAAGTCTTTGCCAGAACAATGGCAGACAGTTAAATGTGGGCAGAGGACACAGCTAACCAGAAAAGACAGCAAGCTTTCCTCAAACCAGAAAAGTTCAGCACTAAGTTCCACTCCCCTGTCTGTTCTCATCTGCTTCCTCACACCGAGGATACCTACTAAAAAACTCAAGAAAATAAATTTAGTCATTCAAAGAATAAAAGAAAGAAGTATCTCCTGGTGCAAAGAGTTCCCAGGAAAGCAGGACAATCAGAGTAAACTTTATTAAGAAGTATCAAAGTCAGGAGCAAGTACCTTATGTTCTCATCCTGAAAACTGAAGAAGGTGACAGCATAGAAACAGGGGTAGACCACAGAGGCCACTAGACACTGAGAAGGAAGGAGCCGTGGTATCGTGGACAATGGGTGCCAAAACAGTTAGGGGAGTACTTCCAATGTTCTGTAGCACCATAAGATAATCATCCTCTGTAACAGTTACACATTCCAAAGAGAAGAGACTTTGAAGTACAAATCAAGAGTTGAGAGCACAAATCCTCTGTGTCAGTTTTAAAATTTAAAGACTTGAGAGATGGCTCAGCAGTTAAGCGTGCTCGCTACTCAAGCAGGAGGCGCACAGTGCAAATCCCAGCACCTATTTAACAAACCAGGTGTGGTCTGTACACAGCTAAAATCCCAGCATTGAGAGGGACAGAGGCAGGAGGCTTACCAGGGCTTACTGGCTACCGGCCTGGCCGACAATCACAAGCTCCAGGTTCAGCGGGGACCTTGCCTGAAAGGAATGAGGTGGAGAGTGATAAAGGACACCTGACACCTTGTTTTGACATCTGCATTCATAGGCATACATTCCTGCACATACACACTTATACCTCACACATATACATACACACTCGTGTACACAAAAACACACATACACACCCCCAAATTAAAATAGAATAAAATACAACCAGGGCTGAGACTCATTAACTTGTTTAAAAGTTCTAGGTCAAAGTGAATGGGAGAGTGAACATATCAATCAATACTTCCGTGGCACAGGCAGGTTTATTTATCTAATTGCCCTTTTGTTTATGTTTGTATATTTTAACCAAATTAATTGTTTTAGCTGGTTTAAAAAGGTACCACTGATTGAATAAAAGACACTATGTCTTTTTTTCTTATGACTTATTTTCTTTATTCCAATCCATTAAGCAATTAAGATCTTCATTTCTGGGTATGAATTATAGAAATACTGAAAAAGACAAGAAATTATTTCATTAATTAAATGATGGGTTTATAGGCAAGAACACTTATGCTTAGCTGTCCATTTAATATCAACTATTGATGACTACAACTGTGCAAATTTAAATTATTTATTTATTTATTTTTTGAGACAGGGTTCTGGCATGTTGCCCAAGCTTACTCAATCCCCCTGCCTCTACCCTTCAACTGCTGGGATTATAGATGGCAGATCACCACATACAGCCCAAGGATATTTTACCCTTTTTAATCCTACTTACTCTAGAAAAATTTAACAAGAATTTCCATAAGGCTCCATGATTCTGAAAACTGGTGATATATTAAACTATAAATCAGTTGACCTTGTCTCTAGGGAAAATAGTCCAGAAAGGTTCTCGGGAGCACACTTGAGAGGGCTCAGTATGACAAAAAAAAGAGAATTTGATCGAAAGGTCTCAAAGATTTAGGAAAATTGACAGACTATTTGAACCAGTTAACGTATGAGAATGCTGTTCTAGACACTTGACTGCCACAGAGTCTAAAAACACATAAGAAAAGTGTCCCTGCAATGTTTCAGCAAGGCTCAGCAGTGGAGTGCTTTTCCGGCATGTCAAAGACCCTGGTTCAATACCCAGCATGTGTACATGCCCATGCATGAGTATGCACACACATACATAGAAGCTGTATGAGCCTATCCCGTGGCGTCCACCTGTGGTTAGCTACTTGCAGCCAATCAATAGGTGCCCCGTCTCCTTCCAGGCTTTATAGCAGCCGTAGGTGCCTTGCTCCCCGCCTCTCGCCATCATCGCCCATCTGTTAACCAAGAGGCTCTCCAATAAAGTGTGATACTGGAAGACTCCTCGTGATCGCGTGCTTTCTTCCTCCGCTGGCCGGAGGCGTTCGCCGCAAGTGGTGCCGAAACCCGGGAACCCGGGCATTGTGAGGCCGCCTGGCGGGAGGCCGAAGAGGAGCCAGAACCAGACATACGGAGAGGGAGGTACCGGTAAGTCAGCCCCAAGTATGCTTTTGATCTGCAGTCTGCCCTGATTGGTGCTGCCGTCCTTTTTGTGTGGATTGTCGTGGTCTTCGTTTGCTGCCACTGTTTCTACTCGTGTCTCAGCAAAGGAAGCCATCCCAATCTTATCAAGGAAGGAAGGAGGGCACTGGTAAGGCATCAGGACAGTCTTTCAGAGTCAGATGCAAGTGGGGATATACAAGTTAGGCCTAAGAAAAGTCAAAGAAAGAAAAAAAGTCATAAAGAGGAGCTTATAGAAGCCAGTCATAAAGAGGAGCTTATAGAAGCCAGTCATAAAGAGGAGCTTATAAAAGCCAGTCATAAAGAGGAGCTTAAGGAAGCCAGTCATGATAAAGGCCCCAAAAGAGGGGATCCTGTAGATGGGGGGCTGCGGCCGTCCCCCCCTCAAGTTTCGTATCCTTCCTTGGAGGAATTTAAATGTTTGTCTGTACAAGACCAAAGTTCCAGCGATGAGAAAAATACTAGTTCCCACCCAATGTTTTTGGCTCTAAATGAGCTACTTCGTTCTAAAAATTTAAAGCTTAAGAAAAGCACTTTGGAGAGATTCTTGGAGAAGTACGATACCATTGCACCGTGTTTCGCAGTGTCCATAAGACTCACGGTTGCACTTCACTTTTCCAAGCGGGGATGCGCGCCGGTATGGGCCCTATGCTCCAGCGCCATCTTTAAGACTGGGCGGGGCTGACTTGCGCATGTCTGAGCCCGGGGCAGTACTTAGATTGGAGATCATTCTTAATTAAGTATGCTAATAAACAAGCTGCCGCTAATCAAGCCGCAGGGCAGCGCCCCAAACAACCTAAAAAGTAAAGCTAAACCTTCCACTGGGCTGGAGGAGCCAGCTTTTGTGAAACCTAAAATACTCAAGAGTCTTTAAATCAAAAAAAAAAAAAAAAAAAACAACTAGATATCTGAGAAAGAAAGATTTTTCACCATTTGTTGCCTAAACAAAGCCTAAGACTAAACTAAAGAAAATTTATTTACAAAAAATATGGCATTTACAAGACATGGTTAAATCTCTATCTTTAAAAATGCTCATGGTCAAAAAGACTAGAGCCTTAAAACATTAAAGGACCATGATAGCAGGTTTTCTTAATTTTCTCCACACCTTGCCCTAAGGCACTTTCCTTTACAAAAGGCTGTGAACTCAATTCCCACCCACATCTCATTTGTTTAGTTGCTTGCTGGTTACTGAACTCAGCTGCTTTTCTGTCCCATGCAAACTCAGAGTTAAAGGGATACAGACATTTTTGTGTCTATGTGTAAATCATATTGATAACACTAAGAGGTTGACTCTGGAGCGGGACTGGCCATTTTGCTTCAGATTCAATCCTGTTTGCAAAGGGTGAGACTGGCCACCTGACCCTGTACAAAGCAACCCCAGAGTAAGGACATTATACTGTTGAAAGTAACTGAGCAATAAACTAATTTTAACAGAGATGATTATTCATTTTATCATGTAACATGTTTATAACAAAACTAGCTCACAAAATTCTGTATTTTCTCACACCAATAAAAGGTCACTGATACAATTTACAGTTCTTAAATAACTACAACCTGGGTTACCTATTCCTTCCACTATTCCTAAAAATACTTATAAAATTATCTTAAATTTAAAAGACAATGTTTTTGTGAACAGGAGCCAATGATGCGACAGTTTCAGCCTGGCTCCCCACAGTTAATTGAGTTAAACATAATTATAAAAGTATTTAAAAATTGTACTTTTGCCTTTAATTTAATATCTGATTCAGCTTATGCCATTAATGCAGTAAGAGTTTTGGAAGTAGCCGGACCAATTAAAAACTCTAGTCCGGTCTGTCAGCTTTTTCAACAATTACAGACTTTAATTTGACAAAGACAGGCTTGCTTTTTTATCCAACATATTAGGGCTCATACAGGCCTGCCAGGACCTTTAAGTACAGGGAATAATAAAGTAAATTTATGGACCAAAATACAATGTATATTTTTAAACTCCACTATAAAAAGGACAAAATGTTTTCATAACAGGTTCCATGTGAATGCCCGAGCCTTACAACAAAAATTTCACCTGTCTCGAGCAGATGCTCGACAGGTGGTACTAAATTGTTCTCAATGTGTAACTTTTCACCATCCACCTAGGATTGGAGTTAACCCACGCGGTTTGCTCCCTTTAAAAGTTTAACAAATGGATGTAACACATATTTCGGAGTTTGGAAACCAAAAATATGTTCATGTGTCTGTGGATACCTGTTCAGGTATTCTACACGCTACACCTTTGACAGGAGAAAAGGCACTCTAATTCATTACTTAGAGGCCTGGGCTGCATGGGGCAAGCCCCAACAACTAAAAATTCAAAAACAAAAAGGGGGAGTAGGCCACGGCTGCACCCCAAGGGAAAGACTTTCCCTAGCCTTGTTTACTATAAATTTTTTGAATTTGGATGCTCAAGGCCATTCAGCAGCGGATAGACATCAGGACCATCATGGCCCTGCAAAAGGGATGGCTAAGTGGAAAGACGTATTAACGGGCCTCTGGCGTGGGCCTGACCCCGTGCTGACATGGGCACGAGGAGCTGTTTGTGTTTTTCCCCAGGACGACGAATCACCTCACTGGGTGCCCAGCAGATTGGTGAGGACACTCCAGCCGTCCTTGGAGGATGCTGTGGAACAAGAAAACTTGAAGGCTCCTGGTGATGCTGACTCTGACTCAGCTATGGACATCAAGCCAGGATGAGCTACGCTGGGGGTTCCTGTCTACCTTTCCACTTCTGATCCCAGTTCACCATACTGCAATTGTTTTCCTCGCTTCTTTACAACTGAAAAGGACTAGTGTTTTGTATAATAATGCTTCTAGAACAACAAATTTGTCCAGACAGCCTTTAACTATTGGATTGGAAATTGGAGTGATAATTTTGATGTTACTTTGGATGAGCTTCAGAGGGCTGTTATTTCTCTTAATTCCACCTGAGTTGATCCAAGTTTGGCAGCTGGGTTTGTTTCCTGGTTTTCCTCGGCATTTTCCTATTTTAAAGAATGGGCAGGAGTTGGTACCTTCTTGGCTCTTAGCATTGGAGGAGGCATATTGTGCCTTTGGTTGATTTGCAAAATGCAAGCCCAGGTGCATAGGGACAAGGTCATTCTTACTCAAGCGCTAACCGCACTGGAGTTGGGAGCCTCCCTCCAAGTATGGCTAGCAGCCCTAAAACAGGAGTAGTCACTCCACCCTTACCTGGCCTTTGCACCCTCAGGGGTCGGTATGCCCCACTGCATGTAGGAAGGCAGGGACAGGGTTCCCTAGGCCAGTCTCCGCCTTTGCACTCCCAGGGTCTGTTCCCATTGCACGGGATAAGGGGAGGCCAGAAGCCTGATTTTCTTTCTCCCTTGATCGATCAACACATCATGAGGTGGGGATCAGATCGGGAGCTTTCCTTTGCTACTCGCAGGGTGTTGCTGCATAATTAATAAAAAGGGGGGAGCTGCAGGGAGCCGTAAACGCCATTACAAGATGGCGCTGGCTTCCTGGCAGCGTTGTGGTAACAACTCCTAATTAGGTAGTGCTTTGGCACCAACCTGGATCTTGCTACTGCACATGCGCGCCACATGACCTGTCCTGAGCCTATCCCGTGGCGTCCACCTGTGGTTAGCTACTTGCAGCCAATCAATAGGTGCCCCGTCTCCTTCCAGGCTTTATAAGCAGCCGTAGGTGCCTTGCTCCCCGCCTCTCGCCATCATCGCCCATCTGTTAACCAAGAGCTCTCCAATAAAGTGTGATACTAGAAGACTCCTCGTGATCGCGTGCTTTCTTCCTCTGCTGGCCAGAGGCGTTCGCCGCATGGTGCCATATCCAGTAAACTGGCAATCAAGAGTAACCATCACAAGTAGGGACGGGGGTAAAGATGTGAGTGAAAACACAGTCTCTTGTGGAACGAAATGCTGGTGAAGAGTTTAGTCTTCATGAAATCAAGAGGAGACACCAAATCATGTGCCATCAATGGCTCCACAGGTTTGCTTATAGCTTCTTCTCCAGAGAGTCTGCACAGCTCTTCCCAGTAGCATCCTGCATATGTGATGTTTTCAGAATAAGATTGCTCACTGCTCTCAGGATGGAGAGATGGCTCAGCAGTTAACAGCACTGACTGCTCTTGCAGAGGACCTAGGTTCAATTCCCAGCACCCACAGGGAGGCTAACAACCGTCCATAACTCCACTTCCAGGGGAATTTGATGCCCTCTTCTGACTCCTGCGAGCATCGCACAACACAGGTGAACTTACATGCGTGCAGACATACACTCATACATACAAAAATAAAAATAACAAATAATTTTTTAAAAGGTTGCATACTGTTCTGAAAGCAGAAGTATTCATCTATACAGAATTTAGTAGAACTTTCATTAGACTTCTGGCTTTTGAAAAGTGCTACTCAGGTTTTTCATATATATACATATATATATATATATATATAATCTTTTCTATGGGAATTTAGGAGACAGGAACAGTTTCTCAAAGAAAGGCTCACTATGTCCATTTCCACAGTCCCTGTAATCTAGCATTTTCCTAACGTTTGCGTAACTTCACTCTACCCTGAGGTCTTTCAAATTCCTGGCACATTTGGCACACTGACCACCTCCTCTTCATTTATGTGCCACTCAGCAAATGTTTCCTGAGCATCTGTTGCATACTGTTGTGGGTGCTGGGAATAGAAACACACACTGAATGACTCAAATTGATCTCTACCTTCCTCCCTCATGTAGTTTACAGTCTTACAGTTTCCCATTTGAATTCATTGGCATCTCAGGGCTGCCATTCTCCTTCCTCCAGCCTTTCTAAACATTACTCTACCCCCACCCAAAAAAAACCTTTTGTCTTTCAGTCCAAACCCACCTTCTTTCACAGTTCCATCTACCACCTCTCATCAACCTCATCAAGCTTTGTCCCTCTCCTGAAATTCTTCTTTCCAGTTATCTGGTGGAGGGGCCTACAACATGCCACTATTTCTTGGGGTGGAGGAAGTGGTTATACTTTTCACTATCAATGACATTCAGTCTCACCAAAGTGGCTTGTCCAGGATTAACAATTCTAAAATGTATTTCATATAAACAGGTCTACACATTTGTTCATTCACATAATGCTTACTTTATGCTGCAAGTTTGATAAAATTTCTCAGCAATCATGAATGAGAAAGATACTTGTTCTTTTGTTCTGGCAACATGAACAGGCAAAGAGTAGATTTACCCTCAAGAAAATACAAATGAGTAAAAAGCCATAAGGAAGATCCAATTATTTGGCTTCACTTGAAGGAAGTCTCAAATGTAAAGACAGAACATCATATCAATGGTGATATTAAAGTTCAGAAAGTATGCATGCAGAAGATAAACAAGGACATTAAAATGACAAAAGACAAAATATGAGAAATGTTATGTTGAAAAAGTATTAAGATTTATGAATTCCTAGACATGATGAATAAGGGACTTTTAAGTCAAAATATAGGAGATGTGTAGAACAATGAGAGAGAGAGAAAGAGAGAGGAGAAGAAGAAAGAAGAAAAAGAGGAGGAGAGGAGGAGGAGAGGATCTGGAGTTTGAAGAGCTAAAGAGATCACAGATATGAGAGGCTGTGATAGCCTTGTAGCAGGTAAGATTTCCAAAAACTTGAGATACTGCAGAGAACTAGTGTCATCACGAATGCCACACGGAAACTCGACGGGCACTTTCAGAAAATAAAATATAAGAGATTCTCCAATGGAGTAGGATAGAAGACCTAAACCATTCCTATATCTATAATCTAGATAATGCTTGATAAAAAGCAAAGAAATATTAAAAAACAAAAAGGATTTATAGAAGGACTATGTATTTTATTTAGATAATGAAATACTTGATGCCGCTTAGTGTTATACATTAAAATGTGCCATATTAACTAGTGTGCATTAAATTCTGAAAGTATATTTTTTAAGCCAGGCATGGTGGTGCATGCCTTTAATTCCAGCACTCCAGAGGCAGAGGCAGGAAGATGGCTGTGAGATCAAGGCTAGCCGGGTCTATACAGCAAATTCCAGACCAGTTGTGGCTACAGGGAAACCCTGTCTCAAAAAAAAAAAAAGTGTCAGAGAACCCTGGTTTGATTCCTAACACCCATGGCACCTAGCAAACATTCATAACTCCAATTCCAGGGAATCCAATGCCCTCTTCTGACCTCTGCAGACTGTACACACAGGTACACTGCAATACAGTTAGGCAAAATATTCACACACATAAAATAAAAATAAATAAATTTAAATTTGTTATTACTAAAATGTCTGTTCTAGAGTATCATGAGTCAATATAGTTAAATAGTCCCAAAGTTCAGGAGTACATTCCATCGCTCCATCATGGCAGATAAGTCAGGGGAAACAGGAGCTTGAAGTAGCTGGTCACCTCATGTCCATAATCAGGAAGCAGAGGGTGATGAAGTTGCACTACAGCTCAGCCCCCTCTCTCCACTTATGCAATCTAGGATCCCAGCCAGGAAATGACTCCACCCCCAGCAGGTGGCTGTTCCCACTTCAGTTAAGGCAATCAAGATAATCCCTCACAGGTATGTAGAGAGACCCATATACCAGGTGTCTGCCAAATGGACAGTTAACAACTCTACTAAGTGTCAACTTGACACCTAAGCACATCACTTTTGCACAATAATTTCCATCCCTTAGGCTTCTGATCATGTTATAATGTAAAATGCATTCCCTCTAACTTTAAAAATCCTCATAGTCTTTAAATTTCCAAAGTCTCTTAACTTCTATAATTCTATAATTTTTTTAGAAGCTACATGCCTCTAACATCTTATGACACAGAGTGAACATTCTCATTCCAGAAGAAAAGAATCAGAGCTTGGAAAGGAATAATCAGTCCAAAGCAAAACAAAACCCAGCAGGAAAAACACCAAATCCTGAAGCTCCGTGTCCAGTGTCTAGGATTTGTGATGAAACTGGGTGGGCTCCAAAGGTCTTAGGTAGTCCAACCCCTCCAGTCCTGCCTTGGAGCCAGTTCCACTCCATGCTCACAGCTCCCTTTAGGAAATGTCCCTTAATCCTAACATCTCCAGCAACCTGGGGTCTCCACTGCAACATAGGCCCCATATTCATAGTTTCATGCAATAGCTTCTCAAGGCTCCTTTGCAAGAATGCTGACATTGCCACACATTGCCTGGACTACTCTCTCTGAAACTGTGGAGCAAAGTACTATGACCCTACCAGTGTTATTATCTTCCATGCCTCTGTGGATTTGGAGTTCCACTTGAATAACATTGCTAAGTTCTGCTACCCATTTGGGATGGAGCCCGGCACCCTTGGACCACAGCTGCATCTGCTTCCCTGTCCTGACCCCATGGAACCATTCTTAGGCAGTTGCTTTTGAGGATCAGGCAAGCCCCTCAGCCACATTTTCACCTCAGGCTTGCTTCTTTCACATGAATTTGCATCTTTACAAGTTGGAGCCTTTGGTAGGCAGACTCTAGCTAATGCCTCAGTGCCCAGTGCCAGATTTCTTCTTAATGATGCTAATCTCTTTAACAATAGACATCTGTCTATATTCCCTTTGTCTAGAACTTTGTTTGCTCACAAATATTTTTTCTATCAAACAAAATTAATACACTATCTTTAAATTCATCTTCATTCAGTTTCTCAGAACATGGTGTCTCAGGAAATTTATTATCCATGCCTTAGCGTGTGGGATCTGGTTAATCCAGCTAGCTGGATGAAACAGAAACTGATCTTCCATTTGGAGAGATTTATTTAGCGAAGTTTACAAAGTTGCCAGGTACCAGGTGCCCACCCACCAAGTTCGTGATAGCCACCGCACAGGTCTCTTAGTCTGTGCCTGGCCAGCATTTCACTTTCACTCACATGATCCTTAGGACAGCAGGGACTTGGGACGTGGCCTCCTGGATTTTGGCCTTCTGTGTGGGCCCGGAACCAGGGCATTTTTCTTCCTACGTGGATTCAATCTCTACCCGTCCCCAGGACTCGCTGCCATGTTGTTCCTTTTCTTCTCCCTGCCTTCCTTCCCTCTTATTGGTCCGAGGGCGCCACTTGCCACAGAAAAAACCAATAGGAACCAAAAACCTCAAAGAGAATCCCGAATTCCCCATACACATGGGCAGAATGAAGTCAGATTCTTGACAAAAATACCACACAAATGGCCCTCGCTAAATTTCTTTTAGAGTCCTTCTCTCGTGAGGTGGGCATCCACTGTCTGTGTTTCTCTCAGCATTCCTGTTTTCTGAACTCCCACCAGAATGACCCTCTAAGCTCTACTCTTTTTACAGCACTGAAGAGCTTTTCTAGTCCCACATTCTAAACTCTCCCACATTCTTCCTATAAACTAATTCCAAGGGACTAAAAACTATGGTTATGTTTGTTACAGCACCACCCTCACATATGGGTACCACTTTCTATCTTAGCTTCTTTTCTTCTTGTTATGATAGCATATTCTGACAAAGGCAACTTAGGGAGAAAGAGTTTATTCTGGTTCACAGTCCCAGAGTACAGTCCCTCATGGTGGCGCAGTCAAGGCAGCAGAGCTTTGAGACAACTAGTCACACTGTGTCCACAACCAGGAAGTAGCAGAGAGAAAGGCAGTCTGCCGCTCAGCTTCCTGTCTCCACTTGTGTACCCAGGGTCCCAGCCAGGGAGTGGCTCCACCCACAGTGGGTGGGACTGCCCATCTCAATATTAGCACAGTCAAGATAACCCCTCACAGGCATGCCCCCAGGCCCATCTCCAAGGTGATTCTAGATTCTAACAAGTTGACAATTAAGGCATTAATCTCTGTTCTAACGGCTCAGCAAACTAAGTAAATTGTGTATAGTCATTTTTTTCTCTTGAGCTTCCTGGTCTTTCTTCTTTCTACTCTTTCACCATGACTCCCATTTTTCTGTGCACCAGTTTCTACGCAGTGACCACAGTATGTCTCTGTTAACAAGTAGATATCAGCTGTGGTTTTAGTA
The DNA here is from genome assembly GCA_035773235.1 of Eospalax fontanierii. Lineage (NCBI taxonomy): Eukaryota > Metazoa > Chordata > Mammalia > Rodentia > Spalacidae > Eospalax > Eospalax fontanierii. Next base: position 41,538,618 of record CM069549.1, on the reverse strand, counting down.
TGTGCTTCCTGCTACCATACACATACATGCCAAACTATACCCAGGCTACATGAATAAAAAGTATAAAACTCAGTCACTATGAGTAGACTGGCAGAGAGACACTGACAGAGCCCACAGTGTGTGCGCCAGCAGATGTCAACTCCAACATTCTAGACTTGCTACAAGGGAACTACAGCTCTGTGCCTAATGAAAATATGGAAGGACAGCTACCTTTGTACACCTCTGTTCACATTATGGAAATCAGATAGATGAAATAGAATGGCATGGGTTCTGAATCCCCCTGCCCAAATTGTCAAAGACTACAAATTATTAACCTTCTTCATACATGTTGCTGAATCATGTGGTCAAACCTGTGTTGACAGAAATATGACTCTCACAAAGGCACAAAACTATTCTGAAGGTATATTAAGTTAGAGAGTAAAATGTATCTGAGAAAACATAACAGTGTGACTTACCCCAGACTAAAAGATGCTTAGGGGTAAAAATCCTTCTGAATGAAATTTGAATTATCTACAAAAGTCAATTTAGGAAGCTCAGAAGCATACCTTATCCACATCAGTCCTCTGTATAGAAATCCATAGAGATCCCCTTTAGAGTAATACTGTTTTTCCACAAAAAAGAGGCATTTTGAATTCACTGAAATAGGTCTTTTGAGTTTCATTGTTTTACTCTAGAGATGCAGCACTCATGTTTATAAAAAGGTCTCCTAGGATGATGGCAGATGCTAGTGAGGCAGGCAGCACCAATCTGAAACGTTCAAGAGATGAATATAAAGGTTGAGGAGTAAATAAATATTTGCAAGCTGCCGTGAAGTCAGTAAAATGGATTCCAGATCCAAGCTCTCGGGGAACGTGGACAGCTGGCAGCCTGCACTGACTTCAGGAGCAAGCCTGGCCTTAGAAAGGCAAAATGATTCAGGAAGAAATGGGCATAAAGGCTGAAAGTAAAAGAAGAGATTCTTTATCACCTCTTGATGAATTTTAGAGCAATTCTGGAGACTGTAAGAGAAATTATTAAGAAGGGAGAAGAGGAAAGAGAGGTGGGTAGGAGAGAGAGACCCTGTCTCAAAAAAAAGAAAGAGAAGAAAACAGAAACAGAAACAGCAACAGCAGCTGACTTTAGGTGATGAATGGAGAATAAGTACAGGGTGGCCAGCACTTCTGAAGGTTCCTCAGGGGTTTTTAAAACACAGATACAGGCTCTACTTACAAGAAACAAGAATCGTGGGAGGAGACCTGGGTACTGATCATTTTTGGCAATGGTATTTCTTTTCAAATCCCCAGAGGCAAACCTGCATTAAAAACCACTGGTACAATGGCAGTGGCCCTCAGGGTCGATCCCTGTGCAGTATGACCATCACCTGGGAACTTAGTAGGAAGGCAAATTCTCAGGCATCACTCCAGACTTGCAAAATCAGGAACTTTGTAGGTGCTTTAACAAGGTTTCTGGGTGAATCTGGAGCTTGAGAAAGTTTAGAAATCATGGGTGGACAACAGTGTGTGGGTGGGGTCACTGGCGGACAACACTATTGTTGTTAAGACGGGGCCATTGGTATATAGCAGCCTGAAGGTGGGGTCAGTGTTGGACAACAGTGTTAGGATAGGGCCACTGGTGGACAAAAGTGTTGGCAAGATCCACTGGTATAGAACAGCCTTAGGATTGGGCCAATGGCGGACAACAGTAATGAGGACTGGGCCACGAGCTGACAACAGTGTGTGAGTGGGGCAGCTACCCCTGTCTACTGGAACCCTTCACAGTTGCATTAATTATGCTGTCATTAACACTTTATAAGAATTCCTTGCTGAATCTCACCACAGTCTTTTCACATGTAATTTTGGACAGTTTATCAGGCAAAACCCAGTAGTAATAATAATAATAATGCCAACATTTTGTTTGTCTTAACACTGAACTTTTACATGTGTTTATAGTTGACATAATTCTTACACATTTCAATTCAGACTGATAGCCAGCTAGCCATCCTGCGGAGAAGGCTGAAGAGGGCTGCAGAGGCGTGTCAATGCTCCATCAGCTTGCTTCATACAAACAGATGTCAACATAAAAGCACAATTCTCACCTCAAAGGGGATTAGATATAGTTTATTCTGGGTCCAAATATCAGCGGCCATGGCCCAGGAACATAGATTCAGTTTATCCCAATTCCATGTTCCAGTGTGGAAGCAGTTTCATGAAGTTTTTATAGTAACAGAACAAAGAAAAGTCATAAATCAAGACACTTTTCAAACACATTGGTGGAAGCATTGAGTAGGCAGATATTGCAAAAGACAATCTCAGCTCTGGGCCTCAGATGTTGTGTGGTGGCATTCTCAGTCTTTTGGTTGGTGGGCATAGGGTACTGTTAATACACACCTAACTGTTTCTAAGTCTGTTAGTCACAGGATGTTGGAAACAGAAGTGGCCGAGGAGTAGTTATTTAGCAGCTAAACATGGCCCAAAATAAATTGTAGATAGGCTCTGGATCTACAACATTTCAAACTCTCCACATCTATTGAAGTGCTTATCAGTTGATCAATCTTGCAGGAAGTTTAGAACAAGATGCAGAATTTTTCTGGGAACTTTCATGTACAGAGGATAGACATAGTACTTTAGATCTCATCTTTCAAGCTGACCACATAAACATATACAATGGCATAGCCTTATAGCCTCCACTTTAACAAAGAGAAAAGGAACCACTCTGGAAAAAAATAAAAAGAAAACTAAGAAGAGCAAATTCCTCAGACAAATTAAGTTTAATACTGTCAGAATGTGGAGTAAAACACGGGAAAATGTGGTGCATATTCCCTGAAAACATTAGCTATTAAATGGAAGATATCTTATTTCTGTGTTTTCTTAAATAGAGCTAGGCATATTCAGAGTGGTCCATAAGCTTTAGGTAATAGCAGTTTGCCCTCCCATCTGACCTTTTTTGTCCCCTTTTCACTGTAGCATCTTGAATTCTCCTGGGCTTAGTTTGCAATTCTCACACAAAAACTAAGTATAAACACATTTAGAGGGAAAAGAGGAGATGCGGAACAGCTCTGAGTCCAGGGCTCAGAGGGAAGCATTGAGTGCCGAGACGCACCAAGGAAGAGAGCTTGTCCTGCAGATCAAAGAACACTGAAGAGAGAAAGAAATTCCCAAAGCTTGCAAAGTAAAATAGCTATGAAGTTCCAAGAATATGACTGAAATTAGATTCCCTAACAGTAACATCAGGTTCAAGTATTTGGGGGTTTTCCAGATGTCATTTTGTTATTGACTTCCAGTTAAGCATCACTATGGTCAAAAACACACTTGGACTTGAATCTTTTTAAATTTACTGGGAGTTGTCCTTATGACCCCAAATACAAACTATCTAGCAGATTCTTCACCAGAGAAGAGAAATGGCAATATGCAAACTAAACTACAAGATGAACTTCTATTGAGGGGTGTCTGGGTACCCTAACTTGACTTGATAGGCCTTAACATAGTCATTTATGTTGACACCTAGTGGAGGTGTATGGAGCGTGGGGCTGTAAAGAGGATGTTTTGTATAAAATGCACAAAAATCCAATAGGAAATATACATTAAATATATACACATGGTAAAATTTATCAAATTCTTTAAATATGTACAGTATATTATACTTCAAAACTCTAGAAACATCAAAAAATCAAATTCTGAAGGAGAAATAACAGAGGACATGAAGCAGTGGGTGGAGAAGGGGAGGTCTGAATGTGACCAAAACGCATCATCTAATATCCTTGAAGAATCAGTACCTTTTATTCAAAAACAAGTTTTTATCTGAATAAGACATATAAAATACAAACCCTAATTTATTTGAAAAAATGAACAGAAAGAAAATAAAAACTAAAAAGTATATTTACGTTGTTTAGAACATCAATATAGCAGGAGAGAATGAGCCCAGGGTCCTAATGGCCTGTCACCAGCAGCCCAGGCAGGAAGCACAAACCCGGTTCTTATCAACAAAGAAAATTAAATGTAATTAAGGAATTGCTAAGCAGATTGTAAAGAACCGAAAAGTCAAAATGGAAACATTACCATCACACCAAACCTTTCCTCAGTAGTGGCAACAGTGGAAATAGTAGACAAGCACCCCACTGCTGAGCAATACCCCTGTTCCTCAGTCCCAAGTCTGTAAAATGGCAGTTAAGGTCGCCTAATTTTGGACTTAACAGACTGTATTACTTACTTTTCACGTTGCTAGGACAAAATATCCAGCAAAAGCAACTTAAGGAAAGGTTTGCTTGGGCTTACAGCTCAAGGGTTCAGTCCACCATGGTGGAGAAGCCATGACAGCAGGAGCTTGGCGGGCGGGCACGCTACATCTGCAGAGAGGAGTGGAGACAGAATGCTAGCGCTCAGCTGTATGCTGAGAACAAAGTGCAGGTCTCCTGTAAGAACAGTGCATGTTGTAACTGCTGAGCCACCTCTCCGGCCCCTGAATTGAATTTAAAAATCCAGTTGGTTTTAATTACCAGTTCATGAATTAGACAGCATTCTGTCTGAAAAATAGAAGGTATGTCACTGGGTGTGGCAGGATGGTCAGGTTTTTGAACAGGGAAGAACTTAGAGAAAAAGTGGAATGGTTAACATTAGACTGCTATATCAGGTTTACTGGGTTGGTATGAATGTCCTTTTGATTTCTAAGTTGTGTCTGAGTCTGTGGCACCTAGCACAAGTGGCTCCATTCTGATTTGGTCAGGTCTGTTGGGACCTAGAGTAGGATCTCAGTACCAAACAGTAGCTTTCCATATTTTATTTAACACTGGGCAGCATATGAACAAAAGAAATTTGTTCTTCATAGTTCTGGAGGCAAAGAATCCAAGCCCAAGAGACTGACACAGTCGATACCTGGTAATTGCACACCACCTGGTTCAGATGGTACCATCATTCAGTGTACTTGCTATGGACAGCCAGCTCTGATTTCATGTAACTCATTATGGTTGTATTGCCCCAAACTTGTTCCATGTGTCTGTCATGTCTAATATAAGAACTTTCCACCTATCCTTCAAATATGGTCAGTTATTTCCTCCTCCTCTTTCTCCGGTGCCCTGCCTCGTCTCTCAGTGGAGTATTCTGTGTACAAAACAGCCCTTTTCATTTTATGAGAATATTGTTTATCATTTTCTAATTTGTAATTTGGAGATTTTGGAGGGGAGGAATTCCATTTTCTTTCTTGTTCTGAAGATCCAGTTATTTGTTGTATTGTAGGAAACAGATGAATTGTGTTCATCTCTGTGTCTCATAATGTTTAGTACTGTCTATGACATTACAGGTGTCTCCTAAATGATAAACAGGAGGGTTAAGAAAGACACAAGGACGGGAGAAAGTGAGGAAAGGAAAGATTGAATGAATGAGCTAATTTCGTGTCACTGGTTCTTTTCAGAGGAAAACTGAAACAGCAAAATGCCCAAACTTAGAGCAGAAAAGTGATTTCAGTCCAAAAGATGCCATCTGCTTTACAACTTTCATTTATCTACTGCCTAAAGCTTACTTTTTTAAGAATTTAAGTTCATGCCCTAAATAATATATGAAAGAAACAAAATTAAAGTAAAAAGCCAAAATATAAATTGAGAAGGCTTTTCTTTTAACACTGACCCTTTATAACTTCGGCAAAGTCGGTGCTAGTGAAGGTAGACTGCTTGACCTCACTGCTCTGGGGAGAAGGCGGGGCTTTCGCATCTCCCTCTTCACTCACCTCAGCTGAAAGTTCTGCAAAGAGAAAGGTCATCAACATGGGAAAAACAATAACAAAACTTCAGTCCTTTTTTTCCCTTTCTGTCTTTTGTCTTTTTGAGACAGCGTCTTCCTGTAGCTCCAGCTGACCTAGCACTTGCTCTATAGACCAGGCTGGCCTTGGTTTCGCCGAGATCCACCAGTCTCTGGGATTAAAGGCATGCACCATCATGTCTGGCGACAATGTCATAGAGGGCTTTGGAGAGAGAGTTATGGCTCAAATTCTATGCCTAGGTTTCTTAGGTCTGTTGTCTTGAACAAGTCTTACTCAACCTGGAGTAACAACTGTCATGGTCATTTTACTGATCATCTTGCCTCAACTCCTCCCACTTTGAACAGGGTCTCATCACATTGCTCAGGTTGGTCTCAAGCTCCAGGGCTCAAGTGATCCTTCTGCCTCAGATTTCCAAGAGACTGGAACTATAGCTTGTTGTAAGCACTTTCCTCATAGTTTCCACACACACAAAAAAAGACACACAAAGCCAAAAGACTGTACTTCATGATAAAGGAGAGCTTAATATTATAGAGCAGAGTTCAATTGTCTTCAGCTTTTTTAGTCTTTTTTTAAAAAGCAATGCAAAACATCACCTGCATGTTTGACGTAACATCTTTGTGACTATAAACTTTTAACATACATTCTTAAAAACTCACCAGGGTCCACTAACCCAAATGTTAAAAATGTGATCAGACAGCATCTGAAGCCTGTAATGGAGTTGTCCTGCTTTGCTCTCACCTCCTCCCGCTAGTCCCCTCAAATTTCTTTGATAAATACCTTGATTTGGTACTTTCTTTGTTCTGTAACTAACAAAATCTCCTGTGACCACAGTGGAACATGGTATTTGGGGCAACCTGAATCTGTGTTTCTTAGCCGTAGACACTCATATTTGGCTGCAGATTAAACTCTTACTCTCTTTGAGGTTAGAACTGTTTATGCACCAACAGAATTGCTCTGTGACTCTACAGAAACTGGTATCTGTGTAGAAAATTGAGAAAAGGTAGAGCTGACAGGGCCAGGACAGTCAGGTGACAAGGGCATGGCAGAATCTTCTGTAAGAGTCTTGGAGACCACTTGGCTCTGCACAGAGCTGCTCCCAGACCAAGTAGAGCAAGCACCAGGAATGGCCACTACTTGCCTCCAGGACACTACTGAATACTTGACAACTATGCACAGGAAGCACTCTGAGGCCAACCCAGGAAGTCTTTCTGAGTCTTCTTTCAGCCACCAGAATGCAATGGGTGAGGCTGGGAACCAGAGCAGGAGAGTGCATGTGAGAGGGTCAGGGCATAAACCGGGTAAGTGCTATCCAAGACTCCCCAGACACCTGGCAAGACAGGTAGAGAGGAGGAGAGTGAGGGCCAGGTCTGAGGTAAAGCAGTCACATGCTGTGAAAAAGAACCCTAGGAAGCCGCATATTAAAACACAACGAGGCCAGGAGAGACGGCTTTAGTCTGCAATCAAGCTCACTAAGGCTTACACCCAGGAGTTCAGGACCAGTCTAGACAATACAGCAAGACCTTGCCTCAGAAAACAAAACAAAGCAAAAACAAATTGATGGTCATTTCCTTCCCCTGATAGAGGAAATCAAGGCAACGAATCATGTCATAGTGTGTAGTTGAAATATCTGAAACCTAAAATGTCACTGAATATAATTATTTAAATTAACTTTTTCCTCGTACATAAACATAAACAACAATCCTAAAACAAACCCTACTAATATAAGCTGTAAGAAAGTGTCAGAATGGGAGAAATATATTTCTATCAACTAACAAACCTCCTTGTTATTTAACAAATACAAATTTCAATGCTTTGATGATTATGACATTCATAGGAAACATTATATCTTATATATGATACAACTTTACATAAAATTTTCACAGAAATAGGGGTTGGAGAGATGGCTCAACAGCTAGGAGCACTGGCTGCTCTTCCAGAGGACTCAAGTTCAGTTCCCATCATCCACATGGCAGTTAACAACCATCTGTAACTCCAGTTCCAAGGGATCTGAAGCCTTCTTCTGGCCTCCTCAGGCTTTATGTGACGTGGTATACTCATACATGGAGGCAAAGCACTCAGACATGGAATAAGAATAAACATTTTTTTTTAATTGCACAGAGATAAAGATGGAATGTAGAAGATTTATTCTTACTAGTTGACTACTTTTAGGTCAGTCTCACTATGTAGCTCAGGCTAGTCCCAAACTCTGAATCCTCTTGCCTCATCTTCCAGAGTTCTGAGATTACTAGAGTATATCACCAAGCCAGGCTCTAAGATAATTTTCATCTTAATACAAGCGATTTTAAAAGTAACCATCACTAGAAAAATAATTGATACTTCATACTTGAAAGGAAAGGGGGAAATACGTTTTTTACTTTAAAAAAGGATGCTAGAGATATGGTTGTGATAGTAATTGTCTAGATAATAAGGCTGTCTTTAAAACCAGAAAACAATAAAAAAGTGGGGGTGAATCTGGGTGTTTCATGTGGTCACCTGTAACAGTTATCAAAATTCTGCCAATTTTTCTACATTTACATATCTAGGTACTAAAAGCATTTGACGTGTCTGCAGAAATAAGCTTTAAAACTGAAATGTAGTTCACACTGTACAATTTTAATATTAAAACAGACTCATTGAATAGTAAGGGCGTATTCACTATTGAAAAACACTTGAATTTGGTTAAAGAATGTTAGGAAAGAGAAATTCCATCACAAAACAATAGGTACTTTACTGTAAAAATTGGTGACTATTATTACTTACTCTAAGTAATATGATAAAAATAATTTAATTTTTAATTAAACCTGTAATTAAAGCAAACAGAAGTAGTCACTTTTAGCTGACATTAACTCTAGAAACACTGGGGGCTGTCTGCATGTGCTAGAAATAAGTAGAAATAAGTTTCCTACTATTAACCACAACTCCATCAAAAGTGAATTGTTCTAGAATCATGAGTTATTTTAGAAGTGTCATTTTCTTACAGACATCTTTTTCTGAGAAAACATCCTCCCCATCCAAACTAGCTCTTTTTCTCCTTGTTTTTTCTTATACATCTTTCATTATCATAAGCCACCTTAATTTTTAATTGTGTTTATTTCATGAGACTCTTTATTTAACACTAGTCTCTTGTTAACTCAACAAAGCTGCTCAAGTCTCTTGCCCTTTATTCACTGTTCAGTATCAGCACCTAGCACAGTACCTGGCACTGAGTGGGCTCTTAATTTTCATTAAATCTATTTCTAGATTCCATTCTTTTTCTTCATCTTCCTCTTTACTGGACCATAAACTTCTCAGAAACTTCATGGACCCCTACAAAGTATTCTCTGACTACTAGAGCCAGAACATTCCTGACAAATAGGTGTTAAGTTGCTGAGACAGAGAGCTGCCCTCTAGGATAAGGCTGGCCCAGAGTAACAGGACACTGGTAAATGCTACAGAAAATGGGGAAGGAGTGGGAAAGGAAGGTCAGTGACCTGGTGACCTCAGAGCCAGGAGCTGGCCGCAGGAGAGCCCAAGCTGAGTGCAGCTGCTCTCCTATGTGGTGCAGAGGGATGCCTGGAGAGCTGGAAGTGGGCATTGGAGACAGGGATTTGAATTCAGATGCTGCCATTTACTAGATAGGCAAACATTTAAAAATATGCTTAAATCCTCAAAAGTTAGCTCTTTCATCTCCAAAATGGAGGAATTACTGCCAAATTCATGGTTGTTTTGAGAATTCAATGTGAAGATGCATCAGAATCAGACACCCTGAGGCTCACATACTAAAGTTAGGGGATAGAATGACCAGTTATTTGACTAGTCTGTAAACTCTCAAAAGAGAATTTGTAAAAATAAACATTAAAGTAGATGAATCAGCTTTCTTGATATTTCCCTATTTTGTCCAATGAATTTACTTTTTCCCAACAAGCTTTCCCAATATCTTAAGTAACCAAGGTAGTTTTTCTGTTACTTTGCCACAGATGTGAATCAAAGAGATATTGTTCTGCTGCTCCTGTACACCTCATCCACTCAGCTGAGTCCTGAGACACTGTTGAATGATGAAGATATTGCTCATTCTTCTCTGTGTATTATTGGGCTTGAGCTCCTCTTGGAAAGAACTTGAATATGGCTCTAGAAATAAAATTGGAAATAGGTCTTGTTTCTTAAAAAGTCAATAGTAGCTGTAGAGAGCTTTCTTTTGTAGAGAATTTTCTCAAAGTATGTTCGTATGTTATGTTGTTCAAACCTCACAGTAACTGCGAGACAAGGCTGAGATTTCCCGTTTTATTTCTTCTGGCTTTGTTTTGTTTTCTGAAACAAGGTCTACTGTGTAGTTCAGCCTGGCCTCAGACTTGTGATCCTTCTGCCTCAGTTTCCCCATGTTGGCATTACCATTGTGTACCACCATGCCTGGCAGATTACTGTTTTAAATTTTTCCCCAGAACTGTAGCAGACCACAAACCTTCGCTTAAGAAATATTGGTGACTGATTACTATTGGGTGAAGATGGGCTAGTTTTCCTAAAGCAAGGGACTCTGGGTAGGCTGACAAGAGCTCAGTAGATGAACCTGCACTGAGGTCACTTGGGGACACTAACTTGACACAATAGACCTTAACACAGATGAAAAATGTACGGATTCTAATTAGGGGTTTGTTGGGGGTGCTGGTGGGGAAAGGGACAGAAAGACTGACTGAGATGTTCTGTGTGAAACACACAACGATTCCATTAAAAAACATACTTTTAAAAATTCTCCGCAGAGCTAAGACTGAGAAAATAAGCTAGTTTGCCCCAAATTTTATCCCAAGCACATCAGTATCTGGAACACAAGAGTCAGCTGGCAAGGGAGGAATCCAGCCCACTGACCGCGCCGTCTGCCCTGCATTCTCACCCCTTCCCTTTCTTTCAGCTCTTCTTGGTCTGGTAATCTTTTATAATCTCTAATATCATTCCTTTGGAACACTGGAACACAATTACTAATGTGATTGCTAAGTCTTATAGAACAAAGTATAATAGTCACTGTTTTTACATTATTTCAACAGCATTCTTTCCATGTAGTTAAAAGAAGCCCAGCTTTCATCCATCATGCAGCAACATGCTACTGGAATTGAGCTGTTAACAGACATTAAACGTTGAAATGAATATTTGCAGACCTATGTAGACATTTCCTTTGCCTTTTAGGCAAATTGTATATAATCATCAGGGTACAAAATAGCCATAAATTATATAAACTGGTCACAACTTGAAAATTAAAACTTGGAAACATCAAAGAAAGTTACTGTAATTAAAACACAATGACCAAGAATATCTTTTTCCATCTAGGAAACATAAGAAAAATAGAGAATAAGACAGTTTTATTGAAGATTCCATTTTAAGCAGAAATTTTTACTTTTTATGAGGAAAGAGAATTTATAAGTAACCTTGAGCATAACACAATTAATATAGATTGCTATTTACTTCTTTAAAATTTGACATCATCAAATGTACCAAACCAGGTCTATTTGTACTTTTTCAATGTTGTTTTACATTCTATATACTTTCCACTATTCTGTGCCAGGAACCTTCAATTAACACAGTCCTCCTGCAGATCATAGTATAATATATCAAAACCATACCATTAATTACTATTTCCATTCCAAGTAAACTTTAGAAAAAAGATAATATATTAAATTGATTAAAAATATGCATGCCTTTAATACAAGCCCTTGTAAGGCAGAAGGAAGCAAATCTCTGTGAATTCAAGGCCAGCCTGGTCTGCATAGCATGTTTCCGGCCAGTCAGGACTATATAGTGAGACCCTGTCTCAATATATATATATACATATTCATATATATGTATATATAATATTCTTTGACATTTTGATACTATTTTTTGCTTACTGAATAAAGTTCAGTCATAAATCTCTTATAAATGCTCCATACCTTAGAAAGAAATTGGTTAAAAAAACCTATAGATTCATAACAGAAAGTAAGATCTATCAAAGGGAAGGAAGGCATCCATTTTTTTTACTCTTACTTTGCATTTAAGAAGGAAGTTAGATCCTCTACCTAAAACAAAATGAGAAATTTTTTCTTCTTCAGCTGGCATATTTCATGCCCAGATAAAATGGGAAAATTATCTTAAGAGCTGGCAAGCCTTTTGGTATGAAAGATCACAGCACCTGTAGCTAAATCATTAGCAAAACTAACCAGAAGGCAGTCTGCTACATGAAATATCTCATAAGAACAATAGGTGCTCTCTATGATGTTGTTCAAAATGGCGTAAAAACAGTCAAGTTTAATTTCTTTTGTCTAATTCTAGAAAGAGAACTTCATGAGAGCAAAATCGGCTTATATAATCACATCACTTTCTCTACCATCCAGACTTCCAAAGTAAGTTTTTTGCGGCCCAGATCAACATTTCTATTAATTTCACAGTTAATTTATGAAGATCTCTTGTCCAAACTGTTAAAGGACATTTGTAAAAAGATCTCTGCGCCTACACTTGACTGAACCTAGATCTTTGGACATGTGTAGGCAAGAACCTACCATAGAACTACATTCTCCAGTCCTGTATAAGATTTCTTAATTATTTGTGTAATGTAATGAAAACAAAGAATGCCAAACATAACCTCAGTCATAATCTACTTTCTAAGACACATTCTCACGGTCAAGGATTAAGCATTGCTTTCCCCACTGCAATCAAGTGAGTCAGGAAAACGGAATTTCCTTGGTGCAACTACAGGACTGTGCCCCTGACCCTAACAAGAACAGTGTAAACATTGGTTAGCTCCCAGCATGTAGAAAGAGTTGATGATTGCTCAGGAAAGCTCTGCTTTTTGCTGGACAAGAAAAAAGTTACTTTATTGTGTCCCTGAGAGACATCTCTAGAAAGAGGATATTCATTTTGGACAACATGAATTTTGGCAGACGACATATGAAATGATGCTAAAAAGGAATGGTCTGCTTTACTGTGTATAGTACTTATTAAAGAACATATTTTAAAAGTATTTTCCTTCAAAAACAAATCATTACTTGTAGATCTTCTGGCTCTTATAACTCTCATGTCTGCACTTCATGACCGCTGATTCATCTTCTGATGTGCCTTTAGGCCTTTCCCAGTATTTTTCTCCATCAGCACATGATATAGCTCACATTTTACCTTAGGAATCTGTGAGTGCGGGTGGAGTCGGGGGGAACTGGGGATTGAACTCAGGGCATCATTTGTGCACTACACCAATTAAGCTTAACACAAACATTACTCTAAACTCAAAATTATAGATAAAGAAATCCAAGGGCATAGAAATAAAAAGTGGAAAAAGTAAACATATCAAGACTAAGAGAGTTTTTGCACAGTCTTGATCCAGTAAACCTAACTGTATTATTTTAACAGTCTGTATTGAATGAATTATACTATCACTTGGTCAAAATACTTGGGAATAAGTACAGTTTCCATGATTCAATATTTCTGTAAGAACTGAATTGTTTACGTTTTCTAGTAATTAAATCAGCTCTTAAAAGTAATGGAGTTTAATGCAGAAAATTGTGAAAACACAAATTGTACCCACCATAAAAACTAATGCTTTCTTCTGTAAGTTTAGGGATTTAAAAAAAGTTAAGAAGATTAAATGGTAGTATCTTCAGTGTAAAATACAAGGCACATTGTAGGTCTACAGGAAGCGTTCACTCCTTTCCTCCCATTTGCCCTGTCTAGGCACTCTAAGCCATAAGCCCTGTTCACATTTCAGCTGCTATTATTTGCACAGATTTGTTTTGTTTTGTTTTGAGCAATGTGAGGAAAAAGGAGTGAACTTGGACTTTGAAGGCAAACAGACTGGATCAAATCCTAAGTCTGCTGTTTACAAGTGTGGCTTGCTATGCTTCCCAGTGCACAAGCTTCAGCCTCCTTTGTAGAATGGGGTAATACCTTATAGTAGTCTTTCTCAACCTTTTTCATAACGGTGTACAACTTGAAAAAAAATCTCTCTAACACATACTTGTTCTCTCTCTCTCTCTGTCTCTCTCTGTCTCTGTCTCTCTCTCATTTTATCTCACTCTTACTGTGTAGTCCAGGCTGACCTCAAACTTTCAATCCTCCTTATTCAGCTTCCTTAATGCTCAAATTAAAAGTGTGCATCTTCACAATCATTGAGAGTATATTTACAGTCAAGGTTGTTCCTGCCCACAGCAAGCTATGACCAGACCAGAGAGACAATATCACACAAATCAGCTTTGCCATCATAAGGTGGAGGAGAATCGGCATGGTGGCACCTGAAATGACTCATGTCATATTCTTTGGGAAGTTTTGCCTTATTTGGTTTGTGGGGAGAAACAAATATAAAACTGTCCAATCGTAAGTATTCAATCATTCCCCTCCTTATCCAGATCAAAGACAAATACAACAACTTGCTTACCTGGTGCCCATATTCATGGTCAAACACTTCTCAGGCAAGTGGGGGTGGGGGTGTGTCTGTGTGCATGTGGTGGGGGAAAGAGTTACCTTTACACGTACATATAATTATGGTTAGCCCTTTTTTATATCCATATAGGAGGAGGGAGAGAGAGAAACAGATGGAGAGAGAGCGAGAGAGCGAGTGAGAGAGCCTTTATACATACATTACATTGTACATACATTATGATTAGCCCTTAAAAAAAAAAAAAACTCATTATCCATATAGGTTGTTGTGTCCCAGGCTCAATTATCTGGTAACATCTAATCTAGAATGAAGTTTACATGTATTTATATGAGTTTGCATTCATGCAATGGGAGGTAAAGAGTGGAGATCAAGATTAGGAATCTTTTAAGAGAATGAATACCACCTTGCCTTGTGCCAGTTGGCCTACTTGATGTCATTCCCTGTCCTTCCTGTCCTTGTGGAGCAGTTTATACTCCACGTGATGAGCACAAGTTATTTTTAAATAGAAACCTCCATAATTTAGAATATCTAGTAGTTTGAAACAGAAAGGCCCTGAATAACAAATATGTAGTCTCTATTTCCATCAGGGATTAACCTTTTTATTCTTTTCCATCTTCCTGGCCTCATATCTATTGCAGAAACCATCCTTTTCATTTCTCTAGCTCCAACGCTAAGAGTTACAAGGTTAGCCACCCAATGACACCAAAGACAGGGAATTGGTGGGTACGCTGTAATGATCTACTTTTATGGTGTTAGAAATTTTCATACTAAAATGTTGTGTGCTTTAAAATCATGCTCCAATAAGAAAGAGCAAGTCCACTGGATGCAAATTTTGCCCTTTATGTCCCAACCCATTGCCTTGGCACCCTTATCTTCTTCCCTAACACCTCATTAGGGAGACAGTGATGGGGGCGGGGGCTCATGTGTTCTGGTTCTGGATCCTATCAAAGCATGTCTTTTGAGGGAACTTGCTGCTAAATGCATCCTTTCCTATTGCCACATCTTTAACACTCTTAAGCTTCTTTCTCTTAAAAGGGTGACTCCACAACACCGATCTTTGTAACAACATGAAAATGGGCATATTTCTATATTTCAAAAATCCATATGAACAAAAAATGGTTTTAAAAATAAGAAACTGGATGTGGTTGCACATGCCTGTAATATCAGCACTGGGGAGGTAGAGACAGGAGGAACAGGAGTTCAAGGCCATCCCCAGCTAAACAGTAGGTCTGAGTCTAGCCTGAGCCACGTAGGACCGTGTCTCAAACAAGTCGTAAATGCTTGGCATTTTTTTATTAAAATAATAGGACACCTCAACAGTATGTCTTTGGAATACTACACGATGCAAAAATATGTGCAGGTCCTGAACTCCTTTAGAACTAATGTCCAAGAATGTTCAGGATCAAAGGGAGCTCTCACGTCCAGACTCATTTGTACAGGTAGGGAGAGGTCCCTTTGGTAAACACAGCATTACTTAGATTGGCCCAGCAGGCGAATCCTCTGAACCACCAAGAGCCGGTCCTTTTGCCCTCTTCATCTCGAGAACCGGGACACTTTCTTGAGGCCGAACAAATTCCAAGTACGATTCAAATATAGGGTAAAAATTCTTTCCAATATCTTTTGTGTTTTACTTCCACATATATTGAAGTTAAGTGTTTCTACCAATTAAGAGACTTAAAACACAATCTGAAGCTCTTCCCAGCAGACCCGAGGACTTTGGAGAATGGGCGTCAAAGGAGGGGCACTGCAGGTGGCGGCAGCCCCGGGTCTGGCCACAGCTGTGGGTGGCAGATTACTGCACCTCAGCGGCCCCATCGAGAAACCTGGCACTGGGCTCGTTCCGAAACGGGTGTCCTGCACGCAGGGAGACAAGCGGGGCCCTCCGCGGGACCGCCACACACGCAGGGCCCCCGCACCCCCGGCCCCCCGCGGGACCGCCACGCACCCCGGGCCCCCGCATCCCCGGCCCCCGCGGGACCGCCACACACGCAGGGCCCTCGCTGGCCGGCCACGCACCCCGGGCCCCCGCACCCCCGGCCCCCCGCGGGACCGCCACGCACCCCCGGCCCCCGCGGGACCGCCACACACGCAGGGCCCTCGCTGGCCGGCCACACACCCCGGGCCCCCGCGGGACCGCCACGCACCCCCGGCCCCCGCGGGACCGCCACACACGCAGGGCGCACGCACGCTCTGAGCGCCGGCCTCCGCGATGCTCACAGGCTTCCCGAAGAGCCCCGGTAGGAGCCGCAGCCGTGCGGTGACTACAAACAACCCTCACTAGGAGCCCTGAATCTGACACAGCAACCACGACACCCGCCTCGCTCGGGGAACCGAGCCAACGCGGCCCCCCAGCCTCCGGGGCGCCAGGCCACGCGAAGCGCTGAGTCACGGTGAGGCTGCGCTCGGGGAGGCGGGGCCTGCGGTCGTGTGACGCGCGGAATCCAGGGCCGGGCGCAGCCAGGCTTCCGGGTCTTCGGGCGGAGCCTGCGCGCTTGGCCTCGGAGCTGGGGCCCGTTGAGCGGCCGCCGAGCCTATCGGTGGATGCGTTACCCCGGATCCCCTTTCATCGAGGCCTAGGGGTGCTGGTGCTGGTGCTGGAAGCTCTCTTTCCCTTTAACAGTCCTCTCTGGGAATGCACGGAAAATGCGTTCCCAAAAGCGGAAAGTCGGGCACCTGTGGAGGGAAACCCAGTAGACCTGTCAGTGGAACGTGACCCACTGATCCAAGGGTCTTTTTCTTTCATGCTTTTGTAACATCGATAAATACGCTGAAAAGGTCGAGGCTTAACATTTGGCATAATTTCCAAAAGTGCTCATTCAAAATTCAGAGGTAAGGTAGGGTCAGAGCCCCTTAAAGTAGTGTGAAGCGTAATTTAGCGCCCACCAATCCAGATTACCATATGCATTCCCAATATGTCCATCCTTGCGTCAGAATTTGGCTATACTAGAACTTAAGTCCATAAACTGGACCACGCAAGTACTTTCCTCACAGTGATTTGACACTCTGCTGGGGGCCACCTCAGGACATCACTGTGAGGAAACAGCAGGTATGTGGGGAAGTGCTCCGCCAAGTGTAAACAAAAGTCTACACCTGCTCTGGCCACAGACTGAACAAAATTTTCAGTAGCTACCTTTAAGAATCGAAAAGAAACAGGTGGATCAATGTTAATCATATGTTACGTTATTTAACTCAACATCTCTGGAATCTACTGTAGCAGCATGTAATCGGTATAAAATTTTAGTGAGATATTTGTGTAGTAAGTCTTCAAATCTGGTGTGTTTCTGTCTCCTAGGTCAGTAAATTTTCATTGGCATACTTAATTTGCAGTTAGATTTTGTAAAATTTACAGTAAAAAAACGTCAGCGAGTTCACATTCCCAGCTTGTTCCAAATTTTACATAAAAGTGTCTAGTTACCAAGTGAATATCAAATTTTGGTGGAGTTTTATGTTTGGTTTGGGTTTTTATCCACACAGGGTCTCACTCTCACTCTAACCAAAGCTGGCCTCCGATTTGTGGCAGTCCTTCTTCCTCAACCTGGGAGGGCTGGGATTAAAGTTGTGACACAGCACACCCAAGCAAAATCGGTTTTGAACAAGTTAAATAGGCTAAAAATTCAGGTTTTAAGTCATGTTAGATGCATTTCAAATGTTTAATAGCTACCTGTGGCTGGTGGCTATTGTGTTGAATCATGCAAGTATATGAAAACAGGAAGTGGGATTATGAGAATAACAAATGATCTTTTGGATACTTTACCTGCATGTAAAACAGTTTTTTCTCCCTCCCTTGTACCTGCTTTCCAGAGGGAGGCTAACACTTACTAAGTACTAGTCTACACAAGAACTACCTAGAGAAAAGGTGCCTATGTAAGGCCACTACCTAGAATGGAGATGCTTGTAAATGCCTCTATTATAGTGAACAATTCAACTACAATACTGAGAGGTGGTCGGTCAGGACTCAAAAGAGGAACAGGAGTGTGTCAGGTGGAAAATTTCAGACAGGCAGGAAATAAGGAAAAAATGGGAGAAGGAAACACAGCCCTCAGGACCATATACAGGTCTGGTGAGGTTGGTGGGTGGAAGGTAGTGACAGTGGCTGAGGTTGAGCAAACTAGAGAAAAATTAGAATGTGCTTTTATTCTATCTGTGTACTAGGGATAGAAGTCATCATCTGACTCCTCAGCTTCAGATATCACCTAACCTACACACATGCTCACCTACCCACATTCTACTGTGGGAATCCCAGCCATACCTTCAGTATCTATGGCCTCAAGCTCTTGATGTGCCATCCAATGTGAAGACAGCAAGAAAGGATTCCTCCTATAATATATTCATTAACTAGTGTTTATTAAATACTAAGTCTAAGACAGGCCTGGAAGTTCACATCTGTATTCTCAGCATTCAGGAGGCTGAGGCAAGAAGACAGATTGGAGTTCAAGGCCAGGCTGGAGTACATAGCAAAGCCCTGTCTATAAAGAAATATGTAAGAAGTTAACTCTACAGTTGATGAGAAAGGGTATAGTAAATCCTTTCTGTCCTCAGTACATGTATGGGTGGTCCAGATAACTGCACATTTATTCAGTTGCAAAGCATATACTGTGAACAGTTACTTAGGGCTAGGTGCCTGACTGTTCCTTCCTCTTTCCCATCAAAATAAGTCAAACGAACACTCATGCTAAAGCTCCCTTGAGCATTATTCTGATCACTTTACTGGATGAATCATAGGTTTGGATGGTGGATAAACTTTGGAGACTGTTCCTTCCCACTTCCCACTTGAAGACATCACAAAACTCCCTTTGCCCAATAAATGATGCTGTGCCAACCAGTTAACTTAGAGGATTTACAGACATATGTCTAGAACCTTGTAGACCCACTGATTCATTCAAATAACCAAGTCTCTTTATTGACCATCAAATCTATGCACAGCCACACCGTGCGGGTCGATAGCCATCAAAAGCCTTCATCTAACCTTGTCTTGCTGTTAGTAAGTGGAGGTGCCTAGAGCTGAACAGGTATTTCAGGGGTTCCCAAGTGACTATTGCTGTTTTCATGACACAGTCTGCCTCTCCCCGTTCGGTAAGCACGGGCCCTTTCCACCTCAAAGGCCATCTGGGGTGGGAATGGGTTTTCATTAAGTCTGGTAATTAAGTTTCTTCCTTTGCCTGCGGGTGATAGCGATGGACCTCCTTTTCCTTCCTCTAATTTCCTCTTTCCCCATCCCCTAGGCGCAGCCCAGCAGCTTTGTGGCCCCGCCCCGCGGCTCCGCCCCTCGCCGCCTGTCCCCGCCCCCAGAGGCCCCGCCCCGCCACAGCCTATAAAATGCGGCCGTGGGGCGCCGGGCGCGGCGGCGCGCACTGGGCATGCTCTGCGGCGGCGCCGGCTCGGGTCGCGAGTAGGATCCGGTGCGCGACCCCGAGGGACGCTGAGCAGCCGCCGCCCGGCCTGGGCCGCCGCCGGGCCGCGTCCGCGAGGCCCGCCGTTCCCGCGCGCCATGGGGCTGCTGTCCCAAGGCTCGCCGCTGAGCTGGGCGGACACGCAGCGCCACGCCGACCACGTGCGGCGCCACGGCATCCTCCAGTTCCTGCACATCTACCACGCCGTCAAGGACCGCCACAAGGACGTGCTCAAGTGGGGCGACGAGGTGAGCGCGGCCCGGCCCCGCCGCCTTTGTTTGGGAGGCCCCGCCGGGAGGCCCGGGCCCCCCCGGGCCATTCATTCCCGCCGGCTCCCCTTCCACAAAAGCAGGCTGGTTGCGGGGCGGGCCTGAGCGTGGGGTGTGTGTACATGGTGCGTGTGCGCCACCGGCCGCTGCCCCGGGCCGCTCTGAACTGGCCTCGGAGGTGAGTGTGAGCGGGACTGCTGGTCCTGCTCCGATCTGCGGCGTGCCTGATTCTGCCCTCCCTCCTCTTGGCAGTCTGTTTTCTTCAACTTCTGTAACATCTCTCTCCGCCCCCAAACTTTATAGTTAAAAATGGAAACAAATAAATTGCTAGTGTAAGGGCTTGGAGCGGTTTTCCTAATGGATGGACGACGTTCCTGATCCTGTTTAACTGTAAATGCTTACAACTTCGGAGTTAGGATTCGGTACTGTCTCTGTCAGCTAGATGCTGCAGCTAAACTTCACCAGGCAGTGCTGAAATAAGTGTGCATGAAATCTCTGGATGCTCGATGACATTGTTCACGTTATCTGGAAACCAGGAATGCCAACCTATTATTTACGTTTGTGCATTTTGGTTTTTAAAAGCACACTGATACATAAGGTATATAAAATTAAACGACTTCTAGAGGAGTCGGTCTCTGTTGTGTGGTCTCGGTGTTTGCCTTAGACAGTGAGCCACCTCCTGTACGTTATTTTGGGCCGGTGTTAGCTCTCTTGGCCTATGTTTCAAAGTGTTGCCAAGCCAGTGTAGAATACCCTCTTGCAAAAAATTAGTTTTTCTGTAACTAATATTGGTAGGTAATTTTACCATCTATAGCTGAAAGAATTGTGCTTTAATTAGCAAAGCACAATGACTAATAATTCACATTTCTGCAAAAAAAATTGGCTATCACGTTTTTTACAGGAAGGACACCCACAGCAGCCTGGCAGTCCTCTGGTTTTAATTTAAAGCTTGTTGTTTCTTTTCAGCATCTGACAGTTGTATTCATTTATGTAGTGTCCCCTTTACAGGCGGGGACACTTCTTGGTCACCTGTTTTTCCCAGGGTCTAACTTTGTGTCTGACATAGTTGACATCATTTAAAGTTCTCATGGAACTAGTGCTTTCTGAGCAATTAAAAATATTTGTCTCTTTTAACATTTAATTAGGACTGTGTAAAAAATAAGAAGGAAATCAGTTTTGTCTTACATCAACAGTTCACCTTAGCACTGATAGAGATCCTGAAAATGCCTGCCTTTTCTCCGTTTACCAAGACCTTCCCATATCTCTACCCTTCCTCTTAAGAAATGCTCCTCCTGTTGGCCGGAAGAGCATTTACAGATACCTGTTCCAAGCGGTTTGCTGCTGAGTAATTGGGAGTAAGCTGTAGAGGAGAACCCTAAGTGCACTACACGGCATCCATCATGATAGGCCTTGGTGGGCAGAGCATTAGTGATAGATTTGCTTCCTCTTCCCACCCTTAAAGGTCAAGAGGAATAGAAAAGAGTGGCAAAAAATGTGAACTTGTCTTTTGTTTCTCCAAGGGGAGATTATTGAGGCCAGCATTTCAGCCAGTTAACCCTCCTAACAAGAGGATGCTGGGCAGATATGTTGAGAATTTGGACTGGGAGTGATAACCCTCTAATAGTGGGTAACACTGCTCTTACCTGACAGTATGTCAAGTATCTTCTCTAAAATTTTCTTGACTGCTGAAACTGCATCTTCAAATTTCTTGTTATGAATATTCTATCATAAGTGATACACAGAGCTATAAGCCAGATTTTCTCTCAGCCTTCTGTCATTGAGAGGTCACTTGGAAATAGCCTAATGGTAGAAGAATTATTGTGAAAAGTGCCTAGGTGATTAGGAGAAAAAGAAATCTTACCCCATTTTCACTCTTGAAATGGCATGCCACCGAAGCCTTCGTCCCCTCCTCCAAGGTGATTTTCCCTCCTGCCTTTGACCACCGGAGTACACTTACTAACACTTCACTGTGGTACTTCTACATTTCTTTTGGGCACAGAATGGCATGATGGTTTCTGGGGATTGCTGAAGTATTTGTAGATGTATCTGTGTAGCACCAAAGTAACTTATCCTCTTATGAGGTGGGGCATTAGTTTTCAAACTGCAAGTCATGGTCTGTGAGTGAGTTGGGAAATAAATTTAAGACAATCTAACAGGATGTTTTGTTTATTTTTCTGATAGTAGTTTAAGAACACTCTAATGGGGTTTTTTTTAATGTATAATACAGTATTTTAATTACTAGGATGATGTACCAATCCCTGGAATTTGTCCTCTTGCATAATTGGAACTATGTTCTTAGATTAGTAACTCTTCACTTTCCTGTCATCAAACCTACCTGTATTACTGTTCTCTTTGATTTAAGGAGTTTAAATGTTTTAGATAGCTCATGTAAGTGAAATAATACATCTATCTTGTGACAGATTTATTTCACTCAGCATGATACCTTTAAGGCTCGTCCAGATTGTCATATTTTGCAGCACTTTTTAATAAAAATTTATTTTATTTTTAATCATGTGTGTATTTATATGTGTGTCTGTGTGGAGCTCTCAGAGGCCAAAGGTGTCAGATCCCCTGGAGCTGGAATTACAGGTTGTTGTTGACTGCCTGATATGGGTGATGGGAATGGAACTCAGGTCCTCTGGAAGATCGTGCATGCTCTTAACTGCTGAGCCATCTCTCCATTCCCTTGTAACACTTCTTGTAAAGCTAAACAATATTCTGCTGTTTCTTTATGCCAAATTTTCTTTTATCTGTTATGTGGGCGAACATGTAGGCTGTTTCTTGGCTGCTGTTAATAGTATTGCAGTAAACATTGGAGTGGTACAATCTTTTAACTCAGTTTTAAAAAGCTAAATGCAATAATGATTTATATTTACCATATATATAAGAATAGTATGAGTAACCTTTTAAGTTGTATATTTGAGAGTATATGTGTAGAGGTATGCTACATATAAATTATTTCTGATTGTAGTTCAAAAATGAGTTTGAGTTGGTTCCCTTTTGATTAGTTTGGCTAAAGGTTTGCCAATCTTACTTTTATTTTTTGTCTTTTTAAATATTTTATGTGTATGAGTTTTATGCCTGTATGTATGTATACATGTATGTATTCATGTATGTTAATGTACTACATGCATTCCTGGTGCCCATAGAAGCCACATGAAGGCATCAGATCCCCTTGAATTGGATGGAGTTAAGGACAGTGTTGGCTGCTGTGTGGGTGCTGGAAACTGAACCTGGGTCCTCTGCAAGGGCTTTGGCCTTTTCTTGTTTCTCCAAGTGTATCATTAAGTTATTTATTTGAGATCCCTAATTTCCGAAGGTAGGCTCTTACAACTATAAACTTCTCTCTTAGAAACGCTTTCATGGTATCCCATAGGTTTTAGTATGCTGTATTTTTACTTTCTTTTCTAGAAATCTTGATTTCCTTTCTGATTCTTCAATGATCCAGTCATCATTCGGTGGTGTTACTGAATCTTGATGACTATGTATACATGTTCTATGGTTTCTCTTGCTGTTAATTTATGTTTTTATTCCATTATGATCAGATAGAATACAAAGAATTATTTCAATGATCCTATATGTGTTAAACCTTAATATTTTGTGCCTTAATACATGATCTGTTTTAGAGAAAGGTCAGTGGGCTGTTGAGAAGAATGTATTCTGCAGTGTTTGGATGGATTGCTTAATTCAGATGTTTCCCTTGTTTTTAGTTTTTTGTTTTGTTTTGCTTTTGAAACAGGGTCTCTCTGTAGCCCCAGCTGGCCTGGAACTCACTATCTATAAACCAAGCTGGTCTCAAGGTCCACCTGCCTTTGCTCCTTAAAGGTATGTGCTACCACACTGGGCCTGTTTTTTTTTTTTTTTCTTTCTTTTCCTGGGTGACCTAACCTGTTGATTGTTGAGTGGGGTATTAAAGTCAGTAGATTTGTCATTGAAGACTCATGAGGTTGACCTTATGAACAAAAGTCTGGGTCTTTGTGTACAGTAGGGACTCACTATGGTACACAGCATATATCTAAAGACTGATCAGAGTCTTAGCACGTCAGAAAACAAGTGGGCCTGCCTGTATGCAGGAGCCTTGAGCAGCAACTGAGAAACAGTCTTAGAAGATAAAAATAGAGCAAGGTGTGGTGAGTGGTGTGGGCTCTGGAGATGAGGGCTGATCCCACTGAACAGAAAGTGTTCCAGATATGATATGTTGCACTGGATAGGCATGATACCAAACACTACTTTGTGTGGTTTGACAGTGCACTTTGAAGGCCATGGACTTGGTTGAAAAACACAACAGCAACCAAACCATAAAAGTAGTCATAGGTGTGGTTGGAATAGGGCCTGGCACTTTAGAAATGCTCAGCTCTGTGTACTAGAACAGTGTCTATACCTCCACACCAGAAAGAACCCTGTGTTCAGAGAGGCTGTCAACGATATGTTCTTGAGTCTGGACACCTCACTTTGTCCCTTCCCTTCAAGCTTTTGCAATTTGAATAAGACTGATTTTTTTTAAAAATTTTATTTTATATTAATACAGTCTCTTGTGTAGCCCAAGCTGGTGCTGGCATCTTTATTTTTTCTTATTTTTAAACATACCTGTTTCACCTTTAATAGGACAGGTCCTAGCCATAGCCACTATTTACTATGTTATTTCATTGGGAAACAGATGTTCTAACAGAAATGCCCAGCACATACCTCATTTTTCCCCTTGATGGGGAGGAGAGGAGAGGAGAGTCTCTGGGTGCTCTGCTGCTGCTGGGAAAATGAGCACAACACTGGTTGTTGAGGCCACACATGATCTTCAGGTATACACTTTGTTTATAGCTTGGTATGCATGCATTAAAATAGTGCTGTATGACTGGGAATATATAGCTCAGTGGTAGAGTTCTTTCCTAGTATTCGTAAGGCCCTTGGATTAATCCCCAGTATTACAAAAAATAAATAATTTAAGGCTGATCTAGGAACTCTGTAATGCATGGGGTGATAAATACCACTCTTGATTTCTTGGAATATTGTCATTAGCAGCTTTCCCAGATACTTAGCAGAATCATCAGACATGAAATCGGATTCTAAGTTTAGAGTATTTGGACTGAATCATACATTATCAGATCTCATCTTCAGCACTCAAACTGTGCTGATTGGAGAAGTGTCAGAAAATACTGTTTAAAAACAAATGTATGGAGATGCAAATGGTCATAATGAAACCATTATTTTGTATAACTGATATTTCCAAATAAAACCTTTTCCAGTTTTAATGCATAAAAATGGCAGGGGCTGCAGAGATAGCTCAGTGGTTAACAGCACTGGTTGCTCCTGAAGGCAAGAAATTACCCTCTAGACCCAGGTTATATTCTCAGCACCACATGCGGGCTAACGACTGTCAGTAACTCCAGTTCTAGGGACTCTTAATGCCCTCTTCTGACCTTTGAGGGCACTGCACACATGGTGCTTTTACATGAAGGCAAAACACTCATTCACATAACATAAAAATAAGTTTTTAAAGAGAGTATCCTCTAATTGAGAAAACAGATGTGACCTTGAAGAGAAAAACGAGTGCAGTGTCTACTATCCATGGATGTGTTACCTTGGATAATACCAGTAAAACTGAGTTGAGATTTATTAAGGCCTGGTCTACCATGTATTGAATTTGGATCTCCAATTTGCTGTTTGCATTTGGAGTACTTGACTTTAGAAAAATATACAACTTGCTAATAAGCTAATGATTCTAAAACAAAAAAAAATCCTGAGTTATAAATACTAAATGGATAAAAGCAATGTCATCTGAGTCTAACTGAATATTCTTTGTAGCTTTAGAGAAATTGCCGTATTGCTGCCAACCCTCAGTGTTATAGAGACAGTATTAATTTCCTTACAGGATTATATTGAGGTTAAATTAGATAATGTTAGTGAAGTAGTTTGCAAGTACTTGGGCTATTAAGTAAATAAAGATCAAGTAAAAATGGCTTGAAATGTCTACTTGGAAATTTAAATACATCAGATATGTCTTAATTCTAGGATTTGAACCCCAGGCTCTGTGCATGCTAGGTAAGCACTCTTATTACTAACCTATATTTCCAGACCCTTTTAAACTTTTAAAAAATTTGAAACAGTCTCATCTCACTAAGTTGCTCAGGCAGGCCTTGAATTTGTGATCCTCCTGCCTAAGTTTCCTAAGTAGCTAGAGTTATAGGCCTTTGACACCAGAGTGAAATATATGTCTCATTTAAAAAGCTGTAGTCATTGGGGCTGAGGCATCCATATATGTAGTGTTTTATTTACCCCCAATAAATTGAATTTTGACAAATGACTTTCAGTAACTTAGTGGTGAAATTTTCCAAATCATTTTTTAATAGAAACCACAGTGATTCTGGTTTTCTGTGTAGGGCATTGTATATGCTGAAGCACAAAAAGAAGTTCTGTATCTTTCTGTTTTAGCTATCATTTGACATAGATTCAACAGCAAGATTGACATATATTGAACAGTGATGAATTGAGGGTAGAAAGAGTCAGATAATGG
Organism: Eospalax fontanierii; assembly: GCA_035773235.1. Taxonomy (NCBI): domain Eukaryota; kingdom Metazoa; phylum Chordata; class Mammalia; order Rodentia; family Spalacidae; genus Eospalax; species Eospalax fontanierii. The sequence goes on along the minus strand of CM069549.1, from coordinate 41,512,356 downwards.
TTGGAGCCTTCTGAGACTGGTGTTTTGTTTTGTTCTTTTTCTCTCTGAGACAGGGTCTCATGTAGCCCAGGCTGACCTCAGACTCACTGTAGCCGAGAGGGTTATAGGCATGTGCTACCATTCCTGGTTTATGGAGTGCTAAGATTAAACCTAGGGCCTTGGGTATGCTAGGCAAACAGTGTACCAACTGAGCCACATCATCAGATCATGTTTTAACTTTTTATTTTGAATGGGTTCAGTGAACTTTTTTCACAGTATTCAAGAGAGTAGGGCTTCCTAAGCCCCTCCCCTTCTTCTGGGATTAGGATGGAAACTGTGAAGAGGGATATTCGGTGTGTGGTGTATTGGCGGCTAAGTTGGAGCTGGAATCCCCCTAGCCGAGGGCTTCTCTCTTCTTCTTGCTGGGGTGATTGGTTCAGAACTTGTTATTTCTTAGAGGCCACATGGACCACAAGGTCCACCACCCTGTTGCTGTAGCCAAATTCATTGTCATGCCAGGAAATGAGCTTGACAAAGTGGTCATTGAGAGCAATGCCAGCCTCAGCATCAAAGATAGAAGAGTGAGTGTTGCTGTTAAAGTCACAGGAGATGACCTAGTCCTCAGTATAACCAAGAATGCCCTTTAGGAGGCCCTCTGATGCCTGCTTCACCACCTTCTTGATGACATCGTATTGTATTTAGCAGCGTTCTCCAGGCAGCAGGTCAGATCCACAATAAACACGTTGGGTGTAGGAAAACAGAATGCCATGCCAGTTAGTTTCCCGTTCATCTCTAGGATAACCTTGCTCACAGCCTTGGCAGTGCCAGTGGATGCAGGGATGATGACCATCACACCACAGTATCCCAGAGGAGCTATCCACAGCGTTCTGGGTAGCCATGATGCAATGAACTGTGGTCATGAGCCCCTCAATGATGCCAAAGGTCATGGATGACGTTGGCCAGGGGGACTAAACAGTTGGTGGTACAGGAGGCATTGCTGACAATCTTGAGAGAGCTTTCATGTTTCTTGTGGTTTAGGACCATCACAAACATGGGGGCATCAGCAGAAGGGGCAGAGATGATGCCCCTTATGGCTCCACCCTTCAAATGGACCCCAGCCTTCTCCATGGTAGTGAAGACCCACAGCATACTCAGGACCAGCATCACCCTATTTAATGTTGGTAGGATCTCGCCCCTAGAAGGAGGTGATGTCCATCCCATTTATGACAAGTTTCCCGTTCTCAGCCTTGACTGTATCATTGAACTTTCCGTGGGTGGAATCATACTGGAACTACATGTAGCCCATGTAGTTGAGGTTAGTGAAGGGGTCATTGATAGCAACAGTGTCTACTTTGCCAGAGGTGAAGGAAGCCCTGGTGACCAGGAGCACAGTATGGCCACATCCGTTCACTCCGACCTTCGGGGATGAGGTTGGCACTACACAAAAAGCTGTGGCTACCTCTGTAACAGAGAGGAGCAGAGAGCCCATGGTTTACCTTTTTAAAGAAATGGGTTCTCACCAGGCCCTAGGCTGGCCCCAGCTGTTGGGTTCAGGCAGCCCCACTTCAGCCTCCTAATATGCTGGGACTACCTGCATAGACCATCACACCTGGCTTGGTCTGACTGTTTTGAGTATGTATAGATCTTCTGAGGTACATCCTTCTATATATGAATATACTTTTTTGAATTGCTGAATGCTCTTCCTTTCTATGCACTTTCACCATCATTTGTGTTTTGCCTAATTTTTTCAATTTACAAATTTTACAATCTAGTTATTACAAATAAGACTTTTCAAACATTAGCATACAAGTCTTTGTATGAGTTTTTTTTTAACTTTTACCTTACTACCTCCTAGTGAAGTGCCTTACATTTTTCAGGAAACTACCAAACTTATACCAAAGTTTTACCATGTTGCATTCTCATCACCAGGGTGTGGCATTTCTCACTCATTTATAGCCTTGCTGACCTTTGGTATGAGAGTCTTTAATTTTAGCCATTCCAGTAGGTCCATGGTAATAGTTCCCTGTAGTTCTAATTTGCATTTTCTTTAAAAGCTGAGGGTTTTGAGTAACTGTGCTAGTTTGCCACTTGTGTGTTTTTCTGTAACGCTTGTTTAGATTATCCATCCAGAATGTTCCCTTTGAGAGTCCCATGTACATTCTGGGTTTTTTTTAATCAAATATGTGCTTCAAAACATTTTTCCCAGTCAGTTTTCATTGTCTTACTAGTATCTTTTGTATCTTTTGAAGAACAAAACTAATTTAAAAGCCGTTCTTCAGTAGATTGATTGTGCTTTTAGTGTGCTATTTAAGAAATCTTCGCCTAATCTAAGGTTATAAAGGTTTTCTCCGATTCTAGATATACACCTGTGACCCATTTTGAGGGCTGTGTGTGTGTGTGTGTGTGTTGCTCCAGCATACTTTGTTGAAGGACTACCGTTTATTCACTTGTAAAGCTGAACTTTCTCAGTCATCTGTGCAGTTTTGTTGTGCTATTCCATAGATCATTTGTCTTCATGCCAAGAGCAGACTCCTTGGATCTCTGCAGAATCTTGAGAATGAGGTCAGGCGAGCTGTTTGTCTTTGTTCTGTTCTCAGCTAGGTCAGTTTTTCCAGGTTCTTTGAATTCCCACATGAGTTTTAGAACCAGGTAGGCAATTTCTACCAAAATAAATGTTTTGATCAGGATTATATTTGTGGTGGTTTGGAGAATGTCCCCGATAGACTCCTAGTAGTTGGCAATGGTTTTCTGGAAGGTCTTAGAAAGTGTGGCTGTGCTGGAGGAAGCACATCACTAGGCTGGGCTCAGAAAGTTCTTAAGCCTTGCTGAGTCTGCTTCCTGTGCCTGCTGAAGATGGGAGCCTGTGCTTTCTGCTCCTGCTCCAGCACCTCCTGTGACTGTACCTACCCACCATGATGGACTCTAATTCCCCTGAAACTGTAAGCCAGGTAAACTCTTTTATAAGTTCCCTTGGTCAGTGTTTCTGTCACAGCAACAGAAAAGTAATGATTTGAGAAGTGATATCCAAACTATTGAATCTCTAGACTCAAGTAAAACTTTTCTACTTTCCTTATCTTTAATTTCCCTCAACAGTATTTTATAGTTTTTAGTGTATAGGTCTTCAACATCTTTTTTGTTGTTTATCCAAGAATGTGTTTTGAATCCACTATAAATGGTCTCTGTTTTTTCAACATTTACATTGTTCATGGATGGTATATTGAAATAAAATTTATTTTCTAAGTGAAACAAAATTGGTTTTCTAAATTTGTTTTTTATCCTGCAGCCTTAGTAAACTTACTTTTTTGAGCACACTAACTTGTGGTTATTAGCATAGTTTAATGATGGTTTTGGTCATTTCAGGTCAGTTGCAGTTGTTTGACACCCCCACAGTGTGTTTCCATAAATCTTTGAATGCCTGGTAATCTTTGAGTGATAGATATGAATTTTACCTTATTAGGTGTTAGGTATTTGTATATTCCTCCTAAGTATTCACAGTATGTGTTCTGGGATATAGTTTTTTAGAGATATTTAATAAACAGATTATTTACTGAAATTATAGCAGAAAACTTCACAAACAGAAAAAGAAGTGGACATGCAAACACAGAAGGTGTATGGAACTCCAGAGAGACATGACCAGAGAAGAAACTCCATGGCACTTCATAGTCACAGTGTCAAAACACAGAGCAAAGACATGATCCCCAAAACAGCCTGAGAAAGAGTCAGCTAGAGATAGGATCTTTTAAGGAGTTGCTTTTACAGTTTATCAGTCAGATCTGGAGAAGTCTGCATCTTCGGACTGGTTATTCTGGAGTCTTTTACTCAGTACCCCTGAATGAGGATTCATCCCTTTTCGCAGGTGAGCTAGCCCCTTGTCCAAATGTGGTGTGCTCCCCTCTACACTGGTGTTGACTTACTGCTGAATTCTGTAGAAACTGATCCACAGCACTCTGGGGGCTTTTCTTGTTTGCAGTTTTGGTTTCACTTGCTCTGGGTAGCTTCAGTAGGATTGTTGTTCGCCACTTCCTTCTGCCCAGCTTTCCTCTATAAACATTGTCCGAAGCTAGCTTTCCCTCTGGCCCTAGCATACTTAATAACCAAGATTTAGCTGAGCTTTTTTGTTTGTTTTTGTTGTTTTGTGGTGCTAGGGATTGAAATCAGGGCCTTAACTGTTTGAGAGTGTTCTAAACACCATGCAAGTTTTGAAAGTCATGGAATGTCCAGGACAGATACTAGAATACACTTCCTTACCCTGTCTCTGGGTTTTAGTGTTTTCTGAAATAACATGCTGTGATAGCTATAGGACATGAAATCTAATATAAAGCTATAGATAGTAAATTTCAGGTGATGGGTGAGGAGGATTGTCAGAAGGAAGACTTGAACTGGGGGAGAGCATGTGTTTGGCTATTTAGGTACTGTTTCTCTTTTTCTTTTTAAAATATTTTACTAGATTTATTTGGATGCAGTTATATACATGCAGAAATTGTATGTGTGTATGTGTGTGTGTGTGTGTACAACTCATGGAAGTTGGTTCTTTCTCATAGGAGTTGGATCACAGGTGGTCAGGCTTGGCAAGAGGCACCCCCATCTGCTGAGCCAGGTTAAATTCCCAGCACTCACCCAGTGGCTAACAATTGTCTGTACCTCAAGTTCCAGGGGATCCAAAGCCCTCTTTTGACCTCTGTGGGCATTGCATGTCATGGATGCACTTACATATATGCAGGTAGTACACTCACACACATAAAATAGAAAATAAATAAGTAAAATATTTTTTAAAAAGAAAGTTTACAATAAAGAGTAAAGCTTTAGAGGGCACAAGATAAACTCCTCAGTCTATGGGACAAATGCTAACACTTTGAGCAATGTGACTGCAGTCTTCCCAGCTAGTCTGCTGGCTTGCCAGCCCTGAAGAGGCAGAGACAGGACTAGCTCTTCCAATGAAAGTCTTCCCAGGGCAGCAGATAGTCAGGAAGAATTAGAGACCACAAGGAAGAAGCTTCTATTTCAGCCTTTGAGGTTCTTTTTTTTAAAAAAAATTGTTTGTTTTATGTGTATGAGGCTACATGTATGTAAGTACACTACATGCATGTAATGGCTGTAGAGGCCAGAAGGGGGTGTCAGATCTCCTGGAACTGGAGTTACAGACAGTTGTTAGCTGCCATGTGGGTGTTGGAAACTGAACCCTGGTCCTCTAAGAATAGCTAGTGCTCTTAACCTAACCACTGAGCCATTCTCTCCAGCCCCAGTCTTTGAGAGTCTTGACCTTCTGGGTCCTGGCTAAAATAGTTGGGGCTACCCTGGCAGTCGGAGTAGCTAACATCCAAGTACAGCTTTGGAAAGGGAACCCTAATGCTGCCGTTGTGAGCTGTGATTAAAAAAAATGTATCTGCATTCACATTCTTAACATGTTGGAATAGTATCATACAGGGGAATACAGGATTTGAGTCACTGTCCTGGCTCTGCAGCACAGATGGGTCCTTTGGGTTGTAGTGAATATAGCAGGTGCTTTGGGTTATGGTCCCTTAGCATTGGCTCTCTGTCTCTTTGGAAAGCACTTTTTCCTGTTATTTGTTAGATGATGTAGTACCTAGGAACTAAAGACTAAGTTTCTCCTATTTTTCAGAGGCAGACCCTAGATTGTAGACAAGGTAAACATTTTGAACAAAGATGCGTTTACTCACCTCTCAGGTGCTTCAATCATTGAGTGGGGTGCCAGCACGGCTCTAAGCAGTACACATGCCTCCATGCCAAAGCCTTGAAGTCCCTACCGGGAAGGAGCCACTACAGAGTGTATACAGCCCCATGGTGGAAGTGCACCCCAAATCGTCCTCAGTTCTGGCCACTGCAGAGCAGTTGAGTGAAAGTGGCCTCAGCCCTTGCCCTCCAGCTCCTTGGTGACTAGGATACTGACAGCAGTGTGGGGCTCAGAAAACAGCAAAGGGTTCATTTGTCCTTAAAATTGAGAAGTGAGAGTCCTGAAGTACAGGTATTTTGATATAAGTAAGAACTACTTATTTACAGTATTGTTTCTTTAAGAGAACATGTTCTGCTTAGGCTTTGAATTGCAGGGTGCCTGAGTTATGTTAGTGATCACATCAAGCTTTACATTAGTAACCTGATGTGCTTCTCTCCCAGGTTTGTGAGAGAAAACCAGTTAGGTTCACAAACAAGATAGGGCTTTATATGTGTCCGGAAATTAAAGCTAACATGCCAAAGTATAATTGCATGATTTTAAAAATTAGCCACCATAAATTCAGAGGCCCAGAAAATGGATGTCTTACACTGTTCTTAAATCATGAAAGAGTGTGGTGCTAGAGAGATGACTTAGTGATTAAGAGCAATGATTGCTCTTGCAAAGGACCTGGGTTTGATTCACAGCAGCCACATGGCAGCTAACAGCCATCCATAGCTCCAGTTCCAAGGGATCCAGCGTCCTCCTCTGACCTCCGTGGGCATTGCCCAACGCAGTGCACTTGTGTACATGCAGGCAGTATACTCGTACACATAAAATAAGATTAAATGTAGTAAATAAAATATTTTTTAAAAACATGAAAAGAGCAGGACCAGTGAGATGGCTCAGTGTATAAATACTTGCCCCACAGATCTGACAACCTGCTTTCGATCCCTGGAACCCATTTGGAAGAAGGAAAAAACTCCCAAAAGTTTTCTTCTGACTACCTCACAGGCACCATGGAAAGCCCCTCCTACCACGATAGATAAATTAATGGGGTCAGGTGGGGCAGGAAGGAACAGGTCTCTGTTCACATCTCTCCCTTGTGTCCAGTGTTGTGTGTCCAGGTCAGAATGGTAGTCTCCTGCATTTTGGTCTAGTGACACCTGATGCAACTTTCTGCAGTAATAGAAATATTATAGTCTGTACGATTTGAGACTAGAGTTGAAATTTTATTTTATGTTAATTTATTTTAAATCTAAATAACCACGTGCACTTAGTAACTACCAAATGGGTAACATGATTTGTTTAATTCTTGGAGAGTCATAATCTTCCCATTTTTGTTATCTTTTTTAAAATCTTGGTTTTTCACATAGACCTCTGCTCACTAAACTACGTATGTGAAAAATGTTTTGTCTCTATGGGCCAAAGTGATTCAAGGAAGTGACCCCACCTAATCCTGAGAATGTCATTTATTCAGTGTTAAGACTGAGATTGCTGATTAATATGTTGTAAGTCACAGCCTCCTGTGGAAGCAGACGTCCAAGTCTAGCGTGCTAGATGCCAGCAGAAGATCTGGTCAGGCTGGAACCATATTTATTTTGATTTCTAAAAATTTAAACTTCCCTTAGAGTATATTGTTTAATTTTATGGCATGAATTGATGCTGGGATTGCAAGGACTGTTTTCTAAAGATAGAGATGTTTTAAGATTCTGCTCTAATTTCAGACTGCTAAAACATTTCCTTTTGGAGGCACAGGGCAATTCATTATAGAATGTCTCACCAGGCGGAAAGCACACAGCAGTTTCTGCTCTGTCCTCATTGGTACTCTAAAACTGCTAAAACATGACCAGACACAGTAGTTCTCACATTTGTCATGTAGTTAGTGTTGTGCCTAACACAAGTGTCTCCGTGAACCAAACTGATCCATACCAAGTATTAATAGATCTGTATTGAATTTCACTCAGGTTTCCATCAGGTTAAGCACAGCTGTTCTTGGCATTTGGGTTTTCCCACCCTAAGTGACTGAAAATTTAAATACTGTTGCTATAGCTCGTTCCTTTGGGTGCTTCAGGTTTGAGAACCATGGAAATAGTGTGGTCCTTCTTGGTGGCTGACCATGCTCCCCCACATTAGTTAGTCATAATTTGCTGTACAGGGAACTGTTTTCTAAACCCAAGACATGGTCCCTAGACTTAAAATTTATAATCTAGAGGGGAGGTGTTGTGGCATGATGTCCACCAAATAAATGGGCTCAGCTTATCTGCTCCCCATGGGGAGGGGAGGTGAGGGGAGGTGAGGAGAGCCCTGATGTTTTATTTACGTTGAAGGGATCATTTGTAGACCCTTGGCTTTATGTGGCCAGTCTCCCTTTTAGAAATTAGCTTAAATTTAAATGGCACTTCCTCTGGAAAGTCCCTAGATCTGATTAGGCCTTGCTATTCCGTAGACATTTGGAACGTCCATCCAGATAATCTAATTAGCTTGTGTTATTGACTGCCTCTCCAGCTGGAGTGTAATCTTAAGAGCAAAAGCTGCACTTCCTTTGTTCTTCAGTTCTCCCAGTACCTACTTAGCTCAGGACTTTTTTTGAAGGATGACAGAACAAAATAAATACAGTTGAACAGAATGGGCATCTAGTGTTGGGTGAAATGGGAAGCTGGACAATACTTTAGGTCTGGAAATCCATTTTCCCACACAGCAAAATACTAATAACCAAATTTGGGAGAAGCATTGTCAACCATCACTGATTAGCAACCTATTTTCGCTAGAGCTCTGACTCCCAGAATGGCTGAGGGATTGTCCAGGAGTTGGTATAAGGAGAAAACTGGGTGTCTAAGGAGTGCTGGTGGCTGTAGCAACAGAATCAAAACTATTACATAGATCAGAAGAGAGTCAGAGGGGAAGAGAGGGCCTGGGCCTGAACCTGGCTTCCGGAGGTTGACTAGAGACTTGACTAAGTTCTGTGAAGCCCTTCACTTCCTTCTGCTCCCAGAGCTGACCCTCTGGATCCAGACCTGCCCCAGACCTGCTCCAAGGTTTAAGGAGCCTCCTCCACTCTTTGGGAGGAAAATGTAGTACTTTGTGGCTCAGTACACTTCTGGGATGATTTAGCAATAAGTTCCTTCTGACCAGAGGTTCTAACCATGAGTTAATACCTTTGAAAGTAGAAATTCCTTTGTTCTAATTCATACAGAAACTGATGAAGGAACAGTAATCTTCTGTGTGGGAAACTGTTGTGAGTCTTACGGTACTAGATTTTCCTCATGACTGTGTTCACCTCCAAGGAGTAGAAAATTCAGAAGGTAGTGTTTCATAAAATGCTTAGCCACGCCTCAGATTCTCAGCTCTCTTCTCAAGGAAGTTTTTAAATGTGTAAAATTAAGAAATGGGGGAAATTTTTAATTTGAACTGCTGGCAAATGCTACTTAAAGGCTCTATATAAGTACCATGATTTTTAATATTACTACCTTTATTTAATACTGTAAATATTTTTCTGCATGACTGTTCTATATTCAGTTTTTTGCAGAGTACTTGCATTACAAGATTATTTTTATTGGTCTAATTTCACATGAGCATAAAGAATCTCACCTTTGTTCTAACCTGCATTAAATGACTTACTGCTTGTGTGGACGATTATTCCTGGGAACCCTATATAATTCATACAGCAAAATACACAATAGTCTTTTATGTGTGTCTTTGTCTTGACTCAGCAATTCAGAGATATTCAAGACTAGGTTTTAATATGCCTTCTTGATTCAGCTGCTGAGAGCTATTAGTGACTTTTATTCTAGTCTGGTAAGATAAAAATTACTCTCAGCAATAGAAATGTCAGGTATTTACATCTCAATATATAGAGAAGGGAGTATATACTTAAAGCAAAGTGAGTGGGTTGTGGGGGAGGGGCATTTTCTCCACATATAAATTGATGGGCACCTGGCATCGTAGTTCCAGCTAGTGTCTGGGGAGTTGTAGTCTTCACTGTGGAGACCGAGCGCTGTGGTAGTGTTGTTTGTTTCCTTTCCCTGCTACTTCCAGGATGTGTATTGATGGCATGAAATTGAATTAGTCACTCTGCAATCCATTTATAATGTTCTTAGGGTATGTGATCTTAGAATTGTCATGTATGTGAGACATTGCTGCGATTCTGGTCTTATAGTCTCCATTCAAAGTTAGAAAATTGATACATTAGCCCCTTTGCCCTCAGGGTTACTAAGAAAACCCCCAAGAGGTACCTGAAACCAGATGTAATACTGAGCCCTATATGTACTGCTTTTCTTATATATACACATGTGTCTAATAAAGTTTACTTGATACATTGCTCACAGAGATTAATAAATCATTACAATAATATACTGTAATAAAATATATGACTGTCACTGGTATTTCTCAAAAGAAAAGATATATTGTGAATGGGGCTACATGCCTTTAATCCCAGCACTCAGAAGGCAGAGCTCTGCGAATTCAAAGCCAGCCTGGTCTACAGAGTGAGTTCAAGGCCAGCTAGGGCTACACAGTGAGATCCTATAAGATAAAAAAATATATATATAAAGACATATTGATTTTGGACAATGGGTATGTAAAACTCAGAAAACAGACTGCTGTTGAACCTGCGTCCTACTATGGTGACCTCGCTCAGCTTCACCCTACCATAGCCTTGTTTGTCTTTGAGGACAGGATGCCTGTAGACCAGATGCCCCTCCTTAGGTGGGCTAGCTGAAACTGGTTGGTCTAAGATGTCTGTAGAGTGACTCCCCACCTGTGCCTCCAGCCTTGAACTTCATGATAATTCATCCGCATGCTAAATGACACAGCCTCTGTGCAACTTCACAGTTGCTGAGGCAGCAGCTAGAAAGAACATAAAAGAAGTGAAAAGTGGATCCAGAATTCCCAGAACATCCCTGCCTGTTCCCGGCAAAGACATGAAGAGTTTTCCCCTCAACTAGCCCGTCCCTCCTCTCATTCCCTTTGCTCTGTGGCTCCTGACTTGAAGTTGATTTGTAAGTTTGTCTAACACTTATATTGCTGGACATCTTCACTTAAATGGTGCTCAGTCTTATTGGTTCCACAGTTCAGAGAGGGAGAGGACTCAGTTTGAGGACAGTAACCGATGACACTTATATATTCATCCTTGGAATCAAAGGATACACTATATTGCACTATTTTCTCTTTAGCCTTGTCTCTCTGTTGTATTCAAGAAGGAAGTTAGGATAGGGATGACATCCAGACGCCATGATGTGACTTTAGGTATTTTATATGGTGAAGTGTTGATTTAAGCTATCATTTTTCTCTTCACTCATTAATTGGGTGACTGAGCAGACCCTATCTTAGCCCACTTTGGCTTTTAGAGATTCGGTTGTCTGAACGCTATGTGAACTAGAAGTTCAAGTGATTGTGATGTGTAGAAGCAGTTGTGCTGAAGTAGGGAATTGTAAGAGCAGTTCTGTGGAGAGAATGAGGACTTCATTCTGTTTTGTATACTTTATTCTTTATACTTAAGATTGAAGTTTAGGGGCTGGAGAGATGGCTCAGCGATTAAGAGTACTGCTCTTGCAGAGGACCTGGGTTTGAATCCCAGTACTCACGTGGTGGCTAACAACTGTTCATAACTCCAGTTCCAAGGGATCTGACACCGTCTTCTGACCTCCACAGGCATTGCATGACTTGGGTACACTCACATACATGCAGGCAATACACTCATACACATAAAATAAAAAATAAATAAAATTTTTAGAAAGATTGAAGTTTAATTGAAACAGAACTTGTAGTCAGTGTGTTTTCTTTATTGTGTGGTGACTGTTCTGTTATTTTCCTATTTCATTTGCTTAATGAGATGATGGGCTGCTTGTTTTCAGTTAAGAGGCTGGTTGGCATCCTGCACTCACATGGCCGATTTTAAAGCAGTATGGCCTCCATCCCTTTGTCCCACTCCTGCTTTAAATTTGGGGCCGAATGTCTTTAAAACCTAAGGACTTGAATTTTAAAAAATAGTTTATTTATTTTATGTGTACAAGTGTATTGCTTGCTTTTAGATAGATGCACCTGTGTTGCGAAATGCCCATGGATTCAGAAGAGGGCATTGGATCCCCTGGAACTGAAGTTGCAGATGCTTGTTAGCTGCCACGTGGGTGCTGGGAATCAAACCCAAGACGGTGCACTTAACCACTTAACCGCTGAGCCATCTCTCCAGCCCCTTTAAAAATTTTTTTAAACTATGAAACTAATTAAAGTTATTGAAGTACATTGCACAATTGGCACAGACGTTCTTGCTCATTTTGGACACAGGTAAGTGCAGGCCCGGTTTGCAAGGAGTTAGCTCTCTCTTTTAGAAAGCTTGCTGTCTGCTTTAGATAACTCTGTATCATGGTGCCAGGCAGATGTGCGTGGCCAGAAGCTTACCTTAAACATCAATCAGGTGTCATGGCAATCCCACCCTCCTCCCCTAAAAGCCAGGAGGGGGCTGAGAGTTTTTTAAAGTTTTAAGGCTTAGAGGAACTGGAACTTGGGCTTTTGGGCCTGAGCTCGCTCTCCCAGGGAATTAGCCTCTTGCACTCTCCCTGAGGGAGCTCCTCCATCCTGATCTGGAGCCTGGAACCCCTCAGAGCCCAGGCCCTCAGCCCCAAGATGGGGGAGGCTAGCCCCCCAGGGGGGCTAGCATTTCTCCATTTGTGGATGTGGAGAAGCTAGTCCCATCTGGTCTTCTCTTAATAAACTGGGTCCTGTTAGCTCCCAGCGGAGTCTCTGGTCCCTTCTTGTCTGCTGCATCTCTTTGAACCCAGAACCTTAGTAGGGCTGGCCCACCACCCACTTGTCTTACTTCACTCTGGGCCATTGTCTGGTTGAGTGGGCATGTGTCCTGTGCTCCATGTCACTGTTGCTACAAGTTCCCATGTGCAAGCTTCCAGTGCCTGACAGCTTCTGCTTCCCCATGTTCGTGAACCAGCCCAGCTCTTAGAATCTTTCTGCCCCCTCTTCTGCAATGGTGCTTGAGCTCTGAGTGGGTGGGGTTTAATATAGGAGTCCCATCTGGGACATACACTCTGAAGTCTCTTGTTCTTTAAAACTGACCAGTTGTGACCTTCTGTGTACATCGCACTCTGTTGTATAAGGGAGCATTGTGGATAAGAGTTGAAGGATGCACTAGTTTTCTCTATACTTCTTGTTCTGCTATGTCCCATGAGCCTAAGATGTAGAGAGTTTCCACTGTGGGTGTGTCACCTAGTAGTAGTAGTGTCTCTCAGACATATATTCTCTGTGCCTGACTGGTTGTGGGATTTTGTATAGCCTCCATCTGTTGCAAAAAGAAGCTTCTTTGATGAGTGATGTACAGTACACTTGTCACTGGGTATCCTTTCCATTTTCCTAGATCCTGCTACTTCAGGATATAGATACTCACATGTAAGGGATTGGTGGGTGCTACAGTCCACAAATAAGTGTCAACATATGTCACTTGCTTTTCTTCATTTGTGTTACTTCACTTAGTGTAGCAGTCTCTAGTTCCTCCATTTACCAGAGTCCTAGGTGGTCTGGTCTGTCAGGCAGAACAGGAGCCAGCGGAAAAGTTGTTTTATGTACAGAGTTAGTCATCATCACAGATTGCCAAAATAATCAACAAATATTGACCATTCTATGTGACCTTGCTATTTGTCAAGTACAATGATAAGGGCCTGAAAGTAATTCATTAGATTCCTGCAACAATGCTGTAAGTTCACATTAATAACTTTACATTGCACTGTTATGAGGACCAAGAACCTGTGGCTAGACAGGTCACAGGCCATAGGGGAGAACCTGCTATTAGTCTGCTAAATAGACATAGCATTAAACTAACTCTTAAAGAATTACTGCTGTACCTGAAAGTTAGTGCGTCTCTGGACTCTCATTAGAAAAGTATCACCTTACAGTAGATGCTAATTAACATATACAATCATAGCTGGTCAGTGTGCAGAGAATAAGAGATTGGAGAGTGCTTGTCCCTAAATAGAAAACTTGTATTACACCCATTCCTCCCAGAGCTCAGGGATCATTGTGGAAGAGGGGTCAGAAAGACTGCAAGAGCTGCAGGTGGTAGATGAATACAAGGAAACCATGTTTGCTGGACACAAAACTGGTTCACATATATAACCACAGCACTTGTGATAACATACAGAAGACCTGTGCAAGGCCAAGACAAACAATATCTTAACTTGGATTGGGGAAGTGGGATTCTCCTAGCTGAGAATCTATTGGTAATTGATAGCTGCTGGGAGGGAGAGAGATTTCTTTAAAGATATGATGATGCCTGGTTGGTTGACCAGACTCAGAAATTAGATCCTAAAATTGACCTCATAGTGGGACACAAAACAAATCTCTACAAATACAGAGAAATCAACATAACTTTGTGTGTGCTATCTGACCAATTTTTATTTTAAAAATTTGTGAAATTAAATGAAAATGAAAGCACAGGACAACAAAATCTCTGTGATTATATTAAAAGCAATACTAAGAGGAAAAGTTATAGCTCTAAATATAGGAATGACTTTTACAATATGAGCATACTCTTGAAAAACTGACTTTTACTTAAGCTTGAAGCCACAAGGTTCATCTTAGCTTAGCCTTTCATAATGTAGACAAGCTCACTGAGTAGTGTGTTCCTCTTGTAACCTGGGAATATAGCCTTGGTCTCTCATGACCCTTCCTTGCCCTTGACCTAAAATAATGTGTGAGTGTGTGTGTGTGTGTGTGTGTGTGTGTGTGTGTGTGTGTGTGTGTGTGAAAGAGAGAGAGAGAAAGAGAGAGAGAGAGAGAGAAAGAGAGAGAATATATGAATGTATGTGTGTGTATTCAAGAGAGAGAGAATATATATGAATGTGTGTGTGTGAATATGAGTATGTGGGTGTGTGTTGCATCTTCAAAAGAGCACTGAAAACAGTGCAAGATATGAAGATGTGAACATTATCCTATTTGTATTTCAAACAATAGATGGAATTAAATGGATAATGACTGCTTTGGCTGTGGGTGTCCTAGGTCAGTAGAGGCTAAAAGGGACGTACTCCTCAGATAAGGGCCCAACTTTTACTCCCCATTCATTCTAAATAGACTGTTTCAGTAAAAGAAGGAGCAATCCCTTGTTTGAGAGTACAGTTCACATATTTTGGCCTTTTTGAGAAAGGGTCTCCTCTGGCTTGGGCTGGCCTTCAACTCACTAGGTAGACCAGGTTGGCTTTGATCTTATACTAATCTGCTTGCTTCTGGATTGTGCTGAAATTAAAGGCAAGCACCACAACACTCACAATGCATTGACATTTCACAGTTCACAGTGTTGAGAAAATTCTGAAGAGTGTGGTTTAGGCCTCAGAAAAGGAATTTGGTGGGATTCTAAGAATCTGATGGGAAGTATATTCTACCTTAACTAGAATGCCAGAGAACGCCTTTCCTGAACGATTCAGGAAATGAGCTTTAGAAGCAACTTCTTTACAGATGTGACTCGGCTCACAGGACTTCAGCTCTGAAAACACCTGCTTTTAAATGGAATTTGTCAAAATGGACACCTTGACCTTTCTATAGGCTATTGAGTAGAATAGAAGAAAGAAGGTATTAAAGGATGAGGTCTTGTCCTCAAGCAGTGCAGCGCTGACAGACCATCTTCTCCAGGTTTTATATGTGCAAATAAGCTGTAATAAGAGTGGCCACAGTTGCTGTCTCCAGTTACCGTGAATCTTTTCCAGCTGTTACATTTCCTGCCTTTGTTTCTACAAGTCACACTGAGCTCAAGTCTGGAAAATGTTAATCTCTTGCCTTTATTATTTTTCATAGGTGGAATACATGTTGGTATCTTTTGATCATGAAAATAAAAAAGTCCAGTTGGTCTTGTCTGGAGAAGATGTTCTTGAAACGCTACAGGAGAAGGGTGAAAGGACAAATCCAAAGTAAGCAAACATGCCCAAGATGTGATTGGTGCTTCTGAAACTTGTAGAGTAAGACAGGATCTTTTCTTAGACGTGTAGAAGGCAGGATGGCAGCCATTAAGCGTGCTCAGATCCCCATTTACAGGGTTTCAAGTTCTGGTTCCTCTTCTACTCTGTGGATGAGCAAGTTACATAATCTCTCTGTGCCTCAGTTTCCTCATTTCTAAAGTATGAGTAACAACAGTACCTCAAGTGCAAATTAAAGCACTCAGCACAGTAAGCTACAGTGTGCACAGTCTACGTACTCTTACTAAATGTGTTTAAAGACACATTGCTGAAATATAATTGAGATCCACATCAAAGTGCCAGGCAAAACTTCCACGTGGTTTTTGTTTTGTTGGCGTGGTATTTGAGTATTTCCTTTACATAGGACCACGGAGAGGGCCTGAGGACTTCTACTCTCTAGTTCATTTTATACTTAGTAGTTCTGGAGAATCCACATTTAAGTTTGAACCCCAGCATTGTGCTATAAAAGCCTGTAAGACTCAGTTCCTTCCCTGTAAAGTACACTTGCGTTATCCTAGACAGTGAGTAACTACCCTGTGTGCCTTTTCAGTTACTTAAATACTTGGAACTCAACACTTTTCAGCCTTACATAGTTGAAAAGCCACAGACATCTACAGTCTTTTGTAACCTTTCTGTTCATTTGTACCTAATGACTGCTAAAAAAAATTTTTTTTTAATGTGTATGACTGTTTTGCCTGCTTATATTTAAGACACCATGTACGTACAGTGCCCATGGAGGCCAGATGAGGGTTTCAGGTCCTCTGTAACTGGAGCTATAGACAGTGATTAGCGGCCATGTGGGTGCTGGGAACAGGACCCAGATCCTCTGGAAGAGCAGCCAGTGCTCTTAACCACTGAGCCATCTCTCCAGTCCCCATGACTGTAAAATTTTTAAAGCAGATTTTGAAAAAGTAGAAAAATTCAGTGAACTGTAACACAAGAATTAGATGACCCTAAAATGACTTCTCTGTAGCCATCCAACCCTCTGGAGACCCGAGTATGGGAGTTACATGATTGAAGGGACACCTGGACAGCCCTACGGAGGAACAATGTCTGAGTTCAACACAGTCGAGGACAACATGAGAAAGCGCCGGAAGGAGGCTACTTCTGTATTAGAAGAAAACCAGGCTATTTGCACAATAACCTCATTTCCCAGGTTAGTTCCTACTTCAACATGTTCCAGCAGGAGTACCAGAGCGGGAGGTTTTAATGAGCAAATCACGACTCAAGCACTTCACATCACAGTTTCTCTGCTTTAAAGATGGGTCATGCCTTCTGACATTGAACTACAGCATTGTCGTATGCAGTATTCACTCTCAAGAACTGCACAGCACAGAAAAGTTATGTTTAATGTTAATTTCGTGTTTTGTGTTGGGTTCTTCACAGCTGCACTGGGGCATTTAGGACCCATGGGCCACAGGTTGGACTTGCCTAC
Source organism: Eospalax fontanierii (assembly GCA_035773235.1). NCBI lineage: Eukaryota > Metazoa > Chordata > Mammalia > Rodentia > Spalacidae > Eospalax > Eospalax fontanierii. Next base: position 41,495,324 of record CM069549.1, on the reverse strand, counting down.
TGGCATTTGATAGCCTCTGTTACATTAGGGCTGCAACAAAATTGAATGTCTGCTTTAGACAGTAGGTGGTGGCTCTACAGAGGTCTGGCCAGAGTACTGATCTGGTCTAGGTAGGGAAGACCCAGTGGCTATGGGACTGATTAGCAGTATGGGAAGAGTGCAGCTCTGGCCTCGTGGAGAGGAGCCGACATTCCCGGTACTCCTTTCCCTGGACTAGAGCGATTGCACTTGCTCCCATGTTCTCAAAGGAAAAATACTGAACTGTTTTGAGCCATGGATACCAACCCCCAAAGTGCTCTTAAATTTGGAAGAGGGAATATGCTTTTACAGCCAGGCAGACATCTCACAACAGGCACGATGAGAACAGAAAAGAGCAGTGTTGGAGCACCTCAGATCACCGTTATCCCTCGTGTGTTGCTGATAGATACTCGCTAGCAGACTGTCTGAGCCAGGTGTGTGTTAAGCTGAAAAGACTTAGGATTTGTCCCTAACTCTAGTCAGGACAGTAAACATTCGTAGCAGTGAAATGTATTCTCCAGTTAGAATGGGATACAGGAGTATCCTGCTAAATGCAGTGCCTCTGTGTAACAGCTTTTCTCACTCACAGGCCTCATCTATGTCATGTACTGCCACCTCCAGATTCCAGAGAGCTGTCAGGGTGGTAGCCATGGCCTTAAAACAGCAAGCTTTTCTCATGTTGCTTTTTCTTCTGAGAGCATAGGCATTCAGAATCATACCTTCGATCCTAGAGGAATGTTTAAATAGGAATTGTAGTTTTTAAGCACCCCATTGTAATATCTACTTGTAGTATTTACAACTTTTAAATCAATTATCAGATTATCTACACTAAGTGCCATTTTGTACTTGACCCAGACAGGCTTTGCTCTGCAGGGCTGAGGGGACTGTGGAGAGTAATTCATTAATGTATTTAATAATTGTAAAGTTGGGGAGTGCTGTGTGATGGATTCTGGGTTGAGGAAGACCTCTCCAAGGAAGGAGGGTTGAAGTGATAGCCAGAGCTCTAAGAGAAGTTTAGGAGAGGGTGCAGGGCAGCATCCTGGGAAAGGAGTAAAATGGACAGGTGTCCCGGGAACCAGGAAAGCAGAAGCCTGCTAGGAACTAACAAGCAGGTTAGCTGGTGTGACCCCAAGGCTGAGGTACAATCACAAGCACTGATACAGTGAGAATGGGCAGGCTGTTAAGCACTTCAGTGGTCACTGACAGTAGTGTGAGGCCTTGGGAACCCTGGCTGGGTAGATCACAGTGTCACTCTTTTGCTTTGTAACCCTCATCTGGGTGTAGAATGAGGGTGACTGCCTGGCAGGTGCCAGGACTTGCTGGAAGAGGGGAAGGGAACTCCCTGAGGACTGTCTTGGTTGTGAGGTGGGTGGTGGCAATGGAGAAAGTGAGTGCATCATAAAATGACAGAATTGGCCAATCTGCTGGCAGAGAAAGGAGATGTAAAGGATACTGCTCTGTATAATTACTAGAAAGCTTTAGCAACAATGGAGTAGCAGTCAATGAAGCAGGCTGCAGGTGTTACTTGACAACTTTTCGTGAACTTGAAAATCCAGTATCTTAACATTTTCCTTTTTCCTTAACATTAAGAGAGTTATACATTTCACCTTAGCAAACTCAAGTGGGACAGGAAGTTGTAACACAAATCAAAATTCCATTAAAATGTAAGGCTTGACTGCTCTTTCTGAGCCTCAAAGTCAAGTACTTGGCTAAACCCTACTGTGTTGTGTCTCTTACCTCAGTGAGAGCAGCTTTATGTGGAGCAGATGTCATATGGAAAAAGAGTTTAACTCCTTCCTTTATAAAGAAAAGAACTGAGACGGAGATAAGTTCCATTTTAAAAGTATGCAATTCTTTAGGGGAAAAATCAAAACCTAGTCATATGTATTAGGATGGGAGATATTTGAGGACTTGCAAATAAAACAAGAAAAATTATTACCTATTTAATTCTTCAGGACCTCCCCATAGCTGCTGGACAGGTGGCTCCGCTGTTAAGAGCACGTACTGTTCTTTTGGGGACCTAAGGTTTCTCGTACCCACATTGGGCGGCCCACAGCTGACTTAAACTCCAGCTCCAGGGATCCAACACCTCTGCCCTCAACACACACACACAAACAATCCACACAAAAGTTAAAACAATAGAAAAAAAAAAAAAAAAAACAAATACTGTGAATGGTAAAGCTTTATCGCAGGATTGAAAAAGAAGTATTCTGTTTAAATATAGACAGTGTGATTTTCTCTGAAAGAAGCAAACTTCTTTAGTCTAGAACTATGGTACAGAACAGTGCATTTTGAGCTAGCTTAAATACAATGCATTTTCAGCCTTTCGGTCACACTGGCCTCATTTCAAGTGCTCGTAGTTGGTTTGGACAGCACAAATGTTAAGCTTTCAATTACCATAGAATGTTCTGGTAGACAGTACAGATCTGAAAGTACTGGTATAATGTTCAGATGTACATTCTGAGTGTTTCCTTTCTGACACGTGAGTCCTTAGTTTGTTCATCCAGCCTGGTTCTAGTTAGCTAGGACTCCCAGATTTATGTTTGTCACTGTCCTACAGGACTTTTCTAAGGTTACAGGCTCAGTAAAAGATACACAGTTGCTACAAGAATTCCCAGGAGGCCTTGGAGCTGGGACCTGCTTTCCAGATAAGATCAGCGGCTGCAGTTTGTGGGTGGAAGGCAGCCTGCAGGGATCTGGCTTTGTAAAGGTGGGAGTCAGGAGTAAAGTCTTAGCTGCCTTTGCTTTGCTTTCACTAGCTTTGGCAGCCTTGCCCTTCCTTAGAGCATACTTAGTGTTGACCCTAGAATCCTAGCTTGGAAGGACTGCCGTGAGTAGGATTTTGAGCTTTACCCTGGGAACAAGTGTGGAGCCTGCTTTTATGTGTTGGAGTTAGAGCTCTTCTGAGGCTAAGTAAGACAGTGAGATTGAGTTTTAGACTTCAAAGAGCACTTTTTGGTGAATGGGGACCCTGGGGACATTGTCTAACCTTGAGGGGTTCCTGAGGAGACCTGTAGCAGGAAAAACCAGGGGATCTGGCTCAGATAGAGCCCATGAGGAGGTTGGAGCAATGTGGTGAACAGGGTTAAAAGATATCTGATAGTTTATAGCTAGTGGGGGATACCTTCACAGTTGTTTAGGATACCTGCACCTCATGACGGCTCAAGGCCAAGGAAAGAGGCTTTCATGCTGTCCTGGAAGCTGAGTTGATGTTTATAGATCCTGACTGGAGACTGATTAAGTTAAAATAAACTTCAATGACAAGAGACCATAACAGAAGAAAGTGAAGTACAGGAAAGGCCTGTAATGGGGCCAGCATTTGCAGGACACTGGGTTTTGGAAACACTGTCCTCTGAGATCCTCTGGACTGGGCAATGATAGAAATGAGATGTTTTTAACCGATGCCAATTACAACAAGATTATAGCTAACTAATTCTGAAGCCAGTTCCCACTTGTTCTTCCTCAACTGGCTGCAGACTCGGCTGCCCTGGATTCACACTGCCCGAGTATAAACCCAGCACAGAGGAAGGAGGTGCATCTAAGTCCCTCTTCTTTCCAGATGAAGCAATAAACAAGCACCCCCGCTTCAGGTGAGTCTGTGTTGAAACGCCCTCCTTAGACCTCTCTCTTCTGGGACGTGGTATTCTGTCCTGGGAGTCCTTTGTAAACACTGAATTCTGACTCCTTTTCTAATTAACCAGAGAAGACAGTGCACACACACACACACACACACACACACACACACCTGCGTACATCCACAGACACCCTAGGCTATTTAATTTCTGCTTCCTGCATCCAGGTTTGATTTATTCATTTTCCAAGTCATCTTTAAAATCACTTGTTACTCTCCTCTTTAATGTACAGTCTTTGCCGTGCTTATTCCATAATCACCAATAGTGGGAAGATTTCCTTTAGTCATTTCTCTCCAAGTTAGCACCTGTCCGTGATTCATTTATCTTTATAGTCTATCTGCTGAGACACTTCTGCTGTCTTCTAGGCCTTAGTTTGTATACCATGACAAGGACAAATGACACAGCACCTGTTATGGTATAGGCCCTCTTCTGTTATCTGCCAGGTCTGTTAGTTTGTAGTTTAGTTCTTAGGTTTTAAGTTGCTGTAGGGCCAGCACCAGCATAATATCTGCTTTCTACCTTGAGGACTCACCTGTCTTGAACAAAGCTTCTGACCCAGAGTTGGGGACACTGGGTCTCAGTGTTCATTCCTTTAGTGGGCTTCCATCTGTTATATGCAAATCTGTGAAGGTAGACAAGGATTTATAAATAGTTTCCAGCTTCGAGCATTGCCATGTATTCTAAGGAAAATAAAAATATTCAACTCCAGAAAAAGATGGACTATAGCAGTTATCAAGATAGAACTAGAAATCCTCTTGGACAAGGGTGCTCTGTCCTGACTGGCTGAGGGGAACAACTCCCATCACAGCAGAGGCAGCCACAAATAGAATCACAAACATTCTAGTAGTCATGCTAAAATAAAAAGTGAGTGAACCTCATTTTGTAATACAGTTTATGTAATCTCACTGCAATGTATAATCAATATTCCAAAAGTCTCAAGACTTTTCCTTTCTTCCGTTGTTTTTAAAATCTAGTGTGTATTTTGACTTCAGTGAGTTTGAATTGGGACTAGTCACTTTGCAAGTGCTCAGTGGCCACAGCCTGGCAGGTCTGGAGGATCCTTGTTAGTGCTGTGGATTTAGGGGAGCTAGGAGGAATGATTGAAGCTTCAGAGACACCAGAAAATGAACCTTTTAAATTGACTAAAATCATTGGAGTTGACATGGGAAATGTTAAGGGGAGCAAGCCAGCTACAGCAGGCCTTGAACACCTGACCTTGAGTTGATGTTAAGAGACAAGTAGCCAGAGGAATACAGGGGAGAGAACCAAGAAACTGATGATCTTCATGCCAAAGTCTTGTTCAGAAAGTCCCTGGGAGTGTCATGGCCCACACACCATAGGACTGTCTTAGGGTGTTAGTTTGAGGTAGGATTTTATTCTGTTCCTTTCTGTATGCTCAAATTCTTTAGCATGATAGTTCTTGGGTGATCATTGTTTAATACTTGGTTTCAGCACCCTAACAAGAAACATCCGACATAGAAGAGGGGAAAAGGTTGTCATCAATGTGCCAAGTAAGTCTGAGGGGGGCGGGACGGAGCAGCCTGTGGAAGTGTTTAGTCCCTGATTCTCAATCATTTTTTCTCTCTCTTTTTAAAATTAATAATACAGTATTTAAGGACAAGAATACACCATCTCCATTTATAGAAACATTTCCTGAAGATGAGGAGGCAACAAGGGCTTCTAAGCCAGACCATATCTACATGGATGCCATGGGGTTTGGGATGGGCAACTGCTGTCTTCAGGTACGGACCCTTACATGAAGAGGCAGTGCCCCCTTTGCTTACTAACTTTATGCATGTTTCTTGTATAAAAATCACTTTTAATCAGATTCAAATAATAGTACACCTTTCTGAAAAAGGATATTGTTGACCTGGGGCTGGTGAGAGTACTTAGTAGTTAAGAGTGGTAGCTGCTCTTGCAGAAGACCCGAGTTTGGTTTCTAGCACCCACATGGCAGCTAAAGACCATGCATAACTTCAGTTCTAGGGGATCCAATGTCTTCTGGCCTCTGTACTTAAATTCATGCAGGCAAAATATTCATACACATAAAAAAAAATAAGCAAACCAAAAAAAAAAAATGTAAACTGCTGGGACAAAGAATTCTACAGTTTACCACAGAGGTGTCGAGTTGATCATTTAAAATGCAAAGTACTGTGATCACTCTCTTAGTTTCTTTCTCTGTGCCTGTTTTATACTGCCATCCAGTGACAGGCTGTGAGGTTCTTAGACAAGGCTCAGCTCTATTTCTGAAAATGAGCTATGCCAGAAGTACTCCAGTGATTTTGTGATCCAAGGAGACAGAGTATTCAAGTTTTAAATTTTTATGTTTATGCAAAGCCACCTAATGGTTTAAAAAGAATATTTAACAGCCTGTTTACTTTGTTCCTGGTTAAGTTACATAGGACATAAAATAGTCCTCTGCTTACTCATTTAAAATTTTAGTTAGATCTGATTAAGTTACCAGTCCCCTTTGCAGTGATTGTGTCTTAGGACCTGTGTGAAGGAGTACACACCCCCCATCCCACCACAAGTTTGTGTTCGCTCATCTCTACCGCTGCTCGGGCGTTTGGCTCCTTCCCTTCTCATTTGGCTTATTTTATAAAACTGAGCAGCCTTATAGCTCTCAGCACAGTGGCTACAAACCCAGCACTCTTCTCCTGTCTCAGCTGCAGTGGACACACGTCTTGTCACACACAAGGCCTCAGACTCTTATTTTAAAACTAGGGTTAATCCAAATTGAATCCCCCAGTCAGATTTTTCCATGCTGTCTGTTTATATAACAGGACCAGGTGCAAGACTTTTTTAAGTTTCCCCTCCCTATATAGATAGTGTAAAGTTTCCAGTAAGAGGCTGGTAAGTTTCCTTAGAAATGGTTACACTTAATTAAAAAGAGACTGCTTGACTTTAAAATGCATTATCTGCTTTCCTATCTTAAATACAAAATTTTAAAAATGAACCAGTAAGCCTTAGGACTTAAACTACATGGCTTTCAAATTGTAAGCACTTATGGTCATGCTCACTGCCTCTCCTTGGCTTAATATTAAACTAGGGTGTTCTGTCAAGGAGGCACAATCACTGTACCACATTTCTAAAGGGATGTTCCTTTCTTTGAACATTTCTTTTACGCAAATAAATAAATCTTAACAATAGGTGGTACACAGTTTTTTTGTGTAAAGACACAATTTTCTGTCCTATCTAAGTTTTGCAGTGAATTTAGTATTAAGATCCCCTTTCCTCCAATGACATGTCCACTTTGAATATTCTACCCTAAAAAGTTTACAGATAGTGTGAAGTGTATAATAACAAGGTCACAAATAGCTGCAGAAATTATGTCTTCTGACTGGAGTAATAGGAACTTTGGAAAATCAGGAGAAGATAGTTTGAAAGTAATTCTTTATTGGAAGACTTACTGAACAAAACGAAAACATTTCACCACATTCAAGTGTGTGCTTGCTGAGTGCTTGTGCTACTGGAGCACCTGGATGTGTAGCACTTTAGAAGCAGAGCAAAAGGACTGTGTGTTTAGGGACTGGGACTCCATAGTAAGATGGGCTCAAAGAAAAAGAAAATCTCTCTTTGACCTTTTCAAGAAAAACAGCATGCTGTGTGGACTTTTTTCCGCTTAAACTGCGTGGCTTTAAAACTGGATTCTAGATCAATTTTAGGTTGGGTTCTAACATCTGGATTTTCGTAGCACCGCCTTTTTCTGCTGTCAGTTCATGATGACACTGCTTGTTCTCCAGATGACCCTTTGAAAGGACAACAAAAGCTACAGTGTCCTCTGTACACTTGAGCGTAGAGGAGCTCCTGTGTTGTCTTGTCCCTATTAAAGCCATTACACACAGTGATGTTCTGTTTGACTGGATAGACAAGCTGTTTCAGCTCTAGAGTAAGGAAGGTCCTTAATAAATTTACTTAAAATAACTAAGTATTTGTTATAAACGGAACTACCAAATTCATTTGCTACTTAAGCATATTTTACTAGATTGGAGTTTTTCAGGATTTACCTCCGAATCATCTGGTAGGTCCTGGGCCATCTAAGAGAAGTCAATCAAAACACTGGGAAGGAAAGAAATGTTCATTATAGTGCCTTTGCAAAACCAAAGAAAGTAGTATATGGTAACATACCTAAGAGTCACAAGAAGGACTGAGATAAACTAAGAAATTTGTGTCTGACAAAACTGATCCATCAGGACACTTGGAAACATTTGGCTATTTTAACTCTCAATGATCTTTTAAAATCTCAGCCTGTCTTTGCCTGATATTCTCCTCTTATTTTCTAATCCTTCATGATCCACCATTAACTAAGTAAATAACTTAATTGGTTAGCAGGTGTCAGACACTGTCCCACATATTTGAGATAGGGAATGTCAAGATAGAGTCCTCCTGGAGCATACGCTTAGGTTGTGGGACCATACCTAGTAAGCAAATGCTCTGTGTACCATCCAGTTTCCATATTTCACCTTGAAGGTTTAGGACATTGAGCCTGCTTTTCACATGTTTTCCAGCTCAAGTTTTTCCTATGGGTCCAGCCCTGGAGACCTGGCCACTTGAATCCATTAGCTCTTCATGGCACAGCACCTCCTAATCCTCTAATCTCTTCTTCCTGTATGTTCTAGGAGCATCCAGCCAAAACCAAGGTCGACCCACTGGTCCTCAGAGCCCACTGTTGCTTGAACCCTGGCATGTCTCTTCTGCCAGCCCCGAGCTTTTCCTTCTCAGCTCAGAGCTTCTAACTGGTTTTCTTTCCAGTCTTGCCCATTCCAACGTGTTTCTCCCACACTGCCACTAGTATGCTTAGAAAGTTATTCTGAACTATCACCCAACCTTTTTTCACGTTGAAACTTACATAAACCCTTACCAAGCTGAAGCAATGAGGGCTGGAGAGAGAAACAAGTCAGTAGAAGAGGAGACATCTCACTGCACATGCCTGTATCTTCTTTTTTTTTTTAGTTTATTTAACTGAGTTATCCCTACGTATTTTCTGATTAAATTCATCCATGACAACTTTTAAACAAAACTCACACCCTAGGCCTTGTTGTCAGTGAGCTGCCTTGATCTCGCCCCTTTTCCTTGCTCCGTCCCTCTTTCTTATCAGACTTACTGCTGTGGAGCCTGCTAATGACTTTTTGTTTTAATAATTTTGATTTTTAAACAGGTGACATTCCAGGCCTGCAGCATATCTGAGGCCAGATATCTTTATGACCAATTGGCCACTATCTGCCCAATTGTTGTAAGTAGAAATTACATCTTTCTTTAAGTACATCTTTGTATAAAATAAGAGCACATGTGCAGTGTTTGCTGAGTGTGCTTTTTCCTTTTAAGGGTTCATTCAGGAATGAGCTAATTTATAGAGCATATAGATTGAGAACAGAGGAGCCAAACTGTAGCTTCTTATTGTTGCTAATACCAGGTTTAGAATGTGGTTACTCTCCCTCTGCCATTATGTTGTAGAAGGAATAATTTCAGTGAATTAAATTCAAGAATTGGGGTTGTAATAGTACATTTAATTTATAAAACAGCAGCTGCAGATCTGTACGTAGGACCTGTGGATTTCATGGACTGATGAACAACTGTGTGGAGTCTTAGCAGAGTATGACTCTTTGAACCTGCACTTACTGACTTTCACTTGTTTTTAGATGGCTTTGAGTGCTGCATCTCCCTTTTACCGAGGCTACGTGTCAGACATTGACTGTCGCTGGGGAGTGATTTCTGCATCTGTAGATGATAGAACACGGGAAGAGAGAGGACTCGAGGTAGGAATGGTCTTTCTTAATAGCCCTTTTAAATCAAGCTGTAACATCATTGTAATCACTTACATTTTGAGGTCTCCCTTGAGTGTTTACCTTGTGAGTGTTCACATGGGGGAAGAAAGCACAAGTGGTAAATTTGTTATCCTAGTTTGCTTCTCTGTTGCTGTGATAAAGTACTCTGGCTGTAAACAACTTAGGGAAGATAAGGTTCGTTACATCTTACAGGTTAGAGTCCATCATCTAAGGATGCCAAGACTAGAACTGGAGGTGAAACCTCCCCTGGCCTGTGCTCAGCAGTCATTTTTTTAAAGGAATTTAAAAATATATTTTATTTATTATTTTTATTTTATGTGTGTGAGTGTATTGCCTGCATGTATGTGAGTTCGCCTGTGTCTTGCTATGCCTGCAGAAGTCAGAAGAGGGTGTTGGATTCCCCAGAAGTAGAGTTACAGACAGTTGTTAGCCACCGTGTGGGTGCTGGGAATCGAACCTCGATTCTCTGCAAGAGCAGCCAATGCTCTTAACCACTGAGCTATCTCTCCAGCCCCCTTCAGTAATTTTTCTTATTGATTACAGAATTTCATACAATGTGTTTTAATCACATTCAGGCTCCCTCCCCCTTCTCCATTTTCCACTACCTCCCCCATTTCATGTCCTCCATTATTATCTATCCTTTTATTTATTTAACTTATTTATTGGTTGTTCGTTTTTTAAAGGCCTGTTGATTCCAATCTGAACCTCCCAAGTGGCATGCCAGTGTTTTTCTACAGCACAGGCCCAACTGCCCTGGAATGGCCTTCCTTCAGTAGGCTTGTCCCACCTATATCAAATAGCATTGAGAAAATGTCTCACACATATGCCCACAGGCCAGTCTGATGGAGAAAATTCCTCAATTGAGGTTCCCTCATCCCAAGTTTGTCAAATTGACAACCATGATTAGCCTACTGTTTCAGGGTGGGTATTTCAGTATATGGTTTGGATTAAGTGGAGAGTCTGTTTTTATCCATGGTTAAAAATCATCGTGGCTTCTTATAAAAAGACTAATGCCCATTTCCTGTTTCAGAAGTCACTGCTAATGACTGTCTTTATAAAAACAACTCTGGGTTCTACATGAGTGCTGTGTATGTGATCCTTTCTGCTGAGAAAGTGTAATTTGTTGTCAGATGATTTTCCCATTCAGAGGTTTAGGTTTTGCCAAGGAAAGGCAGGTTAGCACCTCCTGTCTATGTTGAACTATTAGAACAGTGAATCCTTTCAACTCCACACTCCAGGGGTGTGCATCACCTCCTCCCACGGAGAGCTAGACACCCAGGTTCCTCTTGAATGAGAATCTCCAGAATTAAGAACTTGGCTAGACCATTGAGCTTTTTAAAGTGGCTCCCACAAGTAATGTCTCAACTAGGGTGTTTCTGCTGTTTAAAGAGAGAGAGAGAGAGAGAGAGAGAGAGAGAGGTGTGGAGGGCATAGGACAACTTTATGAATTAGTGCTTTCCTATCATGGGTTCTGAGACTCTTAACTCAGCTCACTCGGACTTGCACGGAAAGTACCTTTATCCACAGCACAGTCTCATTGGCCCTGAACAGGCTTTTCTTTATTATTGTTACGAATGCATTTCTATAGAAGTACCTGGGGAGTTCATTTTCAGATCTCTTTTTCTGTTTTAGCCTCTGAAGAAAAATCGTTATAGGATTAGTAAATCTCGGTATGATTCAATAGACAGCTACTTATCTAAGTGTGGGGAGAAATACAATGACATCGATTTGACTATAGATAAAGAAATCTACGAGCAGCTCTTGCAGGAAGGTGAGCATCTCTTCCCACTTCTGAGTTTGATCATATGTACACCTTTTGTTCTTCAAAGCGCTTTTCAACTTTTTGCTGACTCCTGGTCTGGTTTCTGTTTTTAGTGTGAAGTCTCTAACTTTTCTTAAGAGGCTGCTTGTTCCTAAAGTTTCAAGTTCCAAATACTTGTGAGATCTTCTTGACTTTTAGCAAAAGGAACTTACTTTGGAGCTCTGTATATAGGTCCACACCAGTGCCCACCAGGCACTGCATAAGGAGTGAGTAAGCTCTGACTTCCCCACTGTCCATAGGATAAAATCCTGGGCAAGGTGAGAACACTGAACCGTCCAGCCGCTTCCTAAGCTTCTAGACACCCTTTCTTCAAGCTTTCGACTTAGAAATTCCACATGGTACCTTGCCTGTGCAGTTAGTCTGCTCTGGTCTGTCTTTGCAGGCATTGATCATCTTCTGGCCCAGCATGTTGCTCACCTCTTTATTAGAGATCCACTGACGCTTTTTGAAGAGAAAATACACCTGGACGATGCCAATGAGTCTGACCATTTTGAGGTATCTCCTATTCTAAGTGCATTTCACTTCAGGAACCATAAGGCAGGTTTGTTTCAGTGCCTGTGAGAATTACTGACAATAGAAATCTGCCTTTCATTACCTGGTGCAGTAAAGAACCAAAAAGAATTAAAAATTAAATGTAGGGTGCTCTCTGTGATTCTTGCTAGTTGTTTCTTCCATTCTTTAAAACTCAAATATAGGCTGTTCAGAAATAACCCTAGCGTCTACCTCCACGCTGCACACATCACCTGACTACCCAAACGTTCATCTCGGTGCTGACACATGGCACCTGATTAGATTATACAGGTCACTTGGTTTCCATTAAATACTTACTGTTTTGTTTTCCAAAAGTTCACACTCAAGGAAATCTTAAATTGTACCTTTTTTCTTATGTGAAAATGGAAAGTATTAGACATGGACAGTCTTTGTCCATATTAAATATATGTCATCTGTTTTCTGAATATGTGGAAAACTGGTTTTATCTTCTGCTTTTTTATTGTTGTAGAATATTCAGTCCACAAATTGGCAGACAATGAGATTTAAACCCCCTCCTCCAAACTCAGATATTGGATGGAGAGTAGAGTTCCGACCCATGGAGGTAAGACATGCACCAGCTGTGACGCTCCATTATGACAGCTCCCACCCTTCTAATGCTCTTCTCCAAGGACTCTGAGTTTATTCTAAAGAGTAGGAATCTGAATGTATCTATGAATAGCCAGTCCAAAAGCTAACAGAAACTGACTTCCGAGCATGAGTAGAAGGCTCTGGCCTCAAATGGGAAAGACAAGATGGCTCAGGCATGGTATCTGGAGGGGGCAGGGTACAGGACAAGCCAAGCCATGCAGTTGGTCCTACCATTTCTGCTCTCTGCATCTAGGTACAATTAACAGACTTTGAGAACTCTGCTTATGTGGTGTTTGTGGTGCTGCTCACCAGGGTGATCCTCTCATACAAACTGGACTTTCTCATTCCACTGTCAAAGGTAAGGATGGGTGGCCACAGTTCTGGGTGTAGTGTAGATGTTTGTTTACTGTCCATCTCCAGCCTGGCTTCATGTTTTCCACCCATTGGGATGCTTCTGCCTTTACCGTTTCTAAGCCTAAATTTATTTCTAGACACTTTCCTTTAGTTTGGTAACTGAAGGTGGTCCCACAAGCTGGTGTCATCTACCCAAGAATCCCATTTGGTGTATGGTGCTAAAGTTAGAATGACCAGGAAAGATTTACACATAGAACACAGGGGAAAGTGTCCATGCAATCAAACTTGAGATGTTTGTGACGGATGTCGATGGCATTGAACTACCAAGTTAGAGTTAATGAGCCCCAGCCCACCAAACACCAGAGAAGCTTTTTGGAAGAAGTGCTTTTGAGCATCTGTTAGCTCAGAGGCCACCACCTGTTTGCCCTGCAGCAGTCCCTGAAAAGAGCGGGGTCTTGGGTTCTTGGACCAGTGGTCTTCGTGGCACAAGAAATAATGGGGAGAGGCTTCTGCTACTGTGGGATCCTGCTGAGGAGTCAGGCCAGAGAACTGAAGAAGCCTTATCATGGGCAAACGCAGAAGGAATTCGTGAGGCTGGTCCTTTTGCTGGTTGGATTAAATTCATCCAAAGAAAAGTCCATTGGACTATGCACCTAAACTTTTGTGTATAAATAAGTGTTGTCTGAAGCTAACAGAAAATTAAGAACAAACAACTGAAAGAAGATCCCGGCTTCCTCACTTAATGTAAGGCCCTTGGTGAAAGAGTTAACACAAGAAACTGGAACAAGTTTGTAAATCCTAATTAGGGGACTCAAAGAAATTGTAGAGAAGGGTCACAGGCACAACATAAATAAGCTTGTGAACTGACTAATGTTTGGAATATAGAAATTCTTAAAAATTTAATTTAAATCTAAAGATATACTAGGATGTTTTTTTCTGGTATCTTCAGTCCATTCAGGCTGCTGTAGCCATAAAGTAGATAATATTTAACCTCAGAAGTTCATAAAGAGTCTTTGGGGCTGGAAACGCTAGGTGACAGTACAAATTGCTAAGTGTGGTGACAGCCATGGTCTCATTCTTAGCACATGCCTTCTCCTGGTGTCCTCCAGCAGTAGAAGGGCCTGGCTAGCTTTGGAGGAGGTCCATCATTTGGTGTTTGTTTGTTTGGTGTTTTGTTGTGTTTTGGGGGTGGATTTGGACCCTAGGGCTGTGGACATGTAAAGCAGGCACTCTACCAGCTGCATTGAATTCCCGCTGGGATTGTGAGGGCTCTAACCCTGTTCAGAAGGGCAGAGCCTCCCTAAGCCCTTAGTTTCTAATCCTGCTTGCTACATTGTGTGGCTCTTGAGATGTCACAGGCAATCAGATTTTGGCATATACCAGGGATGGTGATAGGTGATGAATTACAAATACATTTTAATGCTAAGCATTTAGGAAACAGTACTTTCAGAATTACTTGTTTAAAAATAAAGAAAACAGGGCAACAATATGGTTTAGTGGGTAAAGGTGCTTATGACCAAACCTGATGACCTGAGTTCAAATCCCCAGAGCCCACATGGTAGAGGCAAGAACTGATTCCCACCAGTTGTCCTCTGATGGCCATATGTGTGATGGCACGGGTGTATCACCCCACGGTGACATTAATAATAAAGTAATTTAAATGAACAAATTTAACACCTGAGGGTGTAGCTCACATGTCTAGCATGTTCGAGACCCTGGGGGTTCCATCTCTATTGCCACAAAAAATAAATAAATACAAAGAAAGCTAGTAATCATCAACATCTAGGTAGCAAACCTGTCACCACAAGCACTCAGGAAGCTGAGTCAAAAGGATCACAAATTTGAGGCCAGCTTGGGTTCCATAAATCTCCAAAAATAAAAATAAAAACAGATAAATAAACTAATTTTATAGAAATAGTATTTATTAAAAAATATTTAGGTACTGCTAGCTGTAAGAAAACTTCTTAGTACCATAAAAGTGGGGTAAGGAACAGAGAGTAGCAAGACAGGTAACCTGCAGAAGGTAAAAGTAAAATGACATCAAACAGGGCTGGCGAGACAATTGATAGCTCTGCAGGTAAAGGCACTTGCCACCAAGCCTAATGACCTGAGTTAGGTCCCTAGGACCCACAAGGTAGGAGAAAACTGACTTCTACAAACTGTACATACATACACACATGCACGCACATACACACAATTAAGTAATAATAAAAGTTTTTAAAGAAAAAAATAGATGACCTCAAATTGTAGTATTCTAATATATGTTGCTTGTGTAAGGGATACCCCAATTTAGACAAATACTGAGAATAAAGAGATACATAATGGCCTTTTAAAAGGATAATGGGAATGATACCAAACAAAATAAAAGGTGGTGTAGAAAGCATTCAGTGGACTACTGATAGCAATGTGGAACACTTGTCTGTGATATGTTGGCACTGGTTCTGTATCATAAGTGAACGGTGCTTCTTAGAAGCTTGAGGAGAATTTAATATGGTGGGCAGGAAAGGACTGTGATACGAAACTAAATGTATAAGTTCACTTACTGCTTTCCAGCCAGTGCTCCATCCTGCATAGGCAGTAGGTGCTTGGAGGTGAGTTGCATAGACTCTTAATGTAATCACAAGCTGAAAAAGCTATAAGAAAAATGACATGGAAGTTTGCTTGTATAGCCTAAATCATGGCAAAGAGCATCTTTGGTTAGATGATGACTTACAAAAAACAAAGACTTCGTTTCTCAAAGACAAACACCAGCTGAAATGCATCCCCACCAAAGCTTCACAAGACAATACTCAAGAAAAGATGAACTGTTGCAAGTGTAAAATGTCTTTCTTTACAGATCTTAAAATTTAAGCCAAAAGTAGAATGACTGATGGGTAAAAAAATTAATGTTATGAGAATATTGGTGGAGCAAGATTAGGAAAAACCAAGTATCATAAGACACGAAAGCTTTAGAGATGCCCATGGCCATGGTTGCATTTTTGCCTGTTATTTCCTAAAAGTGCCTAGATATTCAGAAGGTACTGTAGTGTCTTTATTACAAACAGCCAAAGAGGTAACAAAAGGATTCTCTCCATAATGCCTATGGGGGGTGAGGTGGGGGCAGTAACAAGGCTGAGGAGATGACCTAGATGAAGTGTTTGCTGCACAAGCATTAGGATCTGACTTAGATCCCCAGCGCACACTTTAAGACTGGGTATGGTAGTGCGCTACGCTAACCCCAGGGCTGTGGGTGGAGAAGTTGGGACCTGGGCTCACTGGCCAGCCAGTATAGGTTCCATGAAAGAGAAAGACTCTCACAAGGCAAGGTGAAGCAATGCAGAAAGACTTCCCAACGTCAGCTCTGACCTCCATGCTAGTGCTCCAATTTTTATTTTATTTATTTAAGTTCTAAATAAGATAACATAGAAATAGAAGCTACTCCAACATCTAGAAGGTTTTCCTCAAGGGTCTTAAAAGGTTATTGCAAAATTGAGAATTCACAAGTGAACAGACTCTTGACCATCCCCTACCGGAGACCTGACAGCCCACTGCCCCTTTGCCCAGTGAGGCAGGCCTAAGCCCTTCTCTGCCTCAAGACCTCTGTGAACCACAGTCTCCCAGCACTTAGCTTTCCTGCCAGATGAGTCAAGAAGGTGCATTTTCTACCTGGTTTTGTTTTATAAAGTGTCTTGATTTCCTATTGTTAATGCACAAACCAGTCTGATGAGTGATAGAGGCTGCATATAAAGTCTATTCCAACCTAGGAAGGACTTAAAGGGAGTAAGGACGGCACTGACGGTGTCTGATCTGAGAATGTCTTGGCTTAGTCCTGACCCTTCTCCCTTAGGTTGACGAAAACATGAAAGCGGCACAGGAACGGGACGCTGTCTTGCAGGGACTGTTTTATTTCAGGAAAGATATCTGCAAAGGTACCTCTCACTCTTGGGTTTCTAGGGGCAGTTTATGCTTCATAAGCTGCTGAAGCTCCCCTGCGCTCTCCTTGGTCGGCAGGTGGCAATGCTGTAGTGGACGGATGTGGCAAGGCCCAGACGAGCTCAGAGCTGGCCGCAGAGGAGTACACTCTCATGAGCATAGATACCATCATCAATGGGAAGGTAGGGCTGCTCAGTGCTGCTTGCTGTGGCTCCAGCTGGCAGGGGCGCTTATCATTTGCCCTTCTTTCAGGAAGGCGTGTTTCCTGGGCTCATCCCCATTCTGAACTCCTACCTTGAAAACATGGAAGTAGATGTGGACACCAGATGCAGTATCCTGAACTACCTAAAACTAATAAAGAAGAGAGCATCTGGTATAGTGATTTTTCATTTTCCTGTTCTGACTCCACAGTGTTTAGCTCTATGACATATGTTAAAGGTATACCACTATTTGGCCATGAACAGTTTTCTCCACATCTTAAATAATTCTGCAATTAAATACAACTTGCTATCTTATAATCAGCTTAAATTGAGAGAGCCTTTTTTTCCTTATTGGCTTATGAAGTAGTGATGCAATTAAGTCTGGCATCTTAGATGAACTGTGGTGGCTGCAGTGTCCATCTGGTGTCATTCATATCCAACTGTGTCTGTTGCACATCGTCATGGGCTTTTGTTAGGCTAAGTAAATAGCCCTAACAGCCTGCAGAGCCAGCAGGTGTCTAGTTCCCAGCCTCTCCTTGTACAGTGAACCTCCTGAGGAACCCCCTTCTTTGTTAGCTCTAAGGAGATCTCACTTACAAGGACTCACTGGTACCTACACTGGGAACTCCTGATAAAGTCTTGGTGATAATACTAATGACGTCTGAACAAAGAGTCACCTGTAAGACTTCAAATCACCTCCAAAGTGGCGTCCACAGCTTCCGTTTTTATTCCCTGTACTTAATATTTATTCCCTCTGCCTTTTAGTTCAAAGCACTGTAAGCACCGTACAGACCTTTGAGGAGGTCTTTCTCTTATAACAGCATCATCTGTAGTCTTAGCCCTCTGGGAGGACATATGCTGTGCTACATAGATGATGGCTACTGTCCTTCAGGAGCTGGCAGCGTCTCACAGGGTGTGTGTGCTCATTCCCTGCCCTTCTTCCCAAGAGTCCTTTGATACTGTGAAAGCTGTGCTCAGGCTCTTGCTGCGTGGCACTGGCCGGTTAGATCATTTCATGTCAGAGTCCTGTGTACACTAGTCAACAAATACCAACCTAGTTTTTAAAATATCACCTTTTTTTATTTTTTTCAGGAGAACTAATGACAGTTGCCAGATGGATGAGAGAGTTTATCGCAAACCATCCTGACTATAAGCAGGACAGCATAATAACTGAGGAAATGAACTATAGTCTCATTTTGAAATGTAACCAGATTGCAAATGAATTATGTGAATGTCCAGAGTTACTTGGATCAGGATTCAGAAAAGGAAAGTATAGTGGAGGTAAAAGTGAGTCTTCTAGCTAGATGCTCTGCACGGACGCACCGAAGGACGGAGCCCCGCGCTGACTCAGCCGCCAGGGGTGCAAAGACCAAATGATAGGCCAGAGCGCGACTAGCTTCCTTCAGTAGGTAAATCCATTTGTACATGTACATACTAAAGTATTTTTATGATTAACAGTGTATTTTAATAACATATCGAAAGTCATTGTGAACTGGCTTGTACATTTTTTAATTCTTACTCTGGAGCAACTGTCTAAGCAGTTTGTAAATATAATTGTACAATATCTGCATTCCAGAGTTTTAAATGTTTACTGTAAATCTTCTAAATGCTACCTGGGGACCTGATTCACTGAAATTTATCACTTTAAAAATACTTTTTCTTAACCTTTTTTTAAGTCACCTCCTTTGCTGTGTATGCAAAATCACTGGAATCCATTGAAGCCCATCAGAGATAAGGCACCTCAACTGTGAGGTTTCTTTTCCAATTAGAGTGCTAAGTACTTTGTCATCTGGCTACCAGCTTTTGCCATAGAATTGAACTCTGGTGACTGAAATTTATTGCTTCACTAATTAATTAAAACTCAGTGAGAAGAAAGACTTCTTACCCAGAATTCACATTACAGAATATTGGGGCTGGTGTTGTTTCAACTACAAAGGGAAATCGTTTCTTTTACACCAGGAGCACTGTCTAAATGTTCCGGCCTGCGAGCCTGCCTGCCGCTCTGGAACTGAAGCCTCCAGTCATGCGTGGCCGAGGCTTATTTTCGGCACTCCTGTAGTTTCCAGCACGCATACTGAGGGGCTGTCTTCTAAAAGCCATTCATTCCAGATTATAACTGTGGAGTTTTCTGCATTCTATCTGCTTTCTCTATAAAATTCACAAAGAAATCATGAAATGCACTAACTTTTGTGAATCAGGACCCTACATGTTTGATTGTAAATAATTTTAAGTTTCATCTAATTGTTATAACATTGTTTGGAAACTTTTTTATTAGTTAACTAAATCTTAACTGCTTCTGAAATGACTGTATTGTAGATTATGCAACCTTTACAGATATAAATATTTAAACTGTAATGCTAATTTTGAAAGATTACAATAAAGCTGCTTCAGCTTAAAATTTCTGTTTAAATACTAGGATTGGTTCTATATTTCATACATTTTGGAAACTTAAAGACTGTCTTTTTTTTCCTCTGAAGTTCCTTTGTGTAAATCAGGTTGTAAAAAGGATAAAATGTTTGTGGTATGAGGAAATAAAAGAATGAGATTAGTATTAAAACACTGGTGACTGTGTATGAGTTCTACAGTT
The DNA here is from genome assembly GCA_035773235.1 of Eospalax fontanierii. Lineage (NCBI taxonomy): Eukaryota > Metazoa > Chordata > Mammalia > Rodentia > Spalacidae > Eospalax > Eospalax fontanierii. Next base: position 41,475,894 of record CM069549.1, on the reverse strand, counting down.
CAAAGGATGATTGTAAGGTTTTTTAATTAGGTCGTGTTAGGTGACATTTCATCATTACAGTGCTCCAGTGCTCTCAGAAAGCCTAGTGATGAAGTCAGATAGACAGAGGTGACTCCCTCAGTAGCCAGTTCTTAGTCCTGTGACTTTCAAAGGCCTTCAAGTGTGGCTAATTATCCTATGTTGCCTCTAAAAGTGGAGTTTCTTCACTCTGACTACTCCATACTGCACCGGGGTGACACAGGGAATTGTAGCCTGAGACAGACACTCAGACTGATGAGCCAGCAGGTCCTGAAGAGCTTTCAGCCTGTCACTTGATTGGTGTCCACACCCCCCGCCCCCCAGTTCACGTAATGTGCTTCTGTGACCCAGCACAGTGGGTCCACGTCTTGGTGAATGCAAAGCCAAGGCAAGTACAGCCCAGACATAGAGGAGGAGAGATTTTGCCTGGAGCAGGGCGTCATTTCCGAAGCAGTACCCTCTTTAAGCAAAGGAGGTATTGTGAACTGTATTCAGGGAACTGACACATACTCATGAAAAAAGGTGCTGGAGTGTTCCTGAGCATGCTCAGTGAGACATGCTCAGTGAGACACTCATGCAGGAAGGTGCTTCAGGGGTGTTCCTGAGCATGTTCAGTTTAAGGTTATCATCTAAGAGGGAAAATAGCAGATGCGTTTTGGGGTGTGCTTTAGCTTGGAATCATGGTGCACAACATTGGCCTTTCAAACACTGAAAGGTTAAAAGACCAGCCAACACCTCCAGGCATGCTTCTTTGTTGTCATAAAGCTTAGCTGCAAAAAAAGGAAAGGACGTTTGGAAGGTGCAGCAGTGAAGGAGTTTGCCCCCGAAGGGGCCCTCGCTTCGTTTCCCTTCCTCTCTGCAATATGCTTAGAACTGAAACTCCTATCCAAATAATCCCAGGCAGCACTTAGCACTGTGATCTGCGTGGTCTGCATTGCTAACAAGGTCCCAAGTAATACTGAATAACAAGATTTATTACCCTTCATACTAAATTATAGACACGTCAACTTAAAGTCTCAGCACTTGCCTAGATTTTTCTCTTGCTAAATTTTAAACCAGGTAAATGTCAATCCGTGTCATGTGCTCTTCTAACCCCAGACAGCAGGTGAACCCCACAGCATTCGGGAGTCTTACCTCAGGAACACAGAACAAAGGGTTGGGACGCAGGGCTGTTAATTAACAACACTGATTTAAACAAAAGGTGCTTTGTCTTTGGTAAAACGGATGAAGAAACCTTAGGAAACCCCACTAGTGAAAAATGCTACCCCTAAAAGACATGGGTTATTAAGTGAAAATCTCGGGGTAGAAATACCTCCCTACAGGTCAAAGAAGCCCCAAAGGCCCAAAACAGTGTAGGCTGTTGACATTGCTTTTGGTTTCAGGACTCAGAAAAATCTGTCTTGTACTGACTAAGAAACTCCCTGCTGGCTAGCTCCCACCATGCTGGAAGATGCAGTGCAGGCTGCTGGGAGAGAAACAAGATCAGTGGTCTTACCCAGTGCTGGATCCTGCATGCTACAGTACCAACCTGCCAGGGAAGATGCACCCGCTGGTGCAGTAGTAGCAAGATTTTATAGAGATAACTAACTTGTTCTCTTGATTGGATTTGAGGTCTGCTCCACGGGAGGGAATTCAGGCCTGATACAGTAAAATTAGTCAAAACCCATGGCTAGGGAAGTCATGGGCCCAAAGGGAGAACCTGTGGATGTTTTTCTAAGTGGTCATGCTGTCAAATGACCTTCTAAATAGTGACATATGTCCAGGTTTGTGCTGCTCCGTTTGGTGAGAGAAGCTTCTCTGCAATGGTTAATGCAGAGACGCATTGTTCGGAACGCTGACAGGAAGCCACTGAACGCTCAACTGTAGGTGGGCCGTCTATATCACACAGCCCCCAACACACACACCAAGGTTCAGGGATCCTTGCAAGAGGGTGTGGGAAGGATGTAAGGGCCAGAGGATTGGGACTGTTGTGGAATGCTGTCCTCTGCGCATGGCATGGCTACTGCACACAGGAACTCACAGTAGCTGTGGTTACCTGCACAAGACCAGCCAGCTAAAAATTCCACCATGAACTGGGATGCACTTCTGGCCGAACTCCTAGCTGAGGAATTATTGGCACCTGATGGCTGGATGCTGAGGATGGCTGGGGAGGGAGAGTGACCAGTAGGTCCCTATGCCCCAGTGGATGACTGTACACCCATGCACATATGGGCAGTGTTAGGAAATGTTAGATCAGCATAGACCAGGGCCATGTGAAAGTGAAGGATGAGGCTGAGCTCAGAAGCAGATTGTTCGTCATTAGAACAATGACGGTGGAGACAGTTTCTCAGCCAGGGTTTGAAACTGGGGAGTTGGGAAAGAGAAGCGGGCCAGGGTGATTTTCATAGTTGCGTTTACGTGCTGGTGACACAGTTTGGAGGACTGAGACAACAGGGACTGACATTTGTTTTTCCCCAGGTTTTCTCCAGGTTGGGAATTTTACACAGTCCTGGGTTAGAAATTAGCTCATAGCTTAGGTTTGCTTAATCTGGTCTGGGGTCTTTTTAAGTCCAGGTATGTATCCTTTAGACCACACTAATTGGACTCAGTGTGTTAAAATAATTATAAAAAGAAGACATGAGGTCATGAGGGAGACGTGATGGGAGCATTGTAGGAAACGGCTGAGGGTCAGACAGGGTCACAGTGATGTCTGCAAAGAACAAGTGAAATAAAATGGCCAAGCCTGACTCAGTCTCCACTCACAACACGGACTGCCTGCTTGTCCTGATGAGAGCCCCTGGTTCCAGCATGCCTCTTGACTCTCCTCTCAGAAACAGAGTATACCTTGGCCTCTTAAACCCCAGCCTTCTAGAAAAATCAGCCATCTCTCCAGTCTCACCATGAACACTTTGGGAAGTTTATATTTACAAAGCTTATATTTACATTACAAGTAATATTTACAAAAGCCAAAGTTAGGCAGCATCTCAGTTCAGGCTGGGGCACAATACTGTAGAGAGTGGCTTGTAATTTCTCTTTTGGAGACTGGGAAGCAAAAGCTTAGGCACTGGCAGGAAGGTTTGCTGGTGGCAACTGTTCCTGATGAGCAGACTGGCTTTGCTGTGTTCTCAGGTCATGCAGGTCTCTTCTGATAAGAACATTTACTAAGCTTGCACTCTCAGGACCTAATTTCTTAATGTTCCACTTCCGCATAGACCCCAGTTGGAATAAGGCTTCAACCTAGAGATTCAGGGAGACACACTCTGTCTATAATAGAAGGGAACTGGTGAAGCCAGCACTGGAAATGAGACTTTGGTCTTAGCCTCGGCCGAGAAAGATACGTTTGGACTGCTGATGAGCAGAGGCTGAAGTGGTCTGAATCCATTTCCACTGTGTCTGTGAAGTGAAATATCCATAGACGTATGAAAGGCACTCTGGAAATGAACAATGGATTATCTGGTTTATATAACTGAAATAAACTCTTACTGTGACACATGGCTGAATCCCATGTCGAGAGTGAATGAAGCCAGATACCTGTGTACTATATGAACTCCACTCCTAAGTGGAGTTCAATAGCATAAAACTAGTGACTGTCCTAGCAGTTCCTGCCAGACGTAAATGAACAGGCACTGACTGGAAAGCCATGAATCTCGTGATGTCTGCTGCCCTAATCTGGGTGATGAGTCTCTGCTAAGAGTCAGTGGACTGCACACTTTATGGCAGAAATACAGTGTGAGTAAACTACAGGTACATAACAGCCACAGTTGGACCTTGAACTGTCAGGTTCTAGTTGCTGTCCTGGACAAGGGATTTACCACAGGCTGAGAGGCAGCATAAATAACATGGAGGGGACTACAACCTCCCTTTCTGCAAGCTGAAGATAGTATGTGCCTTAGAGAGCTAAGAGCCCAGATAATGAGAGTAAATAAAGCTCCAGGCAGGCAGGAGGTGTAGAGCAAGAACCCCCCACGGGCCTTAGAATCATCAGCAGAGCGTATGTGAGTACAGGTTGAGCAGGCCACAGTTCTAATACTGCCATGGACTAGAGAATTCAATTAGTTGTGAGACCATGATGAGCCCTATTTCAGCAACATCACCCTATCTTTGAAAATAGTTTATTTGAAAAATGTGGGTAAAACTTGTGTAGTTTAAAGGAAAGGCAAAAGCAAAAACTAGCCTCTTAGCTGCCACCTGTGGGGCATATGTGGAATAACTGCCTGTCTCACTGAAATGTCCAAAAGGGTGAGTTATTGGGACCCAAATATCAAATCCTAGACTATCCACTGATGGCCTGTGCTTTCTCAGAGTACAGTCCCACTACTGCAGCTCCAGCAACTCTGGGTGTTCCTCACAGAGACTGGGCAGCCCCCAGAGAAAGCTCTCATTAGCCATGAGTGCATGGCAATGGCTGGGTCTGACCATGCCATGAAGAGTTCCGGAGTGGGCTCTCGATGACTCTTACCAAAATTTATAACACTGGGGACATCGTTTGTTCCCTCTAAGACCTCAGTTTTCTTATTTTAAAATGTATGAAACCTTGACACTATCTCAGATTGTTCCAGAGTTAACGTTTCTTAGATTTCCTGCATTGAAACCTTCTTCCCCCTAAAGTCAGAGGTTAGTGCCATCTGGGGTTTATTCAGTTAGTGCCTTTTTATATAGTTCCATTTAGTTTGGGGCTTATTTGTTCCACCTTTCAAATATTTCCCAATTTTCTAAGAAGATAGATACCAATCCTATTCGGAAGAAACTACTCACAGAGCCCCGAGGAACATGGGGCGAAACCAAACCAAGTGCAGAAGTGGATCCACAATCACATTTTGAAATGTCACTCTCCTCCCAGTGACTGAAAGAAAAACAAAGAGGAATAAGGACACTGACGGTAGGAACGCAGCTCCTCCACTGGCAGAGCCCCAGCCCTGGGCAGCTAGAAGGCGGGGTCTGGCTGCAGAGTCTCTCTCTGTATGGCGGCGGCTCTGTCCAGCCTGGCTGTCTGGCTGTTGCGCTCGGCTACCGCGGGCTCCCATGGGGTCTTCTGCAAAGAGCTGACCCACACACTGCTCATCCACGTTGACCTGGGTTGGCAGCTGCCCACCAACTTCCCCTGCCTCTGCACCATGGCTTCCATGATGCTCAGCGTGTCTCTGCAGGCTCATGTAGACAGGCACCGAAGGCCAGCCCTTGACTGACAGGTGTCATCTCCAGCTCACCGCATTCCAGGATGCAAATCATGAGGGATGACAGAAGAGGGACCCTGGGCACCTGCCTGGCAAATGTAGTCACAAGAGAGTGACTTGGACAAATGATCACGTGGCCTTAAGAACCCAGAAGGGATGCCTTCCTGGAACGATCAGCTTGTGGGACCTGCATATGGAAAGTCACAGAACATAACCCTGTCTTTGGAAATGAAACATAATCTGTGCCAGGACGACCTCGATCTTCACAGTGGCCACAAAGAGCCTCCATATCTGAAGCTTTGGCTGCCACCCTAAGCAAGGCCTGCGTCTGTCCTTTACTCCTGTGAAAAAACATCAGTGTTCGGTGGCATGGGGGAAGCTCTCAGGAGTGACAGGCCAGGAAGAGGGCTCAGAGCCACAGCCAGCCATGGAGGACAGTATCCCAAAGGAGAGCCTTGAGTGTTGGGATGACCAGGCCAGCCAGAACCATGGGAAATAGGATTCTCCAAGGGTGAACCACCAAGTGCTTTCCTGAGCCAGTGCTGGGTCAGAGCTGTTTTGTCCCTGTTCTGAGCTCTTCCAGCCTGTCATAAAATTCTCCCCAAAGATAAGAGATCTGTCTCTTGACCCATGTTTTCAGAGCAAACAACAGGATACAAGAAGACTCTCTCAAGCATTAAAAGTATTTTCAATGATCTGAAGATGGTCTTGGAGTTCCTGGCTGGACAGCCTTCCAGATTAGTGAATCTTTTACACCATAGTTAAGGTATAAGCAGAAAAATAAGCATAGATTAATTTTAAAAGTTAATTTAGAGTGATTTCTTTCACATTAGATCTGCTGTATAACTGAATCCATTCAGTCTGCACTCTGATCTATGGCCAGTTGAAGCTCCCTGGTTGATTCAGATGGACAGTTTTCAGCATGTTTTATTTAAATTGTGCTGGAAAAAATAGAATTGGAAAACCTATTTGGGAGATGGTTGATCTACAAGATTAGATAAGCACACAACAATTTAACACAGAGCTCTTTTTTTTTATTAATTAAAAAAAATTTATGCTTTCTTGACATGTCATGCCCAGAGACCAGAAGAGGGTGTTGGATCCCCTGGAACTGATGTTATAACCAGATGTTAGCCACCAAGTGGGTGCTGGAAACCAAACCTGGGTCCTCTGGAAGAGCACTCAGTGCTCCCAACAGCTGAGCCGTCTCTCCAGCCCAGAATTCTCTCTGTATCCCAGCCCCGTTTTCTGAAGGGCCACCTCCTGGGCACCTTCATCTCAGCTCATCTCGGCCCATCTGACGGAGGTGGGATCTGCAGTCTGCCCACTCCACGTCTACTAAGCCTTGCTCAGTTCACGTTGAGTTGTTACCATGTCTGCATTTTATAGAAGAATTTCAACCAGCATCAGAAATGTCCTTTCTCACATGTCCCTCCATCTCCACTCGAAACACGGTTTTAGATGGAGGCACTTTGGTGAGGTTGCAATATTAAATGTTGGATGACTTTTCTCAAACTAGGAGTCCCAGCAATGTTCCATTAAAGTTACAAAGGACCCAGGAGCTGGAGACTGTCTTCTGCAGCTCAGGATAGGGAAACAAACCAGACAACACACCCTAGAACTCCTTTACATTAGGGTTTTTCTGAAGCAGTGCTCCTTTTTTGGTTTGTTAATAACTTTAATAAAGATCATTTAGGAGTGGACTTTTTAAGGCCCCCAAAGCAAGAATTTAAAAAACAACTATTTGGGGGGTGTTCGTTGTCTTTATTGTTTATACTATGTGCTGATCACTGTGCCTTGGGCTATTTGGGGAAAATGGAAAATAAAATCTGTTCTTTAGCATAATAAAAAATTTGAAACTCTGAAATAATGCAAAATGTCTTCTGCTCAATGAAATTATGCTAGACATCAGTAATAAAAAAGATCTAGAAAAATCCCTGACAATTGTGAAGGCAAACCACACACTGCCAGAGAAGACAGCCCGAGGGATGTGGTAAAGAGCGTTTGTATCTGAAGCACTGTGACAGAGAAACGAGGCTGGCGCCTGGTGGCGGCTCCCCTGGCAGAGGCCTCCTTCGGTTCTATCTCTGCATCCCACAAGGTGGCAGGAGAGAGCTGTTCTCTGACCTCCCGTGCACACAGGGTGAGTGGTTTTGTTGTCATGATAGATATTGTTGGACTTAAGTCGATCAACTATTTTTCCTGCTTTTGCCTGCTGTCCCTATTCTTTTAGTCCATGTTTCTTCTCAGATTTTTCTGTTTCATTTTGTCTCTTCTTTTTAATGGTTCTGCGTAGTTTCTAAATGAGTATAATGCATATTTTGGACATGCTAAGCATGGATTCACACAATAGATATGAGTGTGCATGCACACAAAATACTTTCTCAAAAACACAACATAACAGACGACTGGGAGGTGGCTAACCCTTCACATGGAATCTGAGAACCGTCTATCGGTGTGCTCGTCGGTCACTTGCCATTCTTTGTACAGCCGTTGCCACATATTTATTGCAGTAGTGATGTTGCTTACAATCCAGTGTTGATATTTTCTGCTAAAAATGAAATATCCTGAGGCTTTATATCTAATGCATATAAAAAACTATCATAAGTGATAACTCTTTAAAAAATGGTGAAAAGTTATTCAGTTATAAAGTGGGCAAAGATATAAAAGATGTATTTTACCAAAGAGATGAGGTAAATGGCAAATAGGTACATGAAAAGTTGCTTAGTATCTCTAGTCATTGGGGAAAGGCAAAAGGATGTGGCACGATGAATGCTACGACACACTTACCAGAAGAGCAGAAACACAAAACAGTGTTAACGCCAAATGTTAACACAGAGAACCTGCATCATGAGTGTATTGCTGGTCAGGACAGAATGTTGTCAACCACTCTGGAAAACAGATAGCTTCTTATACTAAGTATATAGTTGCCATTTGACCCAGCTGTGGAAATTTATCCCAGAGAAATGGAAACTTCTGTTTACACAAAGACCTGAACTTACATGTTCTTAGCAGCTTTATTCCTAGTAACCAGACACAAGAAGCAACATAGGTATCCTTCAAGGGATGAACATTAAGCAAACACTGGTACATCTATATCATCTAAGACTTCACCGTGATAAAAAGGACAAACTATTGATCCAAACAGCGCTGGATGGTTTTCCAGTGAATCACGCTAAGCAAACACAGTTCCCTAGCAGTTATGTTGCTAGATTTCAGGACAGGCAATGGGGATACTGGAGAGAAGTTAGTGTGGTTAAAAAGGTGGGTCAGTGCAAGAGATTCAGTGGATGATGGGACTGTGAATACATTAGCCTACACATGTGACAAAATTGTGTGCAGCTGTATACACACCAAAAGAATACAGGTAAAACTTGTGAAGCCTGAGTAAGATTGGTGGTACTGTGCCATATAGTGTGGCAAATGCTTTCACTGGAGACTACGGGGTAAAAGGTGCACAGGTTACTTGGTATTATTTTTTACAACTGCATATCAATCTACAATTATCTCCACTGCATGTGGTCACACTGGTTAACAGGCAAGACACAATTCTGGACGCTGGACATGCCTCTTCTTGCTGATTTTCACTAGAACCTTCTGCAGGAGCATATCAATATTGCCATTTTGCTCGTGAAGAGATTAACACACAGTCACTTCCCACTTGAAAACAATCGGTGATAGTTTCAGTGCTATAGAAAGAACACTGGATTATCTGTCCAAAACCTTAGGCTCTAGTTACAATCTTCTACTAATTCACATATTAACTTAAAAGGCAATTCAAGCACTTTGTTGCTCCATTTGAAAAAAAAAAAAAGAAGATGAATTCAGTATTTTTATGATACCCTAACTCTAAAAAGCTCAGTAAAAAAAAGAATTCATCCTCATTTTGGCAATTAAAGCCATCCCTGGTGGCATAACTCATTTCACCAACCTCCCAAGGTTTCCTGGAGCATCTCCTCTAGAAGTGAACTGGACTTCCGGCTTCACTGGGTCACTGGCACTACCATCTACCCTCAGGCTTTCTCTCCTCTTGCAGAAAGTTTCCCGGAGGCTTCTAGCCAAGGCCAATTTCAGATGATATCAACAGTGGTCAGTTATTGAGTGCTAATGATTCAAATAGTCTTTGTCATTTAGTCAACACAAAACCCCATGAGATGGGTTCTCTCAGAGTGGCGTGTTTGTGTGTGTGTATGTGTGTGTGTGTGCGTGTGTGTGTGTTAGAGATTCAACCCATGGCCTCTTAGTAAGCACTCCACCACTGAACTCAACCTGTCCTATCAGAGGTTTCTTATAGTTGTTGTTTAGAAGACTGAAATGCCTGGTTTATATGTCAAATCCGGTCTCAAGCTCTTGTCTACCTGTTGGTCAGCTTTCATTACTCTGACAAAACACCAGAAAAATCAATTTAAAGAAGGAAAAGTTTCTTTGGGCTCAAGTTTTAGAGGATTCCATCCATGTTGTTTCTGGACTATGGTAGAGCAAAGCATCATGGTCCTGAACATGTGACAGAACAAAGCTGCTCAGCTCATGACAGGCAGAAAGCAGAGAGGAGGAGGAGGAAGAGGAGGAGGAAGGGGAGGAGGACAGAGTTGAGAAGGAGGAGGGGAGGAGGAAGAGAGAGAGAGAATTTCCTGTAACTTTACTTCCTCCAACTAGGCCCCACAATCACACAAGCCATTCAGCTATGAACTCACCAAAGATAATCCATTAGTTATCAGAAGAGTTTAGCATCCTCCAGATCCAATCACCTCGCTAAGCCTGCCTCTCAACACTGCTACTCTGGAAGTCAAGCCTTCAATATGCGACTTTGGGGGAGTCCTTTCATGTTTAAACTGCAATACTAATACTATCTAATTCAGAAACATCTGGAAAAACTGTCTATCCTTTTAGTCCTTCCAGAAGGTTATAGTCCAATAACCAGGCTGTTGTTTAGTTGTTTGGGGTTTTTTTTGTTTTGTTTTGTTTTGTTTTGATTGAGATAGGGTCTCTCTGTAGCCCCAGCTGGGAACTTGCTATATAAACCAGGCTGGCCTCAACTCACAGAGATCTGCTTGCCTCTGCCTTCTAAGTGCTGGGATTAAAGGCATAAATCTCTACACCCAATGTATCTTATGAAATTTGATATGTTAATAATTTAAAGCTAATAATATTATTTAACTTCAATAATAAAATAGAAAGTTAACTTGCTCACTTTTCTTTCTGAAAACTGACTTTTGGGAACTTAACTAGTACTTGGAATTGCAGCCTTACCCCTTGGTGGCAGTATAAGACTAGTTGATGTATCTGCAGCCTTCAAAGCCCATGAAATAACCTGTCAGCAATATCTAACAAGTAAGTTTTTTGGCCAGCTCTAGAACTGTATATAATGTAAAATTAGTCCACACCGAAGGGGGGAAAGAACCTCACACACCTAGGTTATTTTTTAAATTTATTTATTGTTTTTATTTTATGTGTATGAGTATATTGCCTGCATGTATATAAGTGCACCTGTGTTGTGCAATGCTCTTGGAGGTCAGAAGAGGGCGTCTGATTCTCTGGAACTGGAATTTCAAACAGTTTTTAGCTGCCAATTGGGTGCTGGGAATCAAACCTGGGTCCTCTGTGAGAGCAGCCAGTGCTCTTAACTGCAGCCATCTCCCCAGCCCCATGTCTAGGTTGTTAACCTAAAGAACAAAGCAATTCAACAAATTTGCAAGAGAGAAAAAAGAATTTTCTATGGGGAAAAAAACAAATCACCTACTTGTTCCTAGGCAGCCTCTTAGCAACGGGGCTTGGTCGTCCTTGGTAGTAGACACGATAGCCCTGTCTACAAATGTTTTTCCCATTTCCCCTTGAAACCAAGCATTTGAGAATGAATAGCTCATTTCTATTTTCCTGGTGGGCCTCTAGGACTGTAAACAAAGAATCAACCGGTATACAGAAATGCCACTTGTTTTCCTTGGCCACATATGGCCTCAAGAACATCTGCCTAGAAATTAAAGGAGAAATAGAAGCATGATTCAGCCACGATTCTCAGTGTTTTATGGGAAGCAATATAACCCCCCCAACACATACACACACACATACACACACACACACACACACACACACACACACACACACACACACAATCCCACTAGCCCATACAGTTATTGAGTTATAGTCTTTGGTCCAAATACAATAGACAGCAAGCACCAGACTGGAGTTGTGGTGTGGTTTGGTCTGGCCTTTTAGAGCTCTGGCCCATCTGGCCACAGAATTAGCCCCTGTGGGTCTTGTTTTTACTTCATGACTTGGTCGTGCTGATTAGATTAGAGGCAAATGCTCAGCGTGGGAGGAGACCCCCTATTAGCTGGCCTGAGCCAAGGAGGTTCTGCCACTTGAGAATTCCAGTGGAGGCACGGTGGACACCTAGAATCAGCTTTCTTTAAGGGTGTGGCTCCTGGTAGGTCAATCATGCTTCGGTGGGTGGCTGCACACCCAGGAAAATCGGACAACACAAACTGGAGTTGGTAGGTTATTATTTTTTAAAAAAACAATATGATGCTGAGGGGACAGGGAGATGGGAGGAGGTGGAGAAGTTAGCGGGAGTGAATGCGGTTGAAATACTTTGTTTAGAATTGTAAAAAAAAAAAAAAAGCATTGTTGATGAGAATAACACAACACTGCTAAGGAAGAACCAGTCAAACAGCAAAAATGTAAAGAACTGCTGAAACTGTAAACAATCCCATTCAGTAGACAGGGAAGCCGTCCTAGTATAATCAAGGAGTCTATCACTGCATCCCACAGTTTCCTGTCCTCAGGAGCCGTAAAGGATGTGTTTACAACACATTCTGCAGATGCATATGGCTTCTCCAGCCTGCGCCCTTAAAGTACTTCCTAGCGGTTGTTTCAAGAGCAGCTGGCTTCTGAACATGACCCCGTGAAACACGGTGGCCGCCTGTAAGCCCAGGCCTCTCTAAGACCAGGTGAGAGTTTGGGAAGGTGAATTTGCACTGGGATCCGGTCACCATGATACAGTGCCATTCTCTTTAGAACTAACAGGGTGCAGGATGGGAAGACTGCTTCTCACAATCACGGAGACTGTGACGGGGAACTGGAGTAGGCAGAAGGGTAGGCAGGCAGTGGGACCCCTCGTCCTCTCCACCTGCTTCTGCGTCACTCTGCACTTCTCACCTCCACGTCCAGAGAACAGGAGTTTCATCGGAATCGGCCGCAGGGCTACTTACTTGAAGCAGTTGATAGTTTATGGACAGTGTTTCCTTGCAGTCTTTTGAGCTGAATTCCAGTCCCTCTGCATCATGTGGAGAACACACCTGGCGGTGTGACTCATGCATTGCACACGTCGGTCCTCTGTGATCACAGGTTATTCTTCAAATAACCTCTACAGCCATTTGCCTTTGTACTGCCACTTTGGGCCATCAAACCCGGGTTCCTCCCCTGGGTACAGCTGGCCGGTCCACTTTCTTCTCAGCTCCTCCCCGGCTGCAGGTGTTCCACCGCAGCCACCATGCTTTGGTCTGACTGTGGCAGGAGAGGACAGAGCCTCCGCTTGACTTCAGGGTCCCATTAGACGTTTTACTGTGTGGGAATAGTGTGGCTGCACTGTCTGGGAAAGGGCTGGTATCTCAGAGGCTTGTGCCGAGCCTGGGAGCCTCTACTTCTGCAAGATGTCAACCCTGATGGGTAGTGGCAGGTGCAGAAGATAGCACTGTGGCCCATCCACCAGACCGAGGGGACGGGTGTTGCTTTGTGGCTAGGTCTGCCCTCACACACGTCAAGGACAGTAGAAACACCCCCAGTAAAATTGCTTTGGCCCCTGTGATAGCCCCTATTTCCCAGTGTTGAGTCCACACTACAGGAAGGAGCCGGCAGGGATCCCGGGGGAATGTCAAACCAATTTTACACAAGTTGCCGTCTATTACAATGAGATTTAGTGTAAGTAAGGAGGTGAGTGAATTTTCATGAAGTGCAACTCTCACTGCGTGGAGAGTACTTGTTGTGAGGTGCTGCATTTATGTTACTGTCAGCATGTGATGCATCTCTGATCTGGATATGTGAAATCACAGACAGATCTGAGAGCCACAGTGCGGCTGACACTCTGGTCTGAGCACATGTGAGCCTGTGCAGAACACACATGCACATGTGAGCATTTTCCAAGAACTTTCCCTCACTGTGTCTGTGCGTCCGCGGGGTTCAGTTCTAAGTGTCATTCTGTAAAGCGTAATGATTGATCCGTCGTGTACCATTCTTAGGCAACTTCTAGTGAGAACAACTTAAAATATATGTACTTCTTATAGTCCAGGCTCGGTCTTCAGTACCTGCTGATACATTTCTATTAGTGCTCATCAGGCTCCGACAGAATGTGAGTTTGTTTTCAAAACCTCGTGTGTTCTACTGGAACCTTTTACCTGGAAGCAGAACAGCACAGGAGAGTGGGTTCTAACACCAAGAGCTGGTATTTCTGGACTGAGCTGAGATTACAGGTAATTTTCATTTTTCTTTCTAATGGTTCCACAATAAAAGGAATTTATATTGTTGAGTGTTTTTTCTAAGAACCTTCTGTATTAAGTCCTTTATATTCATTATTACATAATTCAGAATAGTCCCATAAGAGAAGACCTCACATCCTCACTTTATTCATGAAGAAATTGAAGTTTAAAGAGTTTAAATAGTGCTGGCATGGTGGTGTACACCTTTAATCCCAGAAGTCAGGAGACAGAGGCCGGCGGATCTCTGTGAGCTCAAGGCCAACCTGGTCTTCATCATAGAGTGTTCCAGGCCAGCTGGGGCTACTTGGAGACTCTGTCTCAAAACAACCGCTGCCCCCAAAAGGAATTTAAATAAATTTTCCCAAGGACTCATAAATGGTGGGGCCAGAATTCAAACTCATGTTTGAATCCTGATTCAAGCACTTCAGTTATTAACCTGTGTTAATTTCTTTCATGATCAGAAGCACAAACAGATAGACCCAGCAGTACACACACAGAAATGACACATTAGAAAAAGAAAATTATGAAATGTTGAAATGTGCATCAAAATTATTCAAATAATGAAAAATAAATATTTAGTAAATGACAAAAAAAAAAGGTAGGCACATGCCTTTAATCCTAGCACTCAGTAGGCAGAGGCAGGCAGATCCCTGGAAGTTCAGATCAGTGTGGTCCACATAGCAAGTTCCAGTCAGGGATACACAGTAGGACCCTGGTTACAACAGGGTCTTACAACAACAACCAAACAAAAGAATTAGAACTTGTTCCCACGGAATCTGCTGCTGTTGACGAGGACAGAGTCTCTGGACTTCAGCCCTGCTTTATGACCCCAAAATGCTCTTTTCCCCTTGCTCTCAATAAACATAGAAATGAAAACATCTGCCTGCCTGTTGAAGTCAGTTGACACAGGAAATGTCCATTTGACCAGGTGTCTAGAACAAGGCAGCTGTTCAATAAACACAGGGCTGGGCACTGCCCACGGAGCAACTTGTCTGTCTGCTCTCCAGCACACAGCACACAGAGACCACGGGAGTTTTTCAAAAGAGAAAAAGTATCAATCCTCTAAAGGAAAAGAAACGGCAAGGGAAAAGCTCTGTCTGGAGTCTATGGAGCTGGTGGGACGCAGTGGGGACTGCTCCTGAGACCGAGGCCCCTTTCTGCAAGGGAGGGCTGTACCTTTGGTATTTTAATCTAATGGTGCAGTTGAGAAAGTCCAGAAGGATTTGAAGCCACTTGCTGGGGAGTATGTGTGCAAGGTGGACGCATCCCTCTTGATTAAGCTGCTGGTTTCTCTAGTGGAGAAAATGTTCACTCATCAACACGTCATCACGAAGGCATAAGGGCCAGATCTGCATACCCTTCTCTCAGGAAACCATATCTTAAAAAGATAGAAAGAAAGAAAATTGGCCATAAATCACGGTTTTAGCTTGTTCTATACAGTGACTATGTGGGAAGAGTGGCTGAGAAGCAGCGGGTAGAACCTTGGTGTTACTGCTTCTGTTTCCTGACTTTACCTGACGACAGACCTCTTTTACCAAGTTGAGGCTTTTAACATTCTGTGAAACAGTCCCTGGGTATGGTCAATCGTGTTAACGTCACAGAATTGAAACATATCCCCGCAAAGGCCCATACAAATAATACTCGTGGTGTACCAGCCTGTACCCTGGATCTGCAGAGCGGCAAGGCCCTAACGGGAATATTTGACCAGTGATATGCATAGAAGTCAGTGATTACGGAGATACTAGAACCTTTCAGTTGGTTTTATTATTGCTTTTAAGCCATTCATAGATAAAGCATCATCTTACTGCCTATGCTTAGATTCCTTCCACCTCCTGTTGGTGAACCATTAATTTAAATCAATGTTGTACAGTGAGGTGTGTCTCCAACTCCCTGATCCCTGAAAAGACATGTTAAGTGCTAACACCCAGGACCTATGAATATGACCTCATTTGAAAATAGGTCTTTGCAATTAAGGTAAGCTCTAAACCCAATGACTGGTGTCCATAAAAAAAATTCAAAGATTTGGAAACATATAGACACACAAAGAGGAAGGCCACATTCTCCCTGAAGACTGGCTTTCATAGTATCAGAAGATACTATTCAAGCTGATACTATTCAAGAGAGAAAACCAATCAATGGTCCTACTCAGCTGTAAAGTCTATGAACCATGACAATGACTGGCCCAGTAAGCTATCTCTACTGGTCCAGTAGTGTCACTTTTATCTTGAGGGTAATTAACAGCTGTCTAATTGAACTTAAGGCCTGCTCAATGGGAGGAAACACATGCATGGTGCTCTAAACAAAACCAAGTGCACATGCCGGCAGAGGTCACAGACCCCAAAGAAAAAACCTACTCTGTCACTTCCCTAAACCAACATAATTTCTTACTGTATTCTAAATATACATATTCTTTTATTTATAGACAAGTGTACCTGTCATCACTCATCAAAGAAGCTTCTTTTTTGCAACAGATGGAGACTATTCGAAAGTTCCACAACTGATTAAATGCAGAGAATAAATGACTATAAGGTTCCTAAGCCTAAGTGACACTTCTGCAATGCAACCTTTACACCTAAAACTCAAGGAACATCACGGAAGACCAGGAGGAAAGAATGTCAGAGCCAGAAGAACAAGACGCCTGCTGGTAGTTAATGGATCCTAGACCTGATGGGGAAGCTGCACCATGAAATTCCCACAGCATGGAAGTCTCAAAATCTGAATAATGCCAAAACCAGTTGAAAAGCTGAAGTGAATGGGGAATCTCTCCTGGTCCCACCTCATGGTGAAGAGCGACATGAAATCAATGGATGCTGAGGGACAGAGTCGGCTTTCTCCAGGGACTAGCTCCCTGAGAGGTTATCTAATCCAAGTGGACAGCCCTAAACACAAGTATGCATGAACACCACTAAATGCACTCTCTCTCTCTCGCGCGCGCATGTGTGCGCGCGCGTAAATGCAAGTGTATATACTGTGTATACAATAATCAAAGAAGAGGACAAGAACTGGGAGCGGGAGTGAGGGACATGGGGGGACCTGGAGGGCTCGAAGGGAGGGAAATGATGTGGAGACCGCACTCGTGAGAGAATACATTTTGCTACTCGAAGCCAAGTAGCTTGTGTTTCACTACAGTAGACCTAGGACACTAACACAATCGAGAAAAGCTGAAGTTTGGGGCTGGAGAGATGGCTCAGTGGTTAAGAGCGCTGACCGCTCTTGCAGAGGATCTGGGTTCGATTCCCAGCACCCACATGGGGGCTAACCATCCACAACTCCAGATCCTGGGGTAACTAAACCTTCTTCTGACCTCTGTGGGCATATCCTCTGACATCCATGGGTATATTTACATGCATGCAGGCAATATACTCATACACATAAAATAAAAATAAGTAAAATTTTTTTTTAAAAAAAAGAGAAGCTGAGGTGTAAAGATCACCGGCTCAGATAGTTCTTTTCCTGTTTTGAAGCTCGCCTACTTTGGGGTACAATTCACCTAGTCCTTCTTGGTTAGCCAGTCAGAAATGCTTGACATGTTCTGAACTTCCTGAAGGATCTAGCCAAACACCCCCAGAGAGTGTTCTGTGACAGTCATGACAGAGTTTACCAAGTTAAACCAAGGGACGGAAGGATCTTTCCTGATGTCCTTTAAATCGATTCGCATTCCACATATTTAAAATATGAAATAGCAGTTGGGTGTGGTAGTGTACACCTTAATCCCAACACTCAGGAGGCAGAGGCAGGCTGAGCTCTGTGAATTCAAGGCCACCCTAGTCTACGTAGTGAGTTCCAGGCTAGCTGGGACTACATGGAGATCCTGTTTCAAAAAGGCCAAAAAAAAATAGCAGTTGTACCCATGGAGTTCCTGAGTGATTGAGGGTACTCAGTGCATTTTGGTCAGAGGTATAGGAAGATGGAAGTCCCCAGGTAAGGTCCACGCTCACACTTCTATTTTTCTTGAAAGTTTCTTCAGTCAGAACAGTCTTCTAAAATCACTTATTTTTGTGGGCAGAGCTGAGGTAGGTTCCTGTTTCTTCTCTTGAAAGGCAGATCTTGGCCCATCTGCCCTTCACAGCTCTACTGCAGAAACGAGGACCAAGATGTCCAAAGCAGGGGCCTTTGAATGCCTGTACAGCAATAACACATTGTGTTACATTGGCCAACACCCTGCTGAAACCACAACAGTGCTCTGGCCCTGGGTAGAGTCAGAAAAGATCAGTCTTGATTATTACAGTTTTCCCAAGGGCCATTTGAGTATGGGACACAGAATTTTTGGCTCCATATACTTGGCAGGATAGGACAGCGTAACTCTGGAGATAAGGTTGCTTCAAGCCTATGGGCCCAGGCCTTCTCCAGAGAAGACACTGTTATCTGTCAGACTTTGTCCCAGCCATCCTAGCCTTACCCTGGTAACCTTCTCGCTCAGGCACATTGTTATGTTTCCTGACTTTTGTCTCTAGTTCTCACAAAAAGCGCTCAGGACTCTTCCTTCAACCTCCTGCCCTTTGAAAGCCGAAGACCCCGCTGGTTGGAACTGATTCCATCTAGGCAGCAGTTGCTTTCTGAGCCTTCTACCTTTCAACTCAGGAAAGAAAACTTGACAGCTTCAGAACATACACTGGGCATGGACTAATGGTTCTGTCAGAGACTCGTGGACCTGAATGGCCTCGGAAAAGTCAGGAGCCTGGCCAGGTTGGCATGTGCTGGTTGGGCTCTGGCCTCCCTGGAAGGCTTACCTCTTCTTACCTTTGGTTCTACCAACATCACCTCTAGGGACCTTTCCTAAAGACGTCACACGACGCCAGCATCTGTTGTTTCCATTGCACACACTGTGGCCTTTGCCTGGAATTTTATCTCCTTATCTCTTGGATAAGGATATCTTATCTTATCAGATATCTTCTGAATTCCTTACTTTGGCCTGAAAACATCACGGTGACTGGGCCCCAGTGGCAGCTCTGATCATTTCTTGAACTCTTATCTCTGTGCTTGAGTCACAAGGCCCTGGCTCCCTCCCAGGTAGGTTCCAGCCATGCCTTTGCATTTGCTGCACCATTGGCCCAGAATGGGCCTTCCCTCTGCCAAGTGTGTGTCTTTGCTGAGCCCTGGCTCCTCTATAAGCTGATTTTAAGTTGAATATTTATTTATGTGTATATTCATGGTCCACATCCCCAGTAGAATGTAAGTCTTATGAGTACTGAAGAGTTTTTGCTCACCACCCCATTGTAAGTGTCTAGAACACTGCTTGGCGTGCCATTTGGCCCAGTAAACAGCCACTGAATAAAGTGTTTGTTTCATTTGATTTCTACACTGATATCCTGGTGCCTCTAGACAACTCTGTGAATAAGGAGAGCGCTCTGGTTAAGCTCCATGTGGATTGACTCCACTGACATGTAAGCAGACCACAGCCGTCATAAACTGTTGGGAATTTTGGTGCTTCAAGACACTATCGTGGAACCTGCAACATCTGTCTCACTAATGAAGCAGCACATTTATAGTGTGTCGGTGAGACCTGACGGCCAAGGTCACGGGTCTCCCAAGCTTTCACACTTCTCCTTCTTGACTTTGGAATTCTTTCGTATATCAGTATGAATTATGTTGGAAGCAGTAAGAACTGAAGGAAGTGGAGAGATAAGCAAGATGCTATCTAGGAAGAACTGACAGGGCAGGGGCTGAGGCGACAGCACAGTGGTTAAGAGCACGCACTGCTCTTGAGGAGGACAGAAGTTATTTTCTAAGGAACCATTTTGGGTGGCTCCTTACTGCCTGTAATTCCACCCCCTTTTCTGGCTCCCAAAATCACCTCCACTTATATGCACATACCCAGACACACACACACATACATACATGTAATCAAAACAAAACCTTTAAAAATAGAATGAATAGGATTATGTCAAAGATCATGATAATTATTAAGAAAGAAAGAAATTTCGAAGGAAGGAAGGAAGGAAGGAAGGAAGGAAGGAAGGAAGGAAGGAAGGAAGGAAGGAAGGAAGGAGGGAAGTTGACACTCACAGTCAGGCCCGGAAGCAGCATCAATAAAGGTCCGCTGTGATTTGCGGAGACACTGGAAGCTGGTTGACGGCCAGGGGCAGATGTTGTAGGAGAGGTAGGAGGATGATCTTTGGAGTCTGACAACTTTTTGGAATTCCTCTTAAGTCTACACCTATTCATTGTACAAAGTCAAGAAGCATTATGCATTCTGAATGCACTGTGAATGAGGACAGCTATAGTCGGGGTGCTCCAGGAAAAATCTGAGGTGACAGTAGAATATTCAGATGTAACCTGTAGCAGGAAATTCATCTGCTAAGACCAGCCCTTGAACTCAATTTTTGGGCCTCATGATATGTGGAAGTCATGAAAATGAGGAGATCTCAGATGTATCTACAAACAGAAGAGTCACATTGCCTGGGAACTTTTTCAGTCAATGGAGGAAAACAGCCAAAAAGATCTGAGCTGTCCTTTGAGCAGAAGAGTCACGGTGTTAAAGGAGACCGGCAATGGCAAGGGCTCCAAAAAGAAGGTCTGGGCTCATGTCCCGTAGTCAGGGGCAGCTGCTTCATGTGTTTGAGACATGCGTACATTTTGGGAAAATCACACAGAGCATACAAGAGATTATCCTAATTGAGAAGACGGTAGAGGTTTCACCAAGCTCTTGTGTTAAGCTGGTACTTTCTCTAGTGAAATTACCTCACTGGTCCTTTTCTTCTGTGGTTCGGAGAGGTAGAGAGGTTCAGGTGTGTAGGACAGGCACAGGAGGCACCTGCAGACCCTGGGCTCGTCCAGGGCATGCCTCAAACGATGAGCATCACACTGATGAGAAGGTGGGCACTGGCGACTGATGGAGGTTGGAGACGAAAGTCTATGTAGCTATCTGGAGAGTGTTGGAAGCCAGCACTGATTGTGCAATCGTACCTCCAGCATATTTCAAATGAATTGGTCCATTCCCCTATCTCTGACTTTTGCCAGAATTTTGGTTGCCTTGCAACCAAAAAGGCAAGATATCTAGTTAGATTTAGATTTTAAAAGAATAACAAATAGATGTATACTGTAAATAGATCCTGTGCAATAGTTGGGACATCTAAAAATTATTATTTCTTTATCTGAAATTCATATTTAAAGGCATTCTGCATTTTATCTGACAACTCTAAAATACGGTAAATATGTTCAATTTAACTGACATTTTTCTCCGCTGGGGAAGGTCTGTATGGCAGGAGACAGAGAGAAGAAGAGCAAAGTTACTCTGACCACAGGGAACTCACACCCCAGGTCTAGACAAACAGGGCAGATGTCAGTAGCACAAAGCATTGTCTCATGACTTTCTGGGAGAAGGTAATGGAAACAGAGAGCACTCGGCATGGCAGAGACGCAGTTCAGGGGCTCAAGGGAAACCCCATCAACTGTGTTGGTGGATCACGGTCGGCCACTCATGGGGAGGACAGTCGGAAGGGCCGAGGACAGCCAGGTAGGGAAAGGGACGATGTGGGTTTGCAAAGAGTGAGGAAGCCAGGCCCTGTGCAGAGGGAACTAGGAGAGAGGGAGTGGGGAGAAGACGGAGAGATGGAGGAGACAGAGAGATGCAGGAGACCAGCCAGGATGTATGTTCTGAATCCAGCACAGAGGACAGAGGCCCCTGAGTTCAGAGCTACTTTGCCTGTCTTCCACTTTCTGCTAGGCTGACCTTTCAGAATGGAAAAAATTTTTAATTGTTGTTTATCTGAAATTCATAGTTAAGGGCCTTCTATATTTTATCTGACAGCTGTTTCCTCTAAAAGGGATAAATAAGTTCAAATATAGAAGGCCCTTGACTATGAATTTCAGATAAACAACAAGTAAAACAAGTAATTTTTTAGAATAAATGTGTCCTAAATATTACACAAGATAGACTTACACTAATTAAAATGTGAGGTCGGGGCTAAGGTAGGCTACGCATTAAGTGAGGGTCTGACAAGTTTTTCTTTTCATTAAGGCTGATCAGGGGTTTGGTCGACACTCGCCTCTACGTCTTAATCATCTTTGTATCCCTTTCCTTTGGCATAGAGCCCCCACCCCCAGGAATTCATACATTCTGTCATTTGTGTTAAGACTATAGTGTCAAGTTAGTGTTCCCAGATGTCCTCAGTGTAACTTCATCCACTCAGTCTAGTCAGCCTATCTAGAGGCCCTCCTTTAGAAGATCAGCTCTTACCCAGTAATACTCAGGTGCCAATAATTCTTCAGCTAAGATTGGGGCCCGCTGCCCATTTCCACAGTTCTGTGCTGGGTTTTTGTCTGCTTGAGTTTGCATGGGTCCTGTGCATGCTGACGCCATTTCTGTAGATTCATATAGCAAGGTGCCAGGAGCCTGAAGGACTCGATCTCCATATGGTAAAGCTTCTCCTCACTGGCTCTTACAATCTTTCTGCCCCTCTTCCACAATGGTCCCTGAGCCCTGGATGGGTGGAATTTAATATAGGAATCCTGTCCAAAGACTCTTACTTTCTATGCTTTGGGCATCTGTGACCTTTTGTGTTCCTGGCCCTCTGTTGCATGAGGGAGCTTCACTGATGAGAACTGAGAGACACGTTAGTGTCCTCTTTACCCTTGTTTCATGTTCCATGAATGTTAGGTGTAGAGGTTGCTTTGTAGATGTGTCACTTAGGCTTGGGCAGTTCACAGACAATCTCTGTGTGTGACCAGTTGTGCAACTCTGTAATAATCTCCATCTGGTGCAAAAGAAGCTTCATTGATGAGTGGTGACTGGGATACCTGTCTGTAAATATAAGGATCCATATTTTGCACATAATAAGAAATTACATTTATCTAGGGATGTGGCAGCCTTGGGGTTTTCTCCAAGATCTGTGACCTCTCCAGCCATGTGTACTTGACTATGATGACAGTACACACATGAATTTCCTCCCATTGAGTGGGCTTTAAGTCCAGTTAAGTAGCTGTTGATTATACCAGTGTCATTTGCTGTACTGATTATTAATGTGATTATTGGGTCTTGAAGCTGGATCTTCCATTGGTGTTCTTCCTTAGCGGCTTGCATAGTGCTCTCCAAAGCTATGAGAACTAGCCTCTAGGGGAAGCAGCTTCCAGATCAGTTCCAGCTCCATTGCTTCAAATCTTGTTTCTGAAGTCCACCCTGTCTTCAGCAATAGGGTCTTACCTTCAGTTTTTTGGAGGCAATCAAGGGCTGTGGTAATAGCCTGTGTAATTTTGGGAGTCTCTTGGAACACCCTGGACAACAATTCAAAGGAAAGAATTTCCCTGTATGGCACTATCTCTTGTTGTCTAGCCTTGAGCTGTGCACATGGGCTCATGTAGAGATAGTGCATGTGTAATTTGTCAGTCGGCTTTTGGACTAATATGATTCGTTCTGGTTGTTGTCACAGGTTGGGTGTTCTCCCCGCCCCATCTAATCCTCCTTCCATGCTCTCCCCTTGTAAAGCAGTCCCATTTCCTCCATTTCCCCTTCATAATACGAGTGGGAGCGAGCGTGTGCTGGTATGAGGTAGCATCACGAGGCCACGTGCAGTTATCGGCCTGTGTCTCTGCCCACAGGTCTCTGTCAAAGGCGCACCTCACCGATGCTGGAAAGCAGGAATGAGGAACAGGTGGAGCCAATCCGAAACGAAAGGACCTTGCAGAGAGCGCTGTTGTGCCAGAGGCCAGCTCCTGCCCGGTGCCCCTCCTTTCATCCCGGTAGTTCTAGGAGGCAGGCGACCCCTCAAGTCCTGCCTGGTGATGTCGCTGTCCACAGGGCTCAGGAGCTAACTACGGTGAAGATCTGAGTCCATGTCCAACTCAAAGTGAGGAGAAAACTTGAGATCAGGAGAGAGGTTTGTGAGACTAAGCACGAGGGTGAAGTGGGTGGGCCAGCAAAGACTGTCACTGACGCGTGTCACCTGGCAGCTCTGGTGCTGCGGGAAGACACTGCCTGGAAGGCTGCTGGGAAGCAAAGAGGCCATCTGATCAGAACACTGAGAAGCACATAGTCTGACGATTATCAAGACTGTAAACATCAACAAATCTTCCACCCACACCCCTCCTTGCTCCTCTCATGCAGTAACTGACAAATACCAGCTTCAAAGCACACCTGCTCTTTCCCATAAGAATCCATTCTTTACGGAGCTTGTGTTTGTGTGCTCATGTTCTCTCACCTCTCTCTTCTCCCCATCTATCTCCGTCTCCCCCCGTTTCTCTCTGTGTCTCTCTACACAGAGAGAGGAATAGAAAGAGAGGGTTCAGCACTGCTATGAAGCACTAGCTAAATGTCAGGTACATGCTTACACACAGTCTGAAACTAGTTCAGATACAGATGTGGGCTGTGCGACCAGTAGCTACCAGGAGGATGAAATGCAGTGTTTTTCAGCTAGGGGAACAGAGGCTCCTGTCCTAAAACCTTGACCTAGGAGAATTCATTGCCCCATTTGAAGCCCTTCCACTCCACCCCCTTCTCACCCAGCTGTCAAACGTTCAAAGCTTGACTTGGCTTCCTGTCATTTTTCAATTACAATTACTCAGAAGAATGACCCAAAGTAGCTTCTCTTATATGGATTGTAAGCCTGTTTCCATCCTTAACACAGCTACAGACATCATTCCTAGGCTCGCCGAATGATGGTGAGCGAGGTGTCTCCTGTGAAACTCTTCCCCTAGACTGCCTTTGTGAAAGGCAGATTTCTCACAGATACCATCAGTGTTTCCTGAGTGTGTGGCACACGTATGCGCCCCACGAGGCCTGTATGTTTCTTAGTGATAACATTTGGCACAAGCGTTCGCTTTCTTTGAAATTTTGACCCTCAATAAGAAGTTGGTTGGATGCACCTGCAGACCTCCTGTTTTATCTACAGCTTGAATTGCAAGGTAGGACATGATGGGACTTGCCATTCAGAGGAAGCCCATACTTGGAGATTATGCACACGGACTGAGATGGAATATATGCTTGCGAACATTTTGTGTAAGAGAAAACAGTGATCATGACAATACTTTAGGATAACTGTGGCTCGGGGAGGTTGCTGTGGGGCCAGTACGCAGTGTAATAACAGAAACTCTGAGGATCAACTGTGGTTAAGTCTTTGGGGCAGGGCCACCCAAAGAACTCTCACTGGAGAGCACACCTCAGTGCCCCGCAGGGCTGAGTAAGCGTCCTGGGTGAAGAATGAGAGTGGCTTCAAGTAACTCCTGTGTGAAGAGATGATTAATCGCAGGGAACCTGCATGTCTTGACTTTGAAAAAAGTAACCTGCAAACATGAAAATTCTTGTCCTAAGCTTCATGTAACTGGCCACAGTGTAGGAACTGTTCTTCAGAATTTCTTGACTGTATTCAGGGTCAATACCAAACTTCTTAGGAAGAATATTTTGTAGATACATACAGAAGCTTCATAGGATATAGGCCAGTGTCCCTCCACACTGCACCCACCTAGTAGTATACACTGAGTGATCACTTCTATAAAACAGAAACTAAGGCACATGGCTTAATAAAGGATTTTGTTATGATTTATAAACTTATTCCTATGAAACACAAAATCATTATCATATTTATTTATATAATGAAATTAGTTTTTATTGAAAGTGAAAGAGGTTGTAAATCAGAACCATTCTAGAAATTCCAGAAGTGTGTCCTCAGTGAGGGGCTCATCACCTTCATCCATAGGTCCCTATCCCCTGGTCTGCACTTGCCTTCATGCGGCCAGCACCACTCTGTAGTTTCATTTTGCATCTCTCGTGCCCTCTGACAGGTACAGGCTCATTCCCATGACCTCTGAGCCAGTACTATGACCCTCAGCTAGTCCTAACACCCCCCAGCTGTCCTCTAACCCTTGAGTCAGTCCTCTTTCAGTCAACCAGGGTAGCAGAGCTCTACTGACCTGACTGCCAATCTCACAGGTGCTCTTCAGGCACATTCTTACAATTTTTACTAAACTGCCTACACTTACCCTATGCAGTATCAATTCAGGAACACATACATACATACACACACACACACACACACACACACACACACACACACACACACACACCAATACATGGATCTGAAATAACATACGTGCTTCTGGAAGATCCTGCCTATTCATTTCATAAGGTTCATGGTTCTCAAATTTAGGTTGCATTAGAATCAGCTGAGGGATTTCTTAAGCAGAGCTTTTGGCTCAGCAGGTCTTATATTTCCAAAGCTCTGGTGATGCTAATACAGCTGATTAGAGACTATAGTAAGATAGTCTCTATGTATCCATGAGCAAGTGCCTGAGGTCCTATATAATTGTCCAGTCCAAATTACAGGACCTCAGTATGGGTTATGGCCCACACTCCAGTTCCCTACAAACACTTGAGCCCTACCATCTATGACAGAACAATCAGGAGCTACCCTTGGCAGATCCTTAGCTTTACAGGTTGATTTTTATTACAAATAATATAGAGAACTTGAAAGTCACTATAGAAAAACTTGCACTTCCTTAAGCCCCATAATAGTAGCTATGGCACTATACCAAGACAGATGCATCTCCCGCAGACCGGACAAGTCAAGATGGCCTGAGCACATGGGCGGCCAACATGAACAACTGAGTTCAGTCTGCTCTGAGTGCGTGTGTGTGTGTGTGTGTGTGTGTGTGTGTGTGTGTGTGTGTGTTGGGCACTGATCGGACCTTGCGTGTGGCAGGCCAGTGCTCTGCCACAGAGCTACATTCCCTAGTGTAGTTGGCATCTTTATCTCCAACCTTCTCCCATTTCTAAATTCCAAATTGCAAATGACTCAAGCATTAGTCAAGCAATTCAGTAAACTGCTACTGACACTTATTTTTAATGAAATAAAGCAGAAAAGAATGGAATAGAAGATATCCCAATACATTATTCCTAAAAGGCAGTGTTCCTAAAACTGATTACTAGTACATGTTTGTGTATATGTGGATGGGCATTACAGTATTAGATGCTAATTTGTCTTGAAGGACAAGCAAAGTGGCATACTACAATACATCATTTTCCATCACGTAAAAAAGTTTGCCTGAAGAATCTGGAATGCCTAAGACAATGTCTTCTTCATACCAGGGTTTCTGGGGGTAGAAGAGAGCTTCATGATCACACGTCCCACTGAATACTGCTTAGGAAGATTGTGCTAAGCAAGGTGGTCTAGTCATGGTGCAGGAGTTCGTTCAGGAAAGCCTTCATATTGGAAAAGTCAAGCGACAGCGACCCTCTTCACCTCGGACTCACATCAGACCGGAAGTAGCTTCCCTGAATGAACCATAAAGTCTGCACAGGAAAGTGTCCGCAAAAGGGGATACATGGACATGTGGAGCTTTCAGCTAAAATCCATGAAAATGAGAATTCTGCTTCTACTGGTATTTTCAAAAAAGTATTTTATTCAAAGTTGTGTGTGTGTCTGTCTGTCTGTCAGTCTTTCTGTCTGTGCATGTGAATGCTGGTATCTTTGGAGATCAGAGACATTGGCTCCCCTAGAGCTGGCATTACAGGCAGTTCTGAGTCACCTGATTTATGTACTGGGAACTAAACTTGGGCCCTCTAAAACAGCAATAAGTTCTTTTGACTGCCAAGTCATTTCTACAGCCTCATCGACTGGTGTTTTTTCCTCTACTCTCCCTGCTAAGATTGTCACCTGTAGAAATGTTAATAATCTGTGTGTGTAACACACGGTGGGTGATTCTTCTCATTAAATGTTTGGTTTCTATTCTCTTAATTCCACTTCTTCCAATACCAAATACTGTCCTGTTCTAATCTGATCTGTAATTATTATTGAAAATGATGTGACTCCCCTCCCCTCATTAAATTAAAAAAAAATTTGTGTTTATGTGCCTGAACATATGCATGTTTGTCTGATTATATGTATGTGTGATGTATGTACATGTGCCACATGCATGTACGTAGTCTGTGAAGGTCAGAAGTGGACAGAGGTCAGAAGAGGGTTGTTATTAAAATTTCTCTCTGTTAAGTTAAGACTAACTTAACCTGCCTCTCTCTCCCTGCTTGTAACCCAAAGGGTCCCCGTCCCCCAGGCCTCGCAACAAACACACAAATTCCTCCACTCGCAGTTAAACAGATTTTAGCTAGTTTACTTGGGCTTACTAACAGAGCAATGGGTGGGGGCTTACTTACAGAACACAGGCGCCCGCCCTCCCCTCCATAAGTTCCATTATTAAGTCCACGTGGCTGGGGTCTTGCGACTTCCCAGTGAACAGATCCTAATGGCCCATGGGGGAGGGGAGAAAAGGGCCGGCCTCCTGGCGCCCCCAGTTTAAATACCTTTAGCCCCTCCCCTTCTCACATCCAAGGCCAATAGACCGGGTGGGTGGGGCATAGGATTTTCCCAGCTCATCCATCTGCTCAAGGTAGTCTTGGGTGATACCACTGAGAGGGGTGTTTGTCCACCTTTTCCCTCGGAGAAGCAATTCACTCCACAAGGGTGTTGAATCCCCTGGAACTGGAGTTTGAAGCAATTGAAAACCCACCATGTGGGTGCGAGGGACTAAACCCAGGTCCTCTGCAAGAACAGTAAACTGCTTCATCACTGATCTGTCTGTCCAGCCCGTCTCCCCAGTAAACTGCTTCATCACTGATCTGTCTGTCCAGCCCATCTCTCCCCACCGACTTCCCCCTTCTTAATTGTACTTGAGAGTGAAGACCAGTGAAAGTGTTACACACATGAACAAAAAAGTAGATGCAGCTGCCTGACTTACCTAGGAAGCTACGACAGTCTCAGCTCAAAAAAACTTCCTAGTATTTACAGGAAAACTAACGAGTCACAATTTTTTATCTAGCTTTCTTATGTTTAAAAAAAAAAGTGAGAAAATGAAAAACTTCCGAATGTATTTGCATCTCATGGGTACTGCCTCCTTCTCCCTGCAGCTCCTCTCATGCCCCTCCACTCCTTCTCAATGTCATGGCCTCTTCTTTAACTTAGTCTCTCTCTCTCTCTCTCTCTCTCTCTCTCTCTCTCTCTCACACACACACACACACAATTTACTGAGTCCCTTCAGAGTTGTTCATCTGCACATGTGTGTGCTTAGGGCTGACCACTTGCGATTGGATAACCTACCAGGAGGCTCAGCCCTGGAGAAAACTGACTCACCCTCTTCTCAGCAGCAACAGATTGCCTGTAGCTCTTCCTCTAGAGGTTGGACTTTATGAAATTGCCCCGATCCATGCCTGAGATACTTGCTCACTCATGTTCATTGTTGCACGATTCACAATAGCCAGAAAATGCAGCCAGCCTAAGTGTCCGTCCACAGGGGAGAGGAAAGCGTGACGTATATACCCAATGGAATTTAATGCAGCATTAAAGAAAAATGAAATCAAGGCATTCAGGGGAAAATTCGAGCAACAGGAAGTCATTATTGTAATTAAATAAGCCAGACTCAGAAAAACAAATACTGAATGTTTTCTCTTGTGTACAAAACCTGTTTTTAAAATTATATGTGTGTTCATATATGTGGTGGAGTCGTGAAACTGGAAAGGGGGCTTTCAAGGGAGGGAGGAAGGAGGAAGTCATGAAATGCACGTGATGAAATAGAATGCTGGAGAAACTGCGTGAAGGACAAGAACTGGCTGGGAGAAGGGACTCGGAGGGCAGAGAGGAGGGTGAAGGCAGGCAGAGAGGAGGGTGAAGGGTGGGAAGCAAGCGCGATGTTGTGATTTGTTATGCCAGTCACGGGAAACTAACACAAAAGCAAAGACAATGAGTATTTCTAGAGTTCCTGCCGCACGCCATGCATGCTGACGCATTTAATCCTTACCAATGTGTATACCGCTCACACTCCTTGTACCTTATGTTCATTCATTTGCTCTCAGAACAAATGAAATAGACACATTTCCTTCATTCGAACTGAGGTCACAAGTAAAGGCTAAGTAAATGGCAGGGGTGGTATCCAAGGCTGACACCTCGGAATCCTTGTCCTTGGGTAGAAGTAGCTTAGATCTGTGTCAGAAACACACATGAGGATCTGAACAGCAAGGTGGCAGGTCTCCATGTCATCTGAGGTCAGCACAAGCCTCAATTATTCCATTGTTTAAGTGGAATAGAGAGGCTGGAGAGATGGCTCAGTGGTTAGGAGCACTGACAGCTCTTGCAGAGAACCCAAGTTCAATTCTCACCACACACATGGTGGCTAATAACTACAGTAATTCCAGACCCAGGGAATCGCAGGCACTGCAGGACACAGGCGCTCTTACACACATTCAGGTGTCATACTTATACACATAAAATAAAAATAATAAATAAAATATTTTTTAAAAAGAAAAAAGAAATAGTATTCTGAGCATGAAATAAGCAAAATTATAGCACGTGGCATATAATAAATACCAAAAACAAAGGACTGATATGTTGGTATTATTAGGGTTTTAGGTTCCCCCTCTCTTTCTCTCTCTCTCTCTCTCTCTCTCTCTCTCTCTGTCTCCCACTCTTGCTCTCTCTCATTCTTCCCTCTCTCTTGCTTTGTAACCTTTTTATTTTAATATAACTATACTTAAATAAATATACTCTATACTCATATTACTCACTACAGTAAAATTTAATAATTTAACTTAGCCAACACAATTTAAACCGAAAGTTATACATGGTTTACATTTTAAACAGAAAAAAACAAGACTTTCAATACGTGTTATTTAAAATTTATTACAGAAGTATAAAAGATCTTCTCCCAAATACTACTAAAATAGCAAATATTCTGAAAATTTTGCTTTTGGTCTATATTAGAAAAAAGAACATGTGCTATGCTATAAAAAGCTTAAAATTTGTAATGCTTGAAAGCTTTTTGTAATGTTTTAATGCCAACTTAATGAATTCAAAGCAGCACAGCTTGGAAGATGGAGGAAGAACATGTGCAGATGGGGGCAACAGCCTGACTGTGAGGACCAGTGAACGCTGAACATAGCTCCTGTTTACACTCGCTGATGAAACTAGTTCCCTAAATCTCCAGAAACAGCATCAGTCTGAGGGACATTTTGAAAAACACTAAATTATATCATTTTTAGACATTCAGTTATAAAACGCCATTGTCGATAAGGAAACATCTTTCCTGAACTGAGTGGATCGCCAGATATGTGAATTTCCGGTACTTAAGATTGAGTCTAGAAACTGGGCATGGTGGTGCACACCTTTGATTGCTCCAGAGGCAGGCCGATCTCTGTGAGTCAAGGCCAGCCTGGTCTACATAGCGAGTTCCAGGCTAGCTGGGGCTACAGGGAGACCCTGTTTCAAAAAGACCAATAAAAGAATGAGTCTAGTCATTCAAGATGCTGGAAAAGTTTCCCATATTAGGCCATTAATCTTGATCACATTTCAGAGAGACAGAGAAACACTGGCCTCCTCCCCAAGTTCTAGATAGAGAATAAGGTATGGATATTTACACCCACGGTCACTGAAAACATTGGTATACAAAGATGGCACTAGATTCTGTGCCTCCTTCTGTATCTCCTCTGGAACTTTCTATTAGAATTTGCTAATGCTCTTAAATAAGGCAATTCACACAGATTTTCAACGTGGAGGCATCTGGTCAACCAGAGCATTGAAGGACTTCAGCAATCGTATTTAGAAAACGTGTCAGAGAATTATTAATATTGGAAAAGCCATAAAATAAAAATATTTTTCTGAGAAACAGTTGCTGTACCCTGTGGCTCCAGCCTAAGGCAGGATAGATGCTTCCTTCTCTGGCTAGCAGCAAGTGCTTTCTGTGTTTTCTTAACCCCTGCTTCTCCTTTTGTAAGATATGCTTAGCCCTAAGGAATTCCACTCTTGCAGTCTCCAGTTATGGTTGCATACATCAGAGCCCCTTGTGCCTGGTTTTCTGGCCTGCAGCCATATAGGCCAAAAATGTCAACCCACCCATCAATGAGTATATAAACTGTTAAGAAACTGGCCTTGGGGACTGAGCTTTTCAGGAGGAAACTCCACTTGAGTCCACCAGTGTGAACTTGACGACTTATCTGTGTGTGGCAGGTCTCATCCTGATGCACTGACTGGGAAACCCGTAAAACACCAAGGCTGGTCCCTTGAGCCACTGTTGCCAGTGGATGCTTGGAAGGAGCTGCCCAAGTATTTTCTTCAGGATCCAAACTCCACAGGCTGCAGTCCTTACCATCAGTCTGTGTCTTGCTGGCAGACTAGAGAGAGAGAGAGAAAGAGGATGGACAAATTACCCGAGACCCCAAAGGAAGGTAAGATGCCCTGGAGTGCCCGGTAGTCAGGCCCACTGTCCCGGTAAAAGGGGAGATTGATCACTTACTGGCAGTTTTATCACTACCTCAGTTAGGGAAACCTCACAGGGAGGTTCTGTCTCCAGTCTAGCATGAAAGAGCATGTGACTGCTGTGTATATGTGTATGTGTATGTGTATGCGCATGTGTATGTGTATGTGTATGTGCATGTGTACGTGTATGTGTACGTGTATGTGTACGTGCATGTGTATGTGTACGTGTATGTGCATGTGTATGTGTATGTGCATGCGTATGTGTATGTGTATGTGCATGTGCATGTGTATGTGCATGTGTATGTACATGTGCATGTGCATGTGCATGTGTATGTGCATGTGTATGTGCATGTGCATGTGTATGTGCATGTGCATGTGTATGTGCATGTGCATGTGCATGTGTATGTGTATGTGCATGTGCACGTTTATGTGTACGTGTACATGTATGTGTATGTGTATGTGTACATGCATGTGCATGTGTATGTGTATATGCATGTGCACGTGTGTGTGCATGTGTATGTACATGTGTATGTGCATGTGTATGTACATGTGTATGTGCGTGTGTATGTGTATGTGTATGTGACTCTGAGGCTACCAAGCTACAGAGTCTGATTGGACCCCAAACCTGTATTCTGTGATTACCACATAAGGCTGTAAGGTTATTGTCTGACTCTGGGGGACCCAGCACCTCCCTGTGAGTGAGAACTGGATTCAGGAATCTGTCGTACATTGTAGGAATCTGCCATAAGCCAAATGGAATCTAGTTCCTCGGGAAGGGAACAGTCAAGCAGCACAAAGTGATGTCTCTCCCAGGCAGTGCCTGCTCCAGCAGTCTTGTCTTGGTTCTGTGTGACACCAAAGCAGGAGGTGTGCTATGGGAGAACCCACTGTCTTAGATGTCTTGGTTCTGTGTGACACCAAAGCAGGAGGTGTGCTATGGGAGAACCCACTGTCTTAGATTGTATGGTCAGAAATTTCAGGAACTGAGAGATGGCTCAGTGGTTAGAGCACTGCCTGTTCTTGCAGAGGACCCAGGTTCAGTTCCCAGCACCCACATGGCAGATGACAACTATAGTTTCAACACCTTCTTCTGGCCTCCAAGGGGGTGGACACGTGGGTCCACTTACATACATACATGCAAAACACTTATATATGCTAAATTTAAATAAATATTTTAGCCAGGGTTTATGGTGCACACCTTTACTCCTAGCACTAGGGAGGCAGGGGCAGGCAGATCTCTGTGAAATCGAGGCCAGCCTGGTCTACATCATGAGTTCCAGGCCAGCTGGGGCTACAGGGAGACCCTGTCTCAAAAACAAAACAAACAAAAATTTCAGGAAGAGCTTTTCAAGAGATTCTGGTATTAAAATAATTTAAAGAAAACTAAGGCCCCTTTGTAAAACGGAATGGCCAACTTTTGGTGCTGAATGGTGCCCAAAGGAACTTTGGATATGACTAAGATTAGCCTATCAGGTCACAACAGGGGAGGCGGCCAGCCCAGTCAACTTCCACACATTGACTCTTAGCTGAACAGCATTACTTCAACTCCCATTGGATTCGTTCTGCCCTAGTAGGCAGAGTCAGAATAAGATTCACCTGATCAGGATGTCTACCTGAAACCAAGGTCCCTCCAAGAGTCGACCACTTCTCCAAGCTGGTCCAGGGGAGGCCTTACTGTCATTACCTCCCTGTGCCACTCAGCCAAGGGCAGAAGTCCCACCTGAGCTTCACATTCTGCCATCATCTCTATGAGGCGATGCTCCTCTGCCCAGGGCAGAAGCCCCATTTCCACAACATGACCCTGAACCACCGAAGCCTCCCTCAAGGTCTGAAGAGTCAGGACAGGGAAGCACCTCCACTCAACCTAGAGGCAGATGACTGCCCTCAAGATGCCCCTCTGGGAGACTAGAGAGCCCCAGTATATGGCACAGGATGGATGCCTATCGTCTGCCACCAGCCCTTCTCCACCACCACAGACTTGCTTAATTGGAAGCCTCACACTCCCTCATATTCTGAGAAATGACAGGCCGCGATAGACCTAATAGAGTCCATTTGTCAAACTCATCTTCCCACCTAGAGGGACAGCTGCCAATTCCTCCTAATGCTTCTTAATATGGAGGAATGGCTACCAGTTAGGACCAAGACTTAGAGATGGCTAAGAACTCAGGTCCCACCAGGGGAACCAAATGCTGGAGCATGGGTTAGAAATGCCCTCCCAGAAGAGGATTCCTGCCGGGCTCCCAGTTCAGAAGGTGATAGGTCTGCCTAGCAGGCAGCAATAGGCCCCACTAGAAGAGCTAAAAAGGGTTTGGCTAAGGAGCCGAGTGTCCAAGTCCACTAAGTTCTCCAGAAACCAGGTGAGAGCCTTTCTGCCTTTCACAGAGGCTCTGTGAAGCCTTCCACCTGTACACTCCTTTTGACCCCGAAGCGCCCAAGAACCAACAAATGGTGAATGCAGCTTTTGTGGGACAGACTCAAGGAGGCTTTCAACGGGAGCTACAGAAACTGGAAGGGCTTGCAAGAATAACTCTCACCCAGGAGGTTGTTGGCAAAGTGTTTGTAAATCATGAACAAACCACTAACAAAGAGGCAGACAAAAGAATGAAGCAGAGAGCTGCCCTCCTGCATAGCTCTGGGCAGTCTGGCCCCTCCCAGACCTGGACGAGACCAGACAGGAGCCAAGCTCAGGCCCATGCCCCACTGCAGAAGCACCAATGTGCCTACTACAAGGAAATCAGACATTAGAAAAATGAATGCCCCAATAAGAAAACAGGAGAAGGGCTGGAGAGATGGTTCAGTGGTTAAGAGCACTGGCTGATCTTGCAGAAGACCCAAGTTCTGTTCCCAGAACCCATATAGCAGCTAACAACCACCCTTGACTCCAGGGGTATCTGACCTTCTCTTCTGGCTTCCATGGGCTTTGCACAACACAGGAGCACTTACACATGTGCAGACAAAATACTCACACACATTAAATAAATAAATAAATAAAAATTTTAAAGACGAAAACAGAAGCAAATGGAGCAAACCAGAAGGCAAGCCAGAATCACACTCCATACCAGGCTGGGCCTCCCACAGTCAACTTTATCAGACTGGCCAGAATAAACTCAGACTGAAACAGATCTAGCTCATTCAGAGTAGACCCCCTGAGTCCATGATCAAAATGAAAGTCAGGGGTCACTTGATGCTTTACAGTCAACACTGGCAATGACACTGGAAGCCACTGAAATTCCAACCAAGTTTCCCTCTGCAAGTCTCACAGCTGCAGGCATCATGGGAGGACATCATCCAAAGTACCCAAAGCTCTTGTTGGGAGGAGATCTATTGTCTAATTGGACATAGATCACTGACTCTGTTGATGGCACCACCCCCCTTGAACAGTAGAAATGCCTGGAAGCCACTTCTCTGATCCTGTAAATCTCAAGCTCCTAAGAGGAAGAATGGAAAATTAACTCCCAACTCATTACAAACACCAACCCTACCTTAGGAGCTGGGAGCTTCCCTTTCCCTAAAGAAACTGGCCTGGGCCGGCCACTCATCGTCTGCCTGTGGTAGCTGAAGTGCTGCCTTCAGGATAAGGGTCCAGCAGCCTCACCTCTTAAAGCTGAGGTTGGCACCCAGACCAATCTGCAGAGGCTGCTGGAGTTTGGACTCCTTCAAAAATGTCAGCTTTCTTGGAACATTGCCCTGCTATCCTTAAAGAAACCGGGCAACAACACCTACAAACCTGTTCAGGACCTGTGGGTCGTCAACCAGGCTACAGTCATCATTCATCTGGTGGTCCTCAAACCACAAACCATCCTGAACCTCATGCCTGCTGAAGCCTGTTGAATTTTAAGGAAGCCTTTTTCTGTACCTACTTGTCACTTGCATGTCAGCCAATATCTGCCTTTGAATGGGAGGACTCTGCCACCAGTTAACAGGAGCAACTAACCTGGACTCAATGGCCTCAGGAATTCAAAACCCACCCCATGATATTGGGGAAGCCTCAAGAGATGACCTAGCCCATGTGCAGGTGCAGAAGAGAAATGCACACTCCTGGAGTACTTCTCCTGGAAATTACAACTGCAGAGGACAGCTCTCAGGGGGCAGGTGCTGCTGGACCTGCTCCAGGAAGCTGGGTATAAGGTGTCCCTCAAAAAGCTCAGATCTACCAAAAGGAAGTTAAATATCTAGGAGTTCAGCTCTCAAAGGACATTGGGCCATGGAAGTCAATGTAAAAAAGCAATTTGGGCTCTCCCCACTCTGAAGATTCAAAGATGGAACTTGAGAGTTCCTGGGGGCAGCCAACTTCACTCTCCTCTGGATTCCCAGGTATTCGCTGATAGTCAAACCTTTCTGTGAAGCCACAGATAGGGGAGGTGAGTAGCCCTTTTGTTGGGAATGACAACAACAGGAGCGCTAAAAAGATCTTACTGGAGGCACCAGCTTTGGGATTCCCTGACATAGGCCAAGAATTTAACTTGTTTGTCCAGGAAAAGAAGGGAGTGGTCCTTGTAGTTCTAACCCAGAGCACAGCCCTTGGCAGCAACCTGTGGCCTACCTGTCTAAACAACTAGACACAGGGCCAATGGGATGACTGCCCTGTCTATGAACTACAGACACCGCAGCCCTCTGAGACGAGCAAGCTGACAAGCAGACTATGGGGTAATCTCTAAATCTCAGGGTCCAACATGCAATCACTGCCCTGATGGACCATAGCAGGCACCATTGGCTTATCAACCCACATATGAGCCAGTACCAGAGCCTCCTCTGTGAAAATCCTCAGATTCTCTTAGAGATTGTCAGACCCCCGAACCCAGCCACTTTCCTGCCTGCTGACCCGAGACCCAGGACCGTAATTGCACTGAAACCACAGGTTAAATGTATTCAAGTCAACCCTACCTTACCTGACCAGCCATATCCTTCCCTGGCTGACGCCTCGACACGGATGGTAACAATGATGACAGTGACTGAAATATAGAGGCAGAGGCCCTATCAATGGGATGGTCAGCTCAACAGGCAGAGCTGTTGACCCTAATCAGGGCCTTAGAATTGAGCAAGGGAAGAAGGTAAACATGAACACACACTTCAAATACACCCCTGTGTACGTGGAGCCGTCTGTGAGGGGAGGGGGCTTCTCACCACAGGGAAAAGCAATGAAAATCAAGCTGAAATCTTATGCAGTTTGGGATCCAGCATCTGTTGCTGTCAGCCATTGTAGGGAACATCAGAAAATAAAAGACTTTGTCAACAAAGGAAACTGGAGGCCAGACATGGAAGCCAAACAAGCCGCCGTGAGCACATGCCCCACTCCCGCTCCTCCTAGCAGAGTTCTGATGCTTCCAATTTTTTCCCAAATACCCAAACTATACTCGAGAAGAGGAGACTTGGGCAAAACAAGAAAAAGGAACTGAAGATTGTGGCTCCTCCCCTTCACACATCCCTTTGCTCCAGATCATCTGGCCTATCCTCTGGCCTACCAACTCCATGAAGACACTCATATAAGAAAGTTAGCCCTGGAAATGCCAGTAACCCAGTATTTCTAAATGGAAAGACTTTCCACATTCTGCAGGAATATAACCAAGAGATGCCAAACGTGTGCCTGCAACAATGCCAAGCAAGGGCCCTTCTAGCTACCAGGAATACAGAGAACTGGACAGAGCCCATTTGAAGATCTAGGGATAGACTTTTTTGAGCTACCACTTAGTAGGGGACATAAATACCTGCTAGTCATTGTATGCACTTCACCAGGCTGGGTAGAAGCAGATCACACAGCACTGAAAAAGCCAGGGGGGCAATAAGAGGGGTTTTTTTTGGCTGAGATTTTGCCCTGGTTTGTGATGCCCAATCCACTGGGTCAGATAACAGGCCTGCCTTTGTGGATGAGATATGTAAGGATTGGCAAAGGTGCTACAAATTAAATAGAACTTAAACATGGTTTATTGGCCACAGACTTCAGGAAAAATTGAGTGCATGAATCAGACACTAAAACAGGCTCTGAGTAAATTTTGCCAGTAGTCCTGATTGTCCTGGACTACAGTACTGCCTGTGGCTCTCTTACTGTAAGATACTTACCCCAAGCAGGCAGTTAAGCTCTCACCTTATGAGATTCTGTTTGGTAGATCTCCCCTCATAAGAGTCCTCTGGGATCAAAGGGAAACCGGAAATCTAGAAATCCATGCTCAGCTACAGGCTTTGACCAGCACCATAGCTCAATTATACAAATGGGTGCTAGAAAGACTCCTTTTGCCTATACATAACACAGGGTACCCTTACAAATCAGGAAATTCCATGTGAGTAAAAGACTGGCACAAGTTACCCCTCAAGCCCACTTGAAAGGGACCCTATCCTGTGCTTCTAACCACCCCTACAGCATGCATAGACGCCCCAGTAAAAGTCGACACCCAAACTGAAGAATTGGCCCAGTGGACAGTGACTAGAGACCCTGAGAATCCCCTCAAAATCACCCTTCGTGCCCACCGCCCCGCTTTGCCCACACCGGAAGCTGGTCAATCAACGCACAGCTGAAGCTTGAGGATTCTACAATCCTGCTCCAGTCGCCCATGCACAAAGCCTGAGGAATTCCATGAAGGACCCCTGGGGACTATGGTCAAAACGTGGTACTTTCCAGCTAAGCAACGATATTACTAACCTTGCTCTTTGATGAAGGTCTAGCCACAACGGCTCCCAGCGATTGGGTCCACCTAGAAAAGATAACCCTTGCTCTGTCCTACTCAGGTATAATATGTCTTCTTAGGGGGATTTTAATGCTTTTTTAATGACATTTCTACCCTAATCTTTCCTATAGAATGGGTCCAATACCCGGGAGGGAGGCAACACGCCTTCGTGCCCCGCAGTGGCACGCTCCCCTCTGGGATGAAATGTACCTCGGCCATTCACTGGTTGCTCGGTTCCCGGAGCCTCTGCGCCTTCTTTTCCTGCTGAACGCCCGTGCTGGCCCAGCTCACCCCCTTGCACCTGTACACAATTCACTTATCCTGGCACACATTCAGCTCCTTGCTTAGAAAACTTATGTGTTCGTGCAAAGAAACCCCTCCCCCAAATCCTGGTGCCAAAATTATCCCTATGGTGCATGTGTTCGGGCTCAAGATACTTGCCCTGGGAAAGGAAACCCATGTACCTGCCTGCAGAAATCTCATTCAGGTTGCCACAAAGGGGCGATCTACACCTATTGGACACAGTCTTGTGGTGCCTTTGGTATAACTTGCTACCACTTCCCAAGATCTCAGCACCCCTGTTACGCAAGAGAGTCCCAAGATCAGTTACCTAACTACCAGGAAACCCTCTTCTCCCCAGCAGCTATTTAAACTAGAGTTAAAATGGTGCAATTTCTAAAATGTTACTCATCACCTCCTGAATTCCAACAACTGTCTTCTAGCACAGGACTGCTGGAAATGCTTACCCACGGAGGAGCCACAATCAATATGGCCTAAATTTTATTCAGGGAAACCAGATCTAATGTGTCCTGTCAAAATACCTCCCTAGCAACAAGAACCTGGTGACATACCCAAGGAGACCTCTTCTTCATGTAAGGTGGTTGGGGGGCATGCATATCAATGTCCCTTCCCTCGGGGATTGACTCCTACTCGGGTGCTTTCAGCACAGGAGACACACAGACTATCCTAAGTTGAAGGCACACAATTAGTAGCAATGTTGTAATAAAAGTTTATGGAGTTTTTATCTGATACTTTGATGCATTGTTTCAGTTAATCCTCACAGCAACCTCATGCAGAGGGTAGTATTGCTGTTTTACTGATGAAGAAACTGAGACACAGGTTATTTGTGAAAACTGTGGAGCTCATTGGAACAGTGGCAAGAAGTTATTGATCCTTATCTCCCCATCCTTTATCAAGGAGACTGGCAATAAATGAATACATGTGTTCTTGTTGGGTAGAATTTAGAAGTTGGAGCTGAAGAGGTGGCTCAGTGGCTAAGAGCCAGTGTTGCTCTTGCAGAGGATCCAGATTCATTTTCCAGTCCCCGCACGCTGTGCCAACAACCCTCTGTAACTACCGCTCGGGGATGTGACTCACTTCTCTGACCTCCGTGAGCACTGCCTGCTCCTGCTGCACTTCCACCAGGGAGGCAAAATACTCAGACAAATAAAATAAAAATGCATAAAATATTTCTAAAAAAGAGTCACCCTTACTATATGAGAATAAAATATGCACAGTTTCCAAGGCATCAATTAACAAGATAGAAGAAGAAAAATTGCTGCAGTGGGAAAATAGTAAAAGAGGCAGACAAGGGAGAAGGAAAGAAACACAACTTGGAAAACCGCTAAGGTCAGAACCAATGACTGAATATCAAGAGATGACAGACCTCCCAAAACAAATCTGGAAACAGACCAATGAGCATCAGTCTACCGACACAGGCCTTCCAGGCAGGAAGAAGTAAACAAGCTCAACCCTTCCTTTCTGAGATTTATTTAATTACTTTATGTGTCTGAGTGTTTTGCCTGAAAATGTGTATGTGTACTATATGCATGCCTGGTAATGCGGTCCCAGTTCTGCAAACAAGTCCTTCAGCCAATAGAGACCCTTATTGGAACAGTGCAGGCCCCAAGCGCTTTACAAATCCCCTACCCAACCTCCATAACTCTATTTCCACATACATACATGCTTCAACTTGCCTGCTGCGTGCCTGCTGTGGCCTCTGCCAACCCTTGCTAATCAACAAGCCAACCCTCACTGACTATAATAAAGGTCAATCTGGATTGTCAAGGTTGGCTGCTTTCTTTTCTACCCGTGACTCTGATTCCTAATACCCGTTGTCCTAGAAGGCTAGAGAGTATCAGATTCCCTGGAATTGGAATTACAGAGGGTGGTTAGCTGCCATATGTGTGCTGGAAACTGAACTCAGGTTCCCTGCAAGAGCAGCCAGTGCTCTTAACCACTGAGACGTCTCTCCAGTCCCTTTGTTTGCTGGTTGGTTTCTTTGCTGCTTGTTTTGCTGAGAAAATGAGAACATACTCATTGCCAAGAAACTTAGGTAGTATAAAAGGAACTAAAAACAAAAAATACTGTTTCTGGGTTGGTCCTCTGTTTGGGAAAGTAGACATTCTTGACGTCATCAGTTCCTTGTGTCTGGGAAGGCATGCTAGAATGTGATCCTCAGGGGGCAGTTTCTACTGTTCTTGGATGAGTCAGATGCCCTGGCAAGTTCACAGTGCAAGACGTTTGTAGCCGCAGAGCTGGTTCTTGTCCTCCAGGAGCAAGTCCTTTCTCCTCTTACCTAAGAGTGGAAACATTAGGTGCTGTGCATGTGAGAGTTATAAACAAGTTTGACAGTCCCCACCGTGTCTTGTGTAACAGTCCACTTAGAGGATTGCTCACCAACATGTTGTGGGAAAGACTGAAAGATCCTTTCAGACAAAAACTTTGAACCGATTTTGCTGTACCTTAATTTTAAAAAAGAGTTCAGAAGCTGGAGAGATGGCTCAGCGGTTAAGAGGAATTGGCTGCTCTTGCAGAGGACCTGGGTTCGATTCCCAGCACCCACATGGGGGCTAACAACCATCTGTAACTCCAGTTCCAGGGAAATCCAATGCCTTCTTCTGACCTGAATAAGCATTGCATGACACAGGTGCATTTACACACATGCAGGCAATACACTAGTACACATAAAATAAAAATAACCAATAAAATGTTAAATAAAAGAGTTGTGACAATTGATTGAAAAACATATTATTACTTCCAGGCAAAGGATATGCTCATGTTCTATCTGAGAAGACCCACATAAGCCAAATGCAACCTGTAATTCCAGGAAGATGACTGTGACAACCGGAGAATCACCTGGAAGCTAGCGGGATAGCTGACCTGGAGAACAGAGCAGGCTTGGAAAAATCGAGAGACCCTGCCTCGACAAGGTGGAAGTTGAGAATTGACTCCCAAAAGGTGTTTGTTGGCTTTTGCCCACAGTGCACCTGCATCCACACACAGTAAACAAACAAATAAAATGAAAAAGTAAAAATATATCTCACCCAGTCTCTATGACCAATGTTCCTGCAGCTAATCTCACAGATGTTAACTGATTGAAGTCACAGTGGGATGTGCATCCTCTGATGGCACGGAATGCCAGGTGGTCCAGCCTTTCTGCCTGGACCAGCAGGGCAGCTACGGGAGCTGAGACCCTCAGGAACCTGGAATGAGAGAGACAAGAGATACACGACGGACCGACAAGACAAGTTGTCTGATCAAATCGGCAAAGTTTATTTCTTCCATAGGTCTTTATATACATATTGGAAAAGCAGAAAACAATCATTGAAAGGTATTGAGGGAGAATTGCCTAAATAACAAAAGCATTCCTAAGCAAGGGCTAAGCAAGGGTCAGATCACAGGTAAATTTCTAAGGAATGTGCACAGACAACCTTTCCAAGAAAGAGTGATTGCTCTTTCCAGACCATGGAAACTTTCCGGGACCTTTCCAGACCATGATCACAAGCCATGCTGGATTTTTCAGATATTGATAAATCTTAACATGGAGTCTGGTTGGCTCCTGGCACCTTTCTGTCAGACAAATTTTAAAATGTAGTTCTGCTTTCTGTAACTATTTCTATATGTAAGATTTGTAGTGTTTTCTTTTTTTTCTTTTTATTTTGTGTGTATGAGTGTATTGCCTGCATGTACCTAAGTGCACCCATGTCATGCAATACCCT
This sequence comes from Eospalax fontanierii, assembly GCA_035773235.1. NCBI lineage: Eukaryota > Metazoa > Chordata > Mammalia > Rodentia > Spalacidae > Eospalax > Eospalax fontanierii. Next base: position 41,433,422 of record CM069549.1, on the reverse strand, counting down.
CAGAGGTCAGAAGAGGGCAGTGGATTCCCCTGGAATTGGAATTACAGACTGCTGTTAGCTGACCCGTGGGTGCTGGGAATCAAACCCTTGTCCTTGCAAGAACAATCAGTGCTCTTAACCACTGAACCATCTCTCCAGTCTCTTGTGGAGGTTTGTTGTTTTTTTGTTTTGTGGGTCTTTTTTTTTTTTTTTTGGTCTTGTGTTTTTGAGACAAGGTCTCCATGTACCTCCAGCTGGCCTGAAACTCACTATGTAGACCAGGCTGGCCTTGAACTCACAGAGATCTGCCTGCCTCTGCCTCCCAAGTGGGATTAAAGGTGTGAGCCACCACACCCAGCCATTTTCTTTTATCGTTTTAGCCTTTACATATTTATTCCTTTCTTCAACAAATGTCGTAGTTATAAACATAGTAGTCTGCACTCATCTTTAAATTAGCATATACAGTAAAGGGTTTATTTACTGCTTTTCCATTTGTAGGTTGTTTTGTTGATCCTCTTCCAGCTCCCCCCACCCTGCTTCCCTCCGGATGCCCTCCCCCCCAATACTCATCTCCCTTGTACTTTTAACATAATAGATTTAAGAGCATAAGTCATTTTACACTGAAAGGTTTCCAGCTTTTCAACATTATAAAATTTATTCTAGTTAGTAAATATTAATGAATAAGTATCTTATCAATGTTCTGTCAACAAGTAAGTCATTACTACATGTGCAAATAGATGCATACATATGTACATAAAGTATATTAATCATTTTTGAGCCGAACTTTTATCAAATAAATTAGCTTTTTATTAGGCCATTGACAAACTGTTTTCCTTTGCTTTCAGCTTCAGAAGCACCATGTAATAATTACCTATTCACAAAGAATAGTAGTCCCTTCATATTTTTTAACTTGCAGCCTTGTAGATTGAGTTTACTGCACTATTTATAATTGTACATACAAATTAGCCATGAAAGAATGGTATTTGGGGTTTTTCTTAGTCAGTTCCCTGCAAAATTCAGTAAGAAACCTACAGCCAAACTTAGAAATGCCACTTTGCTATGTATGTATGATAGCCTTTTTTCCATTTAAGATAACACTGATTGATTAAAATAAGCATTTTGTTCAAGTGCGCAGCCTAATTGAAGAATACAGAATCAAATAAAAGCATACTGAAAAAATTAAGTTTTTGCCAAACTCTAGATCCAAATGAATTGGGAAATGGACTTGCCATAGCTCATGACAGACAGCCCCGTGAAAATGAACAGCTAGGGGGGCAGTGATAATCCGCCCTGAAAGACCACTTTTACAGTGGACACATGTAACCATTGATATTAATAACTAAGTCAAAAATCATCATCTGCGAACACAAATTTCCATGCTTGGTGAGATATGCATATGTTTTATGTCTATACATATATAGGATAGGTACAAAAACCTATCCCTGACTAGTTATGGCAACATTATTCCTAACACCCCAAAGATAGAAACCATTCAGATGGTCATCACCAGGAAAATGAAGAAACAAAGTATGGGATATTGTTGAACTACTCAAACATTTCACAACATGGATTAACATAGAAACCACGTTGATGAATGAAGCCAACCACACGAGACCACGTAGTGTATGCTTGGGTGTGACGGCGGAACGGGGAAGTGCAGAGAGATGGAAGTAGAGTAGAGACCTGTGGGAGCAGGGGCCAGGTATGATTTCTGAACGGTAGGGAATTTCTTTTTGAGGTGATGACACTGTCCCCAGACTGATTCTGATGATGATTTCGCCTACTGGTGAACGCACCAAAATCACTGAGCTGTGTATTCCAAATGAATGAATTGTACCATGTATGAATTATATCCAAAGACACTTTTTTAAACTTCATGCCATGTTTTTGCTTTGAATATAATTCTAGCATTTGGGGTTCTTTGCTCATCTTCTTTAGGCTGATCATTGATCTTATCTCTAGAAACTCTGGGCTCTTGAGAATTTGCCTCTCTTCTGCCAGTATCCTGAGGACTCTGCTCACTTGGGACAGTTTGGCCCTATGCGATAGCCAGCTTCATGCAGAGGTCTCAAGTTCATCTCTCCAGTTTTATCTGTGTGCCTGGGTGCTGTATTCAGTGCTGCTGTTAACATCTAAGGCAGCCTTCCTTCCTACAGCAGCTCACAAATCACCTCTGAGAGTCTTCCACACCACAGCATGGCTTGTTTGGTGGGCATGTGGGCCCTGGAGACTACTCTTACTTCTTGAGTCTAGAATCACAATATAATTCTTTTGCAGACTGTTTTTCTGAGAGACAGCTTAAGAGACACAAGTGACCACAGGTGACCACACTTCCCAAAATGGAAGCCTCTCAGGTAGGGTTATTTCTTTATTAGTGCACAGGAAATTTCTGACACTGAATACAGATAATTTGGCCTGTTATTCTCTCTTCTCTAGCACTTTTAGAATATGAGGAATTCTAAACTGAGTTTCCTCCCTAAAGAAGGCATTAAGGCATTTAATTAATAGAATGTTCTACTGCATACATTGCAAATATAAAGTATGTATTACCCAAACCTAATCTGCAGAGCTATCTGAGGACTTTTCAAAAATGAGAACTGGGGTTAGAGAGGTGATTAAGAGTGCTCACTGTTCCTCCAGAGGACCCAAGTTCAGTTCTCAACACCCAGGTCAGGCAGCTCATTACTGCCTGTAACTCCAGCTCTAGGGGAACTGACAACACCCCCCACCCACACACACAATTTTAAGGAGGTTAAAATTTTAAAATGAGAATACTAGTGTTTTATAGCTACTCTGTTTTAATAAGTTTTCTGTCAGCTTATCAATTCTGTCTGCTTCAGTAGTCAGATACCCATTGTCCAAACCAAAGATGTAGTTATCTTTATCAGTAATATTATTAGAAAATATTCCTGAAAAGATTATAATAAGAAATGTCCTGCATAAATATCTTACTTATTAAATTAGCTCATGTATTTAACACCCCAGCTTTGCAATGAACATAGGAGTATTATTTCAACTTTACATATGAAGATGATATTCAGAGAGTTAAAATATCTTAAATGCACAAGTAAGGATAAAGGAAGGTTGCTGGTAAAGACACCAACAATGGCTTAGTGGATTACCTCTCACATTACAACCTGGTCAATAGAGCAGGTGGGTAGGCAACTCTGCTCCACATAGTCATTGAGAAGTCCAGTCCTTCTCTCCATCTCATAGTATTTTGCGTTCATCTGCAGGATCAGAACTGGCCTGTGGGCAGAAGAAAGAGCCTGGGGAAAGCAGGCCTGCTGCTGTTTGATGGAGTCAGCACAGACACCCCTGATTCCACATGCTGATTCGATGCTTAGCCATACTTGACTACAGGGATTCTGTAATGTAGAGTTCAATCATTACCGAAAAGGCAGACACTGACTTTGATGGACAGTCTGATACATTAAGCCTAGAAAGTTGTTCCTGTATTCCAAGAGACCATAAGATCTCACAAGAATCATCTACCTCATCCTAAGTCTCCAGGTTAAGTCACTATTGCATTAGTGTGCAACATTCAAAGAGAGTCAGCATAATGTAATTCAGGCTGCGTTATTCTCCTGCAGTGTTTCAATGGCTTCCCTCCTCATCCACATGGGAAGTTCTTAGTGCCAACAAGCCCTACCTGAGCCTGTATTTAACTACTGCTAAAGCCTTCTTTTTTTCTTCTCCCCATTGTCCACCATTCTCCAACCATACCGGCCACTCTGCTATAGATTTCCAAGCCCTGAGGCAAGAAAGTAGATTGGGAGGTCTTGTTCTATTCCACTCAGATGTCTTTATTTGCCTTTAGTAACTCCATTTGTCTTCTGTACACCTGTTCCCAGGTGTCACATATTCCATGAGTGAATACTTAAGTGAATGCTTACTTTAACATTAATATACCATATACCATGGGAGTTTAAGAATGGTCAAAAAGAATTTAGTGAGCATATGACAAAGCCCTTGCCAGGTACCATACTACATCTAATGCAGATGTGTCAGAGGCCTTCTCCTTATCTTTAAGAAGTATTAGCTCATTGAGAAAGATGTTATACACACTATCACTAAAATCCCAACAGGAAAGTTCTAAGTACTATAGAAAAGTCAGAATAGATTCTATGAGGAGTTCAGAGAAATGGGTCATAAATAAAGTTCCCTAGATGGAGAAATTGAGGCATGTCTTGTTCGAAGAGAGTGAACTCTTGCAATTGCTCATCTTGATTATGGATGATTAGATCTGGGATCAATTAAGAGACAAGCCTCTGGATGGGTCTTCAAAGGCATTCCAGGTAGACCCTCCCACCGAGTCCTGATGTAACAGCAGAGGGAAGCTGCTGCTGTAGCCTTTGCTGCTGCTGTGAGTGCTCTTTTCTGTTATTGATGCCTTTTGCTGCTGCCCTGGGAACTAGCTTCTTTGGGAAGATTACTGAAGACCAGCGGCTCTCAGGACTCTTCCAGGCGGTCAGCTGGATTTCGACTTCTGAGGCATCAAGTCTCCTGGGATGAACAGCTACTGGTACTCAGCCTGTCCAGCACTCAGACAGTCATTACTGGACTACCCAGACTATGTTGTGTAAGCCAAGCATAAAGTTCCAATCCCCTTTATGATATTCATTCTGTCACTCTGTTCCTGTAGAGAATTCTGACTAATACAGACTTGAATGAGAATGGTCATGAAGGGAATTTATGTTTATGAAAACAAATTGATCGGTAGAATAGAAAACCCTATTAGAAGTCACTTCATCAAAAACTGAATTCCACGTATGAAATGTTTTTTTAATGACCAAGCAAGTTTTCTTTTAACTTCACACTTTGCTCTTAAATCTTTGAAAATTTTATTTATTTTTGTTTTATGTGAACAAGTGTTTTGTCTGCACGTAATTGTCCCACGTGAGTGCAATGCCCATGCAGGCCAGAGAGAGCCTAAGATTCCCAGGAAATGGAGTTACTGACAGTTGCTAGTTGCCATGTGGGTACTGGGAATTGAACTTGGGTCCTGTGGAAGAGCAGTAAGTGCTCTTAACTACTGAGCCATTTCTCCAGCACCTTGCTCTTAAATTGTAAATGCAGGTTCACAAGAATACTGAATCCTTGAAGAGCCACAGAATCCTGGCATATGTTTCCAGACTGTGATTGAACCAGGACTAAAATATGAAGCAATGAAGTAGAGCCTTTGGGAGAAAAAGTAAGTTACCTATTAACCTCAAGTCTGTCCTTGGCCACCGTCTGGATTATCTGCGAAAGTCCCACGAGTGATCCCTCCTGTAAGCCTCTGGTGACCTACCTGAATGTTGGCATCTTTTCTTCCTGATTCATAAATGCCATTGACCTTTAAGAGATAATGAGGTGAATTCCGCTTATCTAGGAAGTTGAGTTCCATCAATAATGAACATACACTGTGGATTTTGTATGGACATTTAAAACCTGCTGATAGCTTTAAAAATATCTCCAAATAGCTGGCATGGTGGCATAGGCCTTTAATCCCAGCATTTGGAAGGCAAAGGCAGGTAGATCTCTGTGAATTTGGCCAGCCTGGTCTATATACTGAGTACCAGACCCACTAGGGGACAGGAAGCCTCTGTCTCAAAAAGACAAAAAAAGAAAAAAAAACTTCAAAAGTTTTAGACTAGGTAATACTTAGGGAATAAATCCATAAGTATTTCAAGGGCAATGTTGCCATTATCATTATGGTGGGGATGTTTGGCCTTCATTGTCAACTTGACTGGATTTAGAATCACTTAGAAAATGCACCTCAGGGCTTGCCTATGAGGATGCTTTCATGCACTGAGTAGGGATGCCCCACTCTGAAGTGGACAGAACCATTCCGTGGGCTGGGAGATCCAGAATGAATCAAGGGGTGAGGAACCCGATGAACTCCAGCGCCCATCTCTCTCTGCTTCATGATTCTCTGACCCATGAGTGAGCAGCTCCACATCCCTAACACCAAGGCTGAGCCTCCAGCATCTGTCACCACAGCTGGGCCTCCAGCCCCCGTCACCACAGCTGGGCCCAGCTCCTGGGGCCATGGTTTTCCTACCATAATGGGCTCTGTCCCTTTAAACCATGAGGCAAAATAAATCCTTAAGTTGTTTCAGTGAAATGTTGGGTCACAACCACAAGAAAAATAACATACAGTGGTTTAAGGAACAAAAAGTAAAGCTGTTATTGCATTTAGGAAATACGCATGCTTTGGTAGAATAAGGTATGTATATTTCTGTATCTATGTATAATCTAGGGAGATATATAGCACAGAGTGGGAGATGCAGGCAATTGAACTAAAGCAGAATATAACACTGTTATTTTTATAGACTGAACTACATGGACTGTAGACATTAGCAGAGAAAAGTTAACTGTACGCAGGAATTAAAGAAGTCTGCATGGAGGAGGTGACACCTTCAAGCAAGGTTGAGATTTATGTAGAATGTCCCCAAACAGAATGTGTTCTAGGTAAAAAGAATGACATGAGCAAGGGCACTGAGACATTAACACAGTCAAGGGCACCGAATAAATAGCTCACCTAGGGGCCAATATCAGCCTCTTCAGAGATGAGCCAGAGATGAAATCAGGCTCCCTTACCTTTATGGGAATGCTTAGAACGAGGTTCAGTCTTACAGCCCAGAAGCGAGCCTGTAACCAATCTTTACTGATTTTATTAGGCAGGATAAGGTTGAATGTGCTTTCACAATGCATTGTGTGATATTAATGCCTCCTGTTTAGTTTATCTCCATTCTTTCATCATTCATGAGTTTGTTTTCTCTGACTGCTCTCTTAGCCCAGAGCAGTGAGCAACAATGGCTGTTGTCTAGGACTGCCAAGCAGAATCCCAGCCAGGTATATGGGCTGATGGATAACCTGTAGACAGAAGCACCTGAGGACAGGTTACAGGGTGAGATGGGGCGCGAAGTAGTCGTGCTGCTATAGCAAAATACCACAGATGAAGCAGCACCAGGAACAGCATGCTCCTCAAAGTTCCAGAAGCTGGAAGTTCAAGATTAAGATGCATCTAGCGAGGCTGCTTTCTGTTTGCTTCTTCGTGCTGTGTCTTTCTCAGGGGAGGACAGCAGTAGCCTCACACTGCAGAAGATGGAAGGGAAAGAGGACCTCCATCTTCTTTATGACAGCACGAAACCATTCCTAAACAAACATGAGCCCCATTCCTCACTACCTTCCCGCAGGCTCCAAGCTCCAGTGTTGTGCTGGGGACTTGTTTCCTGCATGTAGATTTGGGAGGCACATTTAGGACACAGCAGACACATCTGCTTCCTACCAGTTCAACACTAAGCGTGTAGTTAGATTGCCAAAATTTAAAGCTTGGATCTCCACTTACTAGAAACACGACTTTGAGAGAGACATATCTGGGCCTTAAATTAAAAATAAAATGGAAGGAAGTTTAGACCCTAAATCAGCGGCTTGTCATGAGACCATAGTTGATTATTATGAGTGTGCGTACAGAGAGGAGAGCATGCACCAGTGAAAAGATTCACTGGAGTTATACAAATAAGTAAAGAGGTGGGCGGGGTCATTGTGGGTATGCTAATGAAGAATAAAGGTTTGCACACCGAGTAGGAAAAGGCGGGTCCATAAATATGAACCACTGAGCAGGAAAGAATCTTTATGTAGATTCACTGAGGACCCAGTTTCCATACAGGTCCATTCCGCGGCCAGTCAGTTTTGGCTGCAACTGGTTAGAGCCAGTTAAGTGAAGCATTGCATGCTTTTTCCACATTTCCTGAGCAAGTGCTGTTTTAAGAAGAGGTATTTAAGTAGGAATATTCTTGTTCAGAGGAATTTCTTAATTCATGCAAGGCATGTGGAGCACTGTATCGGCTGTGCTCCTGGTGGACGGCAACTTTCACTGTTTAGTGCCAGAAGGCCCCATCTCTGTGCCATCGATGACTTTACTCCCTCCTCCTCTCTTAGTCTCTGCTTCCGACCGTGATGATTCTTTTTAAGCATGTAGAGAGCCGCGGATTGCTGCGTCTTAAAGATGGCGCCTGCTCCCGCCTCCCACCATCCCGAGGTGGGCGCTCTCTGGAGCAAACAGCTCCATAATTGGCTGTGGCTGAGGTCTGGCCCTGCTTCCGCCTGTGTGCGCCTATCTGCTTTCACCACGTGGTAGTTTGGGGTTGGCTGGCAGGAGGGAATTTAACTCTGTGGCGGGCTTTCCCCGGGAGGAGAAGGAGAAGGAGAAGCAAGGAGAAGGAAAAGTAGTGAGGAGAAGTAAGGCAGGAGAAGTAAAAAGGGAAGAAGAAGTTAGAAAGTTAAGAAGCCAAAAGGTTGTTCAAGGTTCCTGAATAAACTGCTTTTGGAAGAGTCCGGCGTCGCGTCTTCCTTGCTGGACGAGAGACAGACGCGACAAGTGGTGGCCCGTGCGGGGAGAACTCATTGAGGGACTCAGAACCTTTTGCAGTCAGGGCAGTGCACTGGAAAAGTTCTCAGGTAATGGGAATCCACGACAAAAGTGGGAAAGTCCTCAATTGAATTTGGGGATCCGCGTCAAGAGCGGGTACTTAGCTAAGTCCTCAAGCAAATTGGGGAGCCGCTACAAAAGCGGGGTGCTTTGCTCCCTCTGTAAATGGAGCGGGGACAGCTGGGAGGTTATAGTGAACCGAAAGTAAAAATGGATTTTTATATGATCGTTGCTATAGAAATGGGCATTAGTTTTGTGTTCTGGTACCTTATTTTTGCCTATTTTTGTAGAGAATGTACAAGAGGTACCCAGAAAAATGTTACGGGAAATACTAGTTCCCACCCAATTTTTTTGGCTCTAAATGAGCTACTTCGTTCTAAAAATTTAAAGCTTGAAAAAAGCACTTTGGAGAGATTCTTGGAGGACTGTGATACCATTGCACTGCACCTTAGGCTTCAAGGCTCACGGCAGGGGACGGTGTAACGTCCCCGGGGTCTGGGCACGCGCACGGGGATGCGCGCGCGCCGCTCCCGTCCCATTCCGAACTGCCGGCAACGGCTGGGTATGGGCCTGACGCTCCAGCGCCATCTTTAAGACTGGGCGGTGCTGACTCGCGCATGTCTGAGCCCGGGGCAGTACTTAGATTGAAAGTCATTCTTAATTAAGTATACTAATGAACAAGCTGCCGCTAATCAAGCCACAGGGCAGCGCCCCAAACAACCTAAAAAGTAAAGCTAAACCTTCCACTGGGCTGGAGGAGCCAGCTTTTGTGAAACCTAAAATACTCAAGAGTCTTTAAATCCCAAAGGGAAAAAAAAAAAAAAAAAAACACTAAATATCTGAAAAAGTAAAATTTTTCACCATTTGTTGCCTAAACAAAGCCTAAGACTAAACTAAAGGAAAATTATTTACAAAAAATATGGCATTTACAGGGCATAGTTAAATCTCTATCTTTAAAAATGCTCATGGTCAAAAAGACTAGAGCCTTGAAACATTAAAGGACCATGATAGCAGATTTTCTTAATTTTCTCCACACCTTGCCCTAAGGCACTTTCCTTTACAAAAGAAGACTGTGAGCTCAATTCCCACCCACATCTCATTTGTTTAGTTGCTTGCTGGTTACTGAACTCAGCAGCTTTTCTGTCCCATGCAAACTCTGAGTTAAAGGGATACAGACATTTTTGTGTCTATGTGTAAATCATATTGATAACACTGAGAGGTTGACTCTGGAGCGGAACTGGCCATTTCGCTTCAGATTCAATCCTGTTTGCAAAGGGTGAGACTGGCCACCTGACCCTGTGCAAAGCAACCCCAGAGTAAGGACATTATGCTGTTGAGAGTAACTGAACAATAAACTAATTTTAACAGAGATGGTTACATGTTTATAGCAAAACTAGCTCATGGAATTCTGTATTTTCTCACACCAATAAAAAGTCACTAATACAATTTTATAAAATTATCTTAAATTTAAAAGTATACTATTCCTAAAAATACTTATAAAATTATCTTAAATTTAAAAAACAAAGTTTTTGTGAACAGGAGCCAATGATGCGACAGTTTCAGCCTGGCTCCCCACAGTTAATTGAGTTAAGCATAATTATAGAAGTATTTAAAGATTGTACTTTTCCCTTTAATTTAATATCTGATTCAGCTTATGCCGTTAAAGCAGTAAAAGTTTTAAAAGTGGCCGGACCAATTACAAACTCTAGTCCGGTCTGTCAGCTTTTTCAACAATTACAGACTTTAATTTGGCAAAGACAGGCTTGCATTTTTATCCAACATATTAGGGCTCATACAGGCCTGCCAGGACCTTTGAGTACAGGGAATGATAAAGTAGATTTATGGACCAGAATGGAATGTATATTTTTAAGCTCCACTATAGAAAGGGCAAAATGTTTTCATAACAGGTTTCATGTGAATGCCCGAGCCTTACAACAAAAATTTCACCTGTCTCGAGCAGATGCTCGACAGGTGGTGCTAAATTGTTCTCAATGTGTAACTTTTCACCATCCACCTAGGATTGGAGTTAACCCACGCGGTTTGCTCCCTTTAAAGGTTTGGCAGATGGATGTGACACATATTTCGGAGTTTGGAAACCAAAAATATGTTCATGTGTCTGTGGATACCTGTTCAGGTATTCTACATGCTACACCTTTGACAGGAGAAAAGGCACGCAATGTTATAACTCATTGCTTAGAGGCCTGGGCTGCATGGGGCAAGCCCCAACAGCTAAAAACTGACAATGGACCAGCCTATACGGCTTGCAGTTTTACCTCTTTTTGCCAGCAAATGGAGGTACAGCTTTTTCATGGGTTACCATACAATCCTCAGGGACAGGGCATTATTGAACGTGCCCATCGCACATTAAAAGAATGTCTTCAAAAACAAAAAGGGGGAGTAGGCCACGGCCGCACCCCAAGGGAGAGACTTTCCCTAGCCTTGTTTACTATAAATTTTTTGAATTTGGATGCTCAAGGCCGCTCAGCAGCGGATAGACATCAGGACCATCATGGCCCTGCAAAAGGGATGGCTAAGTGGAAAGACGTATTAACGGGCCTCTGGCGTGGGCCTGACCCCGTGCTGACATGGGCACGAGGATCTGTTTGTATTTTTCCACAGGACCAACAAGATCCAGTATGGGTACCTGAACGCCTGGTTAGAAGAATTCAGCTCAAAAGTGAGCATGACGATACCCCTGCTTCCAGCCCTGATGAGCCAACTAGGGAAAATGAAACCGAGATGGGAAATCCTGTCGGTGTTTCCAAAGCCAATGCCGAACTGGACATTTAATTTTAAAGACACCCTAAAAGAACTGCTATGAACCATCTGAAAGAGTGGGCGGGAATGGGAGTGTTAGCAGGTCTCCTGATTATGGCCTCCCTGGTCTGCCTGTGGTGTATATGTAAGATTAGAGCCACACAAAAGCAGAATGCAGCTATGATCATTCAAGCCTTTACAGCCATTAAAGTTGGACAGTCCCCCCAAGCATGGCTAATTGCCATGAAGGAGTTATGAGGACGGGGTGTGAGGCTAAGCACTGCACAAGGTTTCGCCTGCTGGTGTTTAAGCGTTTCCTTGGAAGACATGTCTGGTTGCATGAAGGTGGTACCCTTAGCTCCTTCCCCTGGGAAAATTGGTACGGGATGGGTCTGGGTCACCGCAGGTGATGAATCTGTGGGTGTCTCCAGGACATAATCCCAACTGAACACACCAGGGATCAGACCTCTATCTTCGATCGTTTCTGCTATGTTATATAAAATAAAAGGGGGAGATGTAGAGAGCCGCGGATTGCTGCGTCTTAAAGATGGCGCCTGCTCCCGCCTCCCACCATCCCGAGGTGGGCGCTCTCTGGAGCAAACAGCTCCATAATTGGCTGTGGCTGAGGTCTGGCCCTGCTTCCGCCTGTGTGCGCCTATCTGCTTTCACCACGTGGTAGTTTGGGGTTGGCTGGCAGGAGGGAATTTAACTCTGTGGCGGGCTTTCCCCGGGAGGAGGAGGAGAAGGAGAAGCAAGGAGAAGGAAAAGTAGTGAGGAGAAGTAAGGCAGGAGAAGTAAAAAGGGAAGAAGAAGTTAGAAAGTTAAGAAGCCAAAAGGTTGTCCAAGGTTCCTGAATAAACTGCTTTTGGAAGAGTCCAGCGTCGCGTCTTCCTTGCTGGACGAGACAGACGCGACATGAGCATTCTAGAATTCCATGTACAAAGTCTTCTCTCTGACTTAGTAAAGGTAAAGATGGAAGACAGATTATAATGATTTTGGAAAATCAGCCAACCATCTAAAAATATAAAATTGAAACTGTATCGATAGCCCCACTGTATACCAAAAGCATCTCCAACTGGATCAGAAATTTCAGTATAAATAGTGAAACTATAAATGTGTTGCTATGATTTGGATGTGGCTTAGATTTGTGTACCCAAAGGGTTCAGGAACAAGAAGCTTGGTCTTCAGTGTGGTGATGTGGGATCTTTAACTGATAGGGTTTAATTGAAGTAATTAGATCTTTGCGGGTATCACTCTCAGAGAAGATTCATGCTGATCTCATATAATGGCTCCTCCCTATCTTCTGGCCATCCTTCCCACCCATTATGACCTGCATAATGATGCCAATGCTGTGTGGTGATTCAGTCAAACACCTCATTAGAAGCCAAACAGAATTATCTGCTCTGGAACTATCAGCCTCTAAAACTGTGAACTAAATAAACCCCCTTTTTTTTTTTATTAAAAATGTAGCTTCAAATAATTTGTTACAGCAACAGAAAAAAAACTAATATAAACCTTATAAGAAACTGTGAGAAAATTTCTTAATAAACTCAATGTTTACTACAACCACTAAGTAGGAAAAAATTCACCTAAAGGAGAATATAAAACTCAGGAACCACAGACAAAAAGATGCATAAGTTTGAAGATACAAAAGTCGAAGATTCCTACAAGACATAAGTCACCATTAACAAACCTTATAGACAAACAGTGAGCTAGGGAAATATACTTGCAAATTAGACTGCAAACGGAAAAAGATTTTTTCCTAATATAAAGAAGACTGTATAAAATGCTAAGAAAAACTATAAATAACTCAAGTTTTAAGACTGCCAAATCTTCAATTTTCTGGCAGTCTATCCACAGGAAATAGAAATGGCTCTTAAACATTAAAATATGCTCAATCTCACTCATAAAGATTGCAGATTGAAATGATACTGACTCTATTTTCCACTTAAAAGAGCGGCAAAGTCAAAAGTCTGCTAATCCTGAGCCAATGAGGTGGTAACGGGGAGACATTTTCAAATGGATGACAGGAATGTGATTGGTACAACGTTGATGAAGAATTTAGCATTATCACCCAAATCCTAACTGTTCAAACCATTTGGTCCAGAAAATTCTACTTCTATGAACATATCCTCAATATTATACACATACACATACACACACACACATGCATTGATTTATTTCCAAAACAATATAGATCTAAGGTTATTCATCGGCTTATCAATAAAAAATAAGTCCATTAGTCCATCAGTATGAGTTAATCAACCGTGACACAGCTAGAATTTGTATGACTTCCTGTCTCTTTTTACTAATTCTCTCAATATCTCACATTTTCATTAACATTGTATCAATTATGGTGATGTACCATTGGTTATCTTTGATATTAGTTTTGCAATTGTTTCAAGTTCTACAAATTGTCCTTATTTACCAGCAATTCCCCTGTTTGTCTTCTTCTATGAGCCTGTCTATCTCCTGAGACATACAAAAATACTAAGATTAGGCCAATCAATAAGCCTACAATGGCTTGTAAGTATTCAAGTGAAAGGCAGAGTTGCTGTTCTATTTTGGTTTCTGACAAAACACTCTGACCAAAACCAACTTGTAGAGGAAAAGACTTATTTCATCTTACAGGTTATAGTTCATCATCGAGAGAAGCCAAGGCGAGAACCCAAGGCAGCAACCTAGATGCAGGAACTGAAGCAAGAGACCACAGAGGCATGCTGCCTGCTAGCTTGTTTCCAGGCTCACATTCCAAAAACCTGCTTATACAGCTCAGTCCCATCTGCCCAGGAATGGCACCAGCCACAAGGCCCTAGGCCCCTCTGCATCAATTAGCAATTAAGAAAGTGCATCACCCTCATGGCCATAAACAAGTCTGTTGGAGGAAATTCCTCAGTTAGGTTTTCTCTTCCCTGGTATGTCAAGGTGAAAACTGAAGCCAATCATGGCAGTTGCGTATCTCTCACTGTAAACCAATAAGAAGTGGTTAACTCGTGATGGAGGTACATCAAACGCTGAGTGGGCCCAAAAGCTAGGTGCTGCACGGCAGTTAGTCGAGGAGCAAATTCAAAAGGAGGCTCTTGAAGGAAATGAAAAGTTCTAATCCAGTGGACGCGCAATGCTAATAATCCAAGATAGCTCTCGAACTGAGATGGAGTTTTAGTGATCAACCAGCCATGAGGCTCCTGAAAGCCAAAGCCAGAGCAAGACCTTAACTGTCATCACCCCTATGCAAGCTGTGAGAGGTGAGGGAGGACTCTGCAGCAAGAAGGTGGTTCATAAGGGTTAAGAATGAAGTTGTCTCCATAACACGGAGGAGCACGGTGGTAGAGCACGTGCTGACGTGGAAGCTGCAGCCACCCAGAAGTGACGGAGGAGCACTGAAATCTATTTTTAATGGCGATAAAGCTGTGTCACATTGGAGGGTGGTGCCTGCTATGACTTTCACAGCTGTAGAGTCAATGCCTGGCTCCAAAGCTTAAAGGACAGGCTGGCTTCTTGTTAAGGACTAATGCCAAGGTTCCTTTGCCATTCAGAAATCCTAGCGCCATGGGAATTATGCTAAATCCACACTGCCTGTGCTGTAGAAACAGAACAATGAAGCTTGGACAGCAGCACATCTGTTCACAACATGACTCACTGGGTATTTTAAACCTACTGCTGAGCCCTTCTATTCAGAAAAATAGAGTATTTCTTCTCTTTGCTAGCACACACACTCAGCTAGAAGTCAAATAGAGATGTTCCAGAAGATTAATGCTGTTTTCATGCCTGCCAACAAACATCCCACAGCATGTAGAGCAAGGAGTTCTCTTGACTTTCAAGTCTTATTATTTACTAAACATATTCCAAGGCCAAATCTGACAGATACTGATTCATGAGACTGATCTAGACCGAGAAAATTTAAAATCTCTGGAAAAAGATCCACAATCGACCAATAAGAATATGAATTATGAGATGTGGTCAAAATTACAGTGTTACTGGGGACTTGGAAGAAGGTGATGATTTTGGCTTTGAGAGATTTAAGACTCCACTGGAAGAAAAAACTGCAGAGATAATCAGTGAACTACGGTAGAAGTGGAGCAGAAGATGCAGCTTAGCTGATGCTAGCTCATGCTAAATTCTTTTAAAATTTATTTTATTTTAATTTTATGTGTATGAGTGTATTGCTTGCATGTGTGTAAGTGCACTCGTGTCATGCAGTGCCCTCAGAGGACAGAAGAGGGCATCAGATTCCCTAGAACTGGAGTTATGGATGATTGTTAGCTGCCATGTGGGTGCTGGAATTTGAACCTAGGTCTTATGCAAGAGCAGCCAGTGCTTTTAACCACCGAGCCATCTCTCCAGCCTCTCATGCTAAAATTTCAAGAAAGGTCAGAAGTTGCTTCCTACAGAGAAGCAAATAAAATAAATTCTTTTTTTTTTAAGTTATTTATTTATTTTATTTTATGTGTATGAGTGTTATGTCTGCATGTATGTAAGTGCAATCATGTTATGTAGTACCCACGGGGGACAGAAAAAGATGTCAGATGCCCTGGAACTGGAGTTACAGATGGTTGTTAACCACCATGTGGGTGCTGGGGTTTGAACCTAGGTTTTTTTGCAAAAAATAACCAGTGCTTTTAACTGTTGAGCCATCTCTCCAGCCACAGAAAATAAGTTCTTGATAGGAAATATGCTCATCATGGCAATGTGTCAACATTGTTGAAATGATAGCCATAGACTTCAAAATACTACATAAATGTGTTAGACCCCACTCTCAGCCTGGGGACTCAAACCCCAATGGGCCACCTGGGCGACTAACGTCGGGAGCCCCAGTCCCAAGAATCCAGACCGTCAGATGCAAAATGCAAGAAGTAGGTTTATTCACTTGCGCAAGTGGGAGCCTCAGCCTTAGGAGACCAAGCCCACCTGACTTCTGCCAGGCCAGGTTTTTATAGTAGGAATTCACAGGATAATTATGTATTGACATATAGTTTAACAAACAGTTCACAAACAGGGTATTTGCTTACAGATCAGGGTTACAGAGAAGACAATTTTCCAGAAATACTACACACATTATTTTGCAGTTCACAGGAGGTAAACTTTAACCGAATGTTTTAGCCCACAATTCTATAGACGGGATATTGGGGAACTGTTTGACCTATAATCCTATAAACGGGAGATTAGGGGGCTGTTTAACCTACAATTCTATGTTAGGGGAATGTTTAACCTACAATCCTAAAACGGGATGATAGGGGACTCTTCCTGTGGAATGTTTAACCCACAGACGTTATCTCGCATACCAAGGGATGTTGACATGACCTTTGTATTCCCTGGGTCTTTTCCTCCTAGTCTTATAGTTTCTTGGTTACTTTTCTAATTAAGGGGGGTGTTTGTAGGGAGGCTGAGCTTGTATCACAGAGTGCCTCACAAAACAAAGTGTCTCACACAGTGTGGTTGTCACAATGAACTCACCATGGACCTTTCAAGCTGCAGCTGCCAGGCTGCTCAGTCAGCAACACTGGCACCAAGCCAAGATCCTCTACGGGTCAAAGGTCATGACTTAGTGCTCAGGTTGAAGCAGCAGAGGAGACTCCATCTTGTCCTAGGTCAATCCTGACTCCAGTCTGTGCTTACATTGGCATTTTTTCCCTTGCTTTGACGTTCTTGCCAGGCCTAGACAGCAACAAAATATCCGAGGGCCTTTCTCTGAGCCTGACCAAAGTACAGAAAAATAATTAAAAAATAACTCCAAAATGTATAATATAAATAATCTCTATATATAGCCAAAATAGCTTCTGTAGCAAGGTCTCTCTGACCTCCATCTGTTCTAAACTGTCATTATAATTTTTTTCAGCTTTTGCCTTTATAAACTTTATACTCCTGAACTTCAGCACTAAGAGATTTTGGAGATGCTAGCTACTCTCAGTTCTGCCTTAATCAATAAAAGTCTCCTTTCCTTTTTAATTGGCTTAAGTGTGGTGGTGGTCTATAATTCCCTCACATGGGCATAATATCCTGGAGATCCCAATGAGATAATTCCCCCACACCCACAGGATTCAGCCTTGCTGTGGACCTCCCACAGGTTGAGGTGGCTGTAAGGGAGGCACCCCCGAAAATGTTCCAGGGCCCACTCCTCCTACCTGAACCCAGAGAAGTCTGAATGACCGCCATGTTCCCAGACACAAAAACGGATAAAGTCCTTCCGGCTCTTCTAGGAGGTGTCTGCATGCTGGCACCCGTTCTGGCTTCAACTCGGGGGAGGATAAGCCTGATGAGGAGCTTTCCCTTCCTCCTCAGCATTGTATTGGGAGCCAACAGCTGAGGACTGTTTTCTGGTTTGTTGGGAAGGGTAGGCCTGACTGGGAGCCTTCTCTCGGGATTCAGATTTCTGGTTCTATCTCTCATGAGAAAATTGGGATTTGGTTTTGTTTGAGTGCATGGTTGCCTGAATTGTTGTACAGATGACTAGACACATCACTTGTGCCTGAAGTAGTGTCCATAGAAACTAGTCCTGCCAGTGTTGTCTTATCTTGTCTTTTTGTTATCTGACTCAAGGACAGGAGAGTTGGACTGTCGTCTGAGCTCATTTTGGCTTAGTGGTGACCAGAAACCAACCTCGGGTACTCATCTCTTCCCATGGAAAGCGTGCCTCTGGTCTCATTGTCTACATGAGAAGTGCTAGTCCCTGGTCCGGGGTTATGTTGACAGTCCCAGTGAACTCCATCCTCCGAGGTAATCTGCTGTTCGTTCTGTCTTTTGTCCACAGACTCCCCAAACTGTCTACCTTTCCCTACCCAGAATGGAAAGTCTCTAGTCACTCCTGGCCCAGGACCCTGTTCATTCTCATGGCTTGGGACTTGTGAGTCCAGGTTCACTTTCTCTTCATTGTCATTGGGGGATTCTGTGCCAGGTTCCTAATCTTCCACTTCACTGAGTTATGTAAACTTACCTCCAACATGGGGACCACTCACTCCCCATCAATAGAAACAGAAAATTTTCTCTCAGGAGTCTGGAAAGGACTATGGTGTAACTCTCAAAAAGAAAACTGTGCACCTATTGTGAAATGACTGACCTTCCTATGAAGTGGGACAGTCATCAACTGACTCTCTAGATACCGCTATCACTAGAGCAGTATGGCTTAAAGTTACCGGGATCCAGACACTCCAGTCGTTTTCCTTGCATTGACCAATGGTTGGCTCTTGTCCAACACCTCCCTTCCCCTTCCTTCTTGACCTGGCCACTTATCACCCACAAGTTGTGTTAAGTTTCTTGGCCACAACCACACCAATCTGAGTCTGGCAATACTCCTTGAACGAAACGGCTAGGCTAGGGATTGCACCCCATATCAAGAGACTGCTAGAGGCAAACATCCTTACCCCATACCAGTCGGCTTAGAATAGACCTTTCCTACCAGGCCACAAGCCAGGGACTTCAGATTACCAGCCACAGGTGAATAAACAGACTGAGACCATCTGTCCTCATGTTCCAAATCCACACACCCTACTAAACCTCCTCCTGAATCAGGGCTATACAGTTTTAGACCTAAAGGATGCTTTTTTTTTTCCATCCCCCTGATACCAGCGAGCTAGTCTATTTGTTTCTGAGTGGACATACTTGATGACTGGTGAGACAAATCAGTTAACCTAGACACGACTACCCCAAGGATTTTAAATTCTCCAACATTATTTGGGGAAGTCTTATAAAAGACTTGGCAGGGTTTGAGACTCTCACTTTGATTTAACCCTGCTCTAGTATGTAGATGACCACTTGTTGGCTACAGTCGACTCTGTCACCTGTTTAAAGGACACTAAGGTCCTCTTCCAATTACTCCAAATGCTAGGTTATCGCATCTTCAGAAAGAGGGCTCAACTCTGTCAATCGGAGTTCTCCCACCTGAGGTTCAAACTCACAAGGTAAGAAGACCCTGAGTGCTGTCCAGAAAGAGGCCAACCTCCAGATTCCTATGCCCCAGACTAAGAAATTGGTACCCAAGTTCCTAGGGGCAGGGGAATAGTGTAGACTTTAGATCTCAGGGTTTGCCAAAATACTATGACACTTCTGTTCAGCCATGGTGGGAGATCAGCCCTTAAATTGGATTGACATAGAGGAGCAGGTTTTTCAAAACTTAAAGCAGGCTCTGACTCAAGCCCCCGCTTTGGCTTTGCCCAATATCATTAAGCCTTCCTATCTTTTCATCCATGAAACCCGGTGCATTTCAAAGGGTATACTGACTCAGACACTAGGGCCCTGGCGGAGGCCTGTGGCCCACCTATCTAGACTCTTAACCCAGTGACCTCAGGATTGCCTTCCTGCCTACTTGTTATAGCTGCTATACTGGTAAAAGAAGATGACAATTTAACTTTAGGACCCTCATGGTCCTGCTTGCTGTGGAGATACTCCTGTGGGGGGGTGGAGCGGGGGAGGGGAGTGATTGGTGGGTGTCAATTGCTTGCATTACTCAATATCAAGTCTGTTGCTCCACCAGCCCTGCATCATGTTCACTGCTGTACAGAACAGATGCCTGATGACAACCTAGAAATCCCATTCCATGACCGTGAAAATCTGTTGGACATTTCCCAGGCTAGCCACCCAGATCTCCAGGACACTGCCTTGTCTGAAACATGCTGATGTGCTCACCAGTGGAAGCATCCTGGCTGCCAAAGGGATGAGGAAAGCTGGGGCAGCTGTGGCTACCCAACAGGGTATTATGTGGGCCCAAGCCCAGACCCAGGGCTCAAAAGGCAGAACTGATGACTCTCACCCAAGTTCTGCACTGGGGTAGAGACAACCAGGTAACCCTTTATCTGGATGATAGGTATGGTTTTGCCACCTGCACATCCATGCTAGGATTTACGTGGAAAGGCGACTTTTGATGGTTGAAGGAAAGACTATTAAAACAAAGAAGTTCTGGCTTTCTTTGAAGCTGTTTGGATCCCCAATATAGGTACCATTATTCATTGTTGAGGCCATCAAAGAACTGCTACACCTGAGGCTCGAGGGAACTGGAGGCAGACCAGGTAGCCAGACAAGCTGCTGAGCTGGCCACTGGAACCCCTTCCCATCCTGCCCATGGCCCTTTCCAACCCAAAGCTACTTCTCCAGTCAGCTTGCACCTAGAAGAAGAGGCCCACTGCTAGGATACAAAACAACTGGACTCAAGGATCCGATCCTTGTGGCTCTTGGATGTCTCCTAGTGGATCATTCTTCATCAGACTGCCCATCTGGGCACTACAGAGCCAACTGAGCTTCCATCTTCCGGATCCCAGATCCCACAGCTCCAGGAGATGGCCACTCAGGTGACAACCTGTGCACAGGTCAACCCTAAACAGGGGACAAAGAGCCTCCCTGCTGACCTCCTGAAGGGACTAGCCCCCAGTGAAAGACAGGAGGTTGACTTCACTGAGGAAAGGCCCTCTCACCCAGGATACAAACATTTGTGGGTGTCCATAGATGTTGGAGACCAAGTGACCTCTGTCTTGCCCTTCTGAACATGTGACATCTTGTGACTCAGTGCAAAATATCCTGACACCCGTTGACAGCAATTATGCTAGGCTGGAGTCTCTTGAGTGCCTCTTATTGTCTAGCAAACAAGCCCCCCTACCTGTAGCTGCCCTGGGCTACACATGGCCTCAGCTCCTGGTTCTTCCTGTGATTTGTATCCTAGCAACCTTAGTCCATGCCCCACTTAGCCCCTGCCTGATTTCCTAATGTCTTCTTTCTGATATTCATAACCTTATGATAGGCCTTTGTCTCTGTTAATCACCATATTCCGGTATGGGTGCCTGACCCCTCCAAGTTATATATACCACCTAAAAGAATAAAGATTTGCCGATTTGATCAGGAGACTGTCTTGTCGGTCCTCCCTGTTCCCTCTTGTCTCTTTCACCCCAGGTTTCTGAGGACTCGTGCTCTACTGAGGCCAGCGGGCCGCGGCACATAGACACTTTCAGGATGGGCAGAAGCATTTGCTGCCTGGGAAGAAATCTCCCTGGTGGTGATAAAGAATCTCTTTTTAAAAATTATTCCTAGGTTTGGGCTGCTCCTGTCAATCAGTTCGAATAATGGTCCTGCCTTCATCTTGTCCATGACCCAGAAAGTCAGTAAGGCTGTAAATCACTTAAGTGGTCAAGTCAGTAATCACTTAATATAACTTGAAAATTCCACTGTACCTACTGACCTCAGAACTCTGAACAGGTCAAATGTATGAACTGGACTAATAAGTCCACTCTCTCTAAATTAATTCTAGAAACCTGTGAATACTGGCCCAACCCCTTGCCTCTGACCCTCCTCTGGGCGAGATACACCCTTATAAAGGGGGTTTCTCCATATGAGATTATGCTTAAAGGCCACCCCTTGTTGCTCCTCCTAAGGACCCCTGTTATTGAAGAGATTACAAAGTCATCTTTTAAAGTATCTCCAGTCTCTCCAACAGGTCCAGTCTGAGGTCCATTCTAAAGTTCACAATGTCTGGTTCCCTCTTCAATGCCCTGCCATTCCCTGCAACCTAGAGACTTGGTGTATGTCAAGAAGAATCAGAAAGAGGAATTGAATTGACTATTGCTTGAAGGGAGACTCATATTGTCCACCTGACTACACTGACCAGCGTAAAAGTCAAGAGGATCCCTGCCTAGTTTCATCATGCCCCTATCCTGCCCCAGACCCAGGCCACAGACAGACTGCCTTGCCTGGACCAGATCTACTCAAAATAAAACTCTCTCATAAATAGGACTTTTACTTATTGTACATGTCCTTTTACGATGGCCAGACCCCTTTCTTTCTCTTTTACCTGAACCTCCTTCCACATTGGAAAAATTTTAGTACAAACCGATTGGACATGGGGTCTAACAACCCTCTACAATTTCAGGACTGACCTCATAAAACTCTTAAATTTTCCTGTCAACCCTAAGAAGTACTATGACAGGAATAGGGGACATGTAAGGACATTCATTTGGTTCATCTGTGTCTTTTAGGGTCCCCTGTGGTTGCCCTGGCCTAAAAGAAATAGATTTTTATTTCTACCTTGGAAAACAGGATTTCCAAACAGAATATAATAGGTATAACCCAGGCAAAGACATATTGAGATGTGTACAGGAAAACAAATTCTTCTGCCCCAGTTGGAAATGTGTCAGAACTGCTACTTATTCTGGGGGCCCTAATGACATTATCTTTCTCTCTTTCTGAAGCAAACCACCAAGTGACTGTTCTGATCCCACAAATGGGAACCCCATATGTCTACAAGTAAATAACCCTGTCCACTACGTCTGGGGAACTGGATTTGGTAGGGAATAAGTATATGGGTATCGGGATATGATTTGGGATCTTTACCATTCAAAGAAGAGAACTCTGAACCCTTGTATGTCCCACAGCTAATTTAGACAAGCACCACCCTCTCCAGAATGAAAGGTTCATTCAACAATAGACCCACAGTCACAGACCCTTAGATCCCCTGCCTACAGAGACCTCCCAGTGAGAGACAGTCTTGGAATCAGGCCTTTTCCTTATGCTCCAGGGAATGTATTGCCTCCTAAATTTTACTCAGCCTGATCTGACATGAGATTGCTGGCTCTGTTTAAAGGCCCAACCACCCTCCTATGTTGGGCTAGGAGCAGAGATTCCAATAATTATGTTCTCTAACAAGGCAGCCTGCCTCACCTGGAAGCTAGCGTCACGCTGGGGGAGATAATTGGAAATTCTTCTTGCCCGGTCACTTCGGACTATTTTCTCTAGTCCCCCCCATAATACTTCTCCTTTATGAACGTAATTTCCAGGTATGTTTTGTCCCCAGTGGAGCTTGATTTGCCTGCTCCACTGGCCTTACTTGCTGCATGACTTCAGAACACCCGAGTGAAAACCTAGTTTTACATGTACAGGTTCTTCCTCAGGACCTGAGGGAGCCCGTCTCTTCCCCAATACAAACAGGCCACCTCACTTCCAGTTCTGATGTCAGGAGGGATGGGTGTAGCAGGGTCTACTGCCCCAGGCGCAGCAGCCTTAGTTCAGGGAAAAGCTGGCCTTCGACATGTGAGCCAACAGATCGATGCAGATATTAAGACATCTTCATTTTCCTATCAATACTCCCCCTGCCCAGGTTGAGTCCCTGGCTGAGGCAGCTCTCCAAAATGGACAAGGTCTGGATGTGACCTTCATGTCCGGGATGGGTGGGTGGGTGTGGGGTGTATGCATGAACCTTAGGCAAAGCTTGTTGCTTTTTTTATGCCAACCATGCACATAAATAGAAATGTTTTTTAAAAGAGAGAAAAAATGTTGATTTAAAACACTGGACAGAAATGGCTCAGGGGAGACATCACTTTTGTGGCACCTTTTACTCAGCTTAGAACTTCCTGCCCGGCAGATGCCATGGAGTCCGGACACTGCTGCCGACAGCTACAAGAGGAAACCAAAGGCAGACGGTCTTCGTCACCACTCTGTAACTAATCCTTGCCGTCCAGTACAGCCCTCTGTGACTGACTATTTCCTTGACGACCACATGCTCTCACTTGCTCACAAGCTTTGGCTCCACTTTCCTCTCATTTAAAAACTTAGATCTTTCCTTAGTTTATTTTCTGTTGCTGTTAAAACCCCCAAGCTAAGTGATTTATGGGGTGAAAGCTCATTTGACTTGCTTGCTGGAGGCTGGGAAATCCAGAACCATGGCAGCGCCTGCCACACTGGGCCTCGCGGGAGCACATGGGAAGACAGCTCAAGCACAGTAGCTTGGGGAACGGGCCTGGAAGGCTGCTCTTGCAGAGGACCCAGGTTCAGTTGCCAGCACTCACATGGAGGTTAACAACCATCTGTAACTCCAGTTCTAGGAGATCCAACACTGTCTTCTGGCCTCCGTGGGGATGGCATGTTTGTGGTGCACTTACATATATGCAGGCAAAACACTAATACATATAAAATTCTTAAAAGGATGCTAGCTTGGGACCTTTGCCTCATCCTATAAGCTAGTAGGACCACTTAGAGGAACCCAGTTGAATTACCTGTGACCTTCTTTAATTCCAATTACCACCCACTGGCTCCAAACTTCCTTAACAAATAAATTTAGGAGTAACATTTCCAACACACAAATTTGGGGCCAGGGCGTTCAAACTGGCAGTTCCTCCTGTTACTCCTTGGCGTCTCCAAGTTTCTCTGTCTTACAACTAGATTTCTGATTTTGCTGCCCATTTGTCTTTGACAAGGTGGATTTATATCACGCTTGTGGATTTTGGTTCTCTTCTCTCCCCAGATTCGCTGTTTCTTAACATCTTCACACCCTCCCATCTGTGCTAGGATAATATCTGACAAAATGAGTGAAGACTCAGCACAACTTTCCCATCAAAGCTTCTTCACTTACAAAGGCCGGAGAGGGTTCAGGAAAGGGCTGAAAAACTGCTGACTGGACTAAGATCCAGAATAAAGAAACTGAACTCCTCAGGGGAGCACAACCCTGAGGACCAATGCTTCTTAATATCCTCTGTGATCTTGGAGTTAGGAAACTTTGTTTGAACTGTAGCTTTGTGTCAGAAGATCTATGCTATGAAAAAGTCCAAAAGGCAGTCGGTCAAGGGGAATGAAAAGAAGCTGGTCACTAACTCAAATCCTCACAAAGAAACTAAGAGCCACAGTAAATGACTCTACCTAGGCAAACATGAGTCTCCATGTTCTCGCTACATAAAGTACAATATTTATCATGTCTTTCAGTACAATATTTAGTGTGTAAGGCTGTTGAGATGTTTTAGTAGAAACAGTTTTTCAGAACTAGTTTGTACAATGGCTTACCGAGATGTTTAACAGATGTTAGAAACGATCCGGGCAAAGGTGCTTGACAGTTCAGCAGGCAATCCTCTATTCTTTGTTTGTTGAATCTGTTTTATAATAAGAAAAAAAGGATTTGAATAATGAGTTTAGTGGTCAGTGGCAGAATGCATGCTTAGCTTGTTTGAGATGTTGGGCCTCTGGGCTCAAACCCTATCAGAGGTTAAAAGGTAATTCTGGCTTCCTTCCTTTTGTGATTCTTGATACTTATTGATTTAACATACAGTTTTACAAATGAACGTAGAAATTAATTCTAGAAAACTAGGTCATCATCAAAGGATTTGCTTAGGGTACAAATGGGTGTGACATGATTGTAAACTCTTATCTCTGCTCTGCACAGAACAGCATACAATATTGAATGAAAGGTCCAGAATACAGGTGACCCTTCAAAACCTTTTTCTCTTATTGCTAGGTAGCATCTAAGATGCCCACTGTGATAGAAGGTGTGAATTGCAGGAGAGCCATAAGCCTCATTAGAGAAGCCATAAAACCATAAGTCCCTTAAAGTAACCTACTGGCCCTAAATTGGCAAGCTGGCCTT
Organism: Eospalax fontanierii; assembly: GCA_035773235.1. Classification (NCBI taxonomy): domain Eukaryota; kingdom Metazoa; phylum Chordata; class Mammalia; order Rodentia; family Spalacidae; genus Eospalax; species Eospalax fontanierii. Next base: position 41,407,944 of record CM069549.1, on the reverse strand, counting down.
GCTCAAGCCTTATCAACTGGTCACTCCCAGGACCAAAGGAGACTGCATGTGGACTCAGCCTGTCTCCTTTAGTGCCTTAGATGGCTTGCCTGCCCTGCTTAAGAAAATAATTTTGAGTGGAAGACCTTCAATCACCAAAGGACACCATACACCAAAGGGCACCAAGTAAACTCCTGCCACCGTGCCTGTTCAGGTCTGGCTCCGGTTCTCATTTCTAAACTCTAAACTTCTTCGTTTTCTGCTCTCCAAAATCTAACACACTAGATGGTTCCCAGCCTTTATTCATTCCTGTATAACTCCCTCCTCTCTGGGGTAGGGGGTTGGCTCAGGTGAGTAGCATCCGAGATTAGATCACTGCTCCTTCTCTCTGACAGAGCTCTCCCTTCCTCCCTGGCTATCCACCCCCCTTCCTCATTCCTCTTGTTCTCTTTCTCTCCCTCCCTCCATCCTCCCAAGCTTGCTCTGATGAGGCCATATACATGGAATTGTGGAAAGCCTCCAGTCAACAACCACTTGTGTTAACCTGGATCCTTCCTCTTGAACCTGCTCTCCTGAAGGCTGATGGTACCCTAGTGAAAAGCCTACCTAGAGAAGCCACATAAGCCAGGCCAGATCTCTGATGCACAGAAACTGAGATAGTAGGTGTTGCTGAGCTGGCCAGATGGTTCAGAGGTTAGAGGCACCAAGCTTGCTGACCTGAGTTTAATCTCCTGAATCCACATAGAAGAGGGAAAACTCCCACAAGCTGTCCTCTGACCTCCACAGTCATGCTGTGGCGCATGTGTCCCATAAATACACACGCACAAATACACACACACACATGCACATACATACACGCATGTGCACACACACATGCACATGCACGCACAGCAAATAAAAAATTTAATGTAATTAAAAAATAAATGCTGCTGCTGTCATGTTTTTAACTTTTGGATTAATTTCCATTTAGCAATAAACAACATCCCTATCTCTTGGTCAAAGTATTCACTTCAGAATGTCTGTAACTATGAAGATCTGTGGATTCAATGTATGATAAACATTTCCAGAAATATTCAACACACAGGTTTTTTCAAGAACATGTCTATTGGACTGGCAAGATAGCTCAGCAGGTAAAGGGACCGCCAACAAGGCTGACAACCTGAGTCTGATTCCTGAAACCCATAGGAGACCACCACAAGTTGTCCTCTACCTATGGCACCCCGTGTTCCCCCAACACACAAATAAAATAAAATAAATAATATAAAAGTAGAAAAATGACGTGATATTGAAGCAAAGAGCTCTAGTTTGCTTCCTGTTGCTCTCATGAAACACTGACCAGAATTAACTTGGAGGGGAAAGGGTTTGTTAGCTCACAGGTTGTGGTCCGTCATCAAGTCCATCATCATCCAAGGCAGGAACCTGGAGGCAGGAGCTGAAGCAGAGACCAAGAACTCTGTGTACTGGTCTGCTTCCTCTAGCTTGCTCAGCACTTTTCTTAGACAGTCTGGGTTCATCTGCTCAGAGATGACACCACCCACAGTGGGCTGGGCCCTTCCGCACCTATTAGCGATCAAGAAAATGCCCCACAGCCATGTTTGCAAGTCAATCAATGGAGGAAATTCTTCAGTTGAGATTTCTCTTTCCCAGGAATGTCTAGGTTGCTGTCAACTTGGCAAAATCTATGACAATGCATATTGCATAAAGTGTAATCAGATGGCCTGTATAAGATCCATATCAACCACTGCAACACTTACACAAATTTAAATTTTTACATTTGAATGATTGCCTTAATACTATTTATTAGGCAAGAGTATTAAGGCAATAATATCAGTATATTGCTTAGTTCTTCTTCATAAAACCACAGAGAGTAGTAAGAAAAGTCACAGCCCACGTTGATGAATGTTCTAAACCTGCTTTTTCTGGGACAGTCTCGATTTGAACTTTTCTGTTCTATTTTCTCCTAAGTCAACATGTAGTTGCCAAACCACGTGCGCTGAATTTTGGTTTGGAAATCATGAATCCTATAATCCTTGATGGCTATTGGGCTTGGTTTGTAACCCAGGGGCGTCAGTCTGCCTACTCATCTTAAAACTATTTCCTAAGCCGCTCTTGTATCATTAATGCTTTGCTGTGACAGATGTTAAGACAGATCAACAAAGGAAGAGATTCTTACAGAGCTTTTATGCAGTGGAGGAGGCTGAATAAGAACATGTGAAGGAGAGCGAACAACGAAATGACTGATGGTGGCGGGAGAGGAGCAGAGAGATGGAGCCTGGGAGCCAAGACACGTGAGAGCCGTGGAGCAGTGTCGAGCGCGGACAAAGAGAAAGTTGTTTTTGCTGGCCAGAGAAAACAGAAAATAAGAGAAAATCAGGAGATTTAAAGTAAGTATCTGAAGTGGAGAAAAGCACAAAGTGGGCCTCAGCAAGACGGATTCTAAAAGAAAAAAACTACGTTGCTGTGTACACCAACCCTGAACACAAAAGGTCCCAGTCCAGTGAGGCACATCTGGGAACTAATATTAGTCACTTGATTGCTGCCTGTTGCACACCAACCACTAAGACCTTTGCACAAATCTTCTCATTCACCGCTTATATTCTACTTACTCCTTATTCTAGCTGAGGCCAGGCCATCAATACCTTGGGTGCTCTGTGGTCTCTTAAGGTCACTTTTGCTTCCAAAATTCGCATATAGTATTTGTTCTGCATGCAAAGATCTTACTTCTAGTGTGCACACCCAAAATATGAACATAATGGTCTGTAGTGACACTTAAAACCCCTTCTTGTAGAAATTGCTTCTACCACTAACTACGCATGTCTTTGCTCTTTGGTGTGGTAACAAATACAGTTAGGCAGTCTGGCCAGGGCGCACGTGGCATCAACTTTTCTTTAATGCCTGTTGCCAAGCCTCCAGGAAAATCATAAGTGCTAAGCTGTGTTGAGGAGTTAAGTCGGAAAAGACAGGTGAATATTAGAAGCTGGGGAGGCTTGTCTGTATTTGTCTCAATTTAATTCCCTAGCCTTACTTGGTAATATTCAACATGTTCAATGAAAAGAAAAGATTTCTCACTCTCTCTGGATGCTTCAATAATCTTCTTTTCCAAGGACAATAAAATATTTCCATAGTTTATGTACTATATTTTTTATTGATTAGACATTTTTCTTTTAGGTTATTGCCTGGCTTGTCTGCTTTTCCCTGACTGGCTTACTGAACTCAGCTTCACATGATCTTCTGCGTAATATCCCCCAAAGTGGAGTGTTGTATCTAACCTATTTTTATGGCAAAAAAAATTGCTTTCCTCCATACTTTAAATGGAAATCTCTTTTTATTCTCATTCACTGTATTTATTTCTGATATTTTACTTATAAAAACTCATTACACATAGTGAGACACATCAACAGTGTGAGGTTTCTAAGTGGTAAGAATTTCCTAGTGCTGAAGAGATGGTTCAGCGGTTAACAGCACTGGCTGCCCTTACAGAGGACCCAAGGTTTGGTTCCTAGCACCCAAATGGCAGCTAACAACCATCTGTAACTCCAGTTACATGGGATCTGACACCTTCTTCTTGCTTCTATGGGCATTTCACGCTCAGGTGCACTTACACACATGCAGGCAAAACACTCATACACATAAAGTAAAAATAAATAAATAAAAGGGAATTTTCTAGGGTAGATGTGGCCAGATAACAGCAAGGTCTGCCCACACACAGCATCTATTTTACAGGAATCTGGAAAAAAGGCTGAGCTTCTGTTCCTACAGAACTTGGGATCTTACTGCATTCCTCTACTCAAGACTCTGGGATCTTTGGACTATTAACACAACACTGGAGATTTAGCTGTTTGCTTTTATGTTAACAAATGAGCCTGCTGTATATACTGACAGACAAGGAGCTCCGCTTCAGAGACAAAGGCCTTTTTAATCAAAACACAGTCAGAGCAGTGACAGGTGTAACAGGGTGACACATTAGACCAGATGTTACCTAGACAGAGACTAGAGCACACTGTAGGAGAATTCCCAGATTGGCAAAGACTGGTTCATACAGGGATGCTGGGGGAGGGGAAGGGAAGATTTCTCCAAAGAAAGAAGAAGGTCCTATGATCCTGACATCTCTAAGGAAAGAGGTATTTCTAAGCTTTACTATCTTCGGTTTCCATGTGCATCAGCCCTCCAAACATCTTAGAACAGAGAGTCTTCAGGAGTGCAGGAATGCTGGGAAAACTGCTCTCCACCAGTCAGGACTAGGCCTCCAAAGCCAATTTACCAGAAACAAATCCCAGGAATCCCAGGCTTCCTTCCTAGACCAAGCCACACTCACATGTGCTGATGCCAGTAAGGCCTCTTCCCATCCAGCATGATCTTAGGGAGAAGTTAAATCCCCAAACCTGATGGACTATCACCTGACAGTCCCAAATGACTTGGTATAGAGGAGGGAAAGATAGAAAGACAGAATCAATTTGTCAGACTGTGCCAGTTGCACAAAATGGAGCATAAGAGAGTGATTTAGGATTTCTGAGTCTGGTCAGAGTGTCTCACTGCTTAGAGGATATGTAGCCTTGGGCACAAGCAGAGAATCCACTTACTGTGCTAATCTGCTCAGTTTCCTTGGAGTCTGGAGACTGCTCGGAGTCCTCAGGTTAAGGCACCCAGGACCACAGACCACACAGTCTGACTCCTGATTCCGCAGACTGTGCCACCAGAAGAAGCAACAGTTCCCATGATTGTGACTAATTAAGACACTTTGTTGCACAGTTGCATTTCTCAGTGTGAATGGATGAGTTTGAAATGAGACAGGCTGCCATTAACAACCCGGGTACTACCAACACATGGCTTAAAAACACTGAAGGGGTTACAGCTTTGAAACAGTTATGCTGCCAGCCTCAAATCGAAAGCATCTCGTCTGGGAAGGAAGCATTACCTCTGTCCCGTGCTCAGATACAAGCCTCATGTCCTACAGCTGGGCAGGCAAGCCGCCAAAGCCATCTCCAGAGGTCCATTTCCAGAGAAAAATGATTCTTCAGACTCCCTGTGATATTTTAGGAATTCAGCTGAGTGAAATTTGGGGTCATCTAACTGGTAATGATCCAAATCAGCAAATCAGGAGCAATGCCAGCAACTTAACTCCTAAAAGTAAGGAATCTTGGGAAAAAGAGGCTAAAGTGGGAGAAAGTGTGAGCAGCCTGCACACTTGACACAGAAGCTCATGTTGACTGAGGACAAGGAAGGAGGTGTGGAGTGGGCTCTGGCATGCACATGCATGCGCATGTGCTATAGGCTTGCTCCTTCGTTTTTAGAATGCAATATGTTCTAGATTAAATGTTAACAACTAGGTTATTGTCTACCTCTCTTGTAGCTAAATTACGCTTTACACGTCCTGACTAAATTTCCTCTGCAAACTGCTAGCATCTTCATTCTCCCTAAGAGACCCTGGCAAGCATTTCCTTAAGTATAATTTCTTAGGCATAATATCATTCAAATTAAGATTTCTCATAGGTATTATTTAATCTTTCACTTGGAAAATTTTTTGAGTAAGCAATAGGGCTCTCCAAGACAGGCTTTGGACCATCTCTGACAGAACTGCCACTAACAACTCATTCTAATACAAAAAAACATCACAAATGAGGTATTCGGGGAAGTAGAATTGTGCTCAGGCAGGTATCACTAAGTGAGAAACAAATCTGCCTCACAAATACAACAAAGCCCAGACTCTAAGTACAGCCAAGAACTGAAAGTCCAGAGAGTAAATGTCCTTGCTTGTTTCAGTCTTACTGTGTTGGAAGAAGAGTGCTGAAATGGCTTTCAGGTGACAACCACTCCTGAGCAGTCCCCTTAGAGCGTGGGTAGAACCCAAGAATATGTTGAGACAGCATTCCTGTGATTCGGCTACACTAGATGCCAAAGTTGAGTTTGTTTTGTTATTGCGACTGAACATAACTGAAATGGTCTGACCCGTTTCACAGTTCAGTATCTCTGGGTATGTACAAACGGTGGCACAATGCATCTCCAGAACTTCTCATCTTGCACTTATACCCTATCTGAACAACAGTTCCCACAGTTTACCCTGTGGTGGCCTGTGGCAACCATCATCCTGCTTTCTGTCTTTAAGACTCTGAGCCCTTTTGATAACTCATCATTTTTGTGGCCGCCTTATTTCCCTCACATGTCCTCAGGGTTGTACTGTGTGACAGGATTTCCTGCCCTTTTAAAGCAAAGTAAGCCGGGCATGGTCACTCATACCTGTCCTCCTAGCACTTGAGAGGCTGAGGCAGAAATGCCTGTGAAGGATTATCAAAATTATCTTAGGAGGGAGGCCTCGCCCTAACTGTGGGCAGCACCATTTCGTGCGCTGGGGTCCTGGATTGAATCTCTTTCCTTGCCAGTGACAGACGGAATGAGACCAGCTGATTCACAGTCCTGCTGCCCTGTCATCCTGCCTTGATGGGCGATACCCTTGAACTGTGAGCCTAAGTAAACCCTCCTTAAATTGCTTTTGTCACAGCATCAGGGCAAGTAAAATACAGAAAATTAATACTGAGAAGAAAATTGTGATGAGCCTGACCGTGTGGTTCTTCTGCATTTTGATCTAGTTTGAAGGGAAAATATGGACGATTTTGAAACTGTGAATTAGAGAAGACCTTGAACTCTGTAAGCAAAACTTAATGGGTCATTCTGGTAGGAACTTGGAAGGCAAGATTTCTGAGAGAAACACAGACAGTGGAGGCCCAAATCATGTGGTTTCAGAGGGGAGCAATGTCTCTATCAGGAACTGGGAGCCGGGGATTCATGAGATATTCTGACAGAGAATCTGGCTGCATTTGTCCCTGTGAGAATCTGAATGAGTTTGAATTTAAAGATAATAGACTGTATGGGGAGGAAATTTCAAGACAGAAGAGCAGTCAAGCTATGGCGTGGCTACTGTTTTCTGCTCTCACCTGTACTTCCAATGAGAGAGAGCAGAAATATAAGAAGAAATGTGATAAGTGAGCAAGTGTAACACTGTGGACAAGGAGAGTGTGAAGCCATAAAACATCTGCAGTTGCTGAGGAGAAATCTCATTCTTGTCTCTGGGACATTAGCAAAGGCAAAACCCTCAACCATCAAAGGATCCAATCTTTGAAAATTCAAATTTATTTGAAAGAAGAAAGTTTGAACAGAGAATGCCACAGAGATACCCCTGCTCAAAAACAACTGCCCAGTAAAGTCATTTTTCAGACTCAGTCACTTAGGCATACAGAGACACCACCATGGCCATGGTCCAAGGAGGACAGGCTACATCTTGATCCTGCAATAAAACTTGGTAGTATTGTCCATTAATTGGTTCTGAAGACATGAAAGATGTAAGATTGAAAGTGTCATGGTTTCAGTGAGTTGCTGAGGCCAGGCAATCGGGAGAAGGCTTGAACTTCCTATGAGGAGGCCCCAACAGGCTACTGTGTGAAGCTTTAAGATGAAGCCTAAGTTGCAATGGAGACCAATTGCAAAATGTTAGAGATGCCAAACCACGGGATGTTGGCTGAGGAAAGATGCAGGGGCAGAGTGCAGCAGCCCAAAGAGAAAGGTTCTGTGCGCTGCAGGCAACAGAACTGAAAGGAAAGGCTGCCAGTCTTTGGAATCCAGATGATTCGACCAGAAACCCCAGGTGCCAGACTTGCAGCTGTAGGATTTGGGTTGGGTCCTGCTGGGTTTTGTCTTGCTTTGGATTTTTTTATTCCTTATTCACTCTGTAATGAAAACATTTATTCTGAGTGAATCCATGTGAGAAATGTATAGATTGTTTTTTGATGTCATTGGGAGTCACACCTAAAAGAATGGCTGAATTTCAGAAGAGACCCTGCACTCACACCTTGAACAGTGCTGAAACTATTGAAGACTGTTGTGGACTTTTGAAGCTGGATGGAGTGAATTTTGAATCATCAGATGGCTATGAGCCTATGGGAGGACCGAGTGGAGGGTTATGGCTTAAAAGAGATATATTCCATTGTCGAGAAGAGCTGATTATTTTGATTATCAATGTTGATTGCCAGCTGGATAAGATCTAGAAGAATTTAGGGGCAAGCCTCTGGGTATGCCTGTGGGGCACTGCGATGAGCTGGCTTGTCAACTTGACACAGCTTAGACTCGCCTGGGAAGACAGTCTCGGTGAAGGGTTGTCACATTGGGTGGCCTGTAGGCATAGCTGGAGGATATTGTCTTAATGAAGTCCCAACCCACTGTAGGTGGTGCCAGGCAGCCCCCCCCCCCCGACTGTCTAAGAGTGGAGAAATGGGACAATGAAGCAAGCAAATGAGCACATGCATTCACTTCTCTCTGCTCTGACTGGATGTTTGAGGTTCCCACCTTGACTTTCCCATCGTGACCGATTGTAACCTGGAATGGTAAGCTGATACAAACTCCCTTCTCCACCAAGTTGCTTTCCGTCAGGGTATTTTATCAAAGCAATAGAAATTAAACTAGGAGAGGGATTGTCCATGTTGGGTTAGCTTGTGGACATGCCTGTGAATGATTATCCAGATTAAGGTTTTTGAAGTGGAAAGATGCACCCTAAAAGTGAGTGATGTCACTCTATGGACCCCTGGGGAAAAGAGCACCCGCAGCATTCATCTTCCTCCGCGTACTTACAGGACCAGTTGCCTCAAGCCCTGACAGCCATGTCTTCCCCACCATGATAGATGGCATCATCTCAAATTGTGAGCCAAAGTAAATCCTTCCTCGACTTGCTTCCATCAGGTGTTTCGTCACAGCAGCATGACAAGAAACTGATAGTTTGTTGTTAATAATCCATTAAGAACAAACTACCACTTCCTCCATGACAAAAGGACACTGAAATAATCAATCTGTTGGAAAGTGCTTAAATAATCTCTCCAGAACATGATGCCACTTTACCAAATTTACCCTTGGCCTTTGCTTTTAACAGGTTGAACCCTCCAGTTATGACAGTAGCCAAATCACCAGGGAGCAAAGGAAATCCATAGCCTCCACCCTGCAGCCACAGTTACACTGTGCACTATCCCATTCAGCAACTGCCAGAATCGACTGGGAAAGAAGCTGGCTGACATGCACATTGTGGGTCATCTTGTGGAGCATCTTGTGAGGCGTGCTGTGGAGAAATTCCTCTGCTATGCATTGCCTTTGGTGAGTATTCTCATGGATAAAACCATCTTCATTCTACACCCAAATTATCTGCCCGATCTTTTTTGTGTCTGATCTTCTGCTCTTCTTTCCTTGGTAAGCAATTCAGTGTATTAGCTGTTAGCCATAAATCAACATCAATCGTACATCAGTCTGTTTTTATCGCTGTACACATTAAGCAATCACGTGTACCACCTGAAGTCCTGTCCATTAGGAGTCCCCCTCACCATGCCTTCTAACCCATCTCTAAATGAAATGCTGCCAGCCATGAAGGTCCACATGGCAATTAGTCATGTGTCTTTTTCTTCTCTTTAACTATTCATGGGGACTCCACTTGTGGCCTTAAGCATAGACAGAAAGACATAGAACAACTTATTGACCCAGGTACAAGAGCCCGAGTTACCTGACCAGATAGTCACTGAATCTTCCAGACCTTCAGCTGAATCTGGACTATTTCACTCCTGTTTAACATTGAAATGTTGTATGTGCTCATTTTATGAATGTAAGAGTTAAGTATTGAACTCTTGAAGTGTAATTTTAGACACAGAGTTAATAGTATCCCACAAGGATATAGTCATTAAGCCTTTATTGAAAGCTATCAGCTGCTTTCCAAAGAAGAAAGAGCCACAAGAACATAGGATGCATGACTTTTCTCTGAAACCAGAAGCATATAGGATTAATTTTCCTACTGGAGACCTCTTGCAGCTCTCTATCTGCCATACATACTTCTAAGACATTTCTGTTGGGTCATAAGGCCCAATTTCAGTGGGTTGTTTGTTTGTTTGTTACAGTCTCCCTGTAGCCCCAGCTAGCCTGGAACTCACTATGTAGACCAGCCTGGCCTCAATCTCACAGAGATCCATCCACCTGCTTCTGCCTCCTGAGAACTGGGATTAAAGGTGCACAGCACCATACCCAGTTACGGCAGGTAAATTCTAAGCACAGCTCTAATTTGCTGTGAAGTTTAACCAAGAACACCTTGTGAAATTAAAAAGTTCAGCACAGCGAAGGAAGCTGTGATGAAGAGATAGCCTATGGAATGAGAAACCATCATCACCAGCTACACATCTGACAAAGGGTTCATATCTAGTAAATATACAAAGAATTTTAAAAAACTAAACATCAAGATAACAAATAACCCAATAAAAACTAGGCCATGAAGCAGAAAAGAAAATTCTAAAAAGAAGAAATACAGATGGCTAATAGTTTTTTTAAAGTGCCACATTCTTAGCTACCAGGAAATGAAAATTAACAGTGCTTTCAGATTCCATTTCACTCCAATCAGAATGACTATCACCAAGAAAAAAAAAAAATGACAAAAAATTCCAGTGAGGATGTGGGAATAGGAGAGACCTTACTTATTGCTTGTAAACTGGTACCTTTGACTATGAAATCAACGTGAAGGTTTCTCAAAAAGCTAAAAATCTTGCTACTGTATGACCCAGGGATACCAATCGTGGCATATACCCAAAGGACTTTATATCCTACTACAGAGATACTTGCACATCCATGTTCATTGTTGTTCTAAACACAACTCCTAGAAAAGGGAATCAGCTGGTCCATGTACATAATGGGATTTTATTCAACTGTAAAGAAAAAATAAAATTTGCAGGAAAATAGATGGAGCTGGAAAACCGTAAATGGTGAGTGAAGTAACCCAAGCCCGCGGAAGAGAACGCTGCGCATTTTGTCTCATGCACTAACCCTTACCTTTGAAATTTTACAGTTGTGTATTTAACATGGAGTACCCGCAGAAGACCGGAAGCTAGAAAAGGTCCATTGGGGGCGATATAGGAAAGGGATAGAGGGACAGTAGAACACATGTGATATGAAAATAGAGGGGGAACACTGGAAAGAGACAGGTTTCAGTGAGGTGTGGGCAGAGGCTTGGGAGATGCAGGGGAGGGTCGACCAAAGCAGAGGGCTTCTTAAAATGTCATAGGAAACTTACTATTTTGTAAGTGAAGCTTCCAACTTGTGAAAGGAAAAGGCTTAAGAGTTTCCTATTCCTAGAAAACAATAATGCACAAAAGTTGCTGTGGCCAGGCATAGTGGCACATGCTTTTAATTCCAGCATTCAGGATGCAGAGATAGACTGTGAGTTCTAAAACAATCAAATCTACACAGTGAGTCCCAAGCCAGGGCTGCATAGTGAGACCTTGTCTCAAAAAAAAAAAGATGTTTAATGTGCATGCAGGGAGCCACGTTCCATCCCAAACTTGGCATTATTGTTCTCATGTTACTGGTTTGGGAGGCAAGAAAAATGAAAGAGTGAGGCGTTCTGGGTACTTCCTCTGTGGTATCAGAGAGCTGCCAAGGCCAGGTAATGTAAAGCAGAGAGTGCCTGAGAGAAGGCCAAGATTGGCCAGAGGCCATTGTAATCGGCTGTGAAAGTGAAACCTGGGTTGCAATACCCAGTGTTAGAGATGCCAGAGCCATGAGACAGGTGCCAAGAAAAGCTGCACACAGGGAATGGTACCAGCCCAAGAGAGAGATGTATGCTGCAGGCAGGAGACCATCTGAGCCCATTAGAATTAAATTCCCAGTCACTGAACATGGAGCTACAGAAGTTAGATTTTTCCCAGCTGGTAATTCCTCAATATGCCCCATCTCTCCTATTTGAATTGGGAATGTATATTCTGTGCTATGGTGTGTTAGAAGCATGTAATTTGCTTTTTATGAGAGTAAGTACCTTGAGTCTCATATGTGACCTTGGACATTGGACTTTTGAACAGTGTTGAGACTGTTAAAGACTATGAACTCTTTTGAAGTTGGATCAAATGCATTTTGCATTACAATGTGGCCATGAGCCTACGAAGGTCAGGGAACGGAATGTGTGGTTTGAAGGAAAAATGCCTCCCACAGCCTCAAGTATTTGAACATTTGGTATATGGTCCCCCAGAGGTGGCAGTGTTTAGAGAGATAATGTAATCCTTAAGAGGTGGAGCCTTGTGGGAAGAAGCACATCCCTGGGAGTGTGCGTAGAGATTCATAGCCTCATCCCATGTCCGGTTCTCCCCCTGCTTCTTGCACGTGCTTATAGATATGAACGTCCAGCTTCCTGCTCTGACTGCTTCCTGCCATACCTCCTCCATCATTATAGATTCCTATCCCTCTGGAACCATAAGTCCAAATAAATTCTTCCTTCTATAAGTTGTCTTGGTAATGTATTTCATCACAGCAACAGAAAAGTAACTAATGCAGTCTCTGCCTTTAAAAGTGCTTGCCCCCCACAAGCCTAATGAACCAAGTTCCATGGTTGGAACCTATAGCAGAAGAAGAGAACTAATTTCTGAAAGTTATACTTTGACTTCCACCTGCACATTGTGGCATGCATGCCCACGAGTCAGGACTCTTACACATATACATCATACACACATGAATAATGATTTTTTAAATAAAATAATTATTTGTAAAAAATAACTTTCTAAAAAGCATTTGACAGGAGGTACCTTGTCTGGGTGAATAGTGCTACTCCTAGAAGCTGTAGCTGATTAAACAAAATTTGAAGTACTAGGAGTGGGTTACCTATTTGAGAGTTGTTCATTAGGGAGCCCTCAAAGGCTCCTGAAACAATACAGGCTATTGCCATTGATCTTGGTTGATCACCAGAACTAGATGGTAAGACCCTATTGCCAAAGACACCATACACTTTGGTTTCAGGACACAGAGAAAGCAAGCTGTCACTGACCAGGAAGTTTCATCTCTAGTTGGCTCTCGTAGTGCTGGGATGCGCTATGCAAGCTTGTAGGAGAAAAAGTCTCAACCAACTGTGAATACCGGGAGTAGATAACAGACTGCCAGGTGCAACAGCAGCATGACTGCCATGGGAGTAATCAAATGCTTTCTGATAGGATTTCTGTCCCACTTCACAGATAAATTCATGCCTAGCACTCTACACCTGATCAAAAGCCCAGGACTGGAGAGGCCGTGGGTCCTAGAGGGTGAACAAATTACAACTGTTGTTTTGCTAAATGGATATGTTGTCCAACTGTCTTCTTAAACATTTACATTGTTGTTGTTTGTTTGTTTGTTTGTTTTGTCTTTTTGAGACAGAGTCTCTCTGTAGTCCCAGCTGGCCTGTAACTCACTATGTAGGCCAGGCTGGCCTGAATCTCCCAAAGATCCACCTGCCTCTGCCTCCTGAGTACTGGGATTAAAGGTGTGCACTACCATGTCCAGCTTAAACATTCATGCTTACACCCATAGGTTAATGCTGCTCTTAGCACTGGTCAGAGAAGCTTCTGTTTGCATGGTTGATGATTAATGCAGAGACTAATAACTGGTCAAAGTGCTGAATACACGTGACTACTGAAAACTCACACTGAAATGGGATATCTCCAAGGCCCGGGAAGCATTGTAAAGAGGAGTGGAAAGAGCGTAAGCTGGATGACGGGAAGAGTGCTGCCAGGCACTGCCTTCTGGACATCACACAGGGCTGCGCACATGAACTCACAGCAGCAGAGGCACATGACCAGCACAAGACAGGGCTCGTCATTCTGTCATGATGGAGAAGGAGCTCCTAAGGCCTCTACTCCCTGAGGGGCCAGAAGCAGTTAATGGCTGTTGGGAGAAGAGGGGTCAAATCCCTCAGTAATGTAGCCACTGGTGAATCGCCCTTGCTCAAGTAAGTGACCACCTTCCCCCCAACACACACACACATATGCATACTATACACATACAGGCCAATATAGGCCACACTAACTAAATTCAGTGACCACAAAAAAAGACATGAAAATCAGACTTGTTCAGTGGGAAGTGTGGCGGGGGATAAAAGAGGAAAATTGGGAAAACATGATCAAAGTACATAATATACATATGAAATTATAAAACACTAAATAAATTGAAATCAAAACCAAAAAAAAAACATTCTTATATAATTAACATATGCTAATAAAAAACACTGAAATAAAGTTATGTGTCCACAGAAACCTTCCCATCATGGCAGCCCTCAGGAGGCTTACTCCCTGCACTGTGGCTGGCGTATGTTCCATTGCTGCAGGTATTAATATACTCACCAAGTCTGTTCATAATTTTATTAAGACAAAGAACCAACAAGATAGTATGATATTCAACAAGGTGCTGTGAATTCACAAAGGCAACGTCTTCTGATTTTGCTTACCTATAACAATTAATAAAAATATCAGTACTAGATACTAGCCATGGGTAATGAACAGCTGTGCTTACTCACACCCATGCTATGGTTTAGGTATGAAGTGTCTCCCACAGGCTCATGTGTTGAAGGCCTGGTCCCCAGCTGGTAGAAGTGTTTTGAGAGGTGCTGAAGGCTTCAAGGGGCCGAGCCTAACTGGGGGAAGTAGGCTTGAAGTCCACACTGTGATGTCAAGAATGAAGTAGGAACCCAGGAGGTCAAAGAGATTGCAAGGGGTCTTGGTCGAATAAGACATACTTTATTCAAAGGCACACAGGCTGCTAGGCAGGCACTCTGGCACATGCCAGCACAGAGACACAGGTACACACACAGACTGCACACAAGCCACACAGAGATAGACACAGGCCTACAGACAGACACACACAGGCAGGCGGGTGATTGTGAAGGCTCACAAGTTCACACTGAGGTAGACACATCATTCCACAGCTACGCAAACACATGCAGGCTGGTGAGGCCAAAGCAAAAGGCTCAGGCCTCAGACTTCAAGATGGTATTTACACGATCACACAGACTGGCATTCTGCCTAAATACTAATTATATAACAGATTATGTTGCTGTTTACTTTGGGATCCTTAGTGTCAGTTATTTTGTGGTGAACCATAGTCCTCTGGATGTCTAATATCAGCCATGTTTTAGCTGACTCACACTGGCCTTTACAGTCCTGTTTCCAACAGCAGGTCACTGAATATGGGTCTCTCTCCTTCCCTAGACAGCTTCAGCTGTCAACTTGACCCATCTGGGAAGAGGGAACCTCAGCTGGGGACTTTCCTCTGTTGAACGGTCATGTGGACATTTCTGTGAGCCATTGTCTGGATTAGTGACTAACGTGGGAGGACTCAGCCCACTATGGGTGGGGCTGACAGTTTCTCAGAGTTTCAGATTTCACAGTGAGGTCTTTGATCCATTTGGAGTTGAATTTTGTATAGGGTGATAGATAAGGGTCTAATTTCCATTCTTCTACAAGTGGAGATCCAGTTTTGCCATCTTTATTAAAGATGCTGTCTTTCCTCCAATGAGTGTTCTTGGTACCTTTGTCAAATATCAGGTGACTAAAATTTTGTTCCATTGATCTGAGTGTCTGTTCTGTGCCAGTATCTTGCTATTTTTATGACCACAGCTCTGTAATATTGTTTGAGATCTGATATAGTAATCATTTCATCATGCTCTTTGTGCTCAGAATCGTTTTGGCTATCTATGGTCTTTTAAGATTTTTTTTTTAATTCTGTGAAGAATGCCATGGAGATTTTGATGGGTATTGCACGGACTCTATAAATGACTGTGATAGGATGCTCATTTTCATAATATTAATTCTACCAATCCATGAGCATGGGAGGTCTCTCCATCTCCTTATGTCTTCCTCAGTCTCTTTCTTCAAAGATGTAAAATTTTCATTGTAGAGATACTATCACCATTCATCAAAGAAGCTTCTTTTTGCAGCAGATGGAGACTATTACAAAGTTCTACAACTGGTCAAACACAGAAAATAAATGTCTGTGAGATGCTCAGCCCTCACATCTTCAATAGAACCTCTACACCTAACATAACACACACCTCACAGAACATAGTGGAATGGGGGAAAGAATACTAATGGAGCTCCCAACTCTCACCAATGAACCTTCCTCAGGCAACAGAGAATGATTAACACAGAAGGCCACAGTGTAGAGACCAAAGTGTAGAGACTGCACAGTGCATGTCCCTGGATAGGGTTCCTATATTAAATCTCACCCACCCAGGGCTCAAGGACCATTGTTGAAAGAGGGGGGCAGAAAGATTAAAAGAGCCTGGGGTAGTGGACAACCACAAGGAAACAGAGTTTTCCGGGCTTCTGAGAACTTGCTCATATGAACTTACAGCAATGATGACAGCATGCACAAGACCCATGCAAACATGCACAAAAATTCAATTAAAATATATAGAAATAAATAAATTATTTTAAAATATTTTTTAGAAAGAAAGAAAGCAGGCTGAGCACAGGCCACAGGGGTGAGCCAGTAAGCTGCCTTCCGTGGTCTCTGTTAGCCCTGGCTTCCCTCGGTGAAAGGTTGTACTGCAAGCTGAAATAAACCCTTTCTTCCCCAAGATGGTTTTGGTCAGAGTGTTTCATCACAGCAATAGAAAGTAACTGGGACAGCCCCCGATCCCCTCTCTCTCCTCTCTTCCTCTGTGAACACCATGAGACCGCTCTGCCCCGTCACACACTCTCTGCCCTGACATTCTGTCTCCCATTAGATCAGAAGTGACGGACCCATGGAACCATGGACCGAAACTGTTTCATCAGGAATCTCACACAAGCAGTCAAAATGCTCGATTCAGATCCTTGGCTGTGATGGCATCGCCCCCTGACTCCATCTGCAATAATCTCCAGTCATTCTCCCAAAGCCCCAGGCCTCACACCATCCAAACAGGAGGAGAAAATGGAGATGTGGCACGGTTGCCAATTCTCATTTTGTTTTTCTGTCATTGCTTGTGGCGTAATGTCTTGAGTTTGAATTCAGGATTGGGGGCAGTTTTAGGGGCTTTCCTTGGGTCCCTGAATTTCTACCTAGAAGCCTGTCAGAAGGTGGCCAGTGACCTCTAGGATTCGCCACCAGAATCAACCTCTCTAAGGGAGCATTTCTGCTCCTCCTTTCCTTCCTTAATCTTGATGCCAGTTTCTAGCCTGGGAGACACAGGGTGGCCTAGGTACTTGAGGCTAACCAGCATTGACATTACCCTTCAGGGGAGAAAAGAATGACCATGGTTGGCCCTGCTACTCTGGCTGAAAATTGCTATTATTTTTCTTATCTCACCTAGCCATCTTTCCAGACCTGTGCACTTTACTGCCGCGGTGCAGTGATAGGCACCTGTATCTTTACAACCCCAGATAATGCTGGTGAAGCAGCAATTGCTAATCTCCTGCTCCTCAGCATGATAGCAAGAGTCACTTGGGGCATTTCTTAGACTCCAGTTTGCTAGTCCTTCCCACCTGGAGAGTCTGTATCACTTGACCTAGCAATCACTTTCAGAACCCAATCTCAAAGACAAAACAGCAAATTCACAGTGGGGAGGAGTGTGTGGCTATTTGCTGCAGCAGTATTTTCAAAAACACAAGCCTGCCAAACCACCTGGTACCCAGGGACAAGAGAAGATTTTTTTCCCAAGACTGTTTCCCTGCAGGAAAATGGGTGGACCCTCTGTGAAGCTCCCAGGAAGCAATATGACTGTGTGCTTAAGACAATATCCCTTCCCCTTTATGGAGCAAAGGCTGGAGTGCAGCTTCCTGAGTCCCGAGCAGTAACGGCACAGCCCACTATCAGCCTGACAAGGCCTGGAGCCCAGCCCACTGATCACCTGAGAGGGCCTGGCTGTTCTCCCAACCGGAAACAGACCTGACAAGACAGTATATGAGATTAAGAGTTGCTGCACTTTAACACTGCACGTTCCCCCATGACAACGGGGGGTTCTACTTCCTCCATTTGGTAACTTAGACATTCCCACTGCTTATGAAAGAGTACATCTGCATTCCAGGGCCACCTACAGTGGACAATGGCAACCTTGTGCCTATGGGTTTTCCCAGTGAATTCTGTGCTAATAGGTCTGTTACGCCCGTTAGACCACGCTTACACCTGACTGGTGCAATGACTGTGTTCTAGACAGAAGTCACAATCCCTGCCTGGAAGGTAATTAACAGAGAGCAAAGCCTGGTCAAAGATGAGACTAGTCTTCTAGAGGGAGCACTGCCAGTTGTGAGGACAGATAATTACTAACTGTCCCCAGAAGCCCCAGGGCATCCTTAGCATACAAAGCAAGTGCTCTACCATTGAGTGCAGCCCCATCCCCAGGGCAGCACTCTTGAACTTTATTTGGAACCCTAATTTACTTCTCTGTTGCTGTGATAAAGTGCTGACTAAATGCAACTTGGGGAGCTGGAGAGACCGCTCAGTAGTTAAGAGCTCTGACTGCTCTTGCAGAGGACCCAGTTCAGTTCCCAGCACCCACATGATGGCTTACAACCATCTGTAACTCCAGCTCCAGAGCATTCAGTGCCCTCTTTGGGCCTCTGAAGACATTGCATGTGTCAGTACACTTAACACAGATGCAGGCAAAACACTCATATACATAAAATAAAAATAAATGAATTTTAAACATTTTTTAAAGAAACAGGGAGACAAGGGTTTATTTGACTTATAGGTTACTGTCCAGAATCCAGGGGAGCCAGGGCAAGAACCTGGAGACAGGAACTGAAGCAGAGAACACTCTTACTGGTTTGCTGCCTCTGACTTGCTCAACTAACTACTTCCAAGGCGCCGCTCACCTTCCTGGGAATGGCACTGCTCTCAGTGTCTGGGCTCTCCTGCATTAATTAACAATCAAGAAAGACGTGGGAGGTCCTCTGCCTGGGCTTCCTCATCTTAGGTTCACTCCACTCATTGTCCAGACAGGCTGGATACTAATTCTTTTCAAGAAGAAACAGCATCAAAAATAGGTTTGATAGGTAAAAAAAGATTTAAAAATTATTAGCTCATTCTCTTCCTGTGGCTAAAAGTATTAGGATCATAAATGCAAAAGAATCCCTTCTTAACTACTCAATAAATCTTCCACTTTTTTCAGGAATAGACTGAAGTACAAGAATTGCCATGCCAGGCTTTAGTCCCATGGAAGGGCTGTGAGAAGTAGTTTTTTTCTCCACTGTGTACTTTTGCCTCTACCGAGGGCTATACTTGCCTGCTGTGGAACATCCTACCAAGGACAGCTGGATGCAGATAACTGAACAGTAAGCAGGAATATCTAGGGCCAAGTCTCTTTCTCTGGAGGTGTTTATCATAGCTGCCTGCTGGATACCCATGGTCATCTCAGTCTCAATCAAAAGTGATCCATCTTTTTCTCCATCAAAGCTTTCTATTCCTATACTTTCTAGCACTAAGCACCTGCACACTCCGCATCAAGAAGCCTACAAATTAGCCTCTTTCATAGGCCGGCCATCTAGTCAGTTTCCAGGTCATTTTGTTGTTGTTGTTTGTTTGGGATTTTTAATAAAGGGTCTTAGTTCACACTGTCCCCAAGCTCTCCGTCTTCTTACTGAGGCCTCCCAAGTTCCCTACCTTATGGCATGCACAGACATTATTGTCTTTATATTCCCCACTACCGGGCCTTTCTCTCCCTTAGTTCAAGTTTTCTGCTATAGCACCTGTGTTATTAGAATCATCAATCTAAAACATGTGTCCATGTTACTGGACATGTTAGGATGGCCTTCTTGCATGAGCCAATAAGTCACCTTCATTTCCTAATTAAGTCTAAACTCCTTTACTTGCTATGCAAGGTCGCATACATCTGACTTGTGCCTACTTACAGTCGCACCTCTCAACACCCCAGCAGGCACTTTAGGCACCATCAATTCAAATATTTATAGGGTCTCACACGCACTGTGTTGTTACTTGTTCCTGAACTTCATTGGGATTGTTCCTGGAATGTCATTTCTCTTTCTTTTTTGCAGACACTGCTGAGAATTAGACTGAGGGCCTCCCCTGTGTTAGACAAACACTTCAGCACGTCCTCCTTCTCCCTCAGCCCTGCCAGTCTTCTCTCCCTCAGCCCTGCCAGTCCTCTCTCCCCCGGCCCTGCCAGTCTTCCTTCTCCCTCGGCCCTGCCAGTCCTCTCTCCCCCGGCCCTGTCAGTCCTCCTTCTCCCTCAGCCCTGCCAGTCCTCCTTCTCCCTCAGCCCTGCCAGTCCTCCTTCTCCCTCGGCCCTGCCAGTCCTCCTTCTCCCTCGGCCCTGCCAGTCCTCTCTCTCCCGGCCCTGCCAGTCCTCCTTCTCCCTCGGCCCTGCCCGTCCTCTCTCCCTCACCCCTGCCAGTCCTCTCTCCCTCAGCCCTGCAAGTCCTCCTTCTCCCTCAGCCCTGCCAGTCTTCCCTCCCTCAGCCCTGCCAGTCCTCCCTCCCTCAGCCCTGCTATGGTCCTTCCCTCCCTCTGTTGTTCCTTTTTTTTCTTCTTCCTTTTTATTTATAAGTATACTGTGTGTATGCTTGTGTTAGTGTGTGTGTGCTATATACTTGCTAACGTGGCTGTGTGTACATGTATGTAAGAGGTACATGTATACATGTGTACATGTGTCTGTGGAGGCCAGAGGTTGATATTGGGTGTATTTCCTCAATCACTCTCCACTTTTCTTCATTTATCTTACTATTTTATTTGTTATTTCTATTTTACGTGTATGAGTGTATTGTCTGCATGTGTGTAAGTGCTGTGCAATACCCACAGAGGTCAGAAGAGGGTGTTAGATCCCCCTGGAACTGGAGTGATGGACAGTTGTTGGCTGCCATGTGGGTGCTAGGAACCAAACCTGGATCCTCTGCAAAAGCAGCCAGTGCTTTTAACCACTGAGCCATCTCTCCAGCCCCACCTTTTTTTATTTTTTGAGACAGTTTTTCCCTGAACCTGAAGCTCACTGATTCCACTAAACTGGATACCCAGTGACCTTCAGAGATCAGCCTGTCTCCACTCCCCACCACAGCCCTGGTGCAGGTGCATGTGACCACCCTTGGATTTCTACATGAGTTCTGACAATTCAAACTCAGGTCCTCATGCTTGCAAGGCAGGCAACTTACCAACTAAGCCACCTCCCCGTCCCCTATAAGTACATTTTGCAAGTCACTGAGTAAACTGGAAATGACAAAGCTTTGTAGCTGTAGTCATCATTTATACACCCAATGCATATAAGTTACTGCTAATATGCACTAATATAAAAGCATTTTTCCCTTTCCCTAATTTATAGCAGAATATTTTCTTCCTAAGTCATCACATATATTTCCAAATGTGTTATAGAAATTAGATGACTTGAAAGATTTAAAGAAAGAACATAATCATAAATAAGTCAATTCTGAAAACAATTAAAGAGTGTTTGACCTGGGCCCACAAGGTGGCTCAGTGGGCAAAAGCACTTGCTGTCAAGGCCGAGGACCTGAATTTGATCCCCAAGCCCCCTGTGGTAGGAGAGAACCCAGCTCTCGGAGGCCGTCATCTGGCCGTCCTCCACTGCTCCCTCTGTTTCTCAGTTCTTTCCTTTCTCGTTTGCCTTTTTGACAGACTTCCCCAGGTCTGGTTTGCAGTGTCTCTGTGAGTCAGCTTCTCGACACCCAGGACTCTTAGGCTATCTGACTGCATTTCCGTGTGTGTGCCTGTGCATGTGTATGTTCATCGGAGGGTGGGTGCAGATTTTGGACACATTTGTGTACATGGAGGCCGGAGGATAGCCTAGGGTATCGTAAGAAAGGCTGAGCCCCAGAATCCGCTTATCTCTCTGCCTTCCCAAAGCTGGGATTACAGTGTGTGCCACCACACCCAGATTTTTAATGTGTTTTGGGACTCAAACTCAGGTCCCCCTGCTTGCAAGGCAAGCACTTTACCAACCGAGATGTCTTCCCAGACGTGACTGCTTCTTGACCTCTTTTCACTCTCTCTTTAGCCTCATCTGCCTCACACACACTCCCTCTCTTGTCCCTATAGTTTCCTCTTTCAATTTACTTCTCCCTCCTCCACTTCTTCTCTCTCAGCCCAATACTAATCACTAGTCTCACTCATTCTTTAAAGTAGTGTTTGACTGTTCCGGAGTGTTTGCAGGCAACTTGCCCTTTCACAGTGAGTGTTCTTATAGACTTTCCATTTTCACGGGAGGTCGGGGGACTGCGCCCTGAACAGTGGCTAGCAGAGAAGAGCAACAGCTCCACCCCGCATCAGCCTAGTTCTTCTTGAACATTATGAACATTTCCTCTGAAAGACTAAGGATAATTTAGAAAATCCAACCAGCAACTAATCCCAGATGGCAAGTCTCATTGTAAAGACAGGAGACATGGAAAAGAACAAAACAACAGGTGCCTCCAAAAATCACTAATTCCATAGTCTAATGAGAGATTTGACAAAATCCCTAAGAATTCAAAAGAATGATTGTAAGTATGTTAAAAGATATCAAAGAAGCCATAAATAAACTTCTGACTGAGTCCCAAGAGAACATATACAGCCAAATGAAATGAGGAAGTCAACAAGGAGAGAAATGCCCAGAGAGAAACGCTAAAATGGTGGGAATACAGCAAAATGATCTGAAAACTAAAACTGTATCTCTTCGTGATAAAACTCCTGCAAAGGTTAGAAATAGAAGGAAAATATCTCCACACAATAAAGAATGCAAAAAACACCATAGCCAATATCATACGAAACAGGGGACGTTTAACACATGTCCGCTAAAATCAGGAGTCAGATCCTGCATACTTCCTCCTCGAGGGCTTGAAGCGCAGGAGCAGTAAGACAAGACGTGGCCATGGGGACACGGAGGCGGGGGAGACGCCAAGTCATCCCTGCTTGCTGATGACACGACTCTGTACTTAAGAGGCCTGAAAGGCTCCACCAGGAAACTTTTAGAGCTACTGAACACTGTCAACAAAAGGGCAGGATACAAAATAAACCTAGAAAATTCAATAGCCTTTCTATGTACCTGTAACAAATGTGTTGGGAAATAATCTCATTCACAATGACCTGAATTAAACAAACAAAAAACCTTGAAATAAACCTAACCAAGGAAGCAAAATACTTTTAAAATGAAAACTTTAAGATAATGGAGGAAAAAACTGAAGACACTAGAAAAAGGAAAGACCTTCCATGTTCATGGAGAGGTAGGTTTACTATTGTGAAAATGACTATGTTGCCAAAAGCAATCTACAGATTCCGTGAAATCCCCATCAATATCCTAATTTTTATTTATAAAAATAGAAAAAAGAATCTTAAAATTCATATGGAAAAACAAAAGACCCTGGATACCTAAAGCAATCCTGAGTAGAAAGAAAAGTGCTGGATTGGTCAGGCATGCTTTTGATCCCAGCTCTCCGGAGATGGACACAGGCAGGTCTCTGTGAGTTCAAGGCCAGCCTAGTCTACATAGGGAGTTCTGGGACAATTAGGGCTACATAGCAAGTCTCTGCCACAATAATAACAATAATAATAAAAATAATAACAATGTAGTAATAGTGATAATACTGGAAGTTATCACAACATCTGATTTTAAGTTATATTACAGAGCCATCATAGCAAAATGTACTGTCACAAAAACAGACACATAGCTCAACAGAATAGAACAGAAGACCAAGATATAAACCCACAGAACTACAGGCACTAGATTGTTTTTAAACAAAGATCATAAAGACACATAATGGAAAAAAGACAACTTCTTCAACAAATGATGCTGAGACAAGCAAATACCTACACCCAGAAGAATGAGCTCTATCTCTATCTCTGAGGAATAATTGATCCAAATAGGTCAAAGAGCTTAATTTAAAATCTGAAACTCTGAAACTGTAAGAGGAAAAAAACTCCAAGATACATGCATATGCAAGGACATTCTGAATAGGGTTCCACCTGTTCAGGAAGTAATACCAGTAATTGAGAAATGGGACCTCATGAAGTTAAAATTTTCTACACATCAAAGCAAACAGCTAAGCAAATGAAGAGGTTGCTACGGAAGGGAGAAGTCTCTGTTAGCTATATATCTGATGGAGGATTAACATCTGGAACATTCAACAAACTCACAAAAACAAACCAACAAACAAGTAGATAATCCAGTCAATAAATAGACTAATGAAATGAGCAGAAGTTCTCAAAAGATGAAATACAAGAAGCCAATAAACACAGGAAACAATGTTCATCCTCACTAGCTTTCAGAGAAATGCAAATTCAAGCCACTTTGAAATTCCATTTCACCAGTCAAAGTGGCAGTTACTAAGAAAGCAACAAATGGGCTGGAGAGATGGCTCAGTGGTTCAGAGCACTGGCTGATCTTGCAGAGGACCATGGGTTCAGTTTCCAGCACCCAGATGGTAGCTAGTAACCATCTCTAAGTCCAATTCCAGGGGATCTGATGCCCTCTTCTGGCCTCTACAGGTATTGCACATATGTATTGCACTTATACATTCATATACGTAAAATTGTTTAAAGATTAAAGAAACAACAAATGTTGGTATGGATGTGGACAAAAGGAACTCCTTCTATAGTGCTATGACCAACCAAAGTGTCCAACAGCAGAGAAACGGATGAAGAAAATGCATCACACACACACACACACACACAATGGGAGTTTGTTCGGCCATGAAGAATGATGTTATGTCACAAGAAAAAAAGGATGCAACTGAAGATATTAAACAAATAAAGCCAGTCTCAGAAATACAAATACCCTGTGTTTTCTCTCATCTGTGTTTCCTATGCTTTATGTAAATACATAAAGTCAGGTAGATACAAATGACACGAAAACAGAAGAGAATCTGTCTGGAAAGTCAAACGGGACAACACAGATCTGTGTGAGCATGTCCTTATGTCAGGCAGCACAACAAAAAATTTAAAGAAACAATTATTCATCTCTCTGATTTGCTTCTAAAAGTACATCCTCAAACCATTTATGTACATAATCTCCAATTATTTACCATCCCTAAATCAGTGTTATAAAACAAGAAAAACATATAATCACTTTTATGAATGGCTCTGCTAGACACTAAAATGCAGATAAAGTAGTCTCTGTTCCTAAACCAGCCCAGACATAATAAAAATTTATGAGGTATGATTTAAATTCCAAGAGATAATACAGGCAAGACACATGCAGAACCCATCATCTCTTTCACAATTGCAGCAGCTGGATCACCTGGCCCTGGCTATGTCCCTCACAAAGCTCTCCCATAGTCATCGACTATGGGAGAGAGCAGTGCGGTAGGTGGGATGGAACGGGGGACTGAAGCAGTCAGATAGTTGAAGGAGCGATATTAATAATGATAGAAGCAGAAAGAAGACTGAGGAGCAATGAATGAATTGCCACAGGTGAAACGGAAGCAGGAAGGGCACAGCCACATTCAGTCATGTAAAGACACTGCTGTGAAGTGCCTACGAGCAGGTGGGTGGTTCGACACCCCCTTGTCCTCCAGAGGACGCAGGAGCCTTGATTGATCAGATAGAGTATTTCATTCCTATAGGTCTATGTGCTATCTAGAAATATTTTTTTTCTCTTCTCTGTTTGCCTTTTTATCCTTTTACTGTTTCCTAATTATATTTCAAACTTAATTCTTGTTCTGAAGTTCTTATCTACCCACATTTTGTAAGACTACCTGCAAAAAACTCAACACATAATTGCCTTATCAATTTTCAGGATTATTACAAATTGAAATTAGAAAGACTTTAAATTTCCCTTTAAAATCTCTGCTGAACCTTCAAGAGGTTTAAATAGTATAGTGTAACCTTGATCTTAATTGTTTTAATATTAAATTCTTCCATGTGCTAGAGAAATGTGCGAAGTGAGTACTTCACAAAATGCAATGGCCAAACTATGTGTCAGTTTTAGGAAATAAAATTGTGATTATAAATATCAAAGACTATTGTTAGGTTAAATAAAATTACTGAGTTCAGAGAACAGTTGTCCCAAATGATTGTACCAGTGTGGTGCATAAACATTCTGGAGGTGTATAATGTTCACCAAGGGAGAAATAGCAAGTTCAGAAAGAGATGCACAGAGACAGAGAGAGACAGAGACAGAAACAAAGAGGAGACAGAGAGACAGCGCGAGATGGAGAGAGAGAGGTTGACTTGTAAGAGTGTTCCCAATTTAATTCAGAAGTCATTCCTTATCTAAGGTGTTTAAACAAACTTTCAACTGCTCTTCTATACTAAATTTTTGGATCTGGGCGATGAGGCATATTGAAACACTAAAATGTTTTCAGTGTCTCTTGTGTTTTCTCTATAGTAATGATATAGCAGATAGCGAAGCCGATGGCTACCAGTTAAAAATGGTCACAGGTCATTTTAATGTGTTTTGTCAAGTGAGCAGGAACTTGGATGCAGGACCCACACATGTTCTGACCCCCAAAGCGCTCAGTCGCCATCAGCCAATCCGCTCTCCACGTCTGCAGCCTCCCTGTCTTCGCTGGCCGTCTCCCCAGGTCACCACTATTTTGTGCTTTTATTTTTTTCTGAGTCCAAAGAGATTAAGTTTCACATTTGAGCAAAAATTAGGCTTTACCCACAATTCTTATTTTTGAAGTTAAAACCAAGAACTTAAAGTGGTTAAGATTCTATCTTCTTAATATAGAAATCTTTAAATATTTTCAAGGAGAATGAATAGTTATTTCTAAATCTTTGAATGCTTCATGCACTTTCAAATATTGATAAGCCAAGTCTAAAAATTACATAATATGTAAAGTATCAACAATAACCAAAACAGGGCCTGGAGAGATGGTCCAGTGGAGAAGACCATCGGCTGTTCTTGCAGAAGACCTGTGTTCGAATTCCAGCACCCACACCGTGGATAACAACCACCTGTAACTCCAGTTCCAGGGAATCCAAAGCCCTCTTCCATCCTCCACAGCACAAGTGCGCTTACATGCATGCAGGGATAGCATTCATACACATAAAATAAAAACAAACAAACAAACAAAGGAAACCAAAATAATTTTGAAGGAAAAACAAAGTCAGAGAGATTACAGTACCTGGTTTTTACCGTAAAGCTACCGTAAAGTAGTGCAATATTAGCAAAAAAAAGATACTATATTCAGTAAGGTAGAATAGAGTTCAAATATACAGCTCCATACATTTAAAGTTAAAGAATTTTCAACAAGTCCTTAAAGCAATTCAATGGAAAAAGGAAAATCTTTTTAACTTATGATCCTGAAATAAATTGGCTCCATACTGGAGGAGGGGGCTCTTAAATTCTATCTCAAGCCAGATACAAAAGTTAATTTATGGTGTATCATAAACATAAAAACATCTTCTAAAAGAAAATATAAAAGAATAGTATCTTCCAAAACCTTAGATAGTATATTAGTTTATTTTGCATGGCTGTGACCCAAGAGGAATAACTAAGATAATAGCTGAAAGGAGGAAATACTTATTTTGAATCATGGTTTCAGAGGGTTCAATCCATGGTTACTTGGCTCCACGCGGTGATGGAGGTATATGCCTGAGAAGGGTCTTTAACTCACAAAGAGCAGGAAGCAGAGAGAAGAGACCAGAGTCAGGTGCAGCCTCCAAGGCAGGCCCTCTTGAAGTTTCCTTCCTCTGCTAGGCCTCACTGTCTAAGCTTTCCTCAGACTCCAAAAATAGCATCAGTAGGTAGGAGTCAAGTATTCAACACCAGTTGATATACCAGCAAGCTGTTTTCTGACCTCCAAACGTGTTGTGGCATGTACATGAGTGGGTATGAGCAGGAAGCACACACACACACACGCACACACACACACACACACATACTAAATAAATAATAAATAAATAAAAATGCTTTAAAGCTATGAACAAGCACTTCATAAAACATACTTTTTTTTCCAGTAGTCTTAAAGATTTAATTTTCAAGCATTCTTAAGGAAACCAAGTAAGTGAATTATACATCTTTAGTTTTCCAAAGCAGACCAAAGGACACCAAAAAACACTACATTAATGTCCAATAAATATGTGAAAAAAAATTCTCAAGATCTTTAGTTGTTAACGAAATGCAATTTAGGGGCTGGAGAGATGGCTCCGCAGTGAAGAACTCTAGTTGCTCTTGCAGAGGACCAGGGTTTCATTCCAAGTAACCACACAGTGGCAAACAACCATCTATAACTCCAGTTCCAAGGATCCAAGGCCCTCTTCTGACCTCCTCGGACATTGTGCATCATGAGTGCACTTACATACATGCAGGCAATACACTCCTACACACACAAAAAAAATAATAAATAAAAACTTTTAAAAAGAAATGAAAAGTAAAACTCCAATAAGATGTTATTAGAAACTCATTCAAATGATTAAAATTTAAATGACTGAAATGCAGCACATGTTAGCAAGGATATAAAGCAAATAGTCCACTCATCCTTGCTGGTAAGATTGTAAAGTGGTTTAACTCCTTTGGCAATCTGGCCATTAAACATTCCTCTACCCCATGACACGGCGAAACCGATTCCAGTGTTCATCCTGAAGAAGTGAAAGCATCTACCCATGAAAAGCCTTGTGTGAGGTGGCTTTACTCAAAATACCCCAAACTGGAAACAACCCGGATGTCCATCAATAGAACAAAAAAATAATAAACGGTGGTATACTCCGACAATGGAATGCAATTTTAAAAAACCAAATACATGCAGAAACATGGGTGGATCTCAGAATTCTACTCAGTGAAGGTCAAATGCAAAAGAGTGTTATTGTATGATTCTAGGTACGTGAATGTCTGCAGAAAAACCTGATAAAATCAGAACAGTAGTTGTTTCTGGAAGTGGCCAAGCAAGAGTGAACTTCCTGGTTGATGAAAATATACCTGCATCTTTTTAAATATAGAATTTGACGTTTTTCACTAGCAAATTTACCAGAACAGCATAGAAGAAAGACATTAAAAACATGTACTTGCATGCAGAACCACTCAGAAAAGCTTAGTGAGAGGCTAGAGAGATAACTCAGTGGTTAAGAACACTGGCTACACTTGCAGAAGACCTGGGTTTGGTTCCCAGCACCCACATGATGGCTAATAACGAACCATAGCTACAGTTCCGGGGAACCAGCACCCTCTTCTGACCTCCACAGGCATTGCACAACATGAGTATACTTACATGCAGGCAATACACTCACACACACACACACACACACAAAGAAAAGCTTAGTGCATGCATGGGGTCCATAAACGTGCTGCAAACATCATCATGTTGCCCTTGCTAAGAAATTTAATTTTTTAATATTTTACTTATTATTTATTATGTGTGTGAGCATATTGCCTGTGTGTGTATAAGTGTACTCATGCTGTGCAATGCCTGTGGAAATCAGAAGAGGGCCTCAGATACCCTGGAACTGGAGTTACAGATGGTTGTTAGCTACCATGTGGGTGCTGGGAATCAAACCCAGGTCCTCTGCAAGAGCAGCCAGTGCTCTTGACCTCTAAGACATCTCTCCAGCCCAGAAATTGAAAACTCCAAATACTGGCCTTGTCCAGAACCATTTAATAGGTTTATTTTAAAACCTGCACAGTTGCTGGACTAGTGGAACTCAGTGACACCCTTTCAGTGCATTTATATGAAAAATCACACACACACACGAAAATGGAAAAACTGTTTACTTTCTGTCCTGTTTTTCTGCTTGTATTCACATACTTAGGCATCTTGTGACCTTGTGGAATAAAACATTATCTAGTGTTCAAAACTATAGATAACTGGAACAAGAGAGCTTTTTAGAATGGACTGTTTCCTGTTATAGCAAGTATTAAACTCACTCTCCAGATACTAGGCTTGCTGGAAAGGTATTTCTTGCCATAATATTTTGCATAAATAATATACAGGCTAGTGTCTTCCAGAAGGCCAGTTTGTAAGGCCTGGTGCATGGCTGTACAAGTAAGGGAAATTCACAGGCTAATGCCAGTCTGGCATCAATTACACACAGACACACACACACAACACACACACACACACACACACACATGCATACGTGCACACACACTTACATGCCAGAGCTGTTTGACATCTTGAAGTACTGAGCCATTTC
This sequence comes from Eospalax fontanierii, assembly GCA_035773235.1. NCBI lineage: Eukaryota > Metazoa > Chordata > Mammalia > Rodentia > Spalacidae > Eospalax > Eospalax fontanierii. The sequence continues at coordinate 41,378,178 of CM069549.1, read as the reverse complement.
TTTCACCAAATGTTGGAAGGAGAGAAGTGCAATGGACTTGTGATATCCAGTTTCACCAAAGTCCACAATGTCTGCAAAGAGGGTTCTTCTGCATCGTGGCCAGTGGCATGAGTAGTCTGTTGCTTTCTGAGTGTGGACAATCAGACCACCTCCCCTGCCTGCTTCTCCTCTGGCTAAGTGGGCAGCTACAGGTGGTGCTAACACTCGGGAGGAGGACTATGAACAGTATCTGTATCTTGGTGAGAGGCGAGTTACAAGAACATACACATTTGCTAAAACCAATTCAACTCTACCCAGAAGAACTTAAACTGCACTTTTTAAATTATATCTCAATTAAAAAAAAAAAAAACCTATTTCTTGAAAACAACCATACTGTGCATTCTGCCTCTTTTAGTTTATACTTGCAGTAAGTAGTACATTATGGTTTGAAATCCATCCCTATACACATTTGTTCCAACTTTTAGTCTTTTGGGTAACATGAATATAATACAAATAGAGTTTCTGTGATATTAATCATAAACGACAACACATAGGCTCCTCTAGCCCTTTTCTTGATCACATACCCCCCAACTTTGGCCGATAGAAAGACTTGAACAACACATACACAGACTCTAACAGCTCAAGACTGCACCCTAGGATGGCATAGCTCCCTCTCCCTGAGAAAACTCAAGACCAAACGAATTTGCTGTTCATCCCAGTCAACATCTAAAGACAGCATTCCAGGCTCCGTGGGAGAATCAGACTCTGACTTCATGAGCACCAGGCAGCCAGCCCAGTTAGACTTCGCCTGGGCCAACCCTTCTCTCCATTCTACTTCGTTAGGTCTGAGTCCTTGAGGCGCCTTGGTAAGAAGTGAGGTGATCTGTCCTTTTCCCACTGATGTTTCCCTTAGCATAATGGTTTTCAGGCCCACACGTGTCACGAACGCTCAGATTTCCTTCTTGGCAGCACTGAATGATACCGGTCAGATGCTGTGCCACGCTCTTCTCATCCATCTAGCTCTGAAGGCCATTTGGGTATTTCCAAATCTTGGCTTTGTGGTAATGCCAGCACGAACATGGGGGTGTGAGTGTCTACTGGAGATCCCGATTTCAGTTCTTCTGGATCACATGTAATTAGATGTTTAGTTCTGGATCACATGTGATTAGATATTTAGTGTTTCAGGGAGCTTTACATTCTCTTCTGCAGACGGGATACCGGTTTGTATTCCTGGCAGTAGGATTGCACCAGTGTTCCCATTTCTCTTGCCGACAGGTGATATATGTTGTTTTTTGATAACCCTAACCCTAAAAGTTCTGAGACGATGGCTCAAAGAGGTTTAGATTTGCATTTCCCCGATGATTAATGATGGTATTTACACAGCTCTCGGCCATTTTGTGTTTTCTTTGGAAAATATCACACAATATCAACATGAGGTTGTCTCTGGTTGCTGAACAGTTGCTGGTGACTTTAATTTTCTTCTCCACATTTTTTAAAATTTACTGTAGAATACAAAGTAATGTGTTTGGCGTGGCACTTCCGTGCACATCCGTGATTTTCGTTTGTTCCCAGAGCCCTTCTCCCCCTCCCCCTTTCCCCCCTCCTCCCCTCCTCCGTGACCCTTCCGCCACCCAGCTGGGGCTTCCTTCCCAGCCAGCCCCCTTCTGTTTTGTCATCGCATGGATTCCTTTGCTTTTTTGTCCCATCTTCTTTAGATCTCTTCCTTGATTCTCATGATTCTTTTCTACTTTCATGATCAACACACTCTCAATCTCTCTTACACACACAAATTTAAATTTACACCACACATACTTGAGAGAACAAGGTACTTTTCTTTCTGGGTCTGGCTTATTTGACTTCATTCAATGGTTTCCAGTCGTATCCATTTCCGCACAAATGCCAAGGTTTGCTGAGTCGTTTCCATTGTGTGCACATGCCACATTTTCATTATTCATTCATCTGTCGATGGACATCTAGGCTAGTTCCTTTCTTAGTTGTTGTGAATACTGACTCTGTAAATACTGGTGCAATATTTCTATGGTATGCTGATCTAAATTCCTGCATTTATAAACTGCAGGTGGTAGCTGGGTCATATGGTCGATCTATTTCTGGTTTGGGAGGAGCCTCCATACATTTCTATAGCAACTCCCAAGCTCACAGTCCCACTCCCGGTGGCTCTTCTCCCCGTACCCTCCTCAGCATTTACTGTTGTTTGTTTTCTTGATGACAGCCATTCTGACTGGTGTAGCGTAGAATCTCAAAGCAGCTTTAATTTGCACTTCTCTGATGACTCAGGATATTGAACTCTTAGTCATTTGTATTTCTGGTTCTAGGGGGAACTGTTCACTAGCCCATTTATTGATTGGATGATTTGTTTTTTGGAGTTTTAACTTTTGGAGTTCTTTATATATGCTGGGTATTAATCCCATGTGTACCTAGCAAAGAATTTTTTCCCTTCTGCATGCTGTCTCTTCACCTGGTGATTGTTGCTTTTGCTGCACAGAGTGTCTTCATTCTACATTACCAAATCTGTCAGTCAGATTAACTCCTGTGCAGTTGGAGAGTTGTTCAGAAAAATCTTTGTCTTTGCCTTTGAAGTGGTGATTGTTTGTTTATTTGTTTGTTTTAGATGGGGGTCTCACTACATAGCCTTGGCTGATCTGGAACTCATAATATAGATCAGGCTGGCCTCAATCTCAGAGATATGCCTGCCTCTGCCTACCCAGTGCTGGAATTAAAGGCATGCATCACCATACCTGGCAAGTGTTTTATTATAGTAGTTTCAAAGTTTAAGACTTTATATTAAGATCATCAATTCATGTGGAGCTGATTTGTATAGGATAGGAGATATAGATCTAGGTTAATTTTTCTACATGTGGATATCCAGTTTTCCCAGAACAATCTGTTAAACAGGTTATCTTTTCTCAGAGAGACAGACAGACAGATAGATAATTTTTGAGACAGGGTGTCCCTATAGTCCCAACTGGCCTGGAACTTGCTATATAGATCAGGCTGGCCTTGATGTCACACAGATCTACCTACCTCTACCTCTTGAATGCTGGACTTGCTTCATGCTCTGCTCTCTAGTGGACCTGGGCTCAAATACACTTAAAAAGGCAAAATAAGCCTCCTTGAAATAAAACAATTGCCCTGTAAGATGGGGTTTAAATAAACAGCTGCCCTGAAAGTAGTTTTTAGGAAGAACGCTCTGAAATAGACGAGGTCCTCTGTGTGTGTGTGTGTGTGTGTCTGTGTGTGTGTGTGTCTGTGTGTGTGTGTGTCAGAGAGAAAAAGATAGAAATGTAATACCTTTAAAAAATTATAATCTAATAAGTGCGGGTCATATTGGTCAGTTTAACCAATTAAAAAAATCAATGTAAGAAAACCACATTAAAAACTCATATAAACATAAATGTTTTCTTATGAATACAAATGTGTAGTTGTATACTTATTTATTTAAGTTATCTGGGGGATACATTTTTAAGAGAGAAGTTAGTAAGTCAATTTAGGTTAACAGGTTTTGCTAAATTGTTATTTCAAAATGTCACAACCTTAACCTTTCACTGTTTCAAAATTCCTACCACATGAACTTTTAGCAAAAGTTGCGATCAGTTCGGTGGTTGTGAAATTTTCTGTTGCCGCTCTTATTAATATGCTAACCATATATGTGTAGGTTAAAGCTGTAAGAGTGGCTAAGAAAAATTTAGGTACACTTGAATATGCTCAGCAGAGGTTTAAAGTTTTATTCATATGAAACATGTGATTCTTCTTGTTAGTTTTGTGGGCAGTTTAAAAGACATCATTCCTACCATTACTCTTGGTAAATAGTTTATGTTCCTATATATTATTTTTGAAGCTAGCCATTGTTCTAAATATTCCTCTTAGTTGTGCTCCTTTTTTTTAGTGGATTCTCTTGGAATAAAATGGTATTGCTTGCAAGTCATAATTTTGATACTGTCAAAGTGAAGTTGTCTATGATTGCAAGAATGAATTCTTTTTCTTTGTTGAGTTACAGAATAAAACACAGGAAAAGCAAGGTCTCAGCGTTTAGCCAAGTTTTATTGAAGAGAAAGAGAGAGAGAGAGAGAGAGAGAGAGAGAGAGAGAGAGAGAGAGAGAGAGAAGAGAGCACACAAGGCACATAAGACAAACTCCCCAATGGGAAGGATATCCAGAGCTGGAATCCAAGTTTGTCTGGCAGAGCCAAAACTTTTGTTTGGGGATAGAGTGGGTTCTCTTACTCCCTCCCTCAGAACTGGGGTTTGGGCTATTGGGTGTTAGAAGTCAGGACGAGAGGGTGACGAGATAAAGAAGTAGAAATGGAATCCGACCTTCACTAGATGCCTACAGCTTTATTAGCTAGGAGGGGCAGAACTTTCCTATGGGAATTGAGGTTAGGGTTAGGAGTTGGGGAAGGTTTAGGATTTATAAGTGGACCCAGAAAGTCCCAGAAAGAAGTTATAACTTTAAATTAAGCCTGAAAAGTGGCTAGAACTCTTATGATGGAGAGAGCTTGGAATGTTGCAAGTCCAGAGCCAAATTATCTTGGGCCAATTATAATGGGCCTATTTGACCTCACAGATTTATGACAATCATTTGGAAATGGACAAACAGAGCACTAGTTTTGCTTTGGGATATCCTAACAAAACATTAAATCCTAGCAAAGAGTGTCATCAGACACTGCAGTTATAAAAATGTGTCCTGATTTATAACTTTAAGGTAAAAACCAACCAAAGAAAGAATTGCAAGAAGGTTGAGAGCCATGACTAATTTCCAGGATAGTATGTTTGCTCTAGATAGGTAGGCTCCGGATAGAAAAGGAAGGTGAGGACATTTCCAGTGTTGAGAGGGAAATTGAAAATGGTTAAGGGGAAAGCCTGAGTGGCAAGCAGCACCTGAAATCCTGAGCTGCAGGGCACAGGCAGTGCAGTCAAGTCAGACCGTTGAGCTAGGTCAGGCCCTTATTAAGGTCAGAGGTAAGAAAAGGTTTGAAATAAAGTAGAACATTTGCCGTAGCTCTCGTGACCTGCAATTGGCATAAGGAAGAGGAAAAGACAACTGTGATCATGAGAGAAAGGGCTGGTGAACAGGGGACGGCAGACCATGCAGGGCCAGCAAAAGCAAAGGGTGAAGCAAGCAGAAAAACAAACCCACGGAACTCTGGCCAGCAGCCAGGAGGCAGAACTAACTTTGAGAACTGAGGCCTGGGCAGGAACGCAGAAAGTGGGGAACGGCCCCACAGCTGCACGGGACGGGGGGGGGGGGGGGCGGGGAGCGGGGAGTAGCCGGCTGGGGGTGGAACTGCCTGCCCTAGGAGTCTGCGGAGAGAAGGGGCTGGAATTTGCCCAAAGGAACAGAGAGGAGGAGTGGGAACAGGAGAGGGAGCTCTGCTAGCAAAGCCTGTCAGCATGGGGGCGGGGGGAACGCTAAGGCAAGCCTGGCCAAGAAAGAGGTGAGCTTGGAGGGTAAAGAGGGCCTGGATGCAGGGACCTCGGGCTGCTTTCCAGTTTGTCAGGTGCAGTTATCCAAATTAGGAGATTGAAATCAAAAAGTGGCAAATTCAGGCTGTCTATGGTCATTGTCCAATTGGTAAGAGGCCACATTGGGGCTGAGACTACCAACAATTTGGAGCCCATTTTGAAGGCAATTTTTTAAAGCAGGGTAAGGTTTATGAGCCTGTACTCAGTTCCTGGATTATGACCCAGGATATGGAAGACAGTCGGGGGAGTAATTCTGATCCTCTGAAAGAAGTGTCCCCACCTTTGTGAAGATTTGGGAAAATCAAAGGTCAGAGTATCCCAGTGTCCTGATCTTCAGAAGGGAGTGTCCCCACCTTGTGAAGATTCAGGAAAGAAGGCAAGGCCAGAGTGGGAACTCAAAGAGTACAGAGTACCAAATAGGACCACGATCTGGGCACCTCACTGAATTCTCCAACTCACTTTTGCTTACAGATGGGAACCAATGCTTCTAAGACTGCCTGTGATTCTGTACTAGTCTGCCCCTTAAAGATTATGGGAACTTAAATTCAATTTCTGTGTGATAAGTCACAAAAAGGCACTCCTAGTCCTGCTAGCCCTCTTTAAATAAAAAATCACCATGAACGCTTATTGTCCTTGCTTCCTATCTAGATAAAGAAATATACTATTGACTAACAAATGATAAATTTGAAAGGATGTCTCAAAACAACCATTTAAGAGGAATATTGAATGTTCAACCCACAAAGGAGCCCAAGACCCTCCCTAATTTACATAAGATTATCCTACAACTTAATCTCTCTTAAAAGGAGAGAAGGTACTTGTTAAATTTTTCAAATTGTCTTCCTCCATTGAAGATATAGACAAACTTATTGTAGGTATATGTTTTTTTTTTAATAGTTAATAACCCAAAGTGTAGCCAGGCAGGGTCTCAAATTAGACATTAGTAAAGGTAGATGGATGCTCCTGTTTACTTGGTCCTCTTTGATCATAGGTGCTCACGACCACTCGTTCATGACCTTATAAAGTTTAGAGACATCAGAGGGTGACCCTTCAAAATCAAGAGTTCTATCTCCGATAACACTCTTTAAAAAAACCTCTTTCTGTCTCTTGTCAATCCTGGTTCCTAGTTCATGATCTAGCAGATGATAAGATTAATCTGGACAAATCCATGAAGGTTATAAGACAGGTGTTTCGGGTCCAGCAGTTGTCACTGGATTCAACAATAAGTCTCCTGTAAACCACTGGATTTGGTTTTACAGAGAAACAAATGCCTTTTATTTATAATTATATTGGTAAATTGTCATATGATGTTTATCTCACTGAGAAGTTGAATCTGGAAATGGGATTTTGCCATCCCATTTCAGATCCAAGCACATTGGTCTCAAGTATTAGACTGGCTCCCTGACTCAGTGATGGAGAGAAAGAACAACAAAACAACCCAAGAGTAAGGTTATTGTGCCCTTGAGGACAGCTAGGGGAAAAACTATTTCCAGTAGAAACTATTATTTTTTAACTCATGATATAAAGATGTCTATAGTAAAAGTAGCCAATGGAGAGGACAGAAAAGACTCTCTGCCTAAAAATCTCTCAACAGTAACTCCAATATAACATTTTAAACAGGGCTCCCTTAATTGGAGGAGGATGTCTGGAGGATGTTGTTAACAAAGATTTGAAAATGTTTTGCTTTGTATTCATTCAAAACCAAAGACATGGTTATGGCATATCATTCTCTGGACTATATAATGTGAAATGTGAGATTTTTTTACTGTCTTATAATTTCTATAATTTTTACCTAGGGACTTAAAAGTCTCACAGTTTAACAATATGTAGAGAGGTTAAAAGGTAATTTATTACATTATGTTATGTATATAGTTTGGATTCAATTTTCTCTTAATAATATGGTATTGTACAACTCTCTCTTCCAAGTCATTCAATCACCATCTTCACAAGACCAACTGTGTCTGCTCACAAAAGATTATCACAGTAGAGCTTGTTAGCTCTTGATGGTGGTCATTAGAGTCTCACCTGAGTAGTCAGCAATCCTCCTATCCCATTATATGATATGCTGTTCTCTCTGGAAGCGGCCTGATGGTCCTCGGAAAGAGCGAGAATACATAGGCTGGAAGAGACTAGGGAGAAGAGGCCCCGCCTATGCGGCGATGGGGAACCATCTTCCACACGGGGTGAAGATTTCTAGTGTGGTTGCTTTTAGGTCACCCATATTTCTATTAATAACCTCTCACCCAGGCTCTAGAAGTAAGACCAAGGTTATCTCTGGTGGAATCAAACTTTTGTTTGCCATTGGAACCTTATGAGAAGTAGGTAGACATTGCTTAATCTCACCAGGGAGAAAATTCTCAGAAGATAGTACATGTATTTGTTAATGTTACTATGTCTCATGATATTAAGTAGGAAAATAAAGGGAACCAGTAAGTAGGAAAATAAATGTTTGAAGGACATAAAGGATCTGGAGAGATGACTCAGTTGTTAAGAGCACTGGCTGCTCTTGCAGAGGACCCGGGTTTGGTTCCAGCACCTATATGGTAACCAACAACTAATTCTAGGGGATCCAATGCTCCTTTTCTTTTTTGAAAAAGGGTCTCCCTGTAGCCCCAGCTGACCTGGACTTCACTATGTAGAACAGGCTGGCCTTGATCTCACAGAGATCGGCCTACCTCTGCCTCCCAAGTGCTAGGATTAAAGGTGTACACCACCATGCCTGGCTTGCTAATGCTGTTAATTAGGATACAAGTGTAAATGAAATTTGTCTGTAGTGTTTAGAAATTTAGTCAGAAAACCATTTACTATACACAACTACCAAAGATACTAAGTTGTAATTTATTGATTTATTGATCACCTACAGAATCCTAAATTGAGGCAGAACCAAGAATAAAAAAGATGAGGGTCACCCACCCTGTTTAAAGTTTGCCTTGATGTGCCTTTAGGAGACCATCAGTGGACACGAGAGTGATAAAATGATTTGATTTGGTCAGAAATAAAGGCAAATCGCCACCACAATAATGTACAAGCTGCAGCCTGACCCCACACATGTGTAGTTAAGCAGTCTTGAGCCTTGGCACTCTGAGGAGGCTGAGATGAAGATAAGTCAAGAGAACAACACAGCAAAGGGGTCAAAGGCTCCTAAGCGTGTAAGGTGTGCTTGATCAGTTTGGGGATTGTTACTGATTACTGATTTACTATTGTTACTCTTCTCTCAGAATTTTCTAAAGCTACAATGTAGAAAAGTTACAAATTTAGAAAATACTGCTGTTTACTATGCTTGACTTTATAATGTCTTCTGTTGGAAGCTGAAGTCCCTTTTGAGTCAAAGCTACACAGCCAAGTATACAACTAAAGCAAACAAACAAACAAAAAAAAAGTCAAAACAAAAGCTTTTCTACTTAAAATAGCTCCTAAAGTACATAATGCTTGCCACTGGTCACTGAACACACATGAGGCCTGACATAGCCCTTTTCTGCCAACCAGCCTGGTCTTTAAGGGATGAGACCAAATGGAGTCTTCTGAGTTTTCAGGCAGTTTTCTTAATGACTGACCCACTTTGCTTAGTGAATTCTAATGCGATCAGTGGAGTCCAGGATGCTGCTCATCGTTTCCCAGTTGACTCTGACAAGTATCTATCTTAGTGCCCACTGAGAGTTTCTAGAAACAAAAATCACTAAATTGATGTTACCTGTCTGGGCTACACTAAAGTGGCCATTTACATGTCTTTGTGTCCTGGACCTTATGCATGTTAGGTAAACACTCTGCCACTGAGCTATACCCTAGAAAGCAGGGGGAGAGGAAGTGAGGAAACAGGACATGTATGGCTGATGTGCTTTCCGAATTATCAACTCCTCTGCCTGAAGCTGCTGCCAATCATTATTCCTACTGACAACATCATCAAGTCGAATGTTTATGTAAATATGGCCATAAACACTTGACAGTGATAGCAGACTTTCTGAAAAGTACATCGAAGGACTGTACAGCTCATTGTACAGGTATGTTTAATGGAATGGCCTGTGGTCAGGTCAAAGGCATGAACTTGGATTGCTACTTTTACCCTGTCTAGACTCCTAGTAGGTCAGACACATTCCAAGGCAGGCTGCACACACAAGAGTATTCAGGCAACACAAATTGTACTCATTGGGTTAATTTGTAAAACAGAACATGACTTTGGGTGGGCTGGAGAGGGTGGATCTGTGAGCAGCTGGTGTGGTGGTGAATGTGAACAACATGTAGTGCCCGAAATTCTTTAAAAGTTAATGAAAATATTTGTTTAAAAGAGGAATAATTTTTACATTAGGCTGTTAAAATGAAAACCAATGCACAAGGTATTCTGGTCAGAACTGGAAACGTGATGTAATTCCCCCTCCTGATGGTTTGAGGGAAGATGAAACGTGACCAAAGGTCTCATGCTGACCAGATACAAAGATCTATGTCTAGTTAATATACAACAGAGAAAAACAAAGACAATTAAAAGTCACTGAGTGCAAAGGGTTTTGCCGTTCAAAGTTAAATTTACAGAATTTTCTAAACAAAAGTAAAGAGAAAAACTAGAAATATGTATGTTTGTATATGTACAGTAATGAAGGTTTATATCTGTGAATTATAGTTCATAAAAGAGTTAGGAAGGCAATAAAATAAATTAAAATCTTAACGATGAACTGTGGCATGAGGGGAGGCTGGTCAAACATTAATATTTTCAGACTGTCTACAATGAATCTATATTATTTTCATAAAACAGAAAAGTAAGATTTTTTTTAAAAACAAATTTCCACTGGAAACAGGTCAATACTTCTTGCTGACTGAGATGTGATGATAATTCCTGACTGAGTTTGTCTCTAGCATCCTGTCTGGGGAAGGACAGAAGCTCTGGCTGAAAGATGCTTAGAAGTCAGTTTTGAGCAATGTTCTAGCAGTCCCAGTTCTTCGACAAAGGCAGTGAGTACATAATGTTCTCCTCTGATGTTCAGACAACATTCAAGTAGAAACCAATGATTTGATTTTCAGCTTGGTTTGATCCCAGAACAGCATCTTTGTCTGTGGCATTCTGCACATGAGGCTCTATGTACCTCTGAAAGCCAGCCTCACAGTGATGAAGTAAAACTGAATGCTTTGTCCACAACAAAGGAAAGTTCATAGAATCATGGGCAATATTTCTAAGACTTGTAGAGAAATGAAAAAGAAAGGATGCTCAACTGTAAGACAGGAAGCAACTTGGTGGGGGGGGCAAAAACAAACAGAAAGAAAAAGACTGAGATGAAGAGAAAGGGAAGAGTCTTGGATAGAAACTTACTTCCTTAAGTGAAAATAGGAGCCGCTGTGACGCTCAACCCACAGGCGGAAGTATTATCCTCTTTGAAGCAATGATATCTTCAAGACAAAATTAAAATTATGTTATATTGAACTGACAGGCATGAACTCCCGGATGCACCAATGCATGTACAAGTATGTAGACACCAATCACTCTGAGGCTCAACCTGGCTATCGTGAATCACCTTCTGGAAGAACTTACTAAGATGGTTTGGAAGAAAATGCTCATTTGTTTTTAACAGATAGAATCAGGTAAGTTAAGCTGAAAAACCCATAAATTCCAAGGAGAGGTTTGCTTGAGGACTTACAAAGCCTGCTGTAGTGTCTGAAGAAGCTGCTTTCGCTGGCCATGTTTCCCTGGAGCTAACCAGTCCATTCAAAGTCTAGGCTGTGGTATATTGGACAAAGTGTCTAGGAAAAGAATGGAGAGACTGCCAGGGCATGTGCAGCTCCCGTCTATAATTTGAGTCTACAACAGCTTCCTGTGTATCACATCTGTGGGGCTTCGTGTCCAGAGACAGCCGTTGCGCACCAGCAGTCCCAGAGAGCAGAGATTAGAACAGGTCCTCAGATGGCTCAGAGTGTGGCGGCAAATGACACCCGGGAAACTGCGTCGGTGGGCAGATTGTTTATTGGGATCAAGACAGGGGTTTTTATAGGAAGGCCTTCTGGCCATTACAGAAGGCGGGAAAGTTAAAGGTGGGGGCTTTGGGGTAAAGGGCGGGAAGGCTGTGGAAGTTTAGGAATGAGGAAATGAAACCAAAAAACCTGGTTCTGGTCTGGGGTGGGAAAAAGGAAGATTCATATCTACAGTGGCTCCCTGGGGCCAGGTTATCACATCAGGCAGAGCAGGCCAACTCCTACCATCCCTTCAGGGTCTCTGGGGTCACTGGGCTTTGCTCAATACCTTATTGCAACAAACACTGGCCCCACATCTCCCCCTTTGTTTTTCTTTATGGGGGGAGGTATCATCATAGTTGTGAGATTTAAGGATGGTTTGATATTTTATCACGACTCTTTGGGTAGCTACGTTGACTAACGCTTTTAGGTGTCCTTGAAGAAACTGGATAAGGCAAGGGGCAAGGAGAAGGAGGGCACAAACAGCTAGCAAGGGGCCGGGGACAGGGAGTAGCCAGGTTATGACAGGACTACTGTACCAGGGGGTTTCTGTGGAGTTTGGGCATAGAAGGGAAAGTTCCTTTTTTAACTTTAGTAGGTTTTTTACATTTGTTTCCACCACTCCTGAGTCATTGACATAGAAACAACATTCCTCTTTCAGCAACATGCAGGTCCCCCCATGTTCAGCTGTAATGAGGTCCAGTGCTCTGCGGTTTGGAGAACCACCTCTGCCAGCGACGTGATCTGTCTTTGTAGGCCTCTAGCCTCTCAGTGGTGCTGCTGATGGCCTGTTCTAGGCGACCTTGAAAGTCCGCTTCCATGAGGTGGGCTTGGTAAAGGGCACCACCCGCTAGTCCTGCTGAGCCTGTTGAGATGGTGAGGCCAAGTCCAATTAAAAAGGGGATAAGGATTTCTCGTTTGGGTCGGCGAGCTGTCATTTTTGAAACTGCTTCCTCCTTTTCGAACAGCATCAGCTGAGGTGTGACTGCAACGGGGATGCAATAGGAGAGGGTAGTATTGATGCAGGGGAGGGTGGTTCCCCCACACCAGAAGAGCACAGGAGGGGAGACACAAAGACTGGTGGAGACGGTGATGTTGAGGAGGCAACGTGAGGAAGGGGTAGCGGAGCTGGGGGCCAGGCACACCGGGGGATTTAAGGAGGAATAAAGGGGAATGTTTCACAGTGGCGGGGATGAAGATTCCCGAGTGGTATCTGTAGTAAAGAGACATTAACAGGGACAGCAGCGAGTAGGTGCCTAGTCAGGGAGGCACATAGGAAGCACTGGGATATGTTGGGGTGAGAGGAGAGCAGGAGAAGGTTAGTTGTATATTGAATATACTGTATCCAAGTAAAGGGGGCTCGGGTAGAATTGTGAAGGGTGTTCTCCTGTGAAAGAATATGTGATTTAATCTGTTCAGGCGAGGACACAGGGACCAGAGTCTGGGAAATGGAGATGTCAGCTGTGGGCAGGAAGAATACCCGTTATGGTAAAGTTTGCCATGTACTCCCACCCTCCATCTCTCGTCCCAGGGTCTTCTATTTTAAGTCACAGTTCACCCCCTATGTTTTGGTGTATGCTCCCCTTAGAGGTAGAAAATTCGATCACACATGACCACCATCGGCATCCCCCATAGGTGGGTGTGTCAGTCAGACAGTCCCCGTGGTTCCTATAAAGGAAGCAGGCAAATGAGGCAGGGGTCACGGAAACAGATTGGGGCTTAATGGGAATTTCCAAGGCTGTTTCGCATCTTCGTGGGGAACAGTCACCTGTTCCAGTAACTGTGTTGGCTCTCTCAAAAGTTTCTCTGACAGAGAATCTCCAGAGAAACACCTGTTGGGCAGAAGCAGAGTTAGCATGTAAAATAACCATGGCAGCCAGGAGGATGGCAGAGACGGAGGCATTAGGTGGACAAGTTTCCTGTGCTTGGGTCACCAGGAAGTGTAGATCCTGTCAAGTGACGTTGTGGTTATGACAGTGTCTTCTCCTCCATCTTCGAGGCAATGTCTCCTCCAGGGACAGGCAGGCCATCTTTTTGATCAGCAGGGAGGTGTCAGACATTTTTGGCTGGAATCCAGATAGGCCACGATTGGTCCTGAGGAAAGACACAAGCAAAGCCCCTCCCTGCTGTGAGGAGGGGGTCGGGCCCCCCACAGGTCTCATCTAGTGGGTCTTTCCATTTTACTAGGATAGGGGGTATTGCTGGGGGTCTAGACCAGTGTCGGACTATAGGTGGAGCTTGAGAAGATTCATAGATATTAAAGACATTAAGGGTAGTTAGGGCCAAAATGAGCTGTATTGATGGGGGTAATTGGGTTGACTTTGTTTTTGTAATTGATTTTTTAAGGTCTGGTGTGCCCTTTCAATAATCCTTTGCCCACGGGGGTTGTGGGGGTGCCAGTATGGTGTCTAATCTTCCAAGTATTGCAAAAGTTTTTAAAAGCTGAGCTGGTGAAAGCAGGACCATTATTGGTTTTGAGTTGTTGGAGTATTCCCATCATGGCAAAGGAAGATAGCATATGGTTAATGACCTTCTTTGAGTTCTCATGTGTCTGAGCAGAAGCCCATATAAAATGGGAAAAGGTATCAATAGTAGCAAAGACATATTTTTGTTGCCCCAATTGAGGAATATGGGTGATATCAATCTGCCAGAGTAAATTGGCTTTAAGTCCTCTAGGGTTGGTCCCCACGTGCTGAATGGCAGGGGTGGTAATAAGGGAGGCACAGGGTGAGCGTGTTCAGTGATGTGACGGAGGTGTGCCAAGGGGATGTTAGGAAATTTTGCATGTAACCCTTTGAGGTTGACATGGATGTTTTGATGTAAGAGTTGGGCATCAGACAAAAATGGTTGGAGAGACCTCAACGGAGAGGGCTCCAGTAGAGGCAAGGTGATCAGCTGGGGCATTGCCTTGAGTTAAAGGGCCTGTGAGATCAGTATGAGAGCGGATATGTTGCACAAATAGGGGGGCCTTCCTGGCTTGGAGAAGGTTAGAAACTTTGATGAAGAGTGGAGAAAGGGGGTTGCCATCCAGGGGAGAGGAGGTATGGCAGAGATCCATTTGTCCTTTGGATAGTGATTGTCAATTTGGTCAGAAAAGTTAAGGAGGCTAAAGGCGAATGAGGAATGATTCCTCATGAGTGTCCATAAGGGAGAATGGCGTGACCAGAATATTGGGCTCTTTCCCTAGGATTTGTAGGGTATGGTCCCTGCCTTGCCTGATCATGGCAGCTAATGCATCAACTTCTGTGAGGACTCTTGGTGCTCTTCTGACAGGGTGTGCAGCCGTTCAATGACTCCCTGGGGCTGAAAAATAGCACTGACTATGGTGGGGGAGGAATTAAAGAGAAGAAATTGGCCCAGTGACGGGGGATCATATCTGGTCAGTGAAACTGATTGTAAGTGGGCATTAATTATTTTTAAGGTTTCTTTGGCTCCAGGGGTTAATTTTCTTCAGGAGGAGGGGTCTTTACTGCCCTTAAGGAGTTCGAACAGGGGTTGTAGTTGACTAGTAGATATAGAGAGCCAGGGTCTTAGCCAATTGAGATTTCCTAAAACACTTTGTAAGGAGTTTAGAGTAACGGGTTGAGGGAGGGTTAGAGTGTGCTTATGGGGCCGGACAGTGATCAGAGAAATGTCTGTGCCTAAAAAAGTAATAGGAGGAATGGCCTGTATCTTATCAGGGGCAATCTTGGAACCTTTAGCTTTGAGAGTAGATACAATATGATTTCGCAAGATAGGCTTCTCCAAACAAGGAGGTCATCCACATAATGGTAGATATGGAGTCCTTTTTCTGAAAAAGAGGCCAGAGCTGCTGAAACTGCCTCCTGACATATGGGTTGGGCTGTTGGCCATGCCTTGGGGGAGGACACACCATTCGTATCTATTGGCAGGGCCTGAATTACTGTGCTTTGGGATAGAGAAGGCAAAGCATTGGCAATCATTGGGATGGAGGGGAATGGAGAAAAAACAACCTTTTATATCTAAAGCTAGGAGTCGGGAGTTGGAGGGGGTGGCGGAAGCGAGAGGGAGCCCTCTCTGTGGGGATCCCCATACCGCATGGTTTTGTTTATAGCCCTCAGGTCATGCAGTAGACGCCATCCCCCTGACTTTTCATATAACAAAAATTGGGGTATTCCAGGGGCTTCTGGATGGCCGGATGTGTTGTAGGTTAAGCTGCTCTTGGATAAGCTGATTAAGGATTTGTAGTTTCTCCTCATTGAGGGGCCACTGTTCAACCCAGACTGGTCTAAAGAGGTCCAGTCCAGGGGAGGAGTATAGTAATCAGCAGTGGCCGTTAGAATTGGGGGTTTTGTTTAGTCAGCCTTTCTGTAATTTTATTAGCCTGAAGGTGGCCTGCCTCCATGCTGGTGGCCAGGACAACATTAAGGTCCTCTAAAATATCACTGCCTAAAAGGTTAGTGGTCACATCAGCGACTAAAGGCCTAATGGTGCCGAAGGTCCCATGGGTTCCTCCCATCTATAGGGTTCTCTGGTGATAAAAGCTGGGGAGGCCCCACCTACTCCCATTAATTGTAGCCCAGGGAGTAGTTTCCAATTGAGGGGAATTTCTGATCCTTTTGATATAGTTTTGTCAGCTCCAGTGTCAATTAAACATTTAAAGGGCTTATTATCAATTTTTATAAGGAGTTTAGGGTGGGAATTTTCCAGGATGCTAGTGACCCAAAGAGCTTGGTGGGCGTCCCCTCTTATTGGCGGGGCTAAGGGGTGCCCTGGAGGGAGGTTAAAGGCTCTATTGGGCGGCCGTCCTTGTCATATTTTGAACAGCAATCTTTTTTCCAATGGTAGCCTTTCCTGCATCTGGGGCAGTCTGGAGTAGGGTGACCCATTTTATAGAGGAGCTTTTAGAGCATTCATTTTTCCAGTAATCTGTTTCACCTCATTTGAAACATTTCCCTTCATTTAGTACAGTGGTTACAAAAGCCCGGGCTATCGTAGCAGCTTTATGGGAGTGTGTACCAATGTCCCGAGTGGCCACAATCCATTTGTCAAAGTGCTCATTTTTAAGACCTTGGCAAACTTGACGTTGTTCAGGGGTCATCCCTTCCCGTATAATAGTATTAAGTAGGAGGCCCCTGGCTGCTGGGTCAGAAATTTTTCTTTCTAAACTAGCACAGGTTCTGAGAATGAAGTCAGTTAGTGCCTCTTCAGGTCTTTGCCTTAAATGTTACAAAGAGAAGCCTCCTTCCTGGGATGTAGAGGGGGATGTCATACAGTCCCAGGCTTGAAGGGCACAGAGGCATACTTGGTCAAAATATCCTGCTGGCAGCCAATTGTAGTCATCCCCAGGTAGATCATCTCGGTGCAGGTTCTTTCCAGATGCTGGGCAGAAGCTGGTCTCACGACTAGCCAGAGCAGAGAGCCACACCCATGGGAGCCATTCCCCTATTCCTCATGGCAGGTGACCTGGCTAAGGCCCATCCTGCATTGTGCCACACACATTGATCACCTTCAGGAATTTTCTCCTTCATCCCATCAAGCCTGGCCAAGTTCTGCTCCTTCTTTGTCTGCAGTCGTCTTAGTCTCTCCTCTCACTTCTACTGTCTATCCTGTTCTACAGAGCCCTCGTTTCATACAATTTGTGTGGAAGATGCTTCTAACTTGCTTTCCCTCATCTAGTGCGTCCTGCTTATCGCACCACCTTCCTAAACATAACTTTTATTCCTTAAAAAGCTCAAAACTCTCTTAAGTTAACAAAGCCCTAATGGGCTTCTTCCAGACCCTCTGTTCTGCTCTCAAGCCAACGCTCCGACATCATTTCAGCTGATGGTTCCATAAGCTCCGCACCTGATGAAATACACCACAAAGGTGTCAGACCCCCGAAAAGCCAAGTCATGACCATATGTTTTGATCCTGGAATTGTCAAGAGTTTTGTTCATGTTGTCCCTTGTGTTTTCAAGTGACTGCCAAACACTAGAAACTAAATAAATACCCTACTGCATGAGGCAAAACATCAAGGGATTGTTCACTTAGACAAAATCGAGGTCAAAATGCCTCTAATGAAATGTCTTTAGTGTGGTGGCATTGTATCATGCATGAGCATGGGGCAGCTGTGGGCACAGTGACCAAGCTCAGAGCAGCACCAGCAGAGGACCTCCAGTGTAAGGGCAGAAAGGTTAAAATGGTTCTGTGTCCCAGTCCTGATCCCGGGTTGGCTTAAGCATCCTTTGTAGATTCCAGGCCAGGGGTGTCTCTGGGATCTGCAGTGTGCCATCTCACCTGTGAGTTCCCTGCAGACCTGATGCAGTTTCTTGCAACTAATTGCTATTTACTAATTGGTTTTTTGAAATGATAAGACTGCTTTTTTACTTAATTTTTAAAGCAGAAATAAAATTAGACATAATAAAGAAAAACTCTTGACATTATTGTAAGAAATGATGTCCCCAACAAATGGACACAGGAATATGTTGGGGAGACAGAAAGCATCATACATGCAGACAACTGCTAGCTGCAGTGGACCAAGGGGAAGGTTCACGCCTACTCAGAGTGAAGAAAGCCTAATCCCAGAGTGGCTGAGATGGCTCTCTGTGTTTAACCGATGCCATAAGTGACTGCAGACCCACAGACCCCTCCCCTGCCCTGTTCCTCATCTGGCTAGTCAACCTGGTGCAGATGGCAGGAGTTTGATCTTTTTTGTTAACTTCCGCAAATTGAAGCTGTTTACTATTTCATAACTACAATTCAAAATGTAGTTGAAACATGTTTACCGTTACTTTAAATATCTGTTGTTAAGAGTATATGAAAATCTGGAAGTCAGATAAAAATCTGTACTTCAAGTCCTTCTTTTTTTAGGAAGCGGGGTGACGTGGAAAAAAAAAATTAGGAAATTATCCAAAGGAAAAAAGTTACAGTCACAGAAGTATTCAGTACAACATAATTATCAGTGGCAGAAAGCAGCGACTGGTTATTAAGGAACAGAAGTGCTCCCTGGTTCCCGCCGGTTGTGAGCCTCCCACTTTATCCTTGGTAAAGAAATGTAATCTATTTAATGGAGTTTCTTGAGTGCAGTCTTTAAGTAAGTTTAGTTTAAGATCTAGGAATTTACATTGAACACTGATGGGCATGGTGCAGTCATTCAAAGGATGCTTCTTAAAAGTAATGTAGCAACAAGAAAAAAAAAAAGAAAAACTTGCATAACCATGTAAAGAGGTTTGTACAAGTGCACAGGAGAGGCACGGGGCAGACTTCTATAAAGTCAGTTTGATTTGCTCATCTAAAATGTTGAAACTGAATTATTAGCTTTCTTTTAAGGACTAAATGCTATACATACTTCTTAGGTGTTTTTAAAATCTGTATTCTTACAGACCAAGCAACGGGTGAATTAGGGATTTTTTTATTCATGCATTTTGCTCTTCCCATAAAGGTTTTGAATGGTGATAATTAAATTCTTAACTGGCTTTAGGCAAATAGCTTAGATTTGTCAGTATATGGTATCATACCATAACTAACCTCTTTCACATACAAAAAGCAAAACAAATGTCACGCCTATGGAATGATTCAGCAGGTAAAGATGCTTGCTACCAAGCCTGACGAGCTATGTTCAATCCCAGGAATCCACATGGTAGAAGAAGAGAATGAACTACCGTGAGTAAGTCTCCGACCTCCACATGTATGTGATGGTGCACGTGCGAGCATTTGCCTTTTCCTAGGGGGATGTGAGCCAACATCTGTTCACCCCAGATGGGGCACAGATGACACCAGAGTCTACCTTAGTGAGTAAGCAAGTTTTTGGGGATTAGTGTCTCAAATATGGATGAGGGGTTATGTACAGGACTATAGGGCACTCAAATGCAGCCACATCAGCAACCCCCACTCTCGTGGGTAATATAGTTCACAAAGGTTGCATTCCTGGAGTTCCCTGCACAACTTACAGACAGTTTAGCAAGTAGGAAAATCTCTGAGCAATTGTTGGTGTTTATATAACCTTGGGGAGGAGCTTATAAATCTTGTACCTTTCAGGAGCTTCCTAAATCTGTAAACTCATTTACTTCCGCTCCATTCACCTCCTGGAGCTTACTAAGCTTCCCTCTTTCCTCTAGGAGTCAATTCTTCAATTAGAAGGAATAACTACACCGCACCAAAAGCAACAACCACCACAAACCCTGACAACTATCACCACAAAGTCAGAACTCTAAAGAGGAAAGCATTTTACCCCATGACAGACATTACAATTGTACACGTACACCATTGTGGCTCTCCCAGAACCACCCAAAGATTAAGTAACACTGACATTTGTTCTGGGTGTTTCTGGGTTCACATCTCTTAGCATGTTTAGTTGAAGTGCATCTTTGGCATTATAGGTAAGCAGGAGTAAACCAAACAATTTGCTGATTTATAGAATGATGACTTGTGGTAGCCACCTGTTTGGTGCCAAATATTGGTAGTTAATCTTCAGAAATCAAAGCCTTTAACAGGTGAGTTCTTCTTCCCCAACCTATGCATTTCCCTGGAACTGTAGAATATTCATTTTTCTCATGAAAGACGGCAAAATGTTAGAGCTCGTTAGCTTAAACAAATTGCTACTTAAGAGATCCTGACCAAAGTAAACCCCTCACTTATGAAATTCCTGCCCCTGATTCCTACTTTGCTAAGGAAAACTAGACTGCGAAACCCTTACACATAATGTTACTTATAGTACCTGGAAACAGAATATAAAATCTTGGCCAGGAGCCAGGCCTGATAGTGGACCCCTTTAATCCCAGCACACAGTAACTCATTTGATCCCGCAACAAATGGGGAACCCTACACTGAGCTCATGGCCAAGTTATCCCATTACACAAACTATCTATGCCTGGAGTGATGGCACACACCTTAAATCCCAGCACTCAGGAGGCAGAAGCAGGTGGGTCTCTGTGAGATGAGGTCAGCCTGCTCTACACAGTGAGTTCCAGGCCTGCTGGGGCTACAGAGAGACCCTGTCTCAAAAAGCAAAACAATATAATAACTGTCTATCTAGTAGGTTCCCAATTACATAAGCCTCAAGGACTCCACCCCACTGCATTTCCCCATCCACTGTGGTTTTCCTCACGTGCTTGTATAACTGACATGCTTTGCCAAATCTCAAATTCATGGGCTCATGATAATCTGCCTCCATTTTAAGCCTTCCTGGTGAATTGACATAGGGAAGCCCTTTATCATAGGATCTACCTGTTCTCTCCCAGAGTTACCAGTTGTCTGACCCAATTCTGTCCAAGAGAAATATGAGAGAAAGGCACTGTCTTAATTTGCTTAATTCTGTGAGTTTATAATTTATTTGACAATCAATGGTTAATTCTCATCCATATTAATGGTAGCTTGGTTGGTTGGTTGGTTGGTTTTACAGGGGTGTCAGATACACAGGGAGTCAGTGTAGAGAGTTTGATAAATTGTTATTCTCAATTTTAACAACTGCACATGGACAGGATATGGCACAGTCCTTATTCCTTTGCCCTAGAAGCTTCATTAGCTTTATATTAAGGAACGCCTCTGGAGCTCTGATTACCTCTATGACAAATTTCGAGAGTTTTCTGGGTGCCAGGTGGGCTTCCTGAGGCCCACCCACACATATGCCTTGCCAATGATGTGCTCTTGGGTCACCACCTCAATGATGGCAAATGGCATTTCTTACAGGAGCTGTTCCAGCCCAGGTAGAAAGACACATCCACAATTTAAATTTTCTAGTAGAAAATAAGTAGGGGTGAGTGAAATTAATTGTTAATATTCCTATCATGGTAAAATGTACATTTAACATAAAATTTACCATTTAAACCACATTTTGCTTGTCTACTTACCGGCCGATAGGCATTTGGGTGCTACATTTAAGAATGCTGCTATCAGGCTGGAGAGATGGCTCAGAGGTTAAGAACAATGGCTGCTCTTGCATATAACTAAGGTTCAGTTCCCAGCACTCACTGGCAGCCAACAACTTTCTATAAATCCAGTTCTAGGAGATCTGATGCCCTCCTATGGTCTCCAGAAGCACTGCATGTACAGGTACAGTTACATACATGCATGCAAAACAGCCACACACATGATATGAAAATAAATAAGTAAATAGGAATGCTGTATGAGGCCAGGTGTGGTGCACACATTTAATCCTGGCACTGTAGAGGCAGAGGCAGGCAGATCTCTATGAGTTCCAACTAAGATCTCTATGAGTTCCAACTAAGCTAGGGCTGCATAGTAAGAGCCTGTTTCAAAAAAAAAAAAAAACCAACAATGGGGCGGAGGTGTGGGGTTGGCTTCTGCTCTGAAGGCCAGTGGGATATCTTCAGGGGTAAAAGTACCTGACATGCAAATCTGATAATCTGAGTTTTGTCCCTGGAACCTATGATAGAAGGAGACAACTGAATCCAAATATGTATCCTCTCATCTCTACATGTGCACCATGGCATGCAAGTGTTTGCACTGTCACACACACACACACACCCCTAAATAAATAAATAAAAATTTAAAACTTGATAAAAAGATAAAGAATACCACTGCAAGCAGGATCGGTGTCCCTGCTGCCAGTCCTAAGACTGTGTGGAAGTTACTCTAATAACATATTTCCCTCAGTCTCATCTATCCAAATGTTACTATTTCAACATGCAGTCAATAGAAAGATGAACTATTTAATGTTTTTGTGTAAGGTCTCAAAATCCAGAACATTTATAATGCCTGTAAGGTTCTGGGTTCGAGAGACGCAGCAGACAGAAGGGACCAGACTCCGCTGGCAGCTAACAAGACCCGGCTTTATTGAGAGAAGACCAGATGGGACTAGCTCCTCCGCACCCATGAGTGGAGAAACGCTAGCCCCCTCACCCCCATCTTGGGGCTGGGACTCCAGGGAACCGGTCTGGCGTGCCAGGCTCCAGATCGGGATGGAGGAGCTCCCCCAGGGAGAGTGTGAGAGACCAACACCCCCCGGGGGAGCAAGCTCAGCTGGGACTAGTTTTCCCTTGGGAGTGGAGAAGGAACTAGCCCGCCCTTAGCTGGTCAGGTGGCCTTTTATAGGGAAAAGGTACCCCCTTGGCATCCGTTTGATGTTAAACCAGGAAGGAATTCCCTTTTTTTCCGCAGTTGTTCATGCATTCCTCCAGTACGGAATTTTATCTGCCAAGGAAGCCCAGTGTCCTTTGTGAATTTGGGATCTGGAGTCTTATCTGCAAGGCTTAGATAAGCTCTGGCTCCAGGTTTCTTTCCACCTTCCTGAGCTTGAAACTGTTGGGGGTTTCATTCACACCTTACAATGCCACTCAATTTGGTGCTAAATTTCATTCTAAATTTACATTTCATAAAATTTATAGTTAGAAAAGTAGATTCACATCCAACAGTTGTTTCAAACATACTTTACAACATGTAAATTAACTTAAACTTAAAATTCAGTTCCTTTCTGGCCATATTTCAAGAGCTTGTGGCTATAAGTGGCTAATGTTCTGTGTGGAACGCAGCATGTCTAGCTGACTGACTGCATGCACATGCTTCTCTTGGACCTCCTCACAGTCTGGCTCCATTCTCCTTTTCTTGATCTGTCTCCCTCTCCCTACAACATACACCCTAAAGTAGACTGACTGATCCTGAATATTAATTTGAGAAACACATAGCACTTGATCATGTGTGAAGTGTTCTGCTGAGTCCTGAGTGTGATGGGACACAAAACCATGTCTACATGAAGCACTAAAAAAAGCAAAGCCGGCAGACATCAATGCCAGTAACTACACAAAGAATATAGTGTGTATTTTCAATTGTTATAAGCCTAGGGGGAAAGTATGTGATAGAGCAAGACATCATCATAGCACAAATGAAAAGCATCTTCTGAAATCTGAGTGTGTTGGAAGAAAGTAAAGGATTTGATGAGCGGCATAATAGCTCATCTTGGTCAAGAGGACAACCATGCAGAGGAAGCGACTGGAAGCTAAAATGAAGGATAACTGAGTTGTGGAGAGAGTTAGAGAGAGCAGTTGGAACGGCTAGGCGGCCAGGCAGAGGAGAGGGCCTCTGTAACAGGCCTGCACTGAGAACACTATTGTCTTGGAGGAACAAAGAGACAGCCAGCATGGTGCATCCAATGAGGATGGGCAGGTGAGACCTGGCTCTCCAAGGCATTTTGACTCCAGGTTAAAGATTTGTCATTTCGCACCTGGGCAATGGGAAACTACTGCAGGATGTTTCAAAGACGCTGGGCTGGATGAACGGGTAATGAAACCGGGACTTTATTCAGCTGTAAAGAAGACTGAAATTATGAAATCTGCAGCTAAATGGATGGACCTGGAAAACAGTGAGGTAACTCAAGTCTAGAAAGACAAACGCATGTTCTCACACATATGTGGATCTTAGTGTCAAATCTTTAGATTTGTGTGTTTTGTTGGGGGTACCTGGAGAACCCAGGTGAATCGGAAAGGAGACCATTAGTGGGGAGGGGAGACAAAGGACAGCAGAACACAGGTGATGGGAAGAGGAGAAGGAGAAGAATGTGAAGAGGGGCGGGGGGAGGAGTGGGAGAAGGGAGGGGAGTCAGCTACCATGAAGGGTGCTTGAAAAAACTATACAGACACCTACTATTTTACAGCTTCCTACCTGTATATGCATGTGTGTGTGTGCATATGTGTGTGTGTGTGTGTGTGTGTTCATATAAAAGAGTTTAACTGGAGTTAGGCTGGGGTCAGCACCAGATGTGGGACACCTCCCCTTCAGTTATTGGTCAGGGATGTCCTGGAGACCATCAAAACAATACAGCTATCATCATTGCTCTTGGATGCCCACCAGAACACGATCTAAGACTCCACTGCTGAAGACAACATACACTGGTCACAGGACATGGAGAAATCAAGTTGGCACTGACCAGGAAACTTCTCCTGGCTAGCTGGTTTTCATAGAACTGGAAGGTGTTATGCAGGCTGCTAGGAGAAAAAAGTCACCAACAGTCTTATCCAGCTATGAACCCTGTGAGGTATAATAACAACCAGTGTGGCAAGATAAGCACATGGGCACAACGGCATGTTATGGGGTAACCAACTACTTTCTGGCTTTAAGGCCAGGTCCACGGGAGAAAACAGACGCCTAGTACTGTAAATCTGGCAAAGAATCCATGCTTGGGGAGCTCACCATGGGTGGACATAGTAATTCTATTATTTTGCTAAACATAGCATCAAACTACTCTCTAATTTTGTATCTCTATACTCATAGATAAATGTACCTCAGACCTAATCAGAGGTTCAAGAGAAGTTTCTTTGAGCAGTGAATGACAGTTAACAGACTTACAACTTGTCAAAGAGCAGAGACTGTCTGTGGTGTGCTCAATCACAAATAGGACATCTCTATCACTCCCTTCCCCCAAGGCCCAGGGACCATCCTGGAAGAGAAGACAGAAAGACTGTATGAACCAGAGGCTGGGGAGGATCAAAGCAGAACAGTGTCTTCTGAACATGACAGAAGCACTGCATTCACGAACTCAGCACCTGTGAATGCCTGCATAAGATCAAGCCGGTGGACATCTCAGCATGGATGGGGCGGGGTCATGGACTTGGGCCTAACTAAGGAGCTATGGACACCTGATGGCTTCCAGGGGAGGGAGAGTCAGTTTTCTTTAAGAATGTGGCCCTTGGTAGGATAACATGCTCCAGTGGATGGTCCCACACCCAACAATATATGGGCAGCATAAAGTGGACTATGAGTTATAAAACAAAAAACCAAAACAGAGGATGTGAAATTGGGAGGGGTTGGGAAGGTGAGGGTGGATCTAGGAGGATTAGGAAGAGGAGTGGGAGGTATGATCAAAATATATTGTATGCATGTATACAATTTTCAAAGAATTAATAGAACATCATGTTTTAAAATATGTTGGGTTGGCATTTATTTTTACTTATTTTCTTTATTTTTTTCAAGACAGGATCTCTCTAAGTCTTTGAGGATGCCCTGCAACTTACTGTGCTGCCCAGGCTGGCCTGGAACGTGTGTGACCTTCTTTGTTTGTCCCCCTCAGTGCTTGGGGGACTCCAAGCCCCTCCACACACCTAACACTTCTTTTAAAAGTCCAGTCTGTCTTTTTAATGAACTCCTCTGCCTGAAGCCTTTCTTGCGCCTGAATTTTATTTAACCTGCTTTCTCAGTCAAAGCTTCTTGAGGCCACATTCTTCTGGACTTACTTATCAAATTGCTACTTCGTGGTTGTCATCTCTACACACACATTAGACTCAAGAGAGCTTACCACATCTGCAGTCTTTTTCCAGTGTCAGAACAGACTTCCTACCTACCTGTATGACTCCCAGCACCGAGCAGGGCAGTCCATCTGCTAAGCAGATTATTAAATGTCTGATCCTTGATTTCTGCTACCACTACCAAAGACAGGGAGGTAATCCTGCCAGAAGGATCGAAGTCCTTGCATAAAAGCCTTGGCATCCTCCCAGCACCCAGGCAGGTCTGGCGATACTGTACAAAACAGGACATTGTTTACCTCAGGTTGGAGTAACAAAAGGCATCCATCATGCGCACTCGTGATTTAAGTCTTAAACTCTCCGGCCCTTCAAAGTTCTGGTTCCCAAACTATGTACTTAGAAATTTCAAGAAACACACAGTCCCAATCCCAGAAAGAAGTGTTTGAACTTGGCAAGGCATAACGTAGTGGATTCACAGTTCAACACCGGCAGACCCAGGCACGCAAGGGGCCCATCTCCTCTCGACCTCCTTCTCGTCCTCCCTAGCTAGACCTCATGGAAGACAATCCCGTCATTAAGTAGTGAGAACCTTCTCACTGTCCTATTCTGAGTTCGCAAAACGCAAGTGTAATTTCGGTCCTGTTTTCCACCCCGGCGCTAGGGCCTGGCCTGGCGCGGACACCCGGTGCGGTACGGGGCTAACTCGCGGGCTCTTCCCTGCGGCGGGGCCCACCTCCGCTCCCGCACACCCACGGGACCCGACCGCCTCCCCGCCCCGCCCACGGCCGGGTGTGCGCTCCGCGTGGCCCCGCGCGACCCGCGGCGGGTGACCCGCCCGGAGGACCCGGGAAGCCAGCTCCCCGCCCCCCCAGAGGCGGTGCAGCCCCGCGCGGTGATTGGCGGGCCCGGCCGCGGGATGGATGGGGTGACCGCGCGGCAGTCCGGAAATGGTGGCGCCCCCAGGGGCTGCGGAGGGCTGCGGGGGGAAGTGGCGTCGCCGGGACAAAGGGCACACCCCCCTGAGGGTCCCTCCCCGTGCGGCCGCGAGCGAGGGGCTCCGGGGAAGAGGATGTGGCCGAAGCCCTGCCGCACCCCAGCCTCGCTGGCACCTTGCTTTTCTTTCTCTTTGGATTGGGGCCAATTACCCTGGCTGGCCTACAGTTTGCGGCGATCCTCCTGCTTCTGCCTCCTGAGTACTGGGATTGCAGCAGCCACACCCGGCCCTCACTACTGACCACCTTTTTTTGACTCAATAGTTTGGATTCAGCCTTCTCAGAACTAAGGCGCGCGCTGTTTTTGCTCTGCAGATCTCAGTAAAGGGCCTCCGCTGTTCTGGAGCGTGGGTGGTGGACAGGACCGGGTAGAGGTAAAAATAAGCAACACAATCACAACTAAGAGCAGTGAAGGAAACAAACTAGAAGAAATAAAGAAGACTGGTTTTAGGCAGGGTGATTGGAAAGACCTGTTGCACCGACCTGGTGGGGGGAGATGTGGGGGCATCGAAGGAGGTGGGGTGGAAGGAGGGTTCACAGCCTCTGAAAGGGCGTCTTTGCTGTTTTTCCTTCTCTCTACATCTCGATTCTCACAGCAAGCCCCCCCTCCGCCCCCATTTCCTAAGGTTGCATTACTTTTTGGAGCATATTATTTCCCTAGAAGACTAGTCAAAAATATGGGCTCTGTTCTGATTTCTGGTTCGGTGCAGAGGGTGATTTTAAAGCAAATAGAGCATTCGTGAATGTTTGCTGAAAATCAGTTCTATCTTTTTATGTTTGTCCCACACATCCACAGTGGCACTCCATCCCTACTCTTTGAAGGTTTCTGGAATATTTACCCAACTTTCATGGTGATAGGGGCTCAAGCCTAGTTACTTTTCAACTGGCTGACCCAACCACAGTGTGAAAAGCACAGGCCCCCGTGTGATGTTTGTGTTTTTTTGTTAGGATGCAATGATTCCATCCACAGCAATAAATGAAAACAACCAGAAAAACAAAAGCAAAAAACTCATAATGAATTTGAGGCTCCAGAAATCTTAGATGTCTTGAAACAGCCAACCGTATTTTGTTTGCTGTCATGACCATGAACAAAGTAGACTTTAAGAATCTGCTTCAATGAATGCTGAGTTTTTGCCTTCTATGCAGGTGGTATTCCATCATGCTAGAGCCTCAAGGATAACTAGCCAGCACTTTCTGTCCTTGGCTTGAAGGAAGGTACTAGAAACAGAAAATGATAAAAGGCTGTACAGAGTGCTCTGTTAATGAGAAAGGGAGGAAAGAAACATTTTGTTCTACACAACCAGTGAACCAAATCAGGGAGGAAGAGAAAAAGGAAAGATTAGATACACATACACTGAAACCAAGTAGACGTCAATCTTATGTAGCACTATACAACTGTGTTGTATCTCCTAGTTTTAAAGTTTAAAATGACTCTAAATTCATGCTCAATGGGGATTTGTTTCACAAATACAATTTATAACTGAGTTCATTTGCTGAAATACACCTGATAGAGAGCAGCATGCCATGTATTCAGATCAGAAGACTGTACTACATATAAGAGCATGTGTGAATTTAGGGGAGAAATATGTGCTATGCAATCAAATGGCAAGCAGTAATCTCTAAAAAATAACTGAGATGCCCCACAAAGTTGTAACAGCATTTCACTTGAGTCACAAAGTGGCACCATATTTAGGGGAGAAATATGTGCTATGCAATCAAATGGCAAGCAGTAATCTCTAAAAAATAACTGAGCTGCCCCACAAAGTTGTAGCATTTCACTTGAGTCACAAAGTGGCACCTTCTTTCAGTCTTAGTAAAAAGTGAGCTTGCACTCTGAGAAGAAATGGCACTCCCAGCTTTTGACATGCAAGAGCTTGTCTAACATCACCAGGGCACAAAAGCAAAACTTTTAATGATACATCGAGTAGGGAACTAAAATAGCCGAGAACCTACAGTGACTCAATCTTTATGGTTAATTGTTAGAGAACTTGTTTTTATAAATGAGAGAATTTGGGCAAAGAGTATCGTATATCATATCACCAGCTCTAACGTCTTCTAAGTCACTTTCAGAACATGCTACTTAACAGAAACCATGTCCTGCCCTCTGTCAGTTTACACAGCTAGTGTTTGGTTAAAGGTTTAGCTATCATCAGCTTTTATCTAATCTTTTGTTTTTCATTATATTTAGAATTAAATAAATCAATTATGAAATTTATCTTGATAACTAGCAAAGAAAAAGACACAAGGAAAATCTGCCCTGGTTTAAAATCTTTGTTTTCATTTAGGCAACAACTTTATTGAGAAAATAAAAATTCAACCAAGTAAAGTGTACAATTCAGGCATTTGAAGAAGTTGAGAGCTGAGGCCAATTCAGGACTTTGTTTTTACTAACTGGCTTTACAGCCAATTGGGTTTTGGCTCAACTTTCTCATCTTTACCTTATGTTGTTGAAAGAATAAAATCAGAGTTATTGGTAAAGGTTTTAGACATTTCTCAGTTAAAAAAATAGAAAGAGTTGGCACCAAATTTGATTAATCATTGAAGTAAACATAGGTTCTGACTCAAGGGAAAATGCTTGGTATTCAAATTATCTTTTTTAAAAAATGTTTTATTTGTGTATGTATGCCTACTGCGTTTATGTGTACCATGTGCATGCAGGTGCCTTTGGAGGCCAGAGGCATCAGATCACCTGGAACTACTCACAGATGGTGTGAGCCACTTGATGTGGGTGGGGAGAACTGAGTCCAGGCCCTCTGCAAGAGGGGTAAACACTCTTAACTGCTGAACCAGCTCTCTAGTTTGTCAACTGTGTTGCTCTAAATCCTGGGATACAGTCCTGATCAGAGCAAAGTCTGGCCTTCAGTAAGCATATTTGGAGATGGGATAATAAAAAGTAAATAAATAAAAAAGGAAATGTGTGGCATGAGTGCTTAGGAGAAAAACTGAACAGAGTAAAAGGACTTCCTCCGGAGACAAAGAGGAAGGTGGCCATTTGGTTTCTGGGAGGTGATACTGTGTGTAAAAACCAAAGTGAAACAAAGATGCAAACCTTAGGGATTTCTAACTTTGGTCCTTCCAGGCTTGGGAAACTGTCAGCAAAGGTTTCAAGGTGGTCTAGGGTTTAGTATGTTTGAGAAGTAAGAAGGAGGCTATCAGGGGAATGTAAGTCATTTTAGGTTAGAGAAGTGGCAAGTTCTATCATAAGAAACTGGGCTTTTGTTCTGTGTGAGCTGTGAAGTGGAGAGATCATGCTGAACAGACATGTGCATGGTCTATTTTTTTTCTTTTTAATTAAAGGACTACATGGGCAGCAGCACTGAAAATAAAGCAGAGTGGCAGAGGCAGACACAGGGCCTTGTTAGGAGCTCTGTGATTTCAGGATGCATTTTTCTCTGAAACTCATGCTAAGATGTGATGGCCAGGGCTGGAGAGGTGGTTCAGTAGTTAAGAGTACTGGCTGTTCTTACAGAGGACCCAGGTTTGGTTCCCAGCACTCACATGGCTGCTAACAACTCCCCTGTTCCAGGGGATCTAATGCCCTCTTTTGGTCTCTGCTAGCATTTCATGCAGGTGGTGCACTTATACATGTAGACAAAACACTAATACACAGAAAATACTAATAAAGTAATGTGACTGCCATTCTTTTAATAGATGCTTAGGTCTCAGGTATTCTTTATAACAACAGAAAGGAGATGGAGATAGCATCCTATTGCGACATTCTGCAATGGTTGATAGTAATTTAAAGTAGCTGATTGTGGTAGGCATGAAGGAAGACAAGTGGATTCTGATGCATTTTGAAAGCCAAGTATTAAGGCTTGCTGGTGAACTGAGTATAGGAGGTGAGAGAGAAAGAGAAGATGTAAGCATAACCATAATGTATTTGGCCTGGGAAGCTGAATCAGTAGATCTGTCATTTGTAATCTGGAGAAGATCATGGGAGAACCGTATCTGGGGACAAGTCAGGAATTCATTTGGGGCTATATTAAGTCAGAGATGACTCTTAGGGGAAGACAATAAGTCTGGGGTTCCAGGGAAAAGTGGAGGCTGGAGGATTCTCATCTGGGAATCAACAGACCTGGTATATATGGGATCCAGAACAAGGGCTTGACGTCAGGGACGCGACCCAGTAACAAATGTTGACAGAGATGGTTACACGGTCATACTGGATAGAGTACCAAACAACACAGAAGGAAGTGGGAGGAATAGACCAGAGAAACCAGAGATAATATAATTGCTCACTAGCTACTCAGATATTTTTGAGCACCTATTTGCCAGAAATTCTGCTAGCTTACTGAGAAAAGAACACAATAGGCCAGACATGGGCAGTGCCTTCCTTCTGGTAGTTCATGTTCCCAAGATGAATGTCAAAGAAGGACAGAGATAAATTTCGGCATACACTGGTGAACAGAACGCAGAGGAGGAATAGCAAAGTTAACAATGGTGCTGTGGACCAGATTCTGATCTGAGGAAGAAAGGAAACTGCTTTTAAATCACCATCTGCCTCCAGCAAAGACAAGTGGGGTCACTAGGAATTCTGGTCAGCACAATAAGAAAAAACTTAAACTAGAACAAGATTACAGAAGGGAAGGGATGGAGGGAAGCAAAGAGAGGTGAACACAGATTTAGATGTCATTTTAAAGATAGGGCCGGAGAGATGGCTCGGTAGTTAAAAGCACTGGCTGCTCTTGTGTAGGACCCAGGTTCAGTTCCCACATGCAGCTCACAACCATCTAGTTCCAGGGAATCTGACTCCCTCTTCTGGCCTCTGCAGGCATTTCAAACAGGTGGTGCACTTAAATACATGCAGGCAAAACACTCATACACATTAAAAAAAAAAAAAGGACAGGTTTCATCTTGTCATGCAAATATCTCCTAATGAAACAACAGCTTTACTAATTATTGAATTCTAATGAAACTGTTAATTGTATTTTTAATTCTACTGAAACTATCACAAAAAAACAAATGTCCCAAGGTACTAAATGATTTTGTCCACAAAAATAATACTAAAGCAACCTTGTAATCTATTTGGAGGCATATTAGAGAAGATCCAGACCTACCGATCAAAACTAAGAGCAAAAAGAGAAGATGTTACCATGTTTTAAAAATAAAGTGGAAAGGTCATTATTTAGTGGGAAAAAAAATGATTCTCTTTCTTAGGAAATTACCACATGAATGCTTTAAACTGTCTTAGATCACATAAGCGGTAAAAGGGCAGGAATGGCTTCCAGAGTCTCATAATCTTGGTGGCTACCAATCCGATTTGCCTGGTACCTAAATCTTTTCCCTTGAATTCTATTATTTAGTAAGCCTGGCCATGAATTCTGGGGTATGCATGTATTTATTTGGGGAAAAATAGTTAAACTGAAGTCACATTAGTTCTGCTTTTTTCACAGATTTACATCTGAATACAAAGATGCAGAAATGGAGTAGCTCCTCCCATGATCAGTTTTGCACTCTTTGGTGTAAGGTGAGTTTTGGCTAGGGAAGGTCCTGGCCCCCATCAATCACAGATGTAATTGCATACTAGGAGACCTGGAGGAAGGATGAGTACATGACTCTACTAGTGACTTTGGTAAAAGTCAAGAATCCTGGGCAGGACTGACAGGGGTGGGAAGAGGGGCGGAATGGGCAGGGCCATGTGGAAGTGGGTAAGAGTTCACCTCACCCATTCAGAATGCAATGGGTGGCTTCTTACCTCACCAGGGACTATCAGGATCCAAGGTAAGTAAAACCTGGTTTCTCCTTCCAATTGAGTTTACAGCCTAAAGCAGTAATCTTTAAATTGGGTTACATATCCCCCAGGGATTGAGATGAGAGAACTAGGAAACAACTATAATGAAAGTGGTAGATACTATATCAGGAATGAAGATGCATAGATGGGCATCTTTTAGAGGATGGGAAGCAAATATTAGAACCTTATTTTTATTTCAGAGTAAGAAAAGCATCATTCAATTTTTGCTGTATACCATACTATTAGTCAGTAATCAAAAATTAATCAAATATTTTGGTTGTATGGACTTAAAACATTTTATTGGTGAGGACACTATAAACAATTGAGTGTTGAAACTGGAGATTTGATTTCAGGTTTGATTTGAAAGCTTTATGACAGAATGTAGAAGGACAGAGAAGAAAACCAGCTCTGCTCTTGGGCTGTCGGTAGAAGAGTAAAGACTAAAGTAGATTCACTCCTTCTGTGCCATTAAAATGTCTTTACAATGCCCCTTGAAGGAAAGTTGTGTGTGTGTGATTTGCATTGTGTGACCATTTATCACTCTGCCTCACTGCAGTGGAAGGGTCGAGGAACAGGAAACTTACTCAGTGTTTGTAGAAGTTAATGGCTGGCAATTATCTGTTAACAATCATAACAATGGAGGCAGAAAAATGTAAGAGCCAGGGGTGGTGGAAGACCACAAGGAACCAGATTTTTTTCAGTCAGCTGGGAACTCCTATGAACTTGAAGCAATGGTCTCATCATGCATAAGATCCAAGCAAGTTCAAACCAGAAAAAAAACAATATTAAGTAGGGAAGTGGGTAAAATAGCCCCGACCTTAGCTGAGGAGCTCCTGGCGGTGGTCACTGCTGGGGGAGGGAGAGTCGTGCTTCTTTAAGGGAGTGACATTAGATAAGTTGACCAGGCTCCAGTGGATGGACTCACAAAGAAACATTTGGAGAAACAAACTTGACTCCATAGGCCTTAACATATATGACAGAATGCATGAAAATTGGCAGAGGCCTGTGGAAGGGGGTCTAAATATGAACAAGATGTATGAAATTTGCAAAAAAAAAAATCAATAAAAATAAAACCAGTCATAACTATCTTGTATGTTTAAACCAACATACAGTTCGAGGACCTGCTGAATGGCCTGGTGCTTGGAATAGTGTAAACATTACTGTGTAACATGAGGTATAAATAGTGAAAGAATGAATTTTTCTACTTTGAGGTTGGCTGCGTTGTGTAGTGGACGTGAGATGCTAGAAATAATGAAAAGGAGGCACAAGAAGAAAGGTTGAATTTCCAGGGCTTGAAATGGGAGAAATCATATGATACTACAGTGAAAGCCCCGAATGATAAAACGGTGCGAAATCCTGCAAACCTCTTCTGTTTGTGCCCCAGTATCCTTTAAGTGCCTCAATCTGCCCCTCAAAAAAGACATTACTATCACACCTCCTTTCACAAGATTCTGGAATGATTTCGCAGAGTAGAAAAAATAAAATCAGATTTCTCAATAATGCACGGTTAATCTAGCCGAAGAATTAAGATTATGAATAATTCTGAGTGATTTGTTGCTGCTCAACCGCAGCCCTACGTCTCAAAGAAACGATCCACGTAGGGATTCACCTTTTCCGCTAAAGCCAAGAACTGGATCTTTTCGGAACCATGGAGAACCTTTTTCAGGAGGGTGAGCGCTGCCATGGACGCCACATCAGAGTTCAGGGCACGGGGAACTTCACTGAGACTATTGCGCAGACTCTGCGTCCCACGCAGCCTTCTTAGGAAGAGGGAGAAAGCTGCCCCAGACACGTGGACCCTGGGGGACCAACCCGCACCTCCGCGCCCCTCGCAGCTGGTTCTGGAATTTACAATCACGAAAGTTCTATTGCCCCCGGATTGGCTCCACGGCTGCATGACATCATAGCGCTAGATCCAGCCTCCGACCTCGGATTGGCTGGCCGCGCCATTGTGACGTCACGGTCAGCCCACGCTCCGGTTGAAGCTGCCGGGCGCCTTCCTCTTGCATCGCGGTGGCTGCTGGCTCCTGCTCCTCGCTCGCACATCCTCCTGCTCGCACATCCCGCCGCTCGCGCGCTACTGCGCTCAGGCCGAGGTGAGCCGCCGCGCCGGGAACTTCCGCGGGCGCCGCGACCCGAGCAGGGAGGGCCTGGGGCGGCCGGCCCCGGGGAGCCGCGGGCAGTGGCGCGGGGCGGGCTCGGGTGCGCTCGCACCTGTTCGTGGGTGGCAGCCACGTCCGCGCATTGACAGGCGCCGCGGGGTTCGAGACTCGGGGACCCAAGGATGGATGGGCGGAGCGCGCCTGCCCTCCACCCGGGAAGCGGCCGCGCCGCTGCGGAGGGGCCCCGCGGGTCCGGCCTGCCTCTTCCCTCTTCCCCTCCTCCTCCGGCCCTGCGATCCTTCCCGCCTGGCTCCCGGGGAAGCCGGTCGTCGGGGACCGCTCGGATCAGCATTAAAGCAGCCCTGGCCCCCGGGGGAAGGATGGGCTGGAGGAAGGCGGGAGGGTGGGGGGGTGGCTGGGCGGCCCTGCTGGGGACCCGGGCGCGATGCCGCGCTGCGCGGGAGCGGCCTGGAGCCGGAGAGCGCGCGGTCCGAGTTGTTAGGAAAAGTGCCCTTTATTGTTTCCACGCCACCGCGACTTCCCTCTCTCCGGTCCTCGGGTGGAAGTAGGAATGCCCAGAGCGAGAGTTGTTCATTTTAAACCGGCTTGAAACCGTTCGGTGCCTTTGAACTAGGTCGCTTCCCGCTGTGAGTTTGCTCATCTCTGGGGGCCTTGATGGCAGATTTGAAGAAGGCATTGGACCGAGGTTTCGAAGGGGGAGGGGGCGTTTTAAGTAATGCAGTACGTGAATCATTACTTGGATAACCGAAAGGTAGCTGGTGACTAATTTCAGGCAGCGAGCTGCCTAGCCCCCGACTCCTTTTTCTTCTGCTCATTTTTAATGTCAAGGCCGGTGGCAGGAAGTGTTTTATAGGGCTGTACGGAAGAGCAACGTTTCGTATTGGTTTTGTAATTTGTTCCTCTAACGGCTTGGCAGTTGTAACCTGTTGGTTTGCACTTGTTTTCTTGCACATCTCAGGCCACACACATTTGGAGTAGAACCTGCAGACACAGCTGACTTTACATTAGGTAGCCTCTCACCGTCGGTTTTTATTTGTGGTTGGAGGTCAGTGGGTCCCTGTTCCAGTCTGCCCTGGCAGGCTTACTTGCCCCCTGATGCCCTGCCCTTGAAAGGGAAATGGTGCACATACTCCTTTTCAGGGTCTTTCTCTAGATGATAACGTCACTGCCAGGAGCTTTTTCAGTACTCTATCTCACAAAGGAGAAATGCTCTCGATTTGATGCTTTTACAAATATAAAGTAAACTTTAAAGAAAAGTGAAAAGAAAGTATGTCAAACAGGGTTGTCAGGTTGTTCCCAAAAAGTTTCTTGTAAGTTCAGCCACTGCTGATTTGAGTTTCCTTGTCAGTAAACCAGGGGTCTATGTTGCTGGTTTGTTACATGGATTTCAAGAGAATAAAAATGAAAGAATCCAGCATGTGGTCTGCCAAATAGTGGTTTGATAAGTGTTCCCCTTCCCTGGGATTAACAGTTTCTCTTGGCTAGAGACCATAGTTTTTAGATGTCAGATGTTTGCTGGTCTTTCCCACAATATGTATATCTCCTTCACCTTCACGGTTATGATTGCTGTTCTCATCCCTGTGTCTTATTTTCCAATGTGGAATTATATATCACATCAAGACAAAATGGTTTTCCTTCTCTTGGGGTAACTGGGGCATGAGCGTTGGTAGCTTTGCTTTTCTTTCTCCACCACACACACCCTCTCAAAGCAATTTTTTTTTTTTTTTTTTGCCTACCCACTCTTGTGCCAGCAGGGTAGCCTCATGTTTGCTACCTTCAGGTGCTGTCCACTTGTTCTCCTCCCATCCTCTCTTCTCTCTCTCTCATGACAAACACTCTACCATTGAGCCATTCCTTCTGTCTATTGATGTCTGTTTGCTAAATACTTCTTTCTACATATTACATCCCTAAGGGAAGCTTTATCACCTGCTTTTTCTGTCTTGTTTTTAAATCTAGAGCTAAGGCCTAGAGAGAGGTTAGGTAACTCTTCCAGAGTCACATAACTCCGTCTTCTGCAACATACTCACATATCCTTGTACTGCTAGGATTATTTATGTAGTTGTTTTATGTAATTTTGTGCTGTTTGGTAACTTAAAAATCTTAACTTCATCTTAAACCATTCAGGAATAACAATTTGCCATTTCTTGAATATGTTCCTTTATTTAGCCTGTATATTCCTTTTTTGTTTGTTTGTTTGTTTGTTAGACAGGATCACATATAGCCCAGACTAGTCTCAAATTCACTGTTTCTTTTCTTTTTTCAGACAGGGTCTCCATAGCCCCAGCAGGCCTGGCCCTACGATGGAGACCAGAAGTCTGCTTGCCTCTGCCTCCCACACACACAACCATGCACTTTGTAAATTCACTATTGCTGAGGGTGACTTTGAACTTCTGATTCTGTCTCTTGAGTACTAGGATAACGGGCATAGTTCATCACACCTGGTTTATGCAGAACTGGACATGGAACCCAGGATATTGTGCAGGCTTTGCAAGCACTCTGCCAGTTGAGCCCTGTGCCAAGCTATTAACTCATTGCTTTTCTTCATTTGACTCTTTAGCTAGTGGTTATGTATTTAGTGCAGGGATGAGGTGGTTGGATTCAAAGAAGTGAAGGGTTCCTGATTGCAAACGGCTTCCTAATTCAGTTTATATTCTAAATCTTTTATGCACACTTATTCTGTACTTTGCACCAAAAGAGAGTGTAGGGTAGATTTCTGAGGCATTTGGCACTGTTCTGGGAAAACATGACAGACTGTCCATGTTAGGACATGCTTCTGAATTGGTCACAATGCTTTCGGTGCAAGAAACAGAAAACCCACTTCAGATAAGCTTAACCTCACACCTTCTCTGATAAGCCTTGAAACCAGAACCTTCGCCCCACTTGACTGAGGTTCTCTGAGGTACAGATTATGTCCTCAGGCTGATTGTGCAAGATGACCACCAGCAATTGTCTGGCCTTCCCCTGAAGTGCTTGACTTGCGCCCCTGGCTACCTGAAGCAATTACTGGAACAGTAGAATCTGATAACCCGGTAGCCATCCCAATGGTAGGTTAAATCTGACCTCACCTAGCTGGCTGTTGCACCTTTGGGGGTGGGGGTGGGGATCTGTACTAGCTCCAGAGTACCTCGTGAGAGAAGTGTGGACATTGAGTGAGTGTGGGATCATTGGGCAAGAAGCAGGGAGCCCAGTTGCTGCAGCTGGTGGAGACTACAGAAGTACAAGAACAAACTGATGTTGATAGACTAATGCCCGAGAAGTTGTGAGTCAGACCCTGCATACCCCCTTTTTTGGGAACTTACCTGAGTACTGTTAATTGGTCTGGGAGCATTCTCACTCCATAACTAAAGGAGTGTGGCATCTAAGCTTGCCCAAGGTCACATGTCCTTGCAGTCCTGATGCTCCCAATGGTAAAGGCTGTTTTCTCTCCTGAGGAGATTTTTAGCTAGAAGGAGTGCATTATGAGTGCAGTGCTTCCGAAGTCAGTCCTGTCAGCTGGCACCAAGGCTCAGAACGTGCAGAGGGGCTGGGAGGCTGCTCTTCCACATGGGTTCCCTCGAATAGCAGTGCAGATGACAGACCTTAAAAACACATAGACTCGTGGTTCAGGGTTTGAGCAGAGCACATATGTGCAGTCTGTCTGCATATTATAGCTGTAGCAGTTTGCAAAGGTGTGGTTGTTGGGTACAGAAACTGTGGTTTCTTGCCACCAACCATGAGGAATCGGCTCTAGGCATTGGTCTCTTTTCCTTTAAAAATGAAAGCTTAAAGTTTCTTATTTTCATTTTCGACAAGAATAAACCCTTTGTTTCTGTTTGGCAGGGGTTAGAAAAATGAAAGTTGAGATCACTTAGGCCTCAGGAAGGTGGACACTGGAACTGATGAGGAACTTGAAGTAGCAGAAGCAAACTGCTGCTGGCTTGGACTTTGCTGTTGGAGATGTTTTTCCCTAGCAAGGAAAATTTTAAGTTTTTGTGATAGGACCTTTCTTCCCAGTTCCTGACTTCCACTCATAAATGTTTCTGTCACCAAATCTTTTGGTTTCCCCAGGGTTCCCACAGGCATGTCTCTTTCACTAGGGGGTGTGCGGCAGGGTATTTGTTAGTTGATTTGTACGCATTTGCTTTAAGCATTGTTAGTCTTTGGGTTTGAAGTCTGCTTGGTGAATTTTTAACAGGCTTAAATTCCAGGCTAGTAAGATAGCTTAGGCCTTGCAAACATGAGGACCCAAGTTAAAGTCCTAGAATACACTTTTAGAAAAATCTGGGAATGGTAGTCCCAGTACTGGGAAGACAGCAGAACCCTGCGCCATACTGTGTAGCCCACTCGGGAAGTTACAGGCCAGTGAGAGACCCTGTCTCCCCGCCCCCCCCCCAAAAAAAAGGTGGAGGGCTCCTTAGGAATAGTGATATCAGCCTGTGGCATCTATAAGCTCACGTGTGCACAGGACTGAAATCCCACCCTGCCTGTCCCTCCTTCCCTGCCAGTTGGGTGTGAAATTCTGTAGTTGTTCATGGACAGTCTAGAAGGCCCTTCTACTTCATGTATTGCAAGTTACACTGTTTTCATTTTGCTTAATGTCTTGCACTGTTTGAGGTTTAGGAAATTGTTTTAAAGATTTTAATGCTGGTACTGTCCTGCTTGTTTTTTTAACTGGGAGAACTATTTTCATGAAACATAGCTGTGATTTTAAGTGTAATTCTTTTAGTTACCTTGGGAGGCTAGCACTTTGCACATGCTGGTTCACGTCCATCAGATCATCTGTACCTCGCTCTTTCCTCTTCCCCAGGTTAAGAGTTTCTTCTTGTTACTGTCTGTGAAGCCACCTTGAACAGGCCTCACTGAAACCAGGCTGGGGAATTGGTCTCTCAGGGATGTGTTTTATTTGAGGTTTTGAACCCCAGATACTGTTCCCCTTTTGTCTTGGCACAGTGATCTGTAACAAAGTGATTGTTACAGATTTTTGTTCTCTAAAGAATATTCTCAGGATACCAAATTCAATAATTACTCATTTGTTTCTCTGGGAGTCTGGCAGTGTGGTGTGTCCCCAGGGCTAGCATTCAAAGTGCCTCTGCTCCAGTCTTTGGAGAAGAAACAAATTAATATTTACAGAGGTTGCTGACACCTCAGTCAGCTGTATCTGTTAGTTGATGTGCACCTTTGAAAAATCTAAGTTTGCTTTTGACAGAACTTTTGAGTATTTACCTGTTATGATCTCAGGTGCATGTAAAGCATCTTGTACGATTCTTATAATAGGGCAGGCTGAAGGGAGTATATTAAAGACAGTGCCTTTGGAATTAGTAGCCACACAGCTATGTAGATCCCACCTCTACCACTTGGGCTGTGGTAGGTAAGATGTTCTACCTTCTCTAGGTCCCAGGTTGTGTATAGAATTTGGATAATAACTGCACCTTCTTTGGATGATGCTGTAGCCATCAGTATTATTTGTGAAAGTTAAGTAGGGTATTGAAGTATTAAGTTAGCACAGTGCAGTCACCCTTCTCTATAGGATGCTAACTGAAGCATTGTTTATAATAGCAAAAGATTAGAAATGTTGGTAGGGTAGATGCCCTGCCGCAGAATAAATTGTGCTGCAGCTTGGTAGTGGAATACTCTGCCAGTTTTAGAAAGAATGGGGTGATCTGTGGACACGAAATATAGCTGCTCGGTACCAAAAGCCACCTTTATAAAGTACTCAACGTCATCGAATTCATTTAAACTGACTGAACCCTATAAAGTAAGAGTTTTACAAATGAGAAACCAGGGTGCAGAAATGTGGCTGTGTTTTCACAGCTCCTCAGCTCATAGAGCCAGGATCCAAACTGGGGCAGGTGCTGCAGTCTCTCATAGCCATCTGCTGTGCTGTAGTCCCTAGTCACCTGCATGGGAAG
Organism: Eospalax fontanierii; assembly: GCA_035773235.1. Classification (NCBI taxonomy): domain Eukaryota; kingdom Metazoa; phylum Chordata; class Mammalia; order Rodentia; family Spalacidae; genus Eospalax; species Eospalax fontanierii. The sequence continues at coordinate 41,337,926 of CM069549.1, read as the reverse complement.
CTCTAGCTCAGAAAGCAGAGACAAGTTGAGTGTCATATTTGTCACGTTCCATGAGGTTGGTGACATAAACAACAGAGGTTTTTTGTTGACTGTAACTAAGCAAAGCTTTAGACAGAGAAGCTAACAAGGAATCGTGTTTGAGCTATGCTAAAGAGGGTGACTTTGGACTTCTTCCCTTACTCTTAGATATTCTGATCTTAAGGCTCCCCTTTTTGGGTGATCAGAAGTGCAGCCCTGTTATACCTTGGTGGTAGAGCACTTGCTTAGTGTGTCCAAGACCCTGAGTTCTACCCTCAGTACTGAGGGGAAAACAGAGTAAAGATGAGTTTCAAACACAGGGCTCCACTCGTGCGAGAAGTCGGTCTTCAGAAGCCTGTTCTCCTGCTGAGCGGCCTAGGGAATCCAGGACTGGCGTCCTGATGTGGCCTCAGCCCAGTCTGGGTTTGCTTTACGAGGTTAAGACCTGGGAGGTGTTGGAAGGAAGGATACTTAGATTCTCTGGGGAGCATCATCTCAGTGTCCTGTGAGGCGACATGTAAATCAGGAGCATTTTGAAAACACCTGCTAGGATATTCTGATACACGCTCTGTGAAGTTGACGTCACAAGCGCTTTCCCCTCTTGGGTTCCCCGGGGGATTCCTCCATCCTCTTAGAAGGCAGTCCTCTTTCTAGGTTAGGTATGTCTAACAAGACTGTGATGGCTAAAACAAGGAAACCTCACCAGTCACATGATAGCTTATGTTAACAAGGAATCTAGTAAGGTAATACAACTACAGTTGTTGGCCTTGACCACAATCTGTAAAAGAGATGAATACACAAATACTATTACGTTTGCTGTTTTAAAAATGCCTTATTGTAGCAGGGTTTCAAAAACATTTTGACACATTTTAACTGTAGCTGCCCCTTCCTGTTCACTTCTATACCCAGACATAGCTATAAAGTATAGATGCTTAGTTGAATTTTAACAAATAGATACGTTTTCATATTACATGCCTTATGTTACACAGGCTTGAATGAAAATCTTTTAAAGACATTTTCTGTTCAGGAGGTTGCATAACTGTATTGTTTCTCCTCTCTTAATTTTAACTTGGACTGTAATACAGCCTTTGTACATTTTGTACAAATTAGCTTGGGGAACATCATTAGAATTTATTTTGAATATTCAAGTAATCATATCAGCTATGAGACTGCAATCAGATAAGAATTATAATTGGCTACCCAAAGAAGAAAATATTACTTAAAAGCCTCTTGAATATTTCTTTCAGCTGTTTGTAATTGCAGCCTGTCGGCTTAGCAGTCTAGAATGTGGCTGAGGTAGAACTGGCCCTTCTAAGTCTGCCTTTAAGGCAGCCATTGGAAAGAGGTGAGCCTAGTCATCTTGATGTCAGTTAACGCCTTAGCCATTCGTTGTCTACAAGTATGCATCTTCGAAGACAGAAGTTGCTCTGGAATAAGTGGGAGCCCCTCCAGCTAGCCTATGCAGCTATGTCAGGACCCCACGTCCCTGAGAATGCTGTCAGTGCTTCGGTAGCTTCATTGTCCAAACTGTTTTCTCTGCAAGGAGTAGTAGAGTTTGGACTGGACTGTTTTCTCTGCTAGACATTCATCCCACCCACCTAGGGTGCTGAGGTGACGGGTGCTATTTTAAAGGTGTTGCTTATTTGCCTATTACTTTGTGAACTTAAAAGTTGAATGTGTCTGGGACAGAAGTTGGCTGTGACTGCAGTACATGGAGGAGATCCCTCTATTCCCTTCCCTTAATCCCCTCCCTCTTCCCTCTTTTGGTGGTGCTTGGGATTGAACCCAGGACCTAAGTTCTATACGCAAGTGCTCTGCCTAAGGTAGCCACTCCTTTGTTTTGTTTTTGAGGCAGGGTCTCACTAAGAGCCCAACCTGGCCTGGAGCTCATGATGCACTAGGCTGGCTGCAGGTTCTCTGACCCTCCTGTCTCCACTTCTTGGGTGCTACTATTACTATTACAGGTGTGCATGCCTCACCGCACCCTCGTCCAGGCAGTTGCTTTTCATCAAGCCCTAGAAAAGGATTCAATATAAGTTTGTGAGAAAGGAGACTGGCATAATTTAAAGGGCCTTCCAGAAAGATGGGGGTGAAGACCTGAAGGTTTGTCCTGATTTCAGAGCTTCTTCCCACTAATTGCCTCATATATTTTTTTTCTTGTTCACCTCCTTCTTCTGAGGTTCAGACTCCTAACTTATCATTATCTAAGTTTGTGTGGATGACTGCAAACCTCCTGTCCAGCATGGTGGAGAGCGTCTCTGTTCACCACGCCTAAGTCATCAAGTGCTTCAGTCCATCATCAGCTGCCCCGTCAGTCACCAGGTTTGGTCCATTTGGCCGTCAAGCTCCTGGCCTTTCTCAGCACATTGGTTCTTCCTAGACGACTGCAGTTTCTCCCTGGATTCTGCTCCGGTCCTTGCTCTGTTGTCATTACAGCTTTCTGCCATGTTAATAGGGTCATTTCAGCCCCCATCAGGCCAGCTCTGACCCCGGCCTCTTAGACCTCCTGCCTTGAACAGATGACTTTGCTTTCCCAGCGCACTCAGCTCCTCCCTTCTCTGCTTCACCTGCTTTACGTTTGCATGGCTTCTATTCCCAGTATTGAAAACATGACTCTAAAGCTAACAAAATAATAATAGAAAAGCTGTGTTTTTGGTAAGTCAACCCTCCATGGCCTCTTCTGGTTAGACCGTGTGTTCTGACCCCTTCCTGACTCTGTAGCCCAGCACTTAACCTTGCTACGCCTGAGCTTCCTGATTCTTACTCGTTTTGTTTTGAGTCAGGGTCTCCCTGTAGCCCCAGCCGGCCTGGGACTTGCTATGTAGACTAGGCTGGCCTCCGTCTCACGGAGATCCACCTGTCTTTGACTCCTGAGTGCTGGGATTATAGCTGGGTGCCATCCACACCTGGCCTAGTTTTCTCATTCCTAAAGTGAGAACACCTGGTGCTTTCCTTTTCATAGTTCCTAAGAATTGTCTGGCGTGATTATCTCTGTGGTTCAGTGCCTGTATGCTTTCTGATTGGTCATATAGGTATCTATAGTATAGGTATCTAGCAAGTATTTGCATCAGTATTTCTCTAAGTAACACTATCTTTCAGATGAGTCCTTTAATCTGCACCAGTGGCTGTGTGAATCTGATCATATGTGATATCATGAGAATACATGATATTTCACAATTGAAGAGCCCACTTGGTCAAGGAACTGGGGCAAGCTGACGTCTGTGTCCAGGCCAAGAGAGGAGCTCTCAGACCAGACAGATCATCGCTAGACATTCATCCCACCCACCTAGGGTGCTGAGGTGACGGGTGCTATTTTAAAGGTGTTGCTTATTTGCCTATTACTTTGTGAACTTAAAAGTTGAATGTGTCTGGGACAGAACACACTGATACCATCATTCCCTAGGAAGGAATAAAGTTGAGTCTGGTGTCTGAGTACCCAGAGTATCCATTATTAAAATGATAGTGGAAACTGCCATTCTTTTTAACCTTATTTTGGTTAGCAAGGACATTGAGTCTAGGTTAAAGCTGGACAGGGCTGGGTTGAGTAGCCTTGTGGCTTTCCAGTTCACTGATCATGCACGTTCACTCATTATAGAGCATTACCGTGTGCTGCCGTCCTAGCTGGGCATGGTGGCACATGCCTTTAATCTCAGTATGTACATATCAGAGGCAGGTAGATCTCCGTGAGTTCAGGCCAGCCTGGTCTACACAGCAAGATCCAGGTAAGCCAGTGTCTGGTGAAGGACATAGTCTGAGTGAAAGGATTGACCCAGCACTGAGGCCCATGGTAGGATAGTGCAGAGTGCAGTGGGCATTTGGCAAGGTACTTTATTCAGGTTGGAAAGCCAGGCTGAAGCAGGAATTGGTCAAATGGAGAGAATAAATAAGCAAGCTGTTTGGGGATGGAGGGACGTGTGGAGGAGTGAGAGTCGGGAAAACCATTGTGGGAGGCAGGGACCAGTGGGTCCTGGGGCCATCTCTGGAGCCTGAACATGTTTCCTCAGAGCTTTTGACTGGTTTTAAGCTGGTGAGTGAGGATAGGAAGGCAGCACTCGGGAAGGAATTCGTGAATACAGTGGAGACGCCTTGATAGCTCCAGTTATAGAGTGGCTTTGAGGATGGGCAGAAGTGGATAGTCTTATAATCTATAGAGTTTAAGGACTCAGAAAGACCTACCAGGGCTGGGAATCTAAATGGCTTGCCCAGGGCTGCACAGAAATTAAAATAGAGCAATACTAGAAGTTGTTTCTCTAAACCCCTTTATATGTCTGTCCAATGTACTAATTTGAGAAAACAGGGCATTGTGGACATTCTGGTATTTTTATCTTACTATTTGCTCTTTGAACATTTTATACATGAATGCAGTGTATGTTAATCATATCCACTCCCACTGTCCCCTTCAGCTCTTCCCAGACCCCACCACGTCTCCCTCCCAACTTCATATCCTCTTTTTAAAAAAATCCACCGAGTCCAGTTAGTGCTGCCATTATGTGCATGGGTCATAGTTAAGAGATTGTCTTGAGGATAGAAGAGACTTTAAATTTCAAAGCCTATCTATTATTACATCCTTGATTGTAACATTAGACTTGCCAATATTCTTTCTCTCCAAATTGTGTATTTTCTATTTCTTTCTGCCCTACTTGCTCTTTTTTTATTTGTTTTTATTTTGTGTGTATGAGTGTTTTGCCTGTGTGTATGTAAGTGCCTCTGTGTCATGCAAAGCCTGAGGAGGCCAGAAGAGAGTACCCATCCCTGGAGTTATGGATGGTTGTTAGCTGCCACGTGGGTAATGAGGCTCAAACCTGGGTCCTCTGCAAGAGCAGCTTGTGCTCTTAACCACTGAGCCATCTCTCCAGCCCTCTTCCACTTGCTCTTTTTCATCATTGTACACCTGCATATGAGTTAACAGTAGTAACCATACCACAAACTTGATGTGATGCTCTCTTGAAATTTCTTCCACCAAAGAACTGAGCCCGTTACCTTTTAATTTAGTCCCAGGCAAGTTTTTAGGATCAGGGCAGAAGGCAGTCAAATTCTTTGCCAGAATATCACATGAATTCCTTCTAGCCCAGTTGCTTATAGAGACCTTCTTCCCGTCTGAAACCTCATGAGTTGGGCCTCCACAGTTTGCATTACTCTTCACACTGCTATATTCCAGGCTTCTACTAAAATGGCCCATTAAGCTTTGCTTACTACATTCAACCATGTTTTCACTCCAGAGTTCAAAGTCTTCTACATTCCTCTAAGAAACAACGTAGTCAAGTTCTTCATAGCAACAGTACACTTTGGTACCTATTTCTGTATTAGTTACTTTTGTTGCTGTGATAAAACACCATGTCCAGAATCAACTTATAGAACAAAGAGTTCATTTTGGTTTTTGGTTCCAGCGGGGAGAGTCCACAATATTGGGGCTGTATGGCAGCAGGCAGCGGGGTCAGGAATCTGAGAGGTACAGGAAGCAGAGACATCATGTCTTCAGCCACAGCAGCAAGCAGAGCGAGCTTGGAAGTAGGGTGAGGCTATAAACCCTCAAAGCCCACCCCAGCGACACATTTCTTCCAGCAAGGCCGCATCTCTCCAAATCCTCCCAAACAGGGCCACCTTCTGGGGACCAAGTATCCAAATACCTGCGCCTATGGGGAGCATTTCTCATTCAGACTATTACAGGGCTGTACTAATCACAGCGGCTGAAAGTGCAGGTGGCTGTTAGGGCAAGATAACACTTTTTTTTTTACATTTATTTATTGTGAGTGTGGGGAACACTGTATGTGTGTGTGAGACAGCACGCACGTGGAGGTCAGAGGCTAGATACCCTGTGGGCCTCAGTTCTCTCCACCTTGTGGGTTCCAAGGATTGAGCTCAGTTTGTCGGTCTTGGTAGCAAGTATGTCGACCTCTGAAGCCATGTCTCTGCTCCTGGTTTATCCTCTGAGCCATGTCTCTGGTCCTGGTTTATCCTCTGAGCCATGTCTCTGGTCCTGGTTTACCCTCTGAGCCATGTCTCTGGTCCTGGTTTATCCTCTGAGCCATGTCTCTGGTCCTGGTTTACCCTCTGAGCCATGTCTCTGGTCCTGGTTTATCCTCTGAGCCATGTCTCTGGTCCTGGTTTATCCTCTGAGCCATGTCTCTGGTCCTGGTTTATTTTATTTTATTTTATTTTTTTTTCTTGGTTTGGGTCTCACAGTGTAGCTCTCCATGGACTAGAACTCACCATGTAGACCAGGCTGGCTTGGTTCTAAGGTATGCCCTACGACACCCTGCTGGGGTTTTGTTGTTGTTGTTTTAAGGCAGGGTTTTACTCTTGAAGCCCTGCCTGGCCTGGAACTACAGTCTTGCTGCCTGGAATTTACTGGAGTGAGTCAACACGTATATCTACTGTGGCATTTTGGAGAAGGCGGACCTCATTTCTGGCATGGAGAATTAGACATATGTAGGAATTGGGTGACTTTTGCCCTCAGTCTTAAGAACTGCGAGTCACTTGAGCGGACCTGGAATAATGTGTGAGAACGGTGCCCCGTGGTTCTGTTACCAGTGTAGTGCCTGGATACTTGAAGGAAGTATGAGGCGGTGCTTTAGAGGTGTTCAGAAGCCATGAAGAGCTTTAATGTAAGACCTAGTGCCGGACATGAGGTGCGCTGAAGATGCTGCTGTGCATAAGTAGAAAGCGCAGAATGGCAGCTTATTTAGGACCATTTTGGACATTGTTGGAAATCTGCCGTAATTCCAAGCCAGAATTCATTCAGTTGTATTTTTCCCCGTGAAATCTGTCAGTAGCTCAAACAGCCATTTTTAAAATTGGACATTCTAAAACAATAGAACCCAGAGATGCACTTCATTTGGTACGTGTAGAAGGCTTTGTATGTGTAGTAAAAACACTGTTCACACTGCTCATGAGTTTTGAATCTGAGCCAAGCAGTTTCAGGTGTCTTGGTTAGTGGTACGTGGTGTGGTGACATGCACAGTACAGAGTTCACACATGTTCAGAACCAAGGCCAGCACAGAGTGCATCAGGGACAGACTCAGCCAGAAGCTGCGTGAACTCATTATGCATTTGATTGGGATTAATTTTTGGTCATTGTGCATTCAGAAACCTTTGCGGTCGCCAGCATTTTCATGACTCCAGTATTCAGTTATGTAACCTCTAGTTTAAGAAGCTGGGTCACGGAGTGCACTAAAATCTACTTGTCATAGGCAGTCACTCCTTGTTGCTCCAGTAAAGAGGTGAGGTTAGCATAAGGTATGTGGAGAGGCGTGCTGTTTGTCAACACTCATTTATTTATAGAAGGAATACACTCTACAATAACCATTAGAAGCATAATGTAGTAAAGCATAGACATTTATTGCAAAGTATTATGTACAAGTTTCATTATTGTGTATGCTATGGTGTCCTAAGGCTGACATGTTTGTTCCATCACCACAAACATGAGCAATAGTACTGGGACTTTGAGTGTCATTGGGTGCAGGGAATTTCCAGGTCTGAGGTCAGGTCCATCAAGGTCTGGGGAGGGATCTCTGGTAAAGGAGGTTCACTGTTGACTGAACGTCATTACACTGTGCACTATTGCATAGTGCAGAAACCATGTCTGCCTTTTTCCCTAGTGTTCAGCCTAAAGTATTTTTGCTGCATTTAAAATTGTATTCTCCTGAGGTTTTTTTTTCATCTTTTAGCCAGTTTTATTAATATTTTACTAAAACCAAAGGCCAAAACTTTTGATCCAACTGCAGTGAAACAAAATGAGAATAGTATTGAGACCATAAAGCTAAAAATCTGTCAGCTCTCTAAGATGACTGTTTTCTGATACATTTAAGCACTTTTTCCTAAGCTCTGTCACAGTGCACCGCCATGTCCTCCTGACTCAGCAGGAAAGCAGTGTCTAGACGTCTGTCTGTCTACTATCGCAGCTTGTGCTCTGGTCTCCCTGTCCACGCCCGGAGTATAAGCACGAGCCTTTGGCCTGGGCTCTGCTGAGGCTCAGTGACCACCAGCGTGCAGACTGCGTCACTCTTCTGCCAGTCTCTCAGCTTCTCATTGCCCACAAATCCTGAATGTCAGAAGTGCGTGTCCACTGAAATCCATGTCCTGGGTGAGCTCTTCTCCCACGCTGGTTCTTCATCTGCTCTTCCACTCTTGAACTTCCAGTTACACACCCCTGGGTGAGTGTGTGCTCACTGGCTTCTAGTGGCCTTCCTACCTCGGAGCCTCACTCCTTTCCTTTTTGTTTTGGATACAGGGTCTCATTATATCATCCTGGCTAGGCTGGAACTCAGAGATCACCTGCCTCTGATTCCCCAGTGCTGGGCTTGTGCACTGCCACCCTGACCCAAGTCTCAGTGATTACAACCGTCCTCCTGTGCTAAGTCTCAGCCCCGACTTGTCACTTCCTTAGTCTTGGGTTGCTAGCCTTTATCCCATGCCTGAAACATCTCATCTCTCCCTTTTTGCCAGTTGCCCAACGTATCTAAGTTCTCAGTTTAGGAAGTATTTAGTCTCTTAAGTGTCCCCCACATACTGCTTATACATGGCACCCTAACTCCCCAGACAGTGTCCTGTAATCCCGTGTTAGTAACACATAGATAGATAGCAGGTGCCATCGCAGACACAGTGATCTACATAGGACAGCAGACCTGTGCCCTCTAAATCGTCCCTCTGTCCTCCATACTTCACAAGCTTGATTTATCCCTACTACAGTCTGTATTCTGCCCGTTGGCACTACCTCCTACCGGGGAGAAAAAGGCCTTTTCTCCTCACAGTGACTGGGAAATTACTAGAAGAAATAAAATATAAATGCTTAACATTTGTGGTGAACATGCTGTGTGTATACAGAACCGATTTGCTCTGAGCCTTCTAGTTCAATGGCCTTGCAGACCACATGGATTTGCCTGTAGCCTGCAAGATCTACTGCCTACCTTAAAAGACTGTCTTGACAATCAGTGCTGGTTCTTGCTCCTGCTTTTCCTGGTCACTAGTCATTAGATGATGTCAGAAAATGCATTGTTGCTGGTGGAAGGAGCTGAGTCTGCTCAGTCTCAGAAGCTTTCTATGCCCTCTGCTTCCATCACCCTCACTTCTCCAGAGGCTTTCAGGCTGCTTGCTGGCCCTCATGTGGGATTCTTACACCTGCATTTTTCTCCCTTCTCAGTCGTACGGGCACACACAGTTCCCATGAAGGCCTGGGCCTCATCTTCTGTCACACGCTTATTAAATCTGGCAGCAGGAAATTGGCCACCTGTCTCTGCCCTTGTCCCAGGTCTGGAGACCCTGGATCTGCAGCCCTCCTTCGCTGGACAGACCGTAAGCCTGCAGTGGTTGAGTCAGGGACACTGCACTCGCTTAAGCACCAGGCTGCATCTGCATCTCTACCTCATTTAAGACAACAGCACCCTTAACTTTGTTAAAAATAAGAATGTAATTAATACGATTTAACTAGGAAGTTGAATTAACAAAAATGACAGTTCTGTGGCTGGCCCTTCCCTCTGCCCTTCGGGTTTTCCCAGAAGTCACTTTCTAGCTCTAGTTGTTCTCTCTGTCCCTGGACAGCTCCAGGCCACAGGCTCTGTCTGCCTTGTGGGTTCAACACTATCAAACCTTACCAACTGAATTGGGGTGGGAGAACCCCAAAGCTTGATACCTGTGTTAAAAAAAGTGAAATGGGTGTGTAATGCCATGCAAGACTGTACAGAGGAACACCACATAGTGATGATCAGATTGGGAGTCCTTTATTAGCCAGGTAGTGAGCAGAGAGGGGGCCTGTGCCCAAGAGAGCTCTCACCTCTGAGGAGAAGTAAGGCAGAGTTTATAAAACTTAAAACCACAGTTACATCATGTTGGGGACAAAACGAGTAACTGTAGTTACACCAGACCATGGGCAGGTCAGTTAACAAAAAGTTTTGATAAGGAAAAAACAAGTTTCTCAGAATTCTAGAGACAATGGGCTGCTCCGTAGAGATGCAGGGAGGGAAGGGTATTCTATTTGGACTGCTTGTGAGCTTCCAAGTATTGTAGAAATATTGTACTTCTTGAAACTGCATGAGACGTTCTGCCTGGCTGGCTGCAGTGGGAGTGACCAGGCAAAACACAGGGAAAAGAGAAAGTCCTCTAGAGCACAGTGGAGTTAGTCTGCCATTTCAGATGATACTTGTAGAATATTTTCATGTTTTTAGGTTCTTGCTTTCTATATCCCTTTGTACTTCATAATTAGCTTGGCTGTTAAACCTGCAGTTTGCCAGGTGTGGTGATGCATGCCTTTAAACTCAGAACTTGGGAGGCAGAAACAGGCAGACCTAGTCTACACAGTGAGTTCCAGGCCATCTGGGGCTGCAGGGAGACTCTCTCAAAAAACCAACAAAATAAAACAGAAAGCTGGAATCTGTCTCCCAAGAACTATTTTAGAGTATTGTGTAGAGTTTTAGCACCAGAACTTGCTTTCTCTGGTACCACATTACTAATGAACTAGCTCCGCACGCCGTGCATAAAAATGACTAATTACAGTTGCCTTCACAAAATTCCATTCTCCAGAAAGGGGAAGGAGACTGAAATGAGAGCTCCAATTCATTTGTAGTTGATAAGCCAAACTTTGTGTTCTCTCTTCGCTTTGCCCTTTGATTTGATTAAATAAGATTTGTGTGTGTCGACTGTGGGCTGTCATTTACAGTAATCAGTATCCTGTGAGAGAGCCCCTATCCAATCTGCAAGCCTAAGCTGAGCACAGCCGGAGCAGATGCGAAGTCCTGCTCTTCACTGCCCGTTAATATGACAGTAGACCTGGCTAACAGGCGTTTCTCTGTAATCCTTTCTAAACTAAGAAAGCAAACAAAGCATGTTGTAGGGAGAACTTGAAAATGTCTCTTCCGTTGCTGGGCTCTAGGCTCTTCCTGGGAAGCAGTGTCTGTTCCTGTCCCTAAGGCAGGGCAAGTGCTGAGAGCAGCCCAGCAGGAAGTGTAGGTGCGCCGAGGTGATTGGCTCTCAGGACACTGCTGTCTCCGAGGAATTCCTTCCCCTCCTCCTCCCCCTCTTCTCTCTGTCTCCCCTCTCTCCCCCACCTCCTTTTCTACTCCCCACGCTCCCTTCGCTTTTCTTTCTCCATATATTACAAGCACTCCATGTATGCAGTGGTTTAGTAAGTGAATGCATTAATTTTAAAATTTTACATTAAACATAGAAATTGTTTCACGATGGAGTTTTCTTACGCGTGTGTAATTATACTGTGCTCTAATCCTTCCCCGTTTGAATACGTTAGTATTGATTAAAAGCCTTTCAGGTTTTACACACACACACACACACAGTGATGTTGAAATCAGCTTACTCTTATTTAATAGGTCATGTGGAATTTTTCTTAGTTCCAAACGATACATAACTTGAGTCAGTGGGATAAGAATGTAATTCTTTCACAAGTACTTTTAGTTATAAAGTTCTTACTGTAACATTATTGCTAATTCATTTTCAAAATGACTAAACTGTGTGTACTCTGTCTTTACTGAAGTCACATATTAAAAACTCACTCTTGGTGCTGAAGAGACGGCTCTGTGGTGAAGGTATTTTCGTTTCCAAAGGACTTTCATTTCTCAGTCCCAGAATCTGCACAAGTCGGGTTGCTCAAGCTCCAGGGGATCTACCCCTCCCCGACTGACTGTGGGTTCCTGCATGCGTATGCATTTATAACATACACAGACACACAAATAATAAAATAAGCTTTTAAAAAAATCTTGGAGTGTTTTTGAGGGGAAAGAATATCAACCTTTACATTTGGAAGCTACATTTTAAATTTTTTTTAGAATAAAACTTTAGAGAAGGTGGAGGGGCATGGAGATCTCTGCATAGCTCTTCATAGAAAAGCTGCTAAACATTTGGTCTAATTACTTAAGAGCCTCAAAGAGCTTTTGTTTATGTGGATTCTGCGTATTGGAAATTAATTTGAAATTAAAATTGTAGATACTAAATTTCCCATTACCTGAAAACATAATGTTTGTGAAAAATACACTTTATAAAATAAAAATAAAATTAATGAAAACCAGCAGTGCTTGACACTTTGCCCATCTTCTAACCATCTTGCTTAATGGGCGACACCTGGATCCTCTCAGCCTGCTCTGTTCAGTTCGTTGAAATACTGTACATGTAGTGCGCAGTGAGAGATGAGATGGAACAGCAACCTCTTAGTGGTATTATGAAAACAGTTTCTGTCTTACTAACCCCTGAAAAGGGCCTGGAGACCAGGGATGATTGCATTTTGAGACTCCCTCAACAAATAGATCCTGTTTGTTGTGTTTTTAACAATGGCCAGCCTACTTAACTATTACAAAATCACGTCTCCCTTCCGCAGCTCTTGCCCCATTTCTTCCGCTTGAGTAAATGTCTTGCGTGCCACAGGATGTTATTTCCCTTCCTTCACATTTGACCTTTATCAGGTGAACTGCCATTTTGGACTTCTATCACATGACTATGTCTGTACAACACTGTACTTGGTTGGTAGGAGAACACTTACTAGTAAATGTTCCTCTTAAGAACGCTGGCTGTCTGGGAAGGTGCGGAACTGGAGAACTGTGGTAGACAATTTTAAAAGTAGAAATCTAAAGCAAAACAGAACAGATGAAGATAAATTCATTGTAGTAATAGCTTTTTAGGTGATCATTTTACATTTTATTTTTAATTTATCATTTTCTCTGTAATATCTTTGCTTTATAATATTTGGATTAAGACACGCAGTATTTTTTCTCGGTCATGCCTTTTTCCCTCTCGATATTCTTGACCTTTTCTTTTACTGCTGGTACTGGACAGTGCCTTGTTTAGTGACAAGGCTGCATCCTGCCCGTCTTCATCTTGTTTTATGTAGCTGTTTAACCCTTAATTCTGTGTGCTACAGGAAGATTTTTAAAATGTCAGTGTTGGATCCTAGTAAGCACTGCCATAGCCTGGCGTGGTTTTGCTTTGGCATTTTATCAAGATGTTTCCTCTTCCTGGTTCTGCTCTGTCTGGCATCAGTGCAGTGAGTTACTGTTTCTAGATACTGCTTTTTGTCATAGATATTTGTCTAGCTACTTGTAGTTACCAAGGACTGAAAGTGTCTAATGCATCTGAGGAACTGGGTTTTTAACTTTATTTTTAATGAGTTTGTTGTGTTTCTTTTTGAGACAGATCCATCTGCCGCTACCTCCCAAGTGCTGGGATTTAAAAAGGCATGTGCCACCATGAGCTCAAGTATTTTTTTATGAGCTCAAGTAGCCACATGTGGTCCATGTCTATCCCATTGGACAGTGTGGTTCAAAGAATATCTGGTTTTTTTTCTAAAAGTTTTAATTAATCTGTGATAGCGGGTGTGCATATGCAAGGAATATACTGTGATAATTTGATATATGCATTACAAATAGGTTATGATCAAATTGCATCGGGATCCTTTAAACTCTTCTAGTTACTTTAAAATATATATGTCGTTATAAATTGTAGTTATCCTTCTGTGCTACTAAGGTTCTAGAAGGTAGCCATATCCCTGTCAGGCAGGCAGCTAGGGAAAGAGTACTGATAAGCAACAAAGATGGCAAGCTTCACCTTCTTTCCTGCCAGAGACAAAGACATGGAGGCTTTTCCTCCGACCACCATCCAGGACCCTTTCCTGGCTGACCAGTCCAGACCAGTCTGAATAAGTTCAAGGCCAGACCTGGACATATTTCAGCTTAGAGCTCGGAGCCTGGCAGCCTTCTCTTCTCTGTTCAAGTTGATCAATCCAAAATTAGAGAGGGGAGAACCTCCCTGTATCACCAAAAGCACTTCAAAGAGCGAGGCCCCCCAAGGGGGCGGGATTTTGACTTTTGAATCCCCTTTCCACTTGGGAAGACTCTTTGTCTCTGTGTGTTTCTTTTAATGAAGTTTGTTACCTACTGAACTGCGTTTCAGTTCTTCAGTTGGTGAGTGAACCCAATCCAGACCCTTAGATGGTAACACCTCAGAACACACAGAAGCTAGTCTTCCTCCATCGCTCTGCTTTGGTACCCACTGTTCAATGTTTCTGTCCCCTGCCCTAGATTCTTCCTTATTGCTATGAAAAAACATTGATCAAAACCAAACAGGGGAGGAAAGGGTTAATTTGTCTTACATCTGTCAGCTCACAATTCATCATTGAGGGAGGTCAGGACAAGAACTCAGGGTCGAAACCTCCACGGTAGAGGAACGCTGCTCACTGGCTGGCTCCCCTGGCCTATGCTCAGCCTGCTTTCTTATACAACCCAGGACAACCTTCTCAGGGGTGGCACAGCCCACAGTGGACTCAACACCCAAGAAAATGCTTCACAGGAATGGCTGCAGGCCAGTCCAGTGGAAGCCATTCCACGGTTGCACTTCCCTCTACTCCTGCCTGTCAGTACTTGCCCCCACCCCCACCCCCTGCCCTCTACCCTTCCTAATTTTCTGTTCCTCTGAGATCAACTTTTAAAAATCACGTGAATGAGAACACAGGTGTGTCCTCTTGTGCCTGACTTATGTTCTGTTTTCACCTATGTTGCCACAAAAACCTTCATTCCTTGTTTGTGACATGCTCCATTGTATCTGTGTGTGAACCATATTATCTTCATTTCATTCATCTGCCAATGGATTCTTCATTTGATTCTCTATCTTGACGGTTGTGGGTAAAAGCATGCATATGTGGGTATCTCTTTGATATACTAATGTGTGTGTGTGTGTCTGTGTGTGTCTGTGTGTGTCTGTGTGTGTGTGTGTGTGTTGCCAGGGATGCAGCCCAGGGTATTTCACATGCGTGCAGAGAGTAAGTGCTGTGTGCCTTGTTAATCCTCGTCCTTTTGCGTCTTCCTTGGGGGATATATCCAGTAGTGGGGTTGCTGGTTCATGTGGTAGTTCTGTTTTTAGTGTTCGAGCTTCTTCCTTGCTGAGTTCCATTAGTGAGTGGCTGTCTTCATTCACGTCCCTACAAGGTTGTGTTAGCACCTCCCTTCCCTGCCTTCCTAGTAGTACTGGTAGTACACATTCTAACAGGAGGAGATGATATGTTTCCCTGATGACTAGTGGTATGGATTGTGTTTTCATGTAATTCTTGACCATTTTCTTTAGAGAAATGTCTTGTCAGATTGTCCACCTTAAAAAATGTTACTAATAAAATAATGAGCATGTCAGAAGTCACAAATGTCATCCTTTCATAGTTAATCTTGGTTTTGTTTCAGTTGTGAGTGTGTACTGCTCAAGTGAGTTTTGCCCAGTTTTTCTTCTTTTTCTTCTTCTTCTTCTTCTTCTTCTTCTTCTTCTTCTTCTTCTTCTTCTTCTTCTTCTTCTTCTTCTTCTTCTTTTTCTTCTTCTTCTTCTTCTTCTTCTTGTTGTTGTATTGAATTTGGGTTCTGTCTTTGTTGAATGTTCAGATTCTGTTTGCTCTGGAGAGCCCCTTATGTTTTCTTCTGTTTGACTGCTGTCCTTTGCAGAAGGTCTTTAACAATGTGACCTTGTCTCAGTACTGACCTCAGTTTCTTGGAGGCTCATCCCCATCCACTCATCTGTCATCCTCAGATCACAGGAACTAGAAATTAGCCCTATCCCTGGCTTTCATGGAAGTACAGTGACGGCTCCCAGCATGTGGTGGTTTGAATGAGAAGCGCCCCTCCCCGCCGCCACTCTCAAGTGTTCAAACACTTGCTTCATTGGTGGCTCTGTCTGGAGAGTCTTGGAATCTTTTGAGGGTGACCATGCTGGAGGAGCGCATCCTCGGAGGCGTTGAAGTTCACGGCCTGCCTCTACTTCCAGTTGGCCTCGCCGTGATTCCCATTTGCCTTGAAGATGTGAGTGCACCACTTTCTGGTTCAGCTGGCTCCTGCCCTGCTCCCCGCCCCCCCGCCCCGCCCCACCCCGCCCCACCCCATAATGAACTCTTATCCCTGAAACTGTAAGCCCTATAAACTTCTCCTTCTATAAGTTGCCTTGTTCATGGTGTTTTATCACAGTGACAGAAAAGTAAGGAACACAGAAGAGCCAGGAAGGGTTTGGAGAGAGGGACATGGAGGGAATGTTAACAGGTGCAGTTGGAAAGGAGGAGTAACTTACTGTGTTCTGTGATTCAGTAGAATAAGTATGGTTGGTGACAATTACGTATTTCAGGGGAGCTAGCAGAGAGGATTTTGAATGTTCCTGTTGTGGAGAAGCAATGTGTGTGAGGTGATGTATATGGTAACTGTGACCTGATCTTTACATGTGGTGTATGTGTGTAAAATGTCACACTGCACCCCATGAGCTTAAAAACACACACACTCAGATTGGGGGAAAGAGTGGATTTTTAAAATATTTGAATTTCTATAGATGTTTGCATAGTATGCGGTTTACCTTTTTAAAATACCTTCTCTGTTGTAAAGTACTGAGTGACCTGGCAGCTGCTGCTTGTGTAAGGTCTTCCCTGATTGGCTTGGCGTTGATTCACTGAACAAACATTCGATCATGTCCACATGTTCTACTGTGCGTTTGGTCCTTGCTGGCTCGCCGTTCTCGTGGGGTGCTACACGGTGTAATCGTGCAGCTGCTTGGACGCTGAGGCAGAATTAGAAAGTTTCGCACGCTAGCCAGTGCGGCGAACAGCCAGCGCGTATTTCTTCCTAGAACATAGCAGCCTGCCCCCCGCCCCACTCATTAGGAAGGGTTCTTTTCTGTCTCTTGGTTTTTGGTGCCCACACCTATCAGCATCTCAAGCAGAGGGGAAAGCCCTGGTGAACTCCTGCAGTGTCCCAGGCCACGGGTCCCTCCTGCAGTGTCCCAGGCCACGGGTCCCTCTGCACAGCAGCCCTCTCTCTTGCTTGACTTTCTGCTAATGCTCTGGTGCCACTTTCCCTGTTGTACCAGGCGGTTGGTTATAAACTCTTCTAGGTCATTCCATCCAGGGGAGTGCTTGTGAATACTTGGTATGCATAAATACCCAGATGGTACATAGCTTCGTAAGTTGCTGTAATAGATAGGATACAGGTACTTACAACTTTTTAAATTAATTTGTCTTTGAGACACAGTCTCATTATATATCCCTGGATGATCTGGAACTCATGGTGTAGAGCAGGCTGCCCTCAAAACTTATAGAGATCCCTCTGCCTCTGCCCCTGAGTGCTGGGATTAGCAGTGTGTACCACAACACCTGGTTAAGTCATCTAAAAGTAACCCTTTACAGGATTATTGAGTAGGTGAAGTAGAAGAGTCCTTGTGGAGTGAGTGCTTACTTACTAAGCACTCAGTGTTGGCTGCTGGTGCGGCTGTCATTGGTGTGTTTCTGTTGTTAGTGATGTTCGCCTCCTGAAGTCAGAGCCAGCACAGGAAGAACTTTCAGGGTTCCTAATGAAATCTTAACTCATTAGTGGAGCATCACAGGGTAATGATGCAAGATTTGTTTGATGCCGGGACAGATGTGAGGCCAGAGTTATTCTGCCTCATCCTGTTAAACCCAGCAGCTTATTCCTGTGCCTGCCACTGGGCTGATGGCTTCCTTCTAGTTCCCAGACAGACCGTCTGTCTCAGGGAGGCCACTGTGACACAGGTGGGAGTTAGTTAAACTAAAGCTGTTGGGGCTGAAGACATGTCTCAGTGGTTAAGAGTACTGGCTGCTCTTTCAGAGGACCTGGGTTAGATTCCCAGCACCCACGAGGCAGCAAGCAACCCTCCGTAACTCTAGTTCGAGGGGAACTCAACACCCTCTTCTCACCTTCAGCTGCATTGCACAACCCAGGTGCACTTACAGACCTGCAGGCAGTGCATTCCTACACATAAAAATAATAATAATAAAATTTAAACTAAAGCTGTTGTGTCCTAAACGACTCGGTTATTTGAGGCGTGGCAGGCGGAGGACTTTTCAGGGTCTCTCCTTATGTCTCCTGACATGTGTATAAAATTTCTCTGTGATCAAGTCCAAATATTTTCCTAAGTGCTCGCTCAGCACCTCCACAGGGTCTGGAAAAACCAAGCTGTTCATGTGGCTTTAGTTCCCTGCTACTAATGACAAGTGGAATTTGGCTGACTCGGCAACTGGTCAGCAGCAGTGGCCTCCTGCAAAATGTTAGGTATAGTTAAGAAACTGACTGGAGCTCGTTCTCTCCTGAAATACTTGAAACACTGGACTTTTTTAAAAGAGTTCTATAACCCTCTCTTACTAGTAGGCCAGATATATTGTAGCCTTACAAGACCCTTCCCTTGAAGATTCAGCTGTTTTCAAAACAACAGTCTATATAGCTTGAACTGAGCTTTCTGATACTGGTGTTCTCAAGGGCCCCTATTGTTTTTGAGGCAAAATAATTCTAAGAGGCTTTAAAATAGCAAGACTTGGTTTCAGGCAGGTTTTTGTGGGATGTGGACAGTTGTTTTTATTATTTATTTACTGATAATCTAAAAGAGGCTATTAACCAAAGCAACCAATTAGTAAATACCAGCTTCCATTGACAAAGCACCCTCCAGAAAGTAAGACACAGAATTTGCTCTTAGGTTTCTGTTAGGCGTATTGGCCTAAAATGGCTCTATGTTTACATTCATTTTGAATACATATATTCAAGAGTTTATTCAACCCAAGCATCAAGATTTCAATATAGCTTACCCACAGAGCATCTCGTGTTAGACTGAATTAGTGGGAAAATGTTTTTCCATCTTGAGAGTACCCAGTTCTAGCCAGGGTTTAGTTCTGTGGGGCTACTCATATATACTACTGGGGAGAAAGTTAGAAATAGAATGCTTTAGGAAGTTATTTTGCACTACAGACTAACTCTTAACTTTTTTGTCCAATTTCTGAGGGCCTTCGCTCTGAAAGTAATTTTATAGCTAAGTGTCTTTTAATTGAGTTACTGTGAATTTCATACAATATATTTTAATCATATTTGGACCTTCTCCTTTATCGGCACCCCACGTATAGACCCCCCACTGGATTTCACATACTCCCTCATATATATTAAAACTTAGCAAGTCAAATTTGTATCCCCGAGTAGCCTTTAGTGTGGGTTCATCCACTGGAACTTGGTTAACCTATCTAGAGTCACACCCTTGAAGAAAACTGACTCTCCCTCTCCCAACAGTTGTTGGACACCAATAATTCCTCAGCTAAGGTTGGGGCTTCGTACCCACTTCTTCTGGGATTTTGTATGTGGACCTTGCATGGGACTTGGGCAAGCTGTCACCATTGCTGTGGGTTCATATGAGTAACTTCCCAGCGCCTGGAAAACTGTTTCCTTGTGGTCATCCACCACCTCTGGCTCTTACAATCCATCCATCCATCCCCTCCTCCATAACGGTCCCTGAGCCCTGGGTGGCAGAGGCATCCTATTTAGGACTAAGCACACTGCATTCTCTGCACCTTGGCCAGTTGCGGCTTTCCAGGTTAGTCCCCATCTATTGCATGAGGATGCTTCAGTGGTGAGAGTTGAGTAGAGCTGAAGCTTTAAATGCAAAGATAGAGGTTACAGTATTATTTAAGAATAATAAAAATGGGGCTGGAAAGATGGCTCAGGGTTTAAGAGCACTGGCTGCTCTTGCAGAGTACCAGGTTCGATTCTCAGCATCCGCATGGAGGCTAACAACCGTCCGTAACTTCAGTTCCTTGGGGATCTGATGAGGGCATTGCATGACACAGGTGCCTTTACATGTATGCAGGCAATATGCTCATACACAGGGAATAAAAATAATAAAATATTTTTTAAAAGAATAATAAAAAGTTAAAAATAAATAATAAATGATTAATGATGTAGGAATAACTGAACACATTTATAAAAGTACTGCTCCAAAACTCAAAATAGGTTCATAAAATTATTGTGGTGGTGTTGAAATTTAAGATTACAAATATGTGCTTTTATTAAATGAAAAAGTAAATAAGATGTTTTATTTTTGTATTCCATAATGGTAGTATATAGCACGTGACCCATCATCTGATTTGTTCAATGTTGTTATCCCCTTAGGAAGGAGGATTCCAGGCCAAACCAAAACTTCAGAGGCCAGCCAACTCAGGCTGACTCCCATTTGTAGATGATAGACAGGACAGTGTTTTCTCTTGTACTCCAGTTGCTTTTTGCTCTTACTCCAGAATGAAGCATTTTTCTCTACTTCTGTTTTAAATTTGTATGTATGAGTGTTTTGCATGTGTATGAGTGCACCATGTGTATGCAGTGTCCGTGGAGGCCAGAAGAGAATGTCAGATCCCCTGGAATTTTGAGTTTTAGATGGTTGTTAGTGGCCTGAACCTGGCTCTTCAACAAGTGCTCTTAACCACTGGTCCATCTCTCTAGCCCCATTTTTCTATAGTTTCTAAATTTTCATTAAAAAAAAAAAATCCCTTTGAAAAATAGTTCATTGACACGGGAGCGCTGTAGTTTGGGTGAATGCCCTCAGGGGAGCATGTGTATGACTTTATTATGACCTGCTGTCAGTGGGAGGTGGTGGCTTTAGAATGTAGAGCCTAGAAAGGAAGTTAGGTCAATAGAAACACCTCTTGAAGGGGACACTGGAACTCCAGCCCCATCTTTCACTTTCCTTCTGGGCCATACACACCAGTGCTGAGAGCCACAGCTGTCCAGCGTCCATGAACTGAACTAGAACCTGAATTAAACAAAGCTTTCCTCATTTTAAGTTGATTATCTCAGGTATTCTGTTTCAGTGATGGAAAGCTGACCACACAGAAGGCACTAGTAGGTACAGTTTAAGGCCACTAAACTCAGTCTCCCTGCCGTTGTTGTGACCTTAGTAAATGATTTAATTTCTCTCTGCCTCTTCGTACTTGCCTTTGAAAAGGGGTTAAATGAGGGCAGGGACAAGGATTAAGTGAGATTATGAATATATTACAGAAATAACCTGGTGAAGGTTGAGCTACTATTGTTTGCTGCTGTTGTAATTATTGTAATCCCTCATCAAAGAAAAGCACATGAAGATAAGAAAAAATTCTGTGATTTGAAATGATACTCTCGGATAGTCTGTGGATGGTCATCAGATTCTTCTAGAATGTTAATGGGCTGGGAGGATGCACTTTGGAAAGCTTCCTTCAAAGTGGACAGTCATCAGCAGACAACAGTTTGCTAAATAATTCAACCTCCCTGAAAGTAATTCGTTATTACACAAAGCTGGCTTAATATCTTTAGACCTACCACAGACAAGAGTCCTCCATGTCTGTGGGTTCCTTGTCCTTTAGTTTAAACCCCTGCAGGCCAGAAATGTTGAAGGAACATTGCCTCTGTAACAAAACTGGTATAGACCGCACTCTTATCATTGTTCCCTAAACACACAGCACAGTAACCACTTAAATAGCATTTCCATCGGGCATGTGTCAGGCCTGTGCGAATACTTTGTACTTTATATAAAGGATTGGGCATAGGGGGCTTTCGGTGTCTCTGTGGATACTAAGCAGTTACTATAGATAACTTCCTAAGTAGGTGGGTGGCTTAGGACCTAACTTAGGCTTGCATTTCTTATACCTAATACCATGAACTCGTTCATCTTCTGCATTTTTCTGTAGGAATACCAGTATATTACATTTCATAGTCACTAGTTCAAAATTTATGTGACATCTAACCCATCGGGCTGTAAAACATGCACATGTGAATGTAAATGGTCAGTTTGTGGTAATAGCATGGGCAGTGGAGCTGTGGGTTTCTAGGCAGACTTCACCTGCACGTTCTCCATCCTGCCCCTGTGCTCACAGACTCGCCACATGGCACCCTCTTCCAGGTTGCAGACTGCAAGACTGCGGCTTGATCTTCCTTCTTCCTGCCCATCCCCTGGCATCTCTTCCCTGCTGCCTTAGGATGACGTCACCTCTTATGGGAGCTGTTGCAGTGGTTTTCTAACTGAACACTAATGCCACCTTCTTTTCTGCTTCCTGCCCAACCCCGCTCTCAGTTCCCAAGTTGGAATCTATACTGGAGCCCTTACCTGCTTCTGCATGTTCGTTCTTACCTCCCCCCACTTCCTCCTTCTTTCCCACCCACCTCCTGCCTGTCTAGTCCTCCACTGGCAAACTTGAAAACTGACCCATGTTCCTCCTGTAGAATCGACGACTTTCTTTGCCCCCACCTTTCTTCTGGACATGTTTTTCACAGCACATCAATCACTTTATTCATTATCCTCGCCCCCCCCCAAGCCAAACAGTTCCTCCTACTGTATATTACACAAGAGATCCCTTCTGTGATTCCCTAATACATACATGTTACTTCTGACCAGCAAGCAATCAGGTCTGGTGTCCTCTAGTCAGTTAAACTACTTGGAAGAAGGAAGGGGCAGATCCTTCAACTCAAGAGCTGTCTCACAAGACAAGCCCTCAGTTTTGGTAAGAGGCAGGTCTAGGCTTTTGGAACTTTTGGCTAACAGACTGAAAAATGGAGCTTCATTGCTTTGTTGCAGATGTTCGCAGAAACAGTATCCTTACGTTGTGAAGGATATTTTGAAGAATAGCAACAGGCAAGCTGGGTATGGTGGCACATGCCTATAATTCCAGTACTTGAGAGGCTGTGGTAGGAAGATCATGAGTTCACGACATAGCAGGTTCAAGGCCAGGCCAGTCTGTGGAGTTGAGGCAGCTCAGGGCTAGTCTGGAGATCTGTCAACTGCAGATAGCTGGGAGTCTGCACTTGGCCACTGTGGATTCCTAGAATCTGGGGGACTCAAAATCTTAGTTAAGTCCAGAATCTATCCTTTGGGAATTGGGACTGGGTCTTTTGTTTAGTCAAATATTTGCAGTTTGTGTTGAGACCACAAATTAACCACAAGGTTAAGAACAATTTTAACACTTCTGTAGAAAAAGACATTTTTCAAAGTCCAGATAGCAAATGAACATCTACATCACACCTTTTCATAAAGGGGACATCATGTGTATTTTAAAAACAACACTGCATCAACAGCCACTGCTTCTGTAGCTATTTTTATGTCCTTTAAACGATTTAAAATTTTCAGCTGTTTCTGAACAGAAGCTATGTGATAGCCTTTGCAAACCAAAGTAGGATATTACACACTACTTTATGTTTGTCACCCAGAAGTTAGTCAGCCTTGCCTGTTGGAAGGGTGTGGAGTGAGGAGGCGTGTGTATGTGTTGAGCGTTGTGAATTTGTGCAGAGTGTCTATATTTTTGATAAAGTTGAAAATAATGAGTACCCCCCCCCCCCACAGCTGCTAGCTGATCTTCAGGAAAGAAGCGTATTTTCTATCGCCACCTCCTGCCGCACGTTCTGAACACCTTGATGCTTGGGAAAGGCATGTTGTGAGCCATTTCACAGTTTACTTCTTCTATTAAAATTTCCCCTGATTGACTTCTTCAGGAAAGAGTATTTGCCATTTCTGTACACAGATAGGGCCCCTCCCCTTAAATCTCCCTTGATTTTCATCTGGGGACCTGCTAGTATTTGTCCCTTGGTTGCTCTGACTACAGTTGAGCATCTAATTGACTTCGTGCTAATTTCATCACTAGCTTTCCCAGCTTCATTTTGTTACAACAAAGTGATTTTTATAATAGTTTATAGTTGAATATTGGTACTTGGGGAGAATTGAAATGAAGGAAAAATCTTATTAGACTATTCACTTACATTGCTATGACTTCCTAAAATCCCTGCAGTTCCACCAAAATGTAATCACCTGTGATTTCGCTCTCAGTATTTCACTTTAGCGGTTGTCTGGATTTAGGTACAGTGGTGCATGCATTGAAATAGCACTTGGTGGAGAGAGGAAAGCAGTTCCTGCAGGGACAGGTTGAAACGAGGAGGAGAATTGCCAGAGCAGCGTTCAGAGTCTCCCTCAGTCTGTTCTGGAAGGCTCAAGAGTGGAGTGGTGCCTCCTGGGGGTGGGCAGCAAGAAGCCCATTGCAGGTGAAGCCTAGTGCAGAACCAAGTGTGACTCCTGCATGGCTCATGTTAGGAAACTGGGTCACACAGGGACAGGGCTCCTCCACAGGTTGTGTGTGTATGTGTGTGTGTGTGTGTGTGTGTGTGTGTGTGTGTGTATGTGTATGCTTGCTTTCCTGCTTACTTGTTTTGAGATGGGGGGGGGTCTCGCTATGTGGTCCTGTCTGGTCTGGAACTTTATGTAGGCTGGGTATGTATGACTGAAGTTTTTATTTTTCATAATGCAGAATTTTTTTTTTTAATTTTCAGAAATGCATAGGATACGACTATGTAAAACTATGGGAATTTTTTCATAAAAGGAAAAGGAGTCAAGGCTATAACTCAGCAGTAGAGTGCTTGCCTAGCGTGTGTGAGGGAGGCTGGTAGATTCAGAGGGCGTCCTGTCTACAGGGGAAGAAAAGTGACAGGAGACTGCAAGCTGCGAGTATGGGCTTACTGTTAGGTAAAGCCACAGAGCTGTTACAGATTTATCCCAGGTGTCTTTGCTCTCTTATGTTCAATTACAGTCCTGTAGAGTGAGATTTTTGCATTTGTAATTATGACTGAAATAGTTCAGAACTACAAAACAACTCTGAATCATCAAAGAGCACATTTTATTCAGGGAGACTTTACTTGGTCTGGAGGCAGGGAGTGTGAGAGGTTCAGCAGCCCTGGAAGTCAAGGCTGGTGGAAACCAGCTCCGTCCCAGCAGTCTGAATAGATGAGTGGTTTCCTGAAGCTCAGTCAGACTGCCTGAAAATGGGACTGATGGAAGTGTCAGCCTTTAGTGAAGACGGAAACTCTGGGTCACATTTCGGAGGATCCCTTTTCCAATACACACTTTCATTTACAGAAAGACAGTTACACCCCAATGTCATCACAGTGAGGACTGGATTGTGGATTATGTAGAATTTTTTTAA
Source organism: Eospalax fontanierii (assembly GCA_035773235.1). Classification (NCBI taxonomy): domain Eukaryota; kingdom Metazoa; phylum Chordata; class Mammalia; order Rodentia; family Spalacidae; genus Eospalax; species Eospalax fontanierii. The sequence goes on along the minus strand of CM069549.1, from coordinate 41,313,199 downwards.
AAAACCCAAATGTTTAGCTTTCCTTGTTTTTCCTCACTGTTGTGGTTTTTCTAAACAGTCACGCTTTGTAAGAGAGTTGTAGATTCATATATAGTTGGAACAACACTCAGATCCTAAATGCCCTTTATCTAGTTTCCCACAGGCAAGGTCTTGCCAACATCAACATGGTCTGGCCTGGCGTGGTTCTCGTCAGTACATACTTGCCTTGGTTGCCGTGTCTTCTCACCTCATCTCTGACCTGATGGCACCGGTCTCTCTCTGTGTCACTGGTCATTTCAGAAATGTTACGGAAGGGGACTGGCTTCTACTTCACAGCACTTTTACCAGCCTGGGTTCCTCCTTTCTTTCCTTCCTGACTGTTGGGGGTTGATAGAGATGCCCTAGTCAGAACTGAACAGTCATTATTCTCAGCACTTTGACTAGTTATGCTTTAGTTGTGACTTTAACTGCTGCCCACTGGGGAAAGAAGCTTTTCTGACCAAGGCTGAGAGCAGAACAAACTTGTAAATAGAAACTATTTAAAAGGCAATTGGACAACATACTCATTTAGCAAAACAACACTAGCACCGACCTCTCCCCCACCCCATCCTCCTTCCCCCAGGGCCTGATACCTCCTGTGTCATGGACTTTTGACCAGGTTTGGAAGAGGCATAAATTCCATCCTGCAGAGCAGGCCTAAAATCCAATCAGAAAGCAGTTGGTGCCTCCAATAACCTTCGTGCCACTGTTGTACCAGTGGGCACCCCTTGCTTGCCAGGGTGGTACCATAGTAGTCAGGGTTCTCCTTTTGGAAATACTATTGATGATAGTGGCCCAAAGTACGTCTGTTACTGCAAAAGCTAGCCACCAGGGAAGAAGTTTTCGGATCAGCTTGATTCCTCTGATACCCTGCAACCAAAGCATGTTGTGTCTTCAATAATAATCAGTAATAGGCTCTTGCTATCTAGTTTTGGTGGGTAACCAAGAGAAATGGCAAGAACTGAATTGTTTTAGGAGCCTCTGAGGCCTCCCTGACCTGTAACAGCTCGTAGGGAGGTAGCCCACAAAAATGGTGCTTAATTACTAAGTAATGTTCCATGGTATGGGTATGTCACCATTCAGTTATCCACCCATTAAGCAATGGTTGTTCTAGTTTTCGCCTTATTCTGAATAAAGCTGCTGTGGACATGTTTCCACAAACATAAGTTTTTGTTTCTCTAGATGACCAGTGACTTCATTCATCGACAGAAGAGTGTGTAATGTCTGCCTCTGCCATCATTTATTTCTGTTGCTCATTATTTCCAAACAGCTGTTTAGCAGTTGTCCCCTCTCAGGTTTTCTGAGTTATAAATATGATGGTCTTTAGATAAGTTGTAATACACATCTGCCTTTTCCTTGTTATAGATTTCTAAAAGTATACTGAAATACCAAAAAATTTAAGCTTTTTTGTTTCCTTTTTAAATTAAAAAAAAATTATCACAAAGTGTGTGTATAATTCTGGAGCAGCAACCATTTTGCATTCTTCTTTCCTAAGCCTGTGTCAACTGTGCTTTGTGTCTCTAGTAATTTGTCTGTGTTGGATATTCCCTGTAATGAGACTGAGTGACAGGTGGCTTTTTGTGTCTGGCTTCTTTCACCTTCCATAATGTTTCTAAGGTTTATCTATGCTCTGTTAAGCAGTCTTCGTTCTTTTCTGTTTACCAGCATCATAGCGCACTCTGCTCTTTCATTGATTAGTTGGTGGATACTAGAGATGCTCCCACTTTGGGGGAGTTAGGGGTGTTGCTGCTGCTGCTGTGAATATCCGTGTCTGGGTTCAGTACAGACATACACTGCATAGATTCTCATTTCTCTTTGTATATGTGTGTATGTATCTATGTATGGGGAGTGGAATTTCTGTATCACAAGAAACCCTGTTTCTCATTTTGAGGACTTGCTGAAATGTTTGCATAATAGATAATACATTTCCCAGGGCCACCAGCAAGTAACATGAGCATCTCAGTTTATTTCCCCATGTCTTTGCCAACATCTGTTACTGTTTATCTTTAGTACAGCTATCAAAGTGGCTGTTACATGAGTCTTTTTGAAAGAGAAAAGGCCAGAACTGTTATGGCAGCCCTGCTTTGCAGGCCCCAGATGTGACAACACAGTGACTCTGCTTATGTTGAAAGTTGCCTGTGAGCTCAGTTGACTATCTCTGGGCTTATCTGAAGAACAGGGCTGGGGTGGGGCGGGGGGGTGGGAGGGGACTGAACAGTCTGCCTCTCCTGCAGAGGCCCCCAAGTTAATGTGAAGTTCTTGAATAGTCCCCCAGTTACCGGCCAGTTCTTTGAGTCACACTGGAAGATCTGCATTATTTTTGAAACAGGAATTTGCTGAATTTTAAACTGAATATTTTCTATACTGCTGTGTACTACAAGAACAGCAATTCATTTACTTTTAATAGAAAAAACATCCAGATCTTTCTTGGGTATTGTGAGATAAAAACTAGAGAGGTTTATGATTTTTATATTTTTACTTTTTAGTCTTGCCGGGCAATACATATTTTAATTTTTGTTGTATTTTTACGATGACATTTTCTAGTTTATTTTCTTGTTTGTTTGCTATTTAAATACAAAGCTAAACTGCAAACTGGTCCACCCAGGACATTTCATCTCGTCGTTCTACCCTCCTGTCCAGTCCTCCTTCAGGTTTCTGACCGCTATCAGGCTGGCCAGGGGTCTCATTTTTAAACAGGTGACATTTTGTATCAGTTTTCTATTCTTGTGTCTGTGGTGAAGTACCTGATAGTAGCAGTTTAGCAGAGGGATTTGTTTTGGTTTAGAGTGCAAGGGATACACCATGATGGGGGAGGAATGGCAGGCAGGCCCCGTCCTGGGCCGTGGGAGCTTATAGCTCAGTTGTTACTCTTTCTGTACCAGGAAGCAGAGTACTTTGGCTGGAAGCAGAATGGTCCTGTAACCCCTAAACCAACCCCAATAACCCCCTAACCCCACCTCAATAACCCCTAACCCTACAATGCTATAGTTAGGCCTGTACTCCAAAGTTTCTGTAGCCTCCCAAAACACCCCAGCTGTTTGACCTAGTGTTCAAAGACAGGAGGCTGTGGGGTCAATGTAGACTAGAGAGTGAGACTGTTTCTAAAAAACAGCGAGCCAAACAAGCGAAAAATCAACGGTGGTAATTTACAAAGATTTTTAAGTTGTGAACCAACTCAAAGTTAAGTAACTTGATTTTGTGAACTTTCAGTCATTGTGATCACCCTGCTTCCTGTGGTACCTAGAAATTTCTTGATTTTAGTACTGAAGGTCTTGTATCCAGGAAATTCCCAAGCCAGGAGAGTTGTCTTGTCAATGGTTTATAAATTAGGGCTAATTAAATAGCCTTTCATTGATTGCTTTGCTTAAATGCTCTAACCTTTACCCATTCTTGTCCCCCTTCCCCTCCTTTCCTCTTATTTGAGGGCCATTTTATAGCCCGGGACTGACGTAGCAAAGCCATGGCCCACATCTTTCAGGTAGTGTCCAGAGTCTTCCTGACAGACATCTACCTTGCTTACACTGTTTTAACAGTGCTCCTGTCCCGGTTCTGAATGATTAAATAGTGACCTCATTTCTTGTGTGTACCACAAACAGCTGCTGGGACTGCAGGAAGGTAGATGGTTGTGTTCCCTGCTCTCACTGAGCCTTTCAGATGGGATGAGCATTGACTTCTGGCTCAGGAGGTGACTCGAGTTTTCCGTCATGCCAGAGGAGAGGAAGAATTGTGTTGTGTACATGCTGGGTGTGTGATATGTATGAATTAACAAACATGAGAAATGATCGACGTTGATGGAATTTTATTTCAGTTTGAGATATGGTTTGAAAAGATGTGATTGTGTTTCCTCTTAGCAGTAAAGTTACAGCAAATAAAGCGAGTCTTTTGTCCTTTAGAATATAATACGTATGTGAATGTTAATATGATATTTAAAATTACATCAACTCTGTATATTCTCATAAAGATTTGTGTATTCAAGCAATGCTGATACAAGGCTTTTTTAAGGGCATCCATGAAGATGCTGTTCTGGAAAAGGCTACTTGAAGCATGTTCAGAGGAGTCAGTTTTAGAACAGGAGACTGAGACTCAGCTTTTGAGTGCATGACCTTTGGCAGCTTAGCACCTCTCTAGTTAAAATGCTTCTTGACTTAGGACTGACTGATGTCCAGATAAATCCATCTTAGATTAGCAGCAGAGTATGCTGGCTTTAACCCCTTACGATTGTGCAGCTGCTGGGGGTAGCTCCGCAGCATCATAGAGAAGAGGGCCCCACCGCCTTCACTAGACCAGGGAAAGATCACGGTTCAAAATACAGGGCTGAGTGAATCTTTTGACTTTGCAGTGTCAACCCGAATCCAACAATAGTTAAGTTAGGGGCCATTGACATAAGAAATGAAGAAATTCACTTCCCATTTACCCGTGCTACTTGCCAGGATGAAAGGCAGGTCAGACACAGTCCTCTATTCTCTTCTAAGGACGGAATGGACCCCCACTGCACTCTTGGAAGCTAATCACCAGCATCCCCCTAACACCTCAGAGGAATTCGCCTAGTTTCTTGCAAGTTCCACCATTCAGGTATCAATTGTGGCATTCAATTCCATCCAGGATAGAGCACAACAGAGCTTTGAGGTTGTAAGCAAGTTTTATTGCCTGCGACTATGTTGGAAATTCCGGTTTATGGCCTCTCAGAACTTACAAATATCAGATGTGATGTGCTAAGAGTCTTTGTGGCAATGATAATATACTAGCCTTTTTGTTGCATAGTGTGCCATTAGTCTAGGCATTTTGCCTACATTAATTCTTTGGTTTGCATGAAGAAAGTAATAGTTACCTTCATCTTATGGACTAGGATAATGAGACACTAAAAGCTTAAGTAGCCTAAGTCACCCTGCTAGTGAGGAGGGTTTTGAACCCCGGCTGACTGGTTCCAGAGTCTGTGCTCCTTACCGGTACTCTCAAACCTGCTTGGCCAGCCTGTTTTTGCACATTGCTTCCTCTTGGTTTTCAGAAGGATGAGGTCCTATCTGTCTCTGTGCTTTTCCTAACACAGCAGTGTCCTGCTTTGCCCATAGCAACTCAAGAAATATATATTACCTCATTGAGCCCCTACTTCTCGAATGGCTGGTAGCAGAAAGAGCCATCATTCTAGAAGTCACTGAGAACACAGAAGCCAAACAGCCCCGGGGTGACCAGATCCTCATGCTGATGCATGTTGGTAGGCAGTTGTCTTATAAGCATCAGTTGGTTATTCATTGTGAGAGTGTGTGCTAAGTCCATCTGCGGCGAGCTGACCTTTACTCACCAGTAAGGAGGATTCTGTATTTTGTTTTGTTTCATTGAAACAGCATCTCCCTGTATCCCACAATGGCCTGGAACTCACTATGTAGACCAGGCTGGCCTTGATCTCACAGAGATCTTCCTGCCTCTGCCTCCTGAATTGTTGGGATTAAAGGCATGAAGCACCACACCCAGCCACAAGGAGGATTCTGTGCCTGAAATCTTATTTTATTCCAAGTACTAGGGTGTGCTTTGATGAAGCCAAATTAATACCAGTTCTTAGGTTTCAAGTGCAAATTAAGTTGGTATGGTTAAGGTAATAAGAAATTTTCTGAATGCTTATTAAATATATTAACACGTGGAATCCGTGTTCTAAGGTTAAACTCTGCTGAGGTCTGCAGACTTAGAGGTTCAGTCTGTTCATTGACTGTAAAGAAGTTAGCCTCTAGGATTGTTCTGAGATCACATTGCTCTTCTTCCCACTGCTGATTTTGCTTCATATGTCTGCAGATTCTTAGATCAAGACCAGAAAAGTATATCTGTTTGTCCCTGAGTAGAAAAATTCTTTCAATGTTGAAAGGTGTTTGTGTATATTTATTTATTTGTTAGTTTATTTGTTTAGTATTTTTTAAATGGTTTCATACCTTACAGAATGCCTTTGCTGATGCTGTAGGTAAGAGCAGGGCATCTCCTAAAACGACTATCCTGGAGGAAGCCCCCACCCCACCATGCCTCTGTAGCTGGGGTTTAGCCTGCATTTAGGAAGCTGTCTGTGGGCTTAGTGGGTTTTCTCTCTCCTTTTTCTTTCATAACGATTGGTGTATCTCTGTCTTCATGTGCAGTATCATGTTTGTGGACTGTTTTACTCAGAACAAATTGAGTCTTGCCAGTTAAGAGGTAAAGCTCTAAGATTGTAAAGTGTTCTGTTTTGTAATATCTAGCTTGAAGTGTCCAGGTTCTGTAGACGGAAGTTGCTGTACTCTAAGGGAGTGGTCGGGACAGCACAGCTTTGAGAGGCTGTGGAGAGAGTGTTTTGTGACACCTGACGTAGGCACTGGAGGAAAGAGAGAGGGCAGAGCACAGGATCACAGAGGTTTCCTATAAGAATCAGAGCTAGCTGCAATCCAAGTACTTCTGGAGGATGAGGCAAGAGGATTGTGAGGTTCGAGGCCAGTTTGGGCTACATAGTGAAACCTTGTCTCAAAAAACAGACCACTGCTAACACTGACAACTACAAAAAGAGTGAGCTAGAGGACTGACTGCTCTCTCCCAATCCCCCCCCCCCCGTGACTTTGCTGGGGATCAAGGTAGCCAGAGGCTTCATACATACTAGCCATGTGCCCTACCACTGAGAGCTACCCTCAACACATAAAAGAATGTGTGATGGAGACTTCCATCTTGATCTGTCTTACCTTATGTTTATATGTGGGAATCCTAACTAGGATGATTCCAGATTCCATCTTAAGTCTAACCATGGGCCTGACTGACCTTTGAACCCGTTGAGAAGACATACTCGTGCCTTGCTTTTGTAATTACTGATCTACCCTGAGTGGACTATGTCATTTCATTCCATGTTGTGTGGCAGAAAAAAGAAGGACTTCAGTCTGTCCGTGTAAGAGTTATGCTCTTTAATGGAGGCCGGAACACATGAGAATTCTTCAGCAGAAAAAGAAGGGTGGACTCATAGATTTTGGGAATGATGAGACGTAATTGGAGAAGCATTGCTGATGTGGCAGGTGTCTTCATGATGCAAGATTTAAATGCAGAATTTTCAGGGGATTTGTTGTTAAGTAACTTTCATGTCTGAAAGCTTGTTAGTTCCTGAGTGTTCTTTCCCTTACAGACTTGTTTATTTTAACGTTTCTTGGTTTTGTTTTTGTTTTGACAGGGTCTCACTGTGAAGACTGGGCTGGCCTCAGACTCACAGAGCTCCACCTGCCTCTGCCTCCAGGTGCTGGAATTAGAGGCATGTGCTACCATGCCCAACTATATTTGGACATTTCTCAAAGGATGTGGTTATTTTCTCAACTTCTTTTGGGGAGCTGATGTTCCCAACCTAGAAAATGGTTTAAATTCAAGAAACAGTGTTGTGACTATCAAATTAAAGCATCATTTAAAATTTTTGTGTAATTGGCAGCCAATTTGAAGATCATTCCCATGCCTGCTCACACCAAGTAGACAGCTGAAAAGGGGTGGGCAGGCGATCCTGAGCCCAGGCCACAACCAGTCACAGTTCTGGCTTGTTTTAAGGTGAATTTTGACAGTTCAAAAAAAATGATGTGATGAGGTTATAGAAAACTTCCACAATAAGTATATTTTTTTAAAGGAATCTAACTTGACTGATTTTAGAGAAAAGGAGGTTTTCAAAGGAAACAATTGCCACCCGCCAGGGTCGCCTTTGGAACCAGAAACACAAGTGGCCCGATAGTGGGTTTAGGAAATGGACTTTCTTTGCTGTGATTCATTTTCCAGCACTTGAGATCCCAGCACTTCACTGGGCCGCACTCTCCTCGTCCTGACCCCTGAGAGGCCCCCAGCACTTCACTGTCCCTGAGCTGCAGTGTCTCATTAACTCCTGCAAGCCCGTTGTTGCCTCCCATCACCGTACTTCTAGTGCTTGGGAGCCCAGTGGGAAGCAGGCGGAGGGATCAATCAGCTGCAAAGCCTGTTGCAGTGTAGTTTTTGTTTTTCAAACGCCTCCAGCAGCAGCGCAAGGAGAGCACTGGTGCTTTCTAAGCCCGCTGCGCAAGCTCTCCTGGGTTTAACGCTGCACTGGGGATAAACTTAGGAGACCTGGAAGATGAGTTTACAAGGTCAGAGCTGCCTTCCGGGGATTTGGCGTGCCCCTTGGTGTTCAGAGTGGATAGTATTTCATGCTGTGTCTCTGATCTTTCTCTTGAATTCAGAGGCCCAGGGATTTCCAACTCCTATAGCCCTTAGGTACTTGTGGAGAGAGATTCGGTGAAGGTGTGCTGATCTTTCTGCCCTCTCTCTCCTTTCAGCCATCTCTTTAAAGATAGGGTTGTTAAGAAAGGAAATGGAGGCCTCAGTCAGTTTTCCATAGTGTGATATTTAAACTATGACACAATACAAAAACATGCTAGAATGGTATAGTGGGAAATGACTTTCACCTGAGAGAGTGCTAGAACATACAATTCTAGCTGGGCGTGGTGGCACGTGCTTTTAATCCCAGTACTCCAGAGGCAGAGGCAGATGGATCTCTGTGAGATTGAGGCCAGCCTGGTCTGTATAATGAGTAACAAGTTCCAGGCCAGCTGGGGCTAGAAGGAGACCCTGTCTCAAAAAGACAACCCCCTCCCCTGAAAAAAAAAATTCCTAGTCAAGCATGTGTAATCCTAGCACTTGGGAGGCTGAGACAGGAAGGTTTCTAGTTTGAGGCCAGTCTGTTGCATGGGGAGAACCTCTTATAAACAGCCATAAAAAGGAGATTCCTGTTTGTCAGAAGCTTTTGCATTTTTGTGTGTGTATGTGGGGAGGCTGGGGTGGTTTTTTGGAGAGTAGTTCCAGCTGACCTTGAACTCAGTATGTATCCAAGCTGGCCTTGATCTCACATATATGCCTATGCCTCCTGAGTGCTGGGACTAAAGACATGTACCACCACACTTGGCCCTCCAAAGAGTTGATTCTTTAAGTCTATTCTAATTTACCTGTCCTGACTTTTCTTTGTCTGTGTGGCCCTTGACCTCTGAGCAGCTTTGGGATACTGTTATGATACGAATTTTAAACACGGCGCCTGGTACTCCTAGCTGTGACCTGCAGTTCAGGAGGCCTGCTAGGTTGAGTGGAGGTTAAAGACCTGCTGTCAGCAGGATCTGGTTTCTGGTGGTAGTGATCCATTCCTGTGGTCAGTTTGTTAAGGAGCCAGGCAATCAGAGAAAGGTTTGTTGTTTGCTACACAGAAGATCAAAGCTCCTCTTGCCAGGAGACCTTAGGCCTGTGGGTTCCAGCTAGCACCATGGCACAAAGCAGCTGTGTTTCCGCTTGCCCAGCACACTTTCGAAGTCATGTGTCTGGCCTACACAGCTTGGAAGTTGCTGAACTGCAACCAGAAGGCTGCAGACTGGTAGTGTGATTGGGCAGGTCATACCATTCTCATGATTCCCGTTGACTGGGCAAAGTGTTAAGGATTCTGCCTGATCCCGCCGGCAGAAATCGAACTGTACCTGAATTGGGGAGTTAGGATTGAGAAATAAAGAGAGAGAGAGATAAAGATAGTTTGGGGGGTGGGGTACTCAGTCAATACTGAGTCCCAGACTTTATTATATCCAATGTAGTTGTAGTCTTACAAACGTATAGGAACAATACCACCATCAAGAGTTCAAGCAAAAACAAACATGCATTTACATATATGAAAATATTCAAGCCACTCACATCTACTAACAATGGGTCCTCAGCCTTGGGCTCAAGGCAGACTCCCATTCAGGAGTCACAAGATTCTTACATATCAAAGCACCCTGCTCCCACAGCACTTCCGTGACTGTTCTGTCTAGCCCTAAGCTAGGGCATAGCTCAAAAACAGGCAAATGGCTCCCAACAGGATTCTTTGGGGTTCTGTGCCTCCCGTTCCTTTCGAAAAGTACGAGAGTATAACCTGGCCCACAGACCAGGTTTACCTGCAGAGAAAGTTCAGTTTACCAGCAGAGGTTAGTTCATCCTGCATTGAAAAATTCACTTCCTGGGGCCTTTTGTACTGTTCATGTGGCACAACAGATGAGGCTTGAGGGTGATGCTGGCTGGTGATCGCCAGGTTATCACATCAGGCAGAGCAGGCCCTACTCCTACTGTCCCTTCAGGGTTTCTGGGGTTACTGGGCTTTACTCAATACCTTATTGCAACAAACACAGCCCAGCGCATGAGGGAACGAACCCCAGTGAGGACTGACTGCCATCTTTCCCAGCCATTGGCCATATGTTTCCTGCCAGGTGTGCCATGGGACTGCCCCTGCTGAACCAGGCCTCCCTAAGTGTGAGCCTCAGAGCTATTGCATGCCTCTGTCCAGAGTGGCGTGCTCTCCCCCACTGGGACTGGTAGCTCTTCGTTCAGCCTTCAGCTTGGGGTATAAGGTTAGCCCCATTCCACCCTCCGTTTTGCCCTCTTTATGCCGCTTTGTTCTTGTTTAGGTATTTCACATTTCGTGTGTGTCTGTTGTTAATACAGTAATTCCCTTAGCTCTAGCGATATATTCCAAGACCCCTTCCCCTCACTGAATGCCTGAAGCCAGAGACAGTATGAAACCGTATATACAGTCTTCTTGTGTATACACGCTGTGACAAACTTTAACGTTTTTGTTTAAAGCATTTCCAATTCTCTAGTATCAGCATTCTTTAGGGCCATTATTAAATACAGGCCTGCAAAACAAGCAGCCAGTTCGATATGTGAGCTCTCGCTCAGGGTACCCACTGTTGGGTGGTGGGTACAGTGGAGATACCCTGGACAGAATGATTCATGTGTCAGGCGGGCTGGTGAGGAATTGCCTTTCCCTGATCAAAATGACATGCAGTCTAAAGCTTAGGTTTTTGAAATTTTTAATTTAATATTTTTGGACTGCATGTAATTGAAAATGTTTAGATTATTGTATATGTTCATGGTGTTTCTTTGTCTCCAGCCTTGAATTCTGACTTCTAGCTTGCTGTGTCTCTTGGGGCCTTAAGGCCTCAGTGGCCTGGTACCTGGTGTAGACACTTAGTAACTATGGGTGTAACTGAAGAAGTGAATACACAGTATGAATTAGTGACGGGTGGACAGAAACATGACATCATGAGAGCAAATGAAACAAGGAGCCTTAAGTGAAGGTGCCCCATAGAAATTTGTTTCAGAGCAACCTTGACCCCGGAAAAAACATCTGGATATGTCCAGTTGTGGGTATGCTAGGGAGCGAGTCAGCATCAAGCCCAGAATCAGGTCTGTGAGTCAAGATTAGAATCCCTGGTTTAGGGCCCATGCCCTGGGTCCACCTTACTTCTCTCCTCCCCTCTGATCATAGATGCAATCAACTCTGTGAAAAATATGGTTTATTGGGCTGGAGAGAGGACTCAGAGGTTGCACTGACTATTCTTGCAGAGGACCCGGGTTTGATTCCCAGTACCCACAAGGCAGATAACAACCATCCCTAACTTCAGTTCCAGGGGAATCCAACACCACCTCTGACCTCTGTGGGCATTGTACGACATGGGTTCACTGATGTACATGTAGGTGATATACTCATACACATAAGAAAAAAAGCAATAAAATATTTAAAAAAGAAAAATATGGCTACTATTTTCCACATATCTGTTCTTTTAAGGAATATTTTGTAGATTTTGCTATGTTCCTGAGTTTGTGAAAAGTTCTGCAAACTCAAGAGAATAGTTCTCACATTGAGAAGAAATGCAATCTCTGAGCAGATCTATCATTTCTGTTAAAATCTGGATCTGCTTTTGTAGTGAGGACATGGCATCTCATGAAGACTGAAGTGCCCCATGTCTTGGAGCTCCTCAGATCGTGTACTGCAGAGCAGTCTAGACTGGTCTCCAAGACAGATGGCTTGTCCTCAGTGTCTGCAAACACTAATTCCCAGTCTTGTCTTTGGGCAGCTGGCTGCTGAATTCAGTGCTCTTAGACTGACATTCTGACCCATGTTTAAATCAAGCTGCTTTTCTCTGGCCATGTTAGCCTAGATTCTCAAGTTGGACTCTGTCCTAGTCTGTTGTCCTTATAATAATGGGTCATTTAGAGCAATTCCTGGAACTTACTCTTTCCCAATCCACTAATGGCTTTCCTGCCCTGTCTACTGGCTTCCCTTTCCAGACCAGCCTGTATTGTATCATTTCAAGCCTTTCTTCGCTCTTGTTTCTAGCCTTTCTGTGTCCTCTACTTGGAAAACTGAGGCTGTTTCGGCCTTCTGAAAGCTTGTTAGGTTAAAAGCAGAATGAATGATTCCTTATTGCCCCCTTGAGCAGTGTCCCCTTTAGCGTCCAGATTGCTGTTACTTGAACTTTATTCTTTAGCATGTAGGGTGCATGGAGCTACAGACAGGTGTAGTGTAGCATCTGCTCATTGAAAAACTGGATTTTGTTTGGCTCCCTGAACCTGGCTTTCTTCTAGTGCATCACCTCTTCGAGGTGGCCAGGTGTAGGCCTTCACTTGTACCTCTGGTTGGCGATCCCTTGGACACAAGAATCACTAATATTTGCATAGTGTTTTTGCTTGAGTCCTGACTTTCTTATTTGGATAATCTCTCTTTCTAACTTTGTATTATCTTTGGATAATCTTTCTGCTCCTGAAATAGTGCCTCATCTTTTACTGCTGTTGGTCTAGGAGTATGTCAAGTTGCAGGCTATGTTAAGGAACGGGGGGGGGGGGGGGGGGGGGCGCGGCGGCTCACTGATGGTGATTAGTATAAACAGGGACCTGTCTGATGGCTTCTCCTCAAAATTCTCAGGGAGCTGGTAGTAGCTGTACATCAGGAACTGTGGGGACTTACTGCATCCCCAGTAAGGATGTGTGTAGTAAGTCCTGGCATCTTAACCTAAGAGGCAACTGTTCTGTTTTGCAGATAGAGTACCTGCCTGTCACATTCTGCGTGAGTAGAAAATGGGTTTCAAGGCCTGGTTGTCTTAGAGTTCAGCACTGAACCACTTGTTAGCACTAAATTGTGCTCTTATACCTGCCTAAAGCCACTTCACTATCATTAAATAGGTAAGAAGTCCCATCGGGTGTAAGATGCTTTGGGGAGGAAGACCTGTCCTGGAGCAGCTTTCACACCACATAGGCCATAGACAGCCCTTGTTTGAGAAGCGACCTAGTGCTGGGACTGTGTCGTGGCAGATGGAGGGAGGGACTGGGGCACTCATGGTTTCCACCACTAGTTGAGGGAGTCAGTACCTGCCCCACACCCCCTACTGACAATGTGGCTTCAGCCTGGGATCAGCTGCTTTCCCTGTGGTGACGGGCCCACCCACCTCTACCTCGTATCTTAGCTGGATTATCTTAATTATAATTACTAGAGCTATCAGATAATTTCATACATAAAGGAGTTTATCTGGAAATTAGCCAGAGAATACACACATGTCAGTGTGGCAAGCCAGGGGAAGCTAAGTGAAGCTTAGTTAATAAAAGCGACTTTTCTCTTGACCTTGGAAGTTACAATATTGGTGGCATTTTCTTTTTTTATATACTATTATTCTCTGAAAATGTTGTCCATTGATAGAATGTGAGTTTATTTGTATTTGGGTTTTTTGGGCGACAGGGTCTGGAACTGGCTATGTAGACTAGGCTGGCCTGGAACTCACAGAAATCTACCTGCCTCTGTCTCTGTCCTGCTGGGGTCAAAGGCCTGTGTCACATGCCCAGCTGATACAATGCATTTTGATCACATCCATCCACTACTACCTCCAAACAACTCATTGGTGGCTTTTTCTGTAAGAAGAATGACCCAAAAAGTCGAAGATCTTTGTTTCCTAACTTTAACAGGATTTATTTAATACACAAATTAAAGATATTTTGCTAGCCTCTAAATGTACATCCTATGGTAAAGAAACAGGGAAATACAGGCAACTATAGTATCTTAGAAGATGAAAAATAAACATAACTACCATCTCCAAGTGTTTTATTAATTGAAATAAGTAATTAGTGTGTTCTCTTCATAGCCGACAGTGCTTTTCTGTTCTCACTGTGAGATTGTTTACAGCGTAGCCAAGCACATCATTCCTTATAAATATGAAAACCGTGGAACTAAGATTTTGTTAAATTAAACTGATGTGGGGGGAGGGAGGTCTCAGTGTGTGGCCTCAGCTGGTCTGGAACGTTGGCCTAGAGCGCTCTTTGTAGACCAGACTGGCCTGGAGCTCACAGCCCTGGCTGCCTCTGCTCCAGTGCTGGGATCAAGTGTGCCGCCATACCTAGCGCTAACTGGAAACCTTACGCGCAGAACACTTCGATTCACTGCTATGATCAGTTTATGATTATTTTCATGCTCAGTTGACTTGATCACTTACTAGTGGATTTTGACCCAAATTTATAAACATCAGTTAGCATGACCATGACCACCTTTATGCTCAAGAGGGGAGATGACTGGGGAACAGCAGATATTCAAATCCCATATCAGTTTCCTTCTGCATGGAGCTGAGGGACTGTGGTGGAAGGGAAGTGATAAAATCTTCCCTCCATTTTTTTCATGTTTAATATTTTAATTTTTTATGGTGAACTTGAAGTATTTGAAAATAATAATTAACAAATGTGATGATGTTGAGGGGAAAGTGGGGTTACAGAAGGCAAATGGAATACATATAACTGTCTGGGAGAGAAGAAGGAGGCCAGCAAGAAGTGGAAGGGGCATTGGGGAAGGGAGATGAATCAGCACAAGATGGAGTGACCTATACAAACGCACACACAAGTCCATAACGAAGCCCATTGCTTTGCATGCTAACTTAAAAAACTAGTAAGAGCATCGGGCTGGGCATGTGACTCAACAAGTAAATGCACTTGCACCACACGGAAAACCTGAGTTTGATCGTTGTGTCACATATGGTGGAAGGAGAGAACTGACTCTTGCAAGTTGTCCTCAGACTTCCACGTGAGTGCTCACGCCACCCTCACACTAAATTCATGTAGCAAAAACTTCTAAATTGTAGCAACAGCAATAACAATCAGAAGGTGACAAGCAAGGACACACTTCCTCTCCTTGGCATCCCATTCCCTGGAGGGCTCTTCTGTCTCTGCTGTTCTGAGTGGGTCCGTCTCTGTCTGCCACGCTCTCAGTCTGTTCCCTCCCCCTCGCTGAGGTCTCACAGGGAGAGTTTTTATGGAACTGAGAAAAGCCATGGCGTTTCATTTCTACAGTGAATTCACAGGGCTGTCTTCTTTCCATTTTCAGATTGGAACTGACACGTGAGTTACTTCGAGGAGTTAAAGGGAAAGTTTCATTTTGGCGTAAGGAGTTTAACCATGTCCAGTGCATCTTCTCTGAAAACAGTTTGTTCTTTTATGAGAAGTATTTTGAGTGGAGACTAACCAGTGTCCTCTTTCCCCTCTTCTTAGGTTTTAAAATGGAAAATTTTGATGCATCACTCAGTACCTATTTCAGGGCATTACTGGGCCCACGAGGTAAGGTGGTTTTGCTCACCTTCTGTGACTCTCCTCCCACACTCTTTATAGCCTCTTGTAAATATTGCATGAGAAGATCTCAGAAAATGTTTTCTGTGACGTGATCAAAACTTTATCTCACGTAGCAAGGGACCTGGTGAGGTTCTCTGTTAGTTGGGTACTGTCCCCTGACTCTTGGGACAGAGACTCAGCTGCTGTGGGTGCCCCACAATGCTTGTAACCTGTGAATAGCACCCCTCATTTAACCATAATTTGTGGTGCTAAGCTTTGCTTAATCTTGAGTCTCTAAAAGAAACCACTTTCCTTGTACAATTTTAAGGGCTTCTTCCCTTAAAAACTGGATCTTGATGTGTTGCACAGACTGACCTTGAATCCCTGGGCTCGAGCATTCTTCTTATCTTAGCCACCTAAATGCTGGCCTAGAGGTGTGTGTTACCACCCCGAATATAAATATATGCATACAGTACTGAGCATTAAACTCAAGCCTGAATGCATGCTAGGTAAGTGCTCTTGTCATTGAACTGTAATGCAAATAAGCCTTTAAGAGCTTTGTCTTCTCTTTTTAAAATTTAATTTTTAATTAGTATAAATTACCACATTTATTTTTTAACATGTTAATTGTATGAAGTTATGGGCTTCATTTTGATCTTCATACATCTGTATAACATACTTGATCATGTTCATCCCCTCTGCCCCTCCTCTGTGCCTGCACTTCCCTTGTCCTCTTCCACATCCCCAGTAGTCCTAGCTCATTTTACTTCATGCATATGCCCCTGAAATCTCTTTATTGCTGTTAGTCTTTATTGTTTTTATTTTATTTATTATCTTTATTTTATGTGTATGAGTGTATTGCCTGTGTGTATGTAAGTGCGCCCATGTCATGCAGTGCCCTTGGAGGTCAGAAGAGGTTGTCCCCTGGGACTGGAGTTAACCAGAGTTAAGCTGCCATGTGGATGCTGGGAACCAGGTCCTCTGCAAAAGCAGCTGATGCTCTTAACTGCTAAGCCATCTCTCCAGCCCCAGTCTTTATCTTATTTTATTTTTTTAAAGAAAACTCCCCATATCCTTTTAATGTCATCTATAATGCCTTTTAATGTCTTTAGAAACTTTTTTGATTCACAGAAATAAATTAGGTTTTCATCATGTGACAAAATATTTGGGAAAATCAACCTCAAGGAGGAAAAGGTCTGTTTGGCTCATGGTTTCAGGGGTCTCAGGCCGTGATCTCTTGGTCCCATCATTTGGGGCCTGAAACAAGGCTGAACATCATTGCAGGAAAAACTGCATCTCAATAGCAACTAAGAGGCAGAGAGCATGAGGACAGGCCCAAGACAAGATCTGCCCTCCAAAGGGAAGCTGCATTGACCTGTAGTCCCACCCGCCCCCTCAGTGATGAGACTAAGGATGCATCCATCCTTTGGTAACATCAGAGACCTTGTAGTCTAGTCACTTCCCTAGAGGCCTACCTTGGAACTTTGCCACATCTGGGACCAGTCCTGCAGCATATGAGTCATTAGATGACCTTCCCAATCCAAACTATAACAGAAAGAGTCAGTATAAAACCACAGATAGCTTTTAAGCAGATAAAAGGATTCTCAGTTTCACTCATAGGTTTTATTTAAAACACAAAGAAAACAAAAGGACTTCCTTCACCTACCAGTTTGTCAGAGGTAAATGATGTTTGATATCATCTGATAAGGGTCTAACCTGGTACAATCTGTTGGCTACTATTGAAATTAAAGTACACATGACTACCATAGTGATACTAAGCTTTTATACTGTAGTGATCAGTTATGCAAAGATACACATAAGGATATCTATTACAGTGTTGTTAAGACTGGGTATCATTTAGCTGCCCATCAGTCAGGAACAGGTTAAATAAACTAGAGGATGGCCAGTTGAAAAGAGCAAGTTAAGTTGAGAATGGTCACATAAACCTGGATCATCATACTCAGGAAACTGAGGCAGAAGAATCAAAGTTCAAGAGCAGCCTGAGCTACCTAACAAGTGCCAGGCCAGAGCAAGCTATCACAGAAAGGAAGGAACAAATCAGACCCATCTGCATGCACTCCAGTTGGACAGCGCCTTCTTACTTGGCTGTAAGAGACAGAAAATTCAACTCTTAATTGACTAAAATAATGATAGAAATTCTGAATGTCCTTTTTCAGGAAGGGTAACCACTGTGTCATTTCAAGGGTTCTACGTTGTTGTCATTCTTGTGTTTTGCCATCCTCATCTAAACAGCTCTGTCCTCAGCACAGACACCTTCATGATGACACAGCACATCTGAAGAGTAAAGGAGACATTGTCATTACTTGACTTGAAGGTTGAAGAAAGCTTTCAATTTGCTTATCCTAAAAGCTCAGGGGCTACAGTTCACCCGTGTATGCATTTCTGAACTGGTCACCACATGGAACATTGGGCCACCATGATAACCTAGATCCTTAGGGATTCTTTGCCTGGGGTTGGGTTTGGAACCAGATGCCATAGACACACCCCTCTGGGTAGAAGGAGGATGAGTCCTTACTGATGTGTGAAAATGAAAATCTACTACAAAATTTAAAAAGCAAAGTGCAGAATAGAACTTTTAAGTAAAAGGAAAATGTATTCATGGTTTTTATAATACACACAAAAAAATGTAACAGTCTGCTAGGTGGTAAGCAATAGCTTACTTTCTCAAAATAGACAGCTAAGGTCCAGGGCTAAGAACTAAAGGTGTTAGGAATCCCTTTATTGAGATTTCTGGGGTCAGTCACTTCTCTGAACGACTCTGAGAGCTGATGGTACCACCCACCACCACTCTAGCATAGCTGCCGGGGAGGATGTGGAGGTAGCATCTTTGTAAGCCAAAGAAAGCAAGACATGCAAGGCGTACTGGGAACAGAGTGTACAAAAGGAAGACTGGCAGTCCCTGAGGTGGGCCTGTTCCTCCTCCCTGCGAGGTCAAAGGGGAACATGAGGGAGAGGAGCTGGACAGCACAGCCAGAGCAGCAGAGCACATGGCCACTGCTTGTTGCCAGCAATGACTTGAGTCTGCTTTCTCTTCGTTGTCTCTCCCTGGGGGAGAACATGGAGCGGGGTGTCCTCTTCTACTGCCGAAGTTCCCTTGATTCCTTGTGGGCTCCGGTAGAGCTGTAACTCTCTTTATAGTCACCGACCGTGGCTGAGACAGCAGCGTGTTTGTTTTTACTTGTTTTTCCTCTGCTGCAGTCTGCTGAACCCACAGCCCACACACCCACCCTCTGGTCAGGTCCCGTGTTCCTAGCCTGGCTCAGGCCACATCACTTTAGCCTGCACATGCTAGGCACATGCTGGGTACTTGTGAGGTGAAGGACTTTGGAGTACAGCCTACCATTTCATGGGTTTCATGACCCCATGTATAATTCAACAAATCTAATAAATTTAGGTGGAAGTTTAGCTTTCTCCTTATTTTCTTTCAGATTTTTTGAAAGTATGTTTTTATTCTTTTAGCAAAAAACCATGAGTAGTAAATTATTCCAAATTTGTATCAAGATTTATTTTGTTTAATATCTGTTAGTGTGTATTCTGTTTTGTCAGGTGACTTTGGAATGTAGGTCAGTGTTTGTAAAGCCTAGTATGTACATAGACCTGGTTTCAGTCCCTAGCACTGCACAATTTTATAAAATCTCCAGCCCCTAAACAAGGGGGCCTGGAGAAATGGCTCGGTGATTAAGAGCCCATACTGCTCCTTCAGAGGCCCTGAGTTCTGATCTCAGCACCTTGTTGGCCAGCCCACAACCCCCTGTAACTCCAGTTCCAGGCCATCCGACGTCCACTGCTGGCCTCTGCACGCACCTGCACTCATGCGCACAGATTCCCTCAGTGACACGCACATATAGCTCAGAAGTAAAAAATCGAATAAATCTTTAAAAAGTATAGTCCGAGAAATATGTTGAATGTTCTAGAAATTGTGGTTCTTTTTATGCCTACCTTATTTGTTACTGAATATCTTTCTTCTGGTGTTTTTCAGATACTAGAGTAAAAGGATGGTTTCTTCTGGACAATTACATACCTACATTTGTCTGCTCTGTCATTTATTTATTGATTGTATGGCTGGGACCAAAATATATGAAGAACAAGCAGCCGTTCTCTTGCAGGCGAATTCTGGTGGTGTATAACCTTGGACTGACTTTGCTGTCTCTCTATATGTTCTATGAGGTAAGTTAGTGGTTGGTGTGATTCCTCTCACTGAATTGTTCTGAATTGTGTCCCTAAGTGAGAAAAGGCACCTACTCTGCATGGGGAGGGAACCGGGAAGCAAATCCATTAATTAAAAAAAAAATTGATTAAAAAAAAAAACAGTTATTTGTATAGATGTCTTCAGAATATCTAAAGTTGAAGCCTTGGCTATTGATTCTTTATTGCTTGCATTTCATGTGACATTCAGAACTAAAGTGATTATTCAGAAATATTCTTACGCATGCAAAATACAGGCTGGAAAATGAGCAAAACGCGAAGAGCAGATCTGTGCTATTAAATGTCCGTTTCTAGAGGGGGAGGAAGAAGCGAGTGGGTGGCCCGTGGGTGAAGTTTGTGGAACTGCAGCTTACATTCTGATCTGCTAATAACTTGTCCAGTTTCACAAAGGTTTTTTTCCTATATTTTTTTTTTTAAGCAGGGTCTCCCTGTAGCCCCAGCTGTCTTGGAACTCGCTATGTAGACCAAGCTGGCCTTGAACCCACAGAGATCTGCCAGCCTCTGCCATCCCAGTGCTGAGATTAAAGGCGTGCACTACCACGCCCAGCTCTCAAGATTTTTTTTCTTTAATCTTTGCTGTGTACATTGTTTGTTCACAGCGTGTGTTACATGTGAACTTTCACACATGGACACATTGGTGTACAAGACTGATTTTGAAAGATAAGCTGAATGGATAACAGAGCCTCATTTCGATTTTTATTGGCCTAGGTGACTTCAGGCCCAAATTTTCTTTTTTTGTGGACTAAAATGTTCAAAATCAGATGTTTTGGCTTCAAAAGTAAATAAATATGTAGCTTAATTTGAAAAAAAAAATCCAGAATCAGCATTTTGGTTCCCTCTGTCTTCTGAAGGGAGAATAATACAGCCTCTAAAGCCAGCAAGAGAAGAGGAAGTTGTCCTCCACAGTGAGCGTGGCCTCTCCACGTCTCTTAGGGAACGGCTAGATTTTCCAAGTTCACCACACAACCTTTTGCCGAATCCTCTTGTGCAGAGAATTAGGCGGTACATAAAGTGAACCCCTTCGGTCTTATTTAGGCATTGTCCTGGCTTTAATTCTCCAAGAAGTAGAGAGGAGGATGGGGTGAGGGGCAGTGAGCTTGAAGCTGCACGTTAGTAGCGTGTGGAGTTGAAAATGAAGTCTTCCTGCGCCTCAGGCTCAGCAGAGAGCCCCTGGCTCTGTGTGGGGTAGGCACAGGGAGGGGTGTCAGCTGCTGGAGGTCACAGGCTGTGGCAGCGGAAGGGTCAGCCCTCTCCCGCGGATGTGCTCTGGGCTGAGGTGCACACTCTGGGTAGCAGCACTAGCATAGCTTTATGTTTAACACTCCAAGAATGCTCACAACCTTTTCTTTTTGCTTTTTTCTGTCCTGTTCTAGAATGAAGGCAGTTTAATTAGCTTCGGGGACCGAGATTACGGGACTGTTGGCAGGGCAGTGCACAAGTGTGATTCCTGGCCCCAGCCTAGCACAGCACTCAGTGCTCAAGGGACAAAACTACAGCTGCTGTCAGGTTCCAGAGCAAACTGTTTACTCATGCATAATTGATAGATGATGTAGCCATTTCTTTAAGAAAGCTTCTGTAGACTTACTGCACATAGCGTATTCTAGAGAAAATATTTAAGATAATTAATTCTTAGAGAAGTTATTTGCCTTAGATGTTTCATAAGCCCTAGAGATACGGCCTTATGTCATAATTTAACTTCTTATACAGTTACTTCTGTGGTAAAGGAGAGAAGAAATAAACTGACAGTCTGTACATTTGATTAGGAGGTTCTTGAACACCCTGTAATCAAAAGCACAGGTTTCCTCTGTCAGCTGGTGAGAGTGGTGGATGCTCCAAACACTGAGCCCTGAGAGAAATACAGAGGGGAGAAGTCTCCCTCTCAGTTCATTCGTTTAGACGATGTGAAGGGCACTGCACAGGCCAGCACGCACTCCTCACGTTAAATTCTGTTCAGGTCACATATGCCGGAGTGAGAGTAAGCCCGTGATGCTCCAAGTTGGCTGTATCGCCTGAATTGCCTCTGATTTTTGTCTCTGTTCTATAAGCACAGAAACCCATCAGTGAGGCCACTGTAGCATGTCCCTTGTCAGTTTTGGGTTTCATTTCAGTTCCAGGTTTTTCTGGACCTATTAAATGACAAGACACAGAGGGGTAGCCATGGAGTTTTATGGGTGTAAGCTGAGGAGATCGTGAGGAGATCGTGAGGCTCTGAGGTGGGGCATCATGCATATTAGTCTCTCTACTTTACCTTCCTACTTATCTCTGAAATTAAAGCTGTATGGAATTTTTCAAGCAAATAAGCAGTCATTGGTATTTTTGTTTATTTAATTCTGTGGTACACATTGCACAGCAGCTTTGACAAGCTGATACAAGAACTTTAATGGTCACTTAAAGGAAACAGAGCAGTCTTAAAAGAAGGGAACAGGAAGGATGAAATGGGAGTCACCAAAGCATTAAAATGAGAGGAGTGAAAATGACTAACTCAGTTCTGAAACAGAGAATATAGATATGTTCATAGTTTCTACACTTGTTAGAGAAAGATTGAAAAGCCGTACAGAAGTACTGGTTTTAGTTATCTCATTGATCTAGTTTTTTTCCAGGAGAAAGCTCATGGTTTTCAGTGTGTGTGGACGGTGCTGTGTATTAGTTTGAAGTACAAGGTATTTTAACTGTCTCTTGTCAACTAACATCCCAGACAGTGGTGAAGATTTGAATATAAAATTCCAAGCTGTGTAAGAGAAACAGTTTACCTTAGTCAGGCTCATTAAACTGCTCTTACAGCAAATACAAGTCTCATATGCCTTTTACCCTCTGACATTCAAAGTGTCTCACCTGACTAGAAGCTCAGCTGTCTCTCAAGCTGGCCATGTCTGTCTTCTTATCCTCAGAGTCCCAAGGGGAGAAGTCTGTGATTCAATTCTGAACCTAGGGTATTAATGAGGCACACCTTGGAGTATGTCTGTGATGATGTTTGCAGAGAGGTTTTACTGAGGAGGGACCACCCTGAATGTGTATGGTGCCATCCCATGGCTGAGGTCTCTGCATGAATCAAAGTGGTGGAATCAGGGAACAAGCTCTTCACCCCCACGAAGGGATGTAGTGTTACTTTTTGTCCAGTATTTGGTCACAAGAATGAGAAAAGGACTATAACCCACTGTGTTTGGGATACCCAGTCATGGCTCACTCATTCTGAGTATCTGCATGCGCTGCTCCTGGGTTTCCCTGTCCCACCCAGCAAGCTATCGGAGTGACTGTTCCTCTGTTAGAGTCTTGCCGAGTGTCCCCCTGAGGCGGCTGCTCTGTTCTGACCTGGAGCCCTTCTGACTGTGGACTGCTTCTCACTGTGTCCCTGACCTCTGAGGCCCAGCGCAGTCCAGAAGGGACTTCAGCCTACATATGCTTCACAAACTGAGCTTGGACTCTGTAGCAGCGGCTGAGGAAGCAGGATCATTGCTGTGCAGTCCCTGTGCTTTGGTCAGCCCAGGGGTGCTGTTCTGAGAGGCCCCCCACCACACATGCAGTTGGAGCTTTTCTAGCCTGTCATGCTCAGCTCTGCCCAAACCCCACCAACACCAGCCCTCTGTGAATAGAAACGCCCTCCCAGTCAGACTTCCTGTGTCATCCATTTCACTTTCAAAGACTGAGGAGGATCCAGTCCTCTGTGATGTCCGGAGAGAGCTAAGGGAGAGGACTTGGCTCTGGAGCCGGGATTGTTTTTATAGCCTCCTTGGCAGCTCCACTCCCATCGAATATGATGTGCTCTTTCCAGTTGAAATGCCCTTGTGGTGTGCTGTTAGCATCTCACCCCTCCCCCACCCTGCACTCACAGATCACGGGCTTATGAGAGACCTGTGATGAAAAGTTTCTCTCCACATTTTTGCCGTTGTTGTTATGGCTGATTACTCCACCACATCTGTGCTTGTATCAAAATAGAAAAAAAGCAAATGCCAGAACCACATTTTTATGTTATTTAGCAATCAGGCATAAATATAGGTTACACACAAGATTATTTTTTTAGTGTGTTTCTTCCCTCATAGTTGTAACTGTATGTTGTGAATAATATGACCAAATTATCTTTCAGATATTCAGAACATTTAAAATTTTGAATGAAAAAAGATCAGTGCCTGGGTACATATACCTGTCTTGTCATAAATCCAAACTTATCTTTCTTCCTCTTTGAATTTTTTTAATTTTAAATTGTAATCTAGAATTGTCCTAAAAACTTTAAAGTTTACTGTCACATAAAAATATTTATACTTAACAAATGTTATTTTGTTGGGGGGGTTGTTCTTGTTCTTGTTTAAGTGGGAAAACATGAAGCCTGGGTGGAATGGCTCAGAACATGTGAGGCCCAGAGTTCAATCTGCATCACTTAAGTAAACATTGAAACATTACAAAAATGCATCTACAGTCAATTCTTTCAAAGTTCTTCTGTTTCTTCCTGAATTTTTTATATTTTACTACATATGTATGTATATATGACCTGTATAGTATAATATATTTTGAGATCGTTTGTGAAAAAATTGCATCAATGGTATAGTCTTTTTTTTTTTTTTTTTGATACAGAGTCTGTAGCTTCAGCAGACCTGGAACTCACTAGACCGACTAGGCTGGCCTTGATGGCACAGAATCCGTCCACCTGCCTCCCAAGTGCTGGGGTTAAAGGCATGCGCCACCACGCCTCCCAGAGCTCTGTGGAATTATGGTCACTGTTTTTTGTCAGTTTACTGATGTGAAAGTTATTCATTCCAGTTCTGTTACTTGAATGGATATTGTATCTCTGTCTGTCTGTCTAATTCAGATACAGTAACCTTAAAAGGTTTTAGCTGTAACCTCCATCTTCATGTTGTTACTGTCAGACATGTAGGCCCACTTTTTAAAAATGATTGAAATCCATGCTTAGTTGGTTTTCTTTGCAGCAGAGAGCTTCCACATTACAGCAGTATTCAAAGACACCCTGACCCCTTGGCGTTGGTTAGAACCAAGAGTGAGTCCAGTCTGTTCTGAGATCTTTCCTTCTGAGTTTTCTTGGAACTGTTCCCCCAAACAAAGGCCTTGCTTATATTTACATCCAGCAAGATATAGGAAAGGAATGAGGAGCCTGTCTTATCAGAGAAGGCTTTGGTCTTTCTGACCTCTACTGACCCAGAACAGCACACACAACCACAAGCAGACGTTACCAGTCTAATCCCAGTGCTTTGCAACACAAACAGGAATTCTACATTGCTTCCAGAAATATTTGCTACTTTCAGCACTGATGTTTTCACAACACACACACACACACTTCAGGTGCAGGAAAGGGTCATGGGGGATTACAGATATATGTTTAGCTTGCAAGCAGAACCCAAGGCATTGTAAACGAGCTGATACGATGTTAAATGATCTCAAAACGTAAGATTCACCTTGGTGACAGGATTGGATAAGATTTCCTATTTGTCACAGAAAAGCTATTCCTACAGTCTGGGAGATCCTGAGTGATCTGAAGTAGTTCTTTTTTATTAATGTGTATGTGACTGTATGTGTATATGCCATGTGTGCACAGGGACCTCCAGACACCAGCAGAGGATGTTAAATCCCCTGGAGATGGAGTTATAGGGGTTGTGTGCTGCTGGCCGTGAGTCCTCTGTAAGAGCACCAGGAGCACTTAGCCACTGAGCCATCTCCCCAGTCCCTCATCTGCTCTTTATCCATCCTTTGTCGTTTTGGTTTAAGTGAGCATGTGTGTTTGACTTGTGAAATGTGCCAGCCTGCTCCTTTCTTCACTCAGTAATATGCGCACGGGGTAGATGTGCATGTCTGCCAGTGATTTCATACTTACGTATTTGCTCAACACTTGTTTTGGAGACGTGTTTCTTGTACTTCAGATTGGCCTTCAACTCCCTCTAGCTGAGGATAACTTTGAGCTCTTGACCTGACTCTTGATCTTCCAAGTGCTGCTGTGACAGTCCTGTGCCACCATTCTCAGCTTGGAAATATTCTTTAAACGTTTCTTTATTCTTTAAACAATTTTTCAGAGGCTGAGGAGATGATGGCTCAGTCGGTGAAGTGCTTACTCCATAAGCAAGAGGACCTGAGTTCAGTTCCCCGGTACTCATATGAAAGCCAGACATGGAAGCATACATACGTGATCCCAGCACTGAGAGGTTGGGGGCAGGGGGTGGAAACAGGAGGATCCCTGGAGCTCATTGGCCTGCCAGCCTAGCTGAATCAAACTCTCTTCAGTGAGAGATCAAAAAATAATAAGATAGAGAGCAATGTGGAAGATACCCAGTGCCTGGCTTCCACATGGACATGCGCTGCACACACACCCGGGGGAGCGCGCACATATGCTGCACACACCCGGGGGAGCGCGCACATAACACTGCACACACCCGGGGGAGCGTGTACACACACTACACCCAAAAAGCTTTTCCTGTTGGGGATGTGATTCATTTGGTAGCATGTTTGCTGATCATATACAAGGCCCTGGGTTCAGTCACTACTGTATAAAACTTGATGTGGTGGTACCCACCTCTAAATCCTAGAACTCTCAAGGTGGAGGCACGGGGATCAGAGGTTCATAGTTATCCTGGGCTGTATAGCAATCTCAAGGCCGCCCTGGGATATATGAGACCCTACCTAAAAAATTCTTTCAAATTAAATTCTTTTAAATCTCTATGGTCATGCATTTAAAATGATGATTAAGTCTGTTACATTTCTTAACTTCTTTTAAAACAGAAGGTTTGTTAAATGTCTTAGCTAAGCATCCTGTAAGTGTCTTCTCCCACATGACTGAAAGATTTTGGAAGGACTTGAATTCAAGCTGGACTTGGCTTTTCGAAAGAATAGTGTGGGGGATAGGAAAAGCTCTGCCTCACAAGCAGGCGCCAGTTTTGTTAGTTTGAGTGTGCTGTGTGGCGTCTGTTCGTCATGAGTGGCTTTTGCTTTTGGGTCAGGTCTCCATGCTGTCAGACCAGAGGCTCAGTGTGCTGTCAGACCAGAGGCTCAGCGTACTGTCTTTTCTTTGATTCATCCTTTGAAGATCATGCTATTTCTTTATTGGAAAGATGAAAGACATGGAGTATTTGATGGGCTGGCTGTTTGCTGGAGCTTCCTAGCCTCTATAATTGAGGGGCTGTTAAGTACCTCCCTAGATGCCTGGTAGGCACCTCCAGGGCTCTGCCTTGCAAAGTCCTCTGATGTAGCCTTAGAGCAGTTGTTTTGGAAGCATTATGGTCTCAGCTGTTTTGTTTTCTTTTGCTTCAGGCTTTCCTAAAATAGATATGTTATTGTGGGAAAATAGGATTTGGAAAAATGCTCAAATGACCTATTAATTGATTACTGGGATTTATAAAATAAGTGTTTTGTTTGCCAGAATACTTTGGAATGGGTACTTGCTCTTTGGCTCTCTTCCTGTTTAACATAGGTATAGAGAAGTTCAGTCTTGTAAGAAAGATCTTCTAGGCATGCCCGACCTTTTGACATTGCGACATGACACTGAACCCTGCATGGAAAAGTCTCCTGTTTTAAGTAAGTGTATGCATTTGTGTTGAAGTCATGGCTGTTCTGGGGCTCATGACTGAAGGTTAGACATTCCTGGATCACTGCCTAAAATGTTTGTCACTTTTTGTTCCCATACAACTGAATTCCTTGCTCAGAAAAACTTTCCCAAGGGTTTTTTCAGTAAACAGTACTTGCCCCTTAGTTTATCTGAAGCTCTCCTGAGAAGATTGCACACACTGGAGAGGTAGGGAGGTTGCAGCCCACACCCAAAGGGAGAGGGAGGGTGTTCCTTTGGCAGAAAGGAAAAGAAGCCTTGGGCCTACTGCTCCAGACCAACTTATCAGACCTTTGGGGACTTGACTTTGCAGCTAATGTAACAAGATACAAAGGCTACAAGTTCTTGATTAAACTGAACCTTGCAAAGAAACTTGCAAAGAACTTTCTTTAAACTATGCAAAGGACACTTTAGCAAGGGCATCCTGCTTCCACTCTAGTTGTGGACCTTCAAACGTTGGAAACAGAAATACCATGCGTTTGGCCAGAATTATATGAGATGTGGTAACTTCCTAATGCCAAATACTGGATTTCCTCATTTACTGTTCATCCCAGTGTGTACCCTGTCTACAGACGAAAGCTGTAAGAAGTGTGAACAGTAGAAAAGGGCGACTAGCATAAGAGGCCAGGGCTGGTGCCCGGGAGATGCCAGGCATACCTGTTTCAGCTTCGCCTGTTTGCTCTGTTCTAAAGACTTGTCAAGGGTACGGGTGCCGTCCTTGTGGCTTAACCAAGAGGCGTGCTTTCAGCTGTGTTCCTGGTCATAAGGAGAAAACACTTGAAGGGCGTAGGTATGGGAGTATCCTCACGGCTTTATTTTGCTTTGGACATGAGAGGTTTGAAACTGGAAGCCACTGTGGTGATTTGAATGAGGGTCCCCGTAGGCTCCAGGTATTTGACGCTTGGTCCCCAGTTCGTGTGCTGTTTGGGGACGGTCATCGACATTTGGGGGGCATGGCCATGCTGGAGGAATCATGTCACTGGGCATGGGCTTTGAGAAAGGTTTAAGAAACCTTGCTGGATTTCTAGTCTCACTCTTCCTGTGCCTGCTTGAAAATGTGAGTGCAGCTTTCTGCTCCCACCACCCCTGTCCTTGTAGACTGTCCCTCTGGAACCATAAGCCAAATACACACTTCCCTTCTGTCACAGTGTTTTCTCACAGCGACAGAACAGTAACTATATAGCCACTGACTCAGATTTGGCTCCATTCAAAAGAGCAATGCCAAAAGTGGCCTGTTGAACTTTGGAGGAAATAGGTACTTTTGACTTTGAAATCGCTGGTGATTAATTCTAAACAAGACATCTGCTAAAGATATGGATCCAGGTGAAGGTCTGACCTCCCTCCAGCATCCTTCATGGATAGAAAATCCCTGTTGCACACTTGCTAAGGATTCAGAATCAGGCAAGGAAGGTCAGAGAAACCTGGAACTGCTGTGTGAAGCCCATTTGGACTCAGAGTCAGAATTACAGTGTGCCAGTTCAGAGCACAGCACGGAAAGAAGCTTTGTGAAATGGGTCCACCATGCCATTTCTTTGTCTCTGTTTTCTCGTTTAAAGCACTCAGCTTCTACTGGATCTTAAAAACAAAAACTAAGTCAAAACCTTGGAGACTCACATATAAGCAAGCAAAGCTGGTCTCAGGCTTTGTGATGCAGTTGTATCAAGCCTGGAGAGTCTGCTTTCATCGCCCCTCACTCATCTGCTTAGAGATTGAATACTCACCTAGCTTACTCAACTCTTACTACTAAGAGCAGCCAGCACCCCTCCCCGATCTTGAGGTGTCGGGGAGAAGGGGTGACAGGGCCACTAGGACGGTTTTTCTACATGAGTGTTTCAGGTGACATTACTTCTGGAGATGCTTGGTACTATTCCAGACAGTGTTGTGCTAAGGATCAAAAGTAAGGCTCGATGGGCTCTCACCATTTACTGCGTGCTGCGGCATCCAGGCCTCTGTGAGCTCACACAAATTTTCTTCTTTCAGTGAAAAGATACACAGAACCTCCATTGGTGGTTGAATTTGTCTCCGAAGGAGAAAATAAAGCTTCTAGCTTTAATTATAGCTCTTTACACACCTCTAGCCTAATTAAGGTTTGCTTTACTCCAAGGAAGGAGGAAGTACATATGGTCTGCTGTGGTGTTGCCTGTATCTTGGTTACTTGAGGAAAGCTACATAAATGCTTCTTTTGCTGTCCTTGGAGCAGTTGGCAGTGTGGTGTGTGGAATGTGAAGGTGGAGGTTGTGGCCTGTTGTTTTTTTTTTTCAATTCTGGAGCAGCCTCATCCTATTGTGAGCTGATCTCTGAGATGGAGGCAGACACTGGTTCTCTCCTGCAGTGTCCCTCACCGTGTCCCGTTGCTGCCATGCCTGCTGACAAGGCAGCATGATGAATTTCTTGCAGTTTAGTGGAGCAGATTGTTGGTGAACGGCTAACTCTGAGCCCTGAAGAGGAGCAGCAGCACAGGGACTTCGCAGCACCTTCTCCTCCGGCGTGCTCCTTGGCCCAAGGCGTGGTCAGCCATGGCACCGAGTCTCTGGGCCCACTGTGCATGGGCGCCCCAGTGCCTCCTATGGTAGTGAAAGGCACAGAAGCTTCCAGTACTGGCCCATTTGTGGAGACTCAGTAGAAACAAACTGTAACTCATTTAAGTCTTCTTGTGTTACATTATTCTGTCCTTTCTGAGAATTTGCCTGTCCCCACTATGAAGTCTGATGAATGGTTTTCCTCTTATGAACAGAATTCAAGCATCTTCAAAATTCTTTCTGATATTTTTAATTTCTCCATAGGCAATGCAAAAATGAACTTCAGTCTTTCCCTTCCTCTCCCCTTCCTTTCTCTGTTTTTCTGCGTCCTGCGGATAGAAACTTGATGCTTAGGTTTAGGAAGGAGCACAGGGCTTTGAACTTTTGTCGTCACTGTCATGGTATTTGCTCAGCACCGTCCTGTGTGCAAGTCCTTATGCCAGATCTGTTGGTGCAAGAGTGAAGGTCACTTTCCCTCAGAGCTTGCAGAGGACCATGAGCTTCTTTAACAAAGGCTCAGAAGGAGCATATGAGCACATGACAAGAACTGGAAGGATGGGCTGGCAGGAAGAAGAGACTTCAGGCTCAAGGGAGCAGTCATGGAGAAAAGAGAATTTTAACCGAACTTTGAAAGATGGATAGGCTTCAGGCACCGAGAGACAGAGAACCTTCTAGTTGATAAGAATAAAATACTGTCATTGTTAACATTTATTATTCTCATCCAATGAGCCATGCTGGATGAGATAAACAAATTCTCATGACAGCATTCTGAAGTAAGAATGTCCCTGTTCCACTTGAGTGAGGTACCTGAGGCTTAAAGAGATGGAAATACCACACCCAGCCACATAACACACACCCCTTGGCTTATTGTGAGTTTGATGGATCACTGGAACCCACCTACATTCCTTCCATTTGACCTCAGTGGTATCTAAGGAAAGGTGTGTTTGGAGAAAGGGAAAAGCACTGGTTTGCAGATGAGCTCAGAGGCTCATTGTAGACTATGAGTAATAGAGCACTGAGCATTCAGAGTGTTTGAGAGTTCTTCACACTTTCCCATGATAGTTTTTCTTGATAACAGACTTGCATCAGCACAACCCAAAGTAAATTTTATCAGACTCTAAAGTCAATTGAAGTAGATTCTAATGTTGTGAGTGACTAGTTTTTGTTTTTGTTTTTCCTCTTTTTAGTTGGTGACAGGTGTGTGGGAAGGCAAATACAACTTCTTCTGTCAGGGAACACGCAGCGCAGGAGAATCAGATATGAAGGTATTGTTTCTCATAAGTACTTTTATTGGGTAAGGTGTGTGTGTGTGTGTGTGTGTGTGTGTTTATAAAGAAGTTATACAAAAGACAAAATAGACGACACCTTCTCAATCTTAGGTAAATCTTTTTAACAGTTTGAAAAGAATAAGAAAAAAGTATTGGGCATGCGGTATGAAAATGAAAGGTATAAAATGAGAACTGAACTCTCTGGAAATTTAACTTCTGCAAACAGTGACAGGGAAATTGCATATGTTTATTAGGTTTTATAATTGCATAAAAGATCATAAGAATAATGCCTTAAAATTGTTTTAGTCATAAGTGCCTTCTGGAATAGTGGCATTAAAGGTAAAGTCCAACTTCCACTCTAAAATCTTTTTTTTTTTTTATTTTATTTTATTTTGTTAATTTAAAAAATTTTTATGTGTATGAATGTATTGCCTTGTGTGTATTGCACCCATGTTGTGCATTGACCTCAGAGATCATTAGATGGCATTGGGTCCCCTGGAACTGGAGTTACAGACAATTCATAGCTGCTTGTGGGTGCTGGGAACCGAACCTGAATCCTCTGCAAGAGCAGCCTGGGCTCCTAACTGCCAAGCCATCTCTCTAGCCCCAGATTTTTTTTTTTTTAAACAAAGCTTAGCTCAGGCAGGCATTTCCTTGGGCATATTAATCAGGCCAGGAACAAATTCTGATTCTTTTCTTCTCTAATTCATGCTGCCTGCCCAATTCCAGCCCCTGACACCAAAATCATCTTTCAGTCTCCTGGAAGTTCTGCAGCCTGCTTCCAGAGAGAGAGAGGAGGTGGTCATAAACATGGTATTGAGCTTGAGCTGCCTGGGGTTTTGTTATTGTTGTTTCCTTTGCTTTGTTTTGTTTTCAGAGAGGGTTTACTTACAGCCTAATCTGGCCTCAGATTCATTAAGCAGCTGAAGATAACCCTGAACCCCCTCCCAAGTCTTGGGGTTGTTGTAGGTGTTCAGCTTCCTGTTCTTGTTAAAATATGGAAGAGAATCAGGAGTCCTGTGAAGATTTTCCTTGTCATCTCAATTCTCCGAGCATAACATGTTTATTGATAAATGTGCTTACAGTGGCCAGAGCTGCTGACACTGGGAGACTGTTTCAGTAGGGTTCTCCATCTTTTATTTTGGTCTGGGGTGTCAGTGAAACCTGTCACAGGTGATAAGCCAGAAAAGTGTTAACAGTGAACCCTAAACCCTTTGCCCTTCTGCGTTTAGATCATCCGTGTCCTCTGGTGGTACTACTTCTCCAAACTCATAGAATTCATGGACACCTTCTTCTTCATTCTACGTAAGAATAACCACCAGATCACAGTCCTGCATGTCTACCACCACGCTTCCATGTTCAACATCTGGTGGTTTGTGATGAACTGGGTCCCCTGCGGCCATTGTAAGTAACAAGAGAGGATGCTTTGGGAACATGTAAGAAGAAAGAGATTGGAAACTGAGGGTTTTTTCAGGAAAGATGCTGTCTCTGTGGATTTGTATGTGAATTTGTGTCTAGGTTTTTTCTTTTTCTCATGGTGACATTTTCATGTCATTATACTTTGTTCTCATTTGTCCCTTGACTACCCTCTCAGGTGTTCTCTGCTGGCTCCCTTCTTCTCCCCGCATAGTTCTTTCTTAGGCTTTCATGTCACATATATTAAAGAAATCTTAAACAGAAAGAGGAATGTTAAAAACACATCACAATATCTGATCTCAAATTATACTACTGAGCCATAGTAACAAAAACCATAATGTACAGAAACAAAAAAAGATATGTAGAATATTGGAGTAAAATAGAAACCCCATAAACCAACCACATAGCTACTACATAATTGTTTTGTTTTGTTTGAGGTGGGGGTCTCCCTGTAGCCCCAGCTGGCTGGGAGCTCACTTGATCTCATAGAGACCTGCCTGCCTCTGCCCCCTGAGTGCTGGGATTAAAGCATGCTTTACTACATAATCTAAAAACATTAATTAAAAAGACATCTAAGATACATAGGAACTGCAAAAATTATACACAGAAACTCCCAAAAATCATCAATAAATTGTCTATTGAACTAAGCATACAGTTCATTAGAAGAAATACAAACGGCCAACAAATACTTGAAAAAAAAGTTTAACATCCCTGGCCCTAGATTAAAAGTGCTTTGCAACTCCATTTTACCTCAGTTGGCATGGTTCTCAAAAAAACAAGCTGCTGGGGGAGGAGCTCAGTGATAAAGTGTTTGACTTTTTGACTTTCACACATGAGGTTCGAGGTTCTCTAGCCCAGGCAAAGCGCTGGCAAGGTGATAAGCAAGGAGGAACACTCATTCAGCACTGCTGGGAATGTGAGCTTGCGTAGCCTTAATGGCAGTGTAGAGCTGCCTCAGAAAAACTGAAACTGGGACCACCATATGACCCAGCTAGAGCTCTCTTGTGTAAATATCTGAAGGACTCTTACACTGACACACCACAGAGATGCTGGCCCATGGTTAAAGCTACAGTGTTCACAGTAGCCGGGAGATATGACCAATCCAGATGTCCATCCGCAGTTGAATGGCTTAAAAAAATGGTACATTGCGCAGTGGAATTTCATGCATCTGTAAAGAAATCATGGCATTTGCCAAAAATGAAAGAAACTAAATCATGCCGAATGAAATAAGCCAGACCCAGACAAATACTGCGTATTTTATCTGTGAACTCATATATAAAATTATGTATGTGCATTTGTAGGTCACAGAACTAGAGAGAGGATCATGATGGGGATGAAGAGATCTTAAGGGAGGTAGGAAATAGTGAGGACAGAGGGATAATAATGGGAGGAGAGGAAGCCAGCTGGAAGTAGGGAGGGGACTGCGCCACCGGGGAGGACAGTGAGGGCAGGGAACAACTGAGAACAGAGCACAATGACACACTTGTATGCAGATGCCGTGATAAAGCCATTACTTTGAATGCTAATTTTAAAATTAAAATAAGACAGCTTCTTCAACAAATGTTTCTGAGAAGACTAGATACCTGCTTGTAAAACGATAAAACTAAATATAGATCTCTCACTCTACACAAAAATCAATTTGAAGTGGATCTAGAGCCTTAATGTAAAGACCTAAAATTCTGAACCTGCTAGAAGAGAAAGGTGAAACACTTCAAAACACTGGCTTTGGCAAAGACTTTCTGAATATGGACTGACTGCAGGTAAAGAAACTTGCTGCCAAGACTGATGACCGAGTTCTGTCCTGGAACCCGTGTGGTAGGAGAGGAGCGACTCTCATGATTCTTGTCTGTGACCTGCCGAGTGATGGAATCACATCGAGTGCCAGGAACCATGGGTGTGTGGGACTCAGTCTTCTTAGCTACACGGTGCCTTAGGAAGTCTTCACATACTCCGGTGACTACAGTAATAGCCTGCACCAAATCTGACAGAAATTCTCTAAGGTTGGGTCTGGTTTGATGGAAGGAAGCATGTGACATAAAGTGCTGTCATGTTCATCTTCAGGTTCCGCTTAGCATTTAACAGATGTCTTCGTCACAGGTTTTGTCATCTTAACATGGAAGTATTTGGCTGAAAAATCTTTGGGTCTGCTTCTAGGACCCCTCTTCCCCCCACTGCATAGCCCACCTAGATCCACAGCTCCATCAGGTTTATAACTGGGGAAGACTTTCTAAATATAGCATCTTTGGGCCTGGGAGAAAACTGAGACCCCAGAGCAGCTGATTGAACTAGTGCTTCCCCTCAGGAGGGGGAGCAGCCGACATTCCGGTAGAGACAGCCCCTCCATTCACTCCATACGTTTGAAGAGTATTTTAAATTTCATAATATCTCCTTGGCCCATGAAAAACTACAGGGTGAACGTGACTTGTCCAAGGCTGCAGGACCAGATTCCGTCATAGCCAGCAGTGGAAACTCCTGTAGCATAGCTCTGTGTGCCGTGAAACACTGGAGCTTTATCATATCAAGAAGGAAGATGGAAGTTTGAAAGCCTGGAAGTCCTACTGGAAGTGGAAGTCACATGGTAACATGGATCTTTTGTCCCTAAGGAGCTGACTCTGTACTCTATTATTAATAAAAACTATAACTCGAACACTGCAGACCTACGGGATAATTTGTAACTTAGAGCTGCTCCAAACTCAGCAACGGAGTGCAGACAGCCTGCATTGAGCATGATATCTATCACCTGTCCTCCTCTAGGCTTCAGAGTGGCACATCTGAGGCACCTGGGCTTGAAAGAAAAGCAGCAGCCTCTGGGAGGAGGAGCAGGTCTGACAGCCATGCCTACAGGTACCAGACCTGGGGCTTGAGTAGTCATGGCAAGTCCAGTTGACCACCAAGTTTAAGGTTTCCTGGTGCCTGCCCACCCTGCCCCAGGGGGAGCCGATTCTCATAATACATCTGTCCACATGATATCACAGCAGTACTGCTTACCACCCTCTGTTCAAAGCTCGACTCTGGTTCCAAAGGTGTCTTGGATTTTTTTCCTTCCTGTTACTTATAAAGCACTCATGCAGTCTCCTCCCAAACCCCCTTGGTTCCCACAGCTTACTTTGGAGCCACACTCAACAGCTTCATCCACGTCCTCATGTACTCCTACTACGGTCTGTCGTCTGTCCCTTCCATGCGACCCTACCTCTGGTGGAAGAAGTACATCACTCAGGGGCAGCTGGTGAGTAACTCCGTCCCTTCCCCCTGGACTTGCTCCCTGATGGATACAGTCTTCTTCCTGCCTGTGTTTAATTGAATCCAGTTGATCCAGCTAAACTCCTCAGTGTAGGCAGATTAGGGAATGCTCTTGTTTTTAGTAAATGGAGAAACTACTGTGGGCTAGGGAGCACTCAAGTTCCCACCTTCAGACTGAGCCTTAGTTCTTACTTTATGTATGTAAGTACATACATAATATACACACATGTGCCTATGTGTGCTTTCTCATTTCCAAAATCAAGGTGAAAACTTTATCTGTGTCCCCAGGAGTTTCAGGTGAAGCTTTTGAAATACTGTGTACCCAGGGCCCTTAGAGCTTCCTGGAGGGTGAGAGTGTGGGCTGAGATGGTTCAGGGCATCTCCTCTGGCCCCCTCATAGCAGAACACTTACTGAGAATGTCTCCCACTCCTTCCACTGAGGACCCCGGCCAGAGGCCAGCTAGTAATTGTCTGGACCTGATAGTTTTTCACAGCATCCTTTCTTAAGCGTTCCCCACTTGTCAGTATATTACAGACCCATATTCATTTCCCTCATGAATTCTGGCCATGAGCTAATTGTAATACTACTAGTTATAACACTGGATTCTGTTAAATGGCGAGACTCATCATGCTAAGTGATTTCACATGAGTTGTTTCCCTAGCCCACTGTCATATTATTGTGTCCATTTTGTAGGTGAGGGTATTGAGGCAGAAGGCTTGAAGCTGACTGCCTTGAGGAGTTACAGACATTAAACTCTTAGCTCTAGCTTTGCTGTATACATTTTTTTCCAAACTAAGCTGATTTAGATCCGCTGAATCAATCCCAGTTTTTCCAAATTTAAAAATAACGATGAGAAGTTTGAGCCCTCCTGTGTTGGGTGTTTCATTATCACTTCTGTCGGCCATTCTTGTTAATCTTTTTCTCATCTGTGAGGAAAGATAATTGTTCTTTAGCCTGCTGTGATACCTTAGGAGAAAGGATGCAGACATAAACTTATACTGTACTTGTGGCTCTAGCAGACAGAAAGTGAGAAAACCCTAGGGCATTGGCTCCCTGCCCCCAAGGGGGCTCTGTACTTTGAGTTAGAAGGGAGTACCATCTGCCTAGTTACTCCTTGTCCTAGAGAACTAGCTTTAAGAAAGATGAAAAAAGAAAACAGAAAGGTTGGAACCTTCCAAGGCCGCCCTGGGCTGCTTTGCCGGAAGAGACCTCTTTACTAGGCCCATCCTCCAGCACCTCTGGACTGCTCCGCCTGCTCCTCAGAGTTCACCAGAAATCATCTGGGGCCTTGGCTTGTTTTTCTCAAGAGTCAGTGAGCTCATGCTGCACACACATGAGGAGCGGGAAGGTGTCAGTCAGATCATGCTGCACACACATGAGGAGCGGGAAGGTGTCAGTCAGATCATGCTGCACACACATGAGGAGCGGGAAGGTGTCAGTTAGATCATGCTGTACACACATGAGGAGCGGGAAGGTGTCAGTCAGATCATGCTGTACACACATGAGGAGTGGGAAGGTGTCAGTCAGATCATGCTGTACACACATGAGGAGTGGGAAGGTGTCAGTCAGATCATGCTGCACACACATGAGGAGTGGGAAGGTGTCGGTCAGGTCATGCATCATTGGTGATGTCTCCAGTCCCTTTAAACATACCCTTCTCACCTTCTTTTAAAAAGTTCTTAAGCAGCTCTTTCATTGCTCTGTGCTTGAATTTTGGAGAAAGGTGACTTACGTAGCTGGAGGGGACAGGAAGAACTTACCAAAGAAATGTGCACACAGAGTTTAGCATAAAATATAGTACAGAAAGCTGGCAGTCCTAGTCCAGAAACTTGGAGTGCTGCATGCACAGTCCCCCTGGCTGGAACCCTGTCTGTTCAGGGTCACTGCTCAGCCGTTTCCTGTCTCTTCTCAAGGTCCAGTTTGTACTGACAATCATCCAGACGAGCTGTGGCGTCTTCTGGCCGTGTGACTTCCCGCTTGGATGGCTGTATTTCCAGATCGGATACATGATTTCCCTGATTACTCTCTTTACAAACTTCTACATTCAGGTAAATCTCAGCCTTCACCGGCACTGACCTTCATCTTCTTACACAGTCAGGCTGTGTGGAGCCACCACTGGTGGCACCTTTGTGGGCAGAAGGGGTGGCTCTGCCTCAGATCCTAGACCCGAGTGTCTTAGACTCGGGTGGAAATGCTAAACTGTTTAGCAGGGCGCTTTGTCCCTTCTCTTTGGCCTGGCGCAGAACTGTAAAGAGGCGGTTTTCAATCACAAGTCTCAGCCCACGGCCTGCCTGTCATGGCTACTGTAATTTCCCATCCTGATATAATAGAAATGTGGCACTTGGTCTCACTTTCCTTAGACACCCACTGCTAAAATTTGGGGGTTCAGTTTGGTTGCACGATGTGATGATGGTGGTTTTTGCTCTCAGACTGTTGGGTAGAGCCTGATTAGTTGGCAGACACTGCTGACTCTCCCGTGTCTGTGGTAGTGCCAAGTATCCGCAGCGTCCAGTGATCTGAGCAGGAAGTCAAGAGCAGGGACGGAGGTCATGGATCCCGAAGGAAAGACACCCACTTGGAGGCTGTGTGTGGCTTCTTGAATTCAGCAGCTTATCACTCACTTATCACATTGTGGAGCTCCTCTGGCTCCAGGGATGTTAAATGCCAGGCCTTCTGTAATTGCTCACAGCAGCACAGCACTCTGTGAAACTGCTCACAGCAGCACAGCACGCTGAGGCACTAAGACGTTTTGAAGGTAACAAAGGCCCTGTGTGTGACCCCCAGTAGGAGAAACCCATTTGGCTACATAGTCTTTGTCTCTCTCTGCCATCCAGATACTGAAAAGGCAACTGTATGTTGTTCTAAATGTTCACTTGTGGTCTAGGAATCAGAGAACATACAAACTTAGCCTCAAAAGAAATGGAAGCCTGGTTGGAACCAATAGCAGAAGGTAGTTACTTGACCATAGGAATTGTTGATAAGCTTTATCGTATGAGGAAGTCAGGCCCAATGTTAGATCAGCCCCCAGCACGGCTTCCTGTGTTTACCAGAGCACTCTTCTGCCCTTGTACGTTTCAGACTTACAACAAGAAAGGGGCCTCTCGGAGGAAAGAGCACCTGAAGGACCATCAGAATGGGTCTCTGACTGCGGCCAATGGGCACACCAACAGCCTACCTTCCCTGGAAAACAGCTTGAAGCCAAGGAAGCAGCGGAAGGATTGAAGCCGCAGCGCCCACACCTCCAGACCGTGTTGCTGATTGTAAGCACAATATGAGTTGTGCCGTGACGCTTGTAACAGCCGCTGTCACTAGTCTGGCCTACTGTAGTGTGATTTATGTAGGATCTTTTTCATCAGTTCAAATTCTCTAGAATATGTATACAGATTATACAAGTAGGCATAAGATATCTCACATTTCTGGGCTCATCGACCCCCGCGCTATAGACCGTGGAAAGGGAATATTACTGTAGTATTTGACACTGCTGTTGCCTTATTAGTTATAACATGATAGGTGCTGAATTGTGGTTCACAATTTAAAACACTGTAATCCAAACTTTTTTTTTTAACTGTAGACCATGCATGTGTTTGTAAATGTAAATTTGTACAGTGTTGTTAACAGTAGAGAAACACACATGCCTTAAGATTTAAAAAGCAGGCCCAAAGCTTATTAGTTGAAATTAGGGTATGTTTCAGGTTTATCCAGTTGTAGTAGCTCTGTTTAGAATATTCAAAGACACGATTCATGAAACTAGCGTGTGACATGTAATTTCAAGTGACTTGTAGATGTCAAATCAGAAATGGCACCTTCAGTTTTGTAATACTGGCTTTTAATAAGCAGGCTCAAATTTAGTGAACAGTTTAAAGTCAGTTTAACTTTTTAACAGATCTTATTTTTTTAATTTTGAGTGCCATTATTAATAATGTGTTTTAAAAGGTCTTGAAGAAACTCACACATGCATCCATTCTTTGTCCTCCAGACTCTAGGGGACAGGAGGAGGGTGAGTAGACCGTTCTTAATTTCTGAAGTGCTAAGTGTTTTTATACAGGAAACTAAAAGTCCATTTTACTTTGTACCACTGCAGGAGAGGAAGACTACTTTTCAGGAAAGATAATTCACCATTTGACAGTTCACGGAGGAGCAATGGGAACTGGTTGCCAGGCTCCCAATTTGGATTGTGTTTTTGCTGTTTCACCATAAAACTTCCTTTTAAAATGTGCCTCACTTACCAAAATTTACAAAGAGGAAAGAAAGCACCTTAAATTTTTTGAGGTAAAATTAAAGAGATAGCTGTAGCGTGTGAGAACAGCATATGTGGATAGTGGTAATTTGTATAATGTAAATTTTGCAGCATCTGTAATTTTTTTCTGCTTAGAATCTAAAGATTTGTTTAGAAGTGCTTGTTTAAAAGTAATAGACTGCTTATCATAAAATCATGTCTTGTGCACTTGAAGAGGTGGCCATACAGGTAAGAAGTCTTGACTCTTAGACGTGTCAATTTGAAGTGTTGAAAGTTTAGCCTCTGATTACCTTCTGCATTAAAAAATATTCATTGAACCACTCACGACCCATTAGGAAATCATTGACAATGTATAAACTAATTGTGGGTTTGATATTTATGTGAATATCAGTTTACCATGCTTTAATTTTGCACATTCATAATATAGGGAGCCAGTTGGTTCTCTTATTAGTCTTGTGGGTTTTCGGTTTGGAAGGAGTCGCAGCATCTGTTTACATTTACCTTATCAAATCTAGAATATGTATATTTGTAAGTGTCTTCATCCCTAGGTACTAGTTTGCAGATGTCTTTATGTATTTCAATACAGAAACTCTAACATTCAGTAGTGTGCTGTCAGCGTGTGCTTAGCCCATCTGGATATACCAACACTGTTAAGTAATGTCTAAACATTAATCATTAAAACATTTTTGATTACTGGTGCTTGTGTTTTATGTTTGATATGTCACCGGTTCTGAAAGACTTGGAAACAGTCCACTTTCTTCACCCTCCAGGGACTTACCAAGTAGACATGAGTAATTCAGCATGGAAAGTTGTATTATCACTTCCTGTAGGGGAGGGATCCCGTAGGATAAGGCACAATCGTGTTCTGATCCTATTTTTTCCTCTCTTCCTTCTTCCACACGGGAGGTCCTGCTCTGAACACACTCCTCCGTCCTTCCTTCCTGGCATTCCTCTCACTCCCTTCATCTCTGGGTTGTCACTGTTGCTTTCCATAGGCCTGCAGATTATTTCTGTAAAGAACTAGATAGAAAACATTTCAGGCCATGCGGATTATGACAAGTGATCTTTTTTGTTTCTTTAATTCAGTATTCAAGTATTTTATTGAGAATTTTTTGGGAGATTAGTCTATAATATTTTTTTTCTGTGTGTTGTGTCTTTACCTGGTTTAGTGTTAGGCTAATATTGGCTTTGTAAAAAGAGCTTGCTAGCATTCCTTCCTTTTCTAGTATATGGACTAGCTTGAGAAACGCTAGTGTTAGTTTTTAAAGGGCACTGACTCTCTGAACATGGACTTTCTTAGTTGGGAGGGCTTTTGTGTGTGTGTTTTGTTTTGTTTTGTTTTTTAAGACAGAGTCTCTCTGTTGCTCCCACTGGCCAGGCTGTCCTTGCCTGGAATTAAAGGTGTGCCTGCCCAGGGAGATTTTTTTTTTTACTGATTCAGTCCCACTGCTTGCTACGTATCTATTTAAATTCTTGACCATTCTTGCTTTAACTTTGATCAGTCATATCCATTCAGAATTCATTTCTTTCAGACTTTCCAAATTAGGAGAATATAAGTTTCTAAAGTATTGCTTTTATGATTTTCTGAATTTCATTAGTGTTTGTTATAAATGTTTTTTTATTCATCTCTAATTTTATTCATTTGACTCTTATTCTTCTTTTGGTTAATGTGGCCCAGGGTTCATTGATCTTGTTTATCTTTTTAACAAACCAACTTTTATTCATTCATTGTTTTTGTTTTGTTTCTATTTCATGAATTTCTACCCTGATGTTATTTCTTTCCATCTACTACTTTTGGGGTTTGGCTTGTTTTTGTTTTTCCAAGGCCTACGGTACATTGTTAAGGTATTTATTTGAGCTCTCTAAAACTGGCTTAGTGGTCATGAATTCCGTTAGCCAGATTTTATTTCTCCTTAAATCATGACAGTTTTGCTGGTTATAATAGTCTGGGTTGGAGGCTGTTGTCTTTATGAATTTGAAGTGTGTCGTTCTAAGCCCTCCTGCATTTTAAGTTTCTTTTCAGAATCTGTTACCTTGGGGAGCCCACCCTTACTTGGCATTTCCTTTGTTCTGTGTACTGAGTGTTTGAACTGTAACATTATGTGGAGAGATGCTTTTCTGATCTTTTCTGTTTGGCGTTACAGATGCCTTCTTTGTCTGCATTATGATATCCCTTCTCCTACACTGAGACTTTCTGCTATGATTTTATTCAGGATGTTTTCCACATCATTAACATGAGGTTTTCCTCCTCTCTGCCCTGCTTCATTGGTCTGTGATGGGATCCTGTACATCTCAGATATTCCACTTGTACTTTTATTATCATTATCAGTGTCTGAATGTTCCAGTTCCTCGATTTTATCTTTAAGCCCTGATCATCTGGTCTTCCTTGACCCATCCTGTTGATGACGCTTTCTTTGGATCC
The DNA here is from genome assembly GCA_035773235.1 of Eospalax fontanierii. Lineage (NCBI taxonomy): Eukaryota > Metazoa > Chordata > Mammalia > Rodentia > Spalacidae > Eospalax > Eospalax fontanierii. The sequence continues at coordinate 41,270,945 of CM069549.1, read as the reverse complement.
TTTATTTGACTCCCAGTACTTCAGTTTGGTTTGTCTTCACTATTTCTATCTGATTGTTGTCCTGCCTTGTGTTAACTTAGCTGTTTGTGTCTCTTAGAGTTCATTCTTTAAGCATACTTGTAATCATTCTTTTTAATTCTTAGAGATTGTGTCTAATTCGCTCTCACTGGAGGCTGGTACTGTGAGACCAGTGTCATGTTTTGAAGAGCCATGTTGTCTTGGTTTTCATATTTCTTGTGTTGGAATTTGTGCATCTAGGGTTAGATCAGTAGTGGGTTGTTTTGGGGGGTGTTTTGTTTTTGTTCGTGATTTTAAAACTCACTTTCAGTGAAGGTATTTGCAGTGTTCAAGATGGATGAAGTGGCAGTCGGACTGAGGTGTCCTCTTCATCTTCTAGACTGGTGTTTGCTGTGCCAGGCGCAGGCCCCAGTACTCTTCTGAAAGCAGAATACTGTGTACAGAAGCAATCCTTGTCAAAGGAGAAGTGCACTGTGAATACACAGTGATAGTCACTTAGGAAGTACAGAGCACTGAGAGTTACTGCAGGTGTCAGGGAAGAGTAGAGTAGGCTAGGGATTAAAGCAGGTCTATAGAGAGAAATAGAGGACGAAAGTGTCAGTAGAAGAAGGACCAGAAGGGACGGGGCCGGCAGTATAAGCTAAAGACAGAGTGAAAAGAGAGAGAAGTACAGTTGGGTCAATTCAAGAAGCCAAGGCCCGAGCCCCGCAAACTGGACGAGCCTGAGTTCTTTGGAAAGGCCTATTAAGATGGAAAAGGAAAGAGTGGGGCAGAGAGGGTGGGAGAGGAGAGACTGAGGCAGAGCGAGACAGCGGCCTGCCAAGTTGACATTGGGTGTTAAACAAAAAAGAAATAGGTGTGGAGCGAGCTGTGCGGGGACGTGGGGTGTGAGTACAGGTCGGCCCACTTCTGGCTCCAGTCTTAACAGTTCTTTCCATGTTCCCAGATGCCTGTCATACCCCTGAGCATTCCTTCGTGGGATTGGTTCCTAGAGGGTGCAGGGGTTGAATTGCAGTGATGCTTGCACTTCCGGACTGACTCTGTGGTCTGGTCACAGATGCTGGTCACACCTTCCAGGAGTCTGATTGCGAATGCTGGCCACCCCAGGCAGGACATTGCAGCAGGACATTGCGAGACTGGGTCAACAGATGGTGGTCCTGCCTTTGCCAGTCAGGTTCCCTCGTCGGTCCGCCTCTGGGCAGTCCTTCACAGTGTCAGTGCCACGTGGAACCTGAGTTCCCTGCACACTCAGACTCTAACTAGGTTTTCTTCCACCTCGATGAACACTGTATGTTTCGAACTTCCTTCTCTGCAGACCTGAGGTCTTCTGGCCAGGTCTCAGCATATGATCCTGAGACAATTGCTCTGAGTTTGCCAAAAGCATGAGTCACAGAGGATCTCCAGCTGGTGACTGAGCAGGGGCCTTTCAGAAATGGTGTACTGGGGCTGGAGAGATGGCTCAGCAGTTAAGATCACGAGCTGCTCTTGCAGAGGACCAGGGTTCAATTCCCAGCACCTACATAGTGGCTAGCAGCCATCCATAACCCCAGTTTCAAGGAATCCAACAGACTCTTTTGATTCTTCAGGCACTGCACTTACACACATGCAGTCAAACTCGTGCGCATAAAATAATATAGAGTGGTTGTATTATGACCCCCCCATCAAGAGCGGAGAAGAAAGGCTTTGTCCGGGCCTCTCCTCTCCCTCTGCCAGAGCGGTTGGCACTGTCTAGCTCCTGGTCTTTTTCTGTTCTTTAAAATGCCCCTTACTGAAAACACAATGTAGATTTTGTGAGCCTCTGTGTCTGAGACCATGGTTCCCAAGTCTGCATCACTCCTGCTGGGAGTGGGGCATTCCCCAAGCCGAGACAATCCCTTGAAGTGGATTCTGGATGTTCCTGCTCTGTAACATTCTCTGTTTTACTTTGCTATTAAAGCTAGAGATACTCAGATGTCGCTTACCTCTTCTGAAGCAGTTATCCAGCTTATTCCCAGTTTATACCCTGGAGATAGATTCACTCTTCTTCTTTTTAATTGTGTGTGTGTGTTTGCCTGTGTGAGTTTATGTGCACCGCATGAATGCAGGAGCCCTTAGAGGCCAGAAAAGGCATTACATCCCCTGAAACTGGAATTACAGGCAGTTGTGAGCTGCCCTGTGGGTGCTGGGGACCAAATCCGGGTCCTCTACAAGAGTAGGAAGTGCTCTTAACCACTGAGCCATCTCTTCACTACCAAGATATTCATTGCTCTTGATGTTTCTGGACTCTGCTTTCTTTATTCTTTGGCAAACAGGGTAGTGATTATGTCTTACCAGTAGTATGTTGCTCGAGTTCTGACAGCAACACTCCAGCCAGGTTGCATCAGTGCCTGAGAGGTCTTGACATGAACTCAGACCTATCCTACGCTCTTCTCTCCAGTCTTGGACTTCAAATTCTACCCAGGTTTCTCTCTTTACTCTTAGAATTTAGAGCTGATTGTGCTCAATGGAGAAATAGCAGGAAACAGTGATCGCTCTGCTTACCTGCTCATCAGTGTTTTATCACTGGCCACTAGTTCTTGTTCCAGAAGGATTTAAAACCCATGTTTGTCATCCTTGACATTTTCCCGCATCTGTCTTTCTCTATTATATTTATGGCTCTCATATGTAAGGAGAAATTCCTGGGCCTCCCTTTGCCACAGTCAGGACACTTCAGACATCTAGATTAGGCTTTAGTGTTAAGGGCACAGAAGACTTCCTGGATGGAAACTGTAGGAGCAGGCCGCACGGGATTGGTTGAACCTCCGCAGAGGCAGAGAACCAGCAGCACGGGGTCAGGTTTCCCTTTCTCACATAGTCTGGACTTGCTCATGTTGCCTGGTTATGTTACTGTGTTGACCGTGCCTTTGCAGACCATTCACTGGAAATGATGAACTGGGAACTGAAGTAGGTGAACTAAGCAAATGACTTCAGTCTGCAAAGAAGCTTTTCTCAGTTGGGATCAAACGTACATACTGCTGCCATCAGTGTAAGGAGGTGTGTGCCAAGTGCCATGAGATTAGATAAACCACCTACCATGTGGAGGAACAGAGAGCTCTTCCTGTGAAGATGCCAAAGAAAAGCTCTGTAAAGGACCTGGCTCTTCAGCTGAGCCTTCAGACAGGGTTTCAGCATGGAGATGGCGGCTGGAGGTTGTCTGGGAGATAGTAAGTACAGGAACCAGTATTAGAAACATGTAGAAGGCAGGCACAGCACATTGAACCAAGTTGGTGGATGTGTGGGTGAATCTGCTAGTTTTTAAAATTAAGAGGTAGAGTGAGAAGAGAGTAGAATTTCAAGTGTTCTCACTGATGAATTGTGTAGAATCTTGCCCAGCCTTCCGGAGGGGAAGCAGTAATTATGCCATAGAAGAATCATTCTGACTGCCTACTGTCCCAGCTCACAGCTCCTCTCCTCTCTAACAATGCTAGGGATGAGTATGGAGCCATGGTGATGAGAATCAGGACTCACTCACACGTATACTGATGCAAGGCTTTTGCCCGAGCCAGAAAATTTCTCCTAACAGGAGGAATGACGCTTGAAGTCTTGAGTCCTTGGAGCGCCTGGGAGGCGATGGGTAGTGTGTGGCTTATAAATAAGCCAGCTTCTGTGTTGCCTGTAAACAAAAACTCTTCAGTGATCATGTCAACACACTGCTGGAATTATTTGTTGAAATAATGTGCATAGATGTGGATTTCCCTTGGTAAATGAGTTTGCCATTTTAGGCAAGTCAGCACTTTGCAGGAGGCTGTATGCCTTCCCCCCAGACAGCATTCCCAATGGAGTGGGTGCTCATTGGTAGCTGTGCACCGCACCAGGTTCCAGCAAACCTGCACCCTCTTCCCTGCAGTCCTACAGGAAGCTGTGCGCTTGAGTGGGCTGACTGAAGGTCTGGCTCACTGCCTTAGGGTACTAGGTTAAAGGTATTTTAAGACCAAGGCCAAAAGTCATGCCATGCGTGCCCTTACAAGGAAATAGTGAGAAACCAAACCTGAACGCAAACCTGCTTCCTTAAAAGCAGTAGAAGAGAGAAACCATGATGGCCCGAGCTCGACACTGAATCACTCTTACTTTAGAACTGAGAAATGAAAGGATGTAATTAGAAGTGAGTTCCAGGGACTGAAGTCAAGACAGGCTTCACCCACTGAGCTCTGTAGCTGACTTTATTCATAACTTTTATAGCTAGTATGAATAGAACTGATTTCTCAATTTCATTTTTAATAAGTTCATCATTGGTGTATGTAGTTTTTTGTATGTTGATATTGGGGGCCGTTGGTTGAGGGGTTATTAGGGGCTGTGGGATGTTTGGCTGGCCTCAGCCTTGCAGCAGACCTCCTACCTCTGCCCCTGGTCTGCGGGGAGGGTTGGTACTGTTCAGTACCTCTACTGGATTCATCATTTCCCTTCATCGTACTAGTTCCTTTATCCTATGATGCCATTGAGAAAAAAGTGTCCTAGTAATAAAAACAGATAACTGGAAATCTAATAAATGAAAACAAATACATTGCATATTCATGATTCTATTTGTAAAACCACTATTATTTATGAACATATTTATAAAACTATATACTGTTTCTTTTATATTTTTACTTTATGTGTATGAGTGTATATAAGCGCACTTGCACGTGCAATCAATGCCCACCATGGCTAGAAGAGGTTATCAGGTCCCCGGAAGGAATTAAAGATGATTGTTACCATATGGCTGCAAGTCACTGAACCTGGTCCTCTGTAAGAGCAACCAGCACTCTTAACCAGTGAGCCATTTCTCTAGTCCCCTAGCGATTCATTTATAGGCAGCACAATGACTTGGTGGATGGAAGAACAGTCGTAAGTCATTCTGGCCGTGACTGGGCCTGTAGCATGCTGTCTCCCACCGCCCCAGCTTTCCTTCTGCCAGAGCTCCAGCAGGTATGTTCCTGCTCCAGGCATCTTAGCAGTTGCTGGAGAAATCAAACTGAAAAGATAACCTTATCCTGGTGGAAAGACAAAGACAAGCCCACAAAACCAGCTGTGAACTGTGGAACTTTCCTGAAGGAACAGAGTGCCAATCTTGAGTGCTTTCTTAGGCTCTTGTGCAGATGATTTTAAAGCATATTAAAGGATGCCAGAGTGCTGGCTTCTTTGGTTCTGATGGTTGAACTCAGAGTGTTACACATGCTAAGGACTCTACCACTGAATAAACTGAGTCCCAGCATTAGAGCTTTTATATATGTAATTAAATTGGTAGTTTTCCTCAGTTACATAAACTATCACTGAAAGTTTCGTGGTTCCTGTTGAATGAACTTTTCCGCTGCCTGGAAAGCTGGACTGGCAAGCTATGGACAAAGCATTCATCCCAACCTGCGGGCACCTGCTTGCTCAGGATTGTAAACTTGTTAACCTTCTGCAAGAAAAGGGGGAGCTGGGAGAGTCAGTCAGGCCTCCCAACCAACCTGAGTTGCACTTGGGGGAGGGACTAAGGGTGTGAGCCGAGGAAGCCTGGGAGAGACTGCCCCCTCACCATCTTGGGCAGAGGCCAGCTGGTCACAGGGTCCCTGCTGAGATGTAGAATTTGCTGTTTGGCCTCAGCAGGGGAGCCCCCTCTCTCACCCATACTCTGTAAATAAGCACAAATAAACTCTGGTTTCCCAAACTGTACTTTGGAGAAATTGTGCCTGGTTTTGTCGTTAGGGACCTAGATTAGGAGGGTGGGGCTGGATGACGCCTCCCAGAACGAATTTTAGCAACAGTTCCAAAAAGTTCTAGGAGCTCTTGAAGATGTGCCCATGCCTGACACCCTCCGCTTCGTGGATGCCGCAGCATGGCAGTCCCCTGCAGTGAGGACTTTTCATTTTAGCCCTGTGGCACAGTGTGATCTCTTTGAAGATGTGTCTGTGTGCATGATGTGTATGTGGGAGTGATGCTTGCCTTGGCATGCATGTGGAGGTCAGAGGACAACTTTATAGAGTTGGTTTTCTCCTTCCACCTATATATGGGTTCCAGGGACGGAGAACTTGGGTTGCCAGGCTTTCACAGCAAGTGTCTTTATTGCTGAACCATCTCATTGGCTCCCTTTGAAGATTTTTTTAAAGTGACAATTAAGGATTCAAATGTGCATGCTGTCTACCTAATAATGTGTCCAGTCTCAAAGACAAATGGATCAAGCTGAGTGGATGAGGCAAGAGGATCAGGAGTTCAAGAGCAGCCTAAGCTACATGGGACCTTGCCACAAAACAGAGACGTGGACCGACATGAATTATGTGTGATAGTGGCACAAGAACGGATGACAGCTATATTGTGTCCTACCTGGTAGCCAGCAAAGGTCTTGACTGAGAAAGATAATGTGATAAATCTATTTAGAAAATCTAAGGTGCGGTATTAGGGGTATGGTTTTTATTTTTACACCATCCTGGAAGATGTAATATCAGTTATGGACTCCACTCCATTGCAAGACACTTGAGGACAAGAACTGTGTCGCTCATCTCTTCATCACTGGTGTATGCCCAGGACAGTGCCCAACACAAAGCAGATGTTCGTGAAACGCTGAGGTCGAGCTGCCTCTGCCTTCTAAGTGCTGCAGTTACTGGTTTTGAATCACCGTGCCAGCTTCAAGAGATATTTTGAGAAACGAATAGAGGCACTTAGAAAGCACACCATGGTGCGCAGTGAGAATGGCTTTCTAGCCGATTAGAACTGAGTTTAAATCCCTCTGTCCCTCAGTAACCAGTTACCTAACCTCCTTGACATAGATCTTTGGCATTTAAGAAAATATATGATGATTCACATGGTTCGTGTGGGTAGACTCAAGGTTAAATCCCATGCAGCAGGCAAGTGATTAAATGAGCTTTAAGAGCTGCTTACTTGAATGGGGTCGGTGAGCCACAGCATTGGAGTACAATTCATGGAAACTCTCCACCTCTAAGCCCCACTCCTGCCCCAATTCCTAACAGATGCTTCTGCCTCCCAACACCTCTGGACAGCTCACTGGCCGCCTTCAGCCCCCGGGCCACCTTTGTGCTTGCTTCTCTGGGAGTGAGATCTTTAGTCCTGCTCTCCCTGGATGCCGTCCCTGAGATGGCCCTCCCCTCTCAGATCTGCCTTCCTCCACTTTCAGCCACAATTTGATTGTGTAAAAGAGTTGCCTGCAGCTTCAGAGCCTTTGCTCTATTTATCTGTAGACACTTAACTTGCAATGCTTGTCCCTGTACTTAAATGCTACCTGCCCAAAGAGGCCTTTTGTAATGACCACATCTAAAATTTCACCCCCTGCCCACCTCATCTCCTCCCTTGAATTCCTGTTCTTGGTGACATTTTCCTTGTGTTGTAGTTTATTTATTTGTCTGCCTGATGTGTAGGAGAGTCCTACACATCTGAGGAAGTTCATTTGTGAATGAATGCACATGAGGTGGTCTGTGTATAGACATCATGCACCACCCTCCCTTGGGGAAGCAAGAGCCTTCTCTCACAAGGGTATTGTGCTTGTAATAGGCCTGGGGTTGTCAGTAAAACAGCTTAATCATCCCAGAAAAGTGGACCCAGGTAGATTTCAGAAGGAAGCACATGATGGTGACCAGTCAAATCCCGCCAGGGTTCATGAGAATTAATGAGCTTTCTGTTCCCCTGCAAACAATGCGCGACTTCTGCTGCTCTGGGCCATTCAGACTTTGAACTGAAGACAAAAATAATTGTGAAGGTGAAGGACAGAAGGACAGCATTGGAATTTTTTTTTTTTTAGAACCCTGCAACAAATGAGATGGCTGTGGGGTTTTCTTTGTTGTTACTGCTTTTTCAAAGGCACTCTGTGGAGGTTTCTTGGCTTTTATAACCTCTTTCTTCTGTTTCTCAAATTATAGTTTGGGAATAGTGATCACACCAACTGTTTTCAGTTGTTATTATCACCAAATCGCTCCTGATAAGAGAATGGATGGATCTTAGTCCAGCAAGAAATGAAAAGGCGGTGGGTGCAGTGCAATTGGCAGTATACTTGCCCAGGTCCCATCCCCCACACCACATAAAAAAGGTGTGGGTATGAGAGGTTCAAGGTCATCCTCCACAACACATCAAATTCAAGGCCAGCCTGACCAGAGGAGAGGGAGAGAGGGAGTAGTGGAGGAGGACGGGGGAGGGAGAGACAGGCTTATCGCCAGGGTCACTTGTAGCTTGGTTGGAAACAACATACACATAGGCAAGAAGGCACGGTGACTTGTCAAAGCTCATGGTCACAACCTCAGATACTGAGGCATACAGACTTCATTTACTGTCCTTAGAAATAACTTCTTAGTCACTGAGCAGAGTCAAAAAGCATTAGGAACGGCTTGTGAGAGCAGCAAGATACATTCCAAAGTAGAGAGGCTAGACAGTTCAAAGCTGAAGGCAGTGGGACGGTGGAGGCAGAGAGGCAGCTGCACAAATGGAGATGATAATAGACCGGACAAGCTAGAAGAAACAACCGAGAACCTTGAAAATGACCTTACTAGAGACCTGAAACAGGCAGCCTTGCTTTTCTTCTGCAGACAGAAATTGAGCTAATGTCTATTAACTTGTTTCTTCCTCTGTTTTCAATGTTTCTTTCAAATCAAAGACCCAAGAAAATCATTGGGTGGGAACATCGTTAAATCTTAGCTAAGAGACTAGATGCTCATGTACTCTTGTTTATAAATAAAGAGCTAGTAACAACTTCAGAATTCCACTAGGTTACATAAAATAGGTGTGTTGTTCATAGGTTACACAGTGATGTCATCAAATGTGCTTTGAAAACAGTTTACCAGTATGAGAAGGTGGTCATGGAAATGCTATTAAATGAAAAAATTAAGTTTTCAAACTGTCATGTCATATTGTTCCAGTTTTTTAAAGTATTATTATATGTGTACAAAAACAGGAAAGATGCATGTCAGAGTGCCATCAGCAGTTATATCTGGTAGGAAGATTATGAGTAATTTTATTTTCCTCTGTGCTTTTCCAACTCTCAGACTTTCTGCCACATTATAATGGCAGCACCATATTTTTTTTTAAAAGAATCAATTACATGGTGACTCAGCCACTCTACAGTGAACACCTGTCGAGAAGTGAGAGACGAGTTCTGTGGCCTGGTGCAGACTGCTCTTGGTTTCCAGTCCTGGTTTCATGGGAAAGGACATTCTGAGTAGAGCGTAGAGGAAGGCACATCCTGTGTGCTCTTGCTTTAGGCGTTAAATGACTCCAAATGAACTGACAGTCTGCTATGTGTTAGAAAAGACACAAAACAGAGGCCCAGGTTTGTCCTCTATCTCTGACTACTCTTAAGACCTGAAGAAGTCTGCATTCCCCTGGACTGAGCTGACGGCCACCCTAAGGATTACCCTAAAGATAACATGCAGTTTCTGTGGTCCTAACAAGGTACTTCTTTCTGTCTGAAAAGTCCTGAATGGCATGCGAAAGGCATGCTCATTTATTGCAGTTTTTTCCTTTATTATAGTAGTATCAGAAGGCCAGAGAAAATTCTGGCTCAGAAAGATGAATTCTTGCAAGGAAAGAAGCATTGCAACCAGCGAATCACCCTGCCTGACTGGAGCAAAAGGAAACGCTACCGATCTTAAAAGAAGCCCAGCAGGATCCACAGCGGAGACTCAAGGAACATGACCTGGGGTGTGCCAGCTCCGAGACTGACGGGCAGCGGGGCTCCAAACAGCCCGACCCTGAGTCTCCCCAGTGAAGGCCAGTAGGCCATTTTCCACATAGAAAATGAACGGGGCTTCAGTTCTGCACAGCAGACCCATGGCCTCAGTGTCCTGACCTGGCCAGCTGGCCAAACTGCATCACAGCACAGCAGAGTCTCCAGTCTCCTTTTGACACTGGAAATCTTGAGGAGTCTCACTGGGGTTGCCACATGTTACCAGAGAATCAAAGTCTCCTCTTTGTCCTCTTAGTCTTGTTAATAAAATAATTTAAGAATGGACTCAAACAGAAGTTTGAGGACAATTTTATTAGTTTAATAGAAAAATCCCATGGCGGGCAAGCTATAAATCTCAAAAGCTCCTCAGAGAAGGAAGATGGAGCAGAAAAAGAGAAAACCGTGTCCTTTGAGTTAAGCATAAAGGTCAGCCACATGGTGGTCAGGCAGCCACGTACAGGGAGGGGAACTTCAGAGAGAGAGGAACGTTACTGGGGACTGGCTCGTGCCTTCCAGATGCTTGACTGCAGCTCTGTGAGTTAACTGTGCTGGGAGGCAGGAAATCTGGGAAGGAAAAGTATGTTATCTCATTAAAGGGCCGACTCTTTCATCTATCTCTTTAGCATAGCTCACAGTGAACCCGCCTTCTCAAGTCGTGGCCCCTGTTATGGCGCCAAGACCTCTGAGATGGATCCCTCAAACTCCAGATGTTCTGAGTTGGCCAAATTTTATTTTTAGCTGGCCAGTGACTGCACTGTCTGGGTTGGGATTTAGAGAGCCCAGCACTGACTCAGAGGAGAGAAGGGCTTATAGAGGCAAAAACTACAACCTGATGGACCAGGTGGAGATCACACAGGTATGACATGTTTGTTCCTGTAGCAGACAAGCAAGCAGTTACAGAATCCAGTTACGCATTGAACATGCAGTTACAGAAGTCAGATAAGCATTAAGCAAGTGGTTATAAAAACTATAAGACACTGAGACCCTTTGGATTTTGTGGGGGTATTTTTCTGTGGTTAATTCTTCCTGGAACTGCCTAGCAGAGTTAAGGACAACTCATCAAGAGGATGGCCTTATACAAAGTGGAGGAACTCAGGCCATCACAGCCCATTGGCCAACTGATGGACTCATCAAGTGGGTTAACTCTTAACGTTTTGTGTGTTGTGGAATGTTAGGTCTCCGCTCTAACGGGCCTCCACAAACCCAGACCGAGGCTACTGTAACACTTGTTTAGGGCATCATGGTATACATCTGTAATCACAACACTTGAAAGGTAGAACAGGAGAGTCTGGAGTTCCAGGCCAGCCTCAGTGTTGAGGAATCAGGAGTCCCTGTTCTGAGTTTAGTCTTGTCAGTAAGAGTTTGCAGACAGACTCAGATGGAGCTCAAGGACAGTATCGTTAGTATGAGAGAAAAGCATCAGGGCAGGCAGCTTGATGAGTGCGATGGAAGAGGAGAGCCTGTGCCTTTCAAGTTAGAACTGGAGGTCAGCAAGCAGCTGCGTGGAGGGGCGTGGTGTCCTCAGAAAGAAAACCCAGTGTCAGGAATAGCATGTTAAAGCTTTGGGGAAGTATCCACAGAAGGAAGAGTTAGGAATTTTGAGTGAGAACTCTGGACATCGGAACGGCTTAGCAGTTCTGCAGGGGAGAAGTCTTGGAAGCTGCTGCGCAGGGGAGGGACCTCTGAGAAGGACTTCACTTCGGTAGGGGATAGTGGTCCCTCCTCAGCATATCTTCAGGTGAATCAGCTTTGGGGCAGTCTGCTGATCAACAGGCCCAGCTGGATTCGTGACTAAGGGAGGAGACAATAATAAGTAGTGTCCTAATCTTTGGAGCCTCTTAGAATGTCACGGGTGGAACGCGTTCCATTCTTTTGACAGGAGGTGGCAGCTGAATGGGCCTCCGCCTTCCCCCTCTCATAAGGCGCTTCAGATCCTAAGGAAGGGTCCTCATGTTGCTGCCTTTCCTAGTGTTACCAGAAATGGGAGGAGGTGTCCAAAGTTGACCATGACAGAAGGTGTCCCTCCTCAGTGTCCTTCAAGCTTGATAATCCCTGTCTAGCTACCTAACACAGCTGTGTAAAAGGAGAAGAAAAATAACAAGTAACCAGACCAGGAACCAGAACGCCACAAACGTGTCTAGAACTTCCTGTCAGAACAAGACACTTCTGACTTCAGGCCAAGAACAAAAATCGAAGTCCCTATCCCTAAAACTTCCTGACTAGTTTCTACTGTTCTATCATCAGCTACACAGTGAATGTGAGGCTAGCCTGGGCTACATGAGACCCTATCTCCAAAGACAAATTTCCTTTTACATTCCTTTAAAAATTTTTATTTTGTGTGTATGAGTGTTTTGCCCGCATGTAAGTGTGCCCATGTGTGCAGTGCCCATGGAGTCCGGAAGAGGGCGTCAGATCACCGGGAACTGGAGCTACCAATGGTTGTAGCCACCATGTAGGTGCTGGGAATGGTATTCAGGTCCTCTGCAAGAGTATCCAGTGCTCTTAAGTACTGAGCCATCTCTCTAGCCACTCCTTTTATATTCTTAACATCGTCCTGTGTGGTACAGTACATACTCTTACTCCCTTGAAAAACACTTTCTAGTAACCATTTACTCACTAGCAAATATGCAAGTCCTGTGGGTCTGGCGTGGTGGTACACAACTTTCACCCTCCCGCTCAGGAGGCAGAAACATGCCAGCTTCGTCTACATGGTGAGTTCCAGGCCTGCTGGACCTACAAGGAGACCCTGTCTCAAAAAGACCAAAAAAAAGTTCCGAAGTCTCTTCTACTGATAGCATTTTGAGCTCATTTCTTGTTTGGTGAACGATGTTAGGAAAACTAAGACACTAGTGGATGGATGGAAGGGGAGCAGGAAGGCCAGCCAGGTGGATTCAGGCATGGGCCTGTTCACTTTCCCCAAGGGCAGGAGTACCTACCCTATTCCATCTCAAAACCTGTTAATGCAAAGCAGTGGAGCCTGCTTTGGAAGACACAGAACATTCATGGCACTGAACAATTTTCAGTACTCAAGTCTTTCATTAAAACTTCAAATATCAGAAGAGGAAGGTGCAAACTCTTCCTTCATCCTAGCCTGAAGGATGACCACGGTCAGGCCTCTCCTTCATCCTGGCCTGAAGGATGACAATGGTCAGGCCCCTCCTTCATCCTGGCCTGAAGGATGACAATGGTCAGGCCCCTCCTTCATCCTGGCCTGGAGGATGACCACGGTCAGGCCCCTCCTTCATCCTGGCCTGGAGGATGACAATGGTCAGGCCCCTCCTTCATCCTGGCCTGAAGGATGACAATGGTCAGGCCCCTCCTTCATCCTGGCCTGGAGGATGACCACGGTCAGGCCCCTCCTTCATCCTGGCCTGAAGGATGACAACGGTCAGGCCCCTCCTTCATCCTGGCCTGAAGGATGACCACGGTCAGGCCCCTCCTTCATCCTGGCCTGAAGGATGACCACGGTCAGGCCCCTCCTTCATCCTGGCCTGAAGGATGACCACGGTCAGGCCCCTCCTTCATCCTGGCCTGGAGGATGACAATGGTCAGGCCCCACAAGCTCAAGTTGGCCATCACCCTCTCTGCCACCACAGTTCCATGTGCGAGGCATCTTCCATGCTGGCCAGAAAGCTTGCTGGGAGCTTTGTACTTCAATTTTTCTCTCTGAAATGCGTCCTCCCTAGTCCCCAGGCTTCTTAGGAAAGGCGTTCCAAGATAAAATTCAGGACATCTGGTTACACTTGTATGCCAGATAAATGAGTATGCCTGTGTTTCAAGTATTGCCTGGGACACACTTCCACCCTAATAAAGCAGTCACTTTAAAATTCAGCTTCAACTGAGTATCTTAGTATTTGCAAACTTGGATGCCCTTACCTAGGAAACTTGCCAGGACCACCTCATCCAGCTCAGTCACGTTTCTCCAGGACCACCTCATCCAGCTCAGGCACGTTTCTCCAGGACCACCTCATCCAGCTCAGGCACGTTTCTCCAGGACCACCTCATCCAGCTCAGTCATGTTTCTTCTTAGATCATTTTGAAACAGGAAGAAAGAGCGTCCCCTAGAGGGTTCTTAGTCTCGTTCATAAAAGAATTTAAGAATGGACCCAAATGGAAGCTTTAGGACAATTTTATTAGAATTTAAAAAAAGTCCTCAGGGCAGGCAAGCTGGAGATCTCAGCAGCTGCCCTTTGGGGGAACACAGAGGAGAGACAAAGAAAAGCCTTAAAAATCATGCAGGTTTAGAGTCTGCAGGAGGTCAGACACGTGGCCAACTGGCAGCCACACATCGGAAAGATACAAGCTTTAGAGAAAAAGTAAAGATGCACAAGATGCTGGGGCAGCCCAAAGCGTTAAGGAAAGCACATTTAGAAAAGGGAGATGAAAAAAGAAAAGGGCTGATTGTTTTCCTGAAAAATTCATAAAAGTCAGCAGACTTACAGAGTCCTACATGTCTGTGACCAGGCCCAGAAGGACTGCCTAGGAGTCTGGGCAGGAAAAGTTCACTGTCTCATTAACACACTCGGTATTCTGCCCATCTATTTAGTGTGACTTAAGGTGAACCCACCTTCCTAGGGGTGGTCTTATGACCGGGTGATTGACCAGTCAAACTGGAAATGTGGGTCTTCGAACTGATAGACTGGAGATTTTATAGTCTATCCTAGTTCATCTGCTGGGGCTGTTTGATACTCTTAACAATTTTATTTTCTCTTTAGTACTAAATGAAATCATTTGTTCAGTGTTAGTGTTACTTACCAGCTTAAAGAAAGTTTCATGTAGACAAAAACTCTGCCTATCTGACTCCCAGTGATCTCTACCCAGAATGGGGTAAGTATAATTACCTATGGAGGGATGGAGGCACAGGTGGACGCAGGAAGGGAGGGGTGAGTGGATGGAGGGAGGCAGGCCGTGTGCAGCGCGCGCTGTGGTCTGGGGCTCCCCGCTCTCCACGTCCGCAGTACCTTCTACTCCTTGCCCACCTGCCTCCTCTCCTTTTCTGAAAACGTCTGCCTGCTGTATGCCTGGATTTCTTGCCCTCCACCCTGGGGACTCCTGCCCCACCCCCAGAGCAAGTCTCACCTCTTGCCCATCTTCCCTGAAGTTGCAGACAGCTGTTGCTGTGGTTCTCTGGCTTCAGGTGCAGATAGTCGCAGGGGATAACAGTGTGGCCACAATGCCACTGCTCTCCACAGTGCAACTGAACTTAAATCTGTATTTCCTCCGAGCCAGTTTTGATTTGGAAGAAAGCTCTTTTATTTGTATAAAATAATCTTGGACAGAAAGGAAGGCTTCCCTAACATGAAAGTTGTGTAGGCCACCTTCTCTCACCACAAATACTCCTCAGCTTTGGATTGTTGGCAGCTATACTGCATCTGCTTTCTTCCCACCAGTCCTCCAAAGAACTCTCGACTGCGACCTCAGCCCTCTGTACAGCCATTGGTTAGTGCGGCGAACAGGCAGCCCAGTGAGGGTTAGGTCAGCATCTGCTGCGCTGGAAGTCTGCGTCCGAGAGGCCAGGTGACATGAGGTTAGTCCTGGCTGAGAACTCTGCTTCCTCCACTTAACCTTCCAGCCACTAACTGGAACCCTCAGGGAACCCGAGGAGGAAGCATTGCAGTGGCTGGAAAATGAAACTTGTGTCAAAGTAAACTGCTCATCTGGCGCCTCTTGGTTAATCTGGGGGTTTGTATGCAAGCTGGAATCCCTGTCTCATATTTGGGTCAGAGCAAGAGGAAGGACACATGACTTGCTTTAAAATTAGCCTCAAAACTCATTATATAATAGCTGTTTTTCACTAAATGGGCTCTTTCCTAAAGGACATGTGCAGCATTTATATTAGTGTCTGTTGAATCATCTTGGAGAAAAGCCTTCAGATCCACCCAGACTTCATGCTTCCACCTACAAAATGATGTGTGAGTGCTGGGAACCCAGTCTGGGTGACAAAAACTAACCATCCTATCTAGAAAACACTCACACACCTCTTGTTTTTGAGCTTGCCAGCAAAGAGAACAATCTTCCAAAGGACAGAATGGGAAAAAAAAAAAAAGAAATACTTGCTTGGTCAGAGTCCAGGGTTGGTATTCTAAGAGGTTACTGAGAACATAGTTTACAACTTTAAAAAACAAACTCCATGTGACAGTGAAGCAGTCTTTGCACACATTCAAAATCAGCATAAAAGAGTAACCATGTGAACTGTTGTCCTTCTCCAAGGACAGATTGTCTCTGAAGATTTCAGATGCGTCTCAGCAACATCTGCAGGTAAAACTGAAAGACCTAGAGGGTGAGCAGATGCAAAGAACCATGTGTGATGGGAAAATATTTCTCTACAGTCAGAAGAAGATAGGAGGATCAGGAGACCAAAGCCCCAATGACATGACAGTTGGAGGCCAGCCTGGGCTATGTGAAACCCTGTCTCAGAAATCATCAGGAGCTGGAGAGATGGCTCTGTGGTAGGAGCATGCAGAGGACCCAGACTAGGTTCCCAGCACCCACACAGCAGCTAACGAGTATCTATAACCCAAGTTCCAGGGGATCTGATGCCCTTTCCTGGCCTCCTGGGGCATTGCATACATGTGATACACTTACATATACATAGATAAAGCACTTACAGACATAAAAACAAATGAATCTTAAAAATTAAAAACAACAAGCCTGGCATGTTACTCTCAGCACACAGGAGGCAGAGGCAGGCAGATCTCTTTGAGATTGAGGCCAGCCTGGTCTACAAAGGGAGTTCCAGATCAGCTGTGACTACAGGGAGACCCTATCTCAAAAAATCTAAAAAAAAAAAGTTATAGCAAGAAAAGTATTTTCCTGTGCTCTGCTGACCAAGATGAGTGCTTATCATTTACATCTCATTTCTGATGTGATCGTAAAGGGCTAAAAGACCAAGAAGGGAAAGAACTGGACTCTGGGTCAGCAAGACCGGTCAGTGGGCAAAGGCAGGACCTCATGGCGGACCGCGGACTCCCACTGGCCGTGCACTGCCGTCTGTACCCTTAAGCGCATGCACACACACGTACATGTGAGTGTGATTTAAAATTTAAAGATCTGACCTCTCTAAGTAAAGGGACAAAAACACACAGCAATTGTCAAGAACCCCAGGTGTGGCCTGTCTCTCACGGGTGGACATGACCAGGCAGGGAGGCCTCCGTGGGTGACAGGAAGAGCTCTCTACAGTCAGATACACTGGCTTCAAATCACACCATTGTCACTTACTGGCTGTGTGGTCTTTGTCAAGTCCTTTGGCTGGTCTGAAACTTATTTCATCATGGGTAAATCAGGGATAATGATAGCACTCATCAATAGGCGCTTACAAGATTTAATTCAATGTTGCTTGTGACATGCCCATAGCAGCATGGCTGCGCAGTCGGCGTGGTGAGTACTCATCATTAGGGCAGTTGTAACTGACCCCAACAGCCTGGGGCAGCTGTAACAAATATCCGCAAAGGTGGTGGTTAGGACGAGCGCTGCGGGAGGGGTGTCCAAAGCCTCCGGCCTCTGGCTGCTTCCTTTCCCTCCCGCTCCCTCTGTCTTTCAACACAGTCTCGTGTAGCCCAGACTGACTTTAAATTCACTATGTAGTTGAAGCTGGCCTTGAACTTTTGATCCTGGGACTAGAGGCATGTTCCACCATGTCCAGTCTTTGGTAATTGTATATTACAAAGTAGCTGATGGAGAGAATTTTGAATGTTCCTGAAATCACAAAGAACTAATAAACATCTAGGTGATAACTGTCTGATTTTCCTGTTCCAATCATACATTATACATGGATTGGAATATCACACTGCACCCTGTACGTATGTACAATTTACTCTATTAATTAAAAACAAGATGTGCAGGTGCTGGGGCTGTTGCTCAGTGTTACATCACTTGCTTAGCATGTGAGGCTCTGGGGTTCAATTCCCAGCATCAGACACAGACACAGACACACACACACACACTAAAGTATTGCCAACTTGACAGAGTCTAGAGTCACCTAGGAGAACAAGTGTTGGCCTACCTGTGAAGGGTTATCTAGACAGGTTAACTGAAGTGGGAAGATCTGCCTTAACTGAGGCTGGAACCATTTCACAGGCTGGGGTCCCAGACCCAACAAAAAAAAGAGAAGCTGAGCACTAACATTTATTTGCTCTCTGATTCCTAATTGCAGGGTCAATGTGTCCATGGGCCTCATAGGCCTCCTGTGACACCTGCGCACCTTGGTGGACTTCCTCTGGAACTGTGAACCCAGAATAAATCTTTCCAAGTTGCTTTGGCCAGGTCTTCTATTGCAGTGATGAGGACTGTAATAATACCACTATGTTAGAAGAGAGTTGCTTTAAGAATTTTTCATAGTCAGGCATGGTGGAAGCAGGAGGATCAAGGAGTTCAAGACCAGCTCCAACTACATAGCATGTTTGAGGCTATGCTAGGCTACATGAGATTCTGCCTCAAAAAAAAACAAGAAAAACAATGAAAAGAACTAAATGGACAATTTTAATTGCTGCTGTCTCTATTTCAGTGCAGTTTCTCTAAATATAAAAAATTAATTTAAAAACCAAGACTCAAAAATATTATGAGGCTGGAGAGATGGCTCAAGGTTAAGAGTACTTATGGCTGTTCTTACAGAGGACTAGGGTTTGGATCCCAGCACCCACACAGAGGCTAAAAACTGCCCATAACTCCAGTTCCAGGGGATCTGACACCTTCTTCTGACCTCCTCAGGCACTGCACACCATGAGCACACTGACACACATGCAGGCAATACACTATACACATAAAATAAAATAAAATAGTTTAAAATATTGATTATAACAGTGTAATTAGTGACTTTCTGAAATGAAAGCCTTAGGTTCTTTGGTAAATAGATTTATGAAGTATGTGTCTCATTACTCAACATCCACAAGTGTACAGTTATAATGAAGTCATCCTTTCTTTTTATTTTTAACAACTTTGAGTCAGAGAAACCATAGATTGTCAAGAACAGGAGTACACATAAAATCCCAACGCTTGGTAAGTGGGGCAGGAAGATGAGAGGTTTACGGTCAGCCTCACCTACACAAGAGCCTACCTCAACAAACAAAAGCACGGGTATTACACTTTTTCCTCACTTTTATCACTGTAAGGCGAATTTGCCTTACACTGTGATACATTCGATGTGTGGGCCACTATTAACACTATCTGCCCAGGCCCTGGACCGTAGGGTTGGTCTAATGCTGTGACTCAGGTCTCTGCATGCAATGAGCATTTACCTGACTGTGAATCTCTTTGTCTGTCCCCTGGCAGGTTTTCGCTCACCTAGCCTGCCTAGGAAGAGTGTGAACACTTCTAACCTTCCAGGATCATGAAAACCAGTTCTTGGCACAGTGCTCAGCAATTAGGAAGTCACACAGTAGAGGATGACTTATTTTTTAAAACAACATATCCTGAGCTAAGTGTGGCTGACAACCTTGGAGCATCTGTGTTTAAACTTACCAGGGCTTTGAGATGTCCGCCCTCCTCTGAAAAAAGCATGGCTCTTTCCACATTTATCAGTGAACAGGATTACCCAGCTAGACAGTGAGTCTGCTAGGTACAGCCTCTCCTAGCTGCCCTTAGAATATTCATAAGTCACTCTAGCCCTCCCTTCAGAGCCCAGTGTCGTTGTAGTCTAACCCCGTGTCATAACAGAGCTCTGATCAGAAAGGTCAGTAGTCTTCACAGTTAACTCGCACATTTCCCACATATATGAACTTCTAGCATGTGTGCAGGAGAAGAGGTTGTCCCCAGAGAGTGTGTATGGTGCCCAGGCTGTGTGGAGCTGACCAGGCTGTGTGGAGCTGACCCCTGCACTCCCAGAAGGGCTGGAGAGCCCGTGTCATCTGCTGAGTCCTGGTCATGACACCCCAACTCTCCTAAATCATATAAAACCATTTGTAGAGGCCGAAGGCTGCTTCTTGCCTCCCGGTCTCCCCTGTGCACCCCTTTTCTGGGACCGGCAGGAGGTCAGGCAGTTAACCTAGACCAAGTAGAATAACTGTAAGCCTAATAGGTCCCAAACAGTTTAAATTGCAAACAAGCCTATTACTTGGCCAGATCTTTTTCGAAACAGCAGAGACAGTGCTCAAGCCTGGACAGACTGTCCTGGGATTCTGGCCTTGAGCTGCCCTGGCCACCGGACAGTCACGTTCAAGCCAGCGGGACACGCCCCAGGGCCCAGAGACTGCGGAGGTGCTTCAGTTCCTCCTTCAGAACGAGCCTCTCACGGTTGGCAGGTTTCACCATTTGACCTGTGCTCCACCGGCCTGGTCTGTTCTGTGACCCCTTGTGACTCTCAACTGGGGCGTGTTTGGGGGACGGAGGAGGGGAGCACTTCCCTGCGGCACATGGATGAAGGCCACTGCGGTGAACAGGGCAGACCGTCGCAAGGGTGGATTATCTAGTCCAACTGACCAGTACAGTCACGGCTGTGAGGTCCTGGGGCACGCCCTCACTCAGGCCTCTTCTTGGATCTGGTTCTTATTCTTTCATTGACCTTTAACTGCTTCACTACCAGTGGCCCCAGATCTACTCTGCCCTGGATGTAGACGTTGTGCTCCTTTTTCCTGTATCTTGAACTCTAAATTCTGTGTCTGGAGCTCTGAGTGGCGCTCCCTGCCACCTCTGACCCCACCCTGAAAACCAAGCAAAGCTGGCTGGAGAGAAGGCCCGACAGTTAAGAGCACGCTGCTTTTGAAGTGGGCCTGAGTTCGGCTTCCAGCACCCGCATGGTGGCTAACTTCCCTGACTCCAGTTCCAGGGGATCCGATGCTCTCTTCTGGCTTCCTCAGGAATTGCATGCAACAGACATGCACACCAAACATTCACTACACGTAAGATTAAAATAAATAAAAAATTAAGAAAAAAACAAACCAAGCCCTAGAGGACCAGGTTAGTGCATTGCTTTTCACATATTGTGATTTAGGTATGTAGTTCTGAGAGAAATAGACCAGCCCATAATAACTCTTCCTGCATGCTCTGGCTAACCCACACCACACTGCTGGCTGGTGGTATGCTCCTGTTGTGGTTTAGCTTCTTGCATGATTTTTCAATATTTATTTTTGTATCAACTCTCCTTGTGCCGTTTGCCTCACTTAGTTAAACCCAATTTCAGTATTTGTGACATCCTTTCTCAACGCCATCTTTAGATCTCTGAAAAACATATCTCAACCATACAGGAAGCAGAACAATCCCTTCTCACCTCTATCTTATGTCCAGAGCACATAACCTCACATGACAAAGGGGCTCTGCAAAGTGAAGAGATGAGGAGGTTAGGATTACCTGGGTGAACCCAGGAAGTCATGAGGCTTCTTAAAGCGAGGGTGCATTCTGCCACAGAGGCGGACCCAAAGATAGTGAGGCCCTGAGAAGAGCTGCTGGGCTTGAGATGAGGAAGGAACTGCATTAGGATTTCGTGAAGCCAAGGCTGGCCTCCAACTTACTTTGTGGCTAGGGACGGCCTTAGCCTGTGAGCACCAGAATTACAGTGTGCTCCACCAACCCTGGCTAGTCAGCTTCTTGTTGCTAAAATGGAATAGTCCAGAGGTCTAACTGGGTTACAGTTCTGGAGGATGAAAGTCCAGGAGGCTTGGCTCAGGCCGGTGAGGGCCTTGACAGATGGCAGAGCGCATGTAGGAGGGAATGAGGACCAAATGAGGGAGCTGAGAGAAACTGAAAGACCAGACTTGCTTAAAAAACTCTGTGAGAACTCACAGGAGGGCACATGAGGAATGCCTTAACCCTTTTGAAGACATGCCTCCAAAGACCAGCAGACACTGGTCTCCAGTACCCTAGAGAGCCAAGCTTCTCAACTCAACACAGGAGACACTCAGCCCATCCAAACAGGAGCTGAGCAGCCTCAGAGAGTGGAATAGGCAAGGCCAAGTCCCCTCAGCCTCCAGAAGAGATGGAGGCCTGTATATGCCTTCCTTTGAGAACAGGTTAAATGGCTGAACCCCAAAGCTATAGGACAATGAATTTGCTGTTTTCTAAGCCACCAAGTCTATGGTAAATTATTACAGCAGAAAGAAAAAAAGCTCACTATTCCTTAAGATGTTTTACTCCTAAAAATACTCACTTTGAAAAAGCTTTTTTTACTTTAAATTCTTTTTCCTTTTTTTCAAATGTTATTTCATATATTGTGTGGGTAAGTGCGTGGGTGTGCATGTGTGTATGGGGATGTGTGTGCATGTGTACTGAGATGTGTGTATGGAGCGTGAGGGGATGGAGGTATGTGTGTGGTGTTTGTGTGTGGTATATGGTATGTGTATGGAGGGTGTATACGCGGGGGATGTGTGTGGGTTGTGTGCATGGGGTGCTTGTATATAGGATGTATGTGTGTGCAGTATGGGGGGGTGTGTATCTGGGGTACGGTGTATAAGTGTGTATGTGTGAGGTATATGTGTGTGTGCATGATGTGGGAGGATAGGAGTGTATGTATTGGGTATGTATGTGTGTATAGGGATGTGAGAGCATGTGTGTGAGTATGTGGTGTATGTGTATGTGTATGTGTATTGGCCTCTAGCATCCACATTCATGTTCACACACACACAAGCACGCACGTGCACACACACATTTCTTGAGCATCACCTTGGTCTAAAGTCCATGGAACTTTTGCCAGTAGATCTTGGTATGTGCAGATACCTACCAGTGTTTCAGAGCGCCCCTAGGAAGGAACTATATATTCTCTTTTGTTGTTATTTTAAGATTTATTTTTAATTCTGTACATAGTGGGGGTGGAATATATGCACCTGTGTGCAGGTGACCTCAGAGGCCAAGGGCGTCATGCCCTGGAGCTGAGTTGCAGGTGGTGGTGAATGCTGGGTACTGAACTTGGGTCCTCTGCAGGAGTGGCACGTATTCTTAGTCACTGAGCCATCTCTCTACAGGCCCTCTGGTTTGAGGGGACTTGCGGGGGAGTTTTTTTGTTTTGTTTTGAGCCAGGCCCTCACTATGTAGCACTGGCTGCCCTAGAACTCATTGCGTAGACCATGCTGGCCTGGAACGCAGAGATTCTCCTGTCTCGGCTGGAATTAAAGGCATGGCTTTTTGTTTTGTTTCGTTTTGTATGACAAAGATTTTTAATAAGGTTTTTTGTTTGCATGGATTTGGGAATGTATTTGTGTCTACCTCGGGAAGTTAGTACATTCCTAATACAATAAGACCCCACGCTCCTATAGTTAAGAAGCAAGCTCTGAATCGGTCACTGTGGTGTAACCTGTAATTCCAGGACTCCCGAAGCTGAGGCGGGAAGAAGACCGGTTTGAGCCAGCCTGTCTGATATCAAGATCTTGTAAATAAACAAATAAACAGAAACTCAAAGTTTGCTCTATTCATTTACCCCTGGCTAGCAGGTATCAAGAACTCTTGAGCAGACAACTTCAGGCCCTGTCCCAGACCCTCTGAATCCAGGCGCTGAGGGTGCCAGGCTGCCTGTTCTAGCAAGGTTGCCTAGCGATCTTCACATGCAGATGCTGCTTGGTTTACAGTGGGGCGCTGTATCCAGTAAACTCATGCTTTTATTTTGTTTTGTTTTTGACAGGTTTGCTATGGCCCAGGCTGGCCTTCTACTATCTGTCCTTGAACTCTTGGTCCTCCAAGCCTCTGTCTCCCAAATGCAGGATAACAGGACTGTGCCACCATATCTGGCTATAAGTATCTAGAAACAGAATAAGCTGCAAATGCATTTAATGCTCTCAGATTATCACACCTTAACACAGTACACTACAGACCATACTGCCCTCCCTCAGGATGACTACATCAACTAGGGGCCCTGTGTTGCAAGACAATATACTAGCTCGGGAAAAGTCCAAGATCCAAATATTCAAAACAGTTTCTACTGAATCAGTATCACTTTCATATCAGCCTAACATCAAAAAACATAGCTCCAAATAACATAAGTTAGGGACATAGCTCAGAGCCCTGAGTCCAAGTTACATATCAACCACAGTGAAATTAGACCCCCCGAGGTGAAACACCAAGCGAAGCAGTGAAATTTGAACTGCAGGGCCCTGTCCACAGCTAACAAGGCCCAGGCTCTCTGGCAAGAGGAGACTTGACACATTATGGCTGTTCAGACTAAGATAGAGATAAAGGAAATAAGACAAATAGGAGCCTTGTCCACTTGGAGAGTGTAGTTAACCTTTGTTCATGGTGGTTACCAAGCAGCTCTGCTTTGCTGGGCAGAACTGGCGTCATACTATAAGGCTGTATTAACTATGTCTTTGATTTTTATTAATACTGTGATATCTGGGGCCTTGCTGACCTGGAAGGACACTACTCTTCCACCCTGAGCTAATTCTTAGCATCAGTCAACAACTCTGAATGCACTTCTCATGTGCAACTCAGCCCCTCTAGAGCCCACATCCCAGCCACCTCCTTTACTGGGTTCTCACACTGGGTCACTGTCCCCTGCCCTAATCATCCTAGGAACAGACACTAGACGAACAGGACAGCCCTATGTCCCAAAGTCCACTGAAATATTCCAACTAGCCAACCCTAAACCAGATTGCTTGCCTTGACCCCTTCTTCCCATAGAGCCCATGGCGGAGGCTCTTGACTGTGGTCCCCGTGCTGCTGCCTCCTGAGAGCTCCGGTGCTTCTCCTGTAGGCCCACAGCACGGCATGTGCCTCCTCCGGAGGTCTGTGAGGTGTGACAGCATTTTCTCTTTCTCCGTTTGCGTGAGTAAGCTCAAACCCAGGGCCTCATTCATGCCAGGCAAGTGCTCCACGGAACTGTATCTCCAGCCCACAAACTCTCTTTGCATTGGAAGTAACCTTTGCTGTGTTGGCCTTGTTATACTATAATACTAAAGCCTGTGCTTAAGGCAGAGGATAATTAAGTGGACCAGGGAGGACACCCACGTGCTGAGTTAGACGCTTCTATCCGCAGTGGACACCAGTCTGTGAGCCATGAAAACAAGTCTCCAAGAAGTGCCCCTACCATCCCTGCCTAGGCCTTCAGATCTCAGCAGCACCAGGAGACAAGACCTCCATCTCAGGATGGGAGAAACTGAAGCCAGGACTGCCTGCTCAAGCCATGCCCAAGTTTGGAAACCAGAGAAATCAATACATGCTTATTGCTGCAGTAATTTCCACCGTCCTGAGCTCCCACCTTTAGAGGTTCCGCTCTCTCATAGGCAGCCATGGCCCCAAACTATTAAATGGAAATTTTCAGAAATAAAGAATTCATAAATTTTAAATAACTTTTTTAGTATATGCTAATGTGATTGCTCTATTTCCCACTAGTTATTAGCAGTTATTAGTTACTACCAGATCCTCCAGGCAGTGGATCCACACAGGCTGCAGTGCCTTGACTGGAGTCCATCCGCTTCTCCAGGGTGGAACACCTGGCACGGTGTACAACCTCCACCTCTTCGAGAAACAGGGAGACTGGCACGGCGTACAGCCTCCACCTCTTCGAGAAACAGGGAGACTGGCACGGCGTACAACCTCCACCTCTTCGAGAAACAAGGAGACTATTTCAAATATGCTAAATCTATACATATGTATATACGGTGTGTGTGCGTGTGGACATGTGGCAATCAGGAGACAACTTGTAGAAGTCAATTCTCTCTCCTTTCACCTTGTAGTTTCTGGAGATCAAAATCAGGTCTTCAGACTTAGAAGCCAGTGCCTTACTCACTGAGCCATCTCTCTAGCCCAATGGGGAGACTATTTAAATGACAACTGGTGTCTCTGAAAACATTCGGCCTCCTTTATCTAGATATAAGATTACAAAAACCAAGGAGGGCCACTGATGAGCAATAAAGACGGCATGCTCCTGCTCTTTCTTGATCTGAGACAAAGACCTGGCAGGATTTTCCTTCTGCACCGGCTGGGCCTCCCTTTTACTACTGGCTGATGGGTCCAGACGGGTTTAGATAAGACCAAGGCCGGACTTGGCAGTTTGGAGCTGTGACCTATAGGTTTTTCTCTTCTTTGCTTAAGTTGATTAATCCAAAGTTTGAGTCAGGGGACCCAAAAATCCTTAAGAGGCCTAAGCCCTCCTGGAGGCTTTGAATTTTTGAGTTTTTACGTCCCCTCCCCACTTGCAGAGAGCTTTTGTGTGTGTGTGTGTGTGTGTGTGTGTGTGTGTGTGTGTTTCTTCTTTAATAAAGTTTGCAACCCTGTTGCTTTCTGCTGTATCTGAGATTTTTTTCTGCCTTTTAATTCTTTAATTGGTTGGATCAAGACCCCTAGACTGTAATAAGGTATCTTTGTAGATGTGGAAAACCAAGCTCATACTGAAATGACTTGGTCAGGGTCACAAAGGCAAATAAATAACACCAAGTCTTAAGATTCTTGTTTCATGTCTCATTACAGTGTAGGGAAAAATGTATGCCAAATACCATGTAAGACCAACTGCCTTGTTTTCTGAAACACACAACTGGCTGCTTTTTTCTATCTGCATACTTAATAATAGCTTATTATACATTCCAAAGCAGTTAAAAAGATGTTTTTCTGTTGTTTTGTTTTGCTCTGAGTCAGGGCCAGCTATGTAGGTCAGGTTGGCCTCAAACTCATGATCCTTCTGCCTCTGCCTCCCACATTCTGGGACTACAGGCTGTGCAACTGCAGGCTGTGCAACCATGCCCCATGAAGAAGGGATTTTGAAAATCCTCAACACAAAGATATAATACCATGAGGCACACCGATCATAATCTTGTATTCACCTCCTGAAATGTCACAATCCCAGTGACTGTAAACACTTAGTATATAGGGATCGAAACTTTCATCTACTCTTTACCAAAACTAACTGATGGCCGCTAGAATTTTCTGACACTTTTATCATTCCAAAGTAAGGTACACGGTCTTCAGAGTGACTCCTTCCAAAGGACAACAGAAATCAAGGATGGCTCTCCAGTTCAAGAGTTCATTGGACTCATTACTTTAAAAAAGAAGCCTATTAAGCTCTCTTGGAGGAGATTTCTAAAATAGCTCTTTTCTCTCCCTGCTGACTTACAGAGCTGAACTGGCTGTGCCCGACACAGACTCTTATGCCTTATGCCAAGCTGCCAAGAGAATATTTGAGCTAGTTCAGCAAGTTTCGCCTTCTTAAATAATTTTTGGTTTCTTGGTGTGTTTAAAGGTGTCAAATGGCTGTCTCAAATGCCAACTCAGGCCAGGTATTGTTGCTCATGCCTGTAACCCCAGCATGCAGGAGGCTGAGGCAGGAGGATTGCCATAAGGTTCAAGACCAGCCTGGGCTACAGTGAAAGACCATAATAACAAAAAGAAGAAGATCTTATAGCTTTCCCTTCTAAGGTCCATTAGCACTTTGGAGATGTGGTGATGTTTGTCTTAAAAGACTTGAACAGGGATGGAGAGACGGCTCATCAATTAAGAGCGCTGGCTGTTCAGGCAGAAGACCCAGGTTCAGTTCCCAACACCCATATGGCAGTTAACAACCATCTGTAACTCCAGTTCCAAAGGATTTGTCACTCCCTTCTGACTTCTGTGGCATTGCACGACTCAGGTGCCCTTACCTACATGCAGGCAATACATTCATGCACATAAAATTAATAATAATAATAATAATAATAAAGACTTGAACAGACAAAATCTGGTAAGGTGGTTCTAAGAACTGGGGGGCCGGGCAGTGGGGAAGTAAGAAGCAAGTTTATGGGGTTGAGATTGAATTGTAGTACTTTGAACAATGTGACAAAAAGGCCAACTAGTATGGCGCAGGCTGTAATCCCAGTACTCAGGAGGCAGAGGCAGGAGGATTGCAAGTTCAGTGTCAGCCTGGGCTATATGATGAGTTACAAGCTAGCCTGGGCTGTAGAGCAAGACACTACCTCATAAAAGATAGGATAAAAACACAACAAATATGATCATTATTTTAGCCATACTACCATTATATATAAACAATACATCCTTTCAATGTGTTTGCTATGAGACAAGTTTTACACTATGATAAACAAAAGAAACAGTAAATAAGATAAAGTGTTTTGACACCATGTAGCAGTCACATAGAAGCACTTACAGCGTGTGTGGGAATATGGTGGCAAGGTGCTATGTGTGGCCCTGACAGGGTCACTGAGAAGTCATAAAGATGGCATATACCCTGCTTCTTCTTGGTCTCTGGCAGTAAGGCCTTGTTTTTAATTCCAACAGGCCCCTTCAACTGACCTACTTAGAATCACACAGGCCTGGATGCATCATTTGGAGCCATAAGCCATAATCAACCACTTCTCTAAGTTGACCAATTCAAAATTAGGGGAAAGGAAAGCACCAAAACTCTTATCTCCCTGGAGGATGTTGGATTTTGGTTTCTGGGTCCCTTCTTCATTCACAGAGAGCTTCATCTTTCTGTATGAGTATGTGTATGCATGTGTGATTCTTTATCTGAAATGGATGGAATCCTTTATCTTTCAATAAAAGTTTGACTATTGCTCTCTGCTGCTCTGAAATTTTTCTGACTTTTAATTCTTTGACCAAGAAAATGGACCCAATAATAATCCGTAGACTGATAATGATGCCAGCAATGAGGACAGAAGCGACCCTGCTCCCGCAACAAGATGGTCCAAGATCTTTTTGGAAGGAGTGATGGCTTCTGAGGAAATGTGGAGGAGGGATCAGGGTTAGACAGACCTGGAGCAGGAGTAGCAGGAAGGCCTGGGAAGTCCAGGCGGGCTGGAGCGCGCCCGCAAGTCACGTGGTGGAGGCAAAAGCCAGGGAAAAGAGGCAGACCAGGAATGAGGACGGAGCGTAGCTTACCCAGAGAGCGTGCTCTACCTCAGGTCAAACTAAACCGCATGGCTGCCCCTGAAGGCATCATTTCCAAAGGATCAAATCCATTTTGAAGTTCCTGGAGGAATGAGGAGAGAGAGAAGGAGAGGGAGAGGAAGAGGGAGAGGGAGAGGGAGAGGGAGAGGGAGGGAGGGAGAGAGAGAGAGAGAGAGAGAGAGAGAGAGAAAGAGAGAAAGAATTGGTGTGATGTCCTGGCTCTATCAGGATGAAGGCATTCTCAACAAACATTTCTTTCTTCTATAGCGTAGACACAAGTGTTTGGTGGGAGGGAACGTACATAAAAGAGATGGTCAACTTCATGACAGTCTTTATCTATGTGAAGGTCTCACACCAGTGTTTCACCTTTATTTTATTATTTTATTTTAATTTTTATGATTTTATTGCATTTTAGAGACATGTAGCCAAGGTGACCTCAAACTCAATATTGTAACCAAGACTGACCTCAAACTTTTAATCCTCCTGCCTCAGCTCCCCAAGTTGCCATCTTGTAATTCACCTGTCTCAGCATGCTGAGTGCTAAGATCACAGGCACTCAGCGCATCTGCTCGCCTCAGTATTTCATAGACCTTCTTCAAACATGTGGAGCATGACAGACATCCCTATATCCTCTGGCCTCTGTGTATATATACTTACACACACAAACACACGCTCATGCACCACATACACACACACACACACACACACACACACACACAAAATTTATAAAATGATTAGTCAAAGGTAATTAGCATAAACTTTGAATCATGAACCTAGAAGCCAGCCTGGAATTCCTGATCCTACTGTCCCCACTTCCCAAGTTCTGGATTTCAGATTGGCACACTGTATCTTAATCTCATGGGTCAGTACCTCGATCACCTGCTTGAAGATTCAACCAAGTCACCTATTTTACAAACCAGAAGAGTTAAACTGGACTTTAAACATTTTAACTCCAGGTTTGCAGTCTGGAGATGAAGGTCAGAAGTAGAGCACATACTTCTCATGCCTGAAGCTCTAGGTTCAGTTCCTAGTGAAAAACAAAAAGTTTATTTAAGGCTAACATCACAGGGCTACTCTCATGGGGGAGCCAGAGACAGAAGCAGACAACCTTAACTGGTAGAGGGGAGGGGAGGAGAGAGGGAATTGAAATTTATCTTTTAATTTTTAAAAAACTTTATGTTTTGACTGCATGTATGCAAGTACACCACGTGCAGTGCCCTTGGAAGACAGAAGAGAGCACTGGAGTGACAGACAGTTGCTAACTGCCAGGTGGTGAGGAATCGAACCCAGGTCTTCTGCAGGAGTGGCCAGTGCTCCTGTCTCCAAACCCTAATTCGTGATGTCTCTGGGTGGGAGGGAGCGACTTGGGGAGGAATGGGTTAAACTTCGAGGAGATTGCTAGGAGTTAGTCATTTGGGGCACAGGGTAAACGCCAGTAGAAACTCTAAAAATAACAACTTCTTCTTCAGAACCGAAGCAGTCTGCAAGAAGCGGAATTGGAGCGCTTATTAACTCGACTCCTTCACCCTGTGCAGCTGACACTCCCATTTAAATCCTGGCATGATCCTAAACTGAGAGTTAGTTCTGCAAAGGTTAAAAAGAATTAAGGACATGAAAGAACATGTGCCAGGCCAGTTTTGCAGAACAAAACTAAGTGATAATTCCACGCATCTTCAGGGGCGGCTGCCACCCTGCACGGTGGCTGCTGTTAGCAAAGGTGGAGAAAAGCAGCTAAATCTCCACTCGCAGCTTTCCCGCATCCACCTCTGCCATTTATGGCATCGCTTGACTTGAGAGAAGCAAGGGGCGAACGTCTCCCGGGTGTCTAGTGCTGTGTACACATCCCTCCGTTTTCTGTGTCCTGCATGCAGAAGAGCCCTTGCTAAGATCCATCCCTCCAGAAGCCCGTATTGGAAAGCCAGTCTGTTGACCCTGCGACCTTTCTCACAATGCCAGCCCAGGACTAGAGTGCCACCATCACAGCCCCTTCCTTTCTTCTCTCCTGTCTTTCTGCCCTTAACATTTCGGGATCCTAAACTAGATACTAGAGATTCTCAGCCCAGTGAAAGGGACAGAAAGTATGGTCTAATGTTTCAGTAAAGCCATTCATTCCAGAGCTCCAACTCATACTGCAAGCAGAACTCGTGTCCTTTGACTCATACTAAAGCTCTTCATGCCCACCCACACAAACTGTGCCACCGATATGATGGTGAATCACACTGATAACAGGAGTTATTGTGTCAAAAAACAGTTTTGTGCTGACAGCATAATTTCAAGCACAAACCTTTTTCAAAGAAAGACTTTATCTGAAAGAAGGTGTGTGTCTTCCCACCAGAGAGGCCCCTAAGAGCACAGGCCATTCGTGCAGAGCGGAGTGGAGTGTGGGAGGCCCCATCTCTCCTTGGAAGGCCACTCCTGCCACTGCTACCAAAGGGTAGCATAAATCTGGACAAGACTGAAATTTTCTGAGCCTCAGAGTCCACAGCACGGGGCTAATTCTCCCTCATGTGATGCTCTGTCTATTAAAAGTAACACCCTGGAGTTCAGTGAACACACAATAAATAGATGTGCTTGTTAGCACAGAGCATCTGCCCACCCCCTTTCATTCTGACCTCTTCCTGAGGGAGCTGGAGAGAGAGAGCCTGGCTAGCACGTGCAGCCCGGGGGGGCTGGGGTGGTGGGGGGCTAGTGAGGCAGGACCAGCGGAGGTTCAGTTCCACCAGAAACTTCTATCTCTATAAAACACATTGTTCTACGGGAGCTGTGTGTTCCGGGGTAAGCATGTGGCAAACCCAGGAAACTACAGTTGAATGAATGTCAGACTCCAGAAGGGAGGAGAAGTTCACAAGCTCACAGAAAAGCCGTGACACACCCAGGAGTGCGCGTGTCTGTTTATTCCCATAGCCCACATCCTCCAGGGTTTTTGCTTTCAGAAGTGACAGACTCATCACACCATCACTGCAACTATGGGTCTCACACAAAGTAGGTCTCATTGCTCAAATGCTCAATGCTTCAGCTGTTGATTCTAGCGTGGTCCTACTGTGCAGTCAGGTGCCTTCCTCTCTCCACCCTTCCTTAGGGTGGAGATTTCTGAGAAGTCCAACATGAAGACCACTGCTGTGAGGCCATTTTGGGATTCTTGCTCATGTGCTTACTCAAACATCTCTTCTGTTTCAGCAAAGACCCTTTCTGCAGTATCACTTTTAGCTGTGGCTGTGCAGCAAAATACCCAAAATGTCATGACTCAAACATCAATTCTAGAGTTTGCTCAGGATTCTGTGCACCAGGAATATAGGTGCCACTCTACAAGTACTTCCTCTCTGTGTGGGGCCCCTGGGACCCTTGACTCAGTTCACTGATTTCGGTGTCTGGGAGGTACCGGAAGGAACCAGGAGGGACAATCAGCAGGGACCGGAAAAGCCCAGTGGGCCTCATTCTGTTCCTGGTGACTCATACGCCTTCCCATGTCCTCACTGCATTACCGACCCACCCTTCTCCAGAGCATGGTGATGACAGAGCACACTGACAGCTGGCCTCCAAGGGGCCAACACTAACAGCAAAATCAGGAGCTGCTGAGCTACACAAGCATCCACCAATGACTGTATTCACACTCAGCCCCAGGAGTCACAAACTTCACCAATGCTGTATTCAGTTGGTCAGAACAAGTCACAGGACCTATCTACATTCAAAAAGAAGGCAGTAGACCCCATTCTCCAGGCAAGGAGGCCCCAAGAATTTGTAGCCATCTTTATCCTAATCACTGCAACTTGACGGAACTCCGGTTTCAGTCACAGCCCAGTATCAGGCGGTCAAGGCTGCTCCTGCTTCACTGCTTCGTTTCAGTTACCACAGTTGACTATCACTGTGAGACGCCCTCTCCCATGCAAGAGGACAGAACACGGGAAAATGCCTCCTGCCAGAGCATGTGTTGTAGGTTCTCAAAAAATACAAGGAAGATAAGAAAGTGGAAGAAATGGAAACGTACCCTCAGGAAAGGCAAGAACTGCTGATGGAGGCAGGAAATAGAATTCTCAAGGTCTTGTTCTCTGGAGCCAGATAAATGAGATTTTGCACAAGACCTTTGAAAACTGTCTTTCTGATACTGAATTTCTCAATAGTTCCCTGGGAATCTCATATTTCTGTCTCTTCTACCATGGAGAAACACACCTGCAAGGTTCTGCCAAGTACATGACTTGTTAGAAGTATCTGTCACTAGGCTGCGCGTGGCGGTATAGGCTGGAATCCCAGCAACTTGGAAAGTTGAGACAGGAGGATCACGCGTTTCAGACAGCAAGATCATATCACAAGAAGCAAATGCTACTAATTAGTAACTCTCTCATCTATTTTTTAAATCCCAAAATACACATGACAGCTGGGCATGGTAGCTCACAACTATAATCTCAGCACTTGAGAAGCTGAGGCAGGAGGATTACCATAAATTCAGGGCCAGTCTGGGCTTCAGTGTGAGATTATATCTCAAAACAAAATAGGGTCAGCAAGATGGCTTAACAGGTAAAGTGTTTTGCTGTAAGTCTGATGATCTGAGTTCAATCCCCAAATCCATGAAAAAGATGGAAGGAGAAAACTGACTCCACAAAGTTCTAGAGTCTGACTTCCCCATGTTAGAGCAAACAGATGTCATGCACACACAATAATAATGATCACATAACATGAACTTCATTTATTTATTTTGCCTTTGTTTTATAAACAGAGTGTCATTATATACTCCAGGCTGGCTTGGAACTTGCTATGTAGATCAGGTTGGCCTCAAACTCACAGAGATCTGCCTGCCTCTGCCTCCTGAGTGCTGGGATTGGCGGTGTGCACTGCCATGTGCTGCATCAGTTTCTGTCTATAGCATCTCAAAATTTTCATCGTGGTGGCCTTTTACCTCCTTTGTTAGCTCTACCTATAGATTTTTTTTGATGGTGAAGGTTTTTAATTCAAGCTGAAGTGTTGCTCAGTGGTACACATGCTCATGATGGGTCCCAGTACCACAAAAAATTTGAAAAGTAAAAGGAAAGCATACTTCAGTAGTAGTATTATGTTTATTCACATTGTGTGAGACCAAGCTCCAGAACTTTCCATCTTCCAAAACTGACATTACAGCCAGTGATCAGTAAATCTGGCTTTCTACAGCCTCTGTCTATAGAATGATCACTCTATATCTATGTGAATTTAATTATTCTAGATATTTCCTCTAACTCGAGACTGTTTTTTTATGACTAGTTCATTTCATTTAACATAAATTTCATTTATGTTGTGATGACTGCCAGAATTTCCCTCGATTTGATCTCCAGCACTGTGTAAAGCAGATATGGTAGCAATGCTTATAATCCCAGCACTCTCAAGGTAGAGACAGGAATATTAGAAGTTCAAGGTTATCCTCAGCTACATATTGAACTTGTGGTCAGTCAGGGAAGCATGAGGCCCTGTCTAAAAAAAAGAGAAAAGGGAAGGAAAAAGCAAGGGAGAGATGAAGAGAAAGGGGTCTCACTGTGTAGCCCAGGCTGGCCTAGAATTCATTTAGCCTGAGCTAGCCTTGAACTTATGGCAACCCTCCTGCCTCAGCCTCCTTAGTGCTGGGAAAGTAGATGTGAACAAGCCCCAGTGCAGGGATCTTTCTAAGCGTAGACCTGTGTGATGACAGACTGCACCCTTTGAAACCAGTGCTTGCCTGAAAAATAGTACCATAGAATTTCTGCCTATCTTTAAATCCTGGATTATTTCTTTGAAAACCAAGCTGATCATCCTTGAAATTTACCAAAATGATGCTCTGACATTGCCCTAATAGGATCTACTCTTGTGTGATATATCTTATCCAAATGAAATGAAACATCATCCATTAGGCCAGGAAAGCTGGCCAAAGAGTCCCAGAGATCACTTCCCAAGTCTGGAATTATATATTATGCCCTGCTGTAGGCAACTTTTTTGAAATATGGGCTCTGAGGATCAAGCTCAGGTCCTGTTTGTGCAGCAAGTACTTTACCAAAGGAGCCATCTCTCCAGTCCTCTCTTTACTTAGATTTTTCTTATGGCTCACA
Organism: Eospalax fontanierii; assembly: GCA_035773235.1. Lineage (NCBI taxonomy): Eukaryota > Metazoa > Chordata > Mammalia > Rodentia > Spalacidae > Eospalax > Eospalax fontanierii. Next base: position 41,236,511 of record CM069549.1, on the reverse strand, counting down.
GCTAAATTTTTCAAGTGCCCTTTCAAAAAAAAATCATCTCAGTACTCAGAAGGCAGAGCCAGTAGAATTGCCACAAGTTCAAGACCAGCCTGGTCTATAAAAGTGAGATCCTGCCTCAAACAAAAATACCATCTATTCATGTAGCCAGTGAGCTCCCTTTTTTCGTCTGATGATGTCGTGCACTCCGATCAGGATTTCTTGATATTAGGCATCTTTGCATCCAAGGTGTGCTGGCTAGCTTCACTCATCCACCTGATACCTAAGAAGAGGGAACCTCCATTGGATTGTTCCCTCTATGTGGCTAGACTGTGGACCTGTCTGTGAGACTTTTCTTGATGTAGTGATGTGGGAGGGCCCAACCCACTGTGAGTGGTGTCACCCCTGAGCAGGTGGTCTTGGGTCGTATAAGAAAGTAGCTGAATACAAGCCACGGGAACAAGCCAATAAGCAGCGTGTCATGTTGTCCGGGCTTCAGCTCCTGCCTCCAGCTCTTGCCTTGAGCTCCTGTCATGGCTTCCCTTAATAACGGACTGTGACCTGTACGCCAAGTGCTTTTCCTCCTCGAATGCTTTTGGTCAGTGTTTTATCACAGCAATGAAGAAGTAAACTAGGACACAAGGTTACTTTCCAAGTGGCTAGGTGGTAAAAATCTCTATCTATGAAACTATTAGTAGGGGCTTCTTTTTCTATGATCTGGAATATCTTTTTCTATGAAACTGTAAATAGGGGCTTGTTTTTCTATGATCTGGATAATATTTGAATTTTCTGTTCTTTAAAGGTTACGTAGAACCAGGCATGATGGCACATGCCTAGACTGCATAACCAGACCCTGCAGATAGACAGATGACTGATAGACAGATGACTGATAGATAAGATAGATAGGAGAAATCTTCCACAACACATCTTTTTTTCCCAATATCTTTACTGATAAAAAGTTTGTTCAAGTTACCTTACATCTCCTTGGACCAAGGTTAGAAGTTCACACTTTTCTGAGCGGGGATTTCGTCTAGGTGTCATTTGTTCCTGTGGGGTTGAATATTACACTCGGTTATAATTACATAAGTCACTCTGTGCAGGATTGGCAGATCTCTTTTCTCATTCTAATTCTGTACATTTTTCTTGTCCCACATGTGTGATGTGCATGTATATACATGCATTTGCAGGGCCCAAGCTGATGTTCAGAACCAACCTCAGTCCCTCTCCCACCCTGTTCACCGAGGCGCAGTCTCCCCGTCAGGCTGAGACCTCGCTGACGGGGCTGGCCCCACTACCCAGCCTGCTGGGAGTTCCCCGCCCGTCTTCAGAGGCTGGACTCGTAAGAGGCTCCATGCCCACAGGACGTCTCTGTGGTGCTCATGCTTGCACAGAAGTGTCTCCCCAGCCCCATTTCCTCCTTCCTCCCTCACCCAGTATTATCAACATATTTATTGTGTGCAGGAGTCGCCCTTGCCACAGCATACCTATGGAGGTCAGAGGAAAGCTTTGCTGAGTCTTCTCTTTCTGCCATGTGGGTCCTGATGATGGAACTCAGGTCATCAAGCTTGGCAGCAGCGTCTTTACCTACTGAGTCATCTCACTGGCCCTCGCTCCCTTTAATAACTAATAATCATTATATTTCATCATTTCTCCTTCCCTCACATCTTGCTCCATAGTGTTTGGTATGAACATAGGCAGGACCATACAATGTCTCGAAAATCAAAGTTTTACACTACGTAATGCTCATCTTTCTTCCTTTAGTTTGTATTTGCATCACTTTGGTGTAATACTTTGCTTTCCAAACTTATCACCCCCAAATTAAGTACCTTTCTTTAAAATATGTTTACATTCATTTAATTTGTTTGTGTGTGTGTGTGACGGTGGGTGCGTGTTGCACGGCTTGCGTGGCGGTCAGGGCAGTCTGTGGAAGCTGGTTCTCTCCTTCCACTTTGTGGATCCGTGGGATTGAGTTCACTTGGTTTAGAGACCAAGCTTGGCAACAAATGCCACGACCCATCGCGCTCCTTAAGTGCCTTTTGAAATATATGGATCTGGGAGTGTTCTCCAATATAATTTTTAGAATTTTTAACAGGAACATTCATTTTGCTTTGATGACGATTTGCCTTTGAGGATATCGCCCTTCGTCCTTATTTGCTGTTTACTTTCTCTCATCTCTTTTTCCCGCTCGTGCAGGGTTTGACACGTTGTACTCGTTTTCTTTTGTCCCCTCACTAATTGAAACATTTACTGTAATTTTATTACATTATTGATTATTTTTTCTTTTTACTATATTCTCATATTTCTTTAGTATTCTGTGAATACAAAATAGTGATTTTTTTCCTTAGATACACGCTTACTTCTCCCATAAAATGAGATTTTCAAAATGTTTTTCATTCCCAGCATCTCCCACTTAGGGAAAATCAGAAACCCGATCACTGTCTCCCTTCAGCTCAGTGTCATCCAGCACATGGGCTTTTGAAAGCTGGTTCAGTCCTGCCTGCTCCTGGCCAATAACAGGCTTTTGCATGAGCTCTCTTTCTCTTTTCTGTTTCAAGACACTTCTTTTTTAAAAAAGAAAAGACGATACATAAAAGTTTCTTTTTAAATACTTTATTATTTTTATTTTATATGTACGAGTGTACCGTCTGCATGTGTGTAAGTGCACTCATGTTGTACTATGCCCTTGAAGGTCAGAGAAGGGCACCAGATCCCTTGAAACTGGACTTACTAGTGGTTGTCAGCCACCATGTGCGTGCTGGGAATGGAACTCCAGTCCTCTGCACGAGCCGACAGTGCTCTTACCCACAAGAAACTTCTTTAATGTGTGACTTATGCTTTCTAAGGACTCCATCATGACCCCTTTAACTAATGCCATTGTGAAATAAACCTTCCTCTACGTTAAGCTTCTGTCCTGTTTCTTTGCAACTTGACAAGGGATCTCTGTGAGTAACAGTCTATGAATCTTCTCTGTCCTCACATACTTGTCCTCAGCCTGTGGTATTTCGGAGGATTAGGAATCCTTGATTCTGATTCATACTTTGTTTTTTGCAGTAGTCTGAGGATGCTCTGTCAACACGTTGACCTAAGTGTTGTGACTCAAGGCACACACAAATTTGATTCTTTTTATTTCTGCCTAGAATGTATAAGATTTTTCCAGTTTAGAAATTATTTCTAACTAATCCGCCTAGAATTCAGCCTTTCTCCCCTATATTTGTTTTTGATAATTTTATAACTATTGTTATTTACATGGGCAGTCTCTTGGATCTGTCTAACAAATCATTTATCATAACTATTCTTCATTATCTTTAACTCTTCACATTTTTTGTCTGGATTATGAGGCATTTTCCCACTTTTGCTCCTCCAGACTGTAGGAAATGTCTGTCCTCAGACTTATCTAGAAAGCAGGTGTGATGAGGCATGCTTGTGATCCCATCACTGAGGAGACAGAGACAGATCAGAAGCTCAAGGCTGTCCTCAGTTACACAGTGAGCTCAAGGTCAACCTAGCTTACATGACACCCTGTTTAAAAAAATCAAAATAGAAGACTTTATTTAAACAGAATTAAGAACAGAGACTATGCAGTGGTAATCCCATCACTTGGGAGGCAGAGGGAGGAGGATGAGGAGTTCACAGCCAACTTGGCCTATATGAGACCTTGTCTCAAAAACCAAAGCAGCAGCGAGATTAAAAGATACTCTTCGGGGTACGGGTTTCAACACTAAGCATCTTTTCTTTCAAGTCATTACTCATATTTTAGCCCACAAATTAAGAGTTTTGCTTCTAGAATGTTGGGGAGTGTGGTGTGCACCCCTGTATGTGCATATTTGTTCATATGCACACACACGTACACAGCTGTGTTATAGTAGACTCTTAACTCCTTTTACCACTCCAACATCGTTTGTTTCTTCCTACAGTTCTGCTTTCATGGGGCTTAGTATCTTTTTTCTTGGCTCTCCTCAATTCCTAGGCCAGTTGCATGTTCTTTACTATCTTTCTCCACTGACTTACTGAGTCTCAGAAAGAACTCCATGGGCTGTAGAAGGAATAGAACAAACTCTTAGGAGAGCACTGTAGGGTTGTCAGAATCTGTCTGAGCACTGGAAGAAAGCAGCTTCCTCCCATGGCCTCCAGGCACAATTGGCAGGCCTCAGAAGTGGAAAGGCCTGGGCTACTTAGTCCTCTGGGGTGTGGGAGCACAGCCCAACCTCAAAGGAAGACAAAAGAGCAGACAAGGGCATTTTTCCTCAGTGAGCCACAGGCCTGCACATCTTGAGTGTCCAAAGTTTGGTCAGATTCTCCCCGCAGACCTCTCTGCTGCTGGGCTTCCTGCTCTTAGGAGGCTTATCTGGGGAAGGTAATTATGCCAGCTCTCCTGTGTAGAAGAAACTCCAGCTCCCATTGTCTTCTTAGCTCAGGAGACGTAGAGCATTTGGATTGGAGACATGGCTCAGGGCAACAAGAATGAATGAAGGCTGCCATTTGCCTAGCAAACAATTGCCTGAAAAACAGACTGAACTTCTAAGATGAAGATGTAGCTCAGGAGATAGAGTGTTTGTCCAGCATGCATGCAGCCTGAGCATGGTGCTGTGCACCTGACCTATGACCCAGCATTAGGGAGACAGAGGCAGGAGGTTCAATCAGAAGGCAGTGCACTTATATCCTGTCTCAAAATAACAAAAGCTTTCTAATCCTCAATTTAAAGAAGTAATAACATTAATTTAAACTTAAAAATGCATATAAACCTATAGTCCCCACAAAGCTATTTTCATTTCCCTATGATCCTTTCTAGTCTTTTTCCATCTGCGGGGAACTTTCACAGTTGACGTCAGAGTGTACACATCATACGCTGTGCTTTTCTTACTGTGGCCCATCTTCTCTGTGTTGTTCACCAGCAGAGTGATCATGGGTGGGCTGTATCAGTTAGGAGCAGAACGCTGGGCATCTGATAACACAGCAGGATCTGGAGAAACAATGGGAATCCCCAAAGTTGTCACACTCCAGCCTTTCACAGTTTTTTTATGGAGTGGCAATAATTATTCTCCACTTCACCTTAGTCTTTCTTTTTAAAAAATATTTTATTGAGCTGGGTGTGGTGGCACACGCCTTTAATCCCAGCACTTGGGAGACAAAGGCAGGCAGATCTCTGTGAGTTGAAGATTAGCCTAGTCTACATAGTGAGATCCAGGCCAGCTGGGATGACAAGGGAGAGCCGGTCTCAAAAGGACCAAAAATTTTTATTTTTTTATTTTATATGTATGAGTGTATTGCCTGTATGTATGTAAGTGCACCCCTGTCAAGCAATGCCCATGGAGGTCAGAAAGGGGTGCCAGATCCCCTGGAACCGGATTTATAGATGGTTATTAGCTGCCATGCGGGTGCTGGGAATCAAACCCTGCAATGGGTCCATTGCAGGAGCAGTCAGTGCTCTTAACTGCCGAGCCATCCCTCCAGACCCTTCACCTAAGTACCTCTGATTACTCATCTCTTCCGATTATGTGGGTCAGCCTTCACGGTCAACTTCTCTTTCAGAAGTGCCATTTGTGTTAGAAATCAGGGCCAGCTGGCAGTGTTAACTCTGGCACCAATGTCCTCATGATGCCGGTCCCGGAGAAGACACGTACCTTAGTCAGCCACATTCCCTGTGGCTCCTTGACCTTCTGTGTCTCCTTGACCTTCCCCTTCCTCTGTAACAGGAAGCAAACCTTTAAGATGTCCTACAATAATGACATTGGTCACGTTCCAGCAACACAGGTCTGCACAAATAATTCTGAGCAGGCTGAATCACCTTATCTGCCTCCCTTCAGGCTTGCGTATCTATCCGAAATGGCCTACCCACTGAAATCCTCAGCCTTGTCTGTGAGGGTCTTTGGTTTCCAGATCTAAGTTTGTAGTGTAAGCTAGTGTTCTAACATTTTCAGGAAAGATATATTCTTGAGTGTAGAAAAGATCTCTCAAACATCTCTTGCCAAAATAATACACCTTTACCTTCCTTTTTGTGCAGAGGATTTGTTCAGTATCAGTAAGACTGTTCCCCAGCTGCAGAGCTCAGCCATCTCTGCCACTTACCACACCTGCCCTGAGATTCTGGTCAAAGGTCTGAGGGCAGAGCAGTCTCTCCTAGCGTATCTTCTCAAATTCACTCTCAGCACATGGTCTTCTCTTGTCTGATCCTGGTACGCCCTTGAAGGAAGGCAGAGAGGCTGAATGCAACCTTTTCTTGCTCAGCAGGCTCAATCCCCTAGTTCAGATACGACTGCCACTATTGTAAATCGAGTTATCGAACCTCCTGAGTGCCAGGGTCTGGAGAGATAACTCTGCAGTTAAGAGCACTAGCTGCTCTTGCAGAGGATCCAGGTCCTAGCACCCACACGGTGGTTTCCTATCATCTTTAACTCCAGTTCCAAAGGATCAGATGCCCTCTTCTGGCCTCTACGGGTATTGCATGACACAGGTGCACTTACATGCAAGCAATACATTCATACGTATAAAATAAAAATAGTAAATAAAATACATTAGTTATCTTTAAAAAGATAACTAACATCCATTAAAAAAGGTCTGGAGAGATGGCTCACCAGTTAAGAGCAATGGCACGGGTTGCTCTTGCAAAGGATGGTTTGGTTTTCAGCACCTACGTGGTGGCTAACAACCATCCATAACTCCAGTTCCCAGATACCTTCTGACATCTATGGGCATTGCATAACAGGGGTGCACTTATGCAATTCAGGCAATATATTCATATACATGAAATAAAAATAATAAAAACATCAAAAACCCAAAACCAAACATGGGTCTGAAATCCTCACACTTAGGGAGTGGAGGCCTCACAGAAGGCCACCCTGAGCCAAACACTAAGTCTCAAAACAGAGAAACACGTGTTTTGTTGTGCATTTTGAACCTCTATCTAGACCTGCAAGTGGGTTATGTGATATCCAAACCCTTAGCAAGCTCTGTGACTCACTCTGCTTTCTCTGTCTAGATCACCGCTCCACTCTCTGGCTGTCTTCCGTGCTCCACTGGCCTCCTTCTGCCCCTCTGAGGGCTTGGTTGTCACTGTGCCTTCTGGGAGCACTCATCTCACAGTCAGTGCCTCCTTCTTACTTGAGTCTCTGCTGAAAGTCAGCTCATAAAGCACATCCTGCTACCTAGAAAGTTCCTGATTTGCTTGTTTACTAGAATGTGAGTTCAGTAAGATGTCATCTTGCTGCAGTGTCCCTAGGAGTTATAACCGCACACAGTAGCTCCTCAGCGAATAGGCATAGACTGATTGACTCTAAAGTATTTTGCTATCTGAAGTTCAGGGTCCCTTTCTGCTTATTTTGTGAAGGCCTCAGCTGGAAAGTGAATGAAGTGGAATAATCTTCTGCCTGTATTTTTCTGCTCACTGGGTATTAGAATTCTTTAAGTTTATTAATTTCCCATATGATAGAAGCAATTCTCCATAAGAGAGCTGGAAGATGAGCACAGGCATAGTAGAAAGAAATTTGTTTTTGACATAAATGCTTTTAATTTTAAGATAACTATAACATGGATTAAAAATTCAAGAAAAGCTAAAGATCTTCCTAACCTCTGTCAGTACGACCCTCTTTAGTATCTCCTTCACGGTGACTGATGTGTACTGGGCACTGTCTGAGGCCCTTGGCAGTTAGAGGGGAATAAGACCAGCCTTTGATATTAATTAACTGTCCTTGTTTGCCTCTCTATTGCTGTGACAAAACACTCTGACCAAAACCAACTAGGGAAGGGTTTACTTCAGCTTACAACTCCCAGGTCATAATCCATCATGGAGGGAAGTCAGGGAAGGGACCAAGACAAGATGGGAACCTGGAAGAGGAACAGAAGCAGAGACCATGGAGGATGCTACTTACAGGCTTGTGCCTTTGGCCTGTGCCAATCTGCTTCCTCACACAACTTTGAACTATTTGCCCAGGGATGGTACTGCCCACAGTGAGGCTGGGCCCTCCCACATCACTCAACAATCAAGGAAACACCCCACAGATATGGCTACAGGTCAGTCCGATGGAGGTAATTCCTCAGTTGCAGTTTCCTCTACCCAGGTGTGTCAAGTTGACACCTGAAGCTGTCTAGTACATCTGTTATTTGTTTATTGTAGTGTATGGATGATGTGTTTGCAGGTGCATGCATGCCATGGCACATCTGTGGAGGTCAGAGGGCAACCTTTAAGTCGGTTCTGGGATGGAACTCGGGCCATCAGGCTTGCATGGTAAGTACTTTACCTGGTGAGACATCTCACTGACCTGAGACCCACCCTCTGACCTTGATTTTATATTCTGCCTAGAAAGACAAGCAAATAAATTGATAATGTTGGTGTAAATGGAGCATACTGGCTCTCTCTACCTGACTTATTGAGAGTCGGACTTGGGACACAGGAGAGGCTATTTGGTCCAGCAAGGGCACATAGCTATTTCATCAAGGACATTACTGCTAACCCCCACACAGGATGAGCCCCTTCCTTGTTGTTCTTGTATTTTATTCAGTATTCACAAATCACTTGTCTGCTCTTTGTTCCTTTAAAACAAAAGAACTCTGCTAGTTTGTTTAGTTTTTTTTTGGGGGGGGTGTAAGAGGTTTGAGACAGAGTCTCCTAGAGCCCCAGCCAACCTTGAACTCAAAGAGATCTACCTGCCTCTGCCTCCTAGTGCTGGGATCAAAAGTGTGTGCTGCCATACCCGGCCTCTGTTAGTTTTTTAATAGTGCCAAAGGCTTTAACTATATTCCAAAACCATTCCACATATGATATAATCACAGATTCTCAAACAGTGTTGTACAGAATATGAAAAAAATTGCCAACAGTCAAAGATTCTGAGCACACACTGATCAAAAACTCAAGATCAGATGTATAATGAATCCCGAGAGTCTCTGGCAGCAGTCATCCGTGTGGCAGTGGACTGAACTGCTGAACACACACAGTACGCACTTTACAGTGCACATGCCATCACGACATGTGACAACTATCAAGACTCCCCCAGTAACCCGGCTCATATTCAAGACCATTGTACGTGATGGATTGCACCACTTTACTATGCATTCCAAGTCTTCTGCTCTAATACAAACGTGAATTTAATTACAGGAAGCAAGGATTTCTAATATTTTTGTACAGTAATTCCATAGCATTTAAGTATCAAATTAGTATATTTTGGGATTGTAAGTTTGATTTGATTAAATATATTTTATCTTATTATTTTTTGATGATGTGCATATATGTGACTTTGTGCCTGTGAATGCAGTGCTGGAGTTACACGTTGCTGTGAGCAGTCCAACACAAACTCAGGTCCCCTGGAAGAACAGGACATGCTCTCAACCACTGAGCCATCTCTCCGGTCCAGAATGCTTGATTTTAAAAATGACTTTTTGAAGGGTCTGGAGAGATGATGACTCAGTGGTTAAGAGCACTAGCTGCTCTTGCAGAGGACCCCGATTCAGTTCCCAGCACCAACATGGTGGCTCACAGTCATGTGTAACTCTAGTTCCAGGGAATCTGAGGCCTTCTTCTGTCCTCTGCCAGCACCAGGCATGTCCAGGGTATTGGGGTAAATTTACAGTTTGTCTCTGCCTTAAGGGACATGCCTCCAAGAATGTGATTGACAGAGATGAAGCCAATAGAGTCAACTACTTTCAACCAACCAGGGACTTGAGGTGGGTGGGTCTAGCGGGAAAGTGGTGGAAGCCAGGTAGGAAACGTGGGAGCACCGCCCAGCTGGTCTCCTCCTGGGTGTGTGTGCCCGAGGTCCATTGGATTTCTGATCAAAACACTGGCTCCCCCACATGAAACCTCTGTCTCTCTCCCTGGACATGAATCCTCTGAAGTAACCCCAATAAACTGATTTCCTTGATTGGAGAACATTCTCCATTAGCTCAATAGGCTCAACCCTGGGTGTGTGTGTGAGGGTGCTGAACGCTGGGCTTCACCGTGAGAGAATTATTAAGACAATGGTGCACATACGTACAATCAGGCGAAACATTCATACACATAAATATAAAGACATCTTTTTAAAGAATTATTTTTTGTGAGTTACTGACTTTAATTAAATATAAAATATGTAGCTGGGTATGGTGATCTGCTTCTGTAATAGCAGCACTTGGCAAGAGGCGGAGGCTTAAACCTACTGAAAGTTTAAGACAAGACTGATGCACATCGTCGGTTCAGGCCAGCCGAGAATGTTTACTGAGACAAACAAAAACCCAGACCTTTCAATGAGTTTTGTTTTGAGATGAGTACAGAATTACAAATAATTTTATTTTATTCTTTTGAGACAGGGTCTCCCTATAGCCCCAGCCCACATGATGGAAGGAGCAGGGAGAGCTCTGAGGTCTTCGTAAGGGAGACCTGTAACTCACTATGTAGACCAGGATGGCCTCAATTTCACAGAGATCTGTCTACCTCTGACTCCAGAGTGTTGGCTCACCAACAATTTTGAAATGACTCTAAGCATATTTCTGCCATCTTGAACTATGGATTTATGTTTAGCCAGATTCTTAGCACTGAGAGTTATAAAACCAAACTATTGATCAACTCTGAAAAAGACTGAAGATGTTCTTTGTCCTGCGGTCTCAGGTATTTAGCCAAGATTTAATTCATGTATGTGTGTACGTATGCATTGAGACAGGATCTTCCTACAGCCTCAGCTGGCCTGGAACTTGCTATGTAGACCAGGCTAGCCTCAATCTCACAAAGATCTACCTGCCTTGCCTCCGGAGTGCTGGGGTTAAAGGTGTGCACCACCATGCCCAATCAAGATTTAATTCTTTCTTTATGTAAATAAGTATACCCATATTACTAGCAAACAAGCTTACTTTCATTAAACATTTTTTAATTTTTATGTGAGTGTTTTGCCTGCATGAATAAAAGTACACAACATGTGTGCAGTGCCCTCAGAGGCCAGAAGAGTGGGTGTCAGATCCTCTGGAACTGGAGTTGCAGACAGGTGTTAGCTGCCATGTGGGTTCTGAAAACTGAATCTGGGTCCTCTGTAAGAGCAGCCAGAGTGCTCTTAACCACTGAGTCATCTCTCCAGCCTTTTCATTTTTAAAAAATTATAAAAACATATGTATCTTAGTTTTTAAAAATAAATTTCATTATGATTTATTAACAACACATGTTTAGTTTGTATACCTATTTTGTATATCTACATACCCAGGATTTTAAAAACAATTTCTCCACTGGAAAGGTGCTCCAAGCGGAAGAGACTTAAGAAGTCCTGATATATATAATAGGATGATATCAATAGTATCAGTCTGCCTGGAATGCTATTCTAGAACACCAGAGATTGAAGTTGATTTCACATAGTCAGAAACCTAGGCAGTCCAAGATCAAGTGTGGCAGATTTGGCATTTGGTGGGGTCTGCTTCTCTGTTCATAGGTGGCCCACTTCTTCAGTGCCTTCACATGATGGAAGGAGCAGGGAGAGCTCTGAGGGCTTCGTAAGGGAGGCCTTAATGAGGACCTTCCCTCCTTAGGTACCACATTCCTAACACAGGAATGCCCTTTGTCCTCGGGGTGAGGCTGGAGGCTGACACAGGCTTCATGCACAAGTGCTGTGATACTGAATGGTTCTGCTAGTCAGCTAATGGGCAGAGAGCACATACAGCAGGAACAGAGGGGAGACAGGTGATTCACATACCAGGTCAGAACAAGCAGACAGCTTTTGTCATGCTGCTCAGAACAACATGCAGATAACAGCGTATGGATTGTTTATGCTAGGCACGTTCCGTTTAACATTTCAGACCACATTTAAACAAGTAACTGAAACCACAGAAGCTGGAACTGCTCATGAGGATAGGGGACTACTGTGTCCTAACACTAAGAATTAACGTTTGGCAAGTGGATCTGGGTGTGGAGAACATGCAGCCTGGGGACTCAAGAATGTTTTTTTCCTTCTTGACAACACTACATTTTTACCTGATATAAACAGCTTTTCTGTCCAGAAGTGTTCTGAAATTTTGACAGTTCATTGATAGATTTATTTTTCTTTGGCCTTCTCTCATTGAATGTCTGGGGAGACCTGTATTTCTGGATGAGAGAAAGTCCAGGTTAGCCTACATGCAAGTGAAAGTGACCCTTTCAGGATTTCACCAACACAGCCAGGAATATGTCATATAAAGGGGGATTTTATTCATTAATCCAGACTAAGATCTTTTTATTATAACTGCCCAAACTGTCATCAGCATCGCACCCTTCCAGAGTTAATCATCTTTAAACACACTTGAATTACCTGCTCGGAAAAGGCTTTCTGTCCAATTCAACTGCCATCCGTTCTCCTTTTGTTCTATTATTACTGATATTTATTTATTTATTTGCCCCGGCCCACGGGAACACTATTTACGTGGGCAGTCCTGGAGGGGAACAATGGAATGGAGGGCGGGAGACACAGAGAAATGAGGGCAAGACAACAGGGCTGATCAAACCCGTCTTTATTCAGCACACCAGGGATATATATAGAAACGGCAGGCTCAGCAGGAAGGGGTGGGGAAACAGCAGGAAGCTTGGCAGGAGGGGGCGGGGAAACGGCAGGAAACTGATGCAAGAATGCCACAGTATTGCATCCTTAAAATACACGTGCTCATATCAGCCAGGCTTACAGGGATGCGATTCTCATATGAAATGGCTGTGGTTCACAAAATGGCTCCCGGCATTTATTTATTTGGGGGGTGCGTTTGACAACATGACATTCACATGGAGGTCAGAGGACAATTTGCAGGAGTCAGTTCTCTCCTTCCACCATGTGGGATCCAGGGATTGGATTTAGGTTGTTAAGCATTTCAATAAGTGCTTTTACCCTCTGAGCCATCTCACTGGCCTCCATCCTATGGTTATTTTCTCTCTCTCTCTCTCTCTTTCTCTTTCTGTCTTTTTGAGATAGGGTTTTCCTGTAGCCCCAGCTGGTCTAGAACTCACTATGTAGACCAGGCTTGCCCCGAACTCACAGAGATCTGCCTACCTCTGCCTCCCAAATGCTGGGATTAAAGACATGTGCCACCATGCCCGGTTTTTATTATCTCTATTTTTTTAAGCACTTAATTCTTAATCTGTCCTTATTTCTCTAAGGATAATACAATAAGAAATATAACTTTGGGGGCTGGAGAGATGACTCAGTGATTAACAGTACTGGTTGCTCTTGCAGAGGACCCAGGTTCAGTTCCCAGCACTCATCTGGCATTTAGCAACTGTCCGTACCTCCAGTTCCAGAGGATCAAATGCCCTCTTCTGGCCGTCTCAAGCATTGCATGCACATGGTACACATATAATGCAGTAAAAAAAATTTTTTTTAAAGAAATCTAACTTGTGAGCTCGTGTATGTCTTCTATAACCACAAGGTCTATATTAGCCCTATTCATGGGGCCTGCCTGTAACCATCTTCTTTGTGTTAAAACGATTTCTCAGTCCTGTTTACAGCCAGGAGGGAAAGGTTTGACAGATTCCTTCATGAGAATTGCATGACTGACCTACTGCCCATGTTAGAGGCCAAGACCAGAGTGAACCAGAGCTGCATGGAGCTGGGTGTGGTTGGCTGCTGGCCTGTACCTGATTCTGAGTTAGGAAGCCCCTCTTCTCTGCCCCCTGACAGGATCTGGGTAATAAACCAAGGACACCGCCTGTGCCATCACTCAAGACACAGCCGAAGAGACTGCCAACACCATCATTCAAGAAGCCAGGGAAAGTTGGCTCAAAGCACTGGGGGAAAAAAGAGGAGCAGCTCAAGCCCCAGCTGGAGAGAGTGTCTCTGGCCTCTCTGCATCTTCCTCTTAGAGCTTGACGCTACGTTATGGACCATGGCATAATCATTTAATGTGTTACTTTGAAATCATTTTAATGTTTAAAAATGGAACAGAGACTGGAGATATGGCTCAGCCAATAAGAGCTCTGGTTGCTCTTACAGAGTAGGCAGCTTTGGTTCCCAGCATCACCATGGCAGCTGTAACTCAGGGATATGACGCCCTCTTTGGACCTCCATGGGCATTGCACACACAGATGTACTTAACATACACATATGCAATATATTCATACACATAAATAAAAACAGACAAATAAAGGAACAGCTTGGGAGGCAAAGGCAGGCAGAGGCCAGCCTGGTCTACACTGAATTCCAGTCAAACTAGGATTACACAGTGAGACCCTGTCTCAAAAAACAAATGGAGGCCTAGGGAAATGGCTCATTGGGAAGAGCTTGTACTGCTGTTCCAAATGACCCAAGTTCGGTTCCCAGCATCCTCATGGGTAACTCACAACCACCTGTACCTCCAGCTCCAGGAGATCGGATGCCTCTGGCTTCTAAGGGTACCTAAGCTCACGTGTACATACCCACACTCAAATAAACACATTCATAATTAGAAATAAGTTGGTTGTGGTGGTGCACACCTTTAATCCCAGCACTCAGGGAGTAGAAGCAGGAAGATCTCTGTGAGTTTGAGGCCAGAATGGACTATGTATGTAGGGAGTTCCAGGTCAGTGGGGGCTACTTAGTGAGACCCTGTCTCCAAAAAACGGTGTGGGGGGGACATGTTGTAAAGCACACATGCACATACATGCACACACACACACACACACACACCACGCCATACCATCACCACCACCACCACCAACAACAACAAAAACTATTTGTTGGGTATGGTTGTACACACTTATAATCACAGCGCTTAGGAGGCAGAGGCAGGAGGATTGCTACTAGTTTGAGGCCAGCATGATCTCCATGGAAAGTTCTAGGTCATTCTGGGCTACAGAGTAAGACCCTGATTCAAAGAAAAAAACAAAAACAAAAACCAACAAACCAAACAAGCTACTTCTTAGTGCCTGTGATGTGACTTGATTCATTCCTAGAAAAACTGCATCTTGAAATGGAACCTTCTGCAAAGGCCCATCTGATTAGAACTTCAGTGATTTTGAAGAGCTTGGAATGTTGCAGGTCCAAAACCTGATTACAATTTATCTTGGGCTGTCTTTAGCTGCTAAGGAGCCACTCCCTGCCCACCTCCATTTCTGACTTACTAACAGATAAAAAGCCTTTTGGAATGTATTAACTTAAAGCCTTAGCTATACCACCAACCAAAAGGCCAAGTGTCATCAGATAGCATCTGATGGCCTGTAGTTGAGAGTTCTCTTTTCCTATATAACTGCCTACTTAACGCTTCCACCAACGGATTTGACAAATGTCTGTATTTATGACTTTTGTTTGTTCTGTTACTTATAGTTTTTATGAAACTTCATGAAACTGCTTGCATGTTGGAACACAGAATTTGAAGTAATCTGATTCTGTGTTCACAGGCTATGGTCACTCATATTTGACTCCAGAATAAACTCTCTTATCCCCTTTGAGGTGAGAGTTGTGCTTTTGTGTTGACACCAGGATCCCCACTGCAGGGCACTCCCCAAAGGAATAAAACATAAAGACCCCGAGACTGTAAGAGAGGCTCTCCTCGTCTGGACCTGGGCCATGAGGAGGGTCCACCTTGGACGCATTCTCTATTTAATAAACCTGCTTGGTTTTTGTTGCGATCTGTTCCTTTGTCTTTTCCCCTGATTCCTGTATCAGGACCTCCAGCATTGCTCTTTTTGCTCAGGATTGATTTGGGTATCTGGGAACTGTTGTGCTTCCATATGAATTTAAAAACTTCTTATTTTATTTCTGTGAAGAATGACTTTGGAATTTTGTTGGAGATTGCATGGAACCTGTAGTGGCTTTGGGTCCCACAGTCATTTTCACAATATTAATTCTTCCGGTCATGGGCATGGGATTCCCTTTTGGTGTCTAGAAACTTGCTTTCTTGTATCCTCACTGGTTTAAAGTTTTCATTCACTTCCTTGGTTGGGCTTATTCCAAGCCATTTTACATATTTGTTTAATAACTTACTCTAATTTTTTTTTATTTAATTTATTTACTGAAGAAATTGTGGATGGAATTATTCACAATTTCTGGCTTTTTGTTCATCATTTGGAGATTTTGTATTGTAAAAGAAAAACATTTTTAATCTTACTGAATTTTCATTAGCATACAAAATAAAGTTTGCTTTCAAGTCAGGTGTGCTGTCTATAATCCCAGGCAGAGGAACCCAGAGGATCCAGAATTTGAGGCCAGCCTGAGCTGCATGAAACTGTGTCAAAAAAAAAAAAAAAAGCAAAACATGGACTGGAGAGATGGCTCAAATAGTTAAGAGTACTGACTGCTCTTGCCGAGGACATGGGTTGGATTCCCAACACCCACATGACAGCTAACAACTATCTATAACTCCAGTTCCAGGGGCTCTAATGCCCTCTACTGGTTTTTACAGGAATTGCACACATGGGTGCACTTACATATGTGCAAGCAAAACATTCATGCACATAAAATAATAATAAAAAAATTTAAAAAACAAAGCAAAAATAATGGGTTTTATTATGGCACGTTTTGTCATATTTGTCATTGTCATTTGCTCTAGTTATCCCCAACTTTCTACTCCTCCAATTGTCTGTTTTCTGCTTTTGTCTGTCATTTGTGTTCATATGTGTGTACATGTATGTGCATGTGTATATATGAATACATGTGTATGTATGTGTGTCTCTGTGTGTATTCATATAAATCTAGACTTAGTATGTGAAAGAAGCATGTGACATCACTCTCTTCCCCTGCAAAAAGACATTTTATATGACATCATAAAGTGGAAAACTATTTGACACAAATAGAAAATGACCAAAAATAAATATAAGAGAAATAAAATAGCATTTAGTTTCATTTGTTTGTTTATTTTTGTGTGCTAGGAAGAAAGCAGCCTGGTATGTTCCACTAGGCAAAGGCTAACTGGCAGGTGTCAGGGATCTCCAAGTTCAACTGGGATGATTGAAGATGCAATTTGAGCCAGTGTTATTAAGTACAGTGTCTGATCTCTCTTTTCAAGTCAATTTGCTCTTTAATGAAATCACACTAGAGCCCACAGCTTGGCTGAAGGAAAGCTATTAGCAATGAAGATGGGAGAGGCGTGTGTGAGTGCCAAGGCCAGAGGCATCCTGAGGCAGGACGGAAGGACTGGACCGGTGGTGACATGGGAGACAGGGGATCCTGGCATTCCATCCGCCTTTTCTACTGAAAAAAGCAGGAAACTTCAGAAACTCAGTAAAAGCCTCAATTGCCCACACAGACATTGTTTTCCCAACACAAAAAGCTGCTGACTTGGGGCCAAAAGGAGGCGCAGCCTTGAGTCTTTGCACTCCCCTTGCATTCCTGAATCTAAATAGTAAACCTACCTCACAACATTGCACAGGAAGCTTGCTCTTAACCTTGTGTAAGCTACCTTGCGGAGTAGCATTAAAGGGGGGCTGTTCTTAGCAAGCTTTGGAGGTGTGACTTGAGAGTCAGCTATATCCTAGATGCCGCTGTGAGGACACCTAGCTGGCCTCTCACTAGGGAAGCCCATTCCATGTTGCCTACTCTCTCTCGGGGCAACTCTTCCTCGAATATGCTAAAAATGCCTTTTAATGAATGTCCAACTCTGCTTTGCCCTGAAATTCTTTCTTTGTGGAAACTGCAAATTCCTGGTTTTGTCAGATTGTATGAGATTCCTTCCTGAGAGGTGAGTTCTTCCTTGGGCTGATAACAGTCTTCAACCTTTTCCTTCTCCCAGCATGAGACTTCCCAGGACCATTGTTTCAATAGTCTGAAGGCAGAGTAGAGGGGCACAGGCCCCTTAGCATAGCTTTGCTCAGGCCAGGGCCCTTCTGAAGCCCTTCCTGAAGACAGGCATCCAAGGTACATAATCCCACAGGACAGTAAGAGATGTCCTTAGAGGCTGCCTGCTTGCTCCAAGCCTTCTGCATTTGGGGTGTCGAAAAGCCCAGTCACAGCCCACATGTCTTCACAGGTATTCAAGCAGGGGAAGTAGCTTTTTAAAAAATGTATTTATTATTTTTATTTTACATGGATGAATGTATTGCCTGCATGTACGTAATGCACCCATGTCGTGCAGTGTCCACAGAGGTCAGAAGAGGGCATCAGATCCCCTGGAACTGGAGTTACTGATGGTTGTTAGCTGCCATGTGGGTACTGGAACTCGAACCCAGGTCCTCTGCAAGAGTAGCCAGGGCTTCTAACTGCTGAGTCATCTCTCCAGCCCTAAAAGCATGCTTTTTTTCTTTCTATTGGAAACATTTCCCATGAAGCATGCAGAAGGGGGAAAAAAATGCAATAAAACTGAAAACAAAGCAATTGCTGCAGAAGCGGCTTTGACACCCGGCTCTGCAGCTCCCCTCCCAGTGTTGTCTGTGCATAGGGCTGCACCTACTGTCGCAGATGTCAGAAAGGCTTGAAGAGAAGACAGGTGGTAAACCACCACACCACTCTGTGATAATCTGACAGAAAGAACCCTAGACCTGGAAGCAGGAAGCTTGAGCCCTGACCCTCTGGTTTCCCTTAGCTGTAGAGACTGCCGTGACGGAGTTACAGCACCACAGGCCATCTCTGGTTTTCCTTGTTATGTCGATAGATTAGCCCGTGAAGGCCACATAGCTCTTCTGTGAGATGAGAACCATGGTTTGGGCTCCTTACAGAAGACTTGCTTCTAGACTAGCTAATCTCATGTGAATTAGAGAAATCCTGATTGCCGAACATGAAGCAAACCTGAAATCCATCAGTGTTTGCCCAAGCAGCAGCCAGGATAACAAACAGCACAAAATGGAGATGACAGGCATTTACTGAGCATGTGTTCTTCGCTGGTGGTAAGGGAGTTTCTACCTCTTTGCACATGCCAAGCAGGCACTCTGCCAGTGAGCGGCACCATCGGGCCACTAACCGAATACAGAGAAATGGACTGGACATGGATCAATTGGAAAGGCAAGTTTGAGTCCATGAGTTTGAATCTCCAGAAGGGACATCAAAAGCTGAGCTCAGTGAAGCCCTCCTGTAATCCTGGCAATGACAGGATGAGACATAGACACAGACAGGGTCCTTGGGAGCTCACTGGTCAGCTAGTCTGACCAGTTCCAGGCCAATGAGAGACCTTGTTCCAAACAAAGGTGGGAGGTGCCTGAGGACTGTCACCTGAGGCTGGCCTCTGACCTCCACACATGTTATGTACATTCATGTACCTGTGTGATAGTAAAGAATGGACTGGAATCTACCTCTGTGTGAAGACAGACCAGTTTCCTCCCTTAAGAGTTAATCCAGCTGTGCCATTCAATCTAGGAAGAGTGTCCTGGATTCCAAGGCCAGTAAGGATTACAGAATAAGACTTTGTCTCAAATACTAATAATAATGGCAAGAAAGGAAAACAGCAACAGCAACAAAACCCAAAACAAAACAAAAAACCACTTCTTTGTTTGGTTTGTGTTAGGTGTGACTGGAACCCTCACCCACTCCCAGCAGTCCCAGGACAGACACCTTGGTGAGTCCAACCACTCTCAGAGTTCACTGAGAGTGGTTCAACCTACGTTTACAACTTCTTGAATAGATAAGATTCCCAGCTCAGGATTCACAAACAGCTGTAAAAAAAGGACTGCTTCCTGGCCAGAAGCCTACCTTAAACATCAGTCAGATGTCATGGCAATCCCAACCCCCTTCCATAAAAGCCAGGAGGGGGCTGAGGACTAAAGGCTTTTAGGTTTTTGGCTTTGGGCTGAGCTCCCTCTCCCGGGGAGTTGACCTCTCCCACTCTCCCTGAGGGAGCTCCTCCATCCAGATCTGGAGCCAGGCACGCCAGCCAGGTTCTCGGAGCCTGAGCCCCAAGATGAGGGGGCTGGTCTCCCCCATCTCTTTGGGTAGGCTAGTCCCCAGGGGAGCTAGCATTTTTCCACTCCCGAGTGTGGAGAAACTAGTCCCATCTGGTCTTCTTTTAATAAACCAGGTCCTGTTAGCTCCCAGAGAGTCTCTGGTCTCTCTTGTCTGCTGTGTCTCTCGAACCCAGAACCTTACAGTTTGTTTTGAGACAGGGTCTTCGAGTAACTCCAGACTGGCCTTGATTGATCTGAGATTCTCCTGCTTCTGCCTCCCAAGTGCTAGGATTAACAATCTTGACCTTTCAGCAACTAGCAAGAAACCCAGAGCTAAGGAACGGAGGGAGGGAGGGCACTGGGGCGCAGAGAGTGGAGGGCGCCCGCAGAGCGGGAACAGCAGCCTCTAGCAGAGGCTCTGAAGCTCAAGACAAGCAGCTCTCTGCCGCTTCCTTTCCTTGATGTGGCTCTGCCTTGAGTGTTCTGGGCAGCATTCCTGGGCTGCACCCTGGCCTGTGGGAATTTTCTTCAGTTTTCCATTTTGGCAAATTGTGTCTTCTGTGTCAGAAGGCTGGAACCCCTGAATCTTTCAGGGTACCCCCTAGACCATGCCATTACATAACCAGAACCTGTCTATTTCACCCTAAATTTACAGTTCCAAGTCCCTTGATGAGTTGTCTTTCTCAGGTCAAAGTGCCCTTGCTAGAGTTGATTGATTAGCAAAATAATAAACTATCTTATCTTCCTATGTATACACAGAGCCCAGTTTCAGCTTTTAACTGCATGACTTGGGGTTTGTGCACGTTCAGCTTTTTAAGGGTTGATGACCTATGTAAAGGGGAGCTAACAGGTCAGTCAGTGTCTGGGAATGAAGTGGAAACTCACAGGTGACCTGCTTTAGCAAACACACACTCACCTCCTCCGCTCGGCAAACACTGAGTAGAGAGTATTTTAGTTCTGAGTGTTTTGGACTGAAATAAGTTGAACACAGACAAAAGCATACTGGTTTGAGAAAGGTCACATTCTATTACACTGAGTAATAAGTAAACTGTACAGCATGTCAGGTGTGGACGAAGCAATGCAGAAACGGCCTGAGGACGTGGCAGGTCACTGAAAAGGTGACAAGGTAGCAGCTTTGAGGTGACCAAGAGGTGAGCCGTGTTGCTATCTAGGGAAAAGCATCCAGGTGGAAGGAGAGCCAGTGCCAACGCCCAGGAGGGGCAGGCCTGTCTTGTTTCAGAGGCAGAACAAAGGTAACAAGGGCTAGGATCAGACAGGAGTGCTGAGGGGCAAGCAAGGTCAGGTGGCTCTTTGAAAGCCATCCAAAGGCGTTTGCTCCGAGTGAACGGGGAAGATGGAGGGTTTTGACCCGATTTTCACTTAAAAGGGTTTCTGTAACCACTATTTGAGACTACTAGCATATCTGACTTTCCACTCTCGGCTGAGTGTTTTAGACTGGAGCACTGAGGGAGGCGGCGGGGAGGTGGTGTTTGAATCTCTACTTTCACTGTTTTTAAAATATATAATTAGAATTTAAATTTGACTTTTTAAGACAGGGTCTCAGTCTGTAGCTCTGGCTGATTTGGAATTTACCACGCAGCCCTGGACTGTCTGAAACTCATTATGTTAACTGTTCTGTCTAGAACTTGCAGCAATCCCCCTGCTTCTGGTTCCTAAATGCTCAGATCACAGGCCCGTTCCACTACACTCAACAGGCAACTTTTTAGTGCAGAAATAACCCTAGCTGGCATGGTGGCATATGCCTTTAGTCCCAGCACTAGGGAGACAGAGGCAGGTAGGTCTCTGTGAGTTTGAGGCCAGCCTGGTCTACATTGTAAATTCTAGGCCTAGGCCAAGTAGAGCTACATAGTGAGACCCTGAGAGGGGGGGGGGGGAGAGAAACAGCCCAAGCAAACCACTTAAGAGTTTGGCTGATGACTTTCCTACACGATCACCAGGATGTAGAGCCAGCCCTGACCACCGCACCCCATCCTTTTGTCCATCACTCAGGAGGAGACACTATCCTTACTGTAATTATTCCACCAACTGGGGTCTGGATGTCCAATTGCTGTACAGTATGTCAGGGGTTGACCAAGCAATGTAAAAACAGCCTGAGGCCTGTTTAGGGGCTGCTGACTGGGGTTGTGTGCTCTCAGGTCTCCTGCTTGAACTTTACCTAAGTTCTCAGAATCAAGGGTACTCACCACCACCCAGAAGCACCATGTGCTAGCTTCTCCAACAGGCCCAGGGCAGCCAGGGGATATCCTGCTCTGCTCCAGCCTCACTCTGGGCCTGATGGAGAGGAATGCCTATTAGTCGGCCCGCCTCATGGTACCTGCCTCCCAGGCCCAACATTTCCAAGCCTGTACCTCCAAAGTGAGGGCCCATTTGTCACACAGAATTAAGGCTCCAGCAGTTTGTGTAAGTGGAGAGATGGGTGAGAATTTCCAAATGTTCAGTGCTAAGCAGGAAAATCTGCAGTGTGATTGGCTAGAAGTGTGCGGTATGCCTGGGAAGCCAAAGGTGATTCGGACCTGCAAAATCAGAGTAGTCTGTAGAGTTTCAGCGATGGTGGAGAAAGTCTGCTGCTGCCTTTGAAAACACTTGTGTTAGAATAATATTCACATTTTTAAACGGCTGGGAAAATCAAAAGAAGAAACACAGAAAATATGTGAAGTCACAGTTCAATGTCCATAAAGAAACTTTGATTGAATCCCAGTCACAGGCTTCATTTACGTGCTACAAATAGAGTCTTCCTTGCTCCAACAACAGATAAGAAGTTTCAATCGATGTACCTCATGGTAGTAGACATGCTGAGCACACATGAGACTCCCAGTTCAGTGCCCAGCACCAGAAAACATAAGATCAAATCTGGACTTCACATACTTAGAGAATAGATTATTTTTTTCTTCAAGTAATTCCTGCCAGGATCAGACAGTGACTGTGCATAGGAAATTGAGGGACTGGTTCCCCGAGAGTCTCTCATCTGCCTTTTGAGCCCCTCTTTTCTTCTTGTTCAATCTGCCTGCACTGCTTTCTCTCCTTCTTGCCTTCTTCTGATAATAAAACTCTGCTGGGATGACTCACTTCTGAGTAGTCATGTTAGTTCTTAAATCTTGAAAAAGAGTATTTGGGGGCTGGAGAGACGGCTCAGTGGTTATGAGCGTGAACTGCTCTTCCAGAGGACCTGAGTTCAGTTGCCAGCACCCACATCAGGCAGCTCACAGCTCTAGAGGATCTGATACCCTCTTCAGGCCTCTACAAGTACTATACTCTTGTGCATATACCTACCTATACACAGACACACACACAATATTAAGAATAATTTATTTTTTATTTTTAAATATATGTGTACATCTGTGTACAAGTGCTTGTAAAGGCCAGAAGAGGACGTCAGATCTCCTAGAGCTGGGTTACTGGGAGTTATAAGTCCCCTACAGGATGGCTAGGAACCAAACTAGAGTTCTTTCACAGAGCAGCAAGCGCTCTTAACTGAACAGCCATTTCTCCAGCCCTATCTTCTAATTAGCAGATGTAACCCTTCTTACCCCTTCAGGTAGACCCATGGGTTCTTGTCCACCCTGGAAGGCAAGGTCTGAAAAAATATCTCATGATGTTGAAATAGACTCCTCCAGGGAGTGACGGGATCTCTTCAGGAGTCGGAGGAAAGGAGGAAAAGGGACCGCGGTCATCACCTGAAGGCTTGCCTTCTCCCAGAACGCTGGCCTGTGCTGTTAGGTGTGGATGTGAAGAGGCCCACAAAGAACCACAGACCTGTGCTGGAGTCTTCAGTGAGCAGGATGGGTGTGAAAGCTGTGAGACAGAAGTACCCTAAGAAGAAGAGGAAAGAATCGGCCAAGAAAAGAGGTCCTGGGGTCTTCCAACAATAAGAGGGGAAAGGGACAAGGAAAGGAGATGGTGGAAGTGGCTTAGCAGGAGGAGAAACGCCCAGAGGGAGCAGACCCCGAGAAGGCCAGAGTGTGGGGCATGTGAGAAAAGCTAAAGGCTGAACAAGTGACCCACTGTGTCACATGCTGCCTGCCCACTGATTGGGTGAGGGAAGACCAAAGACCCCGCTGGGCTTAGGGATGGAGGGGCCATTGTTAGCTCTGACCTGAGCCGACCATAGAGACTAGACATTGTTTCAGAGATCTGACGGCTATGAGGGATTTTGTTGCTTTTTTTTCCTTTGAGACAATCTCATATCTAACCCATGTTGACTTGGAACCCACTATATATCCCAGGCTAGCATCAAGCTTATGATCCTCTTGGCTCAGCCTCCCAAAATCCAGGGTTATGGGTATGCGCTACCATGCCGGGTAAGACTGAGGACGTTTGCTCTAAAGGAGAGCACTACACATCAAGGAAGAGTGCTTTGGGTTTAAAAATTGTTTTTCCTCCCTGCCCAGCTGCTGCCGTTGCTGCCCTCGCCAGCATCTCTAAGTGAAGGGACTTTAGGAACTTCATCAGCATCTGTTTCCTCATCTGAATGAGGCTAATTTTGTTAACATCTAGACACCTTGTACAAAGATTAAATGACAGAGCACCTAGTACTTAGGAGGGATGACTACTGTTGTTACTCATAGGAACAGGGTAGTGGGGCAGCCAATTGTTGGAAACAAATTTATAATTAAAAAAAATTACTTTCTCTTATTTGTTATATGGAAAATACATATACCTGCTCTTTGTTGTCATTTTGAAACAGGGTCTCACTGTAGACTTGGCTAACCTGGAACTCACTATGTAGACCAGGCTGGCCTTAAACTCACAGAGATCCACCTGCCTCGGCCTCCAAGTGCTGAGGTTAAAGGCTTGTGCCAGCACACCCGGCTGGAAAACAATTTAACACGCATTATCTCACTTGACCTGGAAAAAAAAAGAGCGTGCTTGGGAATAAGCAACATCCTGAAATAAAACATAACAGATATGCAGAAGGCGCATTGAAGGATGAGGCCAAACTTCAAATCTAGATCTCCTGATTTCAAAACCCACGTTATTTCTACTGCTGTAAGATAAAGACTGTCTTAGAATGGTCGAATTACACTCAACTTTTTAGTTTAGCTCTGGTAGAGCTAGTACACAAGAAATCTTGGGTTTAGTGCCCCGATCTGAAAGTTTCCTGGCTAAACAGAAGTGAGCCTGCCAGTCTAACCCTGTGGCCTCTGGTGTGGCCCAGAGGCACTGTGTCTACAAAGGTGCCCCTGTAGGAACTAGGAACAGACTGTTGGAATTCAGCGGCTGCTCATGGAGCCCCGCCCCGCCCCCCACAGTCACCCACTGAGACTCACTGTCCCAGGATCTCTCCTCTGGGAACCCAGGGTCCTGGTGGCCACAGATCTCACTTCTCACCACTTTCCCCAGATCCTGCCTGGGAATCAGAGTCTGGCTGCAGGCTTGTGCTGTGAAACCACCCATCGTCAGAAAGGCACCAGGAGAAATCCGAGTTCTGCCAGGTGTGTTTCCTGCCTCCGGAGCCCGGCCATGCTGTCTGGTGCGGCGGAATTGTCCTCATCCCCCGCCCTGCTCTCTGTCCACGTTCATAACTCTCTGGTAAACCCCTTACCCAGCAATCCATCTCAGCGTCCCTGTCGAACCCCTCACGACCCTTTCAGCAGCTGTGACCCAGGGGCCAGCTGCCCCGCGCCCGTCGGAGGCCCAAGCTCTCACGCAGTGGACGCTGGGCAGCTGCTTCCCCACCGACCGCCCTTCTCGCCTCTCACCGTGATCGATTGCTAACAGACTGCTCGCATTTCACTACTCAAGGTCACCGCTGCTGCTGTGCTGAGCCCTTGGCTCCCAGCCCTGACCTGAAAATCCACTGGGAAGATCAACGGATTTTCTCATTAATTTACTCAGTCCAGAAGTGTTCACAGAGTGCCTACTGTGTGCCTGGCACTACTGTCTGAAATAGACTTTTTCCCTAGTGTGAGACAGTGCCTAGCAGTTGATCTTTAGAAGCGGGAAGTGGGGAGGGAGGGGATCTGTCGAGCATGTGAAGAGCCTGGAGAGATGGGAAGGTAACTAGCTGTGTTAGTCACCTCTCCAGGAAAGGTCACACAGGCTGAGGGAACAGGCTGTTCCAAGTTTCTGAGGCTGAAGCATGCCTGAGGGCTGATGTGAGCTAGGCTGGGGACAGCAGGAGAGCCCTGGGGAATGAACAGAGGGACAGGGGGTCTGGGGCCGCCGTCCAGCACAGGGCCCTCTGGCTCAAGCACTGGCTGTCCAAACAGATGGCGTCTTACATTTCAAGAACTCTGAGTGAAAGCAAACAGAAGCTTTGTTATTTTTAGGTGGATTCCATGTTGCAACAATAGTATTTCAGAAGTATTGGTATAATAAAACATTATTAAAATACATTCTACTTCTCTTTCTTTTCTTTGATTTTGAGAGCCGCCTATTATTTCTCTTGGTGTTTTGTTTTGTTTTGTTTTGTCTTTTGAGGGAGGGTCTCCCTGTAACCCAAGCTGGCCTGGAGCACACTGTATAGACCAGACCAGCCTTAGTCTCACAGAGATCCACCTGTCTCCCCCTCCTGAACGCTGGGAGTAAAGGCACATGTCACCATCCTCAGCCCTATCTAATCTCCATGCTCAAAGTGTGGATCTGTGATGATCCACAGTGGATTCTGGCATTGTCCCTGGCTTCTTGTCATGAGGGATGTTGATGATAATTCTAGCACAGTGACTGGGGAAGTGTCTAAGCCAATCTTCCCTTCCTCACCCTGTTTCCTGCACTGTAGGCTCTGGGATGTCTGCTTCTGAGAGTAAGAACTTTTCATCAAG
This sequence comes from Eospalax fontanierii, assembly GCA_035773235.1. NCBI lineage: Eukaryota > Metazoa > Chordata > Mammalia > Rodentia > Spalacidae > Eospalax > Eospalax fontanierii. The sequence continues at coordinate 41,210,066 of CM069549.1, read as the reverse complement.
CCCTACTCTTTACAAGAGGATTCTGCAAGTTCACTTGCCAGCAGCCCAGGGCAGTGCGTTGTCTCTGACTTGGGATGCCCACTACACTCTGTTCTCCTTACTAGATTGCTGACTCTGATCTCAGGCCACTCCAGGACCCATGGTAAAGTTGATTTTTAAAAGTCGGTTTAATGGGATAAGTTTTGTTTTTGCCTACTGGGATTACAACCCGAAACCAATCCTCCTCTGCACAGCACAGTGTGCTGCACTTCCTGTGTGCCACCAGCAATGGCATTTCTACCCTCCCCTCTTTTATTTTGTAACGGAATCTATTAATCCTAGCTCAGCACATGGCCACCAAAATACTGATTATCCATGCTCTCCCTCTGTGCGTAGGTGTGTTCATGTCTGATTGTCACAAACTTAATGTGACTGCCAGCAATGCATATGACCCTCACTTCATGCTCTGCAGAGAAAGCCTGTGCCTTCAACCTCCTCATCCCAGTAGCTAAAATATGGTGACAAATATTCTTCCTGATGGGGGACGGAATCGTCAAGGGCATAATTCTGGAGGTCAGAGTTCCAAAATGGATCACACTGGAGAAACTTCAAGTTGTCATCAAGCTGTGTTCTGCTGTTGCTCTAGTAGAGATCTAATTTCCTTGCCTGGACCTTGCTCTGAAGGCCTCTTTCTTCATGTTTAAAGCCAGTTTCACTTATTTCTTCTGACTTTATTATTCCAGCTCCCAGAAATGCATACTACGACAACGAAGGGTCACATTATCTAAAAGATGATCTTGTTGAGGTCTCATATTTTGTTCTCAAGATTATGACTTTCTTCTGACCAAAGGGAAGAACATTTAGAGTCTTGAGCAGAGAATGGACATGCTCTAGCTTAGAGCACCACTCTGCCTATAGGACTCATGCATAGATGTGGGGAACTGTTTGCCAAGGTGCAGGCACAATCCTGAGCTCTTTTGAAAGTGGAGTCAACAAGATCTCCTGTGGGATTAGATGTGGGGTGTGGACTAAGAAGTGAGAAGGACAAGGTTACCATTGACTGAAGCTGGGCAGAGCAATGAGCAAGGGACATCAGTTTGGGTGCCAACTAAACTGTCATGTGGAGATGTTGAATGGTTGGGCGTTAAAGCTCAAGAGAGAAAGAAGTTTGAGCTCAAGAAATGAATTTGAGGATCATAGCACCAAAGTTGTATTCAAGAAACTAGACGAAATCAATAAAGGAATGAAATTATTTTCAGAAAAAAAAAAAGTAGTGCAAGAACTAAGCTTTAAGAGTACTTGGCACTGATAGACTGGGAAGGAAAGGCAGAATCCATATGGAATGAAGGCTTGAAGAAGGAGCCAGATGATGGGTCCTGAGATCCATGAAGAACAACTACAGGTGAAGCAATACATATGGTCAGGATAAAGACAAGGCTAACCAGTGGATTTACATGAGGTGGAAGCCCTAAGCAGGTTCTCAGGAATGGTCTGAGCAAAGCTGGATTGTGGAGGTGTAACCAAGAAGGCAGGAAAGTCAGCAGAAAATGTGCAAAACCCCAGCAATGTGGCCAGAAAAAGGAAGTGAGAATGGGCCACAGCTGAGGTAGATTTAAGGTTCACAAAAGACCATAAACGACAAATAGTAGGTTTGCATATTAACAGGAAAATACAAGAGATGTGAAGCTCCATGTGGAGAAAGGGTAGAAACCAGTAGAGTCATGTTTCCATGGAGATGAATGGTTCACATACTACAAGTACAGGAAGGCCAGGCATGTGGGTGTGGTGGGATGGGTGCTGTGGAAGGGCTCTCTAGTGGCTTCAGTTGTCCAGTGAGGTAGGAAAGAAGACCGCCCAAGGGTGAGGGGTTGGAGATCCATAGAGAGGGTGGGAATGTATGTTAGATGTCTAGGAGTGTCAGAGTGACTGCGCTGGGGAAAGATGGGATGCATTTGTGGACATGAATTTCAAATGATGGCCAAGGCTGTGGGACCCGAAAAGATAAGGTGGGTGTATTCAAAGGAGTGATCTGGGGCCAGGAAGATAGCTCAGTTGGTAAAGTGCCTGCTTCACAGGCATGAGGACCTGAGTTCAAACCCCTAGGCACCCAGCTGTTGAGGTTGGGCAGAGGTAGAATTCCTAGAGCTTACTGGCCAACCAGTCTAGTCAGTTTATGTGCTCTGGTTTCAGAGAGCTCCTGTCTTGTACTGGTAAGATGGCTCAGCCGGTAAAGCCACTCGATGTCAAGCCAAGCCTGAGTTTGATCGTTGTGACCCTATAGTAGAAGGAGAGAACCAGCTCCAGCAAGTTGTCCACTTACCTCCACACGCGTGCTGTGACACGCCCCACACACATGCACACACAAAAACAACAAATCAATGAATCTCAAAAAAGATTTATTTTAAAAAGTCAAGTGTGGAGCTAGAGATGGCTCAGAAGTTAAGAGCACTGGCTGTTCATACAGAGGCCCTGAGTTTGGATCCCGGTACCCACATGGTGGCTCACAGCTGCCTGTAAGTCCAGTTCCAGGGAGTCCAATGCCCTCTTCCGGCCTCCTTTCATTGCAGGCACATGACGTACTGACATACATTCAGACAAAACACTCATACACATAAAATAAAAGTAAATTGTAAAAAATGGTGAAGAGCAATTGAGGGAGACACGTGACTGCTGGCCTCTGGCCGTAGGTGTCCGTACTGCACTCGCGTGCACACACACACACACACACACACACACACATGCACGCACATGGAGTGGTCTTAATGATTGACTCACTCAAATATTTGCTGAGCTTCCTCTCCTGGCAACAGTGAGGCTTGTTTGTGGCCAGGTTGCTAGGCAGCAGCTGACTCTTAGGAAACCCAGTCTGTCTTATGCTGCCCTTGGCCCCACACACACACATACCGTGGCCACAGGAAAATTGTAGCTGAGGCACCATACAAGACATGGCTGCCACCGTGTGGCCAGTGGCTGTGGCTGCATATCTGCCCGTCTTCCTAAGGCCTTGGTTGCTGACAGAAACCCAAAGACTGGTCCTTTCTGTTTTGGCCATTATCCTCCTCTCCTGCCTCAGTCTCTGCGGGGCGACCCTTTCCTGGGAACAATCTCTCAGTCAGCTCAGTGTGAAGAAGTCCTTGGGAGCCAATGAAATGAAACAGCTGTGAATGTCAAGCATTTGTGAAAAACTGCTTGGTGCGGCTCAGAGAAGCGCCTTTTGCCTGGGAACCCTCTGCCACTCTATAGGGTCATTCCATGTCTGTAGGAAGTGTCAGAGCACAGACCCAAAGCGTCCTGAGAGCAGATGATGGAGTGGCTGGATCCCACTGGTCAGGCCCAGATGTCCACTTAATTGTGCTCATCTCAGTTGGGTTCTCATCCTGGTCTTTTTTTTCCCCACTTAGGTCCCTGAATTCCAAGTTTCTCCAAATCTGAATCTTTGTTTATTCGTTTTCCCAGAAGGACATGTGGGCTGGGGTAGGGGAAGGCCTGAGAAGGGGGTACCCGGGCACACGAGCTCTGCAGTTCTTCGCCCTTCCTCCGTGCCTTTGTCCCATGCCAGGGTTGCCTTTTTGGCACCTGAGACGCCACCACCAAGGCTGCAAGCCGCCGCCTTCCTTCTCACCCACACCTGGCTCCGGTTGGAACGTTCCTCCTCAGTTGGCTCTACTTTGTCTTGCAGAAACACACAGAAACTTCTCTTCTACTGTGACTCTCACCTTTCTCCCACTACTCCGGCCCAGCTTTAAATACCACTGCAGTTACCCTAGCAGGCCTAGGGAGGGGCGATGTCCTCAGACAGCCCGCCACCCAGCCACAAGTTTTAAGCAGGCAACTTCCTGTTTTTTCTTTCCTTTTGCTTTCTTTTCTCTCCCTCCCTCCCTCCCTCCTCTCTCTCTCTCTCTCTCTCTCTCTCTCTCTCTCTCTCTCTCTCTCACACACACACACACACACACACTCACTCACACACACACACACAATCTCACACTGCCCTTGAATTCACTATGTGCCAAGACTGGTCTTGAATTCATGATCTCCCAACCTTCCCCTCCCAAAATGGCAGGCCACCATGCCCAGGTAGCAAAAGCTGGTGTCAAACTTGTGATCCTCCTGCCTCATCCTCTTCAGCATTTGCCTACTGATATGTGCCACCAAATCTGGCTGCAACTCCATGGCCAATGTTTTCCTTTTTTGCCAAAGCCATGCTTTCTAGCCTAGGCATCCGGTCTCTGGCTTTCTACACTCAGCATGAAATCAGAGAGCATTCAGTATTCTTTCTATTATTTGTCCACATGTATATGAAGTATATGTATGTGTGAGTACGTGTGTGTGCCTTGTGGGTGCACCTGCACTTGTATGCACACTGTGGGGGCCAGAGGTTAACACTGGGTGCTTCCCTCCATTGCTTTCCACCTTATTTTTGAGATAAGGTCTCTCACTGAGCCCAGAATTCATGTATCAACTAGACTGGCTAGTCAGTAAGCTCGGGAACCTGCCTGTCTCTGCACCCTAGATGCGTATACGATCATGGCTGACTTACAGATGATATGATTCTACACATAAAAGACCCTGAAGTATCCTCCAGAAAATTCCTATAGATGATAAATGCATTCAGCAAAGTATCAGGATACAAAATTAATACAAAAAATCAGTAACCTTCCTATATACAAATGACAAATATACCAAGAAAGAAATTTGGAAAACAGTCCCATTCACAAAAGCCTCAAGAAATATATCTTAGAATAAATCTAACGAAGGAAGTGAAAGACTCGTATAGGAAAAGTTTAAGACACTGAAGAAAGAACTGAAGCAGGCGCAGAAGAGGAAAGGCCTCCTAAGTTCCTGATTGCTGCGGTTGAGAGTTTGCAAATGGTCATCTTACCAAAAGCAATCTACAGTCAATGAAGGCCTTACCAAAATCCCAACACGATTCTTAACAGAAACTGATGAAGCTGATGCTCTTTATTCAACCTGAAAGACGTCCCCCTCTCACAAAAGAAGGATCTCGGGTAGAACTTTGGGGTCACGTCATTATTTTCTGAAGATACCTGCTGGCAAGCCTGATCTCACATAAACACACTTTCATATTCAGACAAAAGCTTTCTGCCTTGAGAAAGTGTCACATAAAATCACAGAATCAAAAGGACCTCAAATGGCCTAGCCTGCATTTCTGCACCATTGTGCTTGGGTGATTTCAAATGCTTGCTCACAGCCCCTGCAATGATGGGGATCGGGGACAGAGCTAGAGAGATCATTAAAAGGTCTCTGCTGTTATCCCTGATCTTACATTGCCTGATCATGAGCTAACAGCTGAATTCCTCACCTGCTCGGTCTATAAAATTGTGCAGAGAAGCCGAGGTCTTAGCATAATGGTAGTGCTCTGGCCTGGTGAGTACAAAACCCTGATCTCAGTGCCAGTAAGTAAATAAGTACTTCAACACTGTTTTGCTCATTTTTTAAGGTTGTGAATTGGGTGAAAATACTTCTAAATTGTGTACCATATAATGTACCATACTATGCTTTCTTTTCTTTCTTCTCTCCCTCTGTCCCTATCTCTCTGTCTGTCTGTCTCTCTCTCTGGGTCTTATGCAGTCCACAGCTGCCTGGGAAAGGGCTCCCATGGTGTTGAGGTGAGGCAGGCTGGATGGGTGTTAGATGGAATGTGAAATTAGAAGCAGTATCATCCCTGATATTATGCAACTCACAATTTAGTAATATTTCTTAAGAGAAAAGAGAACAAAGACAGAAATGTGGCCCTCTTCTTACCCTGGGATTTTTCTCAGGTTTGCAATCACTTGGCGCATATTTCTCTGATTCTTATCTGCTGTCACTGGCTCAATTTTTCTTCTTTTCTTTGTTCAGCATCTCATACTAGATTGTATCTGCAGCAGCATGCAGGAGTTGATCTGTATCAGCAGGTGCAGTGTAGTAGAACACATGTTTAGCATGCATACTTTCTTGGGTTCCATTCTTGCTATCCCTTCCCCCATGAAGACTAACCTTACAAATGAAGGTTGCTGTGGAAACAACTGAAATCACTGTCAATGAATGCATCAACAAAATATGGTCATACCTACAGTGGAATATTATTCAGCCTTCAAAAAGATAGAAATTCTGATGCATGCTACAAATATATAAGACTGGAGGACATTATGATAAGTGAAATAAACCAGTCTCAAAAAGACAACTATCATATGATCCTACTTAAAAAACCAAAACACCTAGAATATTCAAATTCATGAAGAAAGGAAGCAGAATGATGGTTACTAGAGACTGGGGGGAAGGGAGAGTCATTATTCAGTGGATGTTGTTGTAGTTTTGCAAAATGAGAAGGGGGGTGATAGTTGCACACCAGTGTGAATAAACGTGCCTAATGTCACCAAACAATATATCTAACAGCGTGGCTCAAAGGGACATTTTGTGAGATATATGTGTTTTTAAAAAAAGGTTTTAAGGGGCTAGAGAGATGACTCAGTGGTTAAGAGCGCTGACTGGCTGCTCTTTCAGAGCACCCACATGGCAGTTAACAACCATCTATGACTCTGGGTCTAGGGGATCTGACACTCTCTTCTGATCTCCACAGGCATTGCACAACGCAGGTGCATTTACATATATGTAATCAATACACATATACACATAAGATAATAATAAAACATTTTTAAAAGATTTTGAAATTGTGTGTGTGTGCAAGCGTGTGTGTGCACAGATGTGCACACTAGTGAACGTGGAGGTCAGAGGAGGGTATCTGATCCTTCCTAGCTGGAGTTACAGGAGTTTTCAGACTGCCCACCTTATTATGAGGTTGCTGAGATTCAACCTTTGATCCTCATGCTTGAGCTGCAAGCACTCTTAACCACTGAGCCATCTCTCCAGTCCTGATACTTGTTTTTTTCTTTAAGGCAGAGTTTCACTCTGAAGCTCGGGCTGACCCGAAACTCATGGCAGTTCTCCTGCCTCGGTCTCCCAAGGACTAGGATTACAGGCATACGCCACCATGCTTGGCATGATATATATAATATATTATATTATATATCATATATATGGTATATATATATATAAACATAATTTTTAAAAAAACGAAAATAAAAAAAGAAAAGAAGGTAAATAAGCCAGGTGTGCTTCACACCAGTGACTCCAGCACTTGAGCACTTGGAAGGTGCTGGCCAAAGGATCAGGACAAGGGTTTGAGACCAGGCTGAGCAACATGAAACCTTCTTTCTCTTTAAAACAAACAAAAAACAAAGGAGCCCCAAAGACAATAGCAATAATAACAGCAAAACCTCAAAACAGAAAAACAGCAAAAAGACCAACACGGTACACACACAGACACCCGGGCACACACAGACATGGCTGTTTATAAAGTAATGCCAGGCATGGTGATGCGCTTTACTCTTGGGAGGCAGGGACAGGTAGATCTCTATTAGTTCAAGGTCAACCCTGTCTACACAGCAAGTGCCAGACCAGCCACTGCTACACAGTGAGACCTATCTCAACAACAATAACAAAAAGTAACAAGTAAGTTCAGAGAAACTTCTACAATGGATTCCCCTGTGGCATATTATTCAGAGTCAGAGCTGGTCCGAGGGCTCAGCCTGTGGCAGAGCAGGTGCCTAGCACTTTTGCTCCGAGACCAGTCAGAACTTTGATTTTTTTTTTTTTGGTCTTTTTGAGACAGGGTCCCCCTGAAGCCCTAGCTGGCCTGGAACTTGCTATGTAGACCAGGCTGGCCTTGAACTCACATAGATCTACCTACCTCTGCCTGCTGAGTACTGGGATTAAAGGCATGCACCACCACGTCCAGCTAAGAACTTTGATTTTAACAAGCGTCCCAAGTAATTGCTTTGTCCTCTCAGTCTGAAGACCACCAGGACGGATGGATGTATCTAGAGGCCGACTTTCATGGTGACAGTCATTGCCTGGCTCTTCAGGTACACCTCTAACCTTCAGTATTTTTAAAAAATAAAATATGTTGTTATGCTAACAACAAAAGACCAAAAAAAAAAGGATAAATCACTTGCTAATGTCTAAATCCAGCAGCATGCTCAGAAGCAAAGTTGGGCTGTACAGTCTTCTAGACACTTCTACCTGGGCTGCATGGTCGGCACCCTTGTGGAGAAAGTGTCGAGTTGTGTTGGATTTCTAGGGATCAACTTTGCCGCTGATTTGGAGTCTGAAGTTGTACTCAATGTTGCTGAAGACTGCAGCCGGCAGGAGAAAGCTGAGAAAGCTTCCCAAAAAGTCTAGATGCCCAATGAGAACAGAGACAGCTTTAGGACCACACTTTCAAAGGCAGTCCAGGCTGAGGACGCCGCTCAGGGGAGGGAATTTGCCTGGTATACTCAGGGTGCTAGACTTCATCCCCCAACACAAAACCAAAGACCGGAGCAGGAGCAATAGAAGTCCCATCTGGCTGGGCTCTACTCCTGGCCTTCTGGACAACTGAGATGTTTGGCAAATGATAGCCTCCCACTAGCAGAGATCTTGGGCAATCACTGCACTCACTCCAGGCCTCCTACCCCCTACTGCAGAGTCAGCGGTTCAAATACCACTCCCCACTGCAGAGTCAGCGATCTGGTGCCAAAGGTGCAGAATCCAGGCGTGTATGTCAATGGCAGCAGGCGGAAAGTGGCTCCAGGACTCCGCCCTGCGTCCCGGGCCTGCGCTCTCTACCAGCTCGCTTTATGGAACTTCTTCAGGTCTCCATTCCATTTTCCTACCACATTCTAGAGCCAGAATCTCAGCTATCCTAATTATTGGACAAAACCTCTCTGAGTGTTCCAGGCAGCTGTTTATCTGGATAAAGGGGTGTGGTGAAAATCCTCTCAGGGGCTGTGCAGTTATCTGGAATCAAGGCCGGGACTGTCTAGACAGGAATCTGAGCATGTGATCTGACAGACTGGCCCCTCTGGGTCTTGGGGTCTTCCTTTCAACACATGCCTGCCTACCCCGTGCAAGCATTCGGTGAGCTCTGCTCATGACCGCATCTTCTATAGTACAAAGCGGTCACGCTGTCCAGGGTGGATTGTTTGGGAGGACAGGGAGTCCCCAGGCTCTTCTAGGAGATTTTATGCTGCGATGTTGCTTGCTTTCCTTCACTGCACATCTGTGAGGGCAGTGGCGCGCACGTCCAGAGACAGAGACTTGAACTGTCTGCGGCATGCTGAATGCGAAACGCTGTGTGAGACATCAGCCACCTTCTAATGGTCACATATTAAAGACATTTGTGAAAATGATAAACAACAGCACTTTCTTGATTTTTTTTCTTTGAAGATGCAGTTGTTTTTCTCCATAGAAGTGTTATTTATGTCAAAATGTAATGAGTATCTGTGTTCATTTAGATTAAAAATATTTTTAAATGTTCGTTTCAGCCTGGTATGGTGTGTTCGCCTTTAATCCCAGCACTTGGGAGGCAGAGGCAGGTGGATCTCTGTGGGATCAAGGCTAGCCTGATCTGTATAGTGAATTCCAGGCCAGCTGGGAATACACAGTGAGACCTGGCCTCAAAAACAAAAAAACAAATCTTTACTTCTATTTTCTGATATGGTAAATATTGCCAGATATAGCCACATGATCAGAAACTCATAGAGAGTCTTATGAATTTTAGAGACTAAACTGGTCCTAAGGCCAAGAAGTCTGAGAAATCTGATATAAAGTGTTATGTAAAGGATAGGTATCCTTACATTATTCACTTAGAAAGAAAATATCAAGAAGCTAGAGAAATGGCTCAGTGATTAAAAGCACTGGCTGCTCGTCAGAGGACCTGGGATCGGTCCTCAGCACCACATTACCACTAACAACCTTCTCTTACTCCAGTTCCAGGAGATCTGGCGCCCTCTTGTGGCCTCCATGGCCATTGCACACATGTGGTGCAGTTACATGCAAGTAAAATACCTCTGACTAAAATGACTAAAATCTTTTTTAAAAGAAAGTATCAGACAATTATAAAGGATACAAATAAATATACAAAGGAAATGGACACCAGCGACCCCACGTGTGAGGAGCACCGGCAGCCTTCCCCCCACAGCGGGGTTCACACCTGCAGCCTTCCCCTGACAGAGGGGTTCACACCTGCAGCCTTCCCCCGACAGCGGGGTTCACACCTGCAGAACCTCAGCTCTCCTCCAATTATTTCTGGTCGTATTTTCTTTAGCCAGTACTTTATGTGTGCTCACAATAAGTGTTCTCTTTATAACAGACTCTACCAGCTTCTTCTGTCCTGGCCCTCTCCATTGATGTTTTGGTTGCATGGTGGTGCACACCCATCATCAGGAGAGGCAGAGGCAGGAGGATCACAGCAGCTTTGCAGTCAACCAGGTCTACAAAGTTATTTCCAGGCCGGCCAGGTCTACCCTGGAAAGACACTGTCTAAAAACCAAAACAAAACACCAGAGAAACAAACAGTTCGGTGGCTCACTGCCCGTCACACTAGCTGTGGTGGCCTTGCTGGGGCGGGTGTAGAATGCGTGGGCGCTGCTGGACCATGGACGTGGGTGCTGCGGGTGCTGGAGTCAGTCACGGGTGCGTCAAAGCCTTGCCATGGGCAAAGCCTGCCCCTCTGAGTGGTATTTTGTCAGAGGGGTATGTGTGTACAGTTTTACACAAAATAACCCCCCACCATCCTGTGTGCCCCAACTGGTCTGGAATTCAGTGTGTAGACCAGGATGGCCTTGAAGTCACAGAGACCTGGACTGTAGGCTTGCATCACCATGCCCAGCTCTGGATTTTAAAAAACTACTGGTTACTTTATTTATTATTATTATTATTATTATTATTATTATTATTATTATTATGTGTGTGTGTTTGGTGGTGGGTGTGGTGTGTGGAGGTCAGAGGACAACTTGAGGAGTTAATTTTCTCCTTCCACCATATCTGAGTTTGGAGGTTCCAACTCAGGTGGACAGTTTGCACAGCAAGCACGTTTTCCTGATGGATTTGTTTTGCCTCTGTAGTTTAGGTTGGCTTGGAACTTACTTTGCAGCCCAGGCCAGTCTCAAACTCCAGCCATCTTTCTGCCTTACAGCTCAGTGCGGGGATAACAGGTATAAACCACCACAGCTGGTGACAATATTTCTTTTCACTTTCTTCTGCTTTAATTCCTGGCATCCTTCTAGTCCTGAGCTGTGATGCTGAGGAGGGCTGTGGGGCCCTGCATGCTCAGTTTGTGAGGTCTTGTGAAACAGCCCTCCCGTGATGACCAGGGTTAGTTCTTAAATGTAGCAGAAACAATCGACATGTGCGTGGACAGAGGCATGGATGAGCCCTGCTGCCTCTCTGGAACGGGATGTCTTCCTTTCTTAAAAAGGAAGGAGATTCTGACAAGCTACATGAATGAGCCTCCAGGGAAGTCAGCCAGGCTCTGAGGACTTCTGATACACACCTGGAGAAGTCTATTAAAGAGAGGAAAGGTGGATGCTGGTCAGGTGCCGGGTGGGTGTCAGTGGGGAGCACTGGATGGCTTTGAAGGCTGCCAGACCTACCAGTGCTTGATGCCCCAGAACTGCACTAAGTCCTTCACAGTTTTCAAATGTTTTAGTCTCATCGCCAGCTTTCACTCTTGAAAAATTCCTGACAATCCCAAAGACCTTGTTTATGAGGCAGTATCATATTTACCATATCAGAAAATATGTCTTTGGTTTGCTTGTTTTATTGTGTTTGAGTCAGGGCTCACAACATGGCACAGGCTGGTCTCAGGGTCTCAGTTCTGCCTCGGTTTTCTGAATGTTGGGAGTCCAGGCCTGAACCTCCATGTTTGGACTTTGTTTCCATTTGTATCTGCTATTCCTAAATAAAGGTCAAGATGATTACACCAGGTGGAATGAGATCATCTCAAATAAGACCATGTGAAGCCACTCGGAGTATATGACAGTCACCACTCCCTTCTGTTCCTGGCAAATGGATGGCTGGAATAGATCACCTTTTACAGACAACGCGCCTGGCAATTTCTCTTTTGTCTAGAAGTCAGTTCCAAGACACCACTATTTTCTAGGTTTTTAGAATTTTTTTTTATTTAGTGGGCACATGGAGTTGCAAACTTCATCTGCTCAACTGGTTTCAACTACCCTGCAGATAGCACAAATAATGGTCTTAACACTACCAACTTGAAAGAGTTGAGAGAGCAGACTTTGTTATCTTCAGTAGAATCAACTATTTAATCTGAAAATGTTGACCTTTTCTCCACTGATTTATTTATTTACTATGTGGGTGGACACACACGTGTGGAGGTCAGAGGACAGCTTGTGGGAGTCAGTTCTCTTTTTCCACTCTGTGGGTTCTAGGGATCGAACTCAGGTTGTCAGGCTTCGTGGCAAAGCACCCTAACCCACTGAGTTTTCACGTGGCCCTGACTTTTTCTTATAAGAGAAATTAATCTCTGGGGATCTCCCTTTCATTTTGCTAGAATGGACCACAGTGCAATGAAAAGTCTCTCATGTGAATTTCAAAGTAAAAGCTGTATTCTGCAAAATTACACCAACTTGCTAGTTGCATATACTAAAGACGGCGGGCTCACTAAGTGACATTGAAAAACAATCCTGACCTCGTGGCACTGCTCAGTCCAAATGTTTCTGACTGAAGAAAATTACACATTTAAAGGTTAAGTGTTCAGAGATAGTCAGCGTCAATTCTGCATATTTAGTAAGTTCATGAATTATTACCCCTAAGAATTCATGGACCTGTGATGACATTCAGACAGAAGCAGTATGATAGACAAAACAACCCAGTTTTCCTGTTGTATTAGAATTTAATTAAGAAATTTCAGGGGACTGAAGAGATGGCTCAGTGGTTAAGAACAGGTGCTGTTCTTCCCAAGGACCAGGATTTGACTCAGCACCCACATAACAACTGTCCTAACTCCAGTTCCAAGGTATCCAACACCCTCTTCTGGCCTCTGCAGTCTTTACACAACTTGGGTGCACTTACATAAATGCAAGTAAAATATTCCAAACACATAAAGCAAAAAAAAAAATTAATAAAATATTTAAACTAAATAAAAAAGAAATTTCAAAACTGACTAGCAAAAAAAAAACACCAAAACTTCAGTCCATTGGTAAATGATAAAAAGTGTCAGTCTGTAAAATTTAAAATTAAAACTAATCTTTTTGAAATGTTTATTAATCTAAAGTAACAGAAATTATGTTTTACTTTTTCTTTTTTACTCTTTTTTTTTAGACAGAGTCTCATGTATTCCAAACTGGCCTTGAACTTGATAAGGACTGAAAGATGACCTTGAACTGTTGATCCTCCTGCTTCCATCTCCCAGAGTGCTGGGATTAAAGGGGTGTCCCTATGCATGCCAGAAATGGTTTGGGGTATTTTTTAGGCATTGACAGTTGGGTTTGCACTTGTGAATTTTATATTACATATAAGATATATATGTCTTGGGTGTAGTTTCTATTATAAAACAGTTCTTGGGCCTCCTAATTAAATATTTTAAAACTTCACATTATTTTCCACAGAGTGTCATGACTCCCGGGGACTTCACTACTAGACAGCTAGGGATCTCAGTACGTGGCCAGATTCATCTTATCTGATGGAGATTTAGAAAGGAACACAAGTCAGTCTCTTCTTTCTTGGAACAGAAACCACTCAGAATCCAAGTTAAGATGCTAGGGCTTGGCCTTTAGAGCTGAAAGTTTATGTTATAATACTTGAGAAAACTCCACATAAATAGCCTAACATTTGAGAAACCCCAACAGAAACCTGCAAAGTTCACCCCTATAGCACAGATCTTCGGGTGGCCCCTTCGCTATGGACAACGGGTCAATCTCTGTGTCCTTCACATTGAATCAGGTGAAACTTTACAAACATTTTCTAATTTTAAGGGATGTCAGGCAGATAGGTTACTTCCAATGTCCACTGTTAGAAGTGCAAGTGAAAAAGGAGACTGGTTTATTTGGAAGTAGGGATCAACTCAGGCTCACCCAGATGAGGAGGGTAGGAAGTCCACTAGGAGATCTTTGGCAAGTGTAAGTTGAAAACCTTGGTTCTAGGGATTGAAAGTATGCGAGACATTTTCTGGTCACCTAGTGGGAAGGGCAAGGTCACAAGTGGCCTCAGGCTGAGATCTAGGCTCCTCTCTACTCCCAGTCCATTCTTCTCTCTTGGCAGGCTCCAAACTTTAAAATTCTGCTGTGTGGCAGAGATGAGCATCAGCAGGTCTGAGGTCAGTCTTACTTTTGGCATCTGAGATGAAAGAGTTATCTTCCCCACCCCTAATTTGGAAAATTCCGGGGAAAAGCTAAGTCAGGCTGGGTCCCATGCCAGAAGGGACAAAGTTCTAATGGATAGCCTCGGGGAGAAAAGCAGGTTTCTAAAAGATGGTGAGGTAAGGAGGCAGAGAATGCTGATCCCAGAAGAAGCCAGAATGCTGGGCAGATTTGTTCCACATCAAAGAAAGCGGTTTTTGTTTGTGTGTTTGTTTGTTCTTGAGACAGGGTCAGCATGTAACCCCACATGACCTAGGACCAGGCTGGCCTTGATCTCATAGAAATCCACATGTCTCTGCCTCCTGAGTGCTGGATTAAAGGTGTGTGCATGCCAAGAAAATGATTTTGAATATTAGCCTTCTCTAGCTGATCTGTCTCCTTTGGCCAGTGTTAATTTGGGAGTATTAAGAAATTGACTACTTTATGCTCTTATAAAGATTAAATTACCTTCCTTGGGCCTTGGTTCCTCTTAATAATTTCATACTCATATAGTTTAGTACATATTTCATGTAAGGATTTCAGGCAGTTGTAAGGATTCAATTGATCCCTAAGACACAGTAAGTTCTAGTATGATACCACAGTAGCGGAACCAGGCAGTGTGGAACTGGGGAACTAGGCTCTGGAGCATTGATTGGAGCATTGATACCGGAAGGACAGACAACTCTAAATGTAGAAGAAGTCCATCCATTACGTAGAAACCAGAGGTGACGAGCAAAGCCATCAGCACTGAGCAGTTCTGAACCAGTGTGACCAGAAGTCTCCTGCTCTCCTTCTCGGACAATTAGGAACATGGTAGTGGTGGGTTCTGACCAACATCTGGGTCCTGGGACATCAAGACTGGGATGTAGCTGGCTAGTAGTGGAGGATTCGGTGCATGAGATAGTCCCACACAAAAAGAAGCAATTAGGCCTAAAAATGGCCATGAAAGAAATAAGAAAGACCCCAATAGACTGGTGGCAGATTGATAAGGACTGTGAGGGCAAGCATCAGTGTCTGAGGTCAGCCTCTGGCAATAGAGCTTCTAACCACCTGGCTTAAGGCAGGGTCACTTCTCCAGAGAGGAGGCAGAGATGGAAAAGGAACACAGAGAGATCGGTACAGAAGCCGACCAAGACCCCAGACTGACCGGCACAGGCTTCTGGGCATGTCTGATTCCCACAGTTCTGCCGCTTAGATGCTTGTGTAATGTTGCTTCTTTGAGCCTGAATTTTTCTCCTTTATGAGCAAAGCAAAAAAGGATAGTACCTAGCTAAGTATGGCTGTATGTGCCTGTGACCGCAGCACTTGAGGTTGAAGCAGGAGGATCTCCGGTTTGAGGTCACCTTGGGCTACACAGTGAGACTGTCTGCAGTGGGGGAGGAGGCAGTAGCTCTGTCTCTGCAGCTGTGACCCATTGGGAGGAAAAGAGACAGAAGATAGCAACTTCATCCCAAGGAGTAGCATGCTAGCTGGAAATCTAGGACTAGAACAGGTCACCAATGAGAAACGACCCTGCCATGGAGAAAAGCAAAAGCTGAAAGGGCGGGGCCAAATCTTCCCAGTATGGTTAGCAACAATGGCAGTAGATGATCATGAATCTATTTTGTAACTAGAAAAAACTTAGTGGTAAATAATATAGCTAAGAGTTCCAGAATACCATAGAAATGAGACATCATATGTTCTACAACGGTGTTGAAAGGTATCATGAAAGGCTCTGAAAGGTGGGTAAGATTTAGACACAGAGGTGGGGGAAAGAGACAGAAACTTGCTGTTTATCCCAGACTGGCCTGAAACTCGAAAAGATCCTCTCTTTTTGCCTTTTTGAGCCCTGGGATTATAGGCTGGAGTCACCACTCCCAGCTATACAGAACTTCCTAATGACTTTTACTCTTTTTATCTCTAGAACCTGGTAGACTACCTGGGACACAGCAGAGGAACTAACTGACATGATGTGCTGAGGATGTCTCTGGAAGAAAGAACTGCACCCAGGATATCTTCAGGGAGGAGTTGCATTGTTTGAGAGGACTGATACATTCGGAATCAAGGTGTCATTCTTGGTGCTTCTAGTTTAGACGTCGACTATGTAATAACCATTTACGTAATTTCCATCACCAAAACATTTCTGCCTTTATGTGTGCCTGACTTGGCTTTCATCTGAGGCAGGATATATGGTGTGAGAATTAGAGTCTACTGTGAATCAGTTCGTTTTACACTCAATCTGTAAAAATGTAAGGAAAGTCATCTGTAGTCCCTCATGAGGTTCTTTTTCAATGTCCTTTTAAGTTAAACTATCCTCTTAACATAAAGGAGGGGAAAGTTCAGAGGCACATCGTAGAATATTCATCACATGCTGGCATGCTGAGAAAGGCCAGACTGCTCTTACCTGTCCCAAGCTGAAAGCATCTAGATTTTGATTGGACAGTTGCCAGAGCCATTAGCATAGTGTACCCTGACCTGGATTAGGGAACAGCGTCCACTCAGAAAATGACCAGAGCCATCCAGGACCTGAACCAGGGATGACACTTGTGTGACACCTGGAGAAGAGGCCCAAAGGAAGGATACCAGAAGTTGCAAGGGCTGGAAAATGTAAGTGATACGGCCACACACTCCTGGTCTGTTTCTTCTAGGTGGAGTTCTTCAGGAACAATGAAGATTGAAAACATTTGGTCAAGATACTTGAAAAAAAGGAAGTTTCAAAAAATTTAGATTTTGTTTTTAATCTGGGGAAAGACTGGGTTTACTTGCTTAAGAGGATAAAATAGTCTTGTCTTGATTTGCTCATAATATTAAATTAATGCCCACTTACTTGGTAAAAGTGTATATCAAGAAAAAGTCTAAAAAGTGGTATAATTTTTAGCATAAAAATTTCATTCCCTTCCTCTTAACTTAAAAGGAAATAAGAAGATTATGTTTATCTAGCCTCAGTTTAAAATGACATTTTGGGGATTTGGACAATATAGATCGTGTTTTCCCAAGTTTTTTTTTTTTTAATCTACTCTGTTTCATGTATGTGTATGTGTTGGGGATCATGTGTGCATTCTACTACTGAACTGCACTCTTAGCCCTAAAAACTTACCTATTCTAATTAGTTTTAACAAAACTTGGGCTAACAGATTTATTATTGTTCAAAGAGGTTCATGCACACACTGTAACTTGACATTCACATCTGTACTTGTCGCATCAATCATTTTTTTCAGCAGCTCAATATTTATTTCTTAAACACAGAAATTTACTTAAAAATGACAGATGGTGGGCTGTGGGCAGAGCTCAATGGTGCACTGCAAGGTCCTGGGTTCAACCCTCAGCACTGCAAACACAAAAACAAAAATAGGAACAACTGCAAACCTCTCAAGCATTTGGCCTTGAATGTCAGTGTTTGAATAGGAGAAAAAGACTTCATGCTTTTTGAGCCTATGACCACAGGGCTGTAGCTGAGTGTGGGAAGGTAGTAAAGGACGTGGAACTTGCAGAGTTTCAGACTGCTATGCCTTGTTGAGTTAATTAAGTAGCCTACATAAAAGCGTTATGCCCCTTCTTTCTTAAGTGTACCAACAAATGAGGGTGTTAAATATGAACATGTTTCTCTCTGAATCCTATTAATCAATACAGTTTGTCTGCAAGAAAATATGGTTCATTTTTTTCCTCAGAACATTTCAAGTCCCCTCCTCTCTCCTCTTCCCTTCCCTTCTGCCCCCAACCCAACCAATTAGATTTAGAAACTAGAGCACTTTCTACATAAATGATGTGAATTTCCGTAAACTGCCTTCATTAGCTAACACCACTGGAGATCCCAGAGGGAAACAATACACTGATTTGTCTAAGAATATCTTTGTTAATTCAAATTGCTGTCGGGATTAATTTTGACCTTTCAGTATATTCTCTGGGTACGCTGTTTATGTAAACTTACAGAACTTATGTAGAAACAAGTCTAAACCATTTGCTACAGGCGGCAATGAGTCCTGCTCTGGCTCTCAGAACCTGAATCTTAAGTGAAGCCGGAGCGAGAGCGGCGACCGCCATTGCCAAAGCCGGACATGTCATAACCCTAGACAAAATCATTGCAGCAAGCTCTAGTGGCATCTGCCGTTTGTCTTTTATTAGTAGTTAGTACTTGCAAAAATGTCAATGAAATAAGATTTCCGGCAGACAAACACTAGATTGATTTTTTTGTTGTTTGGATTATGTTATTTTGCTTTAACATTATTTGCATGCGTGGTGTGTGCACGTGCGCACAGAAGTCAAGGACAACTTGTGGGAGTTGGTTCTCTCCTTCTACCCTGTGGGCTCCGGGGATGAACTCAGGTGGTCAGGCTTGACAGCAAGCACCTTTACCCGCTGTAACATTTTGCTGCGCACCCTCCCACCTTTAAATGAGCCGCTCTTTCAACTGTAACCCAGCTGCCCTGGAACTCAATACGTAACCCAAGCTGGCCCTGAACTCGTGGCAGTCCTCCTCTTTTGGCCTCTAGGGTGTGAGCCACCACATCCAGCTTAATAGTTTTTCATCTCTTAAATCGTCAATATTGCCATCGTTTATTTTCTTAGACTTGGAAAACTGCTCCTAAACTTCATTCCTGGACAGATTCGGATATAGTGAGAAATTGTGAGCCTTGAGCGCAGACCTTGCCAGAACAACTGAGGGGCTGACCAGAGGAAAGCCTGTGCACCTGACCCTATCATGGAGCTGGACGACTTCGAGTCCGAAGACAAGGAGATGCTGAGCTGGGATATTAACGATATGAAATTGCCACAGGTATGCACTTGCAGGTCGGCTGAGGCCTGAGGCTGTGAAGCCTGACTACTAACCTGCCAGGACCTACAGGGAGTGGGTGAGGTCCTAGCTGGCTAAACTATTTCAGAACTTTAGCTGAATATGCAACTGGGGTGTTTCTGGAGATGTAAGGCCTGGGATTTGAACAGCTCTGTCTTACCAGACATCCCAGGTATAGACTGAGACAAAGAAAGCACTCTTTCAAAGCTGGCTTGTCCCACTTACCACTCAGCTCATGATATTTGCCTCCTGATGATGAGACCCCGTACCAGCTTTGCTGCGCTGTCTTAAAAATCAGTCCTAATAGCGGAACAGCTGGAAGGTAGTGCTGTGTGCGTTGCAGCAGCCTTGTGGGACTCAGGTAAACACCGCACATGTGGCTCGCCGGGTCGCCTGCCCTCTCCCTCGCAGAACTCTTCATTCCATGTGGTCTTTCACTTCTCTTGTGGCAGCTGGCATGGGGTATGTGAGTGCGTGTGTGTGTTGTTTGAGACAGGTTCATACTAAGTAAGCTAAACTGGCCTTAAACTCTCTATGTGGTCAGACTGCCATTGAACTCACAACCCACTTGATTCTGCCTCACAAGGTACACAGCCATGCTCAGCTAGCAAAAGACTTATAAACTATTTATTTGTTTATTTTATGTGTATGAGTGTTTTGCCTGCACGTATGTAAATGTACCACATGCATGTAGTGCCAAAGGAGGCCAGATGAGGGTGTTGGATTCCCTGGAACTAGAGAAAAGGATGCTTGCTGGGAACCAAACCCAAGTCCTCTGCAAGAGCAAGCCAGCACTCTTAACCCTCTTAACCAGTCATCTCTCGAGCCCCTGACTTGAGAACTCTTAATTTGATTGGAAGCATCAGTTTGTTTAAGACTGCATTTCCCATGTTCATTATTCTTTCCTTTCTCATATTTGAAGATATTTTCAATGGAAGTTGTTTGAAAAGTTCCCCGGGAACAGTTGGGTTGGAGTCTCCTAGGACCAAATATTGAAAAGATCGGTGCTGTCTGCCTGATTCTGGGGAACGGGGAATTTGAATTACTGCAAGCAGGCGAAGGGTAGGGATTCCAGTCTCAGATGACCATTCTGGGTTTTCACTCTGATGGAGACTTCTTTTTGTTTGTCCTTACTTTCTCCACACATTCTCCCTTGGTGGACCTTGAGAAAGGACAGACAGTATCCCCACTTTCCATTTGTTTGAGTGCTTAAGTAAAACCACAGTGAAGCCATGCAAATAACCATTTTTAGGACTTGTGTTTTGAGTGCTCTTGATTGATATTGCAAATATTGTAGCTGCTTTAGGGAAACCTTACATTTTAATTTCTTCTGGCTCAAGGACACATATTTCTTTACAGTCCCAATTTCATGCTTGTAACTCCAAAATATGAGCTAAACATAAAACCTGGGGCTGAAGTCAGCAGACAGTGGGAAACGTCGAGACTTCACATTCTACAACAGATCCCAGCGTCTGAGAACATGGTGAAATGGTGGGCGCGCTGTGCACTAACGTGTTTTCTTCCAGGTGTGCTGGCATCCACACGCCTTTAATCCCAGCATTCAGGAGGCCATGGCAAACAGATCTCTTGAGATCAAGGCCAGCCTGTTCTATATAGTAAGTTCCAGGCTAGCTGGGGCTGCAAAGGGAGACCCTATCTCAAAAAGCAAAAAACAAACAAAAATGCATTTTTCTTCTAGACCGAGAATGCTTATCATTCATCAGATCCATAAACAAAAGAGAAAGAATTACTTCCCTGGAGGGAAACTCGGGACTCAAAAACTCATGTTCCAACATGAATTTCCAAAGCCCAAAGCATTCTTAGCTACTTAGGATGTTACACAGAAAAATCTATGGCAAGAATGCGTGTTCAGTTTTGGAAATGTACCCTTTGTAGTTATCAGAAAAGACAGTAAGATTGCCTATGGAAACAGCTAAGTGCCCTTCAGCTTGGTAAATGCACTGGAGAAATAATTTAAAGTACAAACATTCCTTTGTATTTTCTGAACAGTCAGGACTCCATCTTGAACTGGGTTTATGCTAACTCTGGAATTATATTTACAACCAGTTCAGGTGTAAAAGAAAAGAAGACCTTGGAAAGATTTCTGAACAACAGAGCTTCTATCTGGAACGAATAAGAAGGCAGAGGGTACGGTTAGGAGGACTTCAGGACTTAGAGACAGAGGCCCAGGAGCTGAGTTCTGCTGCACCTCTTTTTATTTGTGGAATCTCCAAGAATTATTTACCTCTTCTGAAATTCCCTTTCTTCTTTTGAAAATGACGAGGTTGCACCTAACGGCCTCCTTTGTGCCTACTGATTCCAACAGTCAGGGATTCTAGAACTGTCAAACTGTGCCTAAAAGGTAGTTGTATTTACTCACTTACTTGGGTTTTTGAGACAGAGTCTCATTCTGTAGCCTAAGTAGACTGGAACTTAGACTCACTATGTAGCCTAGGCTGACCTTAAACTCATGGACCTCCTTCCTCTGCCATCTAGCCAATTAGAGCTGAAGCCCCTTTGTGCTCGACTCTACTTGGTAGAGAACATTTTCTCTACCAAGGAAAAAAATGGAGTTAAACCTTGGAATTGGGTCAGGGTATAGCTCAGTGATCGGTGCTGCCACAGATAACTTGCCATGCTGGCCTTACCAAAAGCATGATGGCTATGAAATTCACTAATGATTGACTTTATTGCTTATTTTCTACTAATTCTGGACAAATTGATTTTCTTAGGTCTTTAATTACTCATCTACAAAATGAAAATCAGAATTCCTTACATATCCTGCCTGCATCTTTAAAAAAAAAATACTTAGTTACTTTTATTTTATGTGTATGAGTGTTTGCCTGGATGTATGCATGTGCATGATGCACATGCCTGGTGCCCACAGAGGTCAGAGGAGGATGTCAGATCCCATGGAACTGGTGTTAAACAAATGGTTGTAAGTCACGATATGGGTACCGGGAACCAAACCTGGGTCCTCTGCAAGAGCAGCAAGTGTTCTTAACCACTGAGTCATCTCTCCAGACCCTGCCTTTTATTGTTCAGAACAGTGTTTCCTAGAGTAGATTCGGTAGAGTACAAGTTAGAGGGAGTGTTTAAAGATATTGTTAAAGGTGTGGGACAGTGAGGGTAGAAAGCAATGCTAGGTTCAACAGTTAAGCAGACTTAACTGTTTTTTCTACCATCCTCACGTGGAGGCCTCTACCTCTTTACTGTGGCTGTGCTAAGAGGTGTTAGCCTAGTTTATTTTTACCATGAAGCTCTCTTTTCATGGAGTCCTTAGAGAATTAATGTTCCTCATGTCATCTGTTAAAGGACCAAAACTACGACTCAAAGGATCCAATGCAATGCCTTGTTTTAGTATCAGTTTTCCCAATTACATTCCCTGTCGCACACACAAGAATAATTCATAGTTTGCTTTTCAGAATTTTGTATTCTATGCAAAATAATTTCTCTGACATGTGAGAAAATTCCCTTGCTATTCAATTCACATTCTTCAAATTTCAATGAATGCATGCTAATTGTGGTGGTTTTGTTTAATTAGTTACATAATTGTTGATTTTCTGAGAAAGTCCACATCCCTGGTACTCTTCACACATATCAAGGTTTGTGGTTTGGTTTTTGACAACAGTGAACCATGATGTCCTCAAAAGGACTTCACACTTTTAAAGTGTCTGCAACAGCCCAGACACCAGCAGGTTCTGAGACCTTGGGGAGATTCACCTCAGCTACCTTGAGTGACGAAGCTGAGCCACCTTGCATGGTTAAACTCAGCTGCCTCACTTGGGTATGAGCTCAGGGCCTTCTAAGCTGGTGTAGCAAGAGCGCTGTGCATGCAGAATCGATGCTGTGGAGAAAATGCTAGAGGGGTGTCAGAGAGGTGTGTGGGATGCAGCATGGCCCTCTGTGGCATGGTGTATGATGCCCTCTTACAGTGGCTCTGATGCTGAAGGGAAAGGGGCTAACCCCAGGTCGAAAGCCTCATAGGTGTCTGCACCAGGCTGTACCTAGGCAAGAAGACTTGGGATTCTGCTGTCTGGACAGTGCCTTGGAAGTAGACTGTCCTAAAGGATGCAATGTTCATTTCACTTGCTTTTGGATACTACTTTAATTTTTTGGTTGCACTTATTTGTGTGTGCTCTTGTGCCATGGCTTAAGGATCAGGACAACTTAGAAGAGTTGGTTCTCCTCTTTTACCAGGTGGATGCCAGGGGTCAAACTCAAGTTGTCAGGCTTGGTGGCAAGTGCCTCGCCGTCATCTCCTTGGCTATACTGCCCTGATTCTCTCCCCCCCCTCCCTTTCTCAGTCAGGTCCCACTTATATAGCCTTGCCTAACTGGTCTGGAACCCACTTTGTAGACTAGGCTGGCCTTGAACTTGTGACTTCTTTGTCCTGAGTGCTGGCATTTCAGGTGTGAGCCCCCAAGCCCAGCTTTCTACTTTTGCCAATTCTTCTGCCATGGAGGCAGCTCTGAAGCGTGGGGCTTGATGGTGGCCGTCGCTGATAGAAGTCCCATTCAGGCCAGTGTACTGTACCAGTCGTACCTCCCTGTCTATTCCCCTTAAATTGGATTTGCACCTAAAAAGTCCAAATATAAACAATGGAGCATTTGCTTGGTCCAAGTGGCAAACATCCGGTGTTGGCTTTGTCTTACTCTCATCAGAAATATGGATCACATGGGTCTGGAGAACCTCAACACTGATCATCAGTTGAGAGGCAACCTTGTAACACTTTTTCTGTTTGGTTGAAAATCAGGAAGAAAGTCAATGTCTTTTTCAGCTAAAAAATATCTGTTTCACAGAAAACATCTTCTGTGCTGTCATAGCAGCTGGCTTCTAAGAGCTTGTCCAATAGCCTCACAGAGACCAATACTCTCCATCATTTTGTTCATAAGCACTAAGCAGCTGTCAGGTTAAACCCACAGCCAAAGCCACACAAAGACGTTAACTCATGCAATTCCAATCTGTTTTGCTTTGAACAGAGCCTCACTATGCAGCCCAGGCTGGACTTGAACTCAACTGAGTAGCTCAGGGCAGCCACAAATTCAAGATCCTCTTGTTTTTACCTCAGCTGAGACTACAGGTATACACCACCCACCTTATTTTGTTTTGATTTGTAATACTATGAATGGAGTGCAGGGCCTCATGCATACTAAGAGACACCCTATCACCAAACTATACCCCTCATCCAGTTCCAAAATTTGAGTCCATTTTTTTCTTTGTAGAGAAAACATTCTCTAGCAGGTACAAAGGGGGCAATAGCTCCAATTATTTCGTTGTTAAATCAAGATTTTAATCAGCATAATTTCTTCTGCCTCCACACAGATGAGCCCAAGATTGTTAGCAATGGTGACTATCTGAACTTTATCTGTGAACTTAATCACATTTGATCATAGTGTTGGGTGCTGAAGAGTCAAGAGGCAAACCAGACACTGGATTCCTCATCAGTTATTACTGTATTGCATGCCAGGTCATGTTTCTCACAGGGACATCCGTGACTTCACCCTCTTCGCCCAGTGACCTTAAGGTCATTCAAACTTTCCTGGGAAAGCTTCACCTATTAATGGACTATTTTTTTATTAGACCTAATATCTTCTACTGTCCTGAGCTTCTGGTGTGATGGGGATGGGAACACTCCTGCATCTGTGATGACAGATTCTCGCCCACTGGCAGGTCCCTTGCTTAGCTGGGTGGAACGGGGAAGGGAAGGGAGAAGAGAAGAGATGGAGGGAGACAGAAAGCCTGGATGTTAGAGGAACTTGGCCTAGCAACAGGAACTTCATTCTGAGTCTTGATCCCCCAGGTAGGAAATAGAATTACTTTAAACAGAAATTTCTGACGCTCAAGCATTTGCTGATATAAATTTCTCTCCTGATAACACTTGGGGTTTCATCTTGAGCTGGCCAAAAAAAGACAGGTTCCCACCAGAAAGTTCTGTATAGGTCAAAATGCCAGTGTGCTTTTGTTTTGCTCTCCATCAGCAACATCTAAATGTTTTCCCTCTACCTGGTTTGTCTAAAGTGTCTGTTTGAGAAGCTGAGTCTGGTGTCACATTACTATAATCCCAGCACAAGGCCAGCCTGAGCTACATAGTGAGTCTAAAACTAGCCTGAGCTGCATAAGCTTTTGTTTTAAAAAGAAATGCCTGTTTGATGTCCTTGTTTTATTTGGAAACACTCACTATGAAAAATGAATAAGTTATTCATGAAGTTAAAGACAGGCTGGCAGACCACTGCTTTATGTAAGAAGAGACTGTGTTAAAGGATTCTAATATAATGAAATGATGTAAAATGGGGGGATTTGATTTTGTTTTTGTTTTGCTTTTGTTATTTTGAGACAGGCTTCCGATAGCCCCACTTGCCTGAAACTTGCTATGTAGACCAGACTGACCTTGATCTCACAGAGCTCCACCTGCCTTTGCCCCCCAAATGATGGGATTAAAGGCATCTGTCACCACTCCCAAGTGGTTGCTTTTTTTGAGACACAGTCTCTCTCACTTAGTAGCCCAGATGGGACTTGAACTTAAAACAATCCTCTTGTATCAGCCTCCCAACTGTAAGAATTACAGGTGTGAGTCACCACTCCAGGCTCATAATGTCAATATTTTGATATCTTATTTAAGAATTTGATTTTATTAGTTTTATATAATAGTAATAGATAATTCTTATGATATCTTATTAAAATTTCAGATGATTAGATTAAAATGAAGGGGGTATAAAGAGCGTTTTGAGACCAGATGTGGTGATGCGCACCTTTGATCGCAGCAGAGAGGCAGAGGTAGGTGGATGTCTGTGAGACTGCGGCTACCCTGTTCTACATATTGAATGCCAGGCCAACTGGGACTACACGGAGACCCTGTCTCAAAAAAAAAAAAAAATAGCAAAACAAAACAACAGGAAAAGAATGTTCTGTGTTTTCACAGAACTGAAAAGGTACTGAATAAATCACAGGATTAAATTTCCTAGTAAAATATTACACAAGGGGTAAAAAATTACACAGAAAGTCTTAGAAATATCAATTAAGCTCCCAGTGATGTTACCCAGGAGATGATAAAATACAAATTTGTTAGATTTACATGTTGGAAACTTTGGGAATATTCCCTTTCAATTATAAACTTCTTAACCAAGAGCAAAAACAAAGAGTTACTCATGAAAAGTTAGAAATTAAATTAAACAAAAGGTCTAAAAAGAAGGAAGCCTTTCCTGGGGATTGCTCACATGGTTAGGAAGTGCTTATATTTTTTTGTTTTTAAAGTTTACTTCTCTAATGCCAAAGAGAGGGCTCCCAGAAATCCTGTTGTCCTTTTGTCTCCTTGGTTCTTTGACATTTGAAGAGTCTGAATGTTTCCCCTAATTGTAATGTAAAGATATGCCGAAGATTCCACTAAAGGTTCGGTCAAAAGACTGGGGATCAGTGCGCAGTCAAGAGCGTGAGCTCATTTGTCCCGTCCACTTCCGGTGACTTTCTCGGATCATCCACTCCTGACGCCCCGACTCATGGAGCTTCAAAACCTGGGTGTGGAGGATGCCCAGGGGGAAGAGCTAGCTTAAAAACACTGAAGGTCTCCTTTTCCTCTTCACCCGGGAAGTCCTTGCTTTGGTTAGAACATCACAAATACACACCCGTTCTCTCGGCTCATGGGATTTATGGTTCTGACCAGCCTGGTGGGGGGGAGGGAATACTCACTTAAAAATCCCTGCTTTTCTCCCTTTGTCTCTTTTATCTTGATTACCGCGAATCATTGGAATAATACAAATCAAATCCACAAACAGCAGGGGGACCTCCAGGGACAGCGCTGTGATGCATCCTCTTCCTTCTCTTCTTGGGTCGAAGTCTAACGATGCTCATCCATTCTGACACTGATGTTTGTCTTTTTCCCCCAGAAACTCCTTGTTTTGCTTAACATTCTGTGTTGTACATTGTTGTTGGGAAAGCAAAGAATTGGTATCTTGGCTTCTTTTTTCTGGTCTTTCCAGAGTCTTCTACCATGACCTTCTAGAACCTTTTAAATGAAAACTATTCTTATTTCATGCCAGGTCTCTGAAGGCCATGGTGATGGACTCTGGGTAAGATTGCTGAGACTACTAGATGCCTCTCATCCTAAGAGCTAGGCAAGAGCTGTCAAATGCAGCATCTATCATCAGTGTGGCGCATAGGGAGGTGAGCCCACCAGCGTGCCAGGGGCTATGCTGAGTTTTTACCTACATAATATTTAATCCTTAATCCTAAAGTAGATGAATCTTCACCCTTCTCTTACACAAGTAGAAACAGAACAACTTAAACTACAAGAACTTTTAGTTACTATGATTTTATCATGGTACAAAATGCAACTTAAAATTTACCATCACAATTTCAATGTGTCATAGAGGAACAGTCACTACATGCATGTCGTTGTTAACCAGCCTCTTGGTCTTTTTTCTTGTGGAGCTGGATCTCTACCCACCAGAGCTCTGACTTTCCATTCCAAAGCTCAGTCCTGTGTTCACATGCAGGGAGTAAGGCAGTACTGGGAGAGAAAAGAGGCTTGTCAAGAGTCCTCTGCCTGCCTATCTGCCTGAGGGGTAGAGAAAAAGGAAGAGAATCTCACAGGGAGAAAGTGGGCCTTTCAGATCCAAAACTCTGTTCTCTCCACGGCTCACCTCTGGTGAGTTTCTGATTCCCAATGTGGTAGTCACAGTGTGGAAGGAACATGATCTTACTGAGCTGCCATAATGCTTCCCATAGTCATGTGACAGCATGCTGACGTTACTTCATCCTCAAAAATGACTGTTACTGTTATCACCAAGGACTAGAGAAATAGCATCAGAATTCAGAAGGGCTAAATTCCAACTCATTTTGGTAGAGTGACCAAGTGCTTGCTGGGCACAGCAGACACTTTACAGCTACTGTGCTGTGTTCACAGATCACACCACCAAGATTAAATTTAGGTAAGGTTTTGCCAAAGGCCTCTCGCTCAGCTCTCAGTAGCCCAAACATCCTTTGTAGCTGTCAACTCTGCAGAAGTACACCATGGGCTTTCTGGATAAAACTGTAATAGATTCTTTGTGCTTCTATTAGAATGTGAAAAAGACTGACTGGTTCCAGGAGTGGCCAGACTCCTATGTGAAACACATCTACAGCTCCGAAGACAGAAGCGCACAGCGGCACCTGAGCAGCTGGGCCATGCGCAACACTAACAACCACAACTCCCGCATCCTCAAGAAGTCGTGCCTAGGTGTGGTGGTGTGCAGCCACGACTGCTCTACTGAGGAGGGACGCAAGGTCTACCTAAGACCTGCCATCTGTGACAAAGCCCGGCAGAAGCAGCAGAGTGAGTGGGGCTTGGAGTACACGCCAGTGCTCTGGCCAACGGACATATTCCCACTGAAGCACAGTGGCAAGCAAGGCTGTTCTGACACAGAGCTCCTTAAGGGAGAGCCACCTATCCCTGCCCGTCTCTGCCTCTGAGGCTCCCTCGTAAAGGCCCTCCATTGCATCAGAGGGAAGTTTAGGAGAAATTAGTTTCTCTCACTTGTCACCTGGCACCTTGGGAAAAGTGTCCTTAAGTGATCTCAGTGAGGATGCCCACGAGGACAGGCAGCAAGAGGGAGAAGTGTGTGGACTAAGTCTGTCCATTAGATTTACGTGCTGCTGTGCTTTCTTTATATCACACTCACTGGGTTGGGAGATAGCTGCTCTCAGGGCTCCCCGGCCTTCCCCTCTTTACACTTTGTTACTTCCTGCTCTCTTCTAGTAATGTGTCTACAAAACTTTCTCTCAGTCATTTATATGGTAGTGAAAATTTAGTGGTGGTGTGACTTTGCCCTTTAAATCTGTAGTTACAAATCATAAAATGTTTTCCCCTTTTCTATACAAAGAATTCCAAATATCAGTAAATAAGTAAGAAGAGTCTTTGCTCTGAAGAAGTCTCTGACCTGTGAAATAATCCCAGTGGCAGGCTGCTGTCTACACACAGTACACAGCTGTGTGAACCAGCCCGGGACTGGCAGAGTGCTCGGGGAGAGATGTGTATAAGGTTTGCTCTCCGCGGGCCTAGAATCAAGTCTTGCCCAGACTGCGAGTCAGCCCACACTGCAGTCATGCCATCCCTTTCCTCCCTTCTTTAGGGAAATGCTGCCCCAATTGCAACGGGCCTCTGAAGCTCATCCCCTGCCGGGGCCATGGCGGCTTCCCGGTCACCAACTTCTGGAGGCACGACGGCCGCTTCATATTTTTCCAGGTTGGATTTGAGTTTTTTGTTCTGCTTCCCCTTTCATTCGGCAAATGTTTACCGAGTTTTCGAGTTTCCAATGGAGGCATTAAATCTCTGGTTAGGGATACTCAGGTGTGTGTGATGTGCTCACCCTCAGGGCATGGGGAACTATAATGCCTGTACCCCTCGGTTTCAGCTGGAGACTGGGGAGCCCCTGGCTCAGTACCTCTGCTCTTGAGAAGCCTGCCTGCCTGAGCTCACCTAGGCTGGAGAAGCCTCTGTGCTCAGCTGACACCTATACAACCCTGGGCTGAGGTGTGAATGTTTCACACTTGCCTCTGGATTGGGCTACAGCTTTGAGAATCCTGGTCCCTACTTTCTAGGGGAGGTTATTCTGGTAGCATGATTCTCTGTGCCTCAGTTTCTTATTCTGTTAGCCAGAGTGATAACAGTGGTATGTTTGGTGCATGTTGTGCTGAATATTAGATGGGAGAAGATGAGCAGTGTTTACTCGGGCCACACAGACTACAGGAGCATTACCTCACAGGGAGGAGTAAGGACAGGACAGGAGGGCAGGAGGTCTCTAATCCTGTTGCTGCAAGCATCTGCAGTAACACTTGGTCAGGTGAGAAAACTGTGTAGAAAGTACCAGTGTACACACACTGTCGTGTGCAATCCAGTTACTTGCTTTTGTCTCCTCTTTGCTTCCTCATCTCCATTAAGTCAAAAGGAGAGCATGATCATCCAAAGCCAGAAACGAAGTTAGAAGCAGAAGCAAGAAGAGCAATGAAGAAAGTGCATATGGCAGCCTCTGGCTCCTTACGGCTGAAGGGGAACCCAGAAACGAAGGTAACCTGCTCCTGGGTGTGCTCAGGACCAGCAGCAAGTTCCTACCCCTGCAATGGGCACCAGAGGCTGAGGCATAGCAAAAGAAAGGTCTCTGAAAATGATGGCCACCCCAGGTGGAGGAGGGGAATGTGGAGGCTCTGAGGAGAAGCGCATTGTACCATGGGCCTCAGACCATCGATTATAGCTTTGTCTACTTGATATGTTCCTAATTCCTATTGGTAAGCCTCGAAATGTACCTTACCTGGAAGGAGTTGTGATTTGGTCTATCTCGAGGGACGGTAAGCTCCCAAACCCACACGACTGATCCTCCTCGATCTCAGCCACCGGGTGTTTCCTGCCACTCCAGTCAGACACAGCCCTTTCTCACCTCCCCTCAAAACTATCCTCTTAGAAACTGATAGTTTACATAAACAAGAATGTAACTTAATTTTCTGCCGGCTTCTTCTTATATGATCAACGGGACAATAGCATAGTTGCTCCATTCATATAAAGAAATTGAAAATTAGGCCTCAAATGATGGCACATGCCTTTAATCCCAGCACTCAGGAGGCAGAAACAGGCAGATCTCTGTGAATCTGAGGCCAGTTTGGTCTATATAGCAAGTTCCAGGCAAGCCAGGGCTACATAGCAAGAACCTTAAAAGAGAGAGAGAAAGAGAGGGAGGAGGGCAGGGCAAGGGAGAGGAAGAGAGGGGAGAGAAACTGACTGACCAGGTCATGTTTTAGATGTCCTGTTTTTAGTTTCTATGAGTGCAGAGAAAAATCTCTAAAGGAGAAAAACAGACAAATCCAACAACGTCCAGGTCTCTCACACTCCAATTAGCACTAAAAGAGGAATAGTCTAGGCGAGGGGAAAGGGAAAAGGAGCAGGAGAAGGAGAGGAAGGGGAAGAGGGAGGAAGCGCAAGGTAAAGGAGGGGGGTCCCAAGATTTGTTCTAGCCCTAGTGTAAATCTTTGAGGCTCTAGCTAATCCTTACACATCTCTCCAAAAGGCAGTTAGGTATCTTATGTGCACGAAGCATTTACATATGTCTGTGTGTCCACAGAGTAAATCCAGCTCTTCCCAAGTTAGAGCACTGTATACTGGAATTGGAGTCCTCTCTGCTCTCCGGTGGCAGTGGTGAGCCTGTGCCTGTGGCTGAAGTATGCCAGGAATGAAGGCAATCTGATCGAGACTATTTGCAGAGTAGCTCAGTGGTGCCCGGAGCAGCCTCCTGGATTTGCTTAACTTATTAACATCCGCATTCATCTCTCTTTTCAGGCTCTTCCAGGTGAAATACAGAGTCAGGGAAGTTTACCTTTAACTTGGTCATTCCAGGACGGCATCCAGCTGCCCAGTAGTTACAGCGTACCTTTAATAGCTAACGCCCCCCAGCAGAACTCACTGGATGATTGCTTATCCTTCCCCAAGAGTTACGATTTGGGGGGAACCACAGAGCTAGAAGATCTGACTCCCACCCTGGACTCCACTAAGCTCTATGAGAAATGCAAATTGCCCAGCAGTAGGATCTACAGCAGTGAAGATCAGTTTCAGCCTTCCGTCCCTGGAGTCTACCCAGACTACAATGATCTGCAAGCCTGGAATAAAAATGCCGCTTTGGGGAGAAATCTTAACGACGACACCTGTTGTCCCAGCTACCCTCTTTCTCTGACCAGCTGGCCCTGTGACTTCTTTCCTTCCCAGAACTCTTTGGAGCCCCTTCCCCAGCAGATTCCAATGGAATCGCCTGCAGCCAAAACTGGCTGTCACCCCTTGTGGCCAAGTCCCGGAGGTGACCCTTACGAAGAGAAAGCTGTGGATTTCAGCAGCTGCATGCCTCCCCTCTCCCACCCGCCTCAGCGGGACCCTTCTCTGCTCACCTACGGCTCTCACCCTCACCAGGAGTGCTCCCTGCCAGGCAAGAGTAGCAGATGGGATTTTGAGGAAGAAATGGCATGCATGGGCTTGGATCACTTCAGCAATGAAATGCTTCTAAACCTCTGTCCTTTGAGGTGATCCACATCCCTCAGTCCCTTCCCCATTAGTGATTTCTTATATGGCTGGAAGAATTTCCTTAGAAAACAAGTTTCAAAACATAACCCCAGATAAATGGGAATCATGACAAGCATAGGCAAGACTTCTGTCTCACTCGAGCTGGCTTTTTTGCGTCTTCAACCCCAGCGTGTTCAGTCCTAGTGCGAAATGGAAACTTGTCTACTCTGTGGGTGAAATGCTCTCTGACACCCCCACTTAATTGCTTTGCACACCCATCTCCTCATTGGGGCTGCCCAGTGGGATCTGCCAACACATGTCACCTTGGTGTTCCGTCCATACCTTCTTGGGAACTGAAAATGTAGGAACACGAGCAAAGGAGCCATATTGTGTGCAGTTCACTATTTTGCCAGTTCTCTGCTTAATGAGATACTTAGGAAGAATGTTTTCTAGCAGACTTATGACTTTCTAAACAAGAAGCATGACCTAACCTTATTTATTACAAAGATAAAGAATAGTAAATGCAAACGCACACTGGAATCCTCTTCCAGTGTCTCCTCCGTTTCTTCTTTCCTCCTCTCGTCCTCATCGTCGAGAGCTTTCGTCCTACTGCTCATTTTCATTCTTTATGGCACCTCAGTGTCAAGTTCATATGTGAGAAATGCTGGCCTAAAAATCCTTTTGACAAAGCCAGTGTGATGGCACACGCCTTTAATCCCAGCACTCAGGAGGTAGAGGCAGGTGAAGCTCTGTGAGTTCAAAGCCAGTCTGGCCTACATAGTGAGTTCCAGGCCAGCTGGGGCTGCAGGGAGACCATGTCTCAAAAAGACCAAAAAAAATCATAAAAATTTAAAGTTAGAAAATCCTTTGTGGAACCTAGGGACACATTTGTGGTGGTGAGCTAAGTTTGAGTCTCAGCACCAATAAATAAATAAATAAATAACAAAAAAACAACTAAAGAGAAAATTCTTTGCGTCCTAGTTGACTAGCCAGTTGCTATTCTTTGCTGAAGTACTTTGCAATAAAGATGAGCCTAGCCGTAAGATCTAGAATAAACTGAGCAATAAAGAAGTGTTTTTTAAAATTATCTGTATTTTATTGGTAACAAATGTGTATGATACAAGATTCGAAAGAAATGAAATTTCTTGTTTCTCGTGTCCTCTGCAACACTAACAAATTTCTTAACTGTTTTGCAGATTAATGACATTGTCTATGTTTATGTATTTATTATACACAATATATAAAATATGTTCTTTTATATATGTGTTATGTGTCTGTGTGTGGTGTCATACTAGATTAATTACTACCCTGACTTTTGCCATCTGAGGTCACAGTTTGAACACTGGACCTTCAAACACATAGAGGAACTGTGTGGCCTACTCAGTGGTACATGGTCATAAGTATTTCGGGTAAATAGTCTCCACTGACGGACTTTTAGATTGTTTGAACCTGGTAAATTCCTTTGTGTAAACACATATGGTAAAATGCGGTTGAGCAGTTGCACAGCAAATGCTTGCCCAAATGCATAGAGGGCAGAACCTAGATCTTGCCAGTCAGAGGCTCCAACTCTGATCCCTCTCCATTCCTGCTGCCAGGCTTTTCATATCTCAAAACTGATCACTAAGCCAGCTCCTTATGTTTTTATTACCTTTGCATGTACCCCCAAACAACAGTTATGCTGTCTTTTGTGGGGAGCTTAACAAATGGAATCATTTGAGTACTTAAGAGTGGGTGAGGGGTCAGTGTGATGGCTCAGCAGGTAAGGATACCTGCCACCAAGCTTAATGATTTAGTTCAATCCCTGGAACCCACAGGGTGAAAAGAGAGAATGCCTAGGCGCATAAACACACACAAGCAATGTGGGAAAAGGATTGTTGACATACAATATTCATGAAGAACAGGCAAAAAGTCATAGCATAGAGCTCAACAAATTAAGAACACCTGTATGTCTGCCATGATACATGTTCTCTCTAGGGAACCGATCCACTTTTCAAATTAGAGACTGTTTGTCTAGCAGCTACAACTACCTACAATGACCTTTAATGAGTCAATATTGAAAATCACCAAGGAGGTGGGGTGTGACTCTGGGCCTGATTGAACTGCTCATGTCTAGAAGGTTCCTACTGCATTGGACCAATAAAAGAATCAGTTCTGTCAGGGAGGAATTGTATTGGTCTGAATTTTTTGTTTTTCAAATATTTTCTCCACTAAACTAAGGTGCGCTTTTATCTCAAATATTTTCCCTTAAAAAAGAAAGCAAGAACCTGTGATTGACAGTTATCTCCACTCCTGTCTGGTTCCAAACCTCCCAAAGGCATCTCTTAACTCTTAGCTGTTTCTCCTGCCTACCTCCAGATCTCCAGATAGCAAGCCTACACATCTGTGTTTTCATTTTATACATCTGTGGGATTCTGACCACAGATTAGGATCTGGGAACACATACTGATACCAGACCTGTTCTTCATTCCCCTGGGAAATCTTAAAGATCAGTTTCACTGAAGTACAATTTAATGAGTCAAAATTCCTCATTTTAAGTATACAGTTTGATGATTTTTGAATGTGGTATATATACACAGTCATTTTTTATAATGAAACTCAACCAAAATCAAGATATAGAATACTGCCATTACTCTAAAATGTTTTCTTGGGGGCAGGGGTGGTTTTTTTTTTTTTTTTTAACTGGTTTTACACTGTAGCCTAGGCTGACCTGGGACTCGCTATGTAACCTAGGCTGACCTGGGACCCGCTATGTAGCCTAGGCTGACCCGGGGTTTGCTATGTAACCTAGGCTGACCTGGAACCCGCTATAAAACCTAGGCTGACCTGGGACCCGCTATGTAGCCTAGGCTGACCTGGGATTTGCTATGTAACCTAGGCTGACTTGGGACCCGCTATGTAGCCTAGGCTGACCTGAGACTCCCTACATAACCTAGGCTGACCTGGGACTCGCTATGTAACCTAGGCTGACTTGGGGTTTGCTATGTAACCTAGGCTGACCTAGGGTTTGCTATGTAACCTAAGCTGACCTGGGACCCGCTATACAACCTAGGCCTCCCAAGTCCTGGATATACAAGTGTGAGCTATTATATTTGGTTTCCCATAAGGCCTTAATTCTCATTTTCCCCATGACTTATAAGGTTGGACATCTTTTTATGTGCTGACTGACCACTTGTATAATTTTGTAAAGTACTTACTCAAATCTTTTGCTCATTTCTTTGCTGGTTTCCTAATAATGAGTTCTAAGAATTATATATTCAGGATCTAATCTCTTGTCAGACATATATTTTGCAGATTTTTTTCTTTATATCTTCTAAACAAACATTTTTAATCAAATGTATGTTTTACAAATATTTTTCCCAGTCATTGCATCCTGCCTAATCCAAGGCCTCAAAGATTTTTTTCTTTGAGAAGTTTTGTGGTGTTTTAGCTGTCATAGTTTAGCCAGGCTTTGTTTCTACTTAAATTGTATGTATACTGTATTAGGTAAGGATTAAACTTCATTTTATTTTGCCATTATTGAATCAATATTTTATCACAGTCTGATAAAGTGAATATTCAGAATTTCTGGAGGTTAAAGAGATGGCTCAGCAGTTAAGAACACTTGTTCTCCCAAGGTTTGTTTCTCAGCATCCATGTGGTAGTTCACAACCATCTATGACTCCAGTTCCGGAGGATCTGACACCCTTATCTGGTCTCTGTGGGGCAGTAGGCAGATACGTGGTGTGCTTACACATAGGTGCATAAAATAAAATATAAAAAACAAAACCAAAACAGAACTGTCCTATTTCCCAAGGCTCATTGACACTACTTTGGTTTTAGTCTCTATACCTTTTCAGTGGAAAAAATAATTGTTGCATTGGCAAGATGTCTCATCAGGGAAAAGCATGGTATGCTAGCCTGATGATCTGAGTTTAATCCCCAAGACCCCCACAGTGGAAGGAGGCAACTGATTCCCTGACAAGTTGTCCTCTAACCTTCACACACACAATGTGGCATGCATGTGCTCCCATTCACAAATTAAAAATTGAATGAATAACATTGTAGGGGGCTGCTGGAGAGATGGCTCAGTGGTTAAGAAGACTTGCTTGTTCTTCCAGAGGACCTGAACTTGGTTCCCAGCACTCACATAAGGCAGCTTACAATTACCTGTGAGTCTAATTCCAGGAAATTAGCCTCCACAAGCATCTGCATGCATATGACACACATATATACACTGAGAGTCACACATACACATAAAAAAATAAAATATTTTGTTAAAAGACCCTCAGCTTTGATGACTATTTTAAGGCTAGACCGTGTGATACATGGCAATTATATTCTCCTTTTTAGTCAGAAATTTGTTCCTTCTAGAGTTGATAAATCTCATCTCGTTGCTTACTTCTCTGTTACTTACAGTTTATTTTTAAATACTGTCTAGGCTATGAAGGGCCTTTTCTTTATGGAAACTGGTATATACTTTTTTAAAAAAATGTTTTTATTTCTTTTTATATGTTTGAGTGTTTTGCATGCATGTATGTAAGAGTGCACTTGTGTCATGCAGGGCACATGCAGAACAGAAGAGAGCATTAGATCCTCTGGAACTGGAGTTACAAACAGTTGTTAGCCACTGTGTGGGTGCTGGGAACCAAACCCAAGTCCTCTGCAAAAGCATCCATGCTTTTAACCGCTGAGCCATCTCTCCAGCCCAGTAACTAATGCATTCTTACAGACAGCCCCCTGAAGTCTCACATGCCTGTGCTCTGGCCTGCTGCGCCCGCTCATCACAAGGTCTCCCTTCAGTACCCTCTTCAGGCACCATGTCTTTAGCATTTTGGTTGGGCACACATTCCACGAATTTCCTAAGAAAAGATACATAAGAGATCATTTTTTAAGGCCCTATATAAAAAGAGACCCCAATGAGCCCCAAACTATAAAGCAATTCTTGGTCTGCAAACAAGTGTGTCCAGGACCCCCATAAACCCCAACCATAAAGCTCTCTGTTCTTCAACAAGCTCTGCTCAGCAAACAAGCCCTTCTGAGACCCCCATTGAAAAACTGCTGGCCCTGAACCTCAAGCAAATGTCTCTAACCAAACTCCATTCACATACACAAACATACTTATGTTCTCTTGCTGTTCGGCCAGTGTGGCTACTGCAGACTCCCTGGTCAGTAGTCACCTCTCATTGACTAATAAAGGTCAGTTTGGATTTCTGAGGCTGGCTGCTTTTTTCTTCTAACTGTGACTCTAATCCTAATGCTTTATATCTGAAAATGTTCTAATCCTACTCTTATACCTGGCTAGGCTAAATAGAAATCCAAGTTGGTAATAATAATTTTAGAATAATTTTGGGCCTATTATCCTGACATTCTTAAAAGATTTATTTTTACTATTATTCTTTTATTTGAATTTTTGTTTGTGTGTGTGTATATTTCATATGTGAGGGTTTCCACAGAGACCAGAAGAGAACATCACATCTCCTAGAACTGAAGTTACAGGTGGTTGTGAGCTGCCCAGCATGAATGCTGGGAACCAAACCCAGACTTCTGCAAGAGCAGCAAGGACTCTTAATTGCAGAACCATCTCTTCAGCCTCTAGTCTGACTTTTAATGACAATGTGTTATGAATAAAAAGACCAAAGTAGGAACCATTTTTACTTCCTGTTTTGCCTAAAGATACTGAAGTCACTTATTTGTTTGTGGCACACTGTATTTGTGTCTTTTCTGATCCTCCTTGGGATGGTAAATGTCAGTAAGGAAGTATAATAAAAAGAAGGAACTCGAGGATGAAGGGGCTATAAGTAAGTCAGAGGAGGCAGCATGCTTCTGAGGTGGGAAGTGGGTAGTTACTGACTTATCTTGTGGTACACAAAAAATTTAATAGGAAGAGACAGGACTCTGAAAAGGCTGAGGACTCCACGTCATTGTGTTAAATGGCCCAGAGAGACTGACACAGCCACTGATCAAAGTCTGACCAGCCCTCCCCACGGCCCTCATCCAGACACAGGTCCTAGAGAATTAAAACACTAAATAAAAGTAGGACTTGTCTCAGAAAAACTGTTCTAGGAGAACTGAGGCCTCCACTAGAGGGCTTATTCCCCTAAAATAGAGCCCCTTTCTCCTTGCATTTTGGGGATAATGTGTAAAAACACCTTAAAGCAAAGTTTGCTTTTTGTCAGCTGACCTTGATGCTAAATTCTTTAGAACCACTGGAAAGAAAAGATGAGTTAAGGCTGCTGACTGCCTCTGCCATGGGCTATGTGGATAGACATGCCATGGAGCTCAATATTTAAAACTGACCACAGACAAAAGATGGAACAGGCTGTAACATTGATGTAACTGCCACAAAAGCCAAGGCCTAGTCTACAAAGGTAGGAAGGAAAAAGAAATGGAAGAAAGACAGGACAAGAAAAAGACGTTACTTTTGATTATAAACTCTTTCATATATCATTATAGTTTTTACAATGTACAAGTGTTATTTCACCTATAAAACAAAAATAAAATGAAACTCACACACTGGAACTGTCTTAATGTAAAATTGTACATATTTTTAACTGGTTTCTGCTGTTAACCGTGATTATTATGACTATTCACAACACTGGTGCGTGAAGAGTAAGCCTGCCTTGTATTTTTCTACCGCAGATACACTAGCTGTGCCTAAGAGAAGTGAGTAGCCTCCACTTAGGCCGGGGCATTTCCGTTTGCGCGTATGCTTTCATCAGGCATGGGTAGGCAGAAGGCTGAGTTTAGAGAGGCAAGTGACAAGGCGCTCCCTGGTCGCGGAACTGGGAGTGAGGGCAGCTGCTTCCCAGTCACCATTGGCCACCCTGTTTGCTCTCGTCAGCCCACTGCTCCCATGCTGTCTGCTGCCAGGAGTCTGCCGCGTCTGCACGGCCCTGGGTCCGAGTCTCTGAGAGGGACGTCGAGGTTGAAGAGAAGAGTACACACAGAGACACACAGAGAGAGACACACACTAGGTAGGGGGAAAGGAGAATGACACAAGGACTTTATTCAGAGGCAGCAAGCCTTATATACCTTGAGGGTGGGGCTTTACAGGAGGTTTCTCTATTGATGACACACAGCTGTAAACAGGAAAAAGGAAGTTGTGGTTGGGCTAGCTTAAAGGTCAAGTTGTTTACTTGAGCTTTGCAATTGACAAGATCCTGGCTAGCCCTTGGCCAAGAGTCTAGCACTAAGAGAGACGGGCACGTAGGGAGGATCTTTCCCAGGGCTGTTTTTCTCTGGGATGGAATCAGGCTAAGCTGGCTATTCTCTGACCTGTGGCCTCCAACAGGAGTCAAAGCTGACTGGCCTGGGCGACAGGGCTTGGGTGGAAGGTGGAGATGTTGTCCTAGTGCTCCACTGGATCCTTCCAAGTTCGTGGGATGAGAGAGAGAGGGACACCATGCAAAAGTGGGGAGGACGGGGAAGTGCAAATGGAGA
This sequence comes from Eospalax fontanierii, assembly GCA_035773235.1. Classification (NCBI taxonomy): domain Eukaryota; kingdom Metazoa; phylum Chordata; class Mammalia; order Rodentia; family Spalacidae; genus Eospalax; species Eospalax fontanierii. The sequence continues at coordinate 41,170,705 of CM069549.1, read as the reverse complement.
TCAAAGAAATAAATGCCTGTGGTGACCGAGTGAGGAGGGCGAGCCCAGAACTTGGACCACTGCCACTGATGTTTGAAACAGAAAGAGTAAACAAGGGCTTCTGGCCAGAATCCCTCCCCAAATGCGAGCCTTGTCCTGTGCCTGGAGGAGGCACTGAGCACTGGGACATCGGTGGTCAGCCATTCATCCCACAGATGTTCACACAGAGGCCACCTCAGAAGCAGTTTTTGCTGGACAGGGTGAGGTGACAAGTACAATGGGATTCTTTTTCTAGGACTATAAAGAATGTCATTGCTGTTTTGATAAGAATTCCATTGAGTATGTAGATGACTTGGGGTCATATGAACATTTTAAAAACATTGACTCTTCCAATCCTCGAGGTGGGAGGTCTTGCCCTCTCTTAGGGTCTTCAGCTTCTCCAAGTCACTAGAACTTTTCCTTGAAAAGGTCTTTACTTCCTTTGTTAAGCTTCTTCATAGATTTGTTTGTAGCTCTTGTCGATGGAATTGGATAGATGATTTGTTTCTTAGTCAAAATCCTTACTTGTGTGTAGAAAAGTCACTAATTTAAGGAAATATTTTATTTATTATTTTTATTTTGTGTATGCATGTATTGCTTGCATGTGTGTGAGTGCACCCTTATCATGCAAGGCCGGAGAAGATCCAAAAGGAGTGTCGGATTCTGGATTCCCTGGGAACTGGAGTTACAGATGGTTGTTAGCCGCCGTGTGGGTCCTAGGAATCAAACCCAGGGCCTCTGCAAGAGCAGTCAGTGCTCATAACCACTGAGCCGTCTCTCCAGTCTCGACACTGAGTTTTTTTAATTGTTGGCTTTGTACTTAGTAAAATGTTACTTTACTGAATTCATTTTTCAGTTTTTCTGCAAGTTTTGTTTGGTTTGTTTTATGTTTCAAATAGGGTCTGTGATGGTTAATCATGGTTGTCAAGTTGACCTCATCTAGAATCAACTAAGAGATAAGCCACTGGGCACATCTGTGAGGGTTTTTCTTGATCGGGATACAGCAGTGGGAAGACCCACCCTAAATGTGAGTGGTACCTTCTGGGAGCAGCCAGACAAAAGGAGTCAGAGAGACTGGCAAGTTCACCTACTTGTTGCTACTGCTACATCCTTCACTGATATCAGCACCCAGCCTCGTCAGGCTTCCAACATACACTGAAGGTAAGTGACTCTTCAGGAACCCCCCAAACCTTCAGTGCCAGGCTGAGACTGCGGAGGCATCCAAGCAGAGGACTGAGCAGCTACTGGGCTAAGCCTGTCCACTGTGAAGACGCTCATTGCTGGACTACCCAGGCTGTCTGGTGTAAGCCAGTTTAGAAATCCCTTTTCAGTGTGTACTCACTCTATTGTTCTGTCCCTCTAGAGAGCCCTTACTAACACAGGGTCCTCTGCCATATCGTTCACACTGCTCTTAAGCTCTTGGGCTCAAGAGATCCTCCTGTCTCAGCCTCCCAAATAGCTAGGACTACAGGCGTGAATCACCACACACCACGTCAGCTTCTGTTCTAGGAGTCTTTAGGTTTTTCAGTAAGTAGAAGTGTGTCATCTGTAAACAGGGGTAATGTGCCACCCTTCCTTCCTTCCTTGCCTCTCCTTGCTTCCTCTTGCCTAACTGCACTGGCTAACACTAGTACTATATTGAATAAATGAGTGAGAGTCTCGCTCCTGTCTTCAGGAAATTGATCTAAGTGTGACATGGGCTGTGAACACATGACATTTCACAGTGCCCTTTATTATGTTGATGCTTGATCCTTCTATACCGAATTTTCAGAGGACTTTTATAATGCAATGCTGGATTTTATCAAATGTTTTTTCTGTATCAACTGAAATAATCACGATTTTATCCTTCATTCTGCTGATGCTAGGTATTACATTTACTGTTTTGCATATGTTGAACTATCCTTGCATCTCTAGTGGGAGCCAACTGGATTATGAGGAAAGATCTTTTTGATACACTATTGAATTTGATTTGCTAGTCTTTTGTGTATATGTATAATGCTAGGTATTGAATTTTACTACTGCACCACAACTGTAGCATATGCACATATGCACACATGTGTGTATGTCTGTATATGTGCGTACAGAGATTTGTGTATAGGTTGGTCAATGATACTGACTTTCTGTTTTACTGTGTCCTAGGATGGTTTTAGTGACAGGTTAATACTGACCTTACAGAATGAGTTAGCAAGTTTTATTTTTAATTCTATAAATAGTTTGATAAGAATTGGCATTAGTTCTTTAAAAGTTTGTAAAATTCAGTGATGAGGTCATCTGGTCCTGGTCATTTCCTTGCTGGGAAGGAGTGTGTGTTGTGTGTGTGCATGTGTGGTGCATGCATTCAAATGTGTATACATAAGTATGTATATGAGTGTGTATGTGTAGATGTGACTGAAACCCCCAACAGTTTCAAACTCAGGAAGATGGAAGGAAACCTGGAGCCGGAGTTCACAAAACATGCATGAGGAAAGACTGACTTTTACAACTTCTCCTCAGAAATCTAGGCCTTGTGAATAGCTCAGATAAGACTCCAGACCCCAGATTCACAAAGGACACCGAGCTTCCTTAACAGATAAGTTTCCGGACTAAAAAATGCACAAACAGCTGTAAAAAAGGACTACTTCCTGGCCAGAAGCTTGCCTTAAACATCAATCAGATGTCATGGCAACCCCAACCCCCCTCCCCTAAAAGCGAGGAGGAGGCTGAGGGTTTTTTAAGGCTTTGAGGACTGGGACTGGACAGGCTTCGAGACTTAGATTTGGACTGGGACGGGAACTGGGACTGGGCTTTTGGGCTGAGCTCACTCTCCCAGGGAGTTTGCACTCTGATCTGGAGCCTGGCACACCAGCCCGGTTCCCCGGAGCCCCAGCCCCAAGATGGGGGTGAGAGGGCTAGCATTTCTCCACTTGTGGGTACGGAGGAGCTAGTCCCATCTGGTCTTCTCTTAATAAAGCCAGGTCCTGTTAGCTCCCAGCAGAGTCTCTGGTCCCTTCTGTCTGCTGTGTCTCTCAAACCCAGAACTTTACAATATGCACATATGTGTGTATGTGTATGTAGGACAGAAATTGACATATGGTGTCTTCCTCAATTTCCTTCTACTTTATTTTTTATGTGTATGAGTGTATTGCCTGCAAGTATGTAAATGCACCCGTGTTGTGCAACGCCTACAGAGGTCAGAAGAAGGCATCAGATGCCCTGGAACTAGAGTTACAGATGGTTGTTAGCTGCTATGTGGGTGCTGGGAATCAAAGCCAGATCCTCTGCAAGAGCAGTCATGCTCTTAACTGCCGAGACATCTCTCTAGCACCTACTGTACTTTTTAAGACAGATTCTCTCATTGACCTTGTAGCTTGCTGATCTGTCTAGGGCTGACCTGTCAGCAAGTCCAGGGGTCCTCTGGTCACTGCCTCCCCAGTACTGGGCTTGCAACCACAAGCTAGCGTACCCAGCTTTTTACATGGGTGCTGTCCTTATGCTTGCTGGCAAGCACTTTACCAGTTGAGCCATCTCTCCAGACTTCTTTATTGGGAACGTTTTTAACTTATAGAAGGAAGCGTTTATTTGGCTTATGATGCCTGAAGAATGAGAGCCCAGCATGGAGGAGGATGTTCACAGGAGGCTACGAGAGCAGAAAGCTGAGCACTCACATCTTCAAGCACCTGCAGGAAGGAGAGAGACAGAAAGGGAGAGAGAGGGGGTGGAGAGAGAGAAACAGAGAGACAGAGAGAGAGACTAGGGCAAGGCTGAGAACTCTCACAGCCCACCCCAAGTGACACGCCTCCTCTAGCAGAGTCACATCTTCTAAACCATCACAAGCGGCTCCATCCGTGTTACGGAAAATTCTTCAAACAGCACAGAGACCAAACATTTACCCAGGAGAGAGCCGGTAAATTTTATAGCTTTTTTTTTTTTTTTGAGACAGGATGTCCCCATAGCCTCAGCTGGCCTGGAACTCATTATTTAGACCAGGCTGGCCTTGAACTCAAAGAGATCCTCCTGCCTCTGCCTCCTGAGTGCTGGGCTTAGAGATATGCGTCACCACACCTGGTCCCAACATCATCCATCATTTTATGACTAGCACCAACAGCCTATGTTTCTTTTCATGGTAGCCTATGTTATCTCAGGAAATTCCTTCTTGAGTTCATTCAGATAACATTTTTTATGTGTATGCATGTATTGTGTGCATATATGCAAGTGCACCCATGTCATACAATGTCCTCAGGGGACAGAGGATGGCATCGGATCCCCTGGGACTGGACTTATGGACAGTTGTTAGCCACCATGTGGGTGCTGGGATTCAAATCAGGTCTTCTGAAAGAACAGTCAGTGCTCTTAACCTCTGAGCCATCTCTCCAGTCCCTCGGCCAATATAGTTTTTAAAATAGGTATTCCAGGCATGGGTCAGGACCTCTCTCACCTTTTGATGTACAATAAGCTAGGCTAATTGGGCTAGGACCTGGTCAAACAGTCATTTCAGTTTAGAAAATCAGATACCATCAGCAGAAGTTTAGATTTTGGACATATTTGATCTACATTTTTCTTGGACTAACTGGACCAAGTACTTCATTAAACCATTTGGTGAACTTGCCGTTCTTTTGGTTTTACATCTGTATCAACAGACATGGTGAGTGGAAAGCACCCCAGAGCGTCAAGACTTTACAGAGTAATAAAATATCTCAGGGTAGTGAGAATACCACAGAGGACTATAACAGCTCTGAGCATCTCAGGGTTATATTTCAAGGTCTCTACCCAGTAAGTAAAACAAAGGAAACTTTATGGCCTAAGCTTATCAGGACATTATATAAGTATACAGTTAGCTCTAAGACTTAATCTTTTTATCACACCAACCAGGGTTAAGTATTCAAATACTTGGAGCCTAAGGGGGACATTCTCATTGAAATCATTCCATTCCACTCCCATAGGCCCATTGCCATATCATAATGAAAAATGCATTTAGTACAACTTGAAAAGTCCCTATAGTCTTTCACAGTCTCAACACTATTCAGAAGCCCAGAGTCCAAAGTCTCTTCAAAGACACAAGGCAATTTCTTAACTGTAAGTCCCTTTTAAGCAAAAAGCAAATTGCATATTTCCAACATACCATGGCATAGAATATACATTCCCATACTAAAAGGGAAGAATGGAACTATACTGAGGAAATACCAGACAAAAACAAGACCAAAACCCAGCAAGGCAAACACCAAATCCTGTGGCTGCATGTCCGTTTTCTCAGTCTTTGTTTCCAAAGGGCTTAGATGGCTCGGCCCCTCCAGCTCTGCTGCCCGCAGCATTTGCCTCTCTCTTGGGTTGGTTCTGCTCCCAGCAGGCAGCATTCTTTGGTAGATGTCTCACAGCTCTGGCATCTCCAACATGTTCGGGTCTCTACTACATACCAGGTTTGACTTCACAGCTTCATGCAATGGTCTCTCGGGGCCTCTTGGCCTCCCAGGGCCTCCTTTATGCAGGGACTCCCCTGCTATACAGTGCCTGGCCTCAGCAGCTCTCTGAAACCAATGCATCTTTCATGCCTCTGAAGTCAGCACCACATGAGTGAATGACACTTCCAAGTCTGGCTGCCAGCATGGGATAGGTCTCGGCTCCCTTCCTCCACAGTACCAACAGTTTTTGTATGTTGTGGTTTTCTAGGTGCAGGAAGCCCCCTAGACTTTCAGAAGTTGGAGCTTAGCTGAGTGGAGTCTTGCTCTAAGGACATTCTTTCCATTGTGCTAGTCCAAATCTGCAGACCTTTCCTTAATGGCTCTAATCTCCTTAACAGTGGGAGCTTCTCTTCCAAGGCATGGCAGCTGCCTCATTAAGGTTCCTAGTGTTCTTTTTCTTTTCAAGTTGTACATTGTATTTCTTTCTGCGGAACTTGCATCATATTATCACGCCACAGATTCAAGATCAGGCTGCCTTGAAATTTTCCCACCAAAAAAATGAGTTCTTGTTGTTGTTGTTGTTGTTGTTTTTTTGTTGTTGTTGTTTTTTAAATTTAGCCTTATGCAAGTTCTTAGGTGATGGGAAGTTAAGCAACCAGATTCTTTGCCAAAATGTCCCAGTTGCTCTTTTAAGTCCTTATTTCTATCTCCCTCTGGAACATCCTGAGCTCATCCTTTACTAGAAAAGGCCCATTAATTAGGCTCTGCTTACAGCATTCGGTCACTTTTTTAGTCCAAAGTTTCCCACACTCCAGCAAAAGGCAGAGTCAGACTCTCCACTGCAGCAGCCTGCTTGCTGGTACCAACTCTATTAATTACTTTCCTTTTGTTTTGATAAAACATGGTGACTAAGGCAACTTACAGAAGAGTTTACTGAATTTATGGTTCTGTGATGAGAGTCCATCATGGCAGGAGCAGACAGAGCAGAAAACCGAACAGTCTGACATCTTCATTCACTTGCAGGATTCATAGAGAGTTTTGCTGAGAATTTTTATTGCGATTTCAATTTCACTACTTGCTATCGGTTTATTCAGTTTTTTTGTGTCTTCATTAATCAATTTTCAGAGATCATATTGCCTAAATATGGCAGTTGTTAGCTGCAATGTGGTTGCTAAGAATCAAACCCAGGTCTTCTACAAGAGCAACCATTGCTCTTAACTGCTAAACCACCTCTCCAGTCCCTTAATCTCTAATTTTAACTATATAGGTCTTCTCTTTCTTTTTTCTTCCTTAGTCTAGATTAAGCCTAATTGTGTTTATCTCTTCAAAGAACCAACTCTTTGTTTCATTGATCTTTTTACTGCTTTAAATCGCTATTTTTTTTTTTTAATCTCTGCTCTGATATTTGTTAGATCTTTACTTCTATGAATATGAATTTTAGGTTTGGCTTTTTTCCTTGCTGTTTTAAAAATCTTTGAGATACATTTTTTAGGCTGTTTGATCTCTCTCTCTCTCTCTCTCTCTCTCTCTCTCTCCTTCTTCTGTCATATGTACTTATGGCTATACAACTATCTGTTCGTACTGCTTTTGCTGTGCCCACAATTTTTGTATATTTTCTTTGTTTCATGAGATTTTTAATTTTCTTTTCCAATTTCCTCAGTGATTCACTGTTTAAAGGTTTGTGGTCTAGTCAACATAAATTGTTATAATTTCTAAATTTTCCTTTATTTTTTGCTTAGTTTTATTTCCTTTTGATCAGAAAAGATACAAGATATGACTTCAATTTCTCCTTTTTTTTTTCGAGACAAGGACTCTTTGGAAAACCCTGGCTGGCCTATGATTTACCATGCAGCCCATCCTGGCCTCAGACGTCCAGGCTCTGCTTCCCAAGTGCTGGATTTTAGGCATATACCACTACACACGACCCTCAGTTTTTTTGAAGTTAAGACTTGTTTAGTGACACATTATATGACCTGTTTTAGAGGAAGTTCCCTGAATTGACAAAAAAATGGACATTTTGAGTCTGTTGGGTTGAATGATCTATAGCTAAGTCCATTTGATCTGCTGGTTTCTTTCTTCCTCTGTGTCTCTCTTCTGAAATCCAGACTCCACATAGGAGAGAGCACCCACATTGTTTGTCTGCCAGAGTCTGGCATTTGCCATGAAGGTTTCTAGTTCTATCCATTTTGGGCAGTTCTTTTCTTCCCAGACTTGGAATATGTCATTTCGTTTCCTTCTGGCCTATAGAGTCTCGACTGAGAAATCTTTTAGTTTAATAAGGATACCCTTAAATGTGACTTGGTGCTTCTCTCTTGCAGAATTTGTCTTTCACTTTTGACAGTTTGACATTGGGATGGAGATCTTTTCTTCATGTCTTTACAGTGTCCTTTGAACCTCCTGTACATAGATGTCCTTATCTTTTCCAACATGAAGTAAGTCTTCTGCTGTTATTGCATTGAATACATTTTCCCTGCCTTTTCCTCTTTGGCTTCAAGTATTTTGTAAATGTGAAAGTTTGCTCATTTCAGTGCTGTCACGTGGGTCTTGAATAGTATATTCTTTTATTCTTTTCTTTTTCTCTTCCCTTTTATTTTGTACTATAGTGGAAAGAAATAAACACATCAGATAGTTACTAAAAACTCTTACAATGTGATGGTATTGAAATCCTTAAGGATGGTTGCTAAAATCTTTGGAACAGGAAAGGCTCCAGAGACAGGAAAAGGGAAAGGGAAGATAAGACAGGAGTCTTCCCGGCCCTCTGCAGCCCCCCGGGACTGCAGTGTTTGTTTTCCAAAATTACCACATTCCTGCAACCTTTGCTGCCCTGTTACCTATAAACCACTTACTTACCATGTGTGTCCTAATTACCTTTTGCACATATGTGCTATTTGCCTTTTGCTTGCATTCTTCACATTTGAGTATAAATGTCCTCCAGAACTTGGGCAGGAGGCTGGCACTATTACTGAATGAGCCAGGTGCCAGTCCGCACGTGCAAAATTCAACTCACTCTCCTCCACCTGACTGGCTGCTGGTCTGTGATTTTCCATAACAGTATCACAGTGATATTTCTCTTTTTAATTTAAATTTCATTTCTTAAGTTTCACACAAGTATATATGTCTGTTGAGCATATTCTCCCCATGCCCCACTGTAGCCAGCTCGGATCTATTCTTGGGTCCTTTTCTTCTCTAGGTAAGGAATTATAAGACCAGCGCTTTGCAGTCACAACACAGGGCAGCACTCCACACAGTAAAGACTCCCTACATGGGGAGAAGATCCAGAGCTGGAGGATTATCCACCCCTGTGGGTCATCTGGGCTCTGCTGTTCTATAGAGCAGGACGAGGGCCAGGACGGGCCTCCCTTCCCCGCTTTGAACTGGACAGGGTGGGATGGATGTTGTTGGTTGGCTCATTCATATAAAAGTAGGAACCTGCCAGGGGAGAGCAAAGGTAGGAAATTTGAAATCTCCACCAGAGCTGGGAGGGGCGGCAGAAAACCCCCCAAAGGGCCAACTTTGGACAAGAACTCAGAAGTAGGACACTTTGGATATAAGTGAGATTACAACTGGAACACAGGGCCTCCTCTGCTGCCTAGGGTTGCTGTTGCCTGAGGCCTCCTCTCCTGCCTGGTTCAGAGCTATCTCTGTCTCTGCTCTCACCCCTTCCTGCTCCTGTAACCCCGTGTCTCACAGATGGGGTGGTCTGAACGAGAATGTCCCCCATACACTCCAAACATCTGGACATTTTGTCTCCAGTTGGTGGCGCTGTTTTGGGCGTATTGGAATGCGTGGCCATGCTGGAGCAAACACTTCACTGGAGGCGGCTTAGAGACTTCTTAAGCTTTGTCCAATCTTCAGTCACTGTTTCCCGTGCCTGCTTGAAGATGTGAGAGCTTAGCTTCTGCCCCTACTCCAGCCCGCTCCACCGCCACGCCTCCCCGACTTGATGGACTCTTGCCCCTTTGGAACCGCAAGCTAAACTCCTCCTTTAATAAGTTCTCTTGGTCCGTGTTTCTATCACAGCAATGGAAAGCAAACTAATACAATAGACAATTTTATTTCTACTTTTACAGTATGTATATACACCCATGGTTTTATGTATCTGTATAAAATCTAGAAGCAAATGAGAGAAAAATATCCAATATTTGTGGTTTTGAGATTGACTTAGTGCAATTTTCTCCAGTTGCATCTATTTTCCTGCAAGTGACTTCATTCTTCTTTTGACTGAAAAAAGTTCCATAAGCCTCTCTTTATCACTTGGTGTTGGACACCCGAGCTGGTTGCCAGCGCTGCTGCTGTGAGTCATGCTGCTGTGAGTCATGCTGCAGTGAATACTGATGTGCAGGGATCTCTGTGATACTGTCTTTCAGGAAATACTCGAGAGCTGGGTCACAGGGAAGATCGATTCTTAGTTTTGTTAAAGAAACCTCCATACTGACTTCCACAGAGGCTAGAGTAGTCACCACTCCCAGCAGCAGCGAATTCTGTCCCTGTCTGAGTCCTCACCAGCATTTCTGGCTATTTGTTTCCCTAATGACTGCCCTTCTGACTGGGGTAAGAGATCTCAGTGTCCTCCAGAATATTCAAAAGCCCAGATCTTTTCCAACATATGTTTTCTTCAGATTGACTGAGTCTATTATATTCTTTTGGGAGCACCAGATTACGTGACTTTTTGGTATTTCTCCTGCCTTGCGTTATGTACATCTGCTGGATCAGGCATCTCTGTCCTTTCAACAGATCCCTTTCTTAAGTATCTATCTATTGACTTGGGCCATCAGTTTATTATACAGTGTTGGCTTTCACTCTAAGTAGGCGTGATTCCAAAGTCCCATAGAGATTCTTTGGCTGTGATTAATGACTGGGCACAGTGAATACCCTGGAGGGGTATAAAAAGACCCAGTGGGTCTTGGACCATACAGAGACAAGGAGACTCTAGCAACACCAGCAGGTTTTGTAGGCATTAGGGGATGAGCGGCAGCTACCTCCACAGTGGAGATGGTGGCCTTATCCAGCAGCGAGGACTTTCTTGGGTCCACCGGCCCTAGTTCTGCTGCTAGAAGAGCCCCCGGCATCCACAGTCCCAGCAGTGGTGACCGTCTGGACACAGCTGAGCCACAGCAGGTCGGTGGTAAGGGCCCAGCCCCTGTGCAGGGAGAGGGGAGGCAGGAATTGCACTAGCTCTCTAGGGTGTTTACACCCAGTCCCACCTGGTGTGGGGATTAGGGGGACACAACAGGAACCTTCTCTGCCACACTGGTGACAGTGTCCACCTGGAAGTGGAACCACAGCTGTGGCTGGGCAGCGTTTCTCTCAGGGGCTCCCATGCATGTCTGGGCTCTGACTACAGAGCGAGCCTCGGAACTGAGAAGCTCCTGTGGCAGGGAGCAGCAGATACTGCCCTGTTCTTTCTCTACGCTGTCAGTAACAGGCCCCTAGCATGGCCAGGTGGGGAGGAGCAGAGGGTCACAGGGGCACTGGCTGGCCACACCCTTGGTGTCAGAGGACAAGCACCCTGATCTCCCTGATCTTGAGAGTAGCACCTTGTCTCTTCCTCAGTGTTGCCACATTCATCTATTCCCACCGCAAGGCACGCGCCAGGCCTGTGCCACCGGCACTCTTCAGGGTGAGTAGGGTTTATGACAAATCTACCCTTTCCCAAGTAAGTGCAAATTGCAGGTTAGTTACCTAAGTGGGCTGTGAATTTTTCCAGTAGCCAACATCCACATTAACGGGGCATCCTAGGGCTCTCCTGTGCTTACCCCTGCAGAAGGGACCCTTTCAGAATGGCAGATACTGGGTTATTCTGTTTCTCTTACTAAGCTGACTCCCAGGTCTCTGGATCCTACCAGCGTCCATCTCTTCTCTTGATGATTTCCACTGTCTTCCCACAGTCACTCATCTCATGGTAACTCACCCATTACTGTGGCTCTTCTAGTAGAGAGGCAGATCGGCTCTGGGCATCTCTGTTCAAGTCCTTGCAGACTTTTTTAAATTCTGAAAAGAACATGCCACATATGGTTCCTTTAAATAACAAGTTAGAATTCACAATTAACACAACTTAACTGCAAGTTTTTCAGGGAAACATCACTACCACTTCTTAATATCCCTAAGTCAAAAGAGCCTAGGAGGCTTGCTGGGGTCTCAAATGGAGGTAATCCCCAGGTTTAGAACAAAACAAGACCTCAAATGGTACTGTTAAGGTTTATCTGATATCCTTAAATAACCTAAGAACATGCAGTTTTTGGCCCAAGAGTACAGACGTTGTGAATTTGATGTGGTGTTTCCTAGGCCACATTAGGGTTGTATCTAAGTAAAGAATCTGCCTGACCCTTGGCATTTAAGGCTGGGTGAACCTGAGAGTTTGGTCCTTCAGATCTCTCACCCACACTTTTCGAACAGTCTCTCCATCATGAATTAGGAAACTACATAGGCTTGGATCCGCCCTTATCTTATCAGAGCATCTTGCCCTTTAGTTCCTAGACCTAAAACACGCATCACACGGTGTCAAGCAGGCTCTCAGTTCTCACGGCTTCCAGGGAGAGTACATTGCTTTCGGCACTTTGATAAGCTGATTCAAACAACCACATTCATTCACTTGGATGCAGACCAAAGTGGGGTTCTTAGGAATCAAGTTCAAGGGACCAGATCACAAGAGCACATGGTTCAGTGACTTTGTTTACATTATAAACCACTCAGATTCCAGGTGTTCCAAATCAGCCAAATTTATTTAACTGGGTCAGTGACTGCCCTCTCTGGGCCGAGAATTAGAGAGCACAGCACCAGAAGTTGAGATTGGGGCAGGAAAAACTACCTCATTAACATGCATGATCAGTTGCTATTTTGTATCTACCAATCTGTCCAATCACAGTAGCTGTGGTTTCTTTTGGATTTTATTGGTTCTTCTGTACTAAAAGCTACCAGAGAGGTTGGCTCAGTGGTTAAGAATGCTGTTTTTGCAGAAGACTCAAGTTTGGTTCCCAGAACCCATGTCAGACAGCTCATATCCACCTGTAACTCCAGCTCCAAGGGATCCTATACTCTCTTCTGGCCTCTATGACACACACACACACACACACACACACACACACACACTGATTTTTTTTAAGCTATATTAACTGAGGATAGAACCATGGCACTGTGGACCATGATGGAAATCTTTGGGGAAATATGTAGGATGAGCAGAAACCAAACTCTGAGCTAGAGGACCTTAGAACAGCTTGTCATTTCTCAGAATCATCAAACCAAGCATTATGAACTAATTATATTATAAGAAAAAACCTTCTGGGGATGGAGAGATGACTCAGTGGTTAAGAGCACTGGATGCTTGGTTCGGTTCACAGAACCAAATGGCAGCTAACAACCAGTTTCAAGAAATCTGACATGCCTTTTCTGGCCTTTAGAGGCACTGCATACACATAGTACACTTACATACGTGCACACAAAATACTCCTACACATGAAAAAAATTTTAAATATTAAAGAATATTATATTAATATTAAAAGAATTAATATTAAAAGAAAAGCAAAAAAACCCTTTTGAGCCCCTCTCCAGGTCAGGCTTCTCGTTTCCCCAGCCTGAGTAACATGGCCATCACCTTGAGAAGATTTGGTTTGCCAGCCATTTGGAGCTACTGACCCTAAAGACTTTATATGGAAGCCCATGGAACACCATGAAGACTGAACCTTCCGGCCTCGCCTCACAAAACCCATCAGTTAGAGTGGTAGCAAGGTCACATCTGGATTAAAGAAGATAAGGATTGGGGTTGAGAAACCAACCTGGGAAATTTCATTCCCTGCCCACTCAAGAGTGTGGTGTCAATATGATTCAGAGTCGGAGTGTGGGGCCAAATGCCAGATATTGCTAGGAAGAGAACGTCCTTTTCCTCCAGCCTCAAATTCTGCAGCTGTAGCCCTGGAAGTTAAACTGTCAAAAGACAAAGCTTCTAGCGACACTCACTTGGGGAAAGGTAAATATTTGGGAGACGCTAATAGAAGATTTTCTTTTAGTAAGGTTTGTGGGTTAGGAGTCACTCTGTCCTTCCTAGTACCAGAGAGGGAAGGAGAGGTGTTCACAAAGGGAAGTGGCTGAATGCCGAGCTTGTGGCTTCTGAGGAAATCAGAGGAGGCCAGAGTTTTTCTGCAGTCTGCTCTTTCACTGTTGTATTCAGCTCAAAACAATCTTTATTCCAAAGGGGTGTGCTCATCAGAGTATCAGCCCTTCTGTTTCTAGGAGCCGCTGAGTCTAGGCTGGAAGCTACTTGAGGGCAGGGACTGTTTGCTCGTCATTGTAGCCCACTGGCCCATTTATTTAACTGCAGGTTAATGGAAGAATGATTTTGAGTCTTGACCCACAGTTCCCTGTCCTAGCATTCTTTCCTCCAGTGGCTCACTGAGCCTTGCTTCCCAGGAGGGTAATGAGAAAGAAGCAGATTCCTCCCTCCCTCTCTCTCTCTCTCTCTCTCTCTCTCTCTCTCTCACTCGCTCTCCTGCTCTCACTCTCTCGTTCTCTCACTCACTCACTCGCTCCTGCTCTCACTCTCTTGTGCTCTGTCATCTCTGAAGTCCGGGCCATTTTCTAATTCAAGGTGTTCTACCTGCCTTCCAAGTGTGGGAATTGCAGGTATGTATGAGCCAACACACACAGTTCAATAATCTCTTGCTTTAATAAACTACTACAAGGGGCTGGAGAGATGGTTCAGAAATTAAGAGCACTGGCTGCTCTTGCAGAGGACTTGGGTTCAATTCCCAGCACCCACATGGTGGCTAACAACTATCTATAACTCCAATTTCAGGAGATCAGGTGCCCTCTTCTGACTTCTGCGGCCATTGCATGCATGGATATTCCTACTTGCATGCAGGCAGAACACTCATACAAACAAACAAATAAATAAATAAATACCTACTACAAGTATGGAACTGTCTTTATTTTTCTCATTTTTTGCAGGGGGAAGGGGTCCTTTTGAGACAGTGACTCCCTGTAGCCACAGCTCACCTGGAACTCATTATATAGACCAGGCTGGCCTCAATCTCACAGAGATCCACCTGCCTCTGCCTCCCAAGTGCTGGGATTAAAGATGAGCCACTATACTTGGCTTAGTTTTCTCTTTTTAAATACCATACAATAATCACACGGATTTATAGAGTCCAGTGTCGTCATCTGATATTTGCATACCAAGTATTAAAACATCTTTCTTGACTTAAAGGAAAGTTCCTTTTCTTTTGAAGTTTTCCAAGGATGTCTGACAAGCTGTAACAGAATAGATCAGACGCACCACACAAACCTCAGTGTGTGCCTTTTCATTTTGCCCACTCCTAGGAGTTTGAAATATGGGGGACATACACACAGACAGACAGACAGACAGACACATACACACAAAGACACATACAGGCAGACACAAACACGCACACACGCAGACCCCCCAAATGCTGTATTCACAGAGGCAGCAAGGATAAGACAAACCTAAAGCACAGCTGCCAAGCTGAGCTTTTGAAAACCGTAGCCTTGAGATAGCTATATCACCTTTGTTTTCAGAACATTTCAAATGATAGCAGCAAATCCATGGCTTAGAGGAAAAGTTGGAGTTAGATGTCCTGAATCCTACTGAGCTCACAGTCACTGTGTTCTGTCTCAAAGCACACCTCTCTGGGCTGAGTGGCTAAGGCCTTTCTTGGTCCTGAGTTTCTGGAACAGCTGATTTGGATTACCCAAAAGCAGTTGTCACTTCTTCAGGGCATTCCTTCTTGTTTAGAGGTGGTCCTGGCTTCTCCCTTCTAGTCTGCAAGGCTAGTGCCTGGATCCACTCTCAAACAGGACAAAAGGTGTCCCTAGATGTAGATTAGAGGTGTTGGACCTTCTCAAGATAAAAGCAGGGTCCTGCAGCTACAGAAGGATGGTGGGTTTGGTCTGTTTGCACTGGATCAGGGGTTCACTTTCAGCCTGGTGAGTTCATCAACCTGTCTTTGGGCTTAGTGCTTTAAAGACATAGCTTTGTAAAAGCTGTGATACACATTTGGCACCTAATGCCACCTGGGACCTGGTGTTGTGATAGTTGGGGACCTGAAAAGAGTCCGTGGAGAAAGTTTATAATTTGGTGGGTGAGAAATGAAACATAAGTTAACATTTACAAATTTTCTCTGACATCTTCCAACATGTAACATTCTAAGAAACAAGAAAAGTAAGCAAAAGCGATTCATATAGCCCAGAGTGAATTATACCCAATTATTTAATTTTTTGTTCACTGGGGTCAAATTCAAACTGCTTCTAGAAGGAATTATAGAACTTCTGTGGTGGAGTCAGATATCAAATGAGAGAGGAAAGCAAGGGCATTCCTGATGCCCACAGAGCAAAGGTGAGGGGCAGGCAGATGCCTCGGGATCCTGGGAATGACAACTAGCCTTGCCTACACAGACAGCCCTGAGAATAAACTGGAGGAAAAACTGGGCGAAACCAGTTCAGACCTAGAGCACAAATCTCATGATTCTGTGCATCAGAGATTGAAAAGTGCTGATAGCATTTACCCCACAGATGATTTTTTTTCTCCTTATCTTAGATCAGCTTAAAAATATATTGGAAATTTTAAGTAACAGTCCATACTGTAGTTCCAGATGGAGGAGGAGGAAGAGGAGGAGGAGGAGGAGGAAGAGGAGGAGGAGGAGGAGGGGGAGGGGGGAGGGGGAGGGGGAGATGGAAATGTTGTTCTAGCCTCACAGAGCCTATCAGCAGAAAGTAAACATCTCCTTTGCACACACCACTCAGGACAAGCTCACAGTCCTACCCCTGGCCTTCCTAAGCATTAGAGTTTGTAACCTTCCTCCGAGAGAGCAAAGCGTAACAAGGTCATAACAAGGGTACAGTTCAGTAAGATTAAGCTGGGGTGGCATTTTGATTGGGCAGAAGACTGACAGGAGACTGCTTGTGACAAGTGGGGAGTTCTGAATCACACCCCTTGTTCCCAGTGTGTCCCTCTGCTCGCACCATCTGTGTCTTCTTGAAAGTACAGGCACATCTTGGAGGTGGAGAGATGGCTCACTGGCTAAGAGCACTGACTGCTCTTCCAGAAGACCCAGGTTTGTTTCCCAGATCCCACGTGGCAGCCAACAACCATCTGTAACTCCAGTTCCAAGGGATCCAACACCCCCTTTCTGGCTTTCACAGGCATTTTATGTATGTGGTATCCTTATGTACATGCAGGTAAAGCATTCATATACATAAGATAAAAATAAATAAAATATTTTTTTAAAGTATAGATATCTAGGTAAGAAAAGATACTTCTGTTTCTACTGCCAGTACAAATACCATGTGTTTGCTGAGAGTTTTATGTAAGAGGGCACTGAAGTTGATATCAGTTGTCCACATCAGCTACAGGAAGCATCTACAACTGGTGACAAAGCACAGCAGGCCCAGGTGTGGATCTTGTCATGACTACTCAGACGGGAAGCTACTCGGTGCGTCTTTTTCTTATCTGTAAGAAAAGGTGTCGGTACCTAACCATGAGTTGATGTATAGTACACTCAGCATATAGAAAATACTCTGTGGGTGGTTGCTCACTGTTACCCACATTTTTTTCTAAGCCCTGGGTGTCTTGTGATGAGAGGGTGGGTGAGGAGCTGGAGGACACAGTATACACATGATAGGCAAGCTGGTGCAACTCCTGCCACAGTGTTTGCCAACAGGAGACACAGCTGATCCTCAGCAATTAAGGCTGTTGTCAGTGGCAGAGAAGGGATGAGATAGAATGGACCTTGCTTTAGATCTTTCTGATCTGTGAGATGGCCAGTATGACAATGGTGCTAAACTGTTGGTATTATGCTGAGGAGAATACTCACCTAGTAAGCTGTCTTATAAAAGCACTGAGCTCACAAGCCATGTCAATATCCCTCAGGATGGAAGCATAGAGCAGTGATGTAGCTACAGGCCACAGCTGTGGTAGACAAAATGACCGTGCCTCAAGTCATCCCAAATCCCTGTGCTAATTTCTAGAATGCTGATTTTTTTTCTCCTTTGTATAAAGACTCACTAAGTGAATCCATTTCAATTTTATGAGGAATTTCTCAGATCAGACTGGCCTTTGGGGATTTCTGTGGGGAACTGTTTTGATGGTTAATTGATGTAGGAGGGCCCAACCGACTGTGGGCAGCACCATCCCCTCGGCAGGTGGTCCGCCTCCAGGTTGTTGTCTTGAGTTCCTACCTGATTTCCCTCAGTGATGGACTGTGACTTGGAAATGTAAGATGAAATAAACTTCTTCCTCCCCCACGTTGCTTTTGGTCAGACTGTTCTACCACAGCAGCAGCATGAAACCAGAGCAATGAGGTGCGTCCTCTGCGTCTCCCCTCCCTGCGTCGCCCCCTCCCTAATTCGCTCTCCTGCCTACAGGTCATCTCAGTTCCTTTTCCTCTATATCCTTTTGTGTTTGATGGTGGACTTGGGGGTTTTGTGGTTGTTGTTTGAGATAGGATCTCCCTATAGCACCAGCTGGCCTGGAACTCACTGTATGGAGTAGGCTAGTCTTGAACTCACAGAGCACCTGCCTCTGCCTCCCAAGTACTGGTATTAAAAGTGTGTGACACCATGTCTGGTGGAACTTTTTGTTTTTAACAACAGGGTTCTATTTGATAGCCTAGGCTGATCTTGAACTCATGAGTTTGCCGACTCAGCTTATAAATGGAGGATTACAGATGTGTGCCACCAACCCTGCCTCCAGTTATCAGTATTCTAACTGGAATGAGAGCATATATAACTGAAAATTTAAAAATATTTTAATTTAATTTTATGTGTATGAGTGTATTGTCTGTATGTAAATAGGTGTACCTGTGTCGTGCAATGCCCACAGAGGTCAGAAGAGGGCATTGGATCCCCTGGAACTGGAGTTAAGAATGGTTGTTAGCCACCATGTGGGTGTTGGGAACCAAACCTGAATCCTCTGCAAGAGCCCCAGTCTTCCTAACTACTGAGCCATCTCTCCAGTCCCCCTCAGTGCAATTTTTGTTTTGCATTTCTCTGATGCCTAGATATTTTGGG
The DNA here is from genome assembly GCA_035773235.1 of Eospalax fontanierii. NCBI lineage: Eukaryota > Metazoa > Chordata > Mammalia > Rodentia > Spalacidae > Eospalax > Eospalax fontanierii. Next base: position 41,152,295 of record CM069549.1, on the reverse strand, counting down.
GCCATTTGTATTTGTTCTTTTAAACATAGACCACTTGCTTTTTTAATTAAGGTTTTTTAGTACTGTATATATTCTAGATATTAAGTCTCTGTTAAATGGTTTCTCCCATTTGTGGGTGTCTCATCACTATTGTTTTCTGTGCTATGTAGAAGCTTTTCAGTCTCATCTAATATCATTTGTCATTTTATGCTTCCATTTTCTGTGCTTTTATGGGTTCTATCCAGAAAACTGTTGCTTGTATCAGTGTCTTGGGGCGTTTCCCTGGCATTTTCTTCTAGTCCTTTCAGAGTATAAGACCTTGCTTTTAGGTCTTTGATCCATGATGAGTTGATTTTTTGTGAAAGACAGACATAATGGTTAGGTTTCAATCTTCTGCAGGTAAATGTTCAATTTTCCCTGTACCTTTGTGGAGAATCAGTTCGCTGTAGATATGTGTTTCTGTTCCTGGGTCCTCTACTGTTTATGTGTCTGTTTTCATGCCAATATAATGCTGCTTTTGACTACTTTGGATCTGAGTATATTTCAAGCTCAGGTGTTGTGAAGTCTTCTACTATTGCCCAGATTACCTTGACTATTTGAGATTTTTTTTTGGCTTCCATATGACTTGAATATTGTTTTATATAGTTCTGTGAAGACTGAAGTTGGGATTCTCCTGGGGACTCCATGGAATCTGTAGTTCACTTTGGGAAGTATGGGCGTTTTTAACAATATTGAATCATCCACTCCACAAACATGGGAGGTCTTTCCATCTTCCTGTGTCTTTCAACTCCATGTTAATGATTTTCTTTTGTTCCCTCACTTGAACCGTCTCAGTTGTTATTAACCTTGTGATATAATAATTGCTGCCCAAATAAAGACATTCTTTTCATTACAGGACAGCAATCTGTATTCGCTTTAGTCTGTCACCAGTCTGTTGGTTCTCACTCTCAGCCCAGGGGACTCGAACCCCTTCTAGGGCTGCCTGAGAGCCCAACCTCAGGGAGCCTCGACCCACTCCCACTCTCAGCCCAGGGGACTCGAACCCCTTCAGGCTGTCTGAGTGTCAGTCCCAAGAATTCAGACCATCAGATGCAAACAGCATGAGGAGTTTATTTCACTTGCGCAAGTGGGTGACTTAGCCTCGGGACGCCAAGCCCCCCCCCCCCCCCGGGCCCTGCTCCGACCAAGCTCTTATAGCAAAAACCCACAAGATTATCATATATTGACATACAGGGTATAGATTGGCACAGACCAGGGTTACAAACACAACTTTTACATAGTCCAACCTTATGCCACAAGCATTGTGACACATTACAAAATGTTGACTTGACAAATGTTTTAACCAGAAGTCTATTTTTACAAGAAAGGGGCTTTTTCTGTTATTACCCCAGACATTATCTCACATACCACGAGTTGTTGACATGGCTCTTGTGACAGGAGATGCTGACATAGCCCTTATGACTTTTGGGACTTTCCAGTTAGGGAGGGGTGAGCTGACAAGAAGGTTTTAATGGCTTTTTATTTGAGTGAGGGTCCTACAAGTCCAATTATTTGGTATGCTTATGTGCGTGTGTGCCTGTGTGTGTAAGTATGTAGTGGGCTCAGGTAGGTATGTGCGTGTGAGCATGCACATATGTGAGGATACGTGTGGATGGAGAGGTTGACATCAGGTGTCTTCCTCCATTGCTCTTTGCCTTATATTTTGAGGCGAGGTCTCTCATTGACCCCAGAGCTCCCTGATTCAGCTCATCTTGCTAGCCTGCCTGTTTTAGGGATCCCTTATCTCCAGTTTCCCAAGTGCTAGGATTGCAGGCAGGCTACAGTCTGGTGATAGGGATTCAAACTCTGGTCCTCACTCTTGTGGGGTAGGTACTTTACCTGCTGGGCCATCTCCCTAACCCCAGGATATTCAATTTTTGACATCTCTTACTCCTAGGCATTTGTCATTCTAAAAAATACCACTGCTTAACTGTCAAAGGAATTTTTTATATAGTAATCTAGGTAATTGTTTTCATGCCACCCTACACCAGGCAATTTTGTTTTATTTGTGGGGAAAATACAGGAGAAGCTGCTATCACCAGTGAAATCTTCATTGTAAGGGGGTTGTTGAATGTGGGCAATTAACATCCCCAGGAAGAATGGAAAATCTGTGCAGACAACATTGTCCTTGAAGGCTGCTCCTCAATTCTTCTTTCCCCCATGGTAAAGACTGCTTTGTTGGTGATAGTACAAGTCAATAAATATTGATGCCCCAAAAGCTCAGTTATCATTAGATTACTGGTCCACAGACAGGTGAATGAACCTGAACCAAGTGATGACAAAAGTCAATCCTGCATCATGGGACATGAAGCCATAGCTAGGTGATACAGTATATGCTGTCAAACCAACTGTAAGAGCCACTGTGAGTCTGGACAGAAGGGCTCCGTGCTTCAGATGCACTGGGACTCCATGATCCTCCTGAAACAGCTTTCGTTTCTCGAGAACTTTATTATCAAAATGCCTGTGTGAAGCCTCCTGATGGTCCTCTGGGAAATCTGATGAAGACCCAGAAGTTCTGCAGCTTTGGCTCAGCTGCAGCCACTGACCATGACAACTGAACGCCAAACACAAAAACCATCCCCAAATATTCTAATGTTCTTTATATTCTTGTAAATAACATCTCTCTTGGCAGAAAAGACCAAGCCTGATTTTCAACTGTCTTTTTCTTACTGTTTTTTTTTCTGGTTAATATTTTAGTTGCTGTGATGGACCCCATGGTAGACACTTAGGGAGGAAAGCTTACAGGCCCATCACTGAGGGAAGCCATCACTGAGGGAAGCTGTCATGGCAGTCAATGCAAGAGCTTGAAGCAGAAGTGATGGAAGAACATTGCTTACTGCCTTGCTTCTGTGACTTGCTCACGTCTTTCTAAAATACCCCAGGCTCGCCTGACTATGGGTGGTACCTGGGTCTTCCTACAGCAATTAGCAACCAAGAAAATGCCCCACAAACATGGCCACAGGCCAATTCTGAAGGAAATTCCTTAATTGAGTTTCCTCCTTCTCAGGTGACTCTTGGTTTGTGTCAGGTTGAAAACTGAAGCTAACTATGATACCATTCTTCAGAACCTTTTATGCTAGAAATGCAACAAATGTAAAATGAACAAGACGGTGGGATTGTGCTTTCCCTAAAGATATCTTAAGTCCTAGAGAGCATGGAAAAAGCTACTTTAAAATCCTTTAAACTGAGTTCTGAGGACATAGCTCAGTGGTAGAGTATTTGCCTAACATGTACAAGGTCTTGGGTTCAATTTCTAACACTCGGAAAAGAAATTATCCTGAATTAAAGTATCACCAGTCGGGACTGGAGAGATGGCTCAGCAGCTAAGAGCACTGGCTACTCTTGGTGAGGGCCCAGATTTGATTCCCAGCACCAACATGGAGGTTAACAACCATCCACAATCCCAGTTCCCGAGGGCCCAACGCCCTCTTCTGACCTCCACAGGCACTGCATGACATGGAGGCAAAACACTCATATGTGAAATTAAATAAAATTTAAAAACTCTAAAGGGTCACCATTTAAACCTATCCCACACAAGTTGTGCTTTCTGTGTGAGGTCCTAGAGGTCAATCCAGGGCCTTGTGGAGGGTAAGCAAAGACTGTACTCTTGAGCTACATTGCCAGCCTTGAACTATCTCTCAATATGCAAAGATCCCACAATCATTCATACTGTTAAGTCCTCTCTCCACCCACCGTCCTCTCCCATTTTACAAGAAACGTAACCTTCTGAGGAGCTTCTGAAAGTATCCTGGGCTGAGGCACCGGGCTTTCTGCTCTCCAGTGGACGCCAGGCCTGGTCAGTGCCTGGAGACTGGCTGACATGTGCTGATCATCAACCTGGATGTCTGCAGGCTGCATATAGGGAATGTGTCCACCGTGTGTGGGTGAGGATCTGGCCAGCTGCACCGCACAGCTCTCTTCCCCAGAAGTTACTGCAGCTCATCTTAACTTTATTATCCCCCAGGATTACCAGACTTCCATTTTTCAAGAAAAACGGAGTGCTGTCTAAATCTCCCAGTTAAAAAATGCTAGCTCCGATGTCAAAGATAAAAATCTTCGTGACTGAGCCAAACAAAACACTTACTTAGACTGTCTCTGGTATGACTGTAATTTTGCTGAACACAGCCACTGCAGAGGGAGCCCTGTGAACAAACCAGAGAGAAACATGTAAGACAAAAACGGCCTTCCGTGAAGGCCGAACTGCAGGGCTGAGTGCAGTGAACAGCACAGCTCTTCTCAAGTGGGTGTGGCCCCTTGGTAACAACAATTATGAACTAAATTCAGTTCTTCAGATTCTGTCAAGTTTCCTTGGCTTAGTTTAATCTATGTCCCTCCTTAATTTTACTTTGAATAGCCAAACCAAGATTTTATAACTTAAATGCCTGACAGAGAACTCTGTTGATAATTTGCAGTTTTGAATTTTTAAAAGTCTACCTAGTTAAATCTTAAAAGTCTATCTACTACCTCTAGTCAGGTCCCATCTCTCCAGCCTGCTTTGGGACTTATTTTATAAGGGAGAAGAAAAAGGAGAAAGTCTACATTTCTTTATTTTTATTATTTAAAAAATTATTTATTTAAATTTTATGTGTATGTACGTAAGTGCACTGTGTGTATTGCCTGTGGATGCCAGAAAATCGTGTTGGATCCCCTGGAACTGGAGTTACAGATGGTTGTTAACCACCGTGTGTGTGCTAGAAACCAAACCCAGGTCCTCTGCAAGAGCAGCCAGTGCTCTTGACCCTGAGCCATCTCTCCAGTGCCCACTCCTTCATTTTTAAATCTCCAGCAGTAAATATTAAGTAAAAATTACTTTGAAAAGAAGTAAGGCTTCAGGGCTTGAAGAGCTGCGTGTGTTCACCTAGTGGTGACCAGGCGGCTGTGGCGCCCAGAGCATCAGTGCGCACCCATCCCTAAACCTTCCTTCTCAGCAGATGATTTATTTTTGGTCCTGGACTAAACAGACTATTGAGATGGAGTCTGAAGCTCTAGAGTAGAAAAGCAGTGGTTCCTATGGAAACAGAAGTAGGCTCCCAATGGATTTGGTTGTGGAGGAAAGTCCATTATCCTTATTCAGGGAGTGATGACTTCAGCGAGGTGAGGGTCAGGATGAGAGAAGAGAGTCAGAACTGAAATGTGGGACAGATCCAGGAATAGAGACAAATTCGTTTGGGCTGGAGGGCTCAGAGCAGCATTTGATTATAATTTCATGTATAGCTATTGCCATTTTTTCATCATTTGTTGCAGTTATTACCTGTTCTGTCCTGGCTGGCTGGCTGGCTGGCTTATTCCTCAGACCTTTCCTGAGGGCTAGTGGGCACCTATTCTAAGCATGTCCCTCACTCAATCCACCCACTTTGCCATACCCCCATCATTCAAAAGTTTAAAATTCACCTTTTTGGGGGCAAATGTTTCTGCTGTGTCTGTGAATCTACCTGATCACTTCATGGACTTGCACTCTCAAAACTGATGTCTTGGAGAGCTTCCTCACCAACTCCTGAGCCTTTCTTGTGGCCTCAGCTTAACCATGTAGAGTGTTAGCTTGCTGCTTCCTTGTCCCTATTTTTACCATGTAACAACAGTGTGTGCTTCTCTGTCTCTGGAAGCCTCATACTTTCTGAAGGCTTTTATATAAAAAATCCAGGTTCTGGGCCAGCCAGATGGCTCAGCTATTAAAAGTAAGTGCTTCCTGTGCAAGATTAATGACCTGAGTTTGATCCCTGAGATCCCTGGAGAAAGGAGAGAACTGACTCCTGAAAGTTGTTCTCTGACCTCACTGTGACACACACAAACCCAGACTCACACATGAAACCACACTCATGCGTGATATACATACAACGATAATAAATAAAATGAAAATTATAAGGCAGGGTTCAAAAGCATTTTGAATAAATGAGTTAGAAGCAGAAGGTCATGTGTCCCCCACAACCCTTCCCCTAGCCTCAGAACAATATGTTTTAGAATTTTATTTACTTATTTATGTGTGTGTGCATGTATATGTCTGTGTGAGTGTATGCACATATGTGTTCAGGTGTAGCCATGGAGAGGCCAGGAGACAGCATGGGACCCCTGGGAGGTGGATTAAAGGCCTTTGTGGGATGCGTGGCTTGTTATGTGGGTGCTGGGATCAGAACTCCAGTACTCACGAGTGTCCAGCACGTGTTTTTAATTGCTGAGCAATCTCTTTCGTCCCAACACAACATTTTTAAAGGAAAATTTAACCTCATCAAAACCCTAGTTAAACTCATCCCAGCCTCAGACTAGAATTCTAACTGTTCCTAAGGCTGCCTTGGAGTCCTGTGTAAACTTGCTCCGACCCACCTCTCCAGGCACAGCTCTTATGATGACCGGAAAACAGGCCGCCCTTACCACCTCAGTAACTGACTCATGAGTATAGCTCAGTCTCAAAGGGACCTGCTGGGCAAACATGAGGTCCTGAGTCTGGATCCCCAGAACTCACCTGTCTACAGAAGAAGGTGAGGGGCAGGCGGCAGGCGGATCCCTGAAGCTCTATGGCCAGCCAGCCTAGCCTAATGGGTGAACTGCAGGTTCAATGAGAGACTTTGTTTCCAAAAAATAAAGATGGAGCAAGGGGAGATGGCTCAGTAGTAAAAGCAGCCAGGCCGTGAAAAAAGCCAGCTGCCCATGTAGCACCTGCACTCCCAGCATTCCTGGGGCAGAATGGGAGGCAGCTGCAGAATAGCCTAGATGCGAAGAGCAGGCTGGCCACTAGTGCAGCAGAAACAGGAGACCCTGAGTCAACAAGGTGGGAGAGATCCCACTCCCGAAGTTCCTGTGACTTCCACGTTGATGTGCCCCTCTCTCTCTCTCTCTCTCTCTCTCTCACACACACACACACACACACACACAGAATTTATTTAAAAAATGATAAAGGAGGGATCTGGAGAGGTGGTTTAGTAGTTAAGAGCACTGTCTGTTCTTGCAGAAAACTGGGGCTCCAATCCCAGCAACCACAGGTGGCTAACAATTGTCTGTAACTCCAGATCCAAGGAATCCAATGCCCACCTCTGGCCTCTGACGGCATTACAGGTACACTTACATGCAGGCAGTACACCCCTTAGATACATTAAGTAATTAAAAATAGTAACAATAAAGGCAAGCAGTGGAGAACCAAGGAGCAGCTTCTTCAGGTCTCCACGGGCACACGCAGACACGCACACAACACAACACAAACACACAGGTCTCCACGGGCACATGCAGACACACACACAACACAAACACACAGGTCTCCACGGGCACATGCAGACACGCACACAACACAAACACACAGGTCTCCACGGGCACATGCAGACACGCACACAACACAACACAAACACACAGGTCTCCATGGGCACGTACAGACACACACACAACACAACATAAAACATGCAGAGAAAAAGAACTTCTTAAATATACAAAATGCAAAATTAATTTTAAAAACAACATACAAAAAAACAAAAAACCAAACCAAACAAAAAGCCCTGGCCTGGTGGCTCATACGTGTAATCCCAGCATTCAAGAGGCTCAGACAGGAGAATCAGGAGTTCAAAACCATTCTCAGAGAGTTTGAGGCCAGCCTGGGATTCATGAGACCATGTCTCAAAATAAGCAGACACAATCTGCATGAGTACTCCACTTAGAATTCCATCTATATTTACAGTCTTTTCTCCTTGTCCTCTCTCCTTCACTTGGTCCATGTACTTCCTTGTATGCAGACGTCCCAAACATCAGTATCCACCACCCTCAGGTCACACCAAAAGTTCATTTCCCAGCTCTGGAGTCACTGCTCTGTCCCAGGGTCCAGCATCTCAACATGAGCAGATTGCAAACTTGTGTTTCCACCAGAATCTGCACTCCAAGCTGACATGATGCAAATAAGGATCACTCAGGCCCACGTGAGCGGATACTCTCCCTGTCCCTAGAGCACTTCTTTGAGGATCAGCTTCCTTGCCCACATAGTAGGTACAACAGGTCTAGGAAAATGACTGGGAAAAACATCAGTCCAAGGAGAATCTCTAAATTCCCCATCTATCCACACACTGCATCAGACATGGAGACTCCCAGGAAGATGAATCTGCTTGATTTTCACTAAATGCATATTTTGCTTCCTTGGTGAAGTTTCTTCCTCAGCACTTAAATTCTGGAGCTGCTATGACTAGGATTTCTTTCACAACCTCTTTTACAGCCAATTCTGGCATGGCGATGAGCTAGTAATTTTCTTACTTTGATGTTTCTTAAATTAATTTATTTATGAGCACTTTGCCTGCTTGTAAGTGTACTAGATGCATGTAATACCCACAGAGGCCAGAAGAGGGCATCAGATCCCCTGGAACTGGAGTCATGGATGGTTGTTAGCCACCATGTGTGTACTTGGAATCGAACCTGGGTCCTCTGCAAGAGCAGTCAGTGCTCTTAATTGTTGAGCCATCTCTCCAGCCCCATCTAGTATTAAAATTTTAAAAGTGCAACAAGAATGGATATTCTTGTTTTCTTTTTGATCTTAGGGGAAATACTTTCAGCTTTTGATCATTCAGTATGATTGGTCATGGGTTTGTTGTGGCCTTTATTATGCTGAGGTATGATCCTATACCCCTAATTTGTTGAAGGCTTTTATCAAGAAGGCATGATGACTTATCTCAAATGCTATTTTTGTATCTATTGTGATGAACATGATTTCGATCCTTCATTTGTTGATTTTCCTATGTTGAAACCCTCCCCCACCCTCCTGCCCCCCCTCCTCCTACACCTACCCCCCTCTTTCCATTCCCCTTCTGCTCCGTGGCATACCTGGGATAAAGCCATTGTGATCATGAGGATCTTTTGGTTAAATCTGATTTGCTAGTACTCTGCTGAGAGTTTTTGTATTTATGTTCATCAGTGATACTGTAAAGGTTCAATTTTTCTGTTTCCTTGTCTGATTTTGGTAACAAGCTAATGCTGATCTTACAGAATGAGTTTTCAGGTTTTTCCCTATACATATAGTTTGAAAACAGTTGATATCAGTTCTTTTAAAACTGGGTAAAATTCCTGTGGGAGGTCATCAGCTCTGTTAATTGGGGGATCATTACTGACTCACTCTCATTACTTGTCTGTTTTTATCTGATAGTCTCATTTCTTTTCGTCTTGTTATATTGTCTGTATTTAAGTCTTCATAGTTCAAGTTGGATAGGTCACGTGTACAGAAGTATTCCATTTCTTTCCGATTTTCCAACTTGCTGACAAAGACTTTTAAAAGTCATCCCTAATGAGTCTTTGCACTTCTGTGACATCAGTTGTAAGGTTCGGTTTTCACATGTATTTTTATTTATTTAGGTTTACTCCATTTTTTCTGCATAGTCTAGGTAAGGAACCAATTCTGAGGGGTTGGAGAGATAGCTCAGCGGTTAAAAGCACTGGTTGCTCTTGCAGAGGATCCGGGTTCAATTCCCAGCATGCGCATGATAGCTAACAACCATTCATAACTCCAGTTCCAGGGGAATTCAACACCATCTTCTGACCTCCATGGGCATTGCATGACATGGGTGTACTTACATACATGCAGGTAAAATACTCATACACATAAAATAAAAAGTAATAGAAAACATTTTTTAAAAAGCACTAGCTCTTTGTTGCATTGGGGGTTTTCTATTTTGGTTTATATTTATTTCTGATTTGGCCTTTGTTATTTCTTTCCTTGCATTAATTTTTTTTGTTTGATATATTCTTGCTTTTCAAGTCCTTACAATGTGTATCACTCATTTCTTCATTTGAACTTCTTTTTTCTTTTTGAAAAAGAGTTTCATGTGGCCTAGGCTGGCCTCAAACTTCCTATGTAGCCAAGGATGACCTTAAACTTCTCATCCTCCTCTCTTGCCTCTACATCCTAAGTTCTGGAGTACATATGTATACCACCTTGCACACTTTTATGTAATGACAGATTCATACAGACAAGCACTCTCCCTATGACTGGCATCCCAGTCTCTCATCCTTCTTTTGTATTGTTGGCAACCAGACCAATATGCTAAGTAAGCACTCTTCCAGAAGCTTCACTTTCTAGCCTCTTTTTTCAAATTTTTGACACTTAGTGCTATTTTTACCCTTCTTAGTATGTCTTTGTGGCACCCTCAGGCTGGTTTGTGCTCAAATTTTGATTCATGTCAAGAAATATTGTAATTTCTCTTAAGATTTCTTCAATGATCCACTGTTCAAAAGTGTGCTCATTCTTAATACATCTGTAAAAATTCTTTTGTTGCTGCCTTCTATTTTTATTCCATTGTGATTAAGAAAGATGAAGGAGATAATTTAAATATTTTTAAGTTTGCCAAGTCTTGTTTTGTAGGCTAATATATGGTGTATTCTAGAGAACTTTTGTGCACTGGTGAAAAGAATGTGTAGTATTCAGATGATGGATGGAATGTTCTGTAAACATCTGTCACACTCGCTTGATCTACCGAGTAGATTAATTCTACTACAGATTCTCTGTTCTTTGTCTAGATGATCTGTCCCTTGATAAAAGGGGTGTTGAAACCACCCCCTGCTATTGTATCGGAGCTCACCTCCCCTGTTTAGGTCTACCTGTTCTATTAAGTACCCAGTGAGGTGCGTATAGATTTATAATCACTCTAGGTTCTTGAACTGATCCTTGATCATTACATATTGACCTTCTGTGAGTTCTGTGTCATTTTACCCGTTTAAATTTCTTTGGGATCTTTTGTTACAAGAGTTATTATAGTCTTTTGAAGGCATAATATTACCTTGACGTTTTTCATATTTCTTGTGCTCCTATGTTGAGATTTGGGTATCTCATGGGTCAGATACCTCTGTCACCTTAATAATGTGGTCTTCTTAGTAAGTGGTAAAGATGGAACTTCATTGTCGGTTTGTTGTGCGATGTTGGCTTTGATTCTGACTGGCACTGTGGTGTGCTCTTCCTGTAGCTTCTTTGGTTGTGATGACTTTGGGCGTAGTGACAGAGCTGGAAAGACCACTGTCGCTTTAGGACACTCAAGAGTCGGGGCACTCAGCATTCGGGCATATAGACAGCGGTGGCCGTGGGGTGTTCACTGTGGCTTCTCCTAAGGAGTATTGGTCCCTATTAGGCTGTGCAGGATTCCGCAAGCACTGTTGATACTTGTTCTGCTCCTAACAGGAGCTTGTACACTGGCAACCCCAGCAGCGCTGTAGAGCCTGAAGCAAAGACGTCTGGCTAGTCAGTAGCGCTGACTCAGGTGCTACCTGAGGAGGGTGGTACAGAAAGCACAGCATCCTTCTGCAGCACTCACATCTTGATACATGGGCAGACAAGTAACTGAGGTGTTTCAGTGGTAGGAACACAGGAGCCACTGCAGCAGGAGCCGTGATGTTAGTCTCACTTTGGTGATAGTGTCACCCAGGAGCGACCATAGCCAGAGAGGGGCCCATTTTCTCCTCTCTGGGCCCCTTTTGGTTTTGTATGTCTGCAGGTGAGGGATGGCTGGAGCCAGAATTCCTTAAGTGCCCCCTAGTGTACCCCATAGGCAGGGTAGTGGCAAGAACCCCAGTGTTACCTCCCCGCCCTGTCAGTAATGGCTGCTTGGCCATGGCACAGAAGGAAGGGACAGCAGGACCATGTGGACACTGCCTTCAGTCCTCTACAGGTCTGCGTGTGGTCACCTGCCTTCAGCCCTCTACAGGTCTCCGCATGGTCACCTGCCTTCAGCCCTCTACAGGTCTGTGTGTGGTCACCTGCCTTCAGCCCTCTACAGGTCTCCGCGTGGTCACCTGCCTGCTTCAGTCCTCTACAGGTCTCCGCGTGGTCACCTGCCTTCAGCCCTCTACAGGTCTCCGCGTGGTCACCTGCCTTCAGCCCTCTACAGGTCTCCGCGTGGTCACCTGCCTGCCTTCAGTCCTCTACAGGTCTCCGCGTGGTCACCTGCCTTCAGTCCTCTACAGGTCTCCGCGTGGTCACCTGCCTTCAGTCCTCTACAGGTCTCCGCGTGGTCACCTGCCTTCAGTCCTCTACAGGTCTCCGCGTGGTCACCTGCCTTCAGCCCTCTACAGGTCTCCGCGTGGTCACCTGCCTGCCTTCAGTCCTCTACAGGTCTCCGCGTGGTCACCTGCCTTCAGTCCTCTACAGGTCTCCGCGTGGTCACCTGCCTTCAGCCCTCTACAGGTCTGCGCGTGGTCACCTGCCTTCAGTCCTCTACAGGTCTCCGCGTGGTCACCTGCCTGCCTTCAGTCCTCTACAGGTCTCCGTGTGGTCACCTGCCTGCTTCGGTCCTTTACGGTCTGCGTGCGTATGGCCGGGCCGTGTCTCCGGTTCTTGACAGGCACGCCCCCTTGGTTCTCCTCCATGTTGCGATACCTGCGTCTTATGCAATGCTCGACACTCAATGGCCTTAGGTCATAGTCACTCTGCTGGGCCAAACTGAGTCACAAAGCCATTACCCTTGTCCCCCAAGACAATACAGTAAAAATATCTGTGGAAACCCAGTGAAGGTAATATGCAAAGTTTCCTGACCCCTAGAGCAGCCTGAATTTGGACAGCAGCTCCCTTCTCAAGATAGCTCCTGCCTACAGTTCCCTGGGGGTTCCTTGGAAGATGATGTGATTGCTTTTTCCAAAATGAGGTACTATGCAGATTTTAGGGTATTTATCTCAGTGGGCTACAAGCCTGTAAGGATTATGAAACTTTTGGATAAGATTGCCTGCATCTGCATTCCTGGAGTTTTCTGGAACTGTCTTTCATCATTACCCCTGCAAAGTGGAGAAACCTGGGTGGCAGTCCACGTTTCTCTTTCTATGCTGATTCCCAGGTCTCTTTCATGCTTATTTCCAATGTTCTCTTGTGGTCGCTCATGTCAACACGCAGCTGTATACTTACTACTGTTGTTGTTTGTTTGTTTGGGTTTTTTTTTTTTGGTGGAGGAAGAGGTGAGTACTGGGCAGCTCTAATTAGCCATCAGGAATCCCTCCCACTTTTACAATTCCAGCGATGCCACAAGCAAGAACTCACAGGTGATCTCAGTCTGCAGAGGACAGTTCACTATACAGAAAATCCTTCCCAAAACAAGGAAGACAAGATGCTGGCACAGAGAGATTTCAGAGGGTCCAAGGGTTTGGGGTGACATCAGCTATGGAAAAAAGAATGTCATTGGGGCCAAAGATCACACTTAACATCTTCCAGGAAATGTGAGTCAAGTTCTGCCTGAGTCTTGATGATTAGTGGCTTGACTTCCAAAAGAAAAGCTGTCCTTGAGACACATCTGTGGATTACGCCTCTGGTTAGCCTTTCTTTCTTCAGGATAACCCACTGTTTTCCAACCAGGTAAGGAAGTTGGGGGAGGGGATCTAAGTCCTTCTGGGGGCATCTAACAATGGTAGATTGAGAGAAAGAGCTCACCATGGGCATTTAATAAGCATAGGAGAGAAATGTTACACAATATCACCAGTGGACAACAGTACATCACAACAAAATATCCAGCCAAATGTTCACAGTGTTAAAGTTGACAAGTCCGAGACAGGAAAACAGGGTCAAATCCTCACGCCTAGTGAGCGAGGCTGCTCTCAGTTCAGTTCCCCAAGTCCTGAAAGTCCCAGGACCAACCTCCAATTCAGACATTATGAGTTTGTTTGAATTCTCAAGACTCACTAGCTACAGAGGAGCATTCCTTCTGTGGAACACATCGTCCTCAGTAGTCCACTGTTCTTTCTGAAATGCCTTTATTGCTCTGAGAACTTATCCTCTTGATCATATATTCCCGGAGCTGAGCAGAGAATTTTAGGGACTATTTCAGTGATCAGAAACAGTGTCAGATATGGT